>OX243907.1:0-2428333 GCA_945859665.1 Anorthoa munda | reverse complement strand
TTATTTATTTTTGAACCCTAGTGACGATTGTGTTTATTGTTGTTATTTAATAACACAGAAGTGTGCAGAAGACAATCTTACAGCATGTGATAAGTCAGTTAAAAAAGCTCTGAATTTTTGAGAACATGTTGAATAATAATTTTCAAAAAGCTCTCCTGTCTCGCAATTTTTTACGTGTCATCGAAATGGAAAACAACGATCAGTCATTTATACTGTCGTTATGAGCACTGAACATTTTCAGCTAGACATACATAATATTATGTAGTATTAAATTTATGTACTCCTAGGATTTTACTTTTCCAATTCTTTTTTCTTTGTTGTGTAAGGCTTCAGTACCAGGCAGTGCCTGTTTATTTCAAAAGGATCTAATATCGTATAAAAAGTTCACCTACTAACATTTATCACAGACAAAATCCACGTAGAAAACATAAAAAAATACAGTAATATCCTACTTAATACAATTATGCAAATCGAAAATAGTACCATAAAAGAAATATCGTAAAACATAGATAATGCCTGTTTTGTTTTAAAACGAGTATTTCTTTTCCTTACTGAAAATCCAACCTTGAAGTCTAAGCTTTAAAGTCCAAATTTGTTTGTTGTGGACTTGTTGTTCTTTCCAATACACTGGATTTCTGATCAGATCTGAATCGCATGTTTCAGCTGATTTGATCCATAAACTTAGGATTTGCCAATAAAATATAAAGCTCCTTCTTTGTGTTAATCTTAGGGTGTTGTGAAAGTTAGGTAATCTTGTATTCTTGAAAGAATACGTGTGAATACTTTCTTTAGTATTTTAAACCCGTAAGTCCGTTCGGTTAATCTGTGTATAAAGCAAAAATCTTCTACGAAATAAAATTGTGGGTTTCGATTTGTATGTATTATTCTGGTATGTCTGATTTGGCTTTTGTGTCTAGACCAATTTTATATCAAGCGGGAAAATCTAGACTATTTATTTAGGCTCAAAAAACTTTAGTGCTGATGGCGCTTGTAAATATTTCGTTTCTTACAATACAAATAATTAGTCTGGCACCTTAAGAGAGAATCGACCACGACTTTCCTCGAAATCATCCTTCTAATTTGAAAGCGCGTTTTGTTAGTAATCGGGTGTTGGTTTTTTTTTGTTCTGTAGATAAACATAAATTCAGACTCCTGGCTGCTACTGAGGAATTCCCGAAGCACAATAAAACTTTGCCTGACCGGGAAATGGAACCAAGAGCTCATGCACAGCAGTAGTGCTTGCAACCACTAGACTAGCGAGGCAGTTTCCTTTTACTTGAAGACTAATGAAAAAACTTTATTAGGATTACGACAACTCTTCGCCTACGCTAAAGTCCACGTCACGAGAAGCTAAAAATTTAGTAACTAAAGAATTTTACTTTAAGTACAATTCGACAATTCTATCATGAAAAAATAATCCCAAATCAATCAACTTAAAGTAACATACGTGTAATACTAAACTAACGATCAATTTCACTTAGTCGGGTTATATTTTAGCGATATAAAGCGCTGTAGTCTAATGTTTTGTGTGCTCCAGAGCCACAAATCGTTAGATGACAGTTCTTTATTTACAAAATTTATAGCTTCTCGTGACGGAGCCGTTATATCATTGGTAGGCGATACGCCTACGATCGGGTATTTCAAGTTTTAATATAAGTGTTAAGTGTAGGCGTAGGCAATATTACCAGATGGGTCGCAGTTTCAAGTTGAACATGACATAGCTAAGATTATTTATTGTCTTCAAAACTTAACCAATTATATAGGTATTGTTGATTGATGAGTTTACAGCTAGTTCTAGAGTCTCTGAATAACCAATAGGTAACATAATGGCGTAACTGAAAAAGGATCACTAGGGTACTTATCTTATCACTAGCGGTCGCCTCGCGGTTTCGCCCGCGTAGTTCCCGTTTCCGTGGGAATACAGGGATAAAAAGTAGCCTATCACCCGGGGACAATGTAGCTTCCCAACGGGGAAAGAATTTGTGTATTCGATCCAGTAGTTTTTAAGTTTATTCGTTACATACAAAAATACAAATCTTTCCTCTCTGTTATATTAGTATAGATTACGAACATTTCAACAGCTTTCACAAGACAACCCTGGATATTGAGAAAGTTTTTTCTGCCGTTGCGTGGCTGTTTAGCCGTGCAGTATATACATATATTTTTAAACTAACAAGGTGACGTCACAAGCCCCCTGAACGTTGATGCGCTTTAATTTTTAATTTATTTGATTAAGCGAAAAAATACGTCACTGTCCGACTAAATAGTATTATAGTTTTTCCTAGAAAACATCCATACTACGTTTCAGTGGCACCTTGTATAGTAATAATAACAATTTACCAGTCGGTTACTGTCTCACGGCAGGGCTCGTGCCTCTTCTCATACAGAGAAGACACGATCCGTAATCACCACGCTTGCTCAATGCGGGTTGGCGATTTCAAACTTATATTGACATTAAGTTCAGCTTTCCTCATGATGTTTACTTTCACCGTTGTCAGCGATTTCATATGAATTGAAAAAGTCAAGTGTGAGAGGCGAGGTCTTAGCCACTGGGCCACCACAGCAATCACATTAAACTTACCCAATAAGACGTAATGTTGAATGATTAGTTTAGGGCTTGTTCCATAGTTTCCGAACAGGCAATAGATATTCATCCACCCAACCTAACTTCGAAACTATGTATAAATTGACTGCCTATATGGTTGAGTTGTAAGCGCTAATACTGGTTACTAGGTGTATTATACCCCTCCTCCCTGGTGGGTATCCGCATTATCAAAGCGGAGAGCTCAGTAGCCGTGGCTTAGTCACCCACGTTGAAGCGAAGAGGAACCCGAGGAGTAGCCGCTCACCGCCGCCGTGTCACCTGGGCGACATCGCAACTGAGGCGGGCCGCGATGTCGTATGGGGCCTCCCATCACATCACATCACATCACATTATCAGCCTTTTAACGTTCCCACTGCTGGGACACAAGCCTTCTCTTTGTGAGAGGGAATGGGCCGTAATCCACCACGCGGGCCCAGTGCGGGTTGGTGGAAGTCACATGTGTTCGAATTTTTGGTTCTTGGACATACCGGTTTCCTCACGATGTTTTCCTTCACCGTTTTGAGAGCAGTGGTGATGAAATAATTTACACAAAGTAAAGTGCCTACCTAGGATCGAACCCACGACCTACAGCTTGTAAGTCGCGGCCGGTACTCACCAGAAGAGGGTCCGTTGACAGACAGCCGTGGCAGGCTCGCGGTGAGTGCTAACGCGTAACCGAGTTCCCGCCATAAGCGGCACAATAAAACACCGTGGAGTTTTAGTGGGTTGGAATCCCACATAACTGCGCTATCTCCCCTTGGTGGCGCAGTATGCATGAGCACTTCCACGCTAAAAAAATAGAAAATGAAAGGTGTATTATAACAAACACCTCTGCTGAACTCTATATAGAATACAGGGTTATCTATCGCAGATACATATTAGTCTTCATGTAAAGGTGGCTGAATAGGCCATTAGTCTTAATTAATGACAAACTATTCAAGTAGGTATTCCGAGAGGTCTAGGTCGTACATAGTCTATTAGTTCTCAAGATGTTAAATCACTCTGAAGTTTGCTATCGACGTGAGTACTCACGTCGATTAAAAGTCAAAGTCTACTGAGAAAAGTCGAAGCGACTTTAAAAAAAATACAACCGACTTCCAAATAAAAATACAATAAAGTGAAAAATAACTTACTTATTTTTCACTTTGTAGTGTTTTTATTTGGAAGTCGGTTGTATTTTTTTGTAAAAAAAGGTTTTTAATTTTTCACATTTTAGTGGTACGTAATGGACAAGTTCTATAGTAAGGTACCCGAATAAATTAATAGATTACCCGAATAACATGTAACTTGAACATAACCGGTGGAATGAGAGTGTACCAGGGTGAACAGTACACATCTGCGTACCCGTTTTGAGCATACTGGCGTGATGGTATATTATGAAATGGTGTAAACACTAAACAGACATGTGATTGCAGCAATCCCGAGAGATTTGCTGTCATTTATTGAAGACGTCTGTTGTATATCTCCGAAGTTCTTCATCAAATCTTTACCAAGTTTAAATGGAACCATTTTGGAATAAATATCAATCGAAAAAAAATTGCGTATCCGTTTATATGTGACGGAGTTATGACTGAAAATACATAAAAATAATTATAGACATCCGAATTGAGAACTGCCTCCTTTTTAGGAAGTTGGTTAAAATATACAGACCAAATTGACCCCTATGTCCACAATGTAGGATACTTAAAGAAAATAAAGGAAAATTTGAATCTCGTATGCGCGCGTTATTTTTATAGTGATGGAAATGTGTGCAATACGTCGTACGTTTTATGAATATGTTTGATTATGAATCTCCCTAGCCTTTGCCTTACTATTTTGGCCTCGTATTCCAGTCTAACCGAATGCAGTTGAGTACCAGTATTTTAAATGGAGCAACTGCCTATTTGACCTCCTTTGATACCCCTTGGTAAGACGGTGCCTGATATCCTGGCTTCTGACTACCCGTTACGACTGTCAAACATCTACAATTAATGACAGTCGGAACCAACAGCTTAGCATGCTTTCCGAGACACGGAGTCATCTCGGAATGTTAAAATGGTCACCCATCCACGGGCCAACCTCGACAAGCGTTGCTTAACCTTGCGACCCGCGCGGCTGTTATTTAGTCACGATCTTCTCAATTATAATTTGCTTTATTAGAAATTCGCTTCGACTCTACATCAATATCCTTTAACCTAAGAGCTAAAAGTTAATTTATTAAACCATGCATTATCCTGTTATTAATGATGGTCGTAAATCACTTGGGACTTATCCAATTTGCATTTTTGCTTCTTCATCGCAAAGTTAAATAAAAAGGGCGATTCGAATGTAAATTATATCCCACCTTACTATTTACCTTGATACCTTTTACTTCTTTCTTTTTAAAACAAAAAATAAATTCTTTGTTACTTTAGTTTTCTTTAAAACCTAACCCCATTTAAGGAAAACATCTTGTGGAAACGGATCCCTAGAACTAAAAAGTTGAATATAAGTAACATCAACTAACCCGCATTGGGCCCGATAGTAAAGTAGTGGAATACAGCTTATTCCTCCAGATAGAGAGGCCTCGATGGATTTATCTTGACTCTGATCTTGCCAATCCATAAAGGCTTCAAGCATTATGAATATAATGTTACTACTGTTCTCTATTCTCTAGTGTTGCCAGCTCATGACAACGTTGGAACATAAGCCAGTTATCAAGGTTGGCTGACTGCCCAGGATACACCGACGTACTTAAGCATCGTCAGTATAGAAGCTCTTCAAATGCACTTCAGTTTATTTCACATTTATAAGCCATGTGTTCAGTGTGTTCCCCGGTGTTCCATAGGGCGACTGCTGAGAGTGGGATTCTAGGTTCAAGAATCAGATTGTGCAGTTTCACCTATTGGGATATCTAACAAGAAATACGGTGCAGCGTAGTGGTGTCTAGAGTTGTTTTCGTTTTGTGACACTCGAGTCACCCCTATCACCTCGGGAATATTTAGAGAACCTGCGAAAATCGGATTAGGTAATGCATAGTCAAGTTAATAAATAAATTATTAACTAAATGTAGAACGATTCAATATACTGGGCATTGTTGTCAATAACGGTAATAAGTGAATGTCACTGACATTACTACATCTATATATAAAAATGAATCCCTATTTCCCTTGGTCACGGCATCACGCGTGAACGGCTGGACCGATTTCGCTTATTCTTTGAAAAAAAAAAAAAAAAACAATGGTACCTTAACTACATAGGTAGTATAGGTATGTAGGTAGGGTAGGGTAGGGTAGGTAGGGTACGATAGGGTAGGGTAGGCGGGGTAGGGTTTAGTTGTAGGGTATGGTAGGGTAGGTAGGGTAGGGTAGGATAGATAGAGTAGGATAGGTAGGGTAGGGTAGGGTAGGTAGGGTAGGGTAGGGTAGGGTAGGGTAGGGTAGGTAGGGTAGGGTAGGGTAGGGTTGGGTAGGTAGGGTAGTGTAGGGTAGTGTGGGTAGGGTATGATAGGGTAGTGTAGAGTAGGTAGGGTAGGGTATGGTGTCTTTATGGTAAAACAAAGTTTGCCGGGTCAGCTAGTGTACAATAAATCACTGCCGACTACTGCTGCGACATCAGCTAAATGTTGTCAATCAATATGTTCAAGACCCAGAATTTAAAGATGGTTGTTTTTTTGTTCCAGCGTCACTAACATATTCCTGGTGAACCTGTCGGTAGCAGATCTGCTCGTGACTCTGTTCTGCATGCCGGTGCAGATCGCAAAGTCAGTCACACTGCTGTGGTATTTCGGGGAAGTCATGTGCAAGACTGTCAACTTTCTGCAAGGTAAGCTTCAGCAACTTTTCCTTTAAAATTTACTGGTACTATATTGAATAGTCTGTACAAATGAGACATTTTGGCGAACTTAAAAGCTATTATTATTACCTTTTTAAACATCATCTTTTACAATTATTTATCTGTATAAAAATTAAGTGGTGCTACCTATCGTGGGGTGTAGATAAATCTGTCGCAGTATGTGTATAGTTGATTTAAATGTTTCACAGGAACGATATTTCACAAATGGACACTTAACTTCTTAACAGGTGAAAGAATATTTGGGACACTCCAGATGAGACATAGTATGTTCGATGAATCGATAATGTATTTGTCACATGCATCCTCGACGATTTGAACAAGGCCTCCGATGCGCGTCGCCACTATAAACTTAAGACACTTACTGGGCCCAAAAAGTATTACTATGTAAATATAACGTCGATTCGGAAAGATGAAAAAGAACTTCTAAGCCTTTATGTTCTAAAAATAGGTACTTAATAGACGTTCCACTGAGTGTTTCTGTTTCAAAACGAGTCTACAATATTTTTAACTAAAAGCTCACGCTGAAAATGAACCTAAAATTAGAAAATAAAGAAGCTTTTAAAGCAACGTTACTTTAAAGGTAAAACATGAACAAAGTAACATGCAATTTTCATGCCAGAACAAAGACTTGGACTAGAACTGTCGACTTAGAACGCAAGACCAAAACAGTACCACGAACCTGGCCAATTATTATAATTGCTCGTCGTTCGAGCTACGAGTATTTATATTTCTCAAATATTGCACTCTATTGTCAGAAAATAAATGAAAAGAGAATGCTTAGATGGTTTGGCTATGTTGAGAGGATGAATGAAAGGCGTTTACAAGGCAGACGCCAGTGGAAACGCCGGTAAGGGATGTCATTAATATATGGACATACAAGGATCTTTTTGGGGATGTTCTATGGCCAGATATATGAACATAAATGAAACAAAAGGACGTAAGGATAAGTTACATAAGATGTGTTTTTTGACGAAGAGACAGATTTCAAGCAGGTTTAGAATTTTATTTTAGGCAAAATAAATATAATCGGTAGCTTTCCATAACTCTTATGTTAGATTTTGATTCTTAAACACTTTTTGCAGTTAATAATTTGAATAATTTTCAATAAATTTAAATTAAGAACAAGCGTGCTACATCGTCGACCACATCATCGCTTACCATCAAGTGAGATAGTGGTCAAGCGCGAGCCTATCAATAATAAATATAATAATTATCAATAATAATGAAAAAAAAAAAATATGATTAACAAAAAAAAAATTTTTATTGTAAAAAAGCTCTCTTGTAATTATAAAAAGCTTCATTTTCAAATTTTAGGATACTGGTGCAGTGGTGTCTAGTGTTAGAAAAGTTGTAGGTTGTGGGTTCAAACTTAAACTGACAATGTACTCAGTGTAATCACCGGATGTCCTAAAACGTAGAAGTAAAAAAAGTAAAAAATGTCTTTTGTACCTCTTGTTTTTATAATTTTGCAACAAATTAAACTAATTTTTGCAACGAAAGTTGTTAATTTTTTGTGATAATGTTTTTATTTTTCTCTTTTTAGTTTTCTTAGTACCCTATCACTAAAAAAGTGAGCAAGTTCTATAGTAAGGTACCTAAAGGATTGACAGTCAATCAACAAGACAATCTCCATAGGTGGGGGTTCTCTGATGGTTCCGATCTTCGGTGCAAGTGCGGCGTCTCCCCGCAGACCATGGCCCACCTTACGTCTTGTGCTGCATGTCCTGTTGTCTGTTCACGTGAGGACCTTATGACTGCGTCAGCGGAGGGCGTTGCCGTGGCTGAATTCTGGGCCAGGCAAGGCATTTAACTAAAAAGAGTCCGTCTGTCATCGACACGCTAAGAAGATTGACAGTGATTTCATAATAACTTAATTTACATATTCGTGCTATTTGTCGCTAAGGAGTTCGGTACATACAACCCAAATCTTGAAAACTGCTGAACCAATTTTGATCAAACTTGCCCTAAGCTAAGAGATATAAAAAAAAGAATGAACACAATCCGTAAGTAGTTTCGGAGAAATGCGTGGACAAACATACATACATACATAAAACAAACATATAAACAAAAAAACATACAAACAAATATACAAACAAACACACAAACAAACATACTACCACTGAAATTTGGCACACAATTTTTAAAAGCCCATATAGAGTAACATAATTTGTGAATATTGTGCAATTCCAACAATATTTTTCACCGTTTTTTTTTAAGTCGGTAAAAATATAGTACGAAAACTGGCTTTTCTTAGCACTTAAATTTCATGGACATGACATCCCGCAACCAACCCGCAATGAGCCCGCATGGTGGCTCAAGACTGGCCCCTCATAGATAGGAATTCAGTGTCTCAGCTGAGTGAAAGTTATACTATACTATACTATACTGATTACTGATTACTGATTACTGATTGATTATACTAGGCAACTAAAACCATCCTTATCTTTTAAATTGGTCCAACATTGGAGGAGGAAATAGGCTAGAGCCAAACCTCGTATTATGACGTTTTACTAAGGAAATTCAGTCGGCGCTCTCTGCCCCTATTTCCTCTTAAAGGTCGCAGTTTCAAACCCAGGCAGGCCCTTTGCTTTGTGTAAATTATTTCACATAACATCGTGAGGAAACCGGCACGTCCCAGAACAAAAATTCGAAGACATGACAATCACCAACTTGCACTGGGCCCGCGTGGTTGATTACTTGAAAAAGAGAGAGAGTCACCTCTTTTCAGTTAAAGATCAATACAAGAACATATGTACATGGTTGTTACTAAGACATGTTTGACAAGGTCGAGACCTTTACGCCTAGGACAAGTAACAATTTCAATCTGTCGACCATTAACGTTAAATTGAAACACGACTGAGCGGAACATGTTACTTACAGAGCAAACTATTCAATCAGTCTACCTTGCCTGTTCTCAACGATGTTGGGGTTCCAGTATAGCCCGATGCAGCTGAGTACTAGTGGTATACATGGAGCGACTGCCTATCTGACCTCAACAATCCAGTAACTGGGTATCACGATACCTCTTGGCAAGACTGATATAATGAGTTCCCTTTTACTTGTACTACATTGTGTGTATCTGTGTGTGCCAAATAAAGTAGTTTTCTTTACTTTCTTTTCTTAACTACCGTCAAATATTTAAAAAATACAGACGGGGCCAATAGCTTAACTCTCAGTTTACATGCAGCCTAACTGCATAAGTAAATTTGAGTAGGCAACGGATTTGACCCCATCAATCGACCAATCACGTGCGAGATGAAAGACGCGATGTGTATTTCCGTCTATGTGATTGGTCGATTGATGGGGTCAAATCCTTTGTCCTGCTGGTGAACCCAAATCACGCAATTTACCCCATGGAGCCCACGGGACTCCTTGGGGTAAATTGCAGCATGGATTTTGTTTAAAATAAATGCTAAAGTTTGGATGGACTTGTGTACTCCGCATCTTCATACACCATTCTGCATTTACACGTGAACTGCTTGTATCTTCACCTAAATCCTGTGCTTCCACGTGGCTTGAGTCAGGTGAGCACTCTGAATCCGAGTCTATAGAGTATTCTGAAGATAGGAGCATACCTTCTGATCATGCAGAAGGTATGCTCCTATCTTCAGAATTAATTTGGCACTATTATGTGTTGTGGTCCACTTGTTGCTCTCGCTCTTCATCGTTGGATTCCTTATCACCACATCTATGCCAGTCTTGTACTATAGACTCAGCATTTCATATTAGCAAAGCAAAATATTTGTCACATAAATACCCCCATGGAATTCAGTGGATAGAAGTAATTACTGACCGATACAGAAAGTGCAGGCACACGTCCTCTTCATGCCGTGTCTGGCACGTTACTTCAGGAAGGCACTACGACGCACGAAAACAAAACTGCGACATTTAAGTTTTCAAGCCAATATGATGCTTTGCGCGGAGTCCCTGGGACCTAACAGATAAATTAAATGCTTCACGGTGGAGTCTCAATAATTATGCAATGGATTTTCATCCAACCACCGACCAATCTCGGTAAGCATTGATTAACCTTCAAGACCGACCACCTCGGGCGGCGCTTATTTGGACATGCCGAATATTTCCGTGAACACAATAAACAACAGGAAATGTTGGTGATTCAATGTGATGATAGGTGAATTCAAGTTTATACCGTTTTGGGCTTCGATGAAAGCAAAAGAAAAGTCAGAAGGTACTTATTGACAAAACTTGTTTCTAATTAACATTATTTTCGTTTACCGCAGAATGAAAGAAAACTACTTAAGTAAATACTGAAGAATGGAAAATGATAGCGAATTTCTCAGAAAACAATAATAGGTTTAAGTCTTAGGGAACTTAATTTTGTGTAATTATAATTTAGTCGTAAATTGTATTTAATTATTATTATCATAATGGGATACAGAATTGTTCATGTTACTAAGCTGGTTTCTACAAAGTAAAATTGTTAGGAAACCTGGACTTAAATTAATTAAGGCCTGAAATCTCGCTATGAGCAAGCGAAACTTACTCTGAATGAGAAGAGACCTTTACGCAGCAGAGACCTTTCCGTGCCAGTTATTTAATGTATGGTCAAACATCCACGGACCTCCGCATGAGCCTCGGCATGAATTGCTTAACCCCGGAGCTCGACCCGTGCAACTTTTATTCCATAACCGCGAGATCCTAACACCTGCGATGTTATATTTATTTCATAGCCAAACTAAATACCCATATAGTTTAATTACATCGGTCGTAAATTCCGGTTTGGGTCAACACCCTCACGATTTCGAATTTGTTACTTAGGGTTGAAAACAATTTGCGTGTTTTCCGGTGTTTTACGCTAGTGTAATGGTTGTTCACCCTCAAATTAAGTAAGTAAGCTTCAGTGTCTGTAATGATAATTGAGCGTAACAGGATTACTTCCAATTCAATTGACATTCCAGTGAATTTCCTATGGATCTCTCGCTTTTTTAGGCAAAAGGGCTTGTCATTTTATAATCACATAATTATCATCCATACTCATCATGCCTTTTTGCCAATTTATTTGGGGGCAGCCTAAAATGCTTTACCATCGTTCTAATAGACTCATTATTTATTTAATATCTATCTCAAACAAATGCTTAAAGGCAGACTTAGCCCAAGAAATTTTCAACCAGTCAATCTTTCGGCAATGCAGAGACAATAATGTTAGGTGCAATTATTGAGACACAATTTGATTAGTAACATGTTAATGTTGTAATGTTTTTTTTTTTTTATATATTATTAGATTTATTTATTTACTGGCCATATGATTTTTCACACTATCCTTCCGTCCCTTTATAGCCTTTCTCTGTTTTTATAACCAAGTCAAGTCAACCTTCTAAAAATCATCATTTGTAGGTAAATTCAGCCTAGCGACATCAAAAAAGCGGGATGTACCAAACAGAACAGTAGGTTGTAATGGTTTTATCAAAAATGTTCACTCCATGAATTTTTAGACATATTTAGTACTCTTCTCACTTACTGTTTCAACAACCGTGTCGAAAAATGTATTACCCTAGCTGTTAAGGCCTATTACCAGCTGTTAGAGCCTATAAACTAAGATTTATATATATCGTGACTCCGTCTATACGATCGGCCCGCAGTGTAAAGAAGTTTTATCGCATTCAAATTAATTCTGTTCAGAACTTCAGACATACTTCAGAATGTTCGCATTCGGAATTTGTGATTGAAAAGTTAAACTTTCATTAGTTTAACATTTATTCCAATTGAGTGAGTTAAGGTACGAGTAATTGAAAGAGTAAATTTGGAAGATTTAATTCTTCAATTACATGTATCTGCACCAAATTTTTGAATTGATTGAAGGAGACAATCTTTACTCCTTCAATCAATTCAAAAATTGTGGATTGATAATTAATTTATTTTATTTAACTATACATGTATATCTTTACAGGTCACACCTAAAGCATTACACAGTACAAGTATAAGTCAGAATAAGATATATATACAAATATTAACTAATTTAAAAAAATGTAACACATGAGATAACCAAACATAGATGGAAAAATACAAAAAAAAACCGGCCAAGTGCGGTCGGATTCGCACACGAAGGGTTCCGTACCATTATCGCAAAACACTGCATAAAAATCACGTTTGTTGTATGGGAGCCCCCCTTAATTTATTTTATTTTAATTTATTAATTATTATTTTTTGAAGTAAATATACAACTAAACATTCTGTGAATATTTCAAGCGTCTACCTGTTGCCGTTATTAATATCGAGCAAAAAACGGCAAAAATATCACGTTTGTTGTATGGGAGCCCCCCTCAGATATTTATTTTATACTATTTTTAGTATTTGTTGTTATAGCGGCAACAGAAATACATCATATGTGAAAATTTCAACTGTCTAGCTATCACGGTTCATGAGATACAGCCTGGAGACAGACGGACAGACAGACAGATAGACAGACGGATCGCGAAGTCTTAGTAATAGGGTCCCGTTTTTACCCTTTGGGTACGGAACCCTAAAAACAGAATACAACAACAAAAAAGTTTTACAGAAGTAAAAATGTACAAAGAATATACGATTATTTAAGTACTAATTTATTTTTCATCCATCTTCTCACAAAACTTTAAGCATTCACGGCACACATCTGACCATCACCCAGCAAACAGGTCACACTCCCAGTGCTGATGTCAGAAAGGCATTTAGTATGGTGCGCCAAACTAGAGGCGAGTTAGCTCGGGACACCGAAAGTGCTGAAGGTACGGCCAAAAGCCGGTGACTTCGCGGTCTAAGCTGTTGTTTGGGCACCACAAGAACAAACAGCCTCAACATCTGCGCCACGAGCTCCTGGCGATCGGACTCACTCCGCATAATACGGCAGGCAGAGATAAGCAATAAGTACTTTCGGCTTAATTCGAGAAAATTAAAATTTAAAAACCAAGTATGAAGGTGACGAACACAGTTATTGAGAAACGCTTTCAAATGTTTTTGGTTAAATTTTATTTCCTAGATAATAATAGTTCCTCATGGCATCGATCCTGCGACTTATCCACAGGAACTGTATTTATTTATTATTTAAATAATAATAATAAGCCCATTATTAGGTTCCTTTTGATTAGGGTTAGCATCCATCCGGATTTATCTGGACATTTCCGGACATTTGATTCCTTCTAATTTGTCCGCATTTTTCACTTATATGGCAAATACTCATCGTTTCGTTGCGATGGATCCGAATTGACAGCTGCACCTATAGTCAAGTTGACATTCTACAATCGATAACACTAGTTGAAAACGAATCAATGTGTGGCAATGTCACATCTGAACGTTAAGTCACGTGAAGACTATACAAATAGAAGGCGTTTACGATTGTAGAAAGAGATTCGAAACGAAATGTTTGTAACTTGGCTAGGGGGCAGTAATTTCAACAAAACGCTTTACCTCAACGACGATTACTCCTTTGCCATCCATATAATTAATTGAGCCTACAATTTGCTCAAAATCAATTTCTGCTCCCTTTTTTAACTGAATCCATTCAAATACCCAGAACCCTTAACCAGAAAATGCAAAAAGTTCGGACTGTTGTTTTAAAATCCGGCTTTTTGACAGGGCGTCCGATTTAAAAAATGGTTAACCTACTTATGATAAATTATCTTACTGATAGTGAAATAGATTATAATATAATATATAATCTATACTAAATATTATAAAGAGGAAAGATTTTTTTGTTTGTTTGTACCGAATAGGCTCCGAAACTACTGGACCGATTTATGAAATTCTTTCACCAATAGAAAGCTACAGTATTCCTGAGTGACATAGGCTATTTGTTAATCCCTAAAACGGGTCCTGTGGGGTGGGACGAAGCCGCGGGGAACAGCTAGTAGTTTATATAATCGGATCAGAAATTCTAAAGGTCTCGTAAAAGTTCTGATCCGATTAAGTAAACTGTGTGTTTGTTTGTAAGGAGGCCCTACAAACAAACTGAAAATTGTTTACATTTTCGATATCGATAGTAATATAAAGTTAGGTACCAAATATTACTTATACGATTCGTATAACTATGGCATTTTCTAGTTATTCAAGTTTTCCCGGTCCCAAGGTTCAATAAACTTTGAAAGAAAGTTAATTTACTGAATGATTTCGAAATCCACAGATGTAGAATATTAAACGGAGTATTCAATCAGGGCTTCACTTATTATTGTTTTGAACCCAAAGGGAGCAAGCTGACAAAAACGGTTTAATTAAGATTAACGGTTTACTCCTCCGCTTCGGTACAGAGTAAATATGATGGAGAAGTTCAATGACTTCTAAGGCTTTAAGGGAAAAGTCAATTATAGGGATTATAATATGTATTAAGAGCTCTAGTTATAATGAGTATTAAGAGGAGAGAATTTGTTTTTTCTCACTTTATTACAGTGTATCACACTAATATTATAAAGGTGAAAGTTTGTGAGTGTGTTTGTATGTTTGTTATTTCTTCACGCTCAAACGGCTGGACGGATATGGATGAAATTAGGCACAGATATACATTATAGTCTAGAATAGCACATAGGGTTTTAGTTTTTATCCCTTCAGATAATTTTCAACATTCACGCGGGCGAAGCCGCTGGCAGAGGCTAGTTCATAATAAGGGCGAGTGCGGTGCTCCTCCGATCGAGGTATGTCTCACGATATAGGCAATGATTACTATAGCGCAATTATGTATTAACATACATTATTAATTGTCCATAAGGACATAGATAGATAAGGTGTACTGAACTGCCACTTGCTAGAGTATATCTAATGTTCCCGATCGATGTTTGACGATCTAAACTAAGTCTGGGAAATAAATCATAAATTAATCATAGAAACGAAAGAAGAAACATGTTTGTAGTTTTTATTTTGAAATCTACAAATAATATGATGAAGATTGAGGACAATCTTTCCCCTGTTTCACCCACTCCTATCAAGGTCCGAGACTCTAAACTCATAACACTGTGGACGGTTATGTCTACCTGTGAAAAACGGTGCAGGTAAGTAGGTCCAATTTCGAGACAGAAGTCAACCGTCGAATCCGAATCGGCTGGGCTGCGTTCGGGAAGTTGAGCGGTAATTTCTCGTCCAACTTACCGCAGTGTCTCAAGACGAAAGTCTATGCCGAAACGTTGTCGCTCACAATGGGCCTCATCAGAAGGCTTAAAGTCACCCAAAGGGCAATGGAGAGGGCTATGTTCGGCATTTTCTTGCGTGATCGAATCAGAAATGAAGACATTCGCTAGAGAACCAACCTTGGTTCTCTTGCGAATGTCTTCATTTCCCATAACCCTACCAACATAGCCCGAACAATTGCCGAAATTGAAATTAAGTGGCAGTGGGCAGGGCACATTGCTCGCAGAACGGATGGCCGATGGGGTAGAAAGGTTCTGGAGTGGCGATCGCGAACCGGAAGACGTTGCGTTGGAAGGCCTCCCAACAGGTGGGCCGATGACCTGGTGAAGGTTGCGGGGATCCGATTTACTGTCGGCAAACCGAAGGTGTATTCACCATTGACGTTTATGCCTAGCCCGCTCCACTCCAGAACCTTGAAGACATCCAGTGCAGCGGTGAACAGTTCATTTAGCAGCCCATTCATTTATGAAAATATTATGTATGTAAGGATAACGATAAGTTTCTTGGCATTCATATTGATAATAAACTCTCGTGGAAAACGCATTTAGAGCACGTCTGTAAAAGAGTTAATAAATGCTCGTTTGCTCTCTACAAACTCTCGAAGATAGTCAATCAAGAAACTGTAAGTGGCTACGCTTACCACGGACTAGTTTCGCCTATTCTAAGATATGGTGTAATATCGTACTTGTACTTGTACTTGTACTCGGTTGAAAAGGAATCCGCTTTTAAAGCTCAAAAGAAATGCATCAGAGCAATGTGTAATATTGACTTTACTACAAGCTGTAAACCATGTTTTAAAAACTTGAAAATTTTAACACTGCCTTCATTATATATTTACGAATTAGATCTGTTTGTGTAATCAAATCCAAACTATTACAAAACCGCTTTTAAAAGTTACTATAGACAGTTACGTGACAAAAAAGATTAGAGATAGAAATACCGTATACCGAAAAACAGCCTTATTCAATAAAAGTGTTCTTTGTAAATTGCCCGACGATGTCAAAAAGTTACCCATTCCAAATTTCAAGTCAAAACTACACAAATTCCTAATTGCTAGATGGTATTATAATGTCCAAGAGTATCTACAGGAAAAAGATATTGTAATTTAGTTTTAGGTGTTTTAATCTGTTCTATTTATAGATCAATATTTTTTTATTCAATTTTAATTTTGTGTGACACCTTATAATAATTTAATATGATCTGTATTTAATAAATCTGACATTATGAAATTCCGCAATATGAACTGTATTTAATTAATCTGACATTATGACATTCTATGATAATTTAATATGACAGCGATAGTAACTACAAGAAACTCCAGGTTGTGCAGAACAAAGCACTTAAAACAGTATTTAACACATCTCCCTACACAAATCTAACAAAGCTACATCATCACATCAAGTTTCCACAAATTAAAGAATTTATTTTAAAAATTGCCCGAAAATTCTTCCTTTTTACTAATCCACATCATCGTAATTCTCTAGTCTCACACATTGGTAAGAGTAGATTTACCAGATTGCCTTATGCCAGAACTTACAAAAAGTACAAACTGCCCCATCATCATTTCCTAGTCGTTTGACGCTAGCTCACTTACCATCTTACCAGCGTAATTAATTGCTGTTACTGTGCTTATGTGTAAATTAATTTGTATTGATAATATTTAACTTATTAAATACTAGCTGCTTCGCGCGGCTTCGCTCCCGTGGGCCACCCCACAGGACCCGTTTTCGGGATAAAAAAATAGCCTATGTTACTCAGGATTAACGTAGCTTTAAATCGGTCCAGTAGTTTCGGAGCCTATTCGGTACAAACAAACAAACAAACAAAAAAATCTTTCCTCTTTATAATATTAGTATAGATCAGTTATTAGACCTTAAAATGAATATTATTAGGTATTCGCTTTCTTTGTATAAAATAAATTAAAAATAAACAAAAAATTGGGGGGTGGGTGTGAAACTTTAATTAAAAAATGTGGGTCTGCAAACTCTACATAATTTATTTAGTTTAAGCTATTGTTACTAATCAGGAACTGTCAACATATAAATTATTAATGTTATATGTTAAAAGAGGCGATTTAGCCTACTTAACATTATTTGATGTATGCTAGTTTACAATTAGAATAAGATCTTTTTTTGTTCACTTTTTATACCTTTATGTCAATAAAGACCTTTAAAAATCAAAATCAATTAATCACAATTACAGACAACAAATGTCAGATTAATTATTTTAATCTGACATTTTGATCTGTAATTTAAATGATGCAATGTTTGAAATTAAATTGATTGTAACACTACTTATATTGTGAGTCTGAACTTGAATTAATTTGCACATCATTAGGTTATAATACAGTGTATCTATTGAAAATATTATTTGTAACACCTTACTAACCTATATTATGCAAATAAATTATTTGATTTGATAAAATTACATTTCTTTAGTATAGTAAGTGATAGTCACAATTGTAATACCAGAAATTAAGATACGTTAGATTAACCATCTTATAGATTAGCTTAAGTACTCATCTTTCACGGGGTACTGTGTTAAATTCTATAACAAAATACCTTGTGATATCTTAAAACTAAACGAAAGAAAATGTAAAACTTTTGTTAAGAGCATACTTTGTAAGCAAGCATTTACAAATTAGATGATTATATTCAAGATAAGAATGCTTGTAAACATGTTGGACCTGCTCCATAGGGCAATCTTTAGTGTAGACAAAATCAAACTGGCTATATTCGTAATTATAGTAACGGTTTATTCAATTTTTAGGGTTCCGTACCCAAAGGGTAAAAACGGGACCCTATTACTAAGATTCGCGATCCGTCTGTCTGTCTGTCTGTCTGTCTGTCCGTCTGTCTCCAGGCTGTATCTCATGAACCGTGATAGCTAGACAGTTGAAATTTTCACAGATGATGTATTTCTGTTGCCGCTATAACAACAAATACTAAAAACAGTATAAAATAAATATTAAAGGGGGGCTCCCATACAACAAACGTGATATTTTTGCCGTTTTTTGCTCCATATTAATAACGGCAACAGGTAGACGCTTGAAATATACACAGAATGTTTAGTTGTAAATTTACTTCAAAAAATAATAATTAATAAATTAAAATAAAATAAATTAAGGGGGGCTCCCATACAGCAAACGTGATTTTTATGCAGTGTTTTGCGATAATGGTACGGAACCCTTCGTGTGCGAGTCCGACTCGCACTTGGCCGGTTTTTTCTTCTCTTTTTCTTTAAGAAATTGACTCGCACACTGTTCCGTTGTTTTTGAATTAGGTAAATTACCTATTTTTGCAATATTTGTAAGTATGGACGTTAGAATCAATTATTATTAATTTAAATTTTAAATTTTTGACGTTCTAATGTGCCGCTCAATGGCCAATAATTGAAATAAAGAAGTTTTGATTTGTTTTGATTATTACTGTCATAGTCCGTAGAATTAAGTGGCAGTAGGCACTGGGCAGGACACAATGCTCACAGAACGGAAGGTCGATGGGGCCAAAAAGATCTGGAGTCCTCTAGTTGGAGCGATGACCTGGTCAAGTCTGTGCGATCCGATGGATGCGAAACGCACATAACCGATCAGTGTAGCGACGCTTTGGGGGCGTTTTGTGGAGGTCTTACGGTTGGAATGATGATGATGAGAGGCAAATCTTATATGGCTTGGAATCTACTCAAAACCCAGCGGCAAAACAGGTTAGCAACAAAAAATTACATACAAGAACAGAGGGTAAATGAAGGGTGAGCTCAATGTGAATCAAAAGAAGGTTCGAAGAAAAACCACTAATAATGCATTCGTTTTTGGTTCGTTACAAGGACCAGGGCCTTAGAGATACAAGTCGGTATATCAAAAGATACACAAGCTATTCTTTCAGATACAAGTATCACACATAAATTTTGAGATAAATACCTACGTCCTACACGTACCTCCTATAGAGAGTCATAATTTTGATGTGGTCCTTCTGAACCCAAAATTTGCGGTATTTCGGTGTTAACTTGTATAATATCGGCTGAAGTACAAGACAGAAGTAGGGGAGACGCTTGATTAAATTTTGCTCATTCAACTTCGTTCATAAGCAGATTTGTAAATCTGGTGAACGTTTCGGGTATTGCCTGGCTGATTGGAGTTGTTTTTTCAGGAGAGTCTTATGAGGTTTGTAATTTGCTCGATAATTAGTTTAAGTTTGTCGTTTATCGTGGGGATAAAGGTGTGTGAAACTTTTGCATTTCGTTTAAGCAATAAGGAAAGATGGATGGACTGTGTTAGGAGTGATAGTAAAAAAATCGATGAAATGCGTGTCGGACTCCGCATATCTAGGGTTCCTTAAAGACATTTAAAATTATTTTTTGGACAGTTTGTTAAAAAGATGCTCATACTGTGAAAATTTGAAGACTGTAGCTCTAACCGTTTGACAGGTTACCTGCGGGAAAGACGACGGACATACTAAGAAAACGCAGCATTATAATGATGATAAGTCAGCCTTGAATTTTCTTACAGCTGCGACATAGGCTTCCTCTCTATGAGTAGAAATCGGCCATAATCCATGTAACACTCTTAACATTTCTAGTTCAAGGACACGCCGATTTTCCCACAATGTTTTCCTACACCCTTTTGTGAGCAGTGGTGTTGAAATAAATTACACAAAATGCCTGCCTGTGTTCGGATTAACCCACGATCCAAATCACTTAAATCGAGGCCTTTACCACTGGATCGTCACTGCATTTCCCTTGGTAAACAATGAAAAAATAAAGGTTTCAGAAACATTTCAGATTTAATTGATGTTACTTTTCAAACAATGCAACTCAATTAAGTTAGTTTGTATTAGAAGTGGGTCACACCTAAGGTGTAGCAATTTGTGTGCTGTTCTTTTAGATTTAAAATGCTACAATATCTAAGCAGTTCTTTTTTAAGTGTAGTAAGAAATAAACTGAAACTGACTCATAGGCCTCCCACTAGGTGGACCGATGACCTAGTTAAGATTGCGGGAATCGCACGGGATCGTTTAATGTGGCGACGCCTGACGGAGGCCTATATCCAGCAGTGGACATCTTTTAGTTGAAATAATGATGATGATGAAATAAATTCACGCCTTTTCCCATGGGGGTAGGCATAAACTATAGAACGGCATTTAAATACTCCTTTTGCTTCATTAATCTTCATGCAGCTAGTCATACGCGCACTCATAAGCGAGTGCGTTTACACTAACTTCGCTTATGAGTACTAAGCCTCTGGCCTTTCTGAAAACTATATCCAATAATATCTTAAACAACAGATTATAAAAACAATGATGATATGACTCTCCATTCACTTAACTACAGTACTAAACTACAATTATTTAAATTGGCAAAGAAATAAAGATAACACATAAACTATTACCGTGATTGAATAAAAAACATGCAAGAAAAGTCTCGCATCGCGAACACTTTCATATTCTTTTTGTTATATTTTTTTTTAAGAAAGTCCAGCTAGACTGTACTCACGTATGTGCATAAAGAAACATAATATAATTTTATTATTAAACGTATACTTTTAGTTTATAGCAATGTCGCAGGTGGGACTAGTATGTTTAATATTTTTTGTGAGATATAGAAATCGGCTGTTTGGGTATACTTTTGGCAATATCCATTCTTTCTTCTATAAGTACAGGTTTTTCTTACTCAAGGGTCATCGGCTGGGTACTAAAGATAAATAAACCATTTCTTTTTCCTACGAATACAGATGAAAACAAAAGAAAGCAAGATAATTAAATTAGTCTCAACCCTTGTTGGACCAGAGGCTTTTAGGCTTTGAAGTAATTTATTATAACATCTTTAGAATATCCGTCAGAATATGTCAATTTGGTACAGGATACATGTGAATTACTTTATGATCTATCACAATTTTCAGGTTTAACGAGTACTTCAGCAACATCTACAAGTAAAATTAATTTTAGATTAGTATAGATACTAATTCTAACGTTACTTTTTCTTTAAATTATTTATGGCCTTATTATAATATATTATTACGATAAATTATTAGTTTAAGCACTGATCATTTATTAGCAGATTTTTAATTTAATGAGGAAAATTAAGAGTGTACTATAGGTTTATATCTGCTTAACCCGTCGGAGAGGGTGGGATGATAATGTTTTATTCATGAAGAAAATTAATTTAGAATCTGCTAACCGGTGTATACGGTTTGATTTTTTTTAAATACACCCAGCTTGTATTTGTAGCTACGAGTAGATGCTACAACTAACGATTTAGAGCAAACCATACTTATAATATCTGTAGGTACGAATCCATATGTGCTAAAAAAGCTTTCAGTCAAAAAAAATACACGTTTCATCCTCGAATCCGATAACATTTTCAAACGGAGTTTTTAATCGCCATCAAAAATTCACGAGAACCAGAGCTGTAAGCGCTCAAACCTTGGTGGATTTTGTCCATATTTGGATCAAGCTTATACCAGTGCCTCCGACCGTTTCAACATCTGAAACTGTCCCACTAAATGATAAAGATTTGTATTCTTATTGGCAGTGTGTGGTGAATCTTTATTGGCTTAGACTGTGCCAACCCATAGAATGAATCCATACATAATATAAAGGGTCATGTCGTTATGGTTACTGCCAAAAGATAGAAGCTTTGTTTGATTAATGTTGATATTATGTTAAGTGCTAGTACATGTACTCCTAAGTATGATACTTAGTGTAATTTATTATTTTGTTAAGGACTACTTCGTCCGTACTTTTTGCAAAATTAAATTAATATAATTTACGCTGCGCTGCGCAGTATCCCACACCTCACCTACGCTGTCATGTGATTTGACTAATGCGGCGATTTACAAGCCACCATTACATTTGATTGTACCTAAATCTTAAACCATAATTTATCTACAGGTGTAGCAGTAGCTTCCAGCGTGTTCACAATCACAGCGATGTCTGTGGACCGATACCTGGCCATCACGCAGTCGCTCCGGCAGCCTTGGATGCCGTCGAGGCGAGGAGCCTGCAGCCTCCTGGCGGGATTGTGGCTGGTGGCGTTCGCGATCTTTGCGCCTTTGCTGGCTGTGGCCACGGTGGAGAGAGAGTATGTTCCTTCGCTGTCGAGGACAAGAAATGGATCGGTAAGTTTTATTATTCTGCTAAATTGGCGCTGGCGTATAGGATGAAAAAGGTGCAGTGCGGCTTGCCTATATTATTTATGTGAATTGTGGTGGTAACATGTACGAAAGTGGTGTTGGAGGATTTTGGTAATTCGATACTGCACGCCCAAACCTGCGGCAACCTTCAGTATGTGCGCAGACCTCATTGAATCTTTCATGACTAGAGTACTACCACTACAAGTCTACATGTGTTGACCACATGAAATTGTGTTAAATCCACACAGTTCTTGTGCTACGGGATGTGAAGGGTTGGCTCCAGAGAGTACATTATATGTTTATGTTGACTCTCGTACGGGGATTGGTGTGGCTTTCTCATTAACATTTTGAACTTCATTTAAATATTGTATGCTTTGAGAAATTGAAATAGCAGATAATATTTATAGGAAACACATAAAATTCCAGTTACTTTTGCTTATAAACTCTTCTTAAAGATGAAAGAGTATTTAATACTAGAACTGTAGATTACGTTTCAATATTTACAAACAAACGAGAGTGCAATCTGTCGTCAAATGCCATTCGCAGCATCTAGTCTGAATACCAATATCTACATGTTGCATCAACATCGATTGTATACTTTCACGTAGCAATATCTTGCAATATCTTATACAGCATAACTTTATATAGCTTAACTTTATATGCTGATAGTGGTTGAGCCGCACTATCTTGAATACTAATCTTCGTAGGTTCATTCAACAAGGTGATACTGTGGAACTTTAATAGCGCAAGGGTGCTTTTTGCTGTTACTACTGATTTGCCGTTTAGTGTACTGAGACGTTTTTCTATTAAGATTGGCATGGAGATTAAACATCTTGAGATTATATTTTAACACTCTAAGTGTGTTTTAAGTGCTGAGACTTTTCTTGGAGAGAGTGAAATTACTTAGGTACATATTTTCTTATACAGGTTTATATCATGGATATTTCAGGGGGTACAAGTACTCATGAATGTAACTTTATTTATTATGAAAAATAATCACCTAGTAGGTTCATGTTGTTCAGTTTTTATAACAACATGTTAGGAAAAGATAATTTCTTTTCGCAATTTCAAGGTTGATCCCATAATAAACAGTGTTATTGGGTTCTTCTATTTAGAATTTCCCAGTAGCAGATTGGACTCTCGGCTTGGGTCCAGTTGATGGCAAAAGGCTCGCTCGGTACATGGGACTCACATATAATTGGTGAAACATGGGTGTACCTACTGTAGGCGTGACCTTATGTTATGCTTCATATTCATGAGTACTTGCACCCCCTGAAATATTAGGAATTTATTAAGTCTTTGCATTCGCTATAACCATAATACTTAATCCGGCGACTTTCCGCAACCTTAACCAGGTCGTCGGTCCACCTAGATATAGAGAGGCGAATTTGAGCTTTGTCTGTAGGATAGAGATTTCTGAACGACTTGCGGTACCTTCCTCTGGTATTCCAATATCTACATGAGATGATACCTAACTGGTGGCCTAGTTGAGTACAGCTGAACTCTTTTCGCAAGTTCATGGTGATCCTATAGTAAAAGATTTTCATATTAATGAGAATTTTCACCCCCAGAAATATAGCCTACGAATTAAAATTCACCCTGTATTCTAACATCCCTTTGGCAAAAACTGTAATACTAAATTGGTACTTAGTGTTATACACAACTCTTAGGAGGCTTCGTTTCATTAGTTGTAATTACACAGAGCAGTTGATTAACCAATACAGCTTCGTTAAGATCCTAAACAAACACGATAAGTTACGGTGGTAAAGATGTTAGGGAAAACATTTCTGCTGTAATTAAAGTTTTGTAACTCAGGCAACAAACATTATTATTATTAGTAGAGGCCCAGGAACTAATAATCACAGGTGTAAGAGCCCGTATGTACATAATATTTACTTCTACAAACGGGCTCTCAATACATAATATTATTAGGTATGTAGTATGTACTACCATCATCATCATAATCGGGATGAGCATTTTAATGTTCCCACTGTTGGGACCCAGGCCTCCTCTCTGTGGCAAAAGGAATGGGTTTTAGTCCACCACGTGGACCCAGAGTGGGTTGGTGGATGCCACATATCTTTGAATTTTTGGTTCTAGGACATGCCGGTTTCGTCAAGATGTTTTCCTTCACCGTTTCTAGAGTTATATTGAAGAAATAATATACACACAGTAAAGCGCCTCCCTGGGTTCGAAACCACGACTTACTCGTAAATTGTCCATTACCACTGGGCCACTACTGCTCTTTATGGATTATAAAATGTACTATCATAATACTTATTACTGCCGGTAAGCAACGTTGCATTAATTTTGACCCCTGTCATGTAATATGATGTTCTAGTACAGGGTCGAGACCACATTGGTTAGTTATCGTTTCCAAAGTTTAAAATAAAAGTTTAATTAAAATCATTATTAATTAGTAGTTTGTCTGTAGGATTGTGATACCTTTGGTTTTCCACATATCTATATAGAACAGTAACAGATAGTCAACCAGATAAGACTGGAGCCTAAACCTGGTAAGAGCTCTCACTCACTATCAGGTGGGTCACCGTTAGTATGTTACTTCAGTAAACATTATTTCACAAAAGGTTTCCTCTTCAAATGTACGGCCCAATTTCATCGTCGTGTGCCAAGAAGGGTCAGATCGCAAATCGTCCAAACATCTAAGAGTGTTTTGGGTAGGCCCTTTAATATTCAAGTTACAACGGTAAAGTAAGAAGTAATGTCCTACAGGAGGTGGTTTTCTGGTCGAAACCGACGGTTGAATAACCCTCAGGCCCACTTGCGCCAGAAATTTACTCAGAGTTATTTGCTAACCGGGTCCTTGTAAGCTTCTAGCTCGGACTTAGAAAGATAACCCAGGGTGACGCAAGCGGTCATTAAAAATCAGCTAAAGATTAGTGACCTTTTTATTTTGGTTTTGATGCGACTGTTCATGATTGGGTATGACGACTGGCGGAGTGTGATGAATTTGACAACGGAGTATGTCCCTTCTTCCCGCCCGTGGCCTCTTTCATCACACTCTCACGCATTCGTATCAGTTGGATCAATTTCAGCACTTCCTAGAAACAGATTCGAAAAGTTAATTGGTTTGTTAGGTTAGGTTAAAACGGGCTGGTATCCGCAACGGTCGTGGAACCAAGCGCGTATTTAAGTACGGAATTGGTTTGTTAGCTTTAGTATCTACTTTAAAAAGGAAAATTTATTTGAATGGATAATATGGATATTATTCTTTTCTTCTTTTTTGCGGGTAAGAAAAGAAGAAGAATTTTTACCACATACACATAGTTAAACAAACGCTCTAATATATATCATATAAATATAAGATATGTTTTGCAGAAGTTATGACTACCTATAAAAAGAATATACTTTACGAGATTAAGAGTGTAGTACTTCTCGAGTCTTTGAAGACATAAAAGTAATCAGAAAACTAGACTTAGGTTGGATAAAGTTGTAGGTACTACATTTTCTGAAGAATAAAAAAACACTAAAGTGTAGCTTTTATATAATACTAACCTTCCTTTTGATAAAGAGGTACTGACAATAATTTATATCGTTGGTTTTACTGTGTAGTTATATTTATAAATTGGTAATAATTGTACGATCTAAATAGCAGCTCTATAAATCTTGATAGGTGGGCAATCGTATTCTAGTAAACACTGTGTTATTTTACAACTGGCTTAAGATCCAGCAGAAAGGTACTTACGCGACAATGCGACACCTCTTTCAACCATTCGCTTCTTTTCACCCGTCAACCCCAGAAGGAGGGTAATGATTTTACAGTTATTGTTTACGAAAAGGCCTTATCCCATTGTTGCATTGCACCGGTCTGCGGGAGCTTTAACATGAGGAAGGTTACTGATATAAGTAGTCCTATTCAATATTATTTAGAACTATTATATAATAAATGACTTTAGAGCAACCCAAAATTAATAATGAACGTAATTAAGCGCTATTTATCAACAAACTTCCTTGTTTCCTACCATTAATTACTTTACCGACATCACATCGTTACACATCACTGTCAATATGATATTAAAATTAAATGAATAACTTGACAAAGGCCATGTTATATTGTGAGAGACGAAATCGCTTAGGCTACGGGCTCCTATTTAATGTTATACGTGACGTCAGACTTTAGCATAAATGATCCAATCGACGCGCGACTTCGGAACGTCAGACAGCATCAGCGGTCAGTACATCTCAGCAGCGAACGACGACGTCTCGTTCACAACAGTAGTCGACAAACAGTGCTGGCGTGAAGTTGTGTGATATTTATTCAACACTTTTGGCGGCGCTTGTGTTACTTGAAGAAGAAGCGAAAGACGATGATGATTCAGTCAATAACTCGTCTTTTTCTTTAACAAATTTCGCCATTTTGTACTGATGCTAGATACGATCTTCACGCTGCAAGACAAACAATAACTAGAGAAGCGGCGTAAAGAGTTTGAATTCTGCCTACGACGTCCACACGCCGACGTCAGCATGTGAAAGAAACCACTACAGTACATTTCTATAGTAA
The DNA here is from genome assembly GCA_945859665.1 of Anorthoa munda. Lineage (NCBI taxonomy): Eukaryota > Metazoa > Arthropoda > Insecta > Lepidoptera > Noctuidae > Anorthoa > Anorthoa munda. Next base: position 2,401,180 of record OX243907.1, on the reverse strand, counting down.
GCATCGTGCCGCGGCGCACGGCGTGACGCTGTAAGCTGCCGATGGCGTTTATAGCAGATAACAGCCTTATATAGATTCTGTCCAAATCAATTTAACCCATTAAAACTAGTTTATTTTAATAAATGTTTTAAATAATTTAATTTGTTTATGTTGTTTGACACGAACAAAACTATTTAATAAAACTTTAACATCATTCCCGCGTTATCTACCTAATTCCCACTGTGTTGGGGTCGGCTTGTAGTTTTCAGTTCAACCGGATGCAATTGAATACCGGTATTTTATTTTTTATGGAGCGATGTTCTATCTGATCTCCAAACTTAGTTTCTGACACCTACCCAGTGGTAAGACCAGTTTTCAGACATTTGGATGTCCGAATACTAGGGGTATTCAGAGGTCCGATTGTTAAAGATATTAGAACTCTCCAAATAACACATTAAGTAAGTTCTAATTAACTAAAGTATGTCTCAGGAAAGGTAACAATGGAATGAATTAGCGACTTTAATGTCCCACTAACAAATGACTCAGGTTACGAAAAAAGGCGGGCACGCCATTTTTTTACTTTGTATGCCACAAAGTAAGAAAAAAATACGCTAAAACTTAACTATGCACTTGAAATCTTTTTTGAAATACATAGCGAACATTTAATTGATTACAACATTTAAGAGATTTAATTCTATGTAAGAATGAAATCTCGAATCATTCTAAACTTGCACTTACTTTTCTGCGATGGTTTGGGTTATTGGACGACGCACCCGAATTTAACTCGCCCGAATCGGGCGAATCGACCACTATTAAAAATATTCATTTTTCTGAGTCGATTCGCCCGAAGTTAATTTATCATGAGCGGTAAAAAGAGTACCGGGCGATTTTCGATTCTGAAGCCCTAGTACTCTGTTAGTCTCTACCGCTAATGATTCTACCTCAGCAAATACTTCTTCATGATTCTGGTCTCCTGGTAGTTTGGGTATAAATATCTCTCCACGTTTTAAGTGGTAATTACTTATTTAATGAATTGCTTTCCTAATTTCTAGTAAAATATCTATTAACTGCGATTAATTTTTCATATTATTACCGAGACGAGTGAGCACGACTGTAATTTTATATTGTTTGTTCTCTAAAATAAAATTCGGGCGAATTGTCCACTAAATAATTTTGGAGTGGTCGATTCGCCCACTAATAAATTAACTTCGGGCGAATCGACAGAGAAAAATTAATATTTTTTAATAGTGGTCGATTAACCCGATTTGGGCGAGTTAAATTCGGGCGAGTCGTCCAATAACCCGATGGTTTCGGTAAATATCTGAACTTGTAGTTTAACTTATAATATCTAGTAATCAGAAACTTTTGAAACCTAAGTCAGCTACAGTAACTTGTTGTGATCGACATTAAATTTACCTGTCTCCGGTGTTACGCTAAGTAAGTACTTAGCAGGGTTAGATGTTTAACCCTGTTACGAGTACTCGTATTGTTCTATAATAAACAACTTTACCCGTATTATTAATACCACGTCAATCTGAAAATCAGCGCAAAATTGATAAAACAAGTTCTATTCTCAGAAATTGGGTACAAGTGTAACATACGTTCCTTAACAGGAAAACTTTGAGAGATTGCTCGAACATGATTCTGCGCAAGTAGTATTTTTGGCATCAACATAATGTAATAATTCATGTCATTGTCTTTCCGAGAGATAAAGAATTGACATTATTGAGGCTTATGTGACCAAAATAACCCGAAAATAAGTAAAAAAAGAACCTTTTTTTATGATGTGAAAGACTTTTGTCAGATTTTTCTCGCAACTGTCAGTAAAATGTAAAGTTGAGACGCCAACTAAGAAAAGGAAATGCGGTCGCAAACATCCGACTGAATTTCAAAGCAAAAAGTCATAATTCGTGGTTTGGCTCTCGCCTATTGCCTCCTCCAATATTGGACTAATTTAAAAGATATTCCATTATCTGAAAAAGAAAGATATATACTGTGCCCTTATGTTTTCCTTTTTGATAGCTAGGCACAAGAAACTTTATAGGTCTTTGCTTTAAAATGTTAGTGATGTAATTAATTTTATAAATCAAAGTGACGTCTAGGTTTCAACCAACAGTCTTCTCACCTTTACCTCAGTAGATAGGTTGCTACACTTTACGTTATTTCAGTCCATCCAAAGATTGTCTATACAAAATACTTATTCGTTATATGTCAGTATTTTAGCAGCGGCTTTGCTCTCGGCATATCTACGTGAACCGTGCATTTTGCCGAGATAGAAAGTAAACTATGATACTCCGAGATAATGTAAGGGCGGTTATACACTACACGTCCGTATCCGTGATCTGTGTCCGTAATTTCAGTTCCAAGTTTAAAATGTTCTGAATAATGGCAGATTATGTCAGATAGAGTTCGGATGTAGCGCGTAAGCTTCCCAACAAGAGCACACACACACCGGCAAAATAAAAATGTCCTTTTTTTAAATACGATTTTATTTTAAATATTTGAAATACTTATATTATGACACATTTCCTTACTTAAAAATACACCTTTTAAAATACATATATGATCGCGTTTAGTACATTTTTGTGAGTAATATAATTAAATAAAGGGGAAAAGGGCACCACATTTTAATCTTAAATAATTCTTCTATATCAATCTACTATAAGATTCTTTCCATATATTACAACCAACTCTGTACGGTATCCCAACATATCCAACCTGAATCCAATATTGGTATTCTACCATATGCTACTGTAGGTTAAAATATTGACTGATAATATTGTTTTTACCCGGCTGCAAGTAAAGGGTTATGCTTTTCGCGCGAATCTTATATGTATGTATGTAATATTTTTTATTACCTCGTATCTTTCAAACCACTTGACGGATTTTTATAATTAATACATTGTTAGAATGTGCCACGGGTCTTGCTGTAGTATTGCCCAGAGTAGATCGGTGCCAGTTCGTCTGGGGAAGTGTGCGGCGATCTTCAATGCCATTTTATAAAGCATCAGGTTCAGCAGGTTTGTTTTACTGTACCTCGGTAGCAGTTGTATTACTCCGTAGTCTAATACTGGTAGTAACCATGCTTGAATAACTAGCAGCTTTACGTGTACACTTAGCTTGGAGCGGTTGCCGATGATTGGGAATAGAGCTCCTTTAACTCTCTTGGCCTTTGCGATGTTTTATTTGGTATGTTTATTCATCGAAAGCCTTTTGTCCAGCCAGACTTCTAGATATTTTATTTCTTGTTTGAATGGGATGAGTTCGCCATGTATTTGAACATAGTTGCGGTAACCTGTGCTCTGTTTGTTGAGTCTCGGTGCCTTGTGCGAAAACATGATGCATTCTGTCTTATCGACGTTGCATTGTTGGCCCCATTTTTTGTATTTGTAGTCGATTATGTCGATGGCGTCCCTCTGCTTGACGCGTAGCGTGGTCCGGACTTTCAGCTGCGTGAAGTATGCATAGGTTGTCGGCGTACTGTGACAGCATCTGGCCTGATATTTTTTCATTTGGTAGGTTAGCCACATAGAGGTTGAAGGTCGCCGCACCGAGAGTCGATCCTTGGGGCACCCCGTGTAGCACACGTTGCTCCGTTCCCAAAGTAGTTCTGAAGCTACCTCTTGTTGGCCTGTCGCACAAATAGCTCTCAATCATCTTTACGATGTTGTTGCGAGCTCCAGCGTCGATCAGTTTAAGACAGAGACCTTTATGATTTATTGAATCGAATGCTTTGCTGAGGTGTGTTGATATCATGGCGACGCAGTGGCCCTTGTCTAGCGCGTCGACGATGTATTTGCCTGTGCGAAGGATTTGGGTGGTGGTGCCTCGTGAACCCGTGCTGGTGACTGGGTATTATTTTGCTCAGCTCTGTCACGATGCAATTGAGTATTATTCTCTCGGCCCATTTACCCATGATGTTTAGTAGGCTGATGGGTCTATACGATTTGGGATCACTGTGGTACGTTCCCACTTTATGCAAAAAGATACATGTACTAGTTTTCCATCGTTTCGGGAAGTATCCCGTCTTAAGTACGTAGTCCATGATACATTTGAATATCGTGATCATGGTCTCGCCACCCAGTTTGAGTATGTCGGCTTTGATGCCGTCGGATCCGGGGGCTTTGCTATTCTTGAAGCGTCTAAGGGCTAATTTAAGCACGTGTTTTGATGTTTGATCGAGCGGAGCTAATGGTGTATACATTTCTGTACATTCGTCACTTGCATCGATGGTGTCTGCCTTGACTATGACTGTATTGACCATTTTGTCGATGATTTCTAATTTACTGCAGCAGTCGCTGAAATGTGGTAGTTTCATGGTGGGCTTTTTCATTGCTCTTTGCACGGCCCACATGCGTTTCCGATTGTCTTCAGTATTTTCGAGTAGCTTTCTCACTCGGCTTCTTTATGTTGAATAAGTTCTTTGGCCAATTGATGCTTCTAGACGTTGTATTGCCTTCGTTCTATTGTCGTGAGGTCGGTGTATCTGAGTCGCCAGGCACGATGCTTCTTGGCGATGCGCTCGGTTATTCTTTCTCTAATATGTGCTGGGAGTCTGCCAACTCGTCTAGTGTTTTGACGATCGCTTTTTCTGTTTCTGTGATATTTAATTCACAGTCGACATTTGAGGAGTTCTGAGTTCATGTTGTTGGCGAGTAGCTCTTCAAAAACTTGTCTGCCTTCTCGACTGCTTTTTATTCGTGTGAGATTGCAACTCATCGGTTGTTCGTAGTCGCTATCGATTATTACATCCAGTGTCCACGGATGCCGATTACAGAGGCCGGAATGGTCTGCCAGTGTTAACGATTTTGACGAAGCTACGTTGGATCGCAACGCGGAGCATGATGCCCAGGCCCGCGTCTCTGGTGTGATTAAGTTGTCTCATGCGTAGATTTCAGTCACCTATCATGATTGCGCTTTAATCAAGTATCAGCGTCTCGAAATCGTCAACGAGGTTTCCCTGTCTCGGTATCGGTATGTAAATGCCTTAGATTTTGATCTTGTCATTGGTTGCGTGATTGGTATAGAGAATGGTGCTGCATCAATGGTGTGCATTAATCGCATTTTCTTTTTAGGTCCAGTCACAGTCAAAGATGGCATTGGGTCGTTCTCTGAAGCAACGCTCGAATATCTCGAGGAAGTTTTGTTTTGAGAGTTTAATCCTCGATCTTTCATTCTGCTCGCGAGGTTAATTTTGTTGCTGGGTGTTCGCGGTGACGCTAGCGTAGTTACGTTCACTTCTTTGTCTCTCGCGTGGTGTCTCCTGTTTGGAAGCCTGCTGCTGTTGCTTATTACGATGTTTCTCCTCCTAACGAAGGAGAACCTCTTGACGTTTCGTTATTTTCTTGTTCATTTCGCGCTGAAACTGCGGACATAAGCGCTGTGTCGCCGTGTGTTGTTCGGGCTTCACGTCTCTGCACCTTGCACACACTTTAATCGCCGTGACTGTTTACGATGTCAATTGTTGGGTTGCTATTTTGAGCGTGGCACGCGTTCGTTGCGTGTTTAAAGCGAAGTCAGTTTTTGCATTGCAGTATTCTGTCACTTTTCGTTGTGTAGCACTCGGGTTTGATCCTGTGAGCGCAGAAGAAGGCTTCAGTGGCATTCTTATTTTTTTTCGCCAGCGCCACATGAGATCGAACTGTCGAAGATACATTGTTAGATATCTGCCGTGATGCGTTTGATGGTTACCGGGCGGATGCAGATGCATCTCTCCATTTCCTCTAGTTGCTCGTCGAGGGTATAGTCATGCGTCATATTTCTGATTAATACTTTGGTCGTTCTTATTTGCTCTGCATGGCAAGGTCTGGCTTAAGTTTCATGATTTCCTCGATGCAAAGCCTATGTTTACGAGTATCAAGGTCTGTTACCGAGATGAGAATATTCTTACTTTTCTCGTTACGGCTGACTCTAGCTTTAGGCCTCTGCCTCGAATCTTGCGGGCAGCGGGGCGGCGGCGGCGGCGGCGCGGGAGCGGCGCGGGCAACGCAGACCCGTTCTCGAAACCAGCGGGCAGATCGCGCGGCACTATAGCGGCGCAGTGTTGTGTTCGTGGTTGTGTCGTCGAGATATTTGTTTTTATTCGCGAACGAAATGTCTGAACAACAGCGAAAACATTTTTTTGATTCAAATTTATTTGTAACGCTCGATTTATTGTGGGAAAAAGAAGAAGTAAATCCCTACTATAGGGCAAGGAAAAGAAAAGGCGAGTTTTATCGAAATTATGAAGAACAGAGACAATGTCCTGTCAAATTCTACGACTACACCAGAATGAGTGTAGAAACTTTTGACTATATTCATGAAGCTATCAAGGGTGATTTGTTAATTAAACTGGTTAATTACTCTTCTATTTTTATGGTTCACATCTTTGCTGTTCCATATCGGTATCCTCTCAATAATTGCTGAAATAATCTGCTCTAGCACGTCCGAGGACATTTCGACACGTCACAAAAATAAATTGCACAACACTGCTATGCAGACGCGCGGGCGGTCACCGCTTGACTGGCGTGCACCGCTCGTTGCCCGCGCCCGCGACGCTCCCGCGCCGCTGTTTTCGAGGGCCGGTCCATTTGATTGTATATTAGGCCGCTGCCTCGAATCTTGCGGGCAGCGGGGCGGCGGCGGGAGCGGCGCGGGCGCGGCGAGATCAAATGCATACAATCAAATGGACCGGCCCTCGAAAAGAGCGGCGCGGGCGCGGGCAACGAGCGGTGCGCGCCAGTCAAGCGGTGACCGCCCGCGCGTCTGCATAGCAGTGTTGTGCCTTAATAATCCGTCGTAGGTTTAATTCGTCACTGTGTACGTATACCGTATTCACTTTTTTACAATTGCATACGATTGTTTCACTCGCGAGAAATTCGTCCTGCGGGATGGCTTTCACTATTAATTGTTTGTTACAACTCTGGCAGTTGTGAAATATACTTTTGCACATAGTATTCGAGCAACTAAATATTTTATATGATACTTTAGTCACAAATTTATTATGCAATAGCTTCTGTGTAGTGTCTACGTAATTTTTTCTCAGCACTTTGTTTGTTGCATTTTTTGCACTTAACCAGCTTTATTCTTGATTGTCCGTTTTGAAACTCCACGAAGTTTTTTACTTTGTTAACAAAGTCGCAGTTATTGCAATTAACCGAGAAGGAACCGCCCTCGTTGTTGAAAAGGTTTTTACGGGTCTCGCACAACACTCCATTACTGTTTTTAATGTCTATTTTTTCATTAGAAAGATTCTTAAAGTCCATCCCCATTGTTGTTCACTCGTCTTACCTATATTCACATTTTATTGTATTTTTTTTTTCTATTCCATCATTATTCACTGATGCGGGTAATTGATAAATAATATCGCATGAGAGATGACGTTCAATTATTTTATTAATAAGTAATAATTGGTTTTATTATAAACAAAATAACGTGCAAAGGTAAAACAAAAATTAGTAGTATTTTTTAGGATGATTTGAGATGAAGGATAAGCTTTAGGATGTATTTGAAACATGGTTACTTTTAACCTCAATTTGAATTCCAAAAACTTCAAACTTCACTTCTTTAGCTTCTTATTTATTTTACGCAAGTTTCCCAGCGGTTGTTCAGACTTAGAGAATATTTTTGGAAGTTCGTCTATTCGAAAGATACATAAAACTGAAAGATGGTTTGAGTTTGGTTTAAATATGCTAGGTTTCCATGCATTCATGAATGAATTGAACGACCTAGCTTATAGCTTTCATGATCGAAATAATTAGAAGTCAATCATTTTAACATTGAAGTATAACCATCTACCTTAAAGTACTTGAATTCGTTATGCCAAATAATTTCTATTCATCGCCGTCAACTCGAGTATCAAAATTAGTTTTATGTATTTTAGATTTATTTTTAAGTGACGATTTATATTAAAAAAGGCCCTGAAATGTACGGGTAGTTTAAATATCCTACCACTATTCTAAAGTAAAAGTTTGTGAGGATGGATGGATTTATTAAATATCTCAAATTCTGAATTCAATTATTACTGTTGCTGTACAATATACAAAGAGACTTCAAGCAAGTTCAATTGCCCGAACAGACAACCCAAGACAGAATATCCTGGAGGAGAAAAGTTAGGAGATCCGACCCCAAATAATAGGACCAGGGAAGGAAGAAGAAAACTGTTACAACATTAATGATGTACAAAGTCACTGGTCTATATCTTCTAGACTAGATCAATCGAAGATACTTTTATATGCCTACATCTATCATTAGGCCCATATTTCTTGTTCGTTTTAAGTCAATTCACCTACGCGCTATGAGAATGGAAGAAAATCCTTCGATTAATGTCAATTAATAAACGAGCTACAACTGTCAATGTTATTATTATTTGAGGTTGGAGGCCGTGACATGCCTCGAAAAATTATGTCATAATGTTTGAGTGACTCACATCGACAAGCTGCTACCGAGTTCCATCAATATATAAATACATAAAATTTTGATCAATGTTACTAACATTCTATGTTAGTTATATACATCAAATTTAATGTTAGTTATGCTTACGTAGCAATAATCTAATATGACTCACTGGATCATCATCATCTTCCTGCCCTTATCCCATGTTACTTGTGGTCGGCGCAACAAGTTTTCTGCTTCCATACCGTTGTGTCCCCTGTCACGCTATCACTGACTCCCTTTTCTTTCATATCACTCCTCACAAAGTCCATTCATCCTTTCTTTGGCCTTCCTCTCCCTCTCCATCCATCCACATTTATATGCATAACTCTTTTAGTAACATGCGTTTCATCCTTCCTCATCACATAACCATACCAGGACAAACCGTTTCCTTTCAACTTTTCTGTCACTGGCGGCACTTTCAAACTTCCTCTAATATGCTAATTTCTCACTTTAAATATTCTCGTCCAGCCGCAAATCCATCTTAATATTCTCATATCTGCTATATGCAATTTCTTTTTAACCGACTTTCCAAAAAGGAGGAGGTTCTATGTTCGTTTTTTATTGTGTTGGTTCACCGATATCTCCGTCATTTGTGGACTGATTTTGATTTTTTTTTGTGTAATAGAGTATGTTCAAAAAATGGTCCCATTTTAATTTGCTGAAGATCTAATTAAGAACTTCGGAGATATACAACAGAACTCTTCAATAAATAAAGGCAAATCTCTTGGGATTGCTGCAATCGCATGTCTGTTTATTGTTTATACCATTTCAATCAATGGAATCAATTGTGATTTATTTTAATTTTATTTTTGATTTAATTTTGTTATAAGTTTTATTTTTAATTATGTAATCATTTAAATTTTTGTTGTTATTTTCTATCATCTGTTAGCGGTTAGAAATTTATTTTTTGCTTTCTTAAATTCTTATAATTTTTCGATTAATAAGTGTTTTTATAATGTGCATGTAAGATTCACATCTAGTAGATGTCAATCAGACTTATTTTGTTGAACATATTTTTTTTGCATACTCGATTGTACATCAGTTTTGTGAATTACAAATAAAAAAACAAAAAAAAAATAACATAACATCACGCCAGTACGCTCCAAAGGTGTACGCAGATGTGTATAGTTCACCTTTGTACACTCTCATTTCACCGGTTATGTTCAAGTTTCATGATATTCGGATAATCTATTCTGGCATTATAGGTACTTTACGGAACAACTTGCCTTTTAGGTAGGTACAACTAAAAAGAGAAAAACAAAAAAACATTTTTTGGAAAAAAAAACTACCGACTTCCAAGTAAAAAAATTACAAAGTGAAAAATAACTTTTATTTTGGAATTCGGTGTCCGTAACGCAAAAAAATGGCAAAAACCAAAGACAAAAAGTGAAAAAGATGAATGATAAAAAAACTTTTATCATTCATCTTTTTCATTAGTCTAATCACAGACTTGTATATTTTCACCTTTAACTTGAGGGGCATCCGTGGGTGGTCGTTCCAGTGAACTGTCGCCATTTCATCCATCCTGAGTTGATCCAGTGCGTTACGTCTCGGTCTACCTCGCCATCCCCTTGGACATCCATGTTCATGTCCATGTCTACCAACTTGTACCGGAAGCCGGAGCACGATGACTCACTGGGTTTTTTTAATCACGCATGTACTACATTTCTAGAACAGCATTGCTTTAGAGTTGAAAATGTTCGAGTTTCCAACTTTACTTTCAATGCCAAAGTTTGACTGATTATCAGGCTTTTATTCTTCTTTTCGTTTCGACGGTACCTTTAGTTAGTTAGCCCAATGGGTTTATAATTATATATTATCAGGCTTTACCTTTAGTTCTTAAATCAGAAATTAGGTATTAGTCTCAATGTAAACATCATTTCCATTATTACAAAACGTTTTATCATTTAGAAATTCATTTTGCCCAAAAAAGTTTGTAATATTTAAAGCTTTTGTAATGTTGGAAACTTTGTTTCAGTTCCGTTTTTTTATTTATTATAAATTAAACCGAACTGTGGTTCGCGGTATTTTGAAGCAAAAAAGAGTGGTTGTTCTGAAATACCTAAACCGTTTACCGCATAATTTTTATATTCCAAAACATTTCCATAAGTTTAACTCATTACTTTTACAGTCATTTTACTTTACTATTGGGTTTCAGGCTATGTTTTAAACTAATATTCGCCTGCCATTGCCTATGCCTATTTTTGCTATTGCGTTATTGTATTTTTTGCCGGGATATAACTGATTACTTCCTAGCAATCAGTTATATCTGATCCTAGAAAAAAATCCACGTTGTCTTTGCAATAGATTACGGTAGCGTAATCACGTAAAGAACATAGTATTAAACAGACCTTTTATTGTCTGTGTTACTTACCGTTCATCAGAATAGTAACTTTAATTATTTAATGCCAAAAAGAAAATGTTACCCTTAAATTAACAAATACTGTCTCACACTTATGTAGCTTTAAATTAAATGTCGTAATCCTTCTGGTCACCGCACACGTTGGCACCAGGCCAAACCAAGGCTCAGGAGAAATAATCCGATTAAACCTCTCAGCCAATACCTATATTGCTTCGCCAATAGGAATTACAATCTCTAGCTTGCGTATATATAAAAAATCGATAAAAAAATCGTTTCTTATGTTTTGAGTAACAACAATTATTGACGTACAGGACTGCTTACTGTATTTCTTTTTCTTATTTATGAGCACTTAATGCAGGTGAAGATTCATATATTTAGGTACATAGTTGTATTCATCTCTAATCAGATAATCAGTTTTTAACGAATATCCAAATAAACCAGAAAACTTAAAAGTTTAAAAACGTTTTCAATCCAATTTGTTAGCATAAAAATCCAATTTGTAAGAGAACCGAACTAGTTAAGAATCGTTTAGTTCAAGTGATCTTTCATCTAGATTTACAAGTTGCTTCGTTTTGTTAACAAGACTCGTTAAAGAAGATTCGGACCCAAAACAGGTAAACTCTCGTTATAAATGGTCAAGGAGGTTTATAGTAGAAACCTCAAAGAGTCTTGTTCCTGAACAAAAATTGCGATGATCGATCAATCTGTAAAGACTACTGCGCTTGCAAGTCCATGGATGAGTGATCATTCTTTACACCTCAATGTGATTTATAAAATGGGTCAAACTATAAGCTAGGCGATATTACAAGAAAAAGAAAGAGAATGATTTTGTGTTTCTCAGTGCATATTCATAATAAAAATCACGACGATGTTTAGCAACTGATTTGTGGATTCTAAATTCAAATTTTCTATACAGAATTTAGATGAGAATGCAGATCAGAGTCATACATAGCACATTTCTTTGAATATTGCTATTTATAAATTAAACTGTAGCGGCACCGACACCGCCACTTACAAAGTAATGACATGACGTCACACAAATCCTACATCGCGCAAGCAAAGTTTGCGGCGCGATTTGAACGTATACAACAGTCCGACGATAACCGTCGGGCAGTTGCCCGGACCAGACACAACACCAGTCTGGTCGGAGGATCCTCCCTTTTCTATGGAGGTTTGTGGGACTTTACACCCTGTTCCACCTACCTCCAAACTGGCGCGATGTAGGATTTGTGTGACGTCATGTCATTACTTTGTAAGTGGCGGTGTCGGTGCCGCTACATCACTCACTGCCCGACGGTTATCGTCGGACTGTTGTATACGTTCAAATCGCGCCGCAAACTTTGCTTGCGCGATGTAGGATTTGTGTGACGTCATGTCATTACTTTGTAAGTGGCGGTGTCGGTGCCGCTACAAAACAAAACTAAATAACTTTGCCTAAACTAATTTGTGAACCATTTTGTAGAGAAGAATTTTAGAACCAATTTTAGATTTTACACACAATAACCTACATACTAATTGACTCTTCCATAACAATGCAATTATTATTTATTAGCCAGATATTAACAAAATCCCTAGAGAAATCTAGATCTAAGTGAGTCTCGTATTCAGGGATAAATCACAATACTCTTGGGCAGAAGTGAAATAGTTGGTCTATAAATCTTTCGAGGTTCAATGTATAAAATAATACGTTGGTGTACGTGAAAAGTATTTTTTGGAAAGATGTCAACAATGTGTCCGGGCTTTTAGTAATAAAAGGCCACCATTTTTGCTACTTAAGGTGTCTTATTACAAAAAGAGGTTTTACTAAAAACCCAGGCTTGAACTTCTATAATGTACGGTGAAAACAAGGTTTTTAACCTGGGTTTTGGTTAAACCGCGTTTTGTAATAAGGCACAAGGGGTTTAAGCCCCACACGTTTTTAATGCATTTCCTAAAATTCTAGAAAAAATATAAGGCAAACATGGGCAGGGGTTCTTTAAAGGCAACAATAAAATTAAAACTTATGGGCTTAGAGCTGTGATTATCATGTCAGTGTGTAGAACAACTCAAAGACTAACAAAAAGACCCATAAAAGACGTGTAGTATTAAATTTGTATTATAAAAAACAAGGAGAAGAAGAAGTACAAGAAGACTAACAAGAAGAAGAGGAAGCAGAATTATCAAATGATTATGAATGAGACGGATAATATTTCCAATTTTTTTAGAATTCACACGATCGATGGGGACTTTTTACATTTCATTTATAATGGTGTTCCGAACATTCGTACCAATTTTGAGCTCTATGCGAATTACTGTAAACCTATCCCTAGTTTTTGGTCTAATTAGACCGGACTATATGATCATTAGATCTTATGTTATTATATCAAACGTTACACACCCATTTGCAATGCCCACTAATAAATTTCGCAACTGCCTTATTGAAGCAATAAAGAGCCTTTAAATTGTAATTTAACAGAATGTAAAATTATTTGTTTCTTTGTTTTGTATCGTTTGCTCAAAACTAACTTTCTACATTATGTGATGTGGATGACGTTGTGAGTTGCGCATTTATATCATGTTCTTATAATATTAGTCATAAGTTTTAAATGTGTAGCTGTTAGTTATTCCTAAATAAATAAATAAGAAAAATAAAATTGAGGATCCCAAACCCCCCCCACCCCTTTATTTATGTCGTTTTTAACGATAAAATTAGGTGTATTTTACGGCCTTTAAGTTTTATTACATATTGTATATGATAGTACATCTGAGTGTCTAGTTTCTGATTTCCCAGTTAAATAAGTGTTTGAAAATGCCCAGTAGACGCCATAATGATTGCGAACTTCTTTGTGAACTCTTTCAAAAACCAGAAGTATTTCAACCCTTCCTAAAGAGCTTTCAGAGGAAGCATTAAAGGCTTAAAAGGTCCACGATGGCCGATAGGTGTTGCATTGTCGTGTCGCACTTGTCTGGGGGAGCTTTAAAACCACTTTCTCTAGTTTAAATGATCCAGGTGAAAATAATCAGTGACGACTTTTGGTAATTTTTTTAGTTTTCAGCCAACTTATCCTTAAAATGATTGTTATTGCACTGAATACGCGGCGGTTAGTTACCAGTTTCGATTAATTTTTATATTTGAACTTGTATTTCATGTTTCAATATAAAGCTTTTCTTTAGTCTCCTGAAACTACATGATATAAAGATTCCTCACATTTTATTAGTTTTCGTAGTCGTGCGAAGACAGTACGACCTCCGAATGTCGACTAGATTTAGAGATTAAATGGGGTCGCTCTTTCTTTTACACAGATATGAAAATGCTTTGTGTGTCACGCATTTTGTAATTTCATTTTTCTGAGAGGTTACTAAGCCAGTCCAGTGACGGTTCTTTTGGTAGGCTCGAGTTAAATCTCTAAGTGAGGTTAATTTTTTTTTCATTGTTGTAATTGCTGTGAGGTGTTCCAGTGCGAGGATAAAGAAATCTTACTTATCCTACTAATAAGAATATTATAAAGGCGAAAGTTTATGAGTGTGTTTATTTGTTACTCTTTCACGCAAAAACTGCTGAACGAACTTGGATGAAATTTGGCACAGAGATAGATATAGTCAGGAATAGCACGTAGGATACTGTTTATCCCGCGAATATGTTCCCTCGGGATAATTTTCGACATTCATGCGGGTGAAGCCACAGGCAGAAGCTTGTAAATAAATAAATTAAAGCAGTGCTCATACGATGTCTATTGGGACATATAGGCTGCCTCTGAATTGTGTGCTAAATAATAATAATAAATACTACATAATCGTTATTTTATATCACAGCTGTATTTCCCGAAGGTTTAAGCAGGGGCGTACTTGATAATACACCTATATTTCACCAGTAGGCATGTTTAAGTCTCATGTGATAAGAGGCGAGCGAAGACATCAATCGGGCACAAATTCAGTCACCGGGGTGCTGCTGAGAAATTCTATATAGAAACCATAAATAAAAACCCGGGAAGCGAACCTACCTCATGTTAAAAGTTGTCAAAAAATAAAAGGCCCGTTTTGACAGCTATAAATTAAAGAATTTTTCTAACCCATATGGATGTTACTTGTCCAAAAAAAATAAAAAATATTTTTTTTTATAAAAATATTTAATAAAAATCAAACTTCTTCTTCTTCCTCCCTGCCTCATCCCATTATTTGGGGTCGGCTCTCCTCGTTCTGATGCGCCAGGATGGTCTGTCCTGTAAGTTGGGCTCGTTCCAAGTCGCAGGTTACTGTAGACCACCATGTGGCTTGAGGTCTTCCTCTTTTCTTTTTTGTATTCGGTAGTGCCAGGGCTTGCCAAACCACGTAGTTTTCAGGACGTCTCATTACGTGGCCATACCAACGAAGCCAACTTTCTGTTAGTTTGTCTGTGATGGCCGCAACTTTGTAACTGCCTCTGATGTGTTCATTTCGCACTTTATCAAGTCTTGTTACGCCCGCTGCCCATCTCAGCATCTTCATCTCAGCCACATGCAGTTTCTGTTCATGCACCCTTTTTATGGCCCAGCATTCGGCACCGTACATCATTGCGGGTCTTACAGCTGTTTTGTAAATTTTGCCCTTAACTTGGATCGGCTTTCTTGTGTCGCAGAGGACGCCCGAGAGAGCTCTCCATCTTTGCCAGGCAACGTTGACTCTGTGGGTAACATCGGTTTCAATATTACCATCAGCCGTCAGCATCGCTCCGAGATATTTGAATTGAGATACCTTTGGAAGTGGATCTCCCTCAATATAGATCGTGTTCTTATGGTGGTATCACCACCGAAGTTGCATTCCAGATGTTCGGTTTTGCTTCTGCTGATACGGAGTCCATTGATTTCCAGGGCGTGCCTCCATTGCTCGAGAGACATTTGCAGTTGTTGCGCACTTTTGTCAATGAGCACGATGTCATCTGCGTATAACATACACCATGGCAGAGAGGCCTGGATATCTTTGGTGAGATAGTCCATTACCAGATTGAAGAGTAGTGGGCTCAACGCAGAACCTTGATGAACGCCAACTTTAACTTCAAAGGCTTTGCTCATTCCAGCCAAACTTCTCACTTTTGTGCTACTCCTGTGGTACATGTCCTAGACTAGAGCCACGTAATATTCCGGTAGACCCTGCGCTCTCATCGCTTGCCATACCAGGTTTCGTGGCACCCGGTCAAACGCTTTCTCAAGGTCTATGAAAACAAGGTGTAAATTTTCACTGTTGGCCCTATGCTTTTCCATGATGATTGGGACTGTTTGGATGGCATCGGTTGTGGATTTTGATGGCGTAAAACCGTATTGGTTCTCGGAAATGACAACGTGGTTCAAGAAGCGGTTGTTTAATATTCTTTCCCATATTTTGAGGGTATGAGAAGTGAGTTTTATAGCCCTATAATTCCCGCAGGCGCTGACGTCACCTTTGTTCTTATAAAAGGGCACTATGTAACTTTGACGCCATGATTCTGGGATAATATTGGAAGAGTCCTGTGAGCCACTCTAATCCTACAGGTCCTATCTGTTTCCTGATATCAGAGGGTATTTCGTCGGGACCGACAGCTTTATGGTTTTTCATCGCTGAGACTGCGGTTTTCACCTCTTCAACCTTGACTTCCAGGACTGGGCCAGCAGTAGATTTTATAATAGGTTGTTGCTGGCTTGGGAATTCCTCGTTAAGAAGCTCTGCATAGTATTGGCACCATCTTTGGTTTATGTCTTCATTAGATGTTAGTAGCCGACCATTTACTCTACTAGTGTTGACTTATGTCGCTGCTTAGCGATTTTGAAGATTTCTGTGTCATTCTTTGCATCTTCCAGTCTGCTATAAAAACTTTCTTTAGATTGTGCTCTGCTTTGGGCTACTTCGCGTTTCGCTAGTTGTTTCGCCTTCCCGTATTCAATGCGGTCCTCTTCCAGTTGGGTTTTTTGCCATAATTTAAAAAGATCCCTTTTGGCACCTATAGCTTGTTTAACTCTGTCATTCCACCAACTTGGGTCCTTGTTATTGCTTAGTTTTCCCTTTGAGACTCCTAAGATGTTGGACGATTGGGCTTTACAGGTGTGTGCAAAGTTTGACCACATAAGTTCGGCGTTGTTGTTGTATTCGTTGTTCATATCCTGCTCCAAATACTGTTTAAGGGCGACAATCAGCTCTTCACCTTTCGGGCTATAAAGTTGTCCCCATTTGATATTCGGGGTTTTATCTGCAATAGTTTTTATAGGCCTAGGTAGTTTTAGACATGCTACTAAGATCCTATGCTGCGAAGTAAGCGCCTCTCCAGGGATGACCTTACAGTCCTTGAAGTTTCCAACTAGGTTTCTATCTGCCAAAATATAATCTATTTGTGTACTGTGTCCTGAACTTTTATAAGTGATTAAGTGTTCCGATTTCTTTTAAAAAAAAGGGTTAATGATGGCAAGGTTATGTCTCATCCCGAAATCCAAAATCTCTTCCCCTTGTTTGTTTTTGGTGCCGTATCCTCGACTTCCATGCACTCCCGGATATAAACTGTTAGATGTTCCTACGTGACCATTTAGGTCTCCACCAATATACTTTGTTTCTGTGGGTGGTATCTCATTTATCAGGTCATCAAAGTCTTCCCAGAATTGGGTTTTTTCTGATTCTGAACAGCCAACTTGGGGAGCATACGCTGAGATTAGATTTAAGGGTGGCTGTTTGTCCATGGCTAATTCTTCCGGTTAACTTGAATAATCCTTTGCTTCAGATGGGTGTCCAATGCAATGGCTACCCCATTTCGTGTGGTACAAGTGCCATAATATATAAGTTGGTAACCTAGTCCTATATCCCTCGACTTGGAACCCTTCCACTTAGTCTCCTGTATGCAGCAGGCATTTATGTCCCTTCTATCAAGAGTCTTGCTAAGTTCTTGGCTTCTACCATTTAGGGAACCCAGATTCCACGTAGCAAGTCTGATGGTCTGCTGTCTGTAGGTTAGCGAATGCTTTTTCTTGTCATTGTATTCGTCGCTTTGGGGGTACGCCCTAGCATTATCTTTTTCTTTTTGCGCATTAACGTCGCTTACGGGGTACGCCCTAACATTAGCCTTGTATCTTGTATAATTTTGACATGAGCACGGCAGCACATAGCTCAAGACGTGCGAGAATCGTGACTTTGGTTGGTGATACCTTTGACTTTGTGCAAAGTGAGCGGACCCTGATACCTACCCTAGGTACAGTGTAAGAAGATCACACAACCCATTCCATTCAAACTAGCATCACAAAACGCGACAAGATTCACAATGCAGTCAATATTTACACCTACATGGCGTAGAATCCGTAAGGGCAATTCTTGCACGAGGGCAGAGAAGCAGTAACAATATGTTCGGGAGTGAGATGGTCCCAGCCACTGTTGCACAACCATAACTCTTTAATAAGCAATTTGGCATAGAGGATGACTGGAGCGACCAAGCCGAGTATGTTCCTCTTTGTACATTTGTCAGTTATCTGAGCGGTGGTGAAGCAGAAATTATCTTCAGAAGGTTCCCAGGAAAGACCTAAGACCTTCGAGGACACATTGCCTTCGTCAAAATCGAGGGATTTGTGGTGCGAGTCAGGAAGACTTGCTAAAAGAGCTGGTGAATTACTGGACCATTTCACCAGATCTAAATCACCCGATCTGAACATATTTATTAGGTCTTGTGACAGCTGCATAGCGGTTTGTTCATTATGTGAAGAATATACCAGATCGTCCATATAAAGGCTGGTTTCTGCGATTTTCGCAGCGTCACGATAATATGGGCTCATGTCGGAAGCCAGCTGAAGCACAGTGCGCATAGCTAGATAAGGACTAGACTTGAGGCCAAATGGTAGGCGGTTAAAAATAAAAGTTTGCACTGGTTCGTTCTCGTTGAAATGAAACAAGATGCGTAGGTATTTACGCTGGTCAACATGTACACCAATGCGTAAGTACATTTGTTTAATGTCAGCGTTCATCGCGACAGGAAACAAGCGGAATTGCAATAGCAATAAAAACAGATCAGCTTGCAAATTAGGACCTATATGTAATACGTTGTTCAAGGACAAGCCCGTATGAGTTTTCGAACTAACATCTAACACTATGCGAGGCATCGGCTTATCAGGACGCACCACGGCGTGGTGGGGTATATAATAACCTCCGTCAGAAATTTCAGATTCATCGATCGGGCTAAGGTAACCATTGTCGATATATTCTCGAATAACCTGATTGTTTTGTGTTGCCTGATTGATGTTGAATGCCCATGTTACACGTGGGTGTAACATGGGCATTCAACATCGTAGGAGTGGTCCTATCAAGGTCGGAGACTCTACACTCATAGTTTTGGGCGACTATGTCTACCTGGGACAAACGATCCAGTTGGGTAGGGCCAACTTCGAGAAAGAGGTCAACCATCGAATCCGACTCGGCTGGGCAGCGTTCGGGAAGTTGCGCAATATCTTCTCGTCCAACTTACTACAGTGTCTCAAGACAAAAGTCTATGAACAGTGTATTTTGCCAGTGATGAAATATGGCTCTAAGACGTGGTCACTTACAATGGACCTCATCAGGAAGTTTACAGTCACATAAGTAAGCACAATGGAGAGGGCTATGTGAGTTTCCTGGCGTGATCGAATCAAAAATGTAGAGATCAGCAAGAGAACCAGGGTTACCGACATTCGTTCCTACGCTCCATTGACATAACTACCTTTGCGTATATCCCATACAAAATTAACTTCAGTTAAACACATACCTATTCATTAACCTACAACGCTCCAAGCATAATAATTTAACCCACATCCCAAAAGGTTTATTTCCAGCAAGTTTGAATAAATTCATAACACGCTATAGTATCTGTTCCTGCGCCCTACTTTTTTCATTTTTCGATTCAGAGATCCGATTGCGTAAAATTAAGCTTTAAATTGCAAATTTTTGTTAGAGTCAAGTGTCCCACCAAGCAACCATTTCGCTGGCATGGGGGGGCCCCATGCCAGCGAAATGGTTGCTCTTGGGAAAAAATTCACGGCTAGTATAGTATATATAACGAAATTAAAAAAAAAGCTATCACAGCTAAGTAGGCTTTACAAGTTTACGAATAATAGTCGACGAATTTATAAAATGTACTTGGAACAGTAAAAATTTTGTAAAAATGCCATTGAAAAATTAATTAAATAATGTTGTTATCGGTATAAAACAGATAGCAAAATATGCTTATGAACCATGTAAAATTATATAAAAATAAAATCATAACATCCTTAATATCTCTTAGTCGATCATACTTTTTAAAACTAGATGAGGTCGGCGTTTCCTATCTGACTACTCTGAGATGAAAAGCCGAAACAAACTCAGAGGTCACAGTCTCTTTTAAAGTCCAGACAAAATCTTGGTTAGATCATGTGAAGACTAAGTAGTGTGCCAGCCACATACGAAAGGCTGCCCCGCCAACTGTCGAAAAAACCCGGAATGCACCATCGTGCTGGTTGGCGACCAGATGGGAGGACCTGATGGACATTTCGGGGGGGCTCGGGCGTCCCCGCAGTCTCCAGACTAGTGCCCCAATGATGGCGTCCTTTCAGTGCGTGTCTTTAGATTAACAGCGTGGAACCTCGTCTCACTTCCTTCTCCTCACCTCACCCTTCACTCTTATACACACATACACAAGGAAAAAGCATAGGTACTTGAGTTCAACAGCGGCTGCACCTCCTCAAAGTCAAACTCAAATGTGTTTATTTCAACTAGGCCATTATGCTGCACTTTTGAACGTTAAAATTTACATGTAATAAAAAATTGATTCTACCGTGCATTCGGAAAAGTAGGTTGATATGGAGAAGAATGCACAAGAAACTCCATATTTACTTTTTTTAAAAAAATATAGGCTTTATACAATATTTATATAAGTACATACATTAATAAATTCTTATACGTGAGAACGGTGCACCTCCCACTTAAAGTGCACCTCACAAATATCAGAGGTCTGCACTCCAATCTCGTAGCAGTCCATCATCATCTCGAGACTGATAAGCCGGCTCTCTTTTTCCTTTCGGAGACGCAGATCAGATGTCCGTCAGACATATCGTACCTTTACATATCCAGAGTTTACCCTGGAACACAATTTTAAGCCACGCGCTGGTGTATGCACCCGTTTTTAGATATTCTGAGCCGCTGAAACCGTTTTAATGTTCATGTAACAACAAATAACCCTCTTCTTAGTCCGTATTATTATGCAACTACGGAACCCTATTAATGCGCGTGGCCCTACACTCACTTGGCCGATTTTTTATGTTTGTTTTTTCAAAACTTTTAAATTTACTAGGTGAATCGATTTCGATGATTCTTTTTTTTTATTTTAAAGCTGTTGCTTCTTGTGTGGTTCCATTTAAATTGATCAAGATCTTATTAAGAACTTCGGCGATATACAACAGAATTCTTCAAGAAACAACGGCAATTCTCTCGGAATTGCTGCAATTGCATGTCTGTTTACGCCATTTCATAACATAACATCACGCCAGTACGACGCTCTAAAGGGGGACGCAGATGTGAACAGTTCAACCTGGTACACTCTCATTTCACCGGTTATACTAGTTTTATGTTATTTGGGTAATCTATTGAGGTATAACTTTGGGTATTATAGGTACCGTACTATGGAACTTGCTCATTATGTACCACAATATAAAAAGTGAAGAATAAAAACTTATTTACTAAAAAATACAACCGACTTCCGAATACAAAACACTACAAAGTAAAAAAAAACTTTAATTTCGGAAGTCGATGGCAAAAAACTGAAATTGAAGTAATTTTTCACTTTGTTGTGTTTTTATTTTATTATTCTTATAAAAACCTTAGCCATTTATTTGGTTCACAGTAAATTGAAAAAAGAAACGTATTTTTCTCATCTGCCTTGTTGGTCACAAGCACTACTGCTGAGTCATGAGATCCTGGGTTCGATTTCATTTTCATTTTATTTCATTTATTGTGAACCAATTTTTACATTGTGTCGAAATTTCATACACCGCAACCCCAAAAATATGTAATAAAAAATAAAACATTGAACAACTACACCGCTATTACAATTTCGAACCAAGTATCTATATTTCTATAGAATCCAATTAAATGACATTAAAAAGTAAAATAACATGTTAAATGAAAAATATACAACAGATTCCATATTAATAAAATGGTCAGATTTCCGGGACGGACAAAATGTTATTGGGTTATTGCATCTGGAATTTTTCAGCAGCAGCATGGACTTTGGTTTTGTGCCCCGTTGATGGCAAAAGACTCACTATTTATTTATCTCACACGGACTTAGGTATAATGTCACATATGAATATATGGTTTTTAAGGCCACTGGTAAACCTCCGGACTCTGTTTTTTTAAACAGTGTCCAAATTTAAATATCTTTTTCATTTCATCAACCTCAACCTTAGGGATGTTATAGACATTGAGAGGGAGCGTAGGGCACTGGCGGTCAGGCAGATTAGGGAGGTTAGATTTTCTCGTTGCTCTGACCTAGCAAAAATTACTCTTTTAAAGGTCTTCTGTCAGAGCTTTTACACGGGCAATCCATGGGCCAACTACACCAAGCGATCGCTGGTTGTCCTGAGTGTGCAATATAATAATGCTTTCAGGATATTGTTGAGACTGCCCCGTTTCTGCAGCGTATCGGAAATATTTGCTGAGACCCACACAGATGGCTTCCAAGCAATAATGCGCAAAAAAACTGCGTCGCTGCTATGCAGAGTGCGGAGTAGTTGCAAATTTATCCTGAGAGCTGTGGCTGGGAGCTATACTTCAGATATCCGACAATTTGTGCGGAGGGTGATTAGATAGGAAACATGTGTGTGGTTGGTCATCCTCGGCACACAGTATTTATATTTTAGACTTTTATTTTTAAATCAATGATACTAACACTAGACAACTAACTTAACCCAATATGGATCACTGTTGTCCGACATAGACACATAACAGGCGAAACGTAGCTGTACCTCTGCATAGCATTTCGAGGAATACAGGCGTGATGTTACGTTGTGTACAATGCCTTTGCTTGTTTACAGGAAATTTAAAAAAGAAACTTATCTTTCTTTATATTTTCCGGTACAGAAGTGATTAGATGTTTTCTTTACATCACGAAAGATTAAATAAATTGTAAGGGGCCTGTGTATTTGATTTCGGGGACCACGTCATTGTCGTGTTTCTTTGTAATCTGTTTCCGGGTTTCTTATGGCAGAACCTTACAGTTTAAGACGAGTTTTGTGCCCCTTGGAGGAAGGAGGTTACGGGATTGGTCAAGTTGGCGACGCTTCGGGGAGGCCTATGTCCAGCAGTGCATGACGATGATGGTGATGATTGTGACCCTTTATTTCGATACGAGTAACGATAAAAAATACAGAAGTGTTGAAGACTCATAATAGGATTTTCTTCAGGGTCCTATTTAATATACATACCTAACTTACAAAACGACCTATTTATGAAAATAAAAACATAATTAGTGTCACAATTTTGCGACCAGGGCTATTTACTAAAGCAGTAAATGTGTGAAAAAACGTAGCGTAAAATTTGGATTGTTGGATTGTCACCTTTCGTCTATTGGCTTGATTAAAAAAATAGGTATAACGGTTAACCTGAGAGTGCTCGCGGTATGAGCATTTTGTCGCCCGCGGCAAAAATATTGTTTTATTTTGTCCACGACGCATTTGTCAAGATCAAGCGTCCTAGTAACTTCCTCCCCGTGCCTCTCCGCTCCGCTCCTTGTTTTAGAAATTAGAGTAAATTCAGAGCACGAATAACCGCAAGAGCAAGGGGTATTTGCGTTCGGCAGCAAATTGCTTAGTCCAGAACCTTGAAGACATCCTCCAGTGTAGCGGTGAACAGTTTCAGACATATGACGTCTCCCTGGATCACACCAGCGAGGTGCCTGCAGCGGCAGAAGGATAGATTTCGAGATCTGATCCTGAAGTCGGATTGACATGGTGGCGTTCCGTGTACGAC
The DNA here is from genome assembly GCA_945859665.1 of Anorthoa munda. NCBI lineage: Eukaryota > Metazoa > Arthropoda > Insecta > Lepidoptera > Noctuidae > Anorthoa > Anorthoa munda. Next base: position 2,377,491 of record OX243907.1, on the reverse strand, counting down.
TGCCCATAGAATCTTTCAATCTCCCTCAGAATCTTCGGTTTGGTGGATACGATCCCAAGCCGAAGAACTGATCAGAGGAACAAGCCAGCTCTGTCCAATAGCCAGATCTCTCGCAATTACCTTGTAGCCTTTATTCCGCATAATCGCATCTTTAATACGCTCGGTATTAAAACGGCGGTTAAGGACTTAGAGATCTGATTTGGACGCCTCGTATGAAGACTGCAGGATTATCTCACGCCTCTCTTTCATGAACTTGAGAGTAGGATCAGAGAGCTTTTTATTCTTATCTGTACGGCGGGTCTTGAAGAACTTAGACCCAACGGTATGAACAGTTTCCACGAAACAGTCCATACGGTTGGGTCAAAAAATGGGTTGAAAACCACCAAGAGTTTGTAAATGTATGTTTCTTAAGGGATAGGTATTTCCATCGTGAGTCTAATCAGTTTTCGTGGAGAGGCTTATTTATAAGTCTGGGTTTCCTCGTGTGGGATTAGGCAGATAACGTGGATACTGTTTTACGTTACAAGTTCTTTAGAGAATTGTTAGTTCAACCGTAAAATAGAGCCTGAACGTTCCACAATATAGGTACTTACTAGGATCCCTAATATTATGTACATGATTTTAAGCTCGACCTGATAATAATTTTATTGAAAATTCTGCTTGTTTCAATTAAATAGGTAAGTTTTGAATTATAATTTAAGATTAGACTAAGCCAAATATTGCGTGACATTTTCAGTAAGCACTTAAAATTAAATTAGAAAATTATATAATTCATGTGGGCGTTGTTTTAGCAATATGGATTACTATCCTTTCAGAAATGATTATTTGTAACCGAAAGAAAACAAGACAAAATATATTAGAATACGATGACTATATATTTTCACATTTTTTGTCACAAAATTCGAGTAAATTCAGCGTAACTGCGAAAAAGTCTGTACACATTTTCAGTCAAAAGCAGTGAATATACAGTTTATCCTTTACATAACTCAGTTTCGCAACACACAATATTGTAGTGCTCATAATAAATATTTGGAGGCAGCGTTTTGGGCGAACTTTCAGAATTTATTGCTGAATCGGCGGTAGTAAACGAAGTTGTGCGAACGTTGGATAAACGGGGACTAGTGAATTTAAAGCAATGATGTAATGTTAGAAATGGTATCTGTTTATAGGTTGTATTTTTGATGTAATGTTTTTAAGACTTCTATATCTAATGGTGATCGCCGCGGTGGTTTAATCAGGTAAAAACTGCACATTTTCTGGTCTTTTTCGCAATCACCACTCCAGAACCTTTTCGGCCTCATCGACCAGCCGTTCTGCAAGTACTGTCTCCGGCCTACTGCCACTTAAAATTAGCAATTATTTGTTACTCGTAGCTAGCAACGAGTATGTTGGTAACCGTAGTTCTTCTGTAAACCCTTTCCTTTCTGATTTGATCGCTATAAGACCCTTTAAGCAAAGAGCTCTCAATACAAAAACAGTACGGAATTATTTTAAGACTAGCTTTTACCCGCGGCTTCGCTCACGTAAAACGTAGAAAAGAAAACACAGAGTAGTAGTACAAAAATAGTGTATTTTGCGTTACATAAAATGCAGTAGGTACTAATTTGATTTTTTATTCTTATAAATATTGTTTAGGTCGACAAAAGTGGAAATGGGTTGTGAGCACAGAGTTGTAATTTTTAATAACTTACTTTAACAAAGTCGTGTTAACAATATTTTTAGTTTTACCATCTTTTGCTAAAACATATTGATTATGTGGACTTGATACTCGAGAACACGCTATATACAGTTGCCCATGGTAAAATGGTTTTTTTCTAAATGCACTCCTGCAACTTTCAGTGTTTGCCCTTGAGCTTTATGGTAATCGCGAATGTCGCTTTAAGGGGAAAATTGCAACCTTTTAAATCGGAATGGCATATCAGTTGGGATTATCGGAATACGTGAAATCATTACATCTTCTCCCTTTGCTATTCCTGTCATAATTATTGCCCTTACTATATTGCGTCCCAGGTGTTTTATTTGTAGTCGGGTGCCATTACATAATTTTGGTGCGCCCTGATTTCTCATTAACAGAACTGGGACACCAACTTTCAGCCTCAACGTATGGGACGGTACCCCTGATAATTCTAAAGAGTTAAGAAACTACAGGGTAGAGTTTCTTAACTCACCGTAGAGTTTCAGTGTGAGTCACTCTGCTGTAACTTGCTTCCACTTGCTTCAAGCTTGCTTGGAAGCATGTATTATATTTTCTTATTCTGCTTAAAAAACGGTGCGATTCATCACTGTCATACAAAAGCAAAGACTTGAGTGGTTCTTCTGGCTCACCAAGCGAGCAACACATACCCGGTGTCTCATCATTCCACTTGAGTGCTTCACAATATCTACATTTTTTTATCCATGTTCCCTATGATAACTAATCGATGGCAAGTGTAATCAATCAATGGGTCATAATCAGACGCAGCGTTGTGGATCGACTCCCATGTACTTCTTGCAAACGTACGTCTCCTTTCAGACTACCGTTGAACTCGTAAAATAAGCTGTATTTGGGATTGTTCAGGCGTCTCAGTTGCTATCGATGACGCGTGACGTTGGCATCTAAAATACGACGGGCCTGTGTTTGCTCAAAGGTCTCACCAGCCCTTTAAGTTGCGTGACGCTCAGCATCTGCGAGTTGGCGAGCCTGAGTCTGTTTGAAAGTCGCAGCAGCCCTTTCAGTTGCGTGACGCTCAGCATCTGCGAGTTAGCGAGCCTAAGTCTGGTCGAAAATCTCAGCTGATCTTTGAGTCTCGTGACGCTAAGCATCCGCGAGTTGGCGAGCCCGAGTCTGGTCGGAATTCTCAGCAGCTCTTTCAGTTGCATGACGCTTAGCATCTGCAAGTTGACGAACCTGAATCTGGTCTAAAGTCTCAGCAGCTCTTTGGGTTGCGTGACGCTCAGCATCTGCGAGTTGGCGAGCCTGAATCTGATCGAAAGTCTCAGCAGCTCTTTGGGTTGCGTGACGCTCATCATCTAAAATTTGACGGATTGAGTCTGCTCCTCTGTTTCTTGGCTTCTAGCTACTCTTGCTGTTCGAGCTCTGCTAGAGCTACGGCTCAGATTAGATTTACGCTTGCGAGGATATGTGGATATGCACAGCAAAAAAATATCTCCCTAATAAAATTAAGCAGTAGAATATTTTAAAGTTTTGCTTATATTACTACTTTCACGGACACTGACATTAAGTTGACATTTTCAAATTGACACTCAAATCGTTCATAAACAGTTATATCATGCCTACAGCCGAATAAGAAGGACGCCATAAAAGAAGTTTCATATTATTTTCATATTTTATAACTACTCCACCCCATTTCTCCCGCACCTTGTTTTATACAAAAAAGTAGGCTATGTCCATCCCAGGGTCTCATACTATCTGCATACCAAATTTCATCTAAATCGGTTCAGTGGTTTAAGCCATAATAAGAAGTTTCACACAAATCTAACCCACCCCCCTATTTATTCCCATTTGTGTTTTATGCAAAAAAGAAGTAGCCTAAGTCCTGCCCAGGGTCTCAAACTATCTTCACACCAAATTTCATCTTAATCGGTTCAGCGGCTTAAGCCATAATAAGAAGTTTCATTCAAAATTAACTCCCCTCCCAATGCCCCCCCTTTGCATTTTTTGCAAAATAAAGTAGCCTATGTCCGTCCCAAGGTCTCAAACTATCTTCCTACCAAATTTCATCTTAATCGGTTGAGCGGTTTAAGCGTGAAAAGGTAACAGACAGACAGACAGACAGACAGACAGAGTTACTTTCGCATTTATAATATTAGTATGGATTAGAAGTTTGTAGAAAGTTATATTTTGGTTATTACTGAGGCTCTTTATTGCTGTTTGTTTCGAGACATAAATGGAATATTAGTTAAGTTCAGAGTGATAGATTGTTTGCTAGACACTCTTAGCTAGTCAATGAGTATCTTTGCTAAGTTTAGTTGTCTTGTTTGTTTAGTTGTATTTACTAGGTATGTAATACAGGATGACTGAAAGATATCGGGGGGTGAAAGTCAAAACTCACGAATAATTGTTGGAATGAGGTTTGATTTATTTATATTATTGATTTATTCATTTAAGGCCGAACAGAATCACACTAATATTATAAAAGCGAAAGTCTGTGAGTGTGTATGTTTGTTACTTCTTCACGTTCATACTGCTGGGCAGATCTGGATGAAATTTGGCACAGGGATAGACTATAGTCTGGAATAGTACATAGGATACTTTTTATCCCGGGAATATGTTAACTCGGGATAATTTTCGACATTCACGCGGGCGAAGCCGCTGGCAGAAGCTAGTATTCCATATTTGTTCTTAATTTACGATCAATGGCGCATGCGCAGAATGTCAAATTTCAAATATTCAATTGTTGTTGATTGGATGCGTCAGTAGTAGTGAGAGTATTTTTTGTGGTGGTCGAGTTTTCACATTCAAAGCTAATGGTTGTGTTTATATTAAGTTTATTTTATGAATTTACCATGCATCACACAGACGGAAATCCACATCGCGACATTCATCTCGCATGTGATTGGTCGATTTGGTTGATTGGATAGCGGTCAAACTCTTTCCGTTGCCGTATTCACTTACGCAATACGGCTGCTGGTATCCTTTTATTTTACAATTATAAACAAACTTTTAGAACAAGATCAAACGATGATTGCTGGTGATTGGGCGGCAGTCTTTTATTTAATTTTGATGTTTTTTTTTAAATTAAAATAGCTTGTAGGCAAATAATTAAATTATATTATATATAATTATATAAATTTCTCAGCCTAATTTGAATAAATGTTATTTGATTTTTGAAATTCAATTACGATATATGTAGCAGGGGTAAACACAATATTATGAGGCATAACGCGTGCTTCAACAGGACGCCTCAAACGGTTTTGATATCTTAACCAACTTCCTCAAGGAAATGGAGGGCGAAGAAAGTTTTTTCTTTGCGAACAATTTATTTGCTATACCCCAGTATCTTGAGTTAAAAATAAAGTAGAGTTGGAACAGGGCTAGGAACAATTTTTCTGAAGAAGTAAGCATTAATATGATTATAGACTATCGACTCGTTAGTGATTTTTTTGGTAGGTAAGTATTTTTTTGCTTCACAAACAATGTTTGTTTTGTACCACTAAGGCTTCTCAAGGTTTGTTTTGAGGATGTCACTTTGGTGAAATAACGATCAAGGATATTTTTATATGTTTATTGTTAACAGGATTTTTTGTAATGTCAAGAAAAATGCGTAGCTGATGGAGTTCTGTAGTACTCGTATCTGTAGTACTTTAAAGATTCTGTATATTTTGCACAAAGTAGCCTCCTATTTGTTAAGCTCAAGAAGGTCTTAAAATGTACTTACAATTAGTATTATAGGTACATTTTGCTTGTATCTCGATTTGAAATGGTAAAATCATTATACTATTATAATGACCACTGTAAAAGTATTTTAATGTAAAATGTTTATCAAATTACATCAGAAGGAAAATCCATTAGAAAATAAAACTTCCTCTCAACGCAAAACATACCCAACTTAAACTGAATTCCAATCAGCGTAGTTGAAGACCGAAAAAATAATACAAAGCATTGAGCAAGCTTGAAGTTTCCCTTCCGATTCCAATACCCCGGAACATTAGTTTTAATTATTTATTTTGTTAAATTTTAAGGTGTTATTGTTTTTAATGCCAATAAACACATTTTTCTTTCTTTCTTTCTTATTCAATTACTTGAGCACCCGGAACTACGCCAACGAACGATAAAAATAAGTTTATCCTTCAACTTTAAATAATATATTGAGAGTTTGCCGTATTTCGCAAGTACTTAACGTTTTGCGAATGTTAGATTGAAAAAGCTGCTGACGCTCGCAATTTTTAGTTAGGAAATATAAGCTTGTTTGAGACATAAAATAATAAAACGGGAGTTCCAAAACTTTGAAAGCTTTTCAAGGGCGCCGAGTTCAGATTCTTGATTTTATTTTAAATTTTAAGCTTTCTCAGACAGTTATAAATCGCAGTGTTTTAGATAAACTTTTTTGACGTTCAATGGAAATAAGTTACCTGTTAATAATTATTTTTCTTAATTCCTTTGGAGTGGCGTGAGATTTGTCAACGAAACCACAAGACATGGTTCATTGATTTAACAAATGAATATTTTTAGTTGTAACGGCTAGGTCTGTGCAGGGTAGGCTGCGCAGGCCGCTAACGGATAGTAGGTTGTTAGGTAGATGTAATGAAACAGCTGGACAAGTTAATACATATATTTATAGCACTTAAGGTCCTTAGCTAGGTCGCCGGTACGAAAGTCACTTAGTTCTGTTCCGAGCACTAACACAGTAAAGGAACAAGCGTGCAGCAGCAGGCAAGGGGTCCAGCCTTTAGCCCGTACGAAGAGCCCGTACGAAGAGCCCCTAGATCGGGGCACACAGAGTCGTATGGATCTTTTTTCTATAATAAAGTTACCAGCGAGGCGAGCGGAATCCAAATGAACGAGCGACAGCGTCCCGGAAAAATAGAGTTGTACCGTGTTTTTAGTGATGTAGCTATCAACCGTAATTAATCATGATTTTTAGTATCACTCGACTATTTCCAGTTGAGAATCCCCACAACGCTACATAGTCTTCGTAGTCTTCAAAAATTGCACAAAGGTGAGAAGCTAGTTTTCTTTCCTTCTAGTCATGTGCTTTGTAGAAGTAAATAGGAAATCTACGCGAACGAAATCGCGGGCATAGTACTAGTTGGTTATAAGGTCTCACCTATGTTTTTATTATTTTCACAATAGATATATATGGCAAATGTGCAATGCTACATATCCATACTAATATTATAAATGCGAAAGTAACTCTGTCTGTCTGTCTGTCTGTCTGTCTGTTACCTTTTCACGCTTAAACCGCTCAACCGATTAAGATGAAATTTGGTAGGAAGATAGTTTGAAACCTTGGGACGGACATAGGCTACTTTATTTTGCAAAAAATGCAAAGGGGAGGCATTGGGAGGGGAGTTAATTTTGAATGAAACTTCTTATTATGGCTTAAGCCGCTGAACCGATTAAGATGAAATTTGGTGTGAAGATAGTTTGAGACCCTGGGCAGGACTTAGGCTACTTCTTTTTTGCATAAAACACAAATGGGAATAAATAGGGGGGTGGGTTAGATTTGTGTGAAACTTCTTATTATGGCTTAAACCACTGAACCGATTTAGATGAAATTTGGTATGCAGATAGTATGAGACCCTGGGATGGACATAGCCTACTTTTTTGTATAAAACAAGGTGCGGGAGAAATGGGGTGGAGTAGTTATAAAATATGAAAATAATATGAAACTTCTTTTATGGCGTCCTTCTTATTGGGCTGTAGGCATGATATAATTGTTTATGAAAGATTTGAATGTCAATTTGAAAAAGTCAACTTAATGTCAGTGTCCGTGAAAGTGGTAATATAAGCAAAACTTTAAAATATTCTACTGCTTAATTTTATTAGGGAGATATTTTTTTGCTGTGGATATGCCTTGCAAGCGTAAATCTCGTCTGACCGTAGCTCTAGCAGAGCTCGAACAGCAAGAGTAGCTAGAAGCCAAGAAACAGAGGAGCAGACTCAATCCGTCAAATTTTAGATGATAAGCGTCACGCAACCCAAAGAGCTGCTGACACTTTCGATCAGATTCAGGCTCGCCAACTCGCAGATGCTGAGCGTCACGCAACCCAAAGAGCTGCTGATACTTTCGATCAGATTCTGGCTCGCCAACTCGCAGATGCTGAGCGTCACGCAACTGAAAGAGCTGCTGAGACTTTAGACCAGATTCAGGTTCGTCAACTTGCAGATGCTAAGCGTGATGCAACTGAAAGAGCTGCTGAGAATTCCGACCAGACTCGGGCTCGCCAACTCGCGGATGCTTAGCGTCACGAGACTCAAAGATCAGCTGAGATTTTCGACCAGACTTAGGCTCGCTAACTCGCAGATGCTGAGCGTCACGCAACTGAAAGGGCTGCTGCGACTTTCAAACAGACTCAGGCTCGCCAACTCGCAGATGCTGAGCGTCACGCAACTTAAAGGGCTGGTGAGACCTTTGAGCAAACACAGGCCCGTCGTATTTTAGATGCCTAACGTCACGCGTCATCGATAGCAGCTGAGACGCCTGAACAATCCCAAATACAGCGTATTTTACGAGTTCAACGGTAGTCTGAAAGGAGACGTACGTTTGCAAGAAGTACATGGGAGTCGTTCCACAACGCTGCGTCTGATTATGACCCATTGATTGATTACACTTGCCATCGATTAGTTATCATAGGGAACATGGATAAAAAAATGTAGATATTGTGAAGCACTCAAGTGGAATGATGAGACACCGGGTATGTGTTGCTCGCTTGGTGAGCCAGAAGAACCACTCAAGTCTTTGCTTTTGTATGACAGTGATGAATCGCACCGTTTTTTAAGCAGAATAAGAAAATATAATACATGCTTCCAAGCAAGCTTGAAGCAAGTGGAAGCAAGTTACAGCAGAGTGACTCACACTGAAACTCTACGGTGAGTTAAGAAACTCTACCCTGTAGTTTCTTAACTCTTTAGAATTATCAGGGGTACCGTCCCATACGTTGAGGCTGAAAGTTGGTGTCCCAGTTCTGTTAATGAGAAATCAGGGCGCACCAAAATTATGTAATGGCACCCGACTACAAATAAAACACCTGGGACGCAATATAGTAAGGGCAATAATTATGACAGGAATAGCAAAGGGAGAAGATGTAGGTAATGATTTCACGTATTCCGATAATCCCAACTGATATGCCATTCCGATTTAAAAGGTTGCAATTTTCCCCTTAAAGCGACATTCGCGATTACCATAAAGCTCAAGGGCAAACACTGAAAGTTGCAGGAGTGCATTTAGAAAAAAAACATTTTACCATGGGCAACTGTATATAGCGTGTTCTCGAGTATCAAGTCCACATAATCAATATGTTTTAGCAAAAGATGGTAAAACTAAAAATATTGTTAACACGACTTTGTTAAAGTAAGTTATTAAAAATTACAACTCTGTGCTCACAACCCATTTCCACTTTTGTCGACCTAAACAATATTTATAAGAATAAAAAATCAAATAAGTACCTACTGCATTTTATGTAACGCAAAATACACTATTTTTGTACTACTACTCTGTGTTTCCTTTTCTACGTTTTACGTGAGCGAAGCCGCGGGTAAAAGCTAGTTAAAATAATAATTAATCATTTTGATTTTAGATTTTTATGATGAATGTTGGTTACTACACTCAAATAGTACCAGAAAACAATACAAAATATTGGCCAAACCAACAGTACGTTTAAGTGTGATGTTTAGAGTCCAACTGTTGGACTATCGAAAGCTGCAGGCTAACATGACTCAACAAGCCCAACAAAATGTAAATAAAATGAGCTAATGTAATGAGCTATGCAAAATTTGAGTTAAGTTTTAAATATCTGTTCCCATAACAGCCATAAAAATTATAAACAACCGGCCAAGAGCGAGACGGACTCGCGCACCGAGTGTTCCTTAAAAACAACTAACAATTCGCCTAAATAATTAGCTTACATTCCTGAATTTCATAAACAAGTAAAGCATTGAAAATAAATACTAATAATAATATACCATACATGTCATAAAAGTGAAACTTAAAAACAAAATTGAATGTGGGAGATCTAGTGAAAGAACAAGAAGGAGTTTGTATGTCTTTCTTCTCTCTCAGTTAACGAAGTGTCCCTAAACGTGACAATACTTATTATTATTATCGACACACTGTCTAAAAAGATTCACTTTAAAAATAAAAATTCCTTTATATTTTCTGAAAACATCGTGCAAAAAAATTGGCAAATCTATCCATTGCAAAAAGTAAAGTTAATCCTTCATGAAGAATGGGGCCATTTTACAGCATAAGCCTCATATACTATTTTTATACTGCGCTACTTCTGAAAGGGCATCCGAGTGTGCAGTGTTATCTTCCCACGCAACATATAAAACTGAGATAAAGTCACGTTGTATCGTGCCTGAATAGAGGTCACCGTTTCGGGATGTCGCTTTATGAGATCTAAGAAAAATAAGAGTGAAGCTTCAGGAAAATGGTGAAACGTATAGACGAAAATATACAGATTCTGACGCAGTCCAATACGACTTAATTACTACAGTCTCGATTAATAATTTGAAATCAGCTCCTTCTGAAATTCAAAGATTAGTCTGTATGTAAGGAAGGCAATAATAATAGCAGGTCTAGCTGTTAATACTTCGGTCGTACGTCAATGGTAAAAAATAGTATAGACTGGCCTCATATTTTATTGAAACTAACGCACCTAATACGCAGCTCAAGGTCAAGTTTGGCACTAACTTGCGATTGGCTATAATTATGTATCTACTATTCCATGGAAGATAACATTATTTTATGCATAATTTAAAAGGTGCACTCTGTATACAAAATTTTACTAAATACTTTATTATTATTACCATTGGCAATATTGTGGTACAATGTTGCATCATAAATTGGCAGCACTGCCACCAATTTCCCATAAAAAAACTTCACAACTAACTAAATAAGCTGTGAATACATTCAAGACTTTTGTTTTACATAAACAGGTACTTCAGAGATACAAAGGTTTCACTTACAGGCTATAACAATCATTCGGAATATTCAACTTTCCATAACTGTTACAAAAGCATTAAAAAAACGCAAAAAAAAAACAATCTGTAATCAATATAGTTGAGTCAAGATTTAAAAGAATTAACAACAAAACAAGTAAACAATAGAGGCTCAATTCTAAGTTCTGTTAAGAGCTACAACACAACTAAGACAACTAAGTCGTTAAGTTACACTTCAACGTAATTGAAGTTTCTTAGAGAACAATACTGTTATACCCGTACCAGCTTATACTTTCTTAAACGATAGCAATTACAATTGATTCTCAAAACTGTTTAATCCTTTTGTTGTCGTGAAAATAATAGTTTATTTGAGAAGATTTGAAGAACTTTTTTACCCGACTGCAAAGGAAGGGTTAAAATTTTCGCGCGTATCTTATATGTATGTATATTTTTTTGTTAATTTCTTTATTAGCTCATACCTTTCAAACCGCTACATGGTATTTTTTTATTAGACCATCGTTAGATAGGTCTTGACCGCCCGAATGTTTTAGATAAGTGACATTAAGAAAAAGTAATTTTGACAATCAATATAATATATATGGGTGCTAATTAAACAGGCTTCTTTTTAATATCATTATTCGCCCCCAAAAATGTATGTTGCCTTCTAAATTACTAAGTCAGCCACAATTAACGAGCATCTAAATAATACTATGTTAGCCACTAGTTATCTTCTATGTAAACCACTCTAAATACAACTCAGCATGATGGTTATTTTTTAGCATCAAAATTTTTAACATGCATTCTAACAGTAAATTTCTAAAATACTATTAAATGACATCAAAAAATATATTTATTTAGCTTCTAATTTTTTAACTCAGTACGTTTAAAATGTAACTTACGTGTAAAATTTTTAACATGCATTCTAACAGTAAATTTCTAAAATACTATTAAATGACATCAAAAAATATATTTATTTAGCTTCTAATTTTTTAACTCAGTACGTTTAAAATGTAACTCATCCCATATTAATTGATCGTAAAAAAATTGCAAAAACATTTCATCAAATAGTATATTGGCCACTAATATTACCAGAAGCTATTGAGGAGAGACAAAATAAAAGACTATATTTTTTGGTTTTAATATAGAATAGGTGCAAGTTGGATTAGTATTTATGCGACAGAGTCGACGGAGCCCCGCTGCGCGGGGCTCCTATTTCTGTATGCAGGGTTTAAAGTAACCTAACACGAAGGAGATGACGGGAGCTGAGTTCGCTCGCTTTGCTCGCTCACTTCAGCTCCCGTCATCTCCTTCGAACCTAACCTGTCCGTGTCGGGGTGCCCTAAGCTCCCGAGCTCGCTACGCTCGCTCTTGGACAACTCAACTCGTCGTCACATGAATCGAATGGCGCTCTCTGATTGGTGCAAATGGCCGGTCGCTGTCGTCTCGCGTACTCGCGCCAAATCATGCAGTGGCTATTTTCACGATAAAAGAATATGATGTATTGTTTTACATGCTAAGTTATAATAAATTATGCTTTCTTTCTTTCTTCGATAGAAGCTTGAATTATATTTTTTTGAGGATATTGCGTTGAAGCTGTAAAACGTAAAATGGTGACAAGATATAAAATCCGTGGCCGAGTTAGTAAATTACGTGGCAATGTATAAATAAGAAGGACAAGTCACAATAATTGATGATCTTTACTTGACGCTTTCTGTAGAATATTTAGTTGGCGTTGCAAAAAAGACGAATTAGTTTATTAGAGGCTATGTCATTTTCCCGTTGCTTAGTTATAAAATTAGAAGTTTAATCACGTGTCCAATAAATAATTTTGTGGCTAGACTTATTATTTCCCAATATATATTATATACCACTTATTTGTATAAAAATAATTTGAAAAAAAAATAAGTAAAAAGTTGTAGATAAAAAAAGATAATAAAATTCAAAAAACCCGACTACATAAGCGAACTAAAAAGATTTTTAATTTTATTTATTTATTATTACCAACTATAACATCTTTACAGTTTGATCTAATATGATGTTTCAAGTCACAAACATACAAAATGACATAATACTAAAATAACCTAGCAACAAAATTACACACAATAAAATAATAATAAGTATTAACATTACATCAATAAATTAAATTAAACATGCCAAAGCCTTATAGTTCCAGGACTCTCTCAATAATTATTTGAGCCCTTTGAAGAAATCTCGACAGGTTTTGCCCAAATATGTCTTCTGACATTGTAACAACATTGACAATACGCGCGGCTCGCGACATAGGGGCAAACTAGAGGAGGTTAGTCCTAGCCGTTGGCACGTCTAACAGAGCGGAGCGGCGCGGCGGCGCGCGCCCACGCACCCGTCCGGCGCGCGCAGCCGGAGCGCTTCTAGCACTTCCGGGTGGTGTAACAACCCTAGTAGGATGCTCGCCACATATTTAACCAGCGCGACGTCTCTTCTTACTGCTAGCCTGGTGTACCCAACCATGCCAAGGACGAACAGACTCGGGTACATCAGGGAATGAAAAGGATAAACTCCGTACAGTTTGCAATAAAGAAATTTAGAACATTTATTTTGATTTTTTTCCAACATTAGACTGTATTTTTCTTCATGTGGATTCCAAATGAATGCATTTGTTTCCAGATGACTCCTTACAATTGCATTATACAGAACTTTTACAGCAGCAGTGTCGGTAAAATCCTTACACTGTCTTAAGAAGAATTCGAGATTTCTGATAGCCCTGCCGCACACCTCAATTATGTGTTTCCGGGACGTCAGCTCCGAGACCATCTGAACGCCCAGGTCTCGTACATGTGAGAGATGCGTATAACTACACCTCCATGTCGTACTGATGCTGCAATGGAGCACGTGCGCGACTGTAGCTCATAACACAACATTTAGACACATTGAAATGTAGGTGGTTGGACTTACTCCATTCGAGTACCTTATCAATATCAGACTGGAGTCTATTACAGTCAGCAGTATCTTTAATATTCAAATATAATTTCAAGTCATCTGCAAACAGCAGACACTTCGCCTCTTTTACGACTGTAGGCAGATCATTGATCATTAAAATAAATTCTAAAGGTCCAAGATTGCAGCCTTGACTCACCCCCGAGAAAGTCTAATAAGGACGCGATTCACGTCCCGCATACTCGACGTACTGTCGGCGTTCGCCAAGATAGCTGGCAAAGAATTTAAGTAAGTGCGGTGTAAATCTCATAGCCGAGAGTTTATACAAAAGAACATCATTATCCACGGTATCGAAGGCTTTCCGGAAGTTAAAATACGCTACATGTACCTGTTCCCCAGCGTCAATGACTCGCGATAGGTAGTTCACAAATGACAGTAAATAACCCCCCGTACTGCGACCCGGCCGAAAGCCGTGTTGAGAGTCAGACAGCTGTGAGCTCACTTGTGTATTGCATGTAACACAGATTCAAATACCTTAGCAAACGCCGACAGTACCACCACCGGTCGATATCCGCTCACGTCGGTGTCTGCAACCCCTTTAGGGACTAGGATAACTCGGGTAATCTTCCATTCGTCCGAGTAGCGACCCTCCCGCAAACACAAGCTGAAAATGTGCATTAAGGGCTCTTCAAAAACCGTACGACAATCTCTGACAATGTAAGGTGGTATGCCGTCCGGACCTACTGAGAGTTTGGGCTTGAGACGCAGGAGCGTCGCGCTCAGGTCTCGCGCGCTTATGCGAGAAACAGTACTCCATGCATGATCGAACTTGCGCTCGATACAAATTGAGGAGCTGTTCCGGCGTGAAGTACCTTCTCACCTTTGCAAGGATCCCCAAATTTTGGCAACCAACTCAGCCTTTGCCTCAATGTAAGGGCAAAAATTGAGAGTCGATGTCAACGTAACACCAAGAAGCTCAAGATGGTCTGTTATTGGCACGGTCACATCTCGGACGTTATACGAGGTATAACGTACGGTATACGGTAAGTTACATTATTCTACGTAAATCATTATCATCTTTCTGCCCTTATCCCATGCTACTTGGGGTCGGCGCACGCAACACGTTATCTTCTTCCATACCGTCTTGTCCGCCCTTTCACGCTATCACTGTCTCTTTTTTCTTTCATATCACTCATATTACCGGGAAAAAGACACGCCTGGGTTTTAGCAGCATTAAACATGACCAGATTGGCATCGCCCCATTAGGAGACTGCCTGCAAGGATAGGTTTAAACGCTCCACCATGGCCTCACGGAGAAACCGGATCTGCGGCCCGGTAGCCCGTGCGTTGGACAAATATCTCTCAGCAACAATGCTGTCATCTGCATACCCAAAGGGTTCTAACGTTAATGTGCAGCAAGAATAATGTTGCTGAGAGTACCGACCCCTGAGCGACCCCAGCATTAATAACCAATTGGTCCGATGAGCAGCCATTAATAACCACTCGGATAGACCGATCTCTCAGGAAGTCTGCACTCCAATCACATAGCCCACCGGGCAGAACAAATACAGGAAGCTTACTAATAAGGCTTTCATGCCAGACCCTATCAAAAGGCTCCGATATATCGAGGAAGACGGCAAGTGCTTTCCCGTAGTTCTCGATGGCCTCACTCCATATGTGAAAGGTATACGCTAGATCCCCAGTAGACTGATTTCGGCGAAAGCCATATTGACGGTCACTAAGGATCTCGTGAGTTTCTAGGTATGCCAGGAGCTTCGTGTTAAGTACACGCTGAATACTCTAATCTTACATAGTATGGACGGTCAGCTCGACTGCCCTTCTAGTAAGTTGGCTTGATTCCAAGCATTCGGCACTTTTCCAGTCTCATACGAAAGGTGGAATAGGCGTGTCAAGATCGGAGCGCCTGAACTGGCGCACAAGTTTTAAGAACCACCGCTGGCATTCCGTCAGGGCCGCAAGTCTTGTTCACGTTGAGGTTCCGCAGTACCCTACGGACGTCCTTTTGATGAATGCGAATGTCCTCACTCAAACTCGTTTCGTATCCATCAGAAGAAGGAGGGGGTCGCGCGTCAGCAGGATTCAGACGTGAAGATTCCGCAAAAAGAGAGGCAAATTGATTTGCCTTCCCCTCAGTGGAGTGGGCCAGCGACAAGTTGGGTTTCAGCAGTCGTGGTAATGAGGGAAGGCAGATGTTCTACTCGACTGACTTAGCCAGGGACCAAAACGCTTTACTACCAGCTGGGTAAGAAGCAAGTTTGGTCCCTATTCGGCCTATGTGGTCGAACCGAGGCCCTCTCAACACGTTCTTGCAGGACTTGGCAGCCCTGTTGAAGGCCTTCTTCTTCTGACCCACGTCACTCGATTTGCGCGATCGAGCCTGGTACGCCACATGTTTAAGCGCGTCGGCGCGATAACATTCGTCGTGAAACCATGGCCGTCCAACGCTGGACATTGCTACGTCAGAGAACGGAATGTAGTACTCCATTCCCTGACGCAGCACGTCCGTCATGGCGTCCGCGCACGACGAAGGATCAGCCGAAGAAAAGCAAGAAGGCTGCCAAGGATAGCATGCGAAGAAAGATCGCATGCCATCCCAATCTACTGACCTGTACCACCATACCCGCCGGGTGCCTCTTGGGCTGGGATCGGGCGGGGAGTAGACGGACACAGACTTCATCAGACAATGGTCGGAACCGACCCGAAGGTGAAGTTATCTACACTGAGTATCGGTCTGGATCTGTTGTCAGCAGAAGGTCCAAGCAATTAGCCGTGTAAGAATCAACATCCCCGTTGCCCCCTGGACCAGCTGGGTAAGGTTTAGCGCTATCGAAAGCTTACGCATCTCCCGTCCAGCATGATCAGTGCAATGGTATGGGAGAAGCCACTCCTGGTCGTGGGCATTAAAGTCCCCTAGTAACACTAATTGGGTGGAAGGGTACCGCTGCTGTGCCACATCAGCCACCTCTTATCTTATCTTATCATATGGAGGGGCCGAGACATAACTCGGACACTTCGACCCATTGGGATCTATTGTGGTCCCCTAGATACCTTACTCCTCCCCAATCTCGTTGAAAACTGTTTTCATGAGCTTTACAACGAGACTAGGAGATATGAGCCTATAGTCTTCTGGTTTTGGGTATCCAACCCCTAGGAGACCCATTCGCTTGCCAGCCAGTGCATCGCATGTGCACAGAAGGTGTTCCATGCGTTCCGTATGTTCCCCACACAACCTGCACACGGGGGTCGTAGTTAAACCCATCTTCATGAGCATGTCGTTGGTTCCAAAGTACCCAGTAAAGGCCCCAAGCAGGTAGCGGATTTGCCCCCTGCTCATATTCCAAATGCATTCCCGGGCTTTGAACGTAGAGCCTAGAAATTTCTTGGAGTGTTGCAGACCGGTATTAGACAGCCAATAAGTTCTTTGTCTGTGATCTGCAAACTCCCTAAATGCGGCTTTTACGAGACACGTCGAGATGCCTACACATGGTTCTGGACCCACAAAATTATTTGCTGAGCCCTCTCTTGCCAGTTTATCAGCCACTTCGTTACCATGGATTCCTTTGTGCCCAGGGACCCACATCAGTCTCACCCTGTTGTGCTTCCCAAGCCTGTTTAGGGCTTGGATAGCAGCATCCAGAATGAGCCCGGAGTCCACTTTGTAGGATGCCATGGCTTTGATTGCAGCCTGACTGTCACTAAGAATATATATGGATTTACCTCGGGTTCCTCTATCTATATTCTCTTGAGCACAGGTTATTATGGCAAATGTTTTCGCTTGGAATACGGTTGCCATCTTCCCTAAGCTTTTGCTACATTTGTAACCTTTTGCGTATATGCCCGCTCCTGTACCTGATTCCATTTTGGATCCATCCGTGTACCACACCAGACTGTCTTGTTCTGGTGGATCGAGTCCCTTCTTCCAGTCCTCTATTGTAGGGATTTGGATCTTAAAAGACCTTTCAAATACAAATTTAGTTTGCATTTTATCGGATAACATGCTTGTTACCCGATCCAGGCCTTCATTCTCATCGAACTTTGTATGGTTAGTCTTTGGCTTAGAGGCATCTCATAGTCCAGCAACAGCAAGACGATGTAATGTCTTCCTTGCTTCGAGTTCAACCATCATATGCAGAGGAGGGATATTGAGGTATCTCTCAATCGCTGCCGTAGGTGTTGTCCTGAAAGCACCCGTGATGCCGAGACACACTGTTCTTTGTAACCTGGTGAGTGGCGCTTTGCACGAAGCAAGCTTTGTTCTTGGCCACCACACTATGCTGCCGTATGTGATAATAGGTATTATCATTGTCCGGTACAGCCATCTTATCACTTTGGGCTTTAACCCCCAAGTTTTACCGTAGGTGGAACGACACATGCCGAACGCCACCGCCATCATCATCGATCAGCCACCTCACTGAGGTACTCTGTGAGCCAGGTTGTCTCCTGATCGCCGCTGTGCGAACGGTAGACACAGGCGTAGATAATTTTATCCAGACCTGTGTCCACCAGAGCCCACAGCGTCGTGAATCTGGAGTCCTCAAGGTTACGGAGACGCCGATAGCAAGTGTAGTCACGGACGTACATACACACACCCGCGCGCGATAAGTACGACACGTCAGTTGGACTCGCTATCTGCGTCTCCGTAAGGAAAAACAGCGCTGGTTTCTCAGTCTCCAGGTGGTAATGGAATGCAGAGAGATTTGAGTGCAGACCTCTAATGATGGTGAGGTGCGCTTTGTGGGGGAGGGGGTGCAGCCGCTGTTTAAATCTAGTATTCCTTTTCCTTGGCATTATTATTTTATAAGAGTGAATGGAGGAGATGGGTTGGAAGTGAGACGAGCGAGCGTGGCGAGTGTGACGCTGCTAACCTTCAGACACGCACTGATAGGACAGCATCATTGGGACACTAGTCCGAAGACTGCGGGGACGCCCGAATCTCCCCGGAATGTCCATCGGGCTCTCCCCATCTGGTCGCCGACCAGCACGATGGTGTATTCCGGGATTTTTCAACAGTTGGTGGGGCAGCCTTTCATGTGTGGCTGGCACACTACTTGGGCCCCCAACTACCTGCGGTCGGCCAGCGGCGCACCGTGCCTCGGATCTCGCGACCTTCCACGACTAGTCTCCCGATTCGCCTATAACAGCGCGTGTCAGGCTGGTCTGCCTGTAGTGGAACAGCTATCGCAACCCAACTCCTCTAGTTAGCTACATCGAACATCGACATGTTCAACTTCCACATAGTTTTTATCCCGTAAATCATCCACAAGAGGGGCTTATGGATGATTTACGGGATAAAAACTATCCTATGTCCTTCCCAGGATTTCAAACTATCTCCATACCAAATTTCAGCGGCTTAAACGTCAGAGTTACTTTCGCGTTTATAATATTAAGTATGGAAGTATCTGAACAGTATTTTTTGCCTTTGAAACGTGATTGAATAACAAACATTCTAAAACAATGATATTAGTAGGAGAAGAATAAATGCGACTACGAATTTTGCAACGGCGTAGCGACGGGCAGCGCTACGCAAGCTTGCGTAGCAAAGCTCCGCCCTTCTAAGTTAGAATGACAAATCTACAAAATAACTCATAACAAAAAATCACGCCAGTATCCCCGATGGGTTAGGCAGAAGTGCACCTAAAGTACACTCAAATTACGCCAGTTATGTTTAAATCCCATATAATAAGGCAGCGTCCAGCGAACAAAACACATAAAAAATCTAAATCGAAATAGAAGAGCTTATAAATAAATAAAAATAGGAGCCAGCCGGTTGCCATCAACCGGGAACGAACTACGGGCTCCTACTGAGAAATTCCAGATGGAAAAACTCAATTATTACACTTTGCTCGACCCGGGAATCGAACCCAGGACCTCAAGCACAGCAGAAGCACTAGCGACCACTAGACCAACGAGGGAAAACCAATGAAACTTTTCTACATTCAACATTCCATTCCATCCAGACAAACATTCTTTTTCATCTTCATCGTGCCGATGATTCCATTTTCAGTTTTTAATTTAGATGTTGTGCTTCGACCAGAACTCCAGCCACGTCAAAAGCCCTAGCCCTGGCCTCGCAAAGGTCTTTCATCATCAGAGCAGGACAACAGATGGAGCATCGTTTCCGGTGTGGTTGCACAGTCGCATTCTGGCTGCTTGGAGTACCCCTATCGGACCAGGTTATACCTACAGCGGCCACTTGGCTTCGCAGCCTATTTAGACAAACATTTATAAGCGTTTCTTTAGTTGTGAAAAAGATGGATGGAAAGAGATTGCAGCAGAGATGAGAATGTTGAGATGGATGTGCGGAGTGACAAGAATGGATAAAGTGAGAAATGAGTATATTAGTAGCAGTTTTAAAGTGGTACACAAGTAACATGGAATAAGGGCAGGCAGATGATGCTTTAAAAGCGGTTTTTTTAGAAGGCAATATTAGTACCGAAAGCGTCGTATTGCTCTTGCCCATAGCGAGACCGTTCTAAAACTTATTTTATATTTATTAAGATTATCAGCCCAAAAATTTACAATTAACACCACTAATTAATTCAGACCATTAATCCAGAATGAAAGCATTGTTGCTAGATTTAATTATAATTTTAACAATTAAATATTATGTACGAAATACGAGTATTTTAAATTATTTGCAATTAGGTTTATTGTTTCAGTTTAGTGGCGTGTTAGAGATTAATTGGATTGCGGTTAGCAAACCAAAATCCGAAGTAATTGTTTTAAATTATTTTGTGAGAACTTAATTATTACGCCATTGGTGATGAGTTGATTTGATTAACTAATTGATGCCTACATTCAAAATATTTGGACATTTGTCATGGTAGAGAAAATAAAGTTCTAATAAATATTGTTAAAAAGGACGTATACATTAGGTTGTTTGTTAATAATATGCCTCAACCACTTACTAGGTTTGAGGAAACATGCCACATTCCATCAGACCAAGAGCCGGAGTAGGACAAAGTATATTTTGTCCGGTAGTAAGTTCTTTTGGTATTTTTTTTTTTATCAAAACCGCTAGCAAAAAGTAGTTTTATAATATTTTTTCGTCGGTTCTCGTGACGGTTTTAAATGCATTTTCGCGATGTCTCAAAGTCTCTCTTATATTTACTTCAAAGATCAATTGCTGTGATGAAAAGATTAAATGTGGTTCGCGTCGCAGCATTTATTAAATACTTGGGCATGCTTGTATAAGGCCAAATATGACTTGCTTTTGGTTGGTTGCTGATTTAGAATAGGATAGATGAATCCCTTTTTCCGCACGTAGACTCCCGACTTCTCTTGGTCCGTTGTGCATGCAGGTCTCCTCTCTGTGAGAGGGGATGGCATGTAATTCACCACGCGGGCCCAGTGCGGATTGATAGATGTCACATGTCTTCGAATTTATGATTCTAAGACATACATGTTTTGAGAGAAGTGGTGATGAAATAATTTACAATGTAAAACGGCTGCCTGGGTTCGCAGCCGTTATTACTGGTCCACCGCTGCTCTGTTTTGGTTCCTGATTATAGACCAAACATGAAAGCTAAGCAACCTTTCTGATGGCTCGACGCGATTCCACTTATATCACACCGATAAACGATTTTTATTATGCAAAATTGCAATTACGTTCACATGGACGCAATTCGATCGATTTGCACTTGAAATATGAAAAAATAATTGTACGATATCGCCAATCGACGCAGTTTAAATTGCACGCACCATCAGGAAGGTCTCTATCAGAATGTCTGACTCGTAATTATTTGATGATAAATTGTAATATTATTTAATTTATGAATTGTTCGATAATATTTCACTTTATTTATCACTTTTTATGTCAATTTAAACTGGGGTCGATATTATTTTCTTAAAAGACTAATCTGAGAAGAAACACCGAAACAACCTCAGAGGGATAAGTATTTTGTAAAAAAATAGCCCTTTTCATAAGTTTGCCGTAAGTGAGTACTTGACAGAATTTGATTGTAATTAACGACACTGTCGAATGGTGTAATAATACAGATGTTTTGTTCTTTTCGCTATGCCTCATAGTTTCGGATTTGGTCATCGACGCTTACTTGAAAAACTCACCCTGTATAGGTTAATAGGTCAGGTGGCCTACCCCCATCTTTTACAAAACAACCTCAATTTGAGTACACTTTCTTTCAAGCTCTTATTGAGAATTCTCATTATCGTACCCTTACCTTTGTTAAGCGATATCAATTTAATGCCGAGTAGTGTTGGAAATGAACGAATAGTTTGAAATATTTGTCTATGTCCCGATATAGGATTGATAGCTAAGAAAAAAAAGGTTTTTAGAGTGTCGTTTTGGCTATCACTAAAATTTTAAATAAAAATTATCTTGAGATGTTTATTTCATATAAAATCCAAATAGAATTATATACTATATTATAAATTCACGTCAAATATTTAAACTAATATTTTCTTGAGTGTATTTTACAACAATATAATAAGTTTAAATAAAAATAAAGTAATATTAAAATCAAAACCAATAGCCGACATTATAAAGCATCTCAAAAGCCTGAGTGTGATATAATTTATTACCTGTGGCTTGACTTTCCATATTATTATGATAACAAATTAAAGAGTGCAACAAATGTAACGATTTTACGTTGTAAGCTTGTATTTTTAAATTGGTCGGATTATTTATAACCTGACATCTTGGTCAAATGAGCTCTGTTTACAAGCGTGCTTTGTTTTGTTATTTTCGTTGTTTTAAAGTAATTTACAATAAAGTTGTTGTGAGTTGTGTGACAAAAGAATTGCCATGTATACTATGAATAAAGAGACGCTTACAAATATCTACAAATATGTAATCGTGACCTAAAGATTGTTATCCAAAACTGCCGCTATCACAAGATTATCACGAATTTCTGTCTTCAAAACTCTCTGTGGTGAGAAAGAAGAGTAGCCTAGATGAATTGGACGATATGGATTTTGGAGCAAAGTCAATGTTTTATTTTTTAAATAATGATTTGCCTACAATTGTATTTGGATGCTGTAAATGATAATGATTTGTTGCCCAACTTTAAAAGATCGGCACTTACAAATAATAAAGAAGCTGTAATTGGAAATAAGTTAATCGCAACCGTTCCCTTAATCAGTAATGCATTTTCTATTCAATGTAGACCTACCTAATAAATAAATGTGTTTAAACAGTGTTAAGTTTTATTTTATTGAAGTATTTGTAGTGTTTGATGTAATAAGACAACATTGTGTTTTAAAAGGTGTGCTTGGATGGTTTGGTCATGTTTACAAGATTTATTTACATAATATAACTTCATGCAATATACAGGACCATAGGTGGACTTAATGCCCAAGGCATTCTCTACCAGTCAACCAAAGGTGGTGGAGACTGTGGTGTGGGGGTGTCTTTGGTACCTGTTGTTTTCCGTTTTTCCACACCGACTTCGGAAAAGAAAGTTAGTTTTCGCTTTGTAGTATTTTGTTTTGGAAGTCAGTTTGATTTTTTTGATAAAAAGTTTTTATTTATGTCTTTTTAGTTTTGGTAGGTAGGTACCTCCAATTACCATGAAAATCATTTGTTGCCAAAGTACACCTCATGAAGATTCCAATAAGCCCAAACAAGACCAGGATACATTGTTTAATTACCGAGTTCCAGTGCCTACCTTCTGGCTTTATCATCAGATCCGTTCCATGGTACCATTTATTTCTAGGTATTTGCTTCATCATAGTCGGTTAACTATTCAAGATATTATCTTATACCCGTAACATACTTAGCATTAAGGAGTTCTATTGGCTATCTGTGGTCTTCTTCATCAGTTTCTCTTCACCAAATGGTACTTTTGATTGCAAATGAATGCATTATTTATGAATATACCTAAATCGCTATATGTATGCCTATAATATTTGAGGATTTCCCTCGATTTCTCCTAGATCCCATCATCAGATCCTGACCTGATGACGATGGGACCACCTGGAAGTACACCCTTTTAAACAAAAGACGATTTTTTGAAATCGGTCTAGGCGTCTTTGAGTAATCGGGTAACAAATATAAAAAAACCGGCTAAGTGCGAGTCGGACTCGCGCATTAAGGGTTCCGTACCATTATCGCAAAAATCACGTTTGTTGTAGGGAGCCCCACTTAAATATTTATTTTATTCTGTTTTTAGTATTTGTTTTTATAGCGGCAACAGATATACATCATCTGTGAAAATTTCAACTGTCTAGCTATCGCGGTTCATGAGATACAGCCTGGTGACAGACAGACAGACGGACCGCGGAGTCTCAGTAATAGGGATCCGTTTTTACCCTTTGGGTACGGAACCCTAAAAAGATGCCGACGAATTGAGAACCTCCTCCTTTTTTGAAGTCGGTTAAAAATGTGTACACAAATCTATACTTCTATACTATTATTATAAAGAGGTAAAATTTGTGAAGTTGTAGGAAGTAATCTCTGGATCTACTAAATCGATTTTGAAAATGATTTCACCAATATAAAGTTACTTTATTTCTGAGTGGCATAGGCTATAATTTATATTCAATAAAATTAGAAATCCTTATGTAAATTTCAATAATGTAACCCAAAGTAGCAAAATTTTGACTATAAAATTCATTCTTTGGCGTGCGCTGAGAAAACTATTGATGATACATAAAAATGTTGTACTAAATGATTAAAGTTACTTATTATTACCTACAAAAAAGGCTGCCACATAATATATCTAACTATCATAGGTAAGTCACAATAGCAGCTTTTATGTTCTAAATTTTATTAGATCGCCGGTAGAAACAAGTTGTTTACTTTCGTATAGGTATAGCCCTTGCCAAACTTCTTGGCCGCCCTGAAGTTGGTTTACCGGATGTGCGAGGCACGAAACGGTGCTGTTTTTGTATGAGATTTACTACTGCGCAGCCATTGTAGCCAACTTCAGGGCGGCCAAGAACTTTGGCAAGAACTATACTTAGTATTAATTCTTATTCAAATAAATAGTTTAACAAATTGGTAGGTAGGGTAGGGTAGGTAGCCAGTTGGCGGGAGCGAAGCCGCGGTGGTCGCGCTAATCTCAGGAACTACTGATATTGAAAAATTATTTTTGTGTTGGATAGTCCAGTTATCGAGGAAGGTTACAGGCTATATAACATCACGCTATGACCATTAGGAGCGGAGCATATATGAAAAATGTTGCTAAAACGGGTTTTTTTCCTTTTTGATAGATTGTGTTGCGTGCGCTGCGTAAGCGGTTAAAGTTACGCAACATTCATGTATGTAGGTAGGTAGCCAGTAGACGGGAGCGAAGCCGCGTGTGACAGCTAGTACTATATAATATTTGTATTATAAAGCTGAAGAGTTTGTTTGTTTGTTTGAACGCGCTAATCTCAGGAACTACTGGCTGGAATTGGAAAATTATTTTTGTGTTGGATAGTCCATTTATCGAGGAAGGTTATAGGGTATATAACATCACGCTCGAAGGAGTGGAGCATACATGAAAAATGTTGCAAAAACGGGCAAAATTATTCCTTTTTGAGAGCTTCCGTTGCGTGCGCTGCGTAAGCAGTTAAAGTTTTTACGCTACATTCATGTATAGGGTAGGTTGACGGGATCGAAGTCGCGTGGGACAGCTAGTATAAGTATATAGTTAAAATAGGCATACGTATTATATAGTATCTATAGTAAATACCTATAATAAACCTACCACCTATAATACCTATTCACATATGATGAATAAAAGGCGACTAAGAAAAGGTATTTACCAAGACAGATGTGAGTGAAAACACCACCCGGGAGGGGACGTCCTAGGTCATACACGGATCTAATTGGTAATGTTCTTCAGAAAGGTCAGGAGCGCTGTCCTCATTACCGGTGTGCTCTTATGACTAGATGTATGCATGTAAATGAAGCAAAAGGAGTATGTAAGGACCGTAGCAGGTGGCATTGTAGTTTCTGCTTGCCCACATGGGAAAAAGGTGTGAGTTTGTTTGAATATTTATAGGGTTAGTAGAATGGAGTTTGATGATAATAATAAATAATGTCCAAAACGTGGGCTATTTATGTAGGTATTCTATTGATTCTCCAGCTGCAAAAACATTTATTACAACACAGTAGATAGATAGGTACACATACACACAATATTGTTAACGCAGTCGGGTAAAAAGATGCAGATGGTTATCAGTTATTACCATTGAGATTATGTCCATGGATATAACACACAATGGTACTAGGCAGTCATCACAAGCATATTAAGGATTAATACCAGCATATGCAAAGCAGCCATATAACGTGAGACACTAGCACAAGCACCACAAAACACCAAATGCTAATAAAATGCATTCTTCTTCGTACGTAGGTTTTACAGGTTATAACCAATCATTCACATTATTATATTTCAGCTCCCTCAGCTTCACGATGGGTTTGTTGCCTTCTATCAGCTTTCTTTTCTTTCTTATTTATCCTCGAACTGGAACAGTACTATACAATGTCATGTATTTAATGCAGTGCCTTTAATTACATCACAGTGTCGGTAGACACAAGCTGCCGGCGCGGCGGTAGTAGGTTGCGATGGCTCACGTAGCGTCTGCACTGCCCTCCATGATTACAAGGGTTTATTCGCCATTAATAAAGCATTCGCCATCTAGAATCAAACAAGAAATTCAGTCCACATGCACTAAAATCGCATGAGATACACAAATCAATGGACAAGTTTACCTACGTAGGTAGGGAATAACATAACATGATGCCTGTACTAGGGCATGGCAGAGGTTATGAATTGAATAAATGCGTAAATAAATACGATTTACTTACCGGTTGTATCACGGAAATCGAGAAATCGAGCCCGCCAAAGCAACTTTTATTAACTGTCAAACAAAACCAAAAATTGTAGTAAAAACGATATCGCTAGTTGTCAAAAAGCACGTTGTGGTTAGAATTTTGAATGAACTATATGTCAATCGGCATACAAACATTATCAAAGCCTAAACAAAAACAACTTCGCAGCGTTATCAAAGTGAGCTTTTTTAAACGACGTCATGGTACGAAAACGCGACATAAGGTCAAATTGATACCGCTCTAAGAGCTTGTGGTTACCCCCCAGAAGTAGTCTTTAGGAGAATACCACACGCATTTGAGTGGACCTGTCTAGACAGTATAATTGTACACATGTGTACAACATTGTACACTTAAAATGCTAACAAATCCAAGTTTCACACATTAGTGACGAGAGTTGGTCAAAACTAACATTTCTAAAGTTGAAGAGTGATTTCATTTCTTTTAGGTAACTAAGTACTACATAATTGAAATAAATGACATATCTAAGAGCTTTTTAATATACGAAGCTGCTGAAGCTAGTCGTTGCCAACTCCATACGTGAGCATTTGTCTTAATAGAGCAGTCTTTTTGGCTGAGTCGTTGTGAATCGAGTATGGGCAGGATTCCAAGTGATTA
Source organism: Anorthoa munda (assembly GCA_945859665.1). Lineage (NCBI taxonomy): Eukaryota > Metazoa > Arthropoda > Insecta > Lepidoptera > Noctuidae > Anorthoa > Anorthoa munda. Next base: position 2,350,555 of record OX243907.1, on the reverse strand, counting down.
GTGAACTGTTTTACGAAGAAAAGGTCTTTGGTTACTTTGAGAGTAGTCATTTTCGTGTATTATTGTTGAGTGAAGATAAAGTAAAGGTTAGTTTCGATTTATTATGTTTATTTTTTTATATTTATGGTTAATATTTATGGTAACATTTGAGCATTGCCAAAGTATAAAGAGTGGCCGAGGATATTCTTCCAAGTTCTTCTCCATAGAGATCTACCTATACGCTTGGGAATGCAAGGTTCATCTTTTTAAGTGAGACCTTGACGATTCAAAAGTGCCTATAATGGTTTCATTGAAATAAATGCTTTGAATTTATTTCAATTTAAATATCGACACAATCACCTTGAGATAATATCGATAAACGCGAAATAAGCAGGTGCTTTTCTGCGATTATGTCTTTATAAACGTTCGACTGTTCTATTCACGGGCCGACTGGCAAGTGATTTTAGACTGTTTATTTATATTACATCCTGAGACTTGCCGTGCCTTGGAAGGCACATTAAGATTTTAGTCCTGGCTGTAATTTGTAGGTATTTGATACTCTTTATGGGTAGTTAGCAGTTCGAAAATCTGACACCATCAGTCTGCCCAGATTGTGTTGTGACACTTTCGGACCTTTAGCACTACTTCATGTAAAATACTGGCGTATAGCTGCATCCGGCACACTGTAGCGACTCTAATACAGTTGGAAAAAATCTAGGCAGATTAATTTTCTGCGCTTTCTAATTAGTTTGCCAATAACTTTTATTTATTTATTTAAGGCACATCAACAACACAAACACAAACATGGACTTATTACATTTCATGAGGTCTTATACTGGTATTTATGTCAATAACAGACGTGCACAGCATTCACAAAAATAATATCACATAATAAAAAATAAAAAAAATAAAACTAATTTACAAAGAGGATGAATGAATTATAGGCAAAATTACAATACATGTCAAAATTTATGAGATTTAAAATAAAATAATAATAAACTAGATTAATTAAATGAAAACAGTAGGAAAAAAAAAAATATTAACTTAAAATAAAATAAATCACAGATAGCAAATATGTTTTGCTTTCTTTTCCAACAACTTCCGTTTGAGCCGAGTAGGGCGGTCGTGAAAAATGTCTAGGTCTAAAAGCTCACACCAAGCATTATATGTTGCAGGCAGTCTTGCTATTGGCGAATTCAACCCTAGATTTGATTTGTATCGAGGGATACTAAACAAGTTGCTACATTTTCTCCGCGCATTTATTTTAGGAACGCATAACGTGATACGTTCCAAAAGTCCGTCGCATGACGTAGGACTCCGCACAATTTTTTGAAGAAACAGCAAGTCCAGCATGCGTCTGCGATGCTGAAGGGTGCTTAGTCCGAAATGAGACAGTCTCTCCTGGTACGAACATCTCATGCTGACACCAGAGGTAACAAACGCAAGATGCCTAGTAAACGACCGTTGAAGGGACTCGATACGGTCAGAGTGGACGGCATAATGTGGGTTCCAAACAACACTGCCGAATTCAAGCACACTACGCACTAGGGCATTAAATAATGTTATCTTAGAGGCAGTGCGCCTGAAGTCTTTGGTATTGCGTCTGATAAAACCCAACATTTTTGCGCCCTTCTTTACCATGCTGCTATAATGCGGGATAAAGCTCAATTTGGAGTCAAGAATCACGCCCAAGTCCCTAATTTCCGTTACAACAGCGATTGCCTCATTGTTTATGTGGAAACCTGTCGCGATCTCTTTTCTCTTTCGTGTAAAACGAATATGCTGACATTTTGAGGCATTAAGCTTCATTTTGTTGACGCAACACCACGCATAAACCCGGTCCAGGTCAGCCTGTAACAAGTCGGCGTCATTTACTGAGTTGATTTGTCGCGATATTTTCATATCGTCTGCAAAGAGAGAGCATTGACAATGGTGGATTTCAGTCACGATGTCGTTTACAAAGAGTAAGAATAGTATTGGGCCCAGATGGGACCCTTGCGGTACTCCGGATGAGGCAATGTATTTTTTAGACTCGTGTCCGGCCAAAACCACCACCTGCTCACGGTTTTCGAGGTATGATTTGAACCAACTCAACATTGATCCACAAATACCACATTGACTTTGCAGCTTATTAATAAGAAGTGTGTGATCCACACAGTCAAAGGCGCTAGCAAAATCAGTATAGACCGAGTCAAACTGCTGGTTCCCATCGATTCCGTCCATGATAGGCGTGACGTATGCGACAAGATTGGTCAAAACGGATTTGTTTTCCTGAAAGCCGTGCTGTTCCACCCGTATCAGGGACTTAGTATGCCTTGTCAAAACTGGACAGACAATACTTTCAAACACCTTTGAAAAGCACGACAATATTGAAATGGGTCTATAATTTCTCACGTTTTCATTGTCTCCTTTCTTTAGGACCGGAACTATCCGCGCTCGCTTCCACTCAACAGGGAACGTGCCGCTTATGAGAGATTTGTTGAAGATTTCTTTTAACGGGTATGATAAGAGCGAGGCACATCTTAGAATGAAGAGTGGGGGAATCCCATCAGGGCCCGCTCCTTTATTAGGATCCAACGTCTTCAATTTTGTAAGGATATCTCTCTCAGTTATGCTGAGGCATGAAAGTTTGCTATTGTAAGAACCAACGGATGGGCAGGTGCCACAGAGGGAGGATGCGGAGGACGGACCAGAGTAAACTGAGCTGAAGTGAGACGCAAACTAATTGGCGATACCAGGACCACTTGAGGAATGGTGTTCGTTATTGTTGTGCAATACTGAAGGTAACGTGTTTGATGACGATCTTTTATTTTTAACAAAGGTCCAGAAAGCCTTGGGACTCTTTTTAAGGCTGTTCTCAACGGTATCCAGATAGTTAGCATAAGAGTCACGCAAAAGTTTATCACATTGCTGTCTAACGGTTTCGTATTCGAGCTTATCACGGGGATTTTTATATTTACGATATTTATGCCGCAACTTGTCTTTCTCCCTCAAAACACGTACCAGATCACGCGTGAACCAGATGGGATGTCGGTCACTGCGAGGCCTGCGTTTAGGTACATGTTCGCTGATAATGGAATTTAATTTATTATAGAATTCACCGACCATTTGGTCAACGTTCATAGAACCATCAAGACATTCAGACCACTCCACCCTACACAGTTCGGAAAAGATGGCACTGTAGTTGGCTTTGTAGAAGTTATAGTCCACGCGAGGCGCATATTTAAGTGCCAATTGAGGTTTGACTTCCAACATGATTTCAAGCGGAGGATGATAGGGGTCGACTTTACTGATGGCGTCAGCCTTTGAAGTTGTACAGTTTTCGTTCGATAAGATCAAGTCTAAAATTTTATTCATTTGGTTAGTTATAGAATTCTTTTGTTGTAACCCTGACAAAGCAATAAAATCTATTAGTGCAAACCCCAGTCGGCTATTATTACTACCGGCATTTAAGCTAGAATTGTTGTGGGGAATCATATGAGACAAGCTACAATCCAAGGTCCAGTTAATGAAACCCAGGTTGAAATCACCCAGAACCACAATATCATCCACGCAATCAGCCACTCCACTAACACTATCCAGAAACCCATTCAGAACTTCGAGTTTGACTGGAGGAGGCAGGTAGACTACACATATAGCTATTTTCTTATGTCTTTTATTAATAACAACATCTAATGTGATCCAGACGCTTTCACAATCGGTTTCCCATGCGTACATTCGTCTTGAGGGAATATGTTTGGACACGGCTATTAAAACACCTCCTCCATCACTTTTTGAACTTCGTGCAAGGTCACGGTCCCTACGGTAAACTATGTATCGGTTATCAACAACTTCGCTATCGGAAATATTACAGTTAAGCCAGGTCTCAGTCAGCGCCAAAACAGAGTAGTCGCATTGTAGGATGTTGTTAAATACTTCAGTAGTCTTTGTCCGAATACCTCGTACGTTTTGATAATAGATATTAAGGGGATTGAATTTTAGGCTAGACATCAATGATCACTGTTACATAATTATACAGGTATTCTATTTGAGTAAGGCTAGACTGTCAAAGCTGCGAATATGTATTCCTTGAGTTGATTCGTTTTTCTTAGCATAAATCCGACCGTCTCGGACCCAAACAAATTTAAATTGCGCTGCCTTGGCCTTTTGTCTTGTTGCAGCGTGCAGATGTTTGTTGGGGGGACTCAGGTGTTCGGATACAAAAATATGTTCACGCTTACCGCCAACGCCGAGGTGCTGCGTAGAGACCTTGCCGTCCTTGTGACGTTTGTTGTAGTTGGTAACAGCAGCCAGGAGGTGGTCGCGGGTTGCTCGTTTACATAATTTAACAACTACTGATCTGGGGCGATTACTATCTTTGTTAAGCTTGGCTACTCTTGTGGCGTGTTGTATGTCTTCACTGGCAATCGGGCATTCAACAATTTTTGCCAGCTGCAGGATGACGTTCGGTAGATTTTCAGTGCGGTGCTCAGGTATCCCATTGATCTCCACGTTAGTCTCACGCATATTTTGCTCAACTGAGTTTAGCCTTTCTGAAAGGCTGTAAACCGTCGACCGTAGATCTTTGTTATCTTTCTCCAGATTTTCTATGATAGACACCTTTTCATCAAGTTTGCTCTTCATGTCTTCCAAGAGGGTGTTGTTGAATGATAAGGAGTCGTCAAAGTTGGCAATCTTCTCGTTTAAGTTCTTAAGGTGATCTTTGACCAGTTTAGTAACCTCAGTATTGAACACGGCCTTAATTTCACTTCTTATAGTGTCACGCAGATCTTCTAGGGATAGGCTACTTTCATCCGTTATGTCATCAGAAAGGCTGCGCTTGGACCTCTTGTTTTTGTGATGTACAACGCTACCGCTATTCTTATGGTCCGTGATTGGAGAATTAAGCAAGGTGTTGGCTTCAGCACCAGGCTCTGGATCCGCTTGCAAAGGGCTGTTAGGTTGATCATCAGGGCACGACATAATTATTACTGCTTAGTTATTGTTTACAAAATAAAAAATAATGTTTAACAACTCGTTAAACACGTAGTTTTAACTGGAACGATTGTGTCGCTGAATGTGGGTAGTTCTGACGTCGGCTTCGCGAGCGAGTCACGCACGCCGTTGTAGTACTTGGGTCTTGATCTTAGCAGTGACAATCCGCTACACTCACAATTTAGTCACTATGATTTTGCACTTTTTGCGATGTTCTTCTTAGTTGTTTTTATTTAATATAGCTTCCAAAGCGCTAGATAACGATAGTGAATGCAAGCATTGAGTTATGTTGGACTTTGTTTGGATTTTTGTGACTGTGATCGACGTAAAAGTGATTAAAGGGATAAAATAAAAACGGACAACAGAACTGTGAGTATTGTGCACGGAACGTTCCGAACGCGACTTCTGATATACTTATTTTAAATCTCGGGAAAGTTCTATACAGTTCCTACGAGGACCAAGCCATTTTATTGGTGAATACATTAATGTATTCATGTCTCTAACTTCAAAGTTAAATAACCAGATAACCCTTTGAAGATGTAGTTTCACTATAACTTTATCTTTTACGATAAATTGAATTATTGCAGAGTTTATTGTGTGGCATACATAATTCAATTAGAAATCCCTTTTATCAAAAATGTGGCTCTTGAAAGCCTTTATGTTTCAAAAACCTACATTTCTTTATATAATATATAAGCCATGATAAGTGGCTTTGTTCGGGTACTTACTTATTTTGAAGTCTACTTTGTCTTTGACGCGAATTACTATTCATTTGAGTTTGTACTGTTTTGCTATTCTTCTTTTTCATTTCGATGGTACTTTTGATCAAACAATTTGGGCCCACGTGGCCACGTTTATTGCAGCGTCAGAGGCTTTGTACAGGACATCTAGGGTGCAGGTGAATGGACAGCCGGGGCACTCCAGCAGGTGGGGCATAGTCCGAACCACACTCGCACCGGGTGTTCAATGGACAGATAATCCCCCATTTTACCAAATTATATTTGCAGCGGCCTACTTGGTCGAGAGGAAGGTGCTCCTTGGGCTTAATGAAGTCATGAGTGCATGGTGCATACTTCGTTTTGTTCAATGATAAACGAAAGAATTCCAGCCTGATGAGCCCTACTGCAGATCAAAGGCTTTGTCTCATATGCAAAAGGCACGAGAATTATTCACCACGTTTACTCAATGCATTGATCTTGATGTAGGTACCTACTTATTTTGCTTGCAGAGTTCGGCTCACATTCTCAACCCTTTTTACTACAGTGTAGGCAGATATTGCAAATCACGATCATCCTCACATAATTATTTCACTTCGCCCACATCGTACTCTGCTCTTGTTTTTGCAGTTTTCCTTCCAGATTTATTGTACTTATAGATATTATTCTAAGTAAATAAATAAGGAAAGCGAAAAGCTTCATAAGATTTTTAAAATAAGTAACTGTTACTGAAAGCTGTACGTTCTGCAACCTACAAAGGTACCACAATAAAGGAAAACGGGTTATTCTTAGAAACCATATCTAAATTATAAGTATTCGATAAAAAAACTAAATAGAATTTACTTGGAGTTGACTTGTCCCTATTACTTAGCTTCGTGACTTTTTCTAATATTCCTTCTCTGAGGCTTATACTTTTTTTAGTAAACCTATTTCAAGGACTCAATGGTTTATGAAAACGTATAAAAATAAAATAACCATTTTTCGCTACGAGTTCAGGAAACCCTGGGCATAAAAGAAAGATAAGTTGAATTGATTTCACTAAACATTATGATGTTTTCCTTACATTTTTTTTTTGCTTTCATTGATATAGTGGTGAATGGAAAATATGAAATAGATTTTCGAATTTTTCTTTCGTTATAAATTATGAATTTTTCTTTGAGTTTATCACAAAAATGACTTTCTAAAGACATGCTTATTTACAACGACGGTACGAAAAGGGAAATCGGCGTTCGTAATACCCTCTTTGCCTCTCACATTATTAATTTTTCATGTCGACACGGTCCGTTCAAAAATAGCTGTTTTATCCGCAGTCCTATTAATATAGATAATTTATCTCAAACCAGATTCCCATAAAATATTTTATCTCGACTATCTCGTTAGTTTAGTGATCACAAGCTCTTCTGTTGAGCATGAGTTCCTAGATTACAGGTTTGGGCAAAGTGTTCTTGGCTTTCTTTGCAGCCTGTATTTGTATCCTGATGGCAAATAACCTTTTGCTATCAACACACATATCCAGAACTTGGACTGCTGCTAACTGCCGCACAAATTCAGACCGGCCATATTATAACAAAAATGGTTCCTTCCTATGTTGTCCCAAATATAAACATTTTTTTTTTTGGGTGGGATCACTACACTTCAGCCTAATCCTTTGTATTAATTTGGCCAAGCAAACAGTTATGACCCGACATCCACTAATGAACATAGGCCTCCCCCAAGTACTGCCACACTGACCGATCCTGCGCACCTCGCATCCAGTTGATGCCCGCAACCTTAACTAGTACGTCGTTCCACCTAGTGGGACGCCTTCGGTTACGCCAGCGTTTTCTGGTTAGCGGTCGCCACCCCAGAACTTTCCGGCCCCATCGATCATCCGTTCTGTGAGCAATGTGTCCTGTCCACTGCCAAATTAAGGTCCGCAATTCTACGGGTTATGTCTAACTTAAGTATATCAAAGACTAATCCTAGATATATTACTGCCCAGCCCCTAACTATCAAAAGCGAAACGACAACGCTTACCATAACAGAGAGGCGTGGTGGCAGTATAAACTAAGTACACACAGTTTTACTTTATTACCTACTCGAACAGGCTACATTTTCGAAGGTGACTGTTATTTCCATACCCATCTGCATACATAATATGCTCTAAGGCTGCACTATTAAATGGCAGCTATAGATCTATGCTATGGGTGCTTAATGTTGTTGAAATAAGCTTTATTATAGCTGCTATATTACGGCAAACTAAAAACGAATACCCAGTTTTGTAATAAGCAGTGAAGATGTTTTATGGTCGCGCGTACGGTCACGCCTAACTATGGCGCTTTCTTGTCGTCTAAACCGCAAGCCAATGGTTGTGCATCAGTGGACGTTGCAGATGATTAGATTTCCATATTGGCAAGCTTATAAACACAATGGTGCTTTGGTATATAAAGAAGTAATTTCTTTGTTCACATGTTTGTAAAAGTTAATCTTAGTAATATGAAACGATTATAAAAATAAGAATTTTGACTGCCAGAAAGTTACATTATTAAAAGCCTCTTTTTGTCCCGAAAAAATGGACGGCTTCTGTGGGATAAGCCATAGGACCGCAATCACGGGAAAAAGGTAGTAAGCAATAAGGAAACGCAACATAAATACACACTGCCAACTTACGTGTGGTGATGACGATAAAACCATAAGATAAGCCAATGGCTATGGATGTGGCTTTATGGATTTTAGGAGTGGATTTGGGCGTTGCAGGTTTAGATCCCAATCGCTAAAAACCAGCACTTAGATGGCAATAATATTGTATTTGTAGTTTTTTTAAATTGTTTCCCTTGAAATGTGAACAAGCTCTTCACTTTTTTGTCACACTGTTTTGTTTAAAATTTATTTTTACTTTAAATGTGCTACAAAAAAATAATTGAAGCCCTGACTTTTGAGTTAGGTATGTGCTTCTGAGTTGTATATGTCTAATTTAAATAAATGATTTAACTTTGACTTTGAGTACACCATGCTTGGCAGTAACGCTTGCGCCTAATAGACCAACGACCACAAATCTGTATTGCTATTCTGTAAAAAATTCTCCCTGAAGTGGACATGAAGTGAGCTTTCAATCAATTCAATTCACTACAAGCTCTATCCACCAAGCATTCACGGTGACATGTCTATATCTATAGTATATACACACTGATCTGAATTCTTTTTTATTCGTATACATGTCCATTCTAAACTCCCACTTTATTCCCACAGGTCTGGGTGGAGCGCAGCATCGAGTTCTGCACAGAGAAATGGCCGGACTCGATTAAAAAGGAATTGTTCGGCGCGTTCAGCTTCGTCCTTGTGTACGCGGTGCCCGGTGAGTGTTTTAATATTAACGCGACTCGACGGTTTTACTGTGCCGAACAGATTGTATGGTTTGGAAGGTCAGTTTGTTTACCGGATGTAAGAAAACCTCACTTCCGAAATAAAGCCGACCCGGTGGTAATGCAGCTGTTACGGAATACATATAAAAAAGAAAATTGCTTGGTATTTTTTTTATTATTATTGAGAGGTTTGCGTTTCCGCCATTTCTCTGGTAAGCGATGATCTGCACGCTTAGCCCATTTACTCTTGATTTGAAGGTCCCAGGTTGTAGCTATTAGGAAACACAGACTCATGCAGAGAATCCCACTCCTTAGCTGTACGCACAAATTATGACAGGATTAAGCGAAATAATAATTTTATATTGTTGCGAATAAATTAGAATTATCAACATACTTTTACAGACCTTGGTCATTGAGGGTTTATTAATGATAAGCTTAAAATATATTGTCATAATTTTCATTGGCATAACCAAATTCAGCAAAATGATCATTACGCATTATATTATTAGGAATAAATGTTTTGCCATAATGTATATTGAAATAAATTAATACTAATGGCATAATAATAAACTTGCATAATTTTATAAGTAAAACTTATTTATGATCTTTCCAATTATTACAAAAAAAAAGTTTGTTCAACAACCCAATTGGCTGTGGAGTATAGATTAGCAATCGCTCAAAACTAAACCAAACCTTTATATAGTATTAGGAAAAGGATTTGCAAAATTGAAATCAAGGATTCCTCATTATTATTGACTTTAGGAGTTGGTGGTATTCAATTGCATATTTTCTATTAGTGCTTATTTATTTATACATAACCGCAGCTGAAAAAATCTGGCTCTAAACCTTAAGAAATTTGGTCCGTCAAGCCACCACAACAACTTTTCCTTAGCAACAGGAAAGAATGAAAGTAAAATCAGAACAAGACAGGATACACGTAGCATTGTTTAACTGAAAACCAACCAGGCGTGTAAGAAAAACGACAATAAAATAAAACTTGTTACTGCCCGCAAACGTTTTACGGAAAAGGATACCACTGAAGTTCAAAGTCCACATTTTTTGTTATTGGGCTATTAAAGAGATTCTAGTTTTGTAAAAGATAAAAATAAATTTGTTAGAGATAAAAAGATTTCCTGTTTAAATGGAAAGGAGTTAAATATAACGTTTTCTTTGTATGCGATTTACCTAAGATTGTAAGGGTACAAAGGCCACTTTCGGAATACGAGTTCACATGAAAACAATTGTTTTCGTACGTTATAAAAGTAAAACTAAAATCAGTCCAATTATATTAAGGTAAGTTTAATTTGTTTATTTATACAAACCTTCAGATATTATATACATACTTAAATAATTATAATAAACTAAACTTTACTTACTTATTACTAAACCTAGCTACTTATCTATATACAAAAGCAAGGAACACCTAGGCGTCGAAGTACTCCACCACATCACTGTCATCCGGGAACGTGGGCGAGGGCGTGGGGATGCTGCCAGTCTTCTGGGCAAAAGACTGGCAGCATTGCCACATTGAAAGGCAAAGTTGATTCTTTGGGCAAATAAAGGTCACGCACGTTTAAGTAAGTTTGATTCAATTTAGGATTTTACGTGCAAGGCTTTTCACATGTTAAATCGAACGTGACAACTAATTAAGTAACTTCCTGTTAACAACTAAAAAGAGCTATCAACTATCTAATTGGAACATATACTTTACATTGACTTTGACTCTCTTAATTTATTAGTGAATACTTTTTTCATTTGGTAACGGAGTGAGCTATCAAACTATACTATTACTATAATAATATTAGGCTATTTTTTCACCCCGAAAACGGGTCCTGTGGGGTGGTCCACAGGAGCGAAGCCGCGGGGAACAGCTAGTCTATATCTATACTTATAATAATCTAAACATATAAAAGAAGAAAGTGACTGACTGACTGACTGACTCACTCACTTACCATCAACGCACAGGCCAAACGGTTGAAGCTTCAATCATGAAACTTGGCACGTAGGTTCCTTTGGTATTGTAGGTGAACACTAAGAAAGGATTTTTGGAAATTCCACCCCTCATCATCATCATCATTTCAGCCGAAAGACGTCCACTGCTGGACAGCCTGGACGGCCTGGGGGAGGCCTATGCCTCCCCCAGGCGTCGCCACATTGACCGATCCCGTGCGTCTCGCATCCAGCGCCTTAACCAACCTTCCCGCAACCTTAACCAGGTCATCGGTCTGAGTAGTGGGAGGCTTTCCATCGTATAGTCTTCCGGTTCGCGGTCGCCACTCCAGAACTTTTCGGCACATCGGCCATCCGTTCTGCGAGCAATGTGCCCTGCCCACTGCCACTTAAGTTAGGCAATTTTTTGGGTTTTGTCGGTAACTTTGGTTCTCCTGCGGATATCATCATTTCTGACGTGATCACGCAAAGAAATTCCGAGCATAGCCCTCACCATTGCCCTTTGGGTGACTTTAAGCTTTCTGATAAGGTCCATCGTGAGCGACCACGTCTCGGTCCCACAGGTGATCACTGGCAACACACACTGGTCATAGACTTTTGTCTTGAGACATTGTGGTAAATTGGACGAGAAGATACGCCGCCCAGCCGAAGCCGCAGGCAACAGCTAGTATGCAGTATAAAACAATAACAAATTCTTTTCAGTCGGTTTCAAAAGGTTAACTTTTGGAGTTTAAAAAGTCAACATTACCTCGAATGTGATAGTATTTTTTGGATATTATGGTAAAGTTACATATGTAGCGAGAGTTCGCGATTAAAAATAAATCTACAGACATTCTGAGAACTACGTACAGAAGGTATTATAAATTAAAAGTTTTTATAACTTATTTATCTTATGAAAAATAATACGTTACGAAATTAAATCAAGTAAAATTTAAAGCAATTTTTTTTTTAATTATTGATTCATAATTTATCTAGTAGTAGACACGCTTCGATCGACTATCTGTTAAACACGTAATTATGACACGATATCTTGCGAAAACCACCCAGATTCAAACAGTAAAACGCCTATTACTTTAGAACGTCTGAACTGATATTCATCAAACATAGCTAACAACACTCTCGATAAAGAAACCTTTCAAAAGAAAATATGAAATCAAAATTGGTTCATCCGTTTAGGAGCTATGATGCGAAAAACAGACACACAATTACACAAACACAGGTAAACACCAACCCTCTATTTACGTCGGGCGGGGTTTAAAAAGAATCTGAGGAAAGGTTTTTAACGTATTATTTTTTGCGGTACTGTTTCTATTACATTTTTTTGTGACTATTTAATAAAGAAACTTTGTGATAATATTCCATTTTCAATGCTCGTACCTGAGTACGCCAACTTCGGTTTTTTTTTTTAAGTTATATGTTTGCCCAACTCTGCTATAATCTGAAAACCTTTCAAACTTTGGTAATAAAGCTAAAGGGGCTTGACACGTTCTCTACACAACATTCAAAAAAAATTTTTTCACTGTTCTTGTACGTAAGTGTACAAAACACCTGAATTCGAAGCTCAAAGGGCATCCTCCGGGGAAAATTTAAGTCCCTTCATCGTTTTCCTCTGAAAAAATGTTCTGACAAGGGACAAGAAAGGGTCCATTTGTCAGACGTTATTATTTTACGGACTACCGGTTCAGAATGGTAGGAATGGAACTGTGTGTTTTTTTTTGTGGAAATTATTCTGTTAGGAGTGGCGATTTTTCTGTCTCGGTAGGTTATACATGTATTTTTTTCAAGGAATAGATCAATTCTTATGTCTTCTTGTAGCGTTAGCAAAAATCATTTATGAAGTGAAAATTTCTTTAGTCGCGTTGAGCGATTTTTGGTACGGGCAAATGGGTTCGCAGTTCCATCGTCACGCTAATGTGACGTGTGATGGAAGACAGTCATTCCAAAGTTTTACGTTATCACTTCTATCGGCAGAAAAAAATCTAAAATATTTATTCATTTATTATTTTTTATTGTTCACCACAAAATACGTACAGGACAAACGTTTAAAAAAAAACCGGCCAAGTGCGAGTCGAACTCGCGCACGAAGGGTTCCGTACTATTATTGCAAAAATCGGCTCAAATATCACGTTTGTTGTATGGGACCCCACTTAAACATATATTTTATTCTGTTTTTAGTTATAGAAAAAAGAAAAATTCTGTGTTTAGAAATACATCATCTGTGAAAATTTCAACTGTCTAGCTATCACGGTTCATGAGATACAGCCTGGTGACAGATAGACAGACAGACGGACCGTGGAGTCTCAGTAATAGGGTCCCGTTTTTACCCTTTGGGTACGGAACCCTAAAAACAAGTGTATGCTGGGTGGTCGTATCGCACTAGGAAATCTCTTACAGATAACCTTTGGATTGATTGAACGAGAGGAGAAGAATTTAGGGATGTCAGTGTATAAAATATCATTTATTATACTGCCCTCGTAAATAATAACACAGTAACTCTGAAAATGCCACCTTTTTAAAACGCGCGGTTAAAGTTTAAATCTTCTAAGGTAAGTTAGGTTGGCAATTATATTTTTAAATGTTGTAAAATAAACAAAGCTTTAATTCAGTGTTGAGGGAACTAATATTTTATTGATTTTATAATATTATTTAATAAAATCAGTTAACGTGTTATAAAAATAAGAAAATAATTAATACAATTTTATTTTTTTATGCTTAGACCCAACAGTAACAGTAACTACTTGGTTACTGTGGTCTAGGTTAGTTTTACACGTTACTATGTATTCACCATTTAAAGACAGGAACTCTAGTGCTAATACAACACAGTAACTGTACATATACTGTGTTGAAATATAAAAACAGTAGGCTTCCATTACCTAGCTGAACACCTAGTAAGTGAAGATGCTGTATTTAAAACTAATATATGATTATAAAATCTAAAATGCAATAATAAGTATATAAATATACTGTGTTCTATGTTAACCTTTGTCATTTATGTGTGATTCCTCAAAATAAGAATTATCCTGGTTTTGTCATAAAGTAGGTATGAAATTAAACTGTAAGTAAAATTCTTTTTTATCTTTGCATCGACTAAAATTAAAATCACGTTCTTATTATTAATATACTTTGCTAAATTCGAGATCAGTTTCTTTAATCAGTCTTCATTAATTGAATTTATTTTAAGTGGGATACAGCAACAAGATGAGGAGATAGTGTGATCAAATATTCTAAGTAATTGCCCTATGCCAGTAATTATTTTATTTTGCGGTTTATGCCGCTATCTCTCCCCGAAATACGTCACTATAAAAATATTTAAACGTAAAATAGGATTGTTGGTTGCAGTTGGCTAGTCAAATTTATCTTAGTTAAATATTTTCACGTTGAGGGTTGAAGAATAAAATAATGAAAACGGAATGCCTGTCGCTCGTAAGGGTTGCAGGCCAGCCAGCCAACTCCATACCTCGAAGCCCTGCCGCAGGTGGACAGCCTCAGCCAGGTGGACAGTCAGCCTTAGCCAAACAATCGGTCTTAGCCGAACAGTCGGTTTCAGCCGGACGACCGGACCTGACCGAACATCTCCTGTCGGAGGGAGGAAATCCAGCCAGGGGAATGAGTTGGCACAATGTCAACTCCACGCCACGTTGTTCGAGAAGGAAAATGAGCCCAGCTTGGGAAAACAGTCACGCCATCACGTCAGCTACATGCAGCTTCTAAGCCGCTTATCCACGACCACGCAAGTGGACACAAGAGAACCAACTATTTCCAGCACCCACAGCCTCCGTGCATCCAAGGCCGGTACAGGCAGGAAACAGTCAACCGCGCGGAGCCCGACACTCCAGCTATGTTTATAGGCCACTCCCTTGTGAACCGGCCATTCCAGAACATTCGATGCTAAACTCTAAATGAAATTAATGCATTCCCCCGAACGACACACAAATTAAATCGAGACAATATTTTCCTGTAATCCTAAAACGAAACTTGAATTGTACCCGATTGTTGACTAATAAAAATGATTTTAAATATACTTTGCTAAATTCGAGATCAGTTTCTTTAATCAGTCTTCATTAATTGAATTTATTTTAAGTGGGATACAGCAACAAGATGAGGAGATAGTGTGATCAAATATTCTAAGTAATTGCCCTATGCCAGTAATTATTTTATTTTGCGGTTTATGCCGCTATCTCTCCCCGAAATACGTCACTATAAAAATATTTAAACGTAAAATAGGATTGTTGGTTGCAGTTGGCTAGTCAAATTTATCTTAGTTAAATATTTTCACGTTGAGGGTTGAAGAATAAAATAATGAAAACGGAATGCCTGTCGCTCGTAAGGGTTGCAGGCCAGCCAGCCAACTCCATACCTCGAAGCCCTGCCGCAGGTGGACAGCCTCAGCCAGGTGGACAGTCAGCCTTAGCCAAACAATCGGTCTTAGCCGAACAGTCGGTTTCAGCCGGACGACCGGACCTGACCGAACATCTCCTGTCGGAGGGAGGAAATCCAGCCAGGGGAATGAGTTGGCACAATGTCAACTCCACGCCACGTTGTTCGAGAAGGAAAATGAGCCCAGCTTGGGAAAACAGTCACGCCATCACGTCAGCTACATGCAGCTTCTAAGCCGCTTATCCACGACCACGCAAGTGGACACAAGAGAACCAACTATTTCCAGCACCCACAGCCTCCGTGCATCCAAGGCCGGTACAGGCAGGAAACAGTCAACCGCGCGGAGCCCGACACTCCAGCTATGTTTATAGGCCACTCCCTTGTGAACCGGCCATTCCAGAACATTCGATGCTAAACTCTAAATGAAATTAATGCATTCCCCCGAACGACACACAAATTAAATCGAGACAATATTTTCCTGTAATCCTAAAACGAAACTTGAATTGTACCCGATTGTTGACTAATAAAAATGATTTTAAATATACTATTCGTCCAACACACAATTTGCGCGTATCGGAACGCTTTTTTTTTTTTTTTTTTTTTTTTTTTTTTTTTTTTTTTTTTTTTTTTTTTTTTTTTTATCGGAACGCACGCAAACATAAGCTTTCAACCTATCCAAACTAAACAAATGAGGCAAAATTTTAGAGGTTAAATGTTAAGTGATTTCAAGTTATTTTAGTGAAATGAATATAATAATATAATAATATAAGGGAATAAATATAATGACCACCAAAAAAAACTTTGTGACGATAACCCCTAACCACCAAATCTAGTAATATACTGACAAAAATAGTAAATGATCACCAAATTTAGTAAATTGATCACCAAATTTTAATAGCAAATTATTGCGCTATTTAATGTTGTAAAATAGGTTAGGTTAGGTTAGAACTGTGACCAACCGCGCGCGAGCCGAGCGAGCAAAGCGAGCGGTGCCGCGGCAGCGGCCGGCGAGCGCTACTTCCAAGTTGCTCCCAGAAATTTTATAATCTTTTTGGTCATTGGTTTAATTTTGGTGATCATTTACTACTTTTGGTGATCATTTACTACTTTTGGGTTAACAATGATTTATTTGGAGTCATTTTGCCTAAACAGGATAGCGAGATGTTAAAACTTTGGTTATAATTTTACAATAAGATGCGGGTTTAATTTTGGTGATCATTTACTATTTTTGTCTGTTATATGTTACTATATCTGGTGGTAAGTTAAACATAAGCCATAATATAATAATATACCTATTTATTTAAAATCATAAGGCAAAACAATCAATACAATTTTTGCGGAAGACGGTTTTTCTCAGCTACGAACTAGGTAACTTATTTTCCCTTAAAAAAGATTATTTTTTTAACAAAAATAGGTGTTAAATCACGATTTGATAATAAAAATTTAAGTATTAAGTACCCATCTACACATACAAATAAATAAAATTGAAGTGTCTGTATGAAATATCAAAATAAAAACGTTTTATTGAATGCACGTGAAAGTATATACGGTACTAACAACAAATAAGCAATTTTTAAGATTTTTGTCTGTCTGTCTATCTGCCTGTCTGTCTATTTGTTCCGGGTAATCTCCGAAACGGCTGGACCAATTTTGACGGGACTTTCACTGGTAGATAGCTGATGTAATAACGAGTAACATAGGCTACGTTTGATCACGAGAAAATTCATAGTACCGGCGGGAAACTAAAAAAATAAGAATATATTCGCGGGCAACAGCTAGTAAACAATAAAAAACCTCTTTATTTCATGCAAACCATAAATAACATTTGAATATTCACATAATAATAAGAAAAATATTGTAAAAACAATATTTTATTTCATTTTAACTAGTTTCCGTTCATTTAAGATTGTTGTATCGAAAAGTAAGCTGGCTACTTTTTTATGTCCAAATTCTTGGCCGACTGGCAACAAGCGTAAACAAAACAACATTAACATTGTGTAGTATGTAAGTGTTCCGAGATGGCTTGTTATCTATTAATTTCAAGTCTTATAAATGCAAATATATCCGTTTCGGCATTATTGTTATTATTCTTTGTTTTTTTAATTGACATTCTTATGTAGGTATGTGACTATTGATTAATTTTAATGTTTTTTTTTATTGACGGTGAATTTTAAATTAATTATTTTTTATCCTTTGAATGTAATTTTAAAATGAATGTATTATTCTATATAGTGTTATTTTAATAAATTTTTTTAATGATTTCTACGTAACGTAGCGGCGCAGCGTAGCAGCGTAGGCATCCATAACTATTAGAATTACTTTTCATTTTATCGACACAAATGTAAATTGAATTTAGTTTTTGCAGAACTGAAACGTGCTAATTAAATTGACAGAAGTTTATAATAAGAGTGCTTACTTATATACGTCAATGAATTTTTAAAAGTATTTCGTTCTAGTAATTATTAGCCAAATTTATTTTTCTTTTTTTAAATAAATAAAACAATAAGTATAAGCAATTTAATTTAAAATTCGTTATTATTATTTAAGCAGAGCATTATATGAAACTAGCTTCTGCTAGCGGCTTCACCTAACATACTCCCAAAAGAACATACTATCAGGACAAAAAGTGTCGTATGACCTTCTCTTAGGCCCAATCTATTTCTATAACCTGTCTCAAAATACATCAAAATTGGTTCAGTAGTTCAGGCGTGAAAACGTAATAAACTGACAGACAGAGTTTCTCATGCATTTGTTATTAAATATGTATAGCTGGATTATTTAAAAAAAATGTTATCCACCTACGACACATTTTCATAAGTACAAAATAACACTGTTTCTAAAGATATTTTTTCATAGAATATAAATAATTGCCTGTCTCCAAGAAATGAGCAATATGAGCATCATTAATATCTTTCACACATCCTTTATTTTGTCGCGAGTATCCTCTAGTCCCAGTAGTTCGGATGTTTTGTCCGAGACCTTTACTGAGACTAATTTAGTTTCATTAGTTCGGTTATGACGTCAAACCGAACAGCTGACTTTTTAACATGGCTTTCGGCGCCTTGGCAAGTATTTTGCGATACTTTGTTGTTTAAAGTTTCGTTAGATTTTGTGAAGGAAATGTGTGATTTTGTGAAAAATATACAGTATTTTATTGGTAAATAATTTTATGATGTAGACAAAATCGTACAAAGCTGTTAGTGAATTTCTTAAGTTTTTTAAATGTCATGGTCACTAACACTAACATTAGAAACGGGATATTTACCATGTTTACTGAAAAGTCATCCGGGTCCGGTGGGTGTGTTTCCTCATAAACACCCACCCGCAATTACTTTTCAGTTTATCCTTGACCATGATGCTTGCAACAGCACACAAATTTCAGAAACTCGTAACAAGTAGTAAACATGGTAAATATCCCGTTTCTAATGTTAATTTTAGTGAACTTCTTGATGGCTCAACGCGATTCGGTTTATATCACACCAATGACCGATTTTTACTAAGAGAAATTGCAAGTACGTTCACATTGCGTCCACGCGATGCAATTCCACCGATTCGCAATTGAAATTATCTTAAAAAATATGTGCATGATTTACACTGTTTGACGCGAGAAATTACTTTTTAGGTGGATTATTTCTCTGCATCTGTAGCCAAGTTGACAATCTACAATCGATAACGCTAGTAGAAAACGAATCAATGTATGGGAATGAAACATCTGATTGTTAAATCACGTGGTCAGACCATACAAATAAAAGGCGTTAACGATTGTAGAAAGAGATTCGTTACAAATCGTTTGTAACTTGGCTTGGTCTAAAGAATGAATAATATAAACTTGTATAATTGATAATTTTAACAGTATTTTGCTTAATACTTCTATCACAATTTTTTAATGTCACACTAAAGGACTCTTTAGTTGTAGTAATTGCATGTATAGTTCAATAAAATCGGCTGTTTACTATTCTAAATTTTTATGTTTGATTCTTTTTCTGTTTAGTATATTAGTCTCTTTTGTACCACACTTGCTAGTTTTACAGTAAGATAACCTTCAAAACAAGTTTCATACAATTTTAACTATGGCTAATTAACAAAGTTTTCGTTTCAACAAATACAAAAAAAAACACAGAACTCTGTTCACCCTCTGATCAACGAACTCGAGACAACAGCTAATGACGTCACAAAGAGCTGTCACATTAATATTTCGTAACATTTTTATCTATTGCTGTTAACTTTAAGTAATTTGTACTGTTCACAACTTAGCCAAGTTAATGTACTTCATACGGATACATAAAGGGTTGGTATATACCTGTAGGTAACTGAAAACCTCTTATGGGAAAGGAACATTGCAAAAACGGAGATGGCATTTGAATACGTTTAATAGTGTTAAGAGTCCTCTTCTCATTCAAACAAAGCTATGTTTTCCTCTTCAGTACCCAGACAACAAGAAATAATAGGATGTGGAAAAGATGATTTACACTTTAAAAATAAATAAGTACGAACCTGGTTATTCATTTTCAAATTAAAATTGGTACGAACTTTTGAATTGCTGTGCACTGTCGTCCCAGAATCAATCTGCTGAGCTGGTTCCCAACTATGTTGGGGTCGGCTGCTAGTCTTACAGGATACAGCTGAGAACCAGTAGGTTTAGGTATGTAGTGATTGCTTATCTGTCCTCCATAACCCAGTAATTGGGTAACATGACACCCTTTGGCAAAACAGGTGTTAGATTTTACTGTTTCTGATTACTGTGACGACTGTTAAAGATCTTCAAATGACATCCGGGACCCAGGCAAGTCTTAGTATGACATGGATGGTCACCCATCCACGGACCGACCTGGTCAAGCGCTTAACCTTGAAGAGTGCGGCTGTACTTATTTAGCGACGAGCTAATATAGTCCTGCTGTAGCTAGTGCCTCCTCGAATAGTTCCTGCCGAGGAGCCGAGAACTAGATTTTCTTTAAACGATACTCGTATCTTCCTAATTTTAAAACAAATTAATCATATAAAATTAGAGGCTGTCTTCGCAGAAATATAATAAACGAGATCCATCTAATTTTAGAATAAATAATCGTAAATTATAAAATAAATATTCTTGTTTATTTTATTTGTAGATTTTCATCCTTTGAAGTTGTGATTAAACGAGCAAAAGCAAGCCTTCATTAGGAAACGCTCGACTCGAATACCCTCCATCGTCCTAATTTGTTTCTTAAGGAATATTTTTGCAACAAGTATTTGCTTGTAAAATTGTTCTTGCTGGTACTGAGAAGATAACGTAGAAAAGTTGACCTGGCAATCATACTTTTAGGGTTCCGTACCCAAAGGGTAAAAATGGGACCCTATTACTAAGTCTTCGCGATCCGTCTGTCTGTCTGTCTGTCTGTCCGTCTGTCACCAGACTGTATCTCATGAACCGTTATAGCTAGACAGTTGAAATTTTCACAGATGATGTATTTCTGTTGCCGCTATAACAACAAATACTAAAAACAGTATAAAATAAATATTTAAGGGGGGTTCCCATACAACAAACGTGATATTTTTGCTGTTTTTTGCTCGATATTAATAACGGCAACAGTTAGACGCTTGAAATATTTACAGAATATTTAGTTGAATATTTACTTCAAAAACTAATAGTTATTAAATTAAAATAAAATAAATTAAGGGGGGCTCCCATACAACAAACGTGATTTTTACGGAAGCCTCGAGTCCGACTCGCACTTGACCGGGTTTTTTATGAATAACTTCCCGCCTTCGCTTGGCCAAAGTGTTAAAAGTTATAATTGCCCAAGGGAACGCATTACGGGAATAAAAACTATGTTTCTATGTCGGTCTTAAACTATCTCCGATATATTTGGTTTTATTTTGTCCTTGAATTTTAAATTCAATTTTCTTTAGATCTAAAAATATCGGATGAAATGTGTATCTAATTACATTTTTAAGTTCTTTTTAGGGTTCCGTACCCAAAGGGTAAAAACGGGACCCTATTACTGAGACTTCGCGGTCCGTCTGTCTGTCTGTCTGTCTGTCTGTCACCAGGCTGTATCTCATGAACCGTGATAGTTAGACAGTTGAAATTTTCACAGATGATGTATTTCTGTTGCCGCTATAACAACAAATACTAAAAACAGAATAAAATAAATATTTAAGTGGGGCTCCCATACAAAAAACGTGATTTTTTCTCCGTTTTTTGCGATAATGGTACGGAACCCTTCGTGCGCGAGTCCGACTCGCACTTGGCCGGTTTTTTTATACTGTCGTCAAGTGTAGTTAGTAGTAGTTAGTAGTTTCCTCTCTGTGAGACGGAAAGGGCCATAATCTATCACATGGACCCAGTGCGGGTTGGTAGATGTCACATGTGTCCGAATGTTTAGTTCTAGGACATGCCGGTTTCCTAACGATGTTCAACGTTTTGAGAGCGAGCAATGGTGATCAAAAAATTACACATGTAATGCACCTGCTAAGTTTCGAACCCGCGACCAGCGGCTCTTAAGTCGGGGCCGTAACCACTGGATCACCATTGCTCGTGCTATTCAGACATCAATAAATCTACCAGTCAGTTGGAAAAAATGTATATACCAAACGTATTATTCCATACAAAGTTTTATTACATCACGCATGACATGTCATCATGCGCACAAAATATTCGACAATCGTTTACGAGATTCCAAGATCGGTATTGCGAATGTTTGCCATGTTTCTGGAATGTGTCATGTTTGTGTATGGTTCAAATTATGCGGATGTAGGTCACAGAAAAAAAAACAACGAAGTTCTCGGCAGATTTCTCAATTTAGTAAATACTAGCTTCTGCCAGCGGCTTCACCTGCGTGAAAGTCCAAAATTATCCTGGGGGTACATTCCCGGGATGAAAAGTATAGATTATATTTAGGATTATAATCTGGGATAGCCTATGTGCTATCCCTGATTATAATCTATATCTGTGTCAAATTTCATCCAGATCCGTTCAGCCGTTCTGGCGTGATTGAGTAACAAACATACAAACACATACACACACTCACAAAATTTCGTCTTTATAATATTAGTGTGATTAGTGAGATTGGTAGTATTGTTGGTAGATAGGAACTTAAAGTAAGACACATCCATCCAAACTTTCGTATATAAAATACTAGCTTTTTCCAGCGGCTTCACCCGCGTGAAAGTCGATAATTATCCCGAGAGAACATATTACCGAAATAAAAAGTATCCTATGTGCTATGCCTGACTATAATCTATCTCTGTGCCAAATTTCATCCAGATCCGTCCAGCCAGTCTGAGCATGAAGAAGTAACAAACATACAAACACACACAAAAACAAATTTTTGTCTTTATAACATTAGTGTGATTAGTGAGATTGGTAGTATTGTTGGTAGATAGGAACTTAAAGTAAGAAAATAGATAACAAGTTTACTTAAAAACATAATCACATTTTTGTGTAACAATGTAAAAAAAATTGTAAATAAAATAAAATTATTGAGTTCGGCAACTGTTTATAATTTGGATTACTGTAACTTAAAACAAAATTCTTACGTTTACCTACAATTATCAGAGAAAACATTTACAGCCGAAACAGGTAATAGCCTGTATTTCGGCATGCAGTTCCACCCATAGAATTATTGATGCGATTATGTATTTACCTGTAAAATATTGATAAGAAAAGGGCTACAAGCGAGTGTATCTCAGCTAGACCTCAGCCGATCCCTTAGTAGCATACAGGAGTGATGTCAAGTTATTAAAGGCTTATTAGATATTACATTAAAAGCTCTGGTACAACACTTCATAACTGTTGTAATAGAACTTCCTCCAACAACATTAAACATTGTTAAATTAAAAATATTTTCACATATGCTTTATGAAAACATTATGTTGCCAATAATCTCACCTATGGTTTTCTCACTGTGAAAAAATCAGCATACAGCATAAATCCATACTAAATAATATTATAAACGTGAAAGTAACTGTGTCGGTCCATCTGTCTGTCTGTTACCTTTTCACGCTTAAACCGCTAAGCCGATTTAGATGAAATTTTGTATGGAGATAGTTTGAGACCGTGGGAAGGAAATAGAAGAGTTTTTTATCCCGGAAATCATCCTTAAGGGGGTGGAAAGGTGGGTGGAAAGTTGTATGGTGAACTAATAATTTCTCAAAAAAAGCGGACCAAAATAATATTGCGCGATTAAAAAAAATAGGCTATTCGAAGTACTAATGCTACGCAAACAAAGTCGCGGGCATAGTTCAGTTAGTCATTAAATCTATACTAATAATAATGTAATATTATAAAGAGGAAAGATTTTTTTGTTTGTTTGTTTGTACCGAATATGCTCCGAAACTACTGGACCGATTTAAAAAATTCTTACACTATTAGAAAGCTACGTTATTCCTGAGTAACATAGGCTATTTTTTTATACCAAAAACGGGTCCTGTGGGGTGGCCCACGGGAGCGAAACCGCAGGGAACAGCTAGTAATCTATACTAATATTATAAAGAGGAAAGATTTTTTTGTTTGTATGTTTGTACCGAATAGGCTCCAAAACTACTGGACCGATTTAAAAAAAATCTTTCACCAATAGAAAGCTACGTTATTCCTGAGTAACATAGGCTATTTTTTATCCCGAAAACGGGTCCTGTGGGGTGGCCCACGGGAGCGAAACCGCAGGGAACAGCTAGTAATCTATACTAATACTAGCTGTTGCCCGCGGCTTCGCACGCGTAGACTACATGCTTCTACTTATCATATTTTAACATTATGTAGAGAAACAGTAAAAAATAATGTAAT
Source organism: Anorthoa munda (assembly GCA_945859665.1). Lineage (NCBI taxonomy): Eukaryota > Metazoa > Arthropoda > Insecta > Lepidoptera > Noctuidae > Anorthoa > Anorthoa munda. The sequence continues at coordinate 2,326,457 of OX243907.1, read as the reverse complement.
GCAAAAGTGTTTCTTAGGACAGACTTATACTTACCTACTTTATCATCAATACACTCTATCCTTGTCCCGTCCCTATCCCTTCACTATTTCTGTGTTTATCCATGACTAATAATAAGTAATCATACGCATAAGTAAGTAATTAAATTAAAGTATTTCCTTATAAACAACATTTTAAACCATTTTGAATGTCCACGCCAATATCACCAGACTATTTGATGAGCTAACACGTGAATAACAATGTTAGTAAATGCTTGGGTTATTCACCAAAAATTTGGAAAAGGAAAAGAAAAAACAGTATTTTAGAATTTCGGGAACAAATTATAAAAGAGATGATTAGCAAGCCCAGCACTGATAATCAACCCGATGACGCTGCAGCGGAGGGTGGGCTCCAAGCACAAAGAAAGCCAAAACACAAGTTCAGAGATACCCGAAAGAGATGTAGACCTTATTACGACCATTTTACAACAATCGAATCTGCGGTGAAAAACCAATGGATTGTTCCAATGTATGAATCATATACAAAATAATTTTCATTTAATACCATCCATGATGGCATTTCATTTTATGCTTATTTCAATTTTGATCCAATTTCGCTCATTCTTTTTTTGTTGTGTTTGTTATTGTTAGGAGAGGGATGTCATGAAAAAAAAATAAAAAGAAAAAAATTGGTACCTTACCTACACTGGTAGGGTAGGTATGCATATTTTTTTTTTTTTTTAAATACTAATCCCGCTCAACAAAGTTGGCGCCTATTCTGTGCAAATTCTTTCATTCCATTCCTCTTTCATGCCTCTCGTGCTTTCATTCCTCATACCTTAGTTCTTCTTGCATACTTCTTCTTATATACAGTGGGTGGAACCACTTTGTTTAAATAATTAAAGGCAACTTTAATTATTTAGTGTAAGGTTAAAAGAAAAAGAGCTACATATACAAGAATACAAAAAAAAGTGCTCTTGATCACAGTAAAATATGCAAAAAGTGCTGCAGATCACAGGTAAGGTACAGAAGTGCTGTTTATCACAGGGAATATCACAATATAAATAATGCCTTACATTTAGGGATGAGAAGCACAACAGTGCTTTACACCATACAGGCAATCTGTTTTCTTAGGTACTACCCCAGTGCAGGGTTCGTCATTGCAGTTTTGTGCATGCTATTCTATGCTTCTTACAAATATTCTTATAATACTAGTGAAACATAGTGCTGCTTCAACTTCGGTTTCGTGCAATGACGGTGGAGGCCACATTAACACAGTACACCAGGAACTTTTCCCTGTGTTGCTTACTCATGAGCCCATGCAGGCTCTCCTTCGTCAGTCTCCTGTCCAGCTCACATTTGAGTTGGCAGCGTTCCCTGATAAATAACGGGCAATCTACAAGTATGTGCTGGACAGTCTCTGCCACGCCTGGATCGCAAACGCACGATGGGTTATCCTTACACTTGAAACGATTCAAGTATTCAGAGAACCCGCCGTGCCCCGTCAAAACCTGCGTGAGAACGCCTGTGGGCCGCACCTGTTTTATCTTTTTGTCACAGAGGCTGTCTCGCCCGACACATATCTTCGGTTCCATTCATCAAGCGATTCCAAACGGATCTGTCGCTTGATAAATGATACCGGACACTGGTCGTAGTCCGGCTTCCTCCGTAACGACAATGCTGCCTTCTTTGCCAACTCGTCCGCTCGCTCATACCCTGGCAGGCCCGCGTAGGCCTTGATCCAGAACAAAGACACAGCTTTGCTCTGGCCCGGGGCTTGAGCCAAATTGGCGCGCGCGCGAACTGCCAGGGGATGGAGAGAGCCATGGCTTGCAAGCGTCTGCAATGCTGACATTGAGTCACTGGGTAGGTATGTAGGTAGGGTAGGGTAGATAGGGTAGGGTAGGGTAGGGTAGGTAGGGTAGGGTAGGTAGGGTAGGGTAGATAGGGTAGGGTAGGGTAGGGTAGGGTAGGTAGGGTAGGGTAGGGTAGGGTAGGGTAGGTAGGGTAGGGTAGGTAGGGTTTTTATTTTTTTTCTTTTTGTTTTAATTAATACTAATCCCGCTCAACAAAGTTGGCGCCTATTCTGTGCAAATTCTTTCATTCCATTCCTCTTTCATGCCTCTCGTACTTTCATTCTTCATACCATGTGTACGGTGAAACCATACAGTAATAATAATGCACTAATGCTTATTCGTGCATTTTACCTCATTTCACTAATTGATATTAGTAGAGCATTTAGTACTCGATTAGCGGTCATCGCGTGTGCTCCCTCGCTCCTTTGTATTACTAAACCTTTGGTCCGAATAATATATTAATTTTTGACTTTATATGCAGTAGTATCATTTAGCCATCTTCCTAACTTTCACATTGGTCCTTCGAGCTATCGGGCGGGACCTCGCGAGTGTTAGTATTCGTTTTTCTTTGGGGAGTAACGTGTATTAAGTAACTTGTGAGTGAACTCGTCCAGAAATCAGCATATTGGATTGCAGTGATAAAGAAAGAAAGAAAGAAAGAAAGAAAGAAAGAAACGTATGAACTGTGGTCTATTTTCGTAACCGCAGTAATTTAGCAAAGCATTTGTAGCAAAACCCTAGCAGCACAGGGTAGCGTTGCAAAATTAGTAGCAGAGCACCGTCCCCAAGCATACCAAGCAGCGGGACATCAGCGCCTCTAAGACAGGGCAATCAGCATCTTGAGCAGAACGCAGCACATCGGTATCTACAGCAGCAGGGCGTCCGAGCCCAGCTACATCAGAGCAGCAGCGTTTGGAGTGCAACAACAAACCAGCGGCAGTCGAAAGCCAGTTTCGAACAAGTAAGATCTTTCCTTTTTATCATCATAAACAAACTAGCAGCATAATGGAGGAGCTTTACTACCAGCAACTTGAACTTAGCGAGTCAATCAAGAAAATACTGATAAATATAAAAAAGGATAGCGCCGATAGGAAATCGGACGACTATTTTAAAAGGCGACTAGAGTTGTTAGAGAGGTATTGGTCAGATTTTCAGAACAATCATTTAGCTATTTGTCAACATGGGGACAAAGATCACTCTTATTTTATAAATTCCGAGCATGAACAAGTTAGCAAGCTTTATACAGCAGCCAAGTCTTTCATCAATGAACAACGCCAACAGTTGTCAAGCAAGCAAACGCCTATGAAATCCGTTAGGGGTACTCAACCAATACAGGAGCAACAAGAGGAAGCCGAACTAGCAGCAGCAGGACCAACGGGTTATAAGCAGCCAGCAAAAGCCAGCATTTTACGTACAATGGAGTCAAAAGGCTCTACCAGCAAATTAGATGACATGCTGCGTAAGCAAACAGCTAATTTCAAAGCATTCAAGAGATCAGCAGGGCTTATCGACCTAGACTCCATGTCCGAAAAATGGGAGATGGAGGACGCCTTGAGAACACTTCAAGCGCGCTGGTCGCAGATTGATTCCCTCCATTGGGAGATAGATAGCGAGACAGGTGGAGAGGAAGAGGATTACGAAGAAGTGTATACTCAGCATGAGCGATCATATATTCTGTTAAAGAAAATGATCAATAAAAAGCTATGGAGCGTATCGCATAGAGAGCATTCCACACCAAAAATGGATATACCAGTATTTTCAGGTAGCTACCAACATTGGACGTCATTTAAGGACCTCTTTAGCGAAGCTATTCATAACAACCCTACCTTGTCGCAAGCGCAAAAAATGCAATTTCTAAGAGGGAAGGTCAGGGGCGAAGCAGAAAAACTTATTCAGCATCTACCTATAAGTTCCAATAACTATCATACCTGTTGAGAAATCTTAAACAATCGGTATAACAATAAAAAGCTTATATTTACGTATGTTATAAATACTTTACTAGGCCTACCAAGTACGCAGCATCAAACGCTAGGTCATATTAAGAACTGTACTGCATGACGTAGCACTAGAAAGCTTGCATGCCATACGGAACTTAGGAATTGATATCAGCACTTGGGATCCGCTTCTTGTGCATTTATTAGCGCAGAAGCTGGATAGCGAAACGTACGGAGATTACATAGACTCCCTTAAAAATTCCAGAGAGCTGCCGGTACTGCAGGAATTCTTGGACTACTTAGAAAGCAAGTTTACGAGCCTGGAAACTTCTCGCAGGAAGCTCGATCAAGCAACACCGAAACCAACTCATCATACTAATAGCGATGCTCCTGAAAACCAAAGGGCAAGACGACATAACCCGAACTTTGCCAATAAATACAATAAGCCACAGCCATATTCAAATTCCTTACACGTGTCTACCACAAAATGTCAATTTTGCGGTCACCAACATGCCATGTTTAATTGCGTAAAGTTTTTGCAATTGCCTAATGAAGCAAAATTTAAAACAGTTGAAAGATTGAAATTATGTCGAAATTGTTTATTTGATCATAATGGCCAGCAATGCATTTCCGTTAGGCGATGTCGCAAATGTGACGGAAATCACCACTCCGTTTTACATGACGCTTGCTCAAAAAATATATTGCATTCAAGCAACGTAGCAACAACAACAACTGAACCAAATCCAAAAGACAATGTTGCAATGACTGCGCATGTGTCTCAGAATGATCCAGGGACGAATGAAGTATTGTTAGCTACAGCCTTGATAAAGGTCGCGACGATAGATGGATCGTGTCACATTTTAAGGGCTCTCATTGATCCTGGATCACAAGTGTCGATAATAAAAGAAAGTACAGCAAAGAAATTAGGATTACGTAGATCTAAATTCAATGGATTGATATGCGGAGTAGGTGAAGTCGAACATAATTGTAAGGGTATGGTCACACTAAGCTGCTTCTCAACGTACAACAACTTTTCGTTCACAACCGATGTACTAGTCATGAACAACGTACTTAAGGATATTCCATATAAATCGTTTGACACATCGAAGTGGTCCTACATAGAAAATCTTAAATTAGCAGATCCATATTTTAACATTAGCCGTCCAGTGGACTTATTATTAAGCGCCCAAGTCAATGGCTTGATACTAATGGGAGGATTGATCAAAGGACAGATTGTATCACAGCCAGTATTGCAAGAAACACAGCTTGGGTGGATCATATATGGTGGTGGCCAAATAGCATCACTACAGTGCAACGTCATCATGAATAATATCCACGATATTCAGCAGTTTTGGGACATCGAGGATATAAGCGAGAAATCAAACCTATCATTGGAAGATCAAGAATGTGTCGATTTTTATTCATCAACTACAAAACGTCAAGAAGACGGCCGGTATGTAGTAAAATTGCCACTAAAAGCAGACATCAATGAAAAACTAGGTTCATCTAAAGATATGGCAATAGCACAGTTCCAAAATCTGGAACGTAAATTTAGCAAACAACCTGTTCTAGCAGAACAATATAAAACATTCATTAGTGAGTACATAGCCTTAGGACATATGGTGCCTAGTTACAGCAATAAAACCAAACAAGCGCTATCGTGTTACTTGCCGCACCATTCCGTCCAACGAGCAGAATCAGCTACTACAAAGCTACGGGTGGTATTTAACGCATCAGCAAGAACGTCAAGCGGATACAGCGTGAATGACCTGATGTATAAGGGCCCTAATTTACAACAGGATCTACAGGAACTGATACTGAAGTGGCGGCAATATCGTTATGCTTACACATCAGATATCGAGAAAATGTACAGGCAGATAATGGTGGACGAAGCAGATCAGCAATATCAGCAAGTTATCTGGAGGTATGCGCCAGATCAACCACTACAAACGTACAAGCTTACTACCGTCACATACGGTACAAAATCAGCACCATTCCTAGCGATGATGACTTTAAAACGTTTAGCATCGGATGCACGAAGTGCATTTCCGGAAGCAGCAAAGATTCTAGAAGAATCTTTTTATATGGATGATCTGGTCCATGGTTCTCACTCTATCGAAAGAGGAAAGCAGCTCATCGAAGATCTCAACAGATTATTAAAATCAGGCGGTTTTACACTGAGAAAATGGTCCGCAAATCATCCGGAACTTCTTGAAAATATAGAGCAGAGCAGCAGCAATGGCGAAATAATTTTTAACTTCAAATCAGAAAGTACGTCAAAAACATTAGGCCTTCGTTGGAACTCTTGTGATGACATGTTTACTTTCAAATACAGCATAGCTAATCCTAACGCCAAAATTACTAAACGATTACTTTTGTCGGAGATATCAAAAGTATTCGACCCGTTGGGGTGGTTGTCCCCACTTACAACAAAATTAAAGCTGATATTCCAAAAGCTGTGGTTAAATAAAATGCATTGGGATGAAGAAGTTCCTGTAAACATCAAATACGAATGGGAAACCATAAAAATAGACATGGAATATTTGAATCAATGCAAAATACCACGTTGGATCGGGTATCAATCTCATCACGTCATAGAACTGCACGGTTATTGTGACGCATCTACTAAAGCCTACGCGGCAGTTATTTACGCGCGATTACAGAAAAATGATGAGACATCTGTGGTACTAGTAGTTGCTAAGACTAGACTAGTACCCGTCTCTAAAAGCGTATCGTTACCAAGATTAGAATTAAGTGGAGCATATTTACTAGCCAAGTTAATGAATAAAGTTATTAGCTGTTATAGCGAAATGGACACTCGGATATATGGGTGGACGGATTCCATGGTGGTCTTAGGGTGGCTACAAGGCGATTACAGCCGATGGAAACCTTTCGTTACGAACAGGACTAAAGTTATCGCAGCAACAATGAAACCAAGCTGCTGGCGATATGTAAAGTCGGAGGATAATCCAGCAGATGCAGCCAGTAGAGGCATTTCAGCCTCACAACTGAAAAATCAAACCCTGTGGTGGCATGGACCGCAGTCATTGAGAACGTTTGATGAAAAATTAGAAGCAAAGCAAAGCATTTATACCACGGATCAAGAAATAAAGGCAAAAACAACATCAAGCAAGGTGAATGCCGCTCAAATAGATAGCAAGAAAAGCATCATATTACAATTGTTACTTAAATTCAGTTCACTTAATAAAATAACTAAAATAGTAGCATGGCTTTTACGAGCCATCAAAACGATACAATTTAAGCAGAATCCAGTCACGTTAGGTAAACATAGCGGTTTGCCCGAGTTTCTGACCTTGCATGAATTACGGAAAGCAAAGTTACTCATTATAAAATATGTACAAAGAACTGAGTTTGCAGAGGAAATCATGACATTACAAAAAAATAATAAATTGAGTAGCAGAAGTAATCTACTAAAATTAAATCCTTTCCTTGACAACGAGGGTATTTTACGAGTGGGAGGCCGTTTAACCAAAGCAAACATGAGCATGGAAATGAAGCATCCAGCCATATTACCTTACAGCAGTCGGCTCACTACTCTGATAATTCAGCAAGCTCATCAGCTCACCTTTCATGGTGGACCGCGATTAACTTTATTTAATCTTAGGCAGAGATACTGGATAATCGCTGGAAACAAAGCTGTAAAGAAAGAAGTGCGAAACTGCGTCACCTGTAGAAAACATGAGCCTAAACTGCAGCATCAATTGATGGGAGAATTACCAGAAGCCAGAAGCAACCCCGCCCCGCCATTCTATCACACCGGAGTGGATTATACAGGTTTCGTAGAGATAAAAAGCAACAAGGGGCGCGGAATTAAGACCACAAAAGGATATATTGCGTTGTTTATTTGTCTAGCGACTAAAGCTGTACATTTAGAGCTTGTATCCGACCTAAGCAGTACTGGGTTTTTAGCAGCATTACGACGGATGGCCGCCAGAAGAGGGGCGCCACGCCATCTTTATAGCGATAACGGGACGAATTTTGTAGGTGCAAATAGAATGCTACAGGAAAGCTATCACGATTTCGAAAACGTATATGATCGTAACTTTTTCGCAGAGCTAACAGATTTAAATATAGAATGGCACTTTAACGCGCCATCTTGGCCAAGTGCGGGAGGTCTATGGGAGAGAGCCATTAGAAGCTTAAAATATCACCTCAAGCGAGTAATTGGAGAGCAGAAATTGACTTTCGAAGAGTTCAGCACAATATTAGCACAGATAGAGGCTTGTCTGAACTCCAGACCTTTGTGTGCCTTGTCTGAAGATATCGAAGATTTAAACGTACTTACTCCAGCGCATTTCTTGACCGGGAGATCTGGAACTGTCATAATTGAAACGGAAACAGATGCTCGAACTAGATGGCATTTATCAGCTAATATAGTAAATGACATATGGAAGAAATGGAGATCGGAATACCTAACGCAGTTATCTGTAAGAAGCAAATGGCGAAGCACTGAGCAAAATATCAACATCGATGATTTAGTGACCATCCAGGATGACAATTTGCCACCTGGAAAATGGATGATGGGAAGAGTAGTAGAAACTCACCCTGGTCAAGATGGATTAGTACGAGTAGTAACATTAAAAACAAAAAGCGGAATACTTAAAAGGCCGGTTGTGAAACTCTCAACCTTGCCGATATCGCCTGCTTCAAGCAAAATGAAAGACGATAGAAAGGTTAATCAAGAAATCAACATCAGCATAAAGGAACCTGACGAACAGAAAACAAGCAATAAAATCAAATCTAAGTTCGTATCAGTGGTAGTATCGTTAATCTTTTTTATGTCATTGATAACATCATCTCGCGCAGCTTTTAACATATCAGCGTTGCCAAACAACAATTCACTGTATTTCGAAACAGTGGGCAATATGCAAGTTATTCGAGATAAATGGAATCTTATTGTTTACTATGACATGAGCCCTTACTGGGAAGGGAATACAGCAGCCACAAAGTTTTTAGATTATTTACAAAGACTCTGCGCATCCCTAAACGATACTAGCCAATGTAATATGATAACGCTTCAATTAAATCACGACTACAAAGAAATACAGCACTATAATCAACTTATGATTAATCAGCACTTTGACGCGCGCGCCAGACAGCGTCGCGGTCTCATTAACGGTATCGGTTACGTGGCCAATAGCCTGTTCGGAGTATTAGATGAACGATTCGCAGAACAGTACAAGAAAGATATACAGCTTGTAAAACAAAACGAGCATCATCTTGATAACTTGTTAAGAAATCAGACTTCTATCATCGAAGCTGAATATAACGTATTGAAAAGAACCGAGCAAACTATCCAATTACAACATAAAACTATAAACAAACACTTGAATCAATTAGATAATGCAGCATTTGCTATTAAGCAAGAAGTTGAAGGCTTAGCTAAAACACAAGATTTTGCTCTGTCGGCACTCACGACCATCAACTTGCTTCAAAACCTAAAAAGGATTCAGGATACTCTGTTAGATATCATCACGGATGTCTACCACGGGAAATTCAATACTCACCTGTTACCACCTGATCAGTTACAACGTGAGTTACAGTTTATTTCAGGACAATTAACAAAGGACACTACATTGCCAGTGGACAACCTACAGTCTGACCTAAAACATATTTATAGTATGCTGAAAGTAAAAGCGAGAATGATGCAAGAATACTTCATATTTGAGATTACTTTTCCATTGACCAGCAGAGATAGCTACAAAATCTATAAAATCATACCAGTTCCTCAGCAAATTCAAAATGATATGATTAGCGTTATACCAGCCGCAGATTTCATAGCTATTAGCTTGAAAAAGGATGCCTTCTTCACAATATCGTTTATAGAGCTCCAGTTATGTCAGCACAATGATATCTCATATTTGTGCCAAGCTAACAAACCGATTAATCATTTAAGCATTGATGAAAAATTCTGTAAACTGGATAGCAATTTAAAACAATGCATTGTAATTAAATCCCCTTGTCAAGACAGATGGCTCGAATTAAATGAGCCAGCTAGGTTCATGTACTTTTGCTGCAATACCTACTCGGTGAGGATTATATGTCAAGATCAAGTTGCCTTGAAACAGGTGACAGGAGTCGGTATCATTGACCTAGATTCGAAATGCATAATAAAAAGTAACGAGTTTACTTTGTATCCTCATGCCCATGCCTCAGCTAATACAATTAAATCTAAATCAGAAATTGTGATCCCTCAGATAGCAGAATTAAATCATATCGTAAATATATCGTTATCCCATTACACAGCATATGAAGATCCAATAAACAGCACTTTAGTCGATCTGGGAGAACGAATAAAACAACTGAAATCTGCCAATACTAACTCACCAGATTACACTCTGTCTACGCATGACATTCACCAGTACACTATTTGTTACTGCCTGCTGGGTGTAGCCGTTTTGGTGGCAGCGTACTTCATATGGAGGAGGTGTCGAGCAGTTTCTTCAGTGGAACTATCCCAAAGTGTGGCAAATAGTGTTGTGTTTTCGCGAAAGCAGAGTACGGCTGACCGTCAGCCAAGTGAAGTGAAAATACCTAGTGCGAACACTGATTGTAAACGGGACATAGCTACGTCACCTATATCTAAAAAGTGTCGCTTTAGATTAGAAGACGTGTAACATTTTTGTATCTTTTTGGCCCGGGAGCATGTACGGTGAAACCATACAGTAATAATAATGCACTAATGCTTATTCGTGCATTTTACCTCATTTCACTAATTGATATTAGTAGAGCATTTAGTACTCGATTAGCGGTCATCGCGTGTGCTCCCTCGCTCCTTTGTATTACTAAACCTTTGGTCCGAATAATATATTAATTTTTGACTTTATATGCAGTAGTATCATTTAGCCATCTTCCTAACTTTCACACCATGGTTCTTCTTGCATACGTCTTCTTGTATACAGTGGGTGGGACTCCCACTTTGTTTAATTACTTAAAGGCAACTTTATTTATTTAGTGTAAGGTTGAAAGAAAAAGTGCTACATATACAAGAATACAAAAAAAGTGCTGTTGATCACAGTAAAATATGCAAAAAGTGCTGCAGATCACAGGTAAGGTACAGAAGTGCTGTTTATCACAGGGAATATCACAATATAAATAATGCCTTACATTTAGGGATGAGAAGCACAACAGTGCTTTTCACCATACAGACAATCTGTTTTCTTAGGTACTACCCCAGTGCAGGGTTCGTCATTGCAGTTTTGTGCGTGCTATTCTATGCTTCTTACAAATATTCTTATAATACTAGTGAAGCATAGTGCTGCTTCAACTTCGATTTCGTGCAATGACGGTGGAGGCCACATTAACACAGTACACCAGGAACTTTTCCCTGTGTTGCTTACTCATGAGCCCATGCAGGCTCTCCTTCGTCAGTCTCCTGTCCAGCTCACATTCGAGTTGGTAGCGTTCCCTGATAAATAACGGGCAATCTACAAGTATGTGCTGGACAGTCTCTGCCACGCCTGGATCGCAGACGCACGATGGGTTATCCTTACACTTGAAACGATTCAAGTATTCAGAGAACCCGCCGTGCCCCGTCAAAACCTGCGTGAGAACGCCTGTGGGCCGCACCTGTTTTATAATACGGAAAGCCGCTATGGCATCCGGAAGAAACATTTTCGTCACAGAAGCTGTCTCGCCCGACACATATCTTCGGTTCCATTCATCAAGCGATTCCAAACGGATCTGTCGCTTGATAAATGATACCGGACACTGGTCGTAGTCCGGCTTCCTCCGTAACGACAATGCTGCCTTCTTTGCCAACTCGTCCGCTCGCTCATTCCCCGGCAGGCCCACGCGGCCTTGATCCAGAACAAAGACACAGCTTTGCTCTGGCCCAGGGCTTGAGCCAAATTGGCGCGCGCGCGAACTGCCAGGGGATGGAGAGAGCCATGGCTTGCAAGCGTCTGCAATGCTGACATTGAGTCACTGTACAAACCATAGCTCGTCTCTTGCCGCGTAAGGATCACGTCCGTCGCTTTGCAGATGGCCAGGAGTTCCGCCTGGTAGACTGTGCAGTACGCGGCTAAGCTAAGTTTGAGGTTCCGGACTTCGCCTTCATTATCCCAAATGGATAATGCGGCCCCGACCTTCCCCTCAATCTTGCTGCCGTCGGTGAAGATTCGCACCGCCTGCACATTGTTGCCGTCTAGCAACTGTTGGTCTGTCAGGCACATGAACTCCAGGGGCATCTGTGTAGCTGGATGAGGAGCCTCTGCAAACCTTACCGCACCTTCGATCTCCCTATCTCCTGGCACAAACCGGGATGGCCCTCTCCTCGCTTCATACAGGGCGGCTGCCTCCTGTATGCGCAGATCTAGAGGTAGTATTCCGGAAAGTACCAGTGCCGAGTTCAGGGAGACAGTACGGTAAGATTTACGGGTAGGTAGGGTTGGGTAGGTAGGGTAGGGTAGGTAAGGTAGGGTAGATAGGGAAGGGTAGGTAGGGTAGGGTAGGTAGGGTAGGGTAGGTAAAATTCGAAGATCCTAACTTCAAAACTGACCGACTTTCTTAGTGCTCACCTATACTACCAAAGGAACCTACGTGCCAAGTTTCATGATTGAAGCTTCAGCCGTTTGGCCTGTGCGTTGATGGTAAGTGAGTGAGTGAGTCAGTCAGTCAGTCAGTCAGTCAGTTAGTCACTTTCTTCTTTTATATATTTAGATTATAAAGAGGAAAGATTTTTTTGTTTGTTTGTTTGTACCGAATAGGCTCCAAAACTACTGGACCGATTTAAAAAAATCTTTCACCAATAGAAAGCTACGTTATTCCTGAGTAACATAGGCTATTTTTTTATACCGAAAACGGGTCCTATGGGGTGGCCCACGGGAGCGAAACCGCAGGGAACAGCTAGTAATCTATACTAATATTATAAAGAGGAAAGATTTTTTTGTTTGTTTGTTTGTACCGAATAGGCTCCAAAACTACTGGACCGGTTTAAAAAAATCTTTCACCAATAGAAAGCTACGTTATTCCTGAGTAACATAGGCTATTTTTTTATACAGAAAACGGGTCCTGTGGGGTGGCCCACGGGAGCGAAACCGCGGGGAACAGCTAGTAATAATATTATAAAGAGGAAAGATTTTTTGTTTGTATGTTTGTTTGTACCGAATAGATTCCGAAACTACAGGACCGATTTAAAAAATCTTTCACCAATAGAAAGCTACATTATTCCTTAGTGACATAGGCTATTTTCTTATCCCAAAAATGCGTCCTGTGGGGTGGTCCACGGGAGCGAAGCCGCGGGCAACAGCTAGTGTATTATAAACATGCATTTTTGGAAGTGGGCGTAAGAGGTGCAAAATCTCACTGAGAAAGGTGCTTTTTAAGCTGTTGACTGTTTTAGCTTGTTATATTTTATTCACATTAATCGTGGGTTTTTCTGCCGTTTTCAAGGCAACTGAATCGATGTTGCCTTATAGGAAGTTTCCTTAAAAAAGACTTAGAATATAAACCTTAGTTGCTGCCAGACATTAATTCATATAAAGCCATTTTCCCACGAGGAAGACACAAACCACAGAATGCCACCTGCTACTATCTTTAATATCCTTTTGCTTCGTTTACCTAGTCATACACGCTTGCCGGCTGTGAGTATTACGCACCTGGCTTTTCTGGATAACATCACAAGTGCTGCCGGCTATCTGTTTTGTGAGATAATACACAGCTACATATTATATAACAACCCTGGTTTGTACCAATGAAAACACTTACCTTCTAACCTTAGGTTTAAGATACTAAACCTAAGTAATATATAACTGAAGTACATCACGCCTGAACAGCTGCTCAATTTGTATAAAGCGCAAGTTCGGTCATGCATGGAATACTGCTCTCACCTCTGGGACGGATCTACCCAAAACCTTCAAGCTGGTTGAGTCTATTCATAGACAGACCAAGAGGCTTATTGGCAACGATGTACTGGTCGCGTCGAAGCTTCATAGCCTCTAATATCGACGCCGAGTTGCTGTCGGTTTTTTATCTGTTACATTTCGGAGAGTGTGCGATGGAACTGCACAATTGGATTCCACCTAGCCCTTTAGATCATCGGACTACAAGAAGTACGGCAGTGCGCCATCGGCACATCATGGAGCTCTCACCATACCCATACGTACAAAGCGTTTTACTAAGGGCTCTTACACACGGCGTATTTTCAGGCGCCGTCGACGCGCGTTTCACTATCGCGCGTTGTCGGCGCTGCAAAACTTGAAATAGTCAGATTACTTGCGATTGCATCGCTGCAAACTCACGAGAAACGCGCTACAGACGCGCGTGAGCAAATCCTTGCAAAGTAAAACGCGCGTAGCACGCGTTAGCACGAGCGTGTATCGCGCTGGGAACGTGTGTGTGCTGTGTGACTGCCATGTAATTTCCTTTTGCTGGTAAATGGATGTATCTAGTATTTACGTTTTCGTGAAACATTTTTACGTTTCCTTTTTAACAAAAGTACTAAGGCCAGTGTAAGAAATGTTGCCTCGATTGATGCCATCGTAATACCACAGATAATATAATGTAATACTGTCGGCAAGAATCCGATTAAAACGCGCTGGACGTGTGTGTTTGCAGCTAAAGAAACGCGCTGTGACAACGCGTCTATAACTCCGGGCTAGTAGCGCGTCGACAGCTCGCGAAAAAGTCGTCGTCTGCATACTACAATTTTATGAACGTGTGAATGGGTAAAAAATTGGTTGCGATAACATCGCGTTATTTTTGCGACCGACGCGCGTCGACGGCGCCTGAAAAAAACGTGGTGTGTAAGAGCTCTAATACTTTCATTGTGCGCACTGCTAAGGGGAATTTCTTGCTGGAGTTTTTGTTTCCTAATATCTAAAATCTTGGGGTGTTTAAGTCAAGAGCGAAAAGGTTACTTCCAGACAAGCGTGATTCACCGTCGACCATATCATCACTTACCATCAGGTGAGATAGTGGTCAAACGCGAGCCATTCTATTAAAAAATGTACGATAAATTTTCATAAGTCTTATTATTCCAAAGCTAGACTGTTTCGCCTCTCTACGGTGGACGCCATCATGCGCGTGCGAGCCCTCACGACGGGGGATGCAGTGGCCCGGGGTGGGGTCGTCTTGGCGGTGTCTCTAGACATCGCCAATGCCTTCAACACCCTGCCCTGGAGTTGCATCAGGGAGGCACTCCGGTATCACCGGGTGCCGCCCTACCTCGGTCGCGTGGTCGAGGCCTATTTGACGGACAGGGCCGTCATCTACCCCGGTCACCAGGGAGAGTGGAACCGGCGAGAGATGTCGTGCGGTGTCCCACAGGGATCGGTCTTGGGGCCGTATCTGTGGGACATCGGGTACGACTGGGTGCTGCGCGCAGACCTCCCTAGCGGCGTCAGCGTCATTTGCTACGCTGACGACACGCTGGTCCTGGCGCAGGGGAGGTCGCACCAGGTGGCGGCTGAATTAGCGACACGCGGGGTTGCGATAGTCGTTGAGAAGATCCGGCAATTGGGACTCGAGGTGGCCCTGCACAAGTCCGAGGCCATGTGTTTTCATGGTCCTCGGAACGCGCCACCGCCGGGCTCCCAAATAACGGTAGGAGGGGTTCACATCGGCGTCGGGTCGACGATGAAGTACCTGGGACTCGTCCTCGACAGCCGGTGGAATTTCGTGGAGCATTTCCGACGTTTGGCTCCCAGACTGGAGCTGGCCGGGGCTGCCCTCAAGCGACTCCTGCCCAATCTAGGGGGTCCAAACGTCTCCTGCCGGAGGCTCTATGCGGGGGTCGTGCGGTCCATGGCCCTTTATGGCGCACCGGTGTGGGCGCGTTCCTTGAGACGGCGACCATCCCGCTGGTTGAACGCGTCCCAAAGGGTCATGGCCATCCGGCTGGTCCGGGGATACCGCACGGTCTCCGGTGAGGTGGCGAGCCTCCTTGCCGGATTGCCGCCATGGGATCTGGAGGCAAAAGTCCTCGCGCACATTTGGGAGTGGCGCGAGGAGGCGAAACGCCGGGGCGAAACTCCGTTGCCGCGACAAATCGTGGCCCGGTGGACAGAGCTCCGGCAGAATCTCATGGCGTCATGGAGAGAGCGACTATCGCAACCCAGTGCTGGGCACGCCACGATTGCGGCGATAAGGCCCTCTTTGAGGAGTGGCTAGAGAGGCGCCACGGCGTCCTCACCTTCCGCCTGACGCAGGTCCTCACCGGACACGGCTACTTCGGGAGGTTCCTGTTCAGGATAAGGCGGGAGGAAACGCCCGGGTGTCACCATTGTGTGGATATAATAATAATTTTATAATAATTTAATAATTTCTTTATTGTTCAAGAAAAATACATTTTATAATACATAAATCACTGATCTCCACACTAGGATTCCCTGTGTCGTGGAGGCCAGTCTCTTTCATCATAGTTCAGGAATACAGTGTTTTATTTTAGCCATATATAACAAAAAGGATAAGTTAAACAAAAACAAAAATAATAATAAGGGGATGCATGGTATCTTGCAGTGTGTGCAAAAGTGTGAGTCAAGTGACGTTGGTGCGTGTATTAAATGTGTGTGCGTTTGTGTGTGGGTGTATGTGTGTGGTGTGTGTGTTTGTATGGTGTGGTGCGTGTATTTGTGTGTGTGAGGTATGTCTCCAAAACTAACATTATAGAAAATAAAAAGTTTATTTTTACGAAGTGTTTAATAGTTTCTCTGTGCTGTCGTAATCCAGACCTTTTAAGTAAGTTTTGATGTCCGATTTGCATTTAGATTTTGTCAAGGGTAATAAATTAATTTTATCATTAATCTTATTATAAAGGTGTGGCCCCATATATTGATAACACCTTTCCCCAAAATCAAGTCTACGCTTTGGCTTACGCCATCTAGGCTTCCTTCGGGAATGTACATTGGAGTCCACCTTGACTAGAGCCTCTTTATGGAACCTTAGGGCTACGGCCATAATGTATATCTGTCGCACGCGCATTGTACCCGTCTCTTGATATAAGATGTTTGTTGGAAATCGCCTAGGTTTTTTAAAAGCTACCTTGAGAACGGCCCGTTGTGCGCGTTCTGCCCTAATCAAATGCGTCTTTAGTGCAGCTCCCCATGCAGCAATACAATAACCCAGAAGAGATTCGCACAGAGTGTGATAAATCATCTTCAAGATCCTTATGTTTGCAATCTGACCCATTCTCTTAAAGACATGTAGCAGTTTCCTAACACGACCACTTACATGCTCTATTTGCTTAGTCCAGGTGAGGCTCTTGTCAATGTAGACACCAAGGTATTTTATGTGCTCTACTAGTTCAAAGCTTGGGCATGAACATTGCGAGACAGAGTCACCATGGCAGGTATGCAGTTTGATGGCTAATTTACTTGGACAAGTGTTTCTTGCGCTGACACTAAAGTTTATGACCTTCGTTTTACCTACATTTAGTGTCAACAGATTGCAATTTAGCCATTGTGCAACCTGCTTCACGCCAGACTCAGCTGCCTCGTATAGAGACTCCCACGTCCTATCATAAAATACTATAGCTGTGTCATCTGCATAGGCGAAAATTTTTGCTTTAGCGAGTGACAGTGAGCAAAGGCTGTTGACATAGATAATGAAAAGAGTAGGCCCCAGTACGCTACCTTGCGGCACTCCATAGTCAAGAGTGGCGTAGGAACTGTAGTTGTTGCCCAAGGATAACCTCTGCGTGCGATTACTGAGGTAAGACTGGAACCACTCAAGAGCAGTGCCACGAACACCTATGCCTTCAAGTTTCCTCAATAGAATGCTTCTAGAGACGGTGTCAAAGGCTTTCGCAAGATCAAGGAAGATGCCAGTACATTTGTTACCATCATCTAGTTTGGTGACAACAAAATCCACTATATCTGTAACTGCATCCTCCGTTGACCTGTTTTTGCGAAAACCATACTGATTGTCTGAGAGAATGCCATTTTTTTCTAGATAGCTTAGTAGCCTAATATTCATAATCTTCTCGAGGATTTTGGACAGCGATGTGAGAAGAGAAATAGGGCGATAATTGGATACAACTGACTTGTCACCAGATTTGAAAATTGGACACACATTTGCCATTTTGAGAGTAGATGGTACTATTCCAGAGGAGATACTAAGATTACACAGAAAAACGATCGGGGGGATAAGGTGAAGTTTGAAAAGTTTGAAAATTTTGTTTGGAATGCAATCCCATCCTGGTGCTGAAGCGTCTTTGAGATTAGAGATAATTTTATTGACTTCATAACTATCAGTTGGGCTTGCATAAAAAGAATTAATTGGGGAAGAGTTGGGATATAAACTACTGGTTATCAAAGCTAGTTCAGCTTCAGTTTTATTAAGACTTGAAAGTATTTTTGCAGCCAGCTTCTCCCCTACAGATGTGAAAAAATTATTTGCTCCATCTAGAGAGTCTTTAGGGTCGGGACATGCGTGTATTAGATCTAAGCTGTTAGTCATGTCTTTTTTTATGTTACATATGCTTTTTATAGCTGACCATGTCTTTTTACTATCACCGTTTGAATCTTCTAAAGTCTTTCTGTCGTGCTCATTTTTTAGGTTTTGTATCAAGTTATTGCAAATATTCCTGTAGTGTTTATACCGCTGCTGTATTGTGAAATTATCTTTATTAGTTTTTTTATTTGCTTCCATATGTAATAAGTCTCTTTTTCTGATGCATTTTATTAATCCTTTAGTCATCCAGGGTTTTTTGATAGAATTTGAGTTACGAATAGGTTTTGTAGTTGAGTAATTTTGTACTGTTTTACTTAATGTATCAACGAAATCATCAAATGCTTTGTTTGCATCATCATGTTTATATATAAAATTCCAATTGATGTTTTCTATTGCTTTTGACAAATTAGTGTAGTCAATTTTAATTTTTGATTTTGAGTCCGGTGAGGAGCGTTGAATTTCTTTAGCGATTCCAGTAATAATTGTGTCATGGTCAGTTATACCCGAGCTGCATATAACGACCTTTACTATTTTTTTTTGATTTTATCAAAACGTGGTCTAAACACGTACGGTCATGAGTAGGATAATGATGTCCCGGATAAAAGCCATAGTAGCCAGTTGCATCCAGATAGTCGCTTGCACGTCTATCCTTGGAATTGGGAGAGATATCAATATTGATATCACCCATTACAATACAGTTGGGACTTTTGCATCCTTGCATAACTTTTTCCAAAGACTCACAGAAATTACTAATGTTATAAAAAGATGGAGACCTATATATTGCGCAGATTGTATATAATTTACCTATGTGGATAAGTAGACAATTTGCTTCCCGAAAAGAAGGCTCCTCTATAGCCACCTGAAGATTATTTTTGCATAAAACAGCAATTCCGTCATTCTGATTGAGATAGTGTTTCGAATAGTGGCACACATAGTTATTTAGAGCTACTAAAGGAGTCGCTGCAGTCAAACGACACTCAGTCAGGACAATTATGTCTGGCAAAAAGTCTAGTTCACTCAAAAACACCGAAAAGTTGTCGAAATTTTTATTTATGCTACGTATATTTTGGCATACTATTGTGAGTTGGGATTTAGCATCGCCAATATCCAGTGAACATTCTTTTGGCGAATTACGTTTAGTGTTTATGTAGATATCAGTCTTATCGAGGTCATTAATCATATTATATTGGTTATTCATAATTACTATTAATGTAAAAAGGATGGAAAGTAACATTGCGAGAGATTGTACTCGGTTTGTTGTGATAACAGGTCATAGAAACTGAGAAACGAATTGAGTTGAGCCAGGGATGTAAGAGAAACATATGTGTGATGTGTGAAATTGATTGTGTAGTGTTGTGTAGCATAACCTAATTTGAGATTTGGTGTGAGAATAGTTATACTGCAATCAGCCATGAAGATTAGCATATATAAAAACAATTTGTAAATTATTATATAAGCTGATACAGCTAAACTATACTGAGAATTAGTTAATTTTATAGGATTCCCGTAATTTCTGAAAGGTGTTTTCGTTTGTAACAACCGTGTACTTTTCGCCTTCCTTTTTGCGCAGAAAGACACGGCCATTCGCAGTCCAGCAATATTGGAAGTTTTCTGTTCTGGCAAAATCACGAGCGAGAAAAAGAAGTCTTTTTGCCTTCGAAGTCAGATGTTCCGAGACAAAAAGAGTCATTTCAGGGCCCTCAAGACCAATGTGTTTTGTATTTAGTTGACTGCTAGGGTGGGAGGAGTTGTGTTGCTTAATAACCTTAAGAAGTTTGTCTTTTGCAAAGATATTGGTAAACTCCGTGACCACTGCTGACGTTGATGCATTTGCTTTCGACGGCAGTCTGTAGATGTCTTTAATATCATTAAATGAGCAGTCGCTCCCAACACTTTTGATCAGGCTGGTCACCATGTTAAGCAAGTCTTCCTTTTTTTCTTTTTTCTTCTTGGGTACACCTCTTATCTCGACACTTGTTGATCACCCGGAGGACACGGTGGAGCATACGGTGGAGGTCTGCCCCGCTTGGGCGGAGCACCGCCGTGTCCTCGTGGAGGCGATCAGCGGTGGCGACCTCTTGCGTCCGGCCCTGGTTCAGGCCATGGTACGGAGCGAGAGCGCATGGGAAGCCGTCACCTCCTTCAGCGAAGCAGTAATGCTCTCAAAGGAGGAGGCGGAACGCGTGAGGGAGACACAACGGAGACGCCCTCACGCCCCTAGCCACCGCAGGAGACGCCCCGGGCGTCGGGAGTCGCAAGCCGATTTCCGGCCACCGTAGGCGTGGGCTTGTGGACGGCGAGTAATGGGTAGCTCGCCGTCCAATAAGGACCAGGCCTGAGTCGACGGCGCGTAGTGTTCCACGCGCGCCTCAAAGAGATGTCAGCAAAAGTTGACGGGGTCCGCTAGGGCCGATGCCTGTCTGGGTCGCGGATAAATTTGAAAGAGAGTTACCGCGGCCCTGGCACAAGCAACTGAAGGAACACGGGTGGGTTTTAGTCAGTAAAGTCTGATACGCCCTCCCGCTTCACCCAGAGCGGGAGAAGTCATTGGATGATTACCCACAAAAAAAAAAAAAAAATTGAATTCCGTATTCGATAGATGGTGCTGTGCATTTGCACATATTTTCTGAATGGCGGTGTTATGATTCTGCTAATGAGAAATTCCAGACGAAAAAAAAACCATCAACACTTTTTCCGAGCCAGGAATCGAACATGGTACCTCATGCTCAGCAGACCTCTAGACTAACGAGGCAGTCCCGTATTCATTAATGTATCTTTATTATTCGTTACTGCCGAAGACTTCACTTAAGCTTCCTATAAGGAAAGTTCATTTACCCACGGCTTATGGTTCCGACACCCGATTTCTCTTTCCTCTTGACGCGGGTCAATTGCCATGGTATTAGATTAAGCTCCTTAGATCCTGATGTAGCCATTAATACGAGTATGTAGTTAATGTGAAGAGGTAGCCATAAGACGAGACTTTGTTTTGGTCATTGGCTTTGGTGAGAAATATCATAATACTTTTGTTGTTAAGCTGGATGTACAACAAAGACAAAGATATTTTATTTCAACTAGGCCACCAAGCGGCACTTTTGAACGTTACATGAAAAATTATTTTACCGTACCGTGATAATTTACATATTGCTAATGTGCATTTCAAGTAAGACATGGGAACAACCGATAGAAGTAAAAACTTAAACTTTGAAATAACAGATTTCGCCACACAGTACTTTGCATAGCATGTTGATGACGCTGTTACATAAGCATGTTACTAATGCAAACCCGTAAATATTGCCGCCGCCATAAATCACCCAACGTGGCTAAATAAGTTTTTAAGAATGTGTTAAAATCGTAACATGATAAACAATGAGCAGCTCATTAATTAACCAACGATTATTCATTATGATAGGCATAACGTTTATCATATCGATAAAAAATTACAAAGATAGAGCGCATCAAACATCTGATTCTGTAAGGGATGGCTCCCTTCAGCTTCAGCCCTGGCTAGAATCAGATGTTTGATGCGCTTACTTAACTTTAATGCGCTTTATAACGTCACTTCTAAGTAAAAATTGTCCCAAGACTTGATTTCATGCATAATTTCAACGCAAATTTCACCTCATTAATTTTTTGAGTCAAGTTTTTATTTGGATGTACAGACAGATAAAAAAAATATTTTTTAGTAATCATCCCTACTTCCATTCTATTTTACTCGTACTTTTGGTATTCAAACATAAAATGGAGAAACGTAAACGTACATTATATTCCAAAACCCTTGAGGCTTCATGTGTAGGAAGCATACACTCGTTAGTACAAAGAAATGTATTTGTTTTCCCATACTCGTTTATTGAATGTTGTTTGTTATTCGGCATATAATATTATAATAAATTGATCCCATTGGGGTCATAAGAGTTCAATAACGATGATGCGTAGTATTATAATGTGAGTCCTACACAAGACGTGCTGTTGCTTATATTGACAACACAAAATGTTGGTGGCTTCCAAGAAATGTCTTAGTTCTTTCAGTCTAATGTGAGAAAGAAACGAATGATGTATTGGTTTGCATCAGGAATTAAAAAAATACATTCTTGTTTTCATTGAGAATTTTCTCTATTCTCTTTCAGATTTTTATGTTGTAAATTATCATTAAGTTTTATCTGTTTAAATAAGCTTTACATTCGAAATAAAATCGGCACATGTTTACCTATACCTATTTGTTTGGACTTGCTCTAAACTCAACAAATTCATGTTTTGTAGAAATTCGCAACCAACTTCATAAAGGAGGAGGTTCTCAATTCAACTGTATGTTTTTGTATGTTTGTTACGCGATTACTCAATCAAGTCAATTATGAACCGATATTGAAATCTGAAAAAATGTTTTTTTTTTATTTGATAGCTTGGTGCTTCTCATGTGGTCTCATTTAAATTTGATCAAGATCTGACGTGCAGTTTTTAAGTTGTCCTTAATAATGCGTTTTTTCATGGTAATTACCAAAACCAAAAAGTGAAAAGTAAAAACTTAACAAAATAATTAAACCGAATTCCAAAACGAAACACTACAAAGCGAAAAATTACTTTCTTTTCGGAAGTCGGTCCCGAAACCGAAAAAAAAATAGGTTAAAAAGAAACCGACTTCTGAAAAGAATGTCATTTTTCGCTTTATAGTGTTTTGTTTTGGAAGTCGGCTTAACTTTTTTGTTAAAAAGATTTTTGTCACCTGTTTCCGTAGGTGCACACTAATCACATAGTCTCCCGTGCCGATGGATAATCTTCGCTAAGATTTGCTGCCGTGATGGACATTTTGTCAAGAGGACATATAATATGTATATACTAACTGTCCAAAAAATATGGCATTTTCCGCGTCATTTGCTCAATTCCTTTTGAACCTTCATACCAACACAATATTATAACAAACTTTAATGTTACTTTCCAGGCTGTATAGTGGTGGTGTCCTATTCCCTCATGGGTCGCAGGCTGTGCTCCGTGCTACCCCCCTTCGACCAGACAGAAGGCAGCGCGAACAGTCAACAGGTAAATAACATCTTTATATAATAATAATTCAAAAGAAATCTTGAAACAAAAACAAACAAACAACAGGTGGCCTTATAACGTTCCGCGATCTCGTCTAGGCAGCCTAGAATGGAAAGAGAGAGAGAGACTGGACACAATATGGGATTGCACTAGGTGCAAGGTATTAAATACAAATAACAAGAAAAAATACATACATACAACTAATATACAGACAAGAAAACAATTCAGCTTATAGCTTTTAATTATATCTCAACATTGTAGATAGCAACCCACGGGAAGTTGCGAGGTAACCCCATTACAAGTATCCTTATAACTTATCGGGGCTGCCTCAATTTTGTGCTGTAGAACAATTGTATGAAAACAATAAAAACTTTTAATTATTATTTTTTTTATTTATACAAGATCATAATCACAGTAACAAGTAGTGCTCCTTCACAAGTCGCTTAAAATCTGGCAGTGATTGCGCGCGTTTTATAGTCACAGGCAATGCATTCCATAGACGAATGGCCTGGACAGACAGACCAAAGATTTATCTAGGAAGGTAGTGGAATGCATTGCCATTTTTAGTTTCATATTATCCGATGACCTAAGAATTTTCAGTTGCGAGTCACACATAAACTGAAATCGTTTCTTGAAGTAAACAGGGGTTTAGAAGGAAGAAAGAGAATATTAAACAGAAGGGGAAGAATATGTATTAGATAGAATATACATTCCGGCGATGGCCGATTCTTACCTATTGTTTAGCGTACTTGACCTCCGTTTCTGCTGACCATGAAGTCCTGGGTTTGATGCCCGGGTTGAGCAAAGTATTATTGGGTTTTTCCATCTAGGATTTCTCAGTAGCAGCCAGGAGTCTAGATTTAGGCTCCGTTGATGGCAATAGACTCGCCTCCTATGGGACTTAAATAATATATGTGGTTGGGCTGTAAGTGCACTCTGCCTAATCCTTCGGGGATAAAGAAATGAATAAATGGTGTTATGTTATGTAAAAAGAAAGAGAGGATCTTGCCCTTAAGTGTCACTGCTCAGGCCAAAAACAAATATTTAAAAAGCAGCACCCCAAATGCGACATCAAAAGTAACGGGATACCGCGTTTACACAGACACTGTTTTAAAATAGGTCTAGAGATAAAAGATTTCTATAGAAACGTGATCTCGCATTTATGCGTCACATCACATTTATATGCGGTAGCCTTAAATACTTTTAATTAAAGGAAATTCGTAATCCACGGCTTAAAAAAACCGACCAAGTGCGCACTAAATGTGCGAACTCCGACACGCACTTGGTCGGTTCCGTACCAAATGTAATAATAATAAACATTACCACTAAATTTCAAGTTCATAGGTCAATGGGAAGTTAAAAAATTCATCGGCACAAGATTTTGTTAAAGACGACGGACAGACAGTTGGGCACGTGATTAACAGCAATAGGATTCTGTTTGGACCCTTCGGGTAAGAAATTTAAAAAAGTGCGTTGTCTGAAAATAGTGCGTTGTTGACGTGAATTCATAAAGTAATAGCATTGGTATGATTGTACTATATAGGTATACCTGTGAAAAATATGGCTTAGTAGGCGATTCGGCCGCTGAGTTTCGTCCGGTCGAAACAGGAATTTCATTATTATTAATATTTTTGAGTAGTGTTTCGGACGAATCCTTTTTTAAAGGCAAAGTAACGTCAGAAACATAAAATCAGTAGAGAGTTTAATAACATGTTAAAAATATAACTTCCTCTTTTCCTTTTTAGTTAGATGTTGAACATTATAAGCAACCCAAACATCCAAACCAAACTACCAGGAGGCCAGAATCATGAAGAAGTCTTAATATTTAAGGTGCTGGAATCATTACTGGGATCATGATCATGAGGAAGTATTACCGACGCCTACTAAGTCAAAAATACAGGCATGATATTATTTATGAAAAAGTAGAATTTGAATTTGGAATGTATTAGGTACGGGATTACCTCCCTGGTTGATTCATACCAGTAGAATGGAAGGCAAAAGTGGCTGATGACTAGAGACCGGATGGTATGCATTTGCATATTTGCATATGAAATTGCGTATTATATCTATAAAATCTTATTTTCGCTATATTTATGATATTTTTCAGTAGGTAACCTTATTGATATGTATAATAAAAATATATAATAAATATAATAAAAAATAAACTCTATAACCGAAATGTGTTATATGTATACAATAAAAAAATTCACCTATAAAAATATTTTGATTGATTGAAGACTACATATTTAGAACACCTACCTACCGGATTGTTTACGTTTACAAATATGTAACATATTTTTTCATTTTAGTGCATTATTATCATCTACAAAGTTGTTATATTTGGTATTTATAATTTATGATTGAATAATTCACTAATTGTATACTGATTTAGAATATCTCAAACATATTTCTAGCTTTTTATGTTGCATATAATCCGGTCCTTACTGATGGCTGTAATAGTGCTAATTTTGTAACCAAGATTTTACTGATGCGTCTCAGCTGAGCTCTCTCTATGCAACAGTTTGTTTTGCATGACCCATGTGCTATTTCGCTAACTTCAATAAATTATCACATATTTTCCAATTAAAATTGGAACACACATGTATTTTAAACCTAAAATGTATGTTTTAAGTGTCATCAAGTTTTACTGTGACTTCACAGTAAAACTACCGTATAACTATCTGAATTATGCTATAGACGGACAGTTAGCGTCACTTGAACCAAATACACTACATTCATTGACACTTCAAGTATTTAAAACATGATCGTCCCCCGATTTCTGAAATATAAATTTGAATTTGAGTATTTGTCAACTCTAATTCTGTATTCTAAAAATCTGCCATAGTTTAACATTAGAGAAAGGTTCGACACGTTTGTCCTTGTCTCTGTGTATGTTTATTGAATTATCTTGGTGTGCTTTATGGTTCAAGCGGGTTCAATATTTTTTCGTCTTGATAAGTTGACTGGGTAATGTAAATAAATTATTTGTTTTCGTAATGAAAACTTGAAGACGCACTTAGGCAGAGACACATAAAGCATACAAATAATATACCTACTCAACCCACATATGCGAGCAACAAAAAATATTGGTCTTAATCCCTAAAATCGCATGACCAACATAATATCTCAATCCAATATTACCCAAAGACGATTTGACACAAATCCCTTAAGACCTTCATTAATTTCTCGCAATACATGCCTCAGCTATCCACAAGATATTTGCACAACGCATTATATTAATAACATCACGAAGAACTGAGGTTGGTTGCAAACATTTACCAACAAACATTGGAATGGGGCTCATAAAACAATATCTTCTATTTGTACTCGATGTTTGTACCTATAAGATATACGCCCTTATCTCCATTACTTGGGACTTGAATCAATCCAAATATTTTCTTAGTGCCAAGAGTATTTATAGAAGTTTTTTGTAACTAAGTGATAATGGCAATTTTTTTGATGGTCTATAAATATTGCGCTATCTTTATATAAATCTAAAAGTTGTTTGATTCTGAATAACTTCAATAGGGCCGAAGCTGTAAATATTGAATAAAGATTTGCTATAAATTAAAAAATCTGACGCCAGATCGTTTTTCAAACGGTTTCGAGAAGCTGAAATCCTTAAAATAATTTATGTGTGCCATTTTTTCATATTTTCAATCCTCAAGTTTCTCCGTATTACCGACTCCAGAGGGACAGAATTATGTTTAAGAACGTTAAAATAAACATCACTACAAGTATTATTTAACGTAACTATTAACAATTATTATAAAATCAGTGTGGTAATCAATCAATCATTCAAATCAGTATTTTAACAGGGTTTCAATGGCTTTCTAGTATTTATTTATTTATTTTTATGGGGAAAACAAACAGTACCTAGTATACTAAAAATATACAAAGTGAAACATATGACTTAACAAATATACTACCCACTACATTTTCCACAAATGACTACTAACACTAAGACAAACTGATTAGCAAACGTTATTGTAGTCAGGGTATGTAGAAACATTAGAAACTACTGTTGATCCTTCAAAATTTTGATTATGTTTGTTCTAAAGGTAGAAGGATATATCTGCTTACAAATAATATTCCAATTGCACAAAATAGCTTATTCTATGTATCGACTAAACATCGTAGCGGTGAGCGCACACCAGCATTAGATTTGCAAGAGTTAGTAGCGAATAGTTGCCTAGAGCAACCACCCATAATATCCTCTTGGCTGAGAATTAGATAACAGAACAAACGAAGCTAGTAATTCAGGTTTATAATTTATGAATTTGATAGCCGGCTTCTGAAGAAAATTTTGAGATTAAAGGTTACTAAGTAATACCTAAAAGGAACGCCAAACTGAATAAGTCGATCGGTTAGTCTAAACGTTGGCACTATTTGCCCAGAATCAAATTCATAGAGAGGGCTTTGCTCTGCCTTTTTTTGCGTGATCGAATCAGAAATGAAGACATCCGCATGAGAACGAAGGTTACCGACATAGGCCGAAAAATTACCAAACATAAGTTGCTCGCAGAACGGATGGCCGTTGGGGCCGAAAAGTTCTAGTGTGGCGACCAAGTACCGGAAGACGCAGCGTTGAAACGCCTTCCTCTAGATAGAGCTATGACCTGGTCAAGGCTGCAGGAGTCCGGTGGATGCGAAACGCCAGCAGTGGACGTCTTTGAAATGGATGATGATGATGAATATAATTTTTTTTCTTTTTTCACTAAATTGTACCTTGGAAAATTAGGATGGACGGAGACCTAAACTAGAGATTTGCATATATCTTTGGAGTCAATTGAATCTAGAGAAGAAAACCTCTAAACAATCGTTTAAATCAAGTTATTACCATAAATCAAATAGTTTCAAGAAGGACGGTAAACTACTTAAGAGGGTATAACATTAACTAAATCAATTTAAACGGTACAATATCATAAAACTCAGACGATCAAAGGAAAGGTTGAACAATAAATGTTATTGTAATACTAAACATTTTACGACGAACTCATCAACTCTACGACAGGACGTATAAAAAGCTTGCAACTGCTTGTTTCTACATAATGTTGTGCTGTTAAAACTGCTTCTAAATACTTTACATACAAGAGTTATTTTAAGGAGTTATAAAACAAGCAACATATTTTATTAAACTAATTTTTGTATTCAAAATTGCATTGTCATGAGAAACAAAAGTATGCGCAAAACTTCAGCTCAATCAAACACCGGGAAGTGGACTAAATTTAACTTGCAAGATTTGATTACATACACACAGACACCAATAGAGGCGAAACTAAATAAGTCTGTCTAAGACAGTCGTTCCATGTAAAGTACTGATTGGTTAGAGGTTGTTGAGTAGACGAGATGATAAGTCAGTTCCCGTAAGTATAATTTCAATGTTTTCTTTTCTAAAATCATAAAGCTCAGTAAAGAATCTAGCTGTCCAAATTGCGTTTTTACTATCCAGCTGAAAATTCTTTCCAAAACATTTTTTGTTATAAAATTGAAATACAAACTATGAAATACCTAAACGCCTTACAACACTTAGTTTTATTGCCAAAAATAGCTATAAAAATAAATCTCTTCAAACATCAAAGTTTCTATTGTTCGATAAGCCAATAAAATTCTTGCGCGAATAAAAAAGAAAATATAGCCAGTGTTGCCGGGAATAAACACGAGATGGGCCATAATGTCGGTAAATTAAAGAAGATATCCCTTATTCAACAGGTTTATGCTGGCATTATTGTCGGCCGTTAATGTTGACCCTGGGCGAGGTAACAGGTAAAATGTTGTCAAGATCGAGACTGATGTCTTGGTAATGTTCTGTAGGTATGACGTTGTGCTAATTGGATATTTTAGTAATAGTTCATTTTGAGAATAGGACGTTTTGCTAATAGGTTGGTTTGGAAATGTCGTTTGGCGAATATGACGTTTTGATACGGAGTCGGTACTGTGAAGCTTCAGTTGGATTTAACCGAATAAATAGTAGGCGCATAAGCGGTAAAAAAGGCATTTATTTCGTCTAAAGAATTCCTTTTTCAGTATAATTATATCAAACCCACCTGTCAGCCTTCGGTTGTCTGTATCGACTTTTTTCTTATATTCTAAATATGATATGACATTGATTATTTCATAATATGACATTGAAATATGAAATCTGCGAGTAGGCTGATTTTTGATATTGATGCTATTTTGTTTTATTCAATGCTGGAGGTCATGCTGTTTCTGAAAAGCTAATACGAATTCGCTGCTGCCACCTCTCCTAGACAAGTGACATTCTATGAACAAAAGCGTGATGGCGATTGATAAAATATAAAAATCGCCATCACGAGCGCAGTGCATCAACATTGTCTCATTATCAGCTGCGTCGATAGCTTCAGCGCTAGCCTCGCAAAGGTCTCACATGGTGCAGGTGATTTTGAGGCGATAAGGAGTAGGACAGAAGAAGTGGTTCCGCAATCACATTGTGCCTGATCGGAGAACCCCCTCTGACCATAACCCCCTGCCAAGCATTATCGAAATTTCACGTGATTCTTACATTTTGGCATTTCTACAATCGCCAACGCTGTTAAAATTACACTTTTTCAAGAGTCTCAGACCATTCTGTCTTTGATTCGTCTCAGAGCAGTTTATCCGTCTTGATCTCCACTGACCAACGATAGTCTTTTGACGCCATACACTTTGATTTATAGTGTTTGTGATAAGAACTCACTAGTAATAAAAGTTAATCCTGGAGTTATAGGAAATATCCGATTTAAAATATGGCAGGCCAAATATCCTGATTTATTATTTTGATTTATGATATAGAATAATTTTAATAAATTTTCATTAAAACTTCGACAATAACGATGCCTGCGTAATACTCGCATTAATATTAAATAGCTAATTGTTTTGTACTAGACAGTGCAAGACAATTAGCCACACATTATGTGTAGACCCACATCGGAATATTATGAGCTTAAAATATTCTTGTTACGAGTTCCATCATTATTATGATACAACTTTGGCTTGATACAACATACTGAGGAAAAAGATTCCTTATACCCATGTTTGCAAATAAGTTATTTGCTAATTGTTATTTGGTATAAATATCAAACTACTTTTTAGCATGCTTCATGTTTGAAGCAATGATGTAAAAAGTAGGTTGATATTTATACCAATCAATAATTAAAAGAGTTTTACGTAAAAATATAGAATAATCTTCTGCCTTGTGAGTGGCTTTGCCCAAGTGAAAATAAAAGATAGGCTTGGGATAAAACGTGTCTTCTTTCCTAATCCAAGACATGGTCTATTCGTGTGTCCAATTTCATCCAAATTCGTTCTGCCACTAAGCGAAAAGGTAATAAGCAGACAGATAGAATTACTTTCGCATTTATAAAATTAGAAAAAAATGATAAGGTTGTCTACTCTCGAAACTACGTTTAATCTGCTAGACATCAGGCATGAGTCACCTTCTTAACTTTAGCTGATCTCCATACGGAACGCCAAAAATCTTTACATCGAATTTTACAACCCATAAAATTCTTTGTTTCGGATTTCCTTCGCTTGCAGTCTAGGTTATTCGCGTAAATCAAAATTGTACCGTCGATCGTAACCATTAAACTGATATAAAGTCTTGTTAATATTGATTTAAATGTACATTAAATGCCTTACTGTTTTCCGGCTGTTATAGTTTGCTTTGGTTTAGAGATCCGTTTTTGAAGAGAGTTTCCTTCGGTTACGATGATTTATAGAACCGGTTTCAACGGAAATGATTTGCACAAGCTAGTATTAAATCAATGTAAGAGTGTGGCATTGGATTCAGTTTTTTGAGACACCTATCATGTCCATCAGTGATAGGCCATTATAGTGGGGCAACCGCGTATGAATTCGCTGTTAGAGGCGCTGGTGTAGCGTAAGGTCTCCGATTTGCCAAACTCCACTGTTTGTGTTGTGAGTGAACCAAGTTTTTTGCTAATTAATTATAATTGTTGTGAATACTCAGATTAGTTATGGCAAATATGAGTTACGGGTCAATGAATATCAGTGCTTTAAGGTATTAAATAGGTATTTTTTATAATCTATAGGCTCGGGCTTGACCAATATCTAAATGTTTAAAGTTATCAATCGTTGTTTGTATTACCTATTAAAGTGATGTAAATCTTCATTGTGATAATAAATAAATATAAATAAATAAATTGTAATCTGTAATATTGGACAAGGAAAATAAATAATAAATCATTGGATAATGTAAATAATATAGAACATAAGAAATCTGTTTTAACTGTGAATGATATTTAATTCATAATTGTAAAAATTAAAAGCCATTGATTTAATCATAATAATTGTACCTAAAATATTTGCACGCCGTGAGAAATGGCAGACATGTCGTAAGCCACTCTTATTTAAGATCTTGCATGCATGCATTATTTTAATTCTGTATGTATACACATGTTTGAGCAAATTAAATTTCTTATTCATATTATTGTTTAATAAAATTTTATTAAAATCGTTTAATTGTCAGTCCTCAATCAAACCTTGCTTCAAAAACTATTACTCACGCAAGAGTACTTTTAATTAAATGGAATGAAAATTAAATAATTTGCTCAAACAATATTTACACTTTATTCGAGTAAGGTTGATAATAAATTCTGTGTTGCTTTGAGAGTAATCTTGGGAACCGCAAATTATGTGGTTTGAAGCAATATTTAACATGAATAGCATTTAATAATAATATATTATAGCTAAAAGCTTACTTTAACCGACGGTTTCTAACTGAATAAATGTATATAGGTATTACTTGAACCAAAAAGATTCGCAAACTATTTATTATATTCGATTGAAAAGCCTTTCACGGACCAACAAACCATTTGAACGTTATATTACATATTTCACTCGCACGTATATACAATCATGTTCTTAGAAAAGTAGAAATATAATATATTCAATAACAGAACATCATGACTGTGACTTGAACCCAGGACCTTGAGCTCTCCCCACCCGGTGGGTTCCCGCACTGTCGAGGCGGGGGGGCTCAGCAGCCGTGGCTTGGTCACCCACGGTGAAGCGAAGAGGAACTCAAGGAGGGGCCCCACGTCCAGGGCTTTTGCCGATTAAGACGAAGACGTAGCGGCCAACTAGAAGGTTGCGGTGCCATTTGGTAACAGACGACATCGCAACTGAGGCGGGCCGCGATGTCTTTTGGAGCGTCCCAGGTCCCATACGATATCGCGGCTGAGGGTTGGAGACCGCGGCAGGAAAGGAGTCCCGGTATTGCGGTGCACCGCTTTCCCTACCTTCCGCGGCCTAAACGGGGTCCACCGTCTGATGGCGGACGCGGTGGGGCCGCAGGGGAAGAGGAGTGTCGGTATAGCGTTAGCCGCTCTCCCTATCCCCTGCGACCGCAAAATGGTAGGTGGCGGGGCTATTGACCTTTCACAAGGGGACCAAGGGTGCCACACTCGGGGTCGCCTTGCACTGATTTGGTCCCTGGGGTGGTCACGGCGTACAGTGTGTTTTGGTGCGCCGGTGATGGGAGTCCCCCGAGGAGAGTCCGGTGATGGACAGCTGCGGCGGGTTCGCGGTGAGTGTTAACGCTTACCCGTGTGCCCGCCATAAGCGGCACAGGAGGACACCGTGGAGTTTTAGTGGGTTAGACTCCCATATAACTGCACTATCTCACCGTGGTAGTGCAGTATGCAGGAGCTTTCATACACGCAAAAAACAAAGGACCTTGAGCTCAGTAGCAGAGCTTGTGACCATTAGACCAACAAGGCAGTCAAAATATATTTTTATACGGTAAACCCAAACAGCTAAAAATACTTAAGCTCCAAACTAAAGCTAAACAAAGACGGTTTTATAATTACCGTCCATTGTTTTGATATCTAATTTGTTCTAACCTTTATCAAGCCGGACTGTTTTTAAAAGAACCCTGTCTTTTGGGTTAAAGTTTAAGGGTTCCTTTAAAAACAGTCCGGCTTTGCTTAACAAAACATTTTAGCCTTTGCTTAAAAAAACATTTTAGAATAAAGCTAGGTATCTAAAATCCTCTTATTGTTATCTATCTATTCTGTGAACTGTTCTGTATCTATTGTGTTATGTATTGTATTTTGTGTGTATCTATTCTTGTTCTTTTTATTGTGTTAGAAAACTGGGACACTACCAAGTTATAAGATCTTTTTTTTAAGATATTTTAATGCATTCTATCGTTTTGAACACACATTAAGCACAAAAAACCAAATCAAAAAATTATAACACCACAAGTTAATATTAACTTTAAAACTTTCGCGTTTCATAATAGAAAGCAATATATCACGGTCGAAACATCGGGTTAAATAGGTAAATAAATAATCTAAATCATCGCGTTAAATTTCCGTGATATATTGCTTTCCACCACAAGTAAATATCCAAGTATATTGTGCATTAAAGTAGCTCTAGACTCCACACTCGGATATCCTTATCCTGCGTTGTGGGATATATTTTTTTCGTCGGCACTAACGAAGTCGTGCAAAATAAAAATACCTTTTTTTATTCAATTCCAGCGCCTAAGGATTGTCCGAGAAAGGAAGAGAGTGGCGTGGATCCTGCTTCTTCTTGCTGTGCTGTTTGCGCTCTGCTGGCTTCCCTACAACATTCTTCAGTTGCTGATAGATGTGAATGCTGTTAATGTGGAGGCTGTATCTGCGATGTTGCCTTATACATTGCTACTGGGTTAGTTTCGTCTTTTTCTGGTTCATTATCCTCACTCCAACCTGAAGTCACTCATTGTTTTTAGGGTTCCGTACCCAAAGGGTAAAAACGGGACCCTATTACTGAGACTTCGCTGTCCGTCTGTCTGTCTGTCTGTCTGTCTGTCTGTCTGTCTGTCACCAGGCTGTATCTAATGAACCGTGATAGTTAGACAGTTGAAATTTTCACAGATGATGTATTCCTGTTGCCGCTATAACAACAAATACTAAAAACAGTATAAAATTAATATTTAAGGGGGGCTCCCATACAACAAACGTGATATTTTTGCCGTTTTTTGCTCGATATTCATAACGGCAACAGGTAGACGCTTGAAATATTCACAGAATATTTAGGTGTATATTCTCTTCCAAAAATAATAATTATTAAATTAAAATAAAATAAATTAAGGGGGGCTCCTATACAACAAACGTGATTTTTTTGCAGTGTGTTGCGATAATGGTACGGAACCCTTCGTGTGCGAGTCCGACTCGCACTTGGCCGGTTTTTTTGTTTATTATTCTCTAGGTTTCTATGATTCCCTCGTCTATGTGTTTCCAACTACTAGTTTAGAGGTCAGAACAATTTTTCTTTCTTTTTTTTAGGGTTCCGTACCCAAAGGGTAAAAACGGGGCCCTATTACTAAGACTTCGCGATCCGTCTGTCTGTCTGTCTGTCTGTCCGTCTGTCTCCAGGCTGTATCTCATGAACCGTGATAGCTAGACAGTTGAAATTTTCACAGATGATGTATTTCTGTTGCCGATATAACAACAAATACTAAAAACAGTATAAAATAAATATCTAAGGGGGGCTCCCATACAACAAACGTGATATTTTTGCCGTTTTTTGCTCGATATTAATAACGGCAACAGGTAGACGCTTGAAATATTCACAGAATGTTTAGTTGTATATTTACTTCAAAAAATAATAATTAATAAATTAAAATAAAATAAATTAAGGGGGTCTCCCATACAACAAACGTGATTTTTATGCAGTGTTTTGCGATAATGGTACGGAACCCTTCGTGTGCGAGTCCGACTCGCACTTGGCCGGTTTCTTTTTTTCTATGATTATTATCTGATCTCTAAACCCATTACATTTTCTTAATTCTTAATTATTTATTGTACAACAAAAAAAAACAACATTACATAGAGTGTGATAATAAAGTACATGTACAAAGGCGAGCTTAACTCAACAAAGGTGAGCTTAATTCAACCCTTACATCCCGAATTCCCGATCACCCATTTCGTATTTTTATGTGACATGTCTTTTTGATACATGAGTCATACACCTCAAAAAAATACACTCTTTTTTATAAAAATCTCTGCACTGCTTAGCAAATTCTAACCATATTCTAAATCAAATTCTCTATAGAAAATACGAAAGGATTCTAAATTCAAATTCTCTATAGAAAATACGAATTTTGAATGTGCTAATCAATTATTGAAGAGAACATTCCAGAGATTTTTATAAATAGTATTTAATTAATGTAAACATTACGTAATCACCTAAACTTACCAAGGTGTCAGTTTTCAATCAGAACTTCGAAAATCGTTTAGCAGATGCTTTCATGTGCAATTTAACTTTATGGTTATAGCGAACCCAAATCCAATATGATATTATCTAGACTGAGATTAATACTAAATTAGTTATTTTGAAGCGATATCATTTAAATGGGACCAATTTGGGTACACAGGTACTCTACCAAACATAAAAAAGAATTTTCAAAATCGGTCCACTACTGGCGGAGAAATCGGTGAACATACTAAAAAAAAAAACATAAAATCGAACTCAGTCGGTTAAAAATCAAATCACACGCACACACACCATCATGCCTTTACTCCCCGGTGGGTTAGTTAGAGATGGACCCATTAAACAACCAAAGTTTCAACTGCCTCGTTGGTCTAGGCGTCACAAGCGCTACCTGCAGAGTGTGAGGTCCTGGGTTCGATTCCCGGGTCGGGCAAATAGCTGTTGGATTTTTCAATTTGGAATTTCTCAGTAGAAGCCTGAAGTTTGGATTCGTGCCGGGTTAATGGCAATACATTTAATGATTGTAAATTATCAAGGATGTTGCAATATATTTATTTTTTACTTTTCAAAAAGGAGCAGGTTCGCAATAATTCAGATATATACTTTTTAGGGTTCCGTACCCAAAGGGTAAAAACGGGACCCTATTACTAAGACTTCGCGATCCGTCTGTCTGTCTGTCTGTCCGTCTGTCACCAGGCTGTATCTCATGAACCGTGATAGCTCGACAGTTGAAATTTTCACAGATGATGTATTTCTGTTGCCGCTATAACAACAAATACTAAAAAATTCACTTAATTTTTAAAGTACGTTTTTTCAGTAGTCTCTCACCAAAACTCACTTATAACTCTGTCACTATTATATTGCAAGTCAGGCTTGATAATTATAACCTGTACACAGCGATAATCTTGATTTTTATATTTTTAAATTTAATTTTAGTAGGAGCACAACTGATTGCAATGTTTACTTGACAGCGCCCTCTATCGTCCGGTATAATGTATCATATATTTTTTTCAAAAAATTACAACGACCTTTTAAGGATATATAATATGCGTGATGTTATGTATGTATGTAAAATATGTAATTAAGATAAACTATGAAATTACCCACAATAACAGCAAAATTCACAATAAATTCGTCAATAACGATAATCGTTAACTATCCAATTCCATTAACACATTCCCAAGGCTGCCTTTTGTCTATAATCCGGATTACGTGAATGCATGACTTAACAGCATTAATGATTATCGAATTGGAATCTCATGAATACCAGAAGACAGATCTATGTGAATTCTATATCTGAATGAATTCCAACTGAACGATTGTCTTTTATTTTGTGTTGAATATGCGACATATGCAATTATTGTAGAGTGAGGTTTTAATTGAGTTTTCAAACGAATGCATGAATAAATTGATATTGATTTTTGTTTAACTTCCTATATACTCCATTATATCAGAATAGAATAATTATTTATATATTTTATGTAACTGTAAAAACCTTAATTAATCACACGGTAAATCTTAGTCTTTGTATCATAGTATCACATCACTTCGTATCGTAGTATGACACATTACGATAAGAAGTGATGAGAACAATTACGGGCTGATTGATTAGCTTTATTGAAGTAGATGTAACACTTGTTACTTTATTTAAAAATATCACCTGTTAAAAAGCATTCGAAAATATTTTTAAAGTTTAGTGAGCATTTTGTTGTTTATAAATTATAAGTTCAACAAATAATTTACTTAGTAATATTTTGAACATTGATTCGTCAGGAGCTTAAATGTTCACATGTGGAAGTCCTTTGGTTGTAATGAGGATGATGGTGAGAATTTATTTTGGGGCCGTGCTCGAATTCTACACATTTTAGTCAGTTCCATGTACTGCACGTGAGAAAAAGAATGAAACAAATAAATTGTGAATCGAAAAGTTACTATGTTGAAAAAATTACGTCTGGAAAACATAATACTTACATTGATGAAGCTAACCAGCTCTTAATAAATTCTTCTCATTATTTTGTATCATAGACGTTACAAATTTTTCAACATTATCAACTTAGTCAACATTTATCGGATTGTTAGTAAACGTCCAAAATAAGCGATTATAATAAGCCATTTCGAACTTTTACCAGGAGAACTTGGTAAATAGGTTTGGCGTTAGGTTTTACTGGTAAATTCTAGGTTTTACCGTTGTTCGGGCTTTTACAGAAACAGATACATTGGTTGCTCAGTGTGTGAGGTATTACAATAGGTTCTCTATGTTTTGCAATGAGGCGTACTAAAATATGAGTAAGAATTTCAAATATTCAATTACTTTTACAATAATAGTGACAATACAGTCACATCATTACAAACGAAATAAATTTTCTATTTAACTTTTAGATCGGCCTCTAAATAATAATTATTTGATACGGTGACCTTAACATTACAATTTATTGTATGCTGGGCCCGCGTGGTGGATTACGGCCCATTCCCTCTCACAGAGAAGAGGCCTGTGTTCCAGCAGGGGAACATTAAAAGACTGATGATTAATGATGAATGATAAATAGATCGTGGGCTACAGTGTGAATGTCAAAAATTATTCTAATAAGGATAAAAAGTATTCTAAGTTAATCCAAGTTCATTTGGGTGTCATTCATATCATATATTTTCATCCAAATCCGTTGATAAGGTTTTGCGTGAAAGAGTGACAAACATCCAACCATTCATACTTTCTTACAAACTAAGATATAGTAAAGAAAAAATAAACCTAATACAACCTTTTACCCATAATTCCAGGGCACACAAACTCAGCGATCAACCCCATCGTCTACTGCCTGATGACGCGCAATTTCCGCCGCTCCCTGCGCAAGCTGATCTGCCACGACCCGGGTAACATACACTCTAGTACTCATTTCCATGTAAGTTTACAGAAAATCATCAATCAAGTCGACACTAATCATTGAATAACACAATAATTTTTTAACACTAAATTTTTCACTAACATTTTGGATTGGACTCTTTAAAATCTGGATCCCTAACAAATCCGTGCGTGATGGCATGTCATTTGATATTATTATGAATAATGATTCTCTTTTTATCTGATATGACTTGAGCCAGACTGTTACTAAAGCATGAGAGTCATATAACTTATTAATGTAATTCCAAAGTTACAAATTCTTCGACTCCAATTATTTATTTGATACCTTTTGAAATTTTAAAGTTAACGTACCTAAACTAGACTCTTCAGTCCCAAACTTCTACCATTTTTAGGTTTGCATCAGCATGTAATTTCACTAATATTAGAACCAAACCTTGCTTTCTATTTTGTGTAAATGCTCTTAGAACATTTTTGTGTTTTTAACTAATTATAACTTTTTGTGCTTGTAGTTTTAGTGCTTAGCAATAGTTTGCTAACTTTGATATTGCATTAAATGATTAAAATAATTTGTCCATTATTTTAGTTTTCAAGTTGTGTATATCGTGTAATATCCAAGTTGAAAACTTTCTAGTAGTATTAACTTAGATCCATTATTTTAGTTATGTGTTCACCTAATATTTTATGTAGGTATATTTAGTTTTGTATATATTATTGTTAGTTTTACTTAAATGTGTGAAGTATCAAAGTAAAACTTTTGTAAATTACCAAATAATATGGTTTGTTTATATTTAGTATCTTTTAACTGAAAACTAGCCTGAATTTGAATTTGGGGTTCGATTATTAGAATCAGCCGTAGGTTATACTTATTGGTGTATTTACACAACTTTTTTTAAACTACCACCCTTTACGTGCTCATTTTCTTTCAGATGCAAGGCTTACGACAAAAATCCAACACGTCTAGCATGCGGACCTGCACTACTGTGACCTTCAGAAGCAGTAACAACCAGATTGGAAGGACCAGTGGACCTCCTAGCATTCAGTACGGGAGGGCCAATAGAACCTCTTCCTTTAGGGACAATGGATGGAAAGACCGCTACCAAAAGACGCCGCAATTTTTGTAAATTATTGCATTCTATTTTAAATTAAGATTAAAAATAATATTCGGTTCGCTGTCCGGCGTTCCAATGCAAGAATAAACGAATAAATAAAATAATGAATGTGAGAATTAAATTGAAAAATAGCTGTAAAAAATAAGTTATAGTTACAGAAAAGATTTTATGTTTAAAGCGCCAAGCGTAGTAGACAGCGGGTTTACTAAGAGAGAGCTTTTCACGGCTGCTTTATTTACTTTAAAAAGTAAGCAGACAGATTTTGTTGTTACATTGCTCTAAATATAAGGATAATGTTAAAATGTCTTATGGAGTACAAGTTAAGGAGCTTATTTCAATGCCAAAGAAAATAGCTGTTATGGAAGGTTACTCCACTTGCTCGTGAAACTCCAGATATAATATTCTTAACAGTTTTATTATTATAAGCGCCATCTATATTAAGAATTTGGCATCGAATGCTATCGCAGAGCTTATTATTCTAATCCATCACTAGATGGAGACACATCGCGAAATATTAAAGCACCTTTTACAGGAAATACAGGGCTAAGTCATTATTTTATAGTCCAATTATTTTAAGATATTAGAATGGTACTAATTAATTATTATATCTACCGGAAGAAACTGAAGCCATGAAGAATAAAAGTACTTAAATGACTTTTTGTATTAATTATAAATAAATATCGTTGTAAAGTAAACCTTAATTGTAACTTAATTTTAAGCATCTTACGCCTAACATAAACGTGAGTACATGATCTCAAAAGAGAGAAATGAAAAATATGTTTGCAGTTTTTTAAAGAAAGCTGTCTTGTTCAACAGATGTCACATTACTCATGTTTGATTGAAGACAACTCTATCAGATCCAAATAATTCAATTTATCTAAGCGCAGATGGCGTTACTGTATATTCAACTGGAAGTTTAAAACTGATGGAAAAGAGTTTTCGTGGAGTTTCAGGGATATTTATTCTCCATACAGACCTACTGACGCTTGCGAATGTGAACTCGATTCATATTTTGTTTGACAATTCAAAAGTACTGTTTTAAATAAATATATTTTTTTATGTTTCTTTTCATTTTAAGTGAAGTATTATACCCGCATTATATGAAGCTAGTTTTTAGGCCCAGGAAAGCAAGTAAATTATATCTGGCGCATAATCCTTCTTCGTTTAATGAAAGCTGAGGATATCTCTGTACCTAGCAACACGGCCAGAGTACCTACTTGTTAGTTTAATTCAATATCCTAGCTTCAAAAATTGGTCTCAAATAATCCGAGCCTAGTGCTTGATTTCTTTACACACCCTTGAAGCAAACCATTTTTCTCTTGTACCTAACTCTAATCCTATTTAGGATTAGAGTTAGTAATCCTATTTTTAACCGACTTACCAAAAAGGAGGAGGTTCTATGTTTATTTTTTTATGTATGTTCACCGATATCTCCGTCAATTGTGGACCGATTTTGAAAATTCTTTTTTTGTTTGAAAGAGTATATTCCGAAATTGGTCCCATTTTAATTTGGTGAAGATCTGATGAAGAACTTCGGAGATATACAACAGAACTCTTCAATAAATAACGGAAAATCTCTCGGGATTGCTGCAATCGCATGTCAGTTTATTGTTTATACCATTTCATAACATAACATCACGTCAGTACGCTCGAAAAGGGTATACAGATCTCCCATTTCACCGGTTATATTCAAGTTTCATGTTATTCGGGTAATCAATTCTGTCGTTATAGGTACTTACTTATCTACTTCCCTATTAGGTAGGTACAACTAAAAAGTGTGAAATAAAAAACTTTTTTATAAAAAAATACTACCGACTTCCAAATAAGAAAACTAGAAAGTGAAAAATAACTTTATTTTTGGAAGTCGGTGTCCATAACTTAAAAATTTGGTACCTATCAAAGACACCGACTTCCAAAAATAAAGTTATTTTTCACTTTCTAGTTTTCTTATTTGGAAGTCGGTAGTATTTTTTTATAAAAAAGTTTTTTATCTAGAAATGTAATTAATCTAGTCAAACTCTAGTATTTACGTGAATTGTAGGATTAAATTATTTTCCCAATTTTAATCAGATTAACTTTGTATTTATGAAGCTTCGATAAATATTTAATTTTGTATTATAATCTAATGTTTTAATGTTTAAGAAGAGTTTGTATAAAGCATAATGTATATAAAGTGAAGTTTCAGGCTTATACGTTTTTTATTTAAATCTGGTTCCTAGGTGTCTACTTAGCTTATTTTTTCACCATCATCAAAATGTTTGCCAAGCATACTAATTACTTCAGAAAAAGTTTTTTTTTTTAAATAAAACTGCTCCACACTAGAAATTTCTTAATGCCCCACATTAAAATATTTGTTCCGTGCGGGAATCGAACCTGCGTCAGGCAGAGCAGCAGTCAATCGCTCAACCACTGCGCCAACCGTGCGCCCGAAGTTAATAACATGATTAATGCAAAACTAACTCTTAAAAAGAAAAAAATACGTCTTCTCTACATTTTGTCTTGCGCAAACTAAAATTTTGTTTTCAAATAATAGATGCCTTAAAAATAACCTTATATATGCCTTGTAAATGCCTTTTTTTCGTGAATATATTATCAGGATGTATAATGTTAACAACATTGTACTCCGAATACATTCCGAATAACACCTTGAATACAGACAAAGATGCATTATAAATATGGCCTCTAGTCTCAGTAGTTCGGTTGTTTTGTTCGGGACCGGACTGCTGAGACTAATTTTGTTTCATTATTTCGGTTATGACTTCAAACTACTAAAAAAGATACCAGTAGTCCGGTTACGAATGTAAACATAAAATGCTGTTATTATAAATACAACCTGGTCAAGAAAAGAACAGGACCGATTAGTGGACGTCTTTCGGCTGAAATAATGATAAATAAAATAATTAAAAATATTCTCTGAAATCATAGTTTGGTAATTATTAATTAATAGGCGCTTTCATAAGAATAGTGAACGGTGAATACTGAAACATATTTTCTGATGCTTTCATGTTAATTGTTTTTAGCCATAAAACAGTTTTTAAATAAAAATAAAATATTTTAGATAACCCTTAGATAAAACACGTCAATGTAAAATAACTGTCAAACAAAACAGAAATACCAAAAAAGAGGTTAGGTATAACAAGTTCGTATAACATAAGGAGAATAATACATAAGCAGAAACCATCTTACTATGATACTTTAAAAACATTTTTACAGTGAAAGTTCTTTTACACACTTAACCGAACTACACAACAAGTCTCAACAGTCCGATTTCACGTCATAACCGAACTAATGAGACATAATTAGTCTCAGTAGTCCGGTCCCGAACAAAACAACCGAACTACTGAGACTAGAGGAAATACGCTTCTTCTCAGGTTGGATCATTCGACTAGTTTGACCACGAGGAAATTTGATCCCTCGTGGTCAAACCAGGTGGACTAAAAAGTTTGATTATGAGGATGAAGCGAGGAAATATGGTATGGTCACGGATAATATAATACTAGCATAGTATGGTGGTCTATATTCGGTAGTGGAAATGCTGTCTAATGATGATGATGAGTTTGCAACGAATCTTAAGCAGTGTTGAGATGATATTTGAAGGACATTAGTAGATATAATCTCCACTCAGTGGAAATAATGGTGATTGTTTGGTACAACGGGAATGCTGTTTTTTTTTTGTTAATGCAAAATGTCTAGAAATTGTAAAGCCTAAAGCATTTCTTAAAATTTCTTCGAAACAGCGACTACATTAATTCGATACTTGCAAATATTAGCTTCTACTAGGTACTTATCCGTCACTTTACTAACATCATTATTATGTAGCACTGGCTTAGAATTTATATTTTATTCAACGTTATTTTCAATAATTTACTTCTCAGTATGGCAATCGTCAACAAGTTACTCCTTAAAAGGTGCGTTTTTTAGGAAGCTAATATTCACATTCAGAATGTCCTTCGCTTTACATAATTTATTTCCTACTTTACCAATTTGCAATATTGAATTAATTTCCTGTTATTCTGTACTTTGGACAATATTTTGAGTATTATTTACCTGTTACCGAGGGAGTTTCACTTTGCAAACATATTTTTTA
Organism: Anorthoa munda; assembly: GCA_945859665.1. Lineage (NCBI taxonomy): Eukaryota > Metazoa > Arthropoda > Insecta > Lepidoptera > Noctuidae > Anorthoa > Anorthoa munda. Next base: position 2,282,973 of record OX243907.1, on the reverse strand, counting down.
AATGTAATTACCGAATATGGCAGCTTTAATAACACTGTTGGTGTTGGCGCAGCTGAATACTGGGATAAATATATTATGTAATAACTGTATTTGCCATCGACAAGCTAAAAAGAAGAATATCATTGTTTTGAACTTATCTTAGAAAAAAAAGAAAATGAGAGAAAATGAAAATTCTCTGGAGAATAAAATCTATCTGCGTATCAGCGTCTATCAAAAAAATACCAATTAATTAATATTTCCAAGTATTGAGAGCAGTGGTGGTCCAGTGGTAATGGTCGCGCCTTACAAGCGCAATTGCAGGCGCTTTACTTTGTGTAAATTATATCATCACCACCGCTCTCAGAACAGTGAAGGAAAACAATCATCGGGAGGAAACCGGCATGTCCTAAAAGCAAATATTTTAAGATATGTGTAATCCTCCAACCCGCACTAGCCCGCGTGATGGATTGTGGCCCATTCCCTTTCACAGAGAGGAGGCCTGTGTCCCAGCAGTGGGAATATGAAAAGGCTGCTGATGGTGGAAATAGGTATGAAAAATGTATTTTTCTCATCTATCTTCCAAGGTAGGTACCGTAAAGAGAGAAAGAAAATGTAAACAAGCTGAACTACCTAACTCGTAGAGTCATTTGTCATCGTCAGCTAAGAAAAAGTGTCTTTCCGCCGCGGGCTAGTCATTTGTTACTTTCTGATATAGTTTGTAAACAGATATACAGAACCTGTCCTTTGAAATTCGTGTCTTTATAAAATAATAATAATAATCTTTATTTCTCCATAAATGCATTACATAACTTTGATCTAAAAATTACTTAAGCTAGTGTTCCAGAGTAAAAAACCCTGACTTCTAAACTAGGTTTATGTACCTGTATCGTAGAAGCCAGTGTCCCTTCAAAGTGATGTGCTTAAAGAAAAATAGGACACATATTGTACACAATAATCGATTAGGGCAAGTTCAAGAGAAACGAAATAAAAAAGATAAAAAACAAAAAACATTAAATGAAAGTGTAGTGTATGTCTCTAGTGTATTTGTATGGAGTAATGTGTGTGTGTATGTTTGAGAAAGTGTGTGTGTGACTGTGAGTGTAAGTATGAGTGAGTGTGCGAGCTTATGCGATAGTATAATAATTATCATAATTTAACTTTTATAAAAAGGCTGCACTATTTATTTATATAATTAAAATTTCCCAGAAGAAGATCCTCAGTATTGCAGCTTTAATAGTATAAGAACTTATTTTCTGGAATGTTAGCAAATTTCTGGATATATTGCATAAGCCCCCGGCTCTTGCGATATCAAGTTGATTACCGACCGCCCGCACTATTACCTACTTTGTTTTTGCTTTTTTTTTTATTTTTTATTATTGATAGACTCGCGCTTGACCACTATCTCACCTGATGGTAAGCGATGATGTGGTCGACGGTGTAACACGCTTGCCTAGAAGTAACCTATTCACTCTTGACTTAAAGACTCCGAGGTTGTAGCTATCTGGAAACACAGACTCCGGCAGGGAATTCCACTCCTTAGCTGTACGCATAATGAAAGTATTTCCAAAACGTTTAGTGCGTATGGGTGGGATGTCCACCATGTACCGATGGCGCATCGCCGTACGTCTTGTAGTCCGATGATGAAACGGGCTAGGCGGGCTGCTTAACGTCAGTTTGACTTTTTTACTTTTTGTTTGGCTCTTAAGTAAGTAGCGCAATGATATATAGGCCTGCCTCAAGAGTGTATCTTTATTTAGGTATATATGTACATAATCCTGTATACATAAGTATAGATAGATTAAGATATTACTCGTACATTCGATACATTGTTCAACATGCTTAAACGCCTTTCAGCCGGCAGTCTCGCATAATATATAATCGAATCGAGAGCTCAAAATCAGCCAGTGCTATTTTTCTTGCAGCCTGCCATCTGTAAGGTTCCCTTCAGCAGGCAAACTTCTTATAACTTTCTTCTATTATTTAAATTATTCAAACCATTCATTAATTCAGAGTACTCAATAACAATATTCTCCAAACAAACGAAACTTGAACAAACCACCAATACTCATAGAAAACTTGCTCGTAAGCAGATTCATTTAATAACTAAACAATGTCTTCATAACTAGGAAAGCGCATCAAACACCCAAAACTGAAACTTGTCTATGCTAATAGGTATAAGTTCCACAATTCGCACGAAATCTGAGAATGTCCCTGTCTTTTTCTATCAGAGAAGTTCCATCCAATTCCATTTCCAGGAATTCCATCCCGGAAGGCATTATTATTCTGGACTTGTCAGAGAGATTCGTGCAAAGCCAAAGTGTTTATTTAAATTACAATAATTACATTTCTTATGTTCTTTAAGATGCTTCTTAGATAAAATTATTCGTTAAATGAAATTGTAAAATCATTGACAAAGCTATTATTGTCGTTTGCCTTTCGGTTACTAGTCCTTGTTATATTTTGGTCTCTGTTTATCTGGTCAGAAAAATGTAATAGGTACCATTAATGGATCAAAAAATAAAGGATAACAACTAAATTGGTAACGCGTTGTACGATACGGTAGATTGGTTTATATGGTGGGCACGGCACCGGACTGTAAACGCACCGGCAACATTTTTAGATGACAGCGACGTACTTGTAATATGGAGAATGAGTAATAAAGTAATTACTTTTGTGTTTTATTTCACATTTTTTATTACTTTTTCATAACATTCCCCTTGCACAATCTAAGAGAAAGTCATCTCTGTCGACAAAAATAGGTTCTGCAGGTTTTCCTAAACATAGTTGACTTATATGTACCTAACGAAATGCATTTCGTCTTTATATTATATTAATTACAGAAAAGAGCCGTTTCAATATTTGTATCAAGTTTTCTAGACAATCCCACTAGTTATCAAAATCAAGTTGAATCTGTGAGTATTCTTGTACATTCTGGTTTATATTGACATAAGTTTTGTTGCTGTACAAAGAATTAAAGTCGGTACCAAAGCTCCAAAGAAAGTGGTTGATCTTCTTTGTTAGTTTATGACATCTACCAATCAGCATTGCGCCACCGTGGTAGATTACGGCCCCCACTTCCTCTCACAGCGAGGCCTGTAACTGTGACTGGGAACGTAGGCTGATTATGGACACGAAATTTTTGTAAAAGTCAATCTTTAAAATGTTTGATCCGATTTCGAAAATTCTCTTCGGAAAAGGAACCTACACTAGCGCTGTCTTGCGCTTCAATATCATCCTTCATGATTTTGAGATGTATATGTTACAATTTACATGTACAAAACACGTATGTATGTGTACAACATAACCTCCAGAGCCTTGAACATTGTCGCCGAGTTGTCCGCTTATCGGTTTTCTAGCGGTTGCATTTCGAGGAGTGTGCGATGGAATTACTTGATCTAAGCCACTTAGCTCGTTCCTTCATCGTACTACAAGACGTACCTACGGCGATGCGCCATCGGTAAATGATGGATAACCATACGCACTAAACGTTTTGGGAATACTTTCATAGTGAAAACTAAGGAGTGGAATTCCCTGCTGGATGTGTTCCCTGATAGCAACAACCTTACTTTTAGGCAAGCGTGTTTCATCGTTGACCATATCATCACTTACCATCAGGTGAGATAGTGGTCAAGCGCGATCCTGTCAATTATAAAAATACAACTTTCTGACTTCTAAACTATACCTTCAGTTTTCTTAGTAAGTGTTTCAGGACCTTCATCAATCATCATCTGTTTACCCATAAAATAGTTTGTTTCGTAAAATGTTTTCAAGTATTATTTCTTTTCAATGAATGGATCCTTTTTAAGCACGCCTACTCACAAATTCATAAAATCATAAATCATAAATCATAATCATTTATTTGCTAATATGGGTAATTACATAGAGTTCTTAAAAATATAGCACAGTCCAACCATATTACACCTTGAGGTATGCAAATCATAAGCTTTATTACACACTTAAACACATATCATCTATAATTAACAACACACTTTCATTCATTTGATTCGTTAATTTCACCGCGTGGCAAATAACAATGATAAATAACAAATTAAGCTATCAATAATGTCAATAGAGGAATTAAATACAAAATGTCATATATTAAATGAGAATGTCAAGATACAATTATGAAAACGGTTTATGTAATAAAAATATATAATAATTAAAATTCGTGCATTATTTGGTAAATTCACCACGGCAAATAAAATTCAAACACAACAATCATAAATCAAATAATAATGTCACTAGATTAATTAAAAATTAAATGTCATGTATTAAATGAGCATGTCAAGATAATTGCAAATAAATGTCAAAGTAATAATGTTAAAAAAAAAATGTTTAAAAATATAAAAATATGTAAATTAAATTGAATAAATAGAATATTAATAATAAACTTAGTGTACCAGTCACATCAACAATATGTCCTTACATCCTCTTTTAAGTAATCCTGAATACTATAATAACATTTAAATAGCAAGATTTTTTTTAATTTATTTTTGAAATCATCGATGGATGGAGTTTCTAGTATGGACTTTGGCAAGTGATTGTTGCGTCGTTGAATTGCGCTCATCGTGTGTGTATTTTTTTACGTTCTTAAGCTTTTCTTTACGGAAAATGCTTTTACAATGCATTTCCTCGAAAACAGCGTTTTCCAAGCAGCGAAACTGTGCGGAAAGTGTCACTTTTTTCACTAGTGCTTTTTAATTTTCTGTTTTTTTTTTAAATTTTTAACTCCAACGTCAGCCCGTCGCAACGAGTTTTTATTATTTCAGAAAAGTTTAAAAAAATAGTTAAGTACAGATTATTATTCATATAAAAGGTAAAATAAAACTAATACTTCATTAAAGGCGTTTTTAATTACTCTAGATTTAGATTTTGATCAATAAATTACTAATTTTAAATATTCATTAAATATGTTTGGCAGAACGTATATTTTACTCGTGCCTTTTTGCGTTACGACCTGACAGTTATTTACACATGCGCAGTAGATATGCCCGAGGAAGTTTTAGTTAATCTGTGGTTATGCTGAGCGCGCTTGAATAAGCCCGCCATTTTATTAATTTTTGCTTGGTTCAGATATTTTTTTTTATTTCCTCGCACAATGCATAGTAAAATGTTGTATGATACACGTACGTAAAATGATTTCCGACTCGTGTCTTCTCGTACCTGCCGCACTTGTAGCATAAATAACTATTAAGTATTATTTTGGCTATTTAGGTATGTACTTGGCCGACAAAGAAGACAGCTTATCAGCAATGGAGGATAGGAAGTTATGATGACAATTTGTCAGAGGACGATATCCTAATAAACGAACAAAAAATAAAAAAAGTTAATTAAAAAATTCAAAAAACCCGACTGCTTAAGAAGCGAACTAAAAAGACGTATACAAGAAGAAAATCATGCTGGTTCAGTCGGAGGATACATATTCGCGAGCTGGCTGACCAAAACCAGATGTATCCTTCGACTGCACAGCATGATTTTCTTCTTGTTTACGTCTTTTTAGTTCGCTTCCCCTCCGGTGTCCAGCTTGGCTCCGGCGCCATTTTGCGGTATCGACCCGGCCTCAGTAAAACGCCAATTTCTCGGTATTTTTGTATGGGAACCATGTATGAATGTTATGTTGTTAGAATCGTTATGAAATAGGATTTACGCAGTTTTACCTTGTAATTTATTTATAAAAATTGTGTAAAGTCAGTGTAAGGGAAATTTTCCCAGTTTTGAGTAAAAAACAAAAAAAAATATAAAAAAAACATACCATTATTTCATAAAATTTTAATTTTATTTATAGGAATACACCCTATTACACAAGAATCAATAAAAATATCACACCTCCCTATACATATTTTTCATCCCACAAATTTACAAAATTACGCCGGAAAAAAATGACCCGGCCGGCGGCACAAAAAAGCTTTTGTTTTCACTTAGATTCGAATTTGTTTCGTTTAGAACTTCAATTAAATGCATTGTTTCGACAGATAATTAGCGTAGCATTGGTAATTACAATGGTTTGATGAGTATTAGGCACAAATAAACTTCGAAACACGAAGAAATAAAACCGGCCAAGTGCGAGTCGGACTCGCGCACGAAGGGTTCCGTACCATTATGGCAAAAAAACGGCAAAATATTCACGTTTTTTGTATCGGAGCCCCACTTAAAAAATTATTTTTTTCTGTTTTTAGTATTTGTTGTTATAGCGGCAACAGAAATACATCATCTGTGAAAATTTCAACTGTCTAACTATCACGGTTCATGAGATACAGCCTGGTGACAGACAGACAGACAGACAGACGGACCGTGGAGTCTCAGTAATAGGGTCCCGTTTTTACCCTTTGGGTACGGAACCCTAAAAACGGACACGAACGTGGTTGATTAAACACTATTTCGGCACGAATTTACACCAAATACACAAGAAAGCTTTTAAAAATAGTTCAACACTCCCTCTTGGAGCCCTACATCAGGGCTCCAGGGTCTGCACTCAGGATCTAACACAATCACGTATTTTTACATGTATTTGTAAACACTATGCGGCGACCGGACTTCGTGCACTGACTTTGACAATAAATATAATGACGTTTGACAGATCCACAGACCATAGGGATTTTTTTTCTCATAATTGTCTATTAAATAATCAACTAAAACCAAAAGTTATCGAGAATATCCGCCCTACTGACATAAATATATTAAAAACAAGCACAGACCTGAAAATGGCAAAGTGGCGGTCTGACACTTGGGTGCTGTCTGACAGATGGCATAGATACTGCCTTCAGTCCTGCCTTTAATCGGGTTTTTTCATTTTTTTAATTAACTTTTTTTTCGAATTCGGTACATAGAAATATATAAGTGTTATATATTTTTGAAATCGCCTCTTAAAACCCTTCATTTTGAATTAAGAAAAAAAAAATTGGGCCCCCACAATATGGCGCCCAAAATCTGCCATTTTCTATCTTACAATTTTAATATAGCCAGTGACACTCGCAGGGTTCAGACGAATCGATTGACGTAAGAATCATCAAAATCGGGCAACGGGTTAGGTCTCTGGAACGCCACATAGGAACAAACATACATACATACATAGACTGATAAACACATTACCCTCCTTCAACAGTCGGGTAAAAATCACTTCCTTTTTTACGAAAAACAAGTTCTTAAACTTTTACCTGTTCTCCATCAACCCGTTGGCCTCAAGCTTATGGAGGATTTTTTTTTTCTATCAACAACAACCTGGTTCTGCTGAAACAAAAAAGTACCATACGTATGAAAAAAACATGGATGGGTAAGGTTCACAGCGCGTGACGTGACATAACTCTGTGATCGCTGCGGTATAGGTCATCGAGAGGATTTTTATCAGATACCATGATGTCCACGGTGACTTACAAGATAGAATCGAAATGAAGAACTAGTCGCGTGAACCGCAATTTACGCAATTTTATTTTTTACTTTTCTTTTATATTTTTAAACAAAATATAATTAACTGTTTTTTTTTGCTCGCACGCTGTCGTGTTAAAATGTGTTAAAATTAATGTAAATTTTTTAAGGCAAATTTCGGTTGGAAATTAGATGTAAAAACATCAATCCTACCTTTGAAATTTAAATGAAACTGGTCGAAACGTAATCAGAACTCTTAATTATCGACATCATTATTATTCAAACCAACCCTTGGCAAAACTTAAAAGTACTTTAGGGATTCAGATCACATCTAATGCTAAAGTGTAAACCGAATGGATGCGTGGACCCGTCTGGTCAAGTACGTAGGTACAGTCACCAGCATAAATATGTACTTCACAGAGCATAATCGGCATATAACATTCCCTCCTCTGTAAGAGGGCGTAGGCTTTAAGCTACTACGTGAGCCCGTTGCGATTTGGTACATGTCTTTGAATTGTTCGTTCTAGGACGTAACGGTTTCCTCAGGAGGTTTCCCTTCACTGTTTTGAGAGGAAATAAATTGGTGAAGAAATAAAACAAAAAGTAAAGCGCATTTATGTGGGTTCGAACCCACAACCTAAAACTCGTAAAACAGGACCACTGCGCCATGCAAAATTAATAGACAAATTTCTCGTTAAATAAGAGAACAATTGTAACTTTTAGAAAATACCTATTCATATTAGTTTAATTTTAAAACTCCTGCGCTCGTACCACCATTTCTACTAATACTTTATTAGAAAATTGCTCTTGATTCGCCATCATCTTCCTTCTCTTGTGACATGTTACCCGTCGATGCAAACAAGTTTTTGTCTTCCATTCTGTCCTGTCAACCGTAGCATATCAGTTCACAGGACGGAATGGACGAATCTCAGATTCCATTTCCTTTCATATTTATGCTCTTGAGTGTACCTACTTAAATCGTTTACTGCATTGATATTCCGTTCCATAGGTCGAGCTTATTGAATTTTATTTTTAAACCCTTCTGTGGTCTGCAGTGTAGATTATGTGCTTCATTGAAAAAGTGGTCAGCGAAATTTATTTTGTGCACATGTTTTTATTAAATGAGTATGTGAGTTGTGTTCTAAATGCATTCAAATGTATTGAAAGCGTTGTTTTTAAATGTATTTATAGAAGTGGAATGAAATTGGATACACATTCACATGGAATTGAATAGGAAACTCATCAACCTTATTGACAGGCTAATATGCTACATATGAGTCTATTAGTTACAAAACCCGCAATGTCCGTTGTAATGAATCGCGAGTAATGTATTAGTTTCGTAGTACGCATTATTGGCCCTGTGGGTTATATTGGAACTATGGTTATTTGATTTAAAATAATGTAGTTAATCAAATACTAAACTTAATCATAATTAATCTTTACAAACTAGAACAATAACCAGAAAAACATTATGGACATTGCTGACTTTGTAACACTCGGCTGGACTTTGCGGATTTTGTTGCAAAAACAGCATGGACTTTGTGGGCTTTGAAACATATCTGTCCTGGCCTAGAGTGATTAAACCAGATTGATACTTTTACTTGAAATACCATTAGAGTCCGTGCCAGGTAAGATAGTCCGTCTATTCTACTAATATTATAGTGAAGGTTTATATGTTTGAAAATTTCATTGAAATTCGTTCAACTGCACGAATTTTAATGAAATTTCACACACTAATAGATTATAATCTGGATTAAAACATTATATTTTTTTTTATTCTGGTACCATAGGGATTTTTCGAACATCTACGCGAATGTTTATAATTTCAAATAAAACTGCTTGTTTTATAAGAACTTTATTAGTTATACAAAACCGATACTAAATTATAAGTAATGGTGATTCATCTTGTTCTTCACATACCGACTCTTCAAGGGAATCGATATCGTCAACCATATTTTCGTCCGGTATATCCTGTGATGTTGGCACTACTCTGTTATAGTACTCCAAAGTCATATATTTAAAGCATATATTTCAGCTGCAAGCCTCTAGGTTTCTGATTTCTAGATTTAGATCTTGTTTACCTTTCACATGTTTCAATATAAATGAGTCTTGTTTTAATTTACTTTCAGTCGATAAAAAGACTCATAGAATTTGCGAACATCCTGCAGTGGAATTTAAGAGTATTGTAACTTTTTGCATGTATGTTAACATGTAGGCTTAACAGGCAAATGCTTTAGCTGCGTACCTGAAATTAAATCCTTGTCATTCGTGTTTGTAGTTATTAACCAAGTATCTCTAAGTAGTCTGTGTTATTAATAGTGATTATAAAATGCAATATAAATCGTCATAGCCGATGCCGAAACACCCGAAATAAATAAATATACAAGAATTGCTCGTTTAAAATAATAAAATTACCTAAATAATGTTCTAATGGCCCAAAAATATAATAATTTGAGGTGGCCGCAAAGGCTTATACGCATAATTTTTTCCCAAAAATGTGAACAGGTATAAAGTATCAAGACATAATCATCATAGTATACTCACCATTGTTCTTTAGCACGATTCTTTTTCCAGCTTGCAGCGTTTACTCGTAGTTTTCGTGCCTGTTTATCGTCAACAACTTCAGGGTAACACTCCATGTCACATATTTTTTTATAAAAATATGCCCAAATAATAACTTTCAACATGAGAAAACTAAAATAAACTGAGAGCAAACTTACGACTGCAACAATAATCCGCCATATTGAAAGACGTGTCGTGATTGGTCGCGATGGACTATGCGTAATTTGATACAAACAGGAACGGACAATGCTGTTTTTGTAGCAAACTAAAAAGTTTCACAGCCATTTTCTATTGGACTAAGCGGACTTAGGTTTATTTGACTAATATAAAAATGATCTATTTTGTCTGTGGATTTTTGTACAATAGCTAAGTCATTTTTACTTTTTTGTGGACATTGCGGTTTTTGTAACTAATGGACTCATATATGCTTGTGGGTACAGTTAGGAGTGGAATTCCGGATAGATACAACCTGAGAATCTTTAAGTCAAGAGTTACTTCAAGGCAAGCGTGCAACAGACAATACTTACAAGTTGTAGGTCGTGGGTTCGAGCCCAGGCAGGCGCTTTACTTTGTGTTAATTATTTCATCACCACTGTTCTCAAAACGGTGAAGGAAAAAATCGTGAGGAAACCGGCATGTACTAGAACCAAAAATTTGAAGACATGTGACATCCACCAACCCCCACTGGGCCCGCGTTTTGGATAACGGCCCATTCCCTCTCACAGAGAGGAGGCCTGTGTCCCAGCCCTACAAATCTATGACAGAAGTTATTTGGGGATGAAGTAGGTAGGTAGGTACTACCAACTTCATCTACCTAAACGACGTCACTCCTTTGTAGCCACTGAATAGCCGGTCGAGTCTGTATTGCACAGTGGATGGGAAGTCTTCGGGGAATCGAGTGGGAGCCGCAGCTAGTTGTGGAACGTGCCGGTTATAGTGGATGGGAGTAAACGTTGAATTAAGTGTACCAACCAGGGGCGGCTGTACTTTAAGTACTCTCGTGCGCTGAACTGCCAGATTTTAATAGGTTTAGGAAAAATGTTTAATAATATTTGATTAACGATCTATTCAATATTAACAAAATTATGACGAACCAATTTAAGCTCTTTGCTAAATAATAATAAGACGTATATTGCTGTGAAAAAATATTCCCCGTGCGCTAGGCTAAAGCGCACGGCGAGTGATCATACAACTTCTACGAGATACGAGCGAAAACGCCTGGCGCGTGAGACAGAGATAGTTCAATAGAAAATGTACGGCAAATTATGACCACTCTCGTGCGCCGCCCCAGCGAACCGAAGATTACCGAGAGCGTGCAAGGTTTGTTTGACGAACGAAATTTACCTTCGGGTCGAGTACCAACATTACGCGGGTGGGAAGTGAGGCGGGGCTTGTTTACTTTTTGGACACAGTGCACGGCTTGCAATTTTGCAGTTGATCGCGGCTTTTAGTTACTTCTATATTCTAATTTCTATTGTTTTTTTAGGGTTCCGAAGTCAACAAGGAACCCTTATAGTTTCGCTCTGTCCGTCCGCAGCTTAGCTCAGAGAATCTAAGTACTAGAAAGCTATAATTTGGCATGTATATACATATTAATAATTCCGACAAAGTGGTAACATAAAATCAAGAAAAAAAAAATATTTTCGGGTACCTCCCATAGACGTAAAGTGGGGATGTATTTTTTTTTCTCATCTATCCCATGGTGTGGGGTATCTTTGGATAGGAAATTTAAAAATATTATTATACTTTATTATATAAAATATATGTTTGTTTAAACCATTTTTCGATTCAGAGATTCGTTTGCGTAAAATTAAGCTTTAAGTTGCAAATTTATGTTAGAGTCAAGTGTCCCCCCCCCCCTGCCAGCGAAATGGTTGCTCTTGATTATGTAAAAAAAATCACGGCAGTAGTAAATATAACGAAATTAAAAGGAAAATTATCACGGATAACAAGGCTTTACAAGTTTACGAGTAATAGTCGACCAACTTATAAAATATATTTGGAACAGTAAAAAATTTGTACAAATGCCATTGAAAAATTACTTAAATAAAGTTGATAGCTGTGTAAAACAGAGTAAATATAATGCTTAAGAACCATGTAAAAATATACAAAAATTAAATCATAACAGGCTTTACAAGTTTACGAGTAATAGTCGACCAACTTATAAAATGTACTTGGCACAGTAAAATTTTTGTACAAATGCCATTGAAAAATTACTTAAATAACGTTGTTAGCTGTGTAAAACAAAAAGTAAATATATACTTATGAACCATGTAAAAATATACAAAAATAAAATCATAACATCCTTAATAATAATGTTTTTTTATTTTATTTTTTATAGAATAATATTTAAAAATGTAAAAATATGTATATAAAATGAATAAATGGGATAATAATGATTTCTAAATTAATAATGTTTAAACTTGCATAACGCATTGGATTGGCCGGAGTCGTTGGCAGTACCAGTCCGTAGTCCATACGGCGCATGCGCGCGGTGGAGTTTATTTTGTGTTTATTTATTTGAAAACTCAACAGCTTATTATTAAATTACATGAATACATGTTCACCTCACTGTCAATGAACAGCCCAGTGCTGTTGCATCAACGTTACTTGCATCTTAGTAAACACACACACACTGCACAGTGACAGCGAGATGATGACAATTATCTCTTAAGCCAATAACAGAGTTTCACGGCATGGATAAAGCTAGGTAATGTTAATTAGCTACACACAAGTGCAGCTATTAGTGCTCATGTGATATTGAAGACTCATTGATCACATTAAATCAGAGTTAAAAGTATGTAAACATGCAAATATGGTTATATTAATTAGACAAAGGGAAAACAAAAAATTATCAGCGAAATCTAACATCATGAATATCATGCTCATTCGAAATATATCACACATAATCTTTAATCCTAAGAGTCATGAGAGTTAAGAGTTATGGCACAATTAGTTCACTAAACAATATCTGCTTGATTTGTCTCCGGTATGATTGTTTGGATAAATGAAAAATATCGACACTTTCAAAACTCTCAGAGAAGATGCGAGGCAGTCGGGTCATAACAGCATTTCTACCGTATTTTGTGCGGTAGCCAGGGATACTGAATAGTTTTGTATATCTGGTACATGTTTTTGGGGTACAGAAGTCCATACATGATAGCAGATCACTGCTGTCCAAACGACCTCGCAGGATATCAAAGAGCAAAAGCATATCCAACATCCTACGTCTATCCACAAGGGGAAGCATATCATAGTGTTTGCAGTCACGGGCATATGAATCATGACGTTTACGGTATTTGAAGTTTAGAAATTTTACGAACTTTTTCTGTAGATTTTCTATTCTTTTAGTATAGACCTCGTATTGGGGTGACCAGATTGGGCTACAGTACTCCAAAATACTACGCACATATGCAAAGTATACAATCTTTAGACTATGACAACACCTAAAAGGCTTACAAGTACGCATTACAAAACCAAGGTTACGAGAGGCTCTAATGGTGATGGTATCTATATGTTGGTCAAAAAGCAATTTGGAATCTAACATTATACCAAGATCCCTGACCACATCAACCCTTTCGATGGCATTATAATTAAATCAATAGGGATACTTAGTTGGGTATTTGGAACGGCTAAAGCTAATGCATTGACATTTCGAGACATGGACAGTGATATTATTTTGTTGATAATACCTGAATAGTGCATCAAGATCACGCTGTATCAGTTCACAATCAAGTTTGGATTTTACACACATGTATATTTTCATGTCATCGGCGTACATGAGATGTTTCGCGGATTTGAAACACGACTGAACGTCATACAGGTATGCGCAGTAAAAAAGAGGACCCAATAAAGATCCCTGGGGAACACCGGAGCGAATGTTTACGAAATCAGATTTGAAACCTCCCATAACCACAGCTTGCGACCGGTTCGATAAGTATGACTTAACCCATCTCAGTAAATCTCCATGGATCCCAAGTTTTTGTAGCTTTGCCAGCAAGATCACGTGGTCCACACGATCGAATGCTTTTTCGAAATCCGTGTAGACCACGTCAACCTGGCCAGTGAAGAAGTATTTTCGACGTTTTGTAATTAAAACGTAAAAGTAAAGTCAAATTAGATTCGATTTCCTAGCAAATTACTTATTTTCTTTTGTCGATATCCTTCTATAAAGTCAATATTCGACCCGACTTCATCACTAATTGAGTAGCGTAAAGCTTTCCAGAATGAAATAGTGAATACATACGATTTTTTTCTAATTCCGAAAGAGAAGAAACAAGGAGCGTGCACGCAAGGATCCACGAACGAACTATACCATTCCCCGTGGCTCTAACGCGCACTCGTATCGGCTCGTTTCGCAATTCGCACCCGCGGTGGTACTCAAATAGATAATTTTTTTCTTACTTCAGTTGTGAAGTTGGATGTTATAACTCCTTCTTCAGTTACCAGTTAGTCCTTATTTAGTTTAAGTCAAGAGTAAATAGATTACATCTAGGCAAGCGTGCTTCACCGTAGACCACATCATCGCTTACCATCAGGCGAGATACTGGTCAAACGCGAGAGTATAGATTTAAAAAAAAAACATCACCCTATGTGGGCCCGTTTTTAGACTTTGTGAGCCGCGGAAACCGTTCTAATCTTCATGTAACAACAAAAAAACCCTCTTTTTAGGCCGCCGTATTATGCAACTTCGGAACCCTATTACTGCGCGTGGCCCGACACGCACTTAACCGGTTTTTTATTTTTTTAATAAATATATAATATATGTTGTTTGTACCGAATAGGCTCCGAAACTACTGGGCCGATTTGAAAAATTCTTTCACCAATAGAAAGCTACGTTATTCCTGAGTAACATAGGCAATTTTTTTATCCCGAAAACGTGTCCTGTGGGGTGGCCCACGGGAGCGAAGCCGCGGGCAACTGCTAGTTTTTTAATATACTTACTGAGTTGTGGGACAGTGTGTGTGAGATTTCGACACTAAAGTGAATTAAAACGTTTCTCAGAAATGCCATGGACTCCAAGACAGGTTAAATGCACTTCCTGTGTTCATCATTAAAAAAAATATTCAGTCCAGATTTAAAAAAAGGTGATCGAACATTCCGCTGCGGAAAAAAATCGGCGTATCGATTTAATTGATAAAATATAAAAATTTATAGTATATACAAAATGTTGTTATTTTTTTTTTTTTTTTTTTTTTTTTTATTGTTGATAGGCTTGCGCTTGACCACTATCTCACCTGATGGTAAGCGATGATGTGGTCGACGATGAAGCACGCTTGCCTAGAAGAAACCTATTCACTCTTGACTTGAAGACTCCCAGGTTGTAGCTATCAGGAAAGACAGACTCCGGCAGGGAATTCCACTCCTTTGCTGTACGCATAATAAAAGTATTCCCAAAACGTTTGGTGCGTATGGGTGGGATGTCCACCATGTACCGATGACGCATCGCCGTACGTCTTGTAGTCCGATGATGGAACGGGCTAGAAGGAATTAGTTCATGCAATTCCAACGCACACTCCCCGAAATGTAACCGATAAAAAACCGAGAGGCTGGCAACTCGGCGCCGATGTTCGAGGTTCTGGAGCCTAGATTCGACCAGTACTTCATTGCCGATAAGCCTCTTGGCCCGTCTTTCGATCGAATCAAGTGCATCCAGCTGGTACTTGGCAGATCCGTCCCAGAGATGAGAGCAGTACTCCATGCATGATCGAACTTGCGCTTGATACAAGTTGAACAACTGTTCTGGCGTGAAGTACCGTCTCACCTTCGCGAGGATCCCCAATTTTTTGGCAGCCAGCTGAGCTTTTGCCTCAATAAATGGACCAAAATTGAGTGTCGATGTCAACGTAATGCCAAGAACCTCAAGATGGTCAGTGATCGGCACGGTCACACCACGGAAAGAAGGAGCCGGGTGGAATTGGCTCCTTTTAGCGGAAAAAAGACACGCCTGGGTCTTAGCAGCATTGAACCGGACCAGATTGGCATCGCCCCATTCGGAGACTGCCTTCAAGGACAGATTCAAGCGCCCAACCATGGCCTCCCGGAGAGACTGGATCTGAGGTCCAGTAGCGCGCACGTCGGATACGTACCTCTCAGCAACAGTGCTGTCGTCCGCGTACCCAAAGGTGCCGGGTTTTAGCAGATCATTTATGTGCAGCAAGAATAATGTTGCTGAGAGTACCGACCCCTGAGGGACCCCGGCATTAATACCCAGTTGGTCAGACGAGCGGCCATCAATAACCACTCGAATGGACCGGTCCCTCAGGAAGTCTGCAATCCAATCGCACAGACCACTGGGCAGACCGAATGAAGGAAGCTTACCAATGAGGCTTTCATTCCAGACCCTATCAAAAGCCTTCGAGATGTCGAGGGAAACGGCAAGCGCTTCCCCGTGCCTCTCGATGGCCTCACTCCAGATGTGAATGGCATACGCTAGAAGATCCCCAGTTGACCGGTTTTGGCGGAAGCCATATTGGCGGTCACTGAGGATGTCGTTAGCTTCTAGGTATGCCAGGAGCTTGGAGTTTAGCACTCGTTCCATAGTCTTGCAGAGAATGGACGTTATTGATATGGGTCTGTAGTTGGCTGGGTCAGCCCGACTGCCCTTCTTGGGCACAGGCTGAACGTTAGCTTGCTTCCAAGTTTTCGGCACTTTTCCCGTCTCATACGAAAGGCGAAACAGGCGTGTCAGGATCGGAGACAGTTCAGGCGCACAGGTTCTGAGTACAATTGCCGGAATCCCGTCGGGGCCACTAGCTTTGTTCACGTCAAGGTTGCGCAGCACCCTACGAACGTCCTTTTGGTGGATGCGAATGTCCGACATACTCGTCTCGCATCCGACAAGAGAAGGAGGGGGCCGCGCGTCACCAGAATTAAGACGTGAAGATTCCGCAAAAAGAGAGGCAAACAAATTTGCTTTCTCCTCAGCGGAGTGGGCCAGTGACCCGTCGGGTTTCAGCAGGGGTGGAAGTGAGGGACGGCAGAAGTTCGATTCCACCGACTTAGCCAGGGACCAAAACGCTTTACTACCCGCTGGGTAAGAAGCAAGTTTGGTCCCAATACGGCTTATGTGGTCGAACCGAGATCTTCGAATCACCTTCTTGCAGGACTTGGCAGCCCTGTTGTAGGCTCTCTTCCACTGACCCACGTCGCTTGCTTTGCGCGTCCGAGCGTCGACCCATGCCAGGTAGGCCTCATGTTTAAGCACGTTGGCGCGCTTGCACTCGGCGCCAAACCATGGCTGGTCGACGCTAGACATTGCTACGTCAGAGAACGGAATGTAGTACTCCATTCCCCGACGCAACACATCCGACACGGCGTCTGCGCATGACGAAGGATCAGCTGAAGAGAAGCAAGTAGGCTGCCAAGGATAAGATGCGAAAAAAGAACGCATCCCATCCCAATCCGCTGACTTGTACCGCCAAACCCTCCGAACGCCTCTTGGGCTGGGATCGGGTGGGGAGTGGACGGATACAGACTTCACCAGACAATGGTCGGAACTACCTAAAGGTGAAGATACCGAAACCGAGTAGCGGTCTGGATCTGTTGTCAGCAGAAGGTCCAAGCAATTGGCTGTGTGCGAATCAACATCCGGCACCCTCGTTGCCCCCTGGACCAGCTGGGCGAGATTTAACGCAAGCGCAAGCTTTCTCGTCTCTCGCCCAGCATGATCAGTGTTCTGGTACGGGAAAAGCCACTCCTGGTGGTGGGCATTGAAGTCCCCCAGTAACACTAATTGGGCGGAAGGGTACCGATGCTGTGCTGTATCAGCCGCCTCACTAAGATACTCTATGAGCCTGGTTGTCTCCTGATCGCCGCTGTGCGAGCGGTAGACACAGGCGTAGACAATTTTATCAAGGCCCGTGTCCAGCATAACCCACAGCACAGAGAACCTAGAGTCCTCAAGGTTTCGGAGACGCCGATAACAGATGTCGTCTCGGGCGTACATGCATACACCCGCGCGTTGCTTAAAATTGTGCTCCAAGGTATACCCTGGGTATGTTAGGTACGATACGTCTGACGGACATCTGATCTGCGTCTCCGAAAGGAAAAAGAGAGCCGGCTTATCAGTCTCTAGGTGATGATGGACTGCTATGAGGTTGGAGTGCAGGCCTCTAATGTTTGTAAGGTGCACTTTGAGTGGGAGGGGGTGCAGCCGCTGTTCAACTTTGAACTTTTTTTTCCTTTTCATTTTGCGAGTGAAGTAGGGTGAGGAGAAGGAAGTGAGATGCGGTTCCTCGCTGCTAACCTTCAGACACGCACTGAAGGAACGCCATCATTGGGGGACTAGTCTGGAGACTGCGGGGACGCCCGAGCCCCCCCGGGAATGTCCATCGGGCCCTCCCTTCTGGTCGCCAACCAGCACGATGGCGCATTCCGGGATTTTTCGTCAGTTGGCGGGGCAGCCTTTCGTGTGGGGCTGGCACACTACTTGGGCCCCCAACTACCTGCGGTCGGCCAGCGGTGCACCGTGCCTCGGATCCCGCTACCCTCCGCGACCAGTCGCCCGATACATCCATAAAAGCGCGCGTCAGGCTGGTCTGCCTGCAATGGAACCGCCATCTCGACCCAACTCCTGAAGTGGCTACACCGAGCATCGCACCGGAACACGGCTAGGCCGCTTGGCGGTACGTCTTTGCCCGGTGGGTGGTCGCAAGCCTTCGGCCGAAGCCTACCACCAGTTATTGTCACCTGATTGGCACCACCCGGGGACCACGTGTAGGGTATCATATAGGGTACTTTCCTACGGACGTGGGTGACTCGGCCCCCTATTTATAGTACAACTTGTTGACTTGACTAGATGGCGTCGAATTAGAAGTCGCTAGCAAGATAGTTTGCCGATTTACATAGGTTCCTGTGAATTTTAGTAAATTTAACACAACCTCGAATCCAACGGATAATAAGTGAGCTGGTAAAGTGAACCACTACTTCTATGATCCATCAGCCACCACTGGTACCAACTAGATATAGTTTGAGAACGGGAGATAAATGTTGTATTGAGAGGAGTAATTATAGGTAATATTCGAAGATATTGAATATAGGCAGTAGAAGATATTTGTGAATAGCATGCCACGTGTTAGTAGGCCAGACAGAGCTGGGCGGGCTACTAGTTAGATATAAAAGTAATATGACTTCGCCTGAGTTTGTTTCAATGTTTCTTATCAGAGAAGTCAGCAAGGAAACTACTAAAACCTAAAAGTGTTATTACAATAGTTACGTCAAAGTCAACGGTAAAATATATTTTTCAGTTAGGCTATCAACGGCAGTTTTTAATGTCAAAATTTACGATCAATAAATTAATTATAATTCTACTGTCCATTCGCAAAGGTACTCCGTTGTTATGGAGTAGAACGGACAAAAATCTACAAATATAATCTAAACAGAAAGTGTTTCACAATATTTGATAAACATTAATTCATTAATTATACGTGAGGACGATGCACCTAGAATAACACTACTACACAACTATGTACTATACAAAGTATTACAAGCAATAACAGATTAAATTAATTTATAGATAGGTACTTGGTTCTCACAGACTTACACCAATTGTTCTGACTTACACCTATTGACCTATTGTTCTGTTTCTTCTTCTTGTCTGTATATTATGTGTGTGTGCATGTTTAATAAATTGCAAACCTAGACAAATTAGTTCAACATATAAAATATTGTCGTCATTACAAAGACAAAGATATTTTATTTCAACTAGGCCACCAAGCGGTACTTTTGAACGTTAAATGAAAATGATTCTACCGTGCATTCGGAAAGTAGCTTATTATGGAGAAGAATGCACAAGAAACTCCTTAAGCACAAGAAACTCCATAATCCTCCATTAGCCCTTTATGTAATATAGACGTGTGTGAAAGAAAAGTTGCTGCCGTCCGTTTTCTAATTTGATGAAATGACGAAATCGGATAAATTTGTAACTCTGTGGTTCACCTTTAAATTCAACTATATCTACTTAAAATGATGACCTTTTGTTATTACAAAGAACCCAGAAATGGTTAGAGATGAACAATGACGCGGAAGATACTATCAAATATTAACTTAATGTTCAAAGGTCATGTACTGAGGCGAACCAACAACTCCACTCAACTCATAAAAGATCAACAGCAAGTTATATTGAATCTCCACATAGAATCGTAGAACTAGTTTGGACGAAAACACAAATTAAAATTCTAGAGAAAACGTCGGTTATTATATAGTTGTACATATCGCATAGGATGTGTCTCCCGAGAAGCGGATGACTGTTTCCACCAGGCTTTAATAACGGAGAGGAGGTAACCAGTAGATAACGTGAGGTAAGCTGTCTAACCATTCCACCATACAAAACAAGAAGACGTTTTGCCACTACATCTTTTATGATTTGATAAGCTGGCATTTTATTAAATAAATATTCAAATTTCGATTTATTAAAAATATAAGTTAAAATATCACATGAAAAAAATGTGATTTCAGAGAAATCTTCGTAGATGAAAGAAATATTTTTTTGGTGTTTCTTGTTAATTATTCTGTGGAGTTTATATAGATATCTCAAAGACTTTTTATATCATAGATACGAAGATAGATAGTAGTATCAGTTATTCTCTGTAGATATCAGGTATTATAGAACTGTTGTTTCTGTAATAACTGATATCTGAAAGAAATGAACAGTAAGAAGAAGAACCAGCTACAGAAAATCTACTTTTACAGCTTCAAATAAGAAGGCGTCCATCGGTTTTACCGTACGGGCTAGAGCGTGAGCCTTTCTGAGCCTGCCGTGTCCAAGGTTCCGTACTTTTACAACGGCCAGTGTTTTGTTCCGAGAACTGTGGTGCTGTTTCTGCCCGTAATCCAGCATTAAAGCAGTAGTATAGACAGCTAATTAATTGACGTATTATTTTTTAATTAATTTATATTTGTGTTAAAATAAACATAGTAAATTACGTGATAGTTTGAACTTTATATTTCCATGGATCAAAACTTAGTTTTATGTCGGAAAGGATTTGTTTACAAATGGATGCATAAGCCAGAATATAACCAGTTGCAACTTCGTTGAGGATAGGTACGTGTGATCAGCGTGATACTCTCAAATCTAGTTAAAATTTCTCTCTTAAATATTTTTCTTACCAAATATATAAAATAAAAAATTCAATATCAATATCTGCTGTTTTTTTATTGAAATAATCAAGTGTTTTACCTTTTTGTATTCTTTTATATTCCTATTTTCGTTGTATTTTTATTTTATATCATATTTATACGTCTTAATGCAGCGTAAGTGCTTTTTTCTCATTTTTAGGGCAGAATCTTGAAAAGGAGTACCGAAGGGTCCAAACGGAGCCCTATAGTTGTCATTCACGAGTCCGTCTGTCTGTCCGCCGTCTGTCGCACAGGTTTTAAAGCCAAACGGTTTGAGCTACACTCTTCAAATTTTCACAGTATAAGTATCTGGTTGACCCAAAGCCATAAAAATTGTCTAAAATATTTTAAAATGCTTTTAAGGTGTCTCCTTTTTCTGTCTCTTTTTTATACAGATAAAGGGAGCGCTAAAAAATATGGTAAACTGTCCCATCGAGGGGGTATCGTTATTAGAACTCGCTGAAAAGATAAAAACCGTATTTATTGTTTTAAAAAATATTGGGAGACAAAGGGATTGGCGCTAAGTCTTTGCCCAGTGGGTGGTCACAAGCCTTCGGCCGAAACCTACCACCACTTAGTGCCACGGGGTACCCGGGAATCGACCGGCAGCCTTATTGCGTGCACTTACAAAGAAGTTAAACTCTATCCAACCGACCAAATCGACCTATCACATGCGAGATGAATGCGCGTCCGTTTTGTGTGATTGGCCGATTTGGTCGGTTGGATAGAGTTCAACTTCTTTGCGCACTTACACAATACGGCTGCGGGACGACGGACCGGGACGTGGGTGACTCGGGCCCCAAACCCTAACCCTCTTACAAATAAACGCGGAATAAAGTTATACCAAGTATAAACCTATGAAAATGTATGGTTATTCCTTTGTTATACCTGGTATAACTTTATTCCGCGTTTATTTGTAAGAGGGTAAATGTGCGAAGTCCGACACGCATTTGGCCGGTTTTTTTTATAACGCCACAAAATAGCGCCCGAATTTAAAAAGGAAATTTTATGTTTTAGATTTGTACTTCTTTCTTTTTTTCATTATTGTATGCGAAGTGCTCTTCGAAGAATCTTTAATTTTTATGTAGTTTCACAACCTGGTAATTTCTGAATTTTGAATATGATTATGCGAAGTATGCCTCTCTCTACCTATACCACTGATCGCACGACGATGTAGCTTGTGATTCATTTTGATTGAGATGTATGTCATTTATTTCAAAAATAACTTTGTAAGACAATAAAGAACTTTTACAACATAAAAGAACGTATATTTCTGCCCGCATAATTATATTTAACCCGAATTTTATTTCGTTTTCATACCTAGCGGTAGTTAGATTCCATAGTGTATGGTCGAATATATGAATGGTTAGGCGTCGAGTATAAAGGTAAGTTTGGCTTAAAAGGCTGTATGATAGTAATATATATATATTTTAATTCTTAGCCCAGCTGTTTTTGTTTTTCCTTGTTTAAGTCGCCGTTGTCTTTATTGTTCATACCATTCGATGTTTAACACTTTTCAGCTAGTTGTAGCAAACTCTATCTCAATTCTTGTAACTTAACTAAAGGTTTTACACCAAATTTCCTTATGTTCGGTAGATATGTTTGTATGGATTTATCACGTGCAATTAGCCAGACTCTAAGCACTAATTTAACTGAAAGTCAGGCTCAACACGCGTCGAATGTGTCTTCCATTGCCTAGGTTTTTGCGAAAGTTGCTGACAATATATTATTGATAACCTCCTGTTTTGAAGTCGTGTAGTAAAACAATTATTATTAGCAGTCTAGACTGCACCAGCATCCTATCCAAAGGCACTAGATGAAGGGAACTAAGTATGTACACGTAAATAAATTTACACTGTGATAGCATTAGTATAATAATTAAGTATTAGGGATAATTTTGTTCTTACAACTTGTGGCCTGATAAGGTGTGTGTAATTAAATTATTCTTATTAAAAAAATCAAGTGCTGTACATGTTTATAATGTTCCTCTTGAGGAACATTATAATCTCTCTCCTCCCTTCAACTTGCTACTCTCTTCCTGGTTTCGTACTCATAAGAAACGACAGGATGGTTGGTGGTGGTGGTGGTGTTGCCATATACCTCCGTGCACACATTCCCTTCTCTGTAGTCCATGTGTCAGCGCAACCACCGCCATCAAATGCTGGTGAACACCTCTTTCTTGAGGTTGAACTACACCACTCAAAATTACTTCTTGGCGTCTATTATTGTCCCTCCTTACGCATCAATTTCTTCGCATCTTTTGAAAATCTCTTAGAACTTCTGGTCCCTTCTTACAGTCATAGCATAATCATGGGTGATTTTAACACTTGTCTCCTGAAAAAAGATCATCGCTCTTCTTCTCTGACTAATGTTGCAACTTCTAGCAATCTTTCCATTCTGCCGCTATGTGCTACTCACAATTTGCCAAATTGTACTCCTTCGCTTCTTGACTTGATTTTTGTCTCCTCTCCTGATCGCGTGGCTAAGCATGGCCAATGCGGAGCCGACGCCTTTTCTCATCATGACCTGATTTTTCTTTCTTATAAAATTCGTCCACCTAAGGCTAAAGCCAAAGTTCTCATGCAACGCAATTTTGGTGGTATGAACGTTGACAGCCTTTGCGAGGATGCCAGCAATATTGATTGGTCTCCTCTGTTTGCCTCCACGTCGGTCGATGAGCAGGTTAATATCTTTACCGCTAAACTCATCGAGCTTTATGATGTTCATGCTCCTGTACGAGCTGTTAAAGTTAGGCATTTGCCGGCGCCGTGGCTGACAGATGAGATCAAAAAGTTAATGCACAAAAAAGTTGCGGCGAAGGCCAAATATAAGCGACGACCTACTGATGCGAATAGGGACAAATATGCCTCTATCCGCAACCTCTGCAACAAGGTGTGTAGGAATGCTAATCGCCAACACATTCATAACTCTGTCCAAAACGGAGACTCATCCAAAGTTTGGAATTTTCTAAGATCATTGGGGGTCGGTAAAACGCGACAAGAGTCTATCCCTAAAGATTTAGATATCGATGCATTGAATAATCATTTCACAGCTTCGTCCAATTTCGATAGGACAGTAAAATTGAATACATTGGATTATCTTTCATCTCTTCCGACTCCCAGTTATGCTCCATTTGTTTTTAGTCAATTCACCGCATGTGATGTTAAGAAGACCATACTATCAATTACTTCCAATGCAATAGGAAGTGACTGTATCAGCCGTAAAATGTTACTCCCGGTGCTGGACGTTATCCTTCCTGTCATTTGCCACATCCTTAACTGTTCTGCGTCTAGCGGTGTCTTTCCATTATCATGGAAAGATGCACAGATAATTCCTTTACCAAAAAAGTCCAATCCCACATCCTTTTCTGAATACCGTCCAATATCTGTCTTACCATTCCTGTCCAAAGTCCTAGAACGGTTAATCCATAATCAAATGAGCACTTTCCTGACCAAAAATAATCTCCTCAATCCCTTCCAGTCCGGCTTCCGTCCTGGTCACAGCACCTCCACAGCTCTTCTCAACATTACGGATGATATTCGGTCAGCCATGGAAAGCAGTAATCTCACGGTCTTGGCATTGCTGGATTTCAGCAATGCTTTTAATACTGTTGATTTCGATGTTTTGCTTGGCATTCTATGCTCTCTTAATATATCTCCATCGGTGGTTGACTGGTTTCGTAGTTACCTGTCAGGGCGCCGGCAACGTATTAACATCGGAGAGAAGTTGTCGTCCTGGTGTAATACTTCTGCCGGGGTACCACAGGGTGGCGTTTTATCCCCATTACTTTTCGCAGTTTTTATAAACTCAATCTCCAATGAACTAATTTCTTCCTACCATCTTTATGCAGACGATCTGCAATTATACACGCGAGCTCCTCTCGGAAAGCTGTCTGAGGCTATAGCTACCATCAATACTGATCTGGCTCGCATTTGCGATTGGAGCAGGAGGTATGGGCTTATGGTCAACCCTGTAAAGACGCAGGTAATTGTAGTGGGCAGTTCTAGATTGGTTTCTAGGATTGACTGGACGTGTCTTCCCCAAGTTCTTTTTGACAATTCAGTAATTCCCTTCAGTGAGAAAGTTAAACACTTGGGGATACTCATCGACAAGAGCTTATCTTGGACTGCTCAACTGCAAGAAGCTAGCCGCAAGTTGTTTTCATCTGCTGCAACTTTGAGGAGACTGCGTAATTTTCTTCCAACTGCCACTAAGATTGCGCTTGCACAATCTCTTCTTCTTCCCATCCTTGATTATGCTGATGCCAGCTATCTTGACCTTACTCAAGAGCAACTCGATAAACTTGAGCGGCTTCAAAATTTTTGTATAAGGTTCATATTTGGTTTGCGCAAATATGACCATGTTTCCGAATTTCGTGTAAAGCTCAAGTGGTTGCCAATTCGCCTTCGCCGGAATGCTCATATTCTTTCTCTTTTGTTTAAAGTGCTCTTTACTCCTTACACCCCTCTTTACCTCAAGGATCGTTTTCAGTTTATCTGCGATTCTCACACGAAATCTCTAAGGTCATCAGATAACTTGCGACTTAAAATGCCAATGCATTCCACAACTTTCATGGATAAATCTTTTACTGTCCAGGCTGCTCGTCTGTGGAATGCATTGCTTGACTCAATAAAACGTGCTCAGTCGTTGCCTGTGTTTAAAAAACTCATCAAAGAACATTACCTATCGCTGTGATTGTGCTCTTGGTTTTTGACATAATGTGCTTATATATTAAGTATGTATGTATTTATGTATCTATTATTTAACATATGTATGTATTTTTGTTTCTAGTGAGTATCTATTTTATGTTTATTGTTGCTATTGTCGCACCACTGACAACCCCATGTCATGTCCAGGTATTTCTGTCCATTCCAGGTTGCCTGGAAGAGATCGCGGAATGCGATAAGGCCGCCCATTGTATATTATAGTATTAAGTTTCTTTTTTTCTTGTTTATTAAGGTGTACAATAAAGTGTATATAAATAAATAAATAAATAAATAAACATTATTATTATTTTTGTTCCATACCTTGGTATGGAACGAAAAGAATGACTTACAAACTATTTTCAAGAAGAATAGGTATTCCACCATTTCAGTAGTTTTATTCATGAGTAAGTGTG
This sequence comes from Anorthoa munda, assembly GCA_945859665.1. Lineage (NCBI taxonomy): Eukaryota > Metazoa > Arthropoda > Insecta > Lepidoptera > Noctuidae > Anorthoa > Anorthoa munda. The sequence goes on along the minus strand of OX243907.1, from coordinate 2,256,833 downwards.
AATATGCAATGAGTGTGAATGCAGAGTGACGGTAACAAAGTGGCTTCTTACATTGGACTACGATATGACGGAATGTCTCTTGGCTTAGTAAAAACTCACAGTACACACATTGACAATTCACAAATATACACGTGCACTCACTAACATACTTATAACATACAGACACTTTCTTATAACACCAACACAACTCACACAAATCACAGCACCATGCTTATACTCTTCTTTACCTATTTTTAAGATTTTAAAGTGTGTCTTTTATAAAAAAAATTAACAGAACGAAGGAGCCTGGATCTCACGACACAGGGAATTCTAATATGAGGTCTAGGCATTCAATCTACTTGAATGTAACCTTATCAATTTTTTTTTTCTTTATTCTTATTCTTTAGTTTCATCTCTTAATTTTAGAACAAGGAAGCCATGAGGTATTAAGAGTAGAATATTATAATATCATGTAGTAACACTGGCCCAGTGTTAGCAACGCCATACAAAAAGCTGAAACGCAGCTATCAAAAATAGAATTACACACATCATTTATCAAAAGCAAAACAAAATTGGGAACGAAGACAACAACACTTTTATTTGAAAAATTATCCCTATACAAAATAATAAAAACATTGTTCACAATAAGAGCAAACATAATAAATATGAGGAAAAAAATCTCTCTTCGTGCGAATTTCTGCGCGTATTTACATAATAATTATTCTACTTTGAGAGAAGCCATTAAAATACACAAGGGTAGGCACGGATACGGTCTCACCGTGTCACTGCCGTTGGAGTGAACACAAATACACGAGTGTGTACGTAGTATATGTATGTGTCGCAGCCATCTGGTTAAATAAGCCAGCTAATTAAAAGCCTAGTCCGATAGTTAATTAAACTAGAATCATTCAAGGTTGAACAACTTGGCGTATTGAAAGTCAGCCTTTTGAAGATAACAGTCCAAGACTCAGCCGAGTGAATCAAATCAGATTTTTCCACTGCGGCGCTAGTATTCACCAAAACAAATATAGCGTCAACAGCGCAAACCGTGAATTAATAAATTTAAGTGAAATTATAGTGTTTTATTGTCATAATAATATAAAAACATGGAGGTGCCAAATAATACTACGTCTTTGTGAAATGCAAGTTTTTGTGAAATATTTGAGTCTGGACTAAAGTAAACCTAACTAATTTTACAAATTCATCAATATCCAATTTAACTAAATTACTACACGACAGTCGTCTGCTTAAATTGCGCTCAATGACTTGTTTAGTTGTCTTTCAGCCATTTATTTTTCATTGGACGCCGGCATTTAATGAACAGCCAAGACATCCAATAGAGATGATAACGGGGTACGAAACAGCAAATTCTATTTAGTCCGCCTGTTAAATTATTAAAAAATATTGGATCTAACTGAAGGACTAAAAATATTTGTTTAGTCGTCATCTCTATTAACTGGCTAATTTAACCAGATGGCTGCGCCATATGTATGCCCCGAGAGTATTCCATGCGCTACAATGATTCAATCTACGGCGACATCGACACGCTGGGCCAGGTGTGAATGGTACATCCTTATTGTATAACGTAAGTTTAAGTAGTAAAATTTTGTAGGTATGTCTTCATAAACTGACTACTTGTATTAAATTAATGAAAAGAGGAATGTAGAATTACATACCTCTCTTTTCTTTTTTTTCTTCTATCATAGACAAATAACGAGAAAAGCAAATATGGCTTCTGACTAGATGTTATTGACAAACAATGTTATCTTATATGGCCTATCTTGTTGCAAGAGCGCAGGACGCATAGCACGGCACGCCAGCATCAATGACATTATTCGTCGAGCCCTTATCACCGCCAGTGTACCAGCTGTATTAGAACCTAACGGCTTGGTACGTGACGATGGGAAGAGACCAGATGGTATGACATTGGTGCCGTGGAAGGTGGGTAGGCCTCTGGTGTGGGACGCAACCTGTGTCGACACCCTTGCGCCATCTCATGTTCCTAGTTCGGCGGGCTGTGCTGGCGCTGCTGCTGCGGCTGCTGAGACCCTCAAGCAGCGCAAATACTGTAACCTAATTGGCAATTACAGTTTTGAGCCGTTTGGGGTCGAAACGCTTGGGTCATGGGGCCCGAGTGCACGTCTCCTTTTTATGGAAATCTCTCGCCGACTGATCGACACTATGCGTAACCAGAGGGCTGGATCTTTCTTTGCGCAGAGAATCAGCATTGCTATTCAACGTGGCAATTCTGCCAGTATTTTCCCGGATGACAGCGATGTGGAGGAATACTTCAATGCCTAAGTATACCTTTCTTTTGTATATAGCATAAGTAGTTAGTTTAAGTATAATATTGTATAGTTTACTTTTATAAATTCATTTATCTTATACAGAAATGGTCAAAATGTTAAAAGTAGCTGTCGACTTTTTATTGCTTCTTTTGCACTGAGGTTGCCAAAACTTCTAGAACCTGAATGAGGTTGGTACAGCAGTGATTCTCACGCTATGCTACTATGCCAACCTGTTCCAGGCACAAGAACACAGAGTCCACAAATTATTATTTATTTAGATGTCAAATAAAATCACAAGATGTCAATCATAAATAGTGCGCCAGCAATGAGTAATTAGGAGCTCTAATACACTTAAGAGCAAAACTATCACATAGGCACCCTATGTTTAAATATCGCAGATATTATAAAATTATGTTTATAATCAAATTATAAGTACTGTGTGCGCTTTTCAAAAGTGGTAAGTTCTTGATGGAAACACATAAAAACGAGTGTACAAAGTTGGTATATTTGACGGTTTCCACGCTTTATCTGAACCTACGAGAACTCTCCTAAATTACGTGAACATGACTGGGTTGATCGTTGGTAAATGCGCATTGTTGTTATGTTATGTTAGGGGGGTTTGGTTTCCGCACTTAGTCCTTCAAATGGACCTTTGTACGTGGGCCATGGCGGCCGTTGGGTGGTCATTCCAACAAGCCCACCTCCCTCCAGAAGTCAATTAGAGCTTCTGGGTTCCTCAGAACATCCGTGTAAGATCTGGGTGACCCGAGGGTTTGTGCTCTTATCTGTGTGACACCTGTGCATTCTAAGAGAACGTGCGCAACGGTTTCCTCAGCCTCCATGAATGCCCTGCACAGAGGACTGTCCATTATGCCTATTGTGTGGAAGTGTTTATTGAGTGAGCAGTGTCCCGTGATGGTCCCCGTCACCAGGTGGAGGCCATTCCTGTCCAGGCGTAAAAGACGCCTGGTAAGCCTACTGTCCAAGGATGGCAGAGCTTCTTTGGATTGCCTACAGCCTGGTGCCGAGGCCCACCAGATCTCCGCCTGTGTCTGGGTGAATTCCTGTAGCCACGTGCGTATTTGGTTGAAGGGGATGGGTACAACAGGTTCGGGTCCATAGACCGTCGAGCTGGATCCGCGCCTCGCAAGCTCGTCAGCCGCGTCGTTGCCCGCGCATTGTTGTTATATCAAACGATTACAAGTGAAGGTTCCTATCGATAGTAACTGATAAATGGATACTACACCCGCGGAAGCTACTTAGGTTGTTTCACAAATACAGTACTGTCGGATTATTAAATTATTTAATTACAATTTATTTTATTTTCTAATAATATCTGCGATTAAAGTTCTCTGCGCTAGTTTTGCTCTCCATTGTACTTCAAACTCGCTAGAGAATTATTTTAATAGATATTGTGAAGATAATTTACTGTGTATTTATTGTTGCTATGTTTACTTTGGGAGCTTTGACGTTACACATTGACGTTAATGCTACTGAAAATCTCAAGTAAGTAGAGTGCATGAACTAACGGGCTATGGATTAGGGGTCGTTTTACTTGTAAGTAAGAACTCGTTGGTTTCTTCAATAAAGGTACATTAAAACCAGCATTAGACAGCCTCTGTCTGGTATTACTACTGTAATGGAACTTTGGCTTATCTATGAGGCATTATACAATGATTTTTATAGATTGTAATTTTTTTGAGTTCTACTTTAAAATAACAAGAAATGAATAATATGAAAAAAAACCGGCGAAGTGCGAGTCAGACTCGCGCACAAAGGGTTTCGTACCATTAATACGCTACATATAAGCTAACTTCTTTCGTAGTAGATAGCCTAGACAAGGGAGAGAAAACTATTGGCATCTTTCTCGACCTAGCAAAGGCCTTTGATACCGTTTCAATTCCCATTCTTCTCAGGAAGCTAGAATTAATCGGTGTTCGCGGGATTACCCTCAAATTCCTCAAAGACTACCTAACTGACAGAGAACAAAGCGTAAAGGTGAGTGACTATGTAAGTCAACCTGGAAAAATGTGGTACGGTGTACCCCAAGGAAGTATCCTGGGGCCTGTATTGTTTCTAATATACATTAATGATTTGTGTAACCTGCAACTGAATCAAGGTCAAATAATTACTTTCGCGGACGATACAGTTCTACTGTTTAAAGGACAATCCTGGCAGCAGGTATATAAACTAGCCAATGAAGGTTTTTCCCTAGTATCTACATGGCTCGACCGCAATCTGTTAACTTTAAATACACAAAAAACTAAATACATTACCTTTAGCATTCACAATAAGTCACAACCACCATTAAATACCTTTCATATTAAATATCACACATGCAGCAAATCCAGCACCTGCACATGCTACTCTCTTTCTAAAACACAATCAATTAAATATCTTGGACTAATTGTAGACCAAAACCTAAATTGGAATGAACACATTATGACCTCAACAGCTAGAGTCAGAAAGATGATATATATTTTTAAAAGGGTCCGCCATTTTTGCAACAGAAAATTACTACTTACACTTTATTACGCACTTTGTCAATCAATTTTAACATATTGTATCTCCACATGGGGAGGCTCATCTAAGTCAACAATGATTAACTTAGAGCGCTCGCAGCGTGCTATACTGAAAGTTATAACATTTAAGAGGTATAGATTCTCAACTGAAATACTATACAGTGAATTGCCTGTACTAACTGTAAGACAGTTATTTATATTAAGTATAACACTAAAACAACACACTTTTCCCCCCCATTATACAGGGAAACGAAGAAATGACATAGTATATTCAGTCCCATCTTACAAAACCACCTTTGCTCGTAAATTTACAAAATACTTAAGTCCATTCTTATACAATAACTGCCGCACTCAGAGACGTTAACGGTTACTTAAAGCTCTCCTTAGTATAGATTTTTAGTACAAAATCTACACTAAGGAGCGCCTTAAGTAACCGTTAAATGTCTCTGAGTGCGGCAGTTAGATATCAAAATATGTCCACTTACGAAATATGACTTCATTTGCCTGTAAGAAAGTTCTTCTTGAATATTTAAAACAACTTAACTATGATAAAACAGAGAACCTATTGAAAAGCTTGACTTAAACAAACACATACACACACACTCGAACAAACAACACACTTCACAAATACCATACCTTACAAACATCTAAACTCATTCATAATATCACGCTCACACACACATACTCATATCACTTGCTTAAACATTAACTTATGATTAAATCTAAATTCTAAACTTATTATTTGTGCCTGCAGCTATTAACTATGTTTATGTTCCCTACGAAAATATAAAATTAAATCTTATAGGATAAAAATATGACGATTGTCTGTAAACTTTGCATATACTATTTTTTTTTTAACACTACCTGCATTGTGAATTTGTGATCACGTCTGTTAGTAATTTTATTAATGCAAATGTTCTGATACCTGTTCACATTGGAAATAATATCATAGATACATAATTATTATACTGAGAAAGAATAGTGGAATTATATTTGCGTTTTGAACTGGTTAATTGTGTAAGAGGAAGACTGTCCTACCGTGATACAGTTTCGACTAGTACAGAGGATAGTGTGAATCGAATGCTACAACCTAAATAACAATATCAGTGTCAGTAATTCTTAGTGGGTGTTTAGTGCCTCAATACGTACTAAATAATCATCAACGTGACGTAAGTACTAAACTTAACTCTTATAAAGTGTTCGAAAAGTGAGAAATATCACATTAAAAGCTAGTTTTTAAATGCAGGAATCTCTTTGTTTATGTATGTAATGTCTACCTACAAAATGTCAAAAACACCTAATTATATGGTTGTACTATTTAATGATGCAAATAAAGTTATATTATACAGTTATATTATTATTAATGCAAAAAACGGCCAATAAATCATGTTTGTTATATGGGAGCCCCCCTTAATTTATTTTATTTTAATTTAATACTAAGTGAATATACAACTAAATATTCTGTGAATATTTCAAGCGTCTATCTGTTGCCGTTATTCATATCGACCAAAAAACGGCAAAAAAGTCACGTTTGTTGTATGGGAACCCTCCTTAAATATTTATTTTATACTGTTTTTTTTTTGTATTTGTTGTTATACCAGCAACAGAAATACATCATCTGTGAAAATTTCAAATGTCTAGCTATCACGGTTCATGAGATATAGCCTGGTGACAGACGGACAGACAGACAGACAGACGGATCGCGGAGTCTTAGTAATAGGGTCCTGATTTTACCCACTGGGTACGGAACCCTAAAAATGAAGACGAAGTTGTAGCTTTCCTGGTTTTTAGCTCTGCCAACTACGAAACACTGTACGTGGGCCAATATGCACTTGGTCGATTTTCATCAGCTTTTTGTGTATTGTCTCATGGACTGTTAGTCAAATAAATATTAGTTTTTGTGTATTGTCTCATGGACTGTTAGTCAAATAAATATTAGTTTTTGTGTATTGTCTCATGGACTGTTAGTCAAATAAATATTAGTTTTTGTGTATTGTCTCATGGACTGTTAGTCAAATAAATATTAGTTTTTGTGTATTGTCTCATGGACTGTTAGTCAAATAAATATTAGTTTTTGTGTATTGTCTCATGGACTGTTAGTCAAATAAATATTAGTTTTTGTGTATTGTCTCATGGACTGTTAGTCAAATAAATATTAGTTTTTGTGTATTGTCTCATGGACTGTTAGTCAAATAAATATTAGTTTTTCTTTCTTTTTTTTCCATACTTGTTAAGAGACGTTGAATTGTATGTGGGTTTCCTGTTTTACAACTGCCAACTACGAAATATTCCAAAAGGTGTTAAAAAAATTACTCTAAAAATTTCGTGAGGATACCTACTCGGTATCGATATACAAAACAATTACAAACATAAAAAAACGATTGTAATACTTCACACATAAACCTACCCTAGGCACCATACAATGCCCAGGCAGTAGGCCTGGGCATTGTATGGTGCCCAAATTCAATTATTTACGCGTAATAATAATAATTGCATATCTTTGGAACGGTTGCATTTTTATTTAATTTATCATCGTGATATTTTTTTATATATTACACAACCCCTTAAAATTCTTAGAATTAATTAATCATACCTTATATCAATCCTTTGATCTACCGAAGCCTTAGAGATGGTTAATTTTGATGTGCTCTTGATGAGAAGATGAAGCTTTGAATACTCGTTTGTTCTAATTAATGAATTTATGTACTTTAAAGTCCAGTTTCTAAGTAGTGGTTAGATCATATTATTTTAGGAGAATTATCAAATACAAATTAAATGTTATAATATTATTTAAATGAATTAATATTATGTTATAATTATTATGATATTGTGTTCTTAGAACGTTATCAATTTTCTTAATCATAAAATTAATATTTAAGTTTACATCTCAAAACTCTAGGTAAAGGTCGATTTAGGGTTAAAGTGCAAAACGTTTGACTTTGTTGTCATAGTAGTAATGTCACTAGTCTAGGGCCCCTGAGCCCCTTAGGTTCTAGACAATTGACATTTTATTAACAAGCTACACGACAGCGATTGATAAAATGTCAAAAATGTATAGAATTGTCAAGCGCTATCGAAATGTCACGGCTCAAGCGAACACTCCCTCGGCATTTTGGCAATCGCCATCGCTAATAGCATGACACTTTGTCTAGAGCCTCATTGATAGTATTTCTGCTGTAATGTTTGAGCACATTAACTATTCACTTGAAGGTGTGACCACCTGTTATGAACTGAGACCTTAGTGCGAGTTTTCACTCTCGCTCAATCGCGTTAACGTAAACATCAATTTGTATTGAAACTGGATAAGCGCCGTCTGGTGACGGTAAGGAGAAATCTCTTTTTATGTATACATTCAGATATAAGAGATCGTTTACGTTAACACGATTGAGCGTGAATGAAAACTCGCACTAAGGCCTCTGAAGAAGTACAGTGTACTCCGCTCCGCTGTGGGCCGAAAATTTCACAATGATTCTTATAACTGGGATAAAAAGTTCTAATCTACGTCATGGTCTACTCGTCGAGGCAACCCGTGCCTAATTTCTTGATTTAATAACAAACGGTCACGCTGACCTATACATTAAATACTTACCTATTAGCACAGTTACAAAACCAATAAGAAAACTATGGCAATCCCTTCGTGTATTCTCACTGTTTGCACACTGATTAATAATTAATCCAACGACACAATTTATTTGATCTGACGTACAGTTGCATCTGATTAAATATTTGCAATGTTGAGCAAATTATTATAACCAGTGGGGAAATAATATAATCTGGAAACAAAAAAGAATAAACACGACGTCTACACGTTATATACATTATTTTGTAGGTTTATGCATATTTTTATGTTCATTTAGCCTAAACGGACGATCATCATCATTACCATTTCAGCCGAAAGGCGTCCACTGTTGAACATAGACCTCCCGCAAGCGTCTCCTTACTGATCAGTCCAGTGCATTTTGCAACCACCGGATTCCCACAGGGCTTAGCATCGACCATCTTTTCTGTGAGCAATGTGCCCTGCCCACTGCCACTTACGTAAGTTTGGCAATTCTTCGGGCTATGTAGGTAAGTATGGTTCTCTTGCGGATGTCTTCACTTCTGATTCGATCACGCAATGAAACTGCGAGCATAACCCCCTCCACGACGCGGCGTCAAGGCTTAAAGTCACCTAACGGACCATAACCAGGAGATAATTGTGTAGGTTCCTATCACTTTCACAATCAACAACATATCTTTAAAGTTATGGTGTTCATGGCAATTAGCTGAGCGTTGGTGGCCAGTAGTAATAGCTATGACTTACGAGATGTAGATTGTGGATTCAAACCCACATATGCTTGCTACTTAGTGCCAATTTTATTTTTATTCTTTTAATTAAAACGTTGGAAAAAAAAAAAAAAAAAATTACCCGCACTGGGCCCGTGCTGGATAACGGCTCAGTCTCACTCACAGATAAGAGGCCTGTGTCTCAGTAGTTGAAAAAATATTGGCTGATTATGCCATACTTATGTTATTTCATTACAATTCATTGAATGTCATGTCACGCCAAATGGTGCCATGGTGCTTATTAAATTAAATTAAATATCTTTTATTTCAGACAAAGTCCATAGGATTAGTAACAATTTACTTAAAAACTAGTGTTAGTAGGTACAGTTATAAAATTAAAAACATATAACTACACTTCAGCGTGGAGCTGCATCCACCTCTGCATCATCGGTGAATCCCACCGATCTGCGAACACACTGAGAATAGTGTTGGTACTGCCGCGAACACGCGTCATCAGAGAGGCACATCTTTTTCTAATAATGGCGGCGAAACCATCAATGTTTGTGTCCGCAAACATCCCTGACGCACTGCAACGCCACGGCAGCCTCAACAGAACTCTCAGTGTATTATTATATTGGACGCGCAGGTCGCTGTATGCCCGCTGAGTGAAACTGACCCACAGGCTGCATGTGTAGAAGGACTGACAGTAAGCTTTGAAAAGCGTTACTTTTACTGGCTTCGTACATCGCGCAAACCTGCGGGCCAGCATGTTACAACGAACAGCCAGCGACCTACGTTCCCTCTCAATATCACAATTATCTTTAAGATCTTCGGTGACCCAGTGGCCTAGGTATTTAAACTTGTCTACCCTTCGCAGGGGTTCTCCACACAGTTTGACACTCGGAATACTAGAATATGTCACACTGCCTGCTTTGAAAACCATTAGTTCGCTCTTTGTGACATTATATTTGAGCCCATGACTCACCGCGTAAGATTCGCAGATAGCGATCAGTCGCCTCAGAGCACCGATTGATGGACTCAGCAACACCATATCATCAGCATAACTAATATTATTAATACACACCCCGTCAACATGACATCCGATATTGATGCTGCTGAGCTCAATATCACTAATAATCTAATATCACTAGGTGATACATTGCTACACCTACATCCATGTGTAATGATTTCACTTCAACACGTAAAGAACAGCTTCCGTAAGTAGGTACTCTGACGTCACGTTCCACGTCATATGACAGGCAACGCATTTCTCTCAGTCACGCCTCAAACACATCATGGGCGAAATTACCAGTATAAGCTGACTTATCATTCCAAAGAAAGAATATAAAATTAAAGGCCAGCTTTTACTGGATACGTATAGTGTGATTAAAATCGTGTGTTCGAAGGTGTGAGCCCAAATATAGCATTTATTGCTCCCAAGTTAAGGATCCTGGAAGTAATATGTCTTAGTTTACCTACCTGATATGGCAGAAATGCCACGTATTTTTGTCCTGATAAAACTTCGCTGCGTAATGGTTGACCTTTCGAAACTAATGGCACTAAGTATCAAAAAGGTAAACCGCAGATTTATTTTTGGACAATAATAGGTCGGGGTTTGGTTTGACCTTGATGATTTTAGAATATTGTATAGTACTAACTTATTCTCGCAGATTTGTTCCCGAGACCCATTCTACAAAATCATTTCGAAAAAATAAAGCTTGTTCGATAAAAACAGCTGGGCTAGCTGTTTTTATCGAATAAGCTGCTTGATGATTTAAGAATATTGTATAGTACTAACTTATACTCGCAGATTTGTTCCCGAGACACATTCCACAGAATCATTTCGAAAAAAATAGCTTATTCGATAAAAACAGCTAGCCCTTAAAGCATATTAAAGAAATAGTAATGTTTCCTGTCAGTGAAAGAATTTTTCGTAATCAGATTAGTATTTTACAGAGACGTCTAGTTACAAACGAACAAAAACTATACTAGTGTAACTAAATAATGCTTAATTTTCGTCCGAGCGATGCCGATGCCAGATGTATTCTACCTCAATATTTATTTACGTGTCTTACAGCATACTGTATCATCTCACTAAAATAAATCACGGCATATTAGTGCGCTATTAATATGTATTTACGACTGAAAACTATCGGGAGAGAGAAAATGGCTATGAATCAGCAACCGCTCCGGAAGCAATGAATTTTCATATTTCTATGAGTACTCTCTTCATTTTACGATGACTTTTGTGACGCATCCAATGAGCGGGGTGGACATCGGCTAGAAGAGAGAAACACAGTGAGCCTAGCATGATCGTACAACCAGCAACCACGTTGCATAAGTGAAGTGAATATGGCAACGCAAAGAGTTTGACCGCTATCCAATCGACCAAATCGACCAATCACACAGACGGAAATCTACATCACGTCATTCATCTCGCATGTCAAACTCTGCAAACACGGCTGCAGGCCTCCTTCACTCGACCGTATTTGCAGTGATTTATGCCTACGCTTTCGCACGGTCCCGGCACTGCTCTGCTATTCGGGGACTTAACTGGCGAAATGTGGGTGTACTGTAGGTGCTGCCCAAACCTTCGAGGAATACAGGCGTGATATTATGAAAATATAATATCACGAAAATACAATATTCAATTCACACATAATTTTTATCTAGTTTTTAGCCACATGCAAACATAAACGTTTACCCATTAGGGTAGGCAGGAACCGTTTTAGGACTTTATTCATATCTTTAGATGATCCTATTAACCTTGATGTAGGCTTATGTCCAGCAGTGGACGAATTTTGGTTGTCATTTTTATATTTTTTTTATTATTTTTTATTAAACTTTGTTCCACACTAGGAGTTTTCCTGTATCGTGGGTGCGTTTACAAACATTTAAACTCACATAGACAAACACCCAGAGCCGAAACAACTGTCTGTAGGACATAAAAAATTTTGTTTCGTGCAAGAATTGAACCCGCGACACGCAGCGCAGCAGTCAATCGCTCAACCACTGCGCCAAGCATAATATAACGATTCTAAAACTAACTTTACTAACCTTACTATGAAGTTTTGTTCATGTAATTGGATTGCCTAGAAAAACCTGGCAACTACAGAATAGTTAGGTAAGTACTGTACAAACAAAAACAGTACCTACCTTACTAAGGTAAGTACTGTTTTTAATGTTTGTTACCTCAAAACTTTCTACTAGATGAATCGATATTGACAATTATTTTTTATTTGAAAGCTGGTGCTTCTCATGTGGCCCCTTTTAAATTTGATCAAGATTTGATGAAAAACTTCGGAGATATATAACGGAATTCTTCAATAAATGACGGCAAACATGTCGGGATTGCTGCAATCGCATGTCTGCTTATTGTTTTTGAGTTTTGAGTTATCCTTAGATGACGTATTTTATGTACTGTTTATGTACACTAGCGGACGCCTTCCGGTTTCATCCGCGTAGTTCTCGTTCCCGTGAGTATACAGGGATAAAAAAATAATAATTAAAAAAATCAAAAAACCCGACTGCTTAAAAAGCAAACTAAAAAGACGTAAACAAGAAGAAAATCATCAAGAGGATACATATTCGCGAGCTGGCGGACCAAAACTAGATGTATCCTAAGACTGCACAGCATGATTTTCTTCTTGTTTACGTCTTTTTAGTTTGCTTTTTAAGCAGTCGGGTTTTTTGATTTTTTTAATTATATTTTTATATTTACAACGTTTTAGTTATTTTTTTTTGGAATTAGGTACATTTAAACATATAAGTGTGATATATTTTTGAAATTGCCTCTTAAAATCCTTTATTTTGATACCCCACACGATGGGTTTGGAAGAAAAAAAAAATTTTATTCCCCACAAAATGGCGCCCAAAATCCGCCATTTTTGTTTTTTCAAATTTTTATGTTGCCTGTGACACCCGCATGATGACATTCTTACGTCATTCGATTAAGACGAATCGAATGACGTAAGAATCATCAAAATCGGCCAACGCGTTTGATCTCTAGAACGTCACATAGAAACAAACATACATACATACGTACATACATACATACTTACATACATACATACATACATACATACATACATACATACATACATACATACATATATACATACATACATACATAGACTGATAAACACATTACCCTCCTTCGGCAGTCGGGTAAAATGTAGCCTATGTCACCCGGGGATAGTGTAGCTTCCCAACGGTGAAAGAATTTTTGAAATCGGTCCAGTAGTTTTTGAGTTTATTTGTTATATACAAAAATACAAATCTTTCATCTTAATAATATTTAGTATAGACTGCTATAGAACTTGCTTATTAGGTACCACAACTAAAAGTGAAAAATAAAAACATTTTTACAAAAAATACAACCGATTTCCAAATAATAACTTAAGTTTCTGAAGTCGGTGTCAAAAAACGAAGAAACGAAAAAATACACACTGACTTCCAAAATTGAAGTAATGATTTATGCCGTTCTAATACCAACAAATAATACCACTGGTATTTGTTTCAAATCATATTTATTTTCTATTCCGAACGGATACCACTCTTTAAATATTTAAATTTAATGTGCGAACGAATACTAACAACTTGAATTTGGTACAGTCAGTTCAGACAAATCTAATCAAATTAAAGGCAAATGCCATATTTTGGCCATAAACATCTATACTTCATAAAATATAGCTTGATCTTTGCGACAGCTGTAAGTATCAATACAGTAACAATAGCACTTGACAGGCTAACAATAATGTATACGTCAGTTTGACATATTATGTCGCAGAGAACAAGCTATCTTTTATGAAGTATAGTGTTATGTTTATTAATCGCAGTATTCATTTACCCAATCAAGATTGCAACATTTTTACACAAAAAAGGTAACTAAAAGATAAAATGAAATTAGGTAAGGCGGGCCGCATACGTACGTTTTCCGCATTCGATTTCCGAATACGGAATACAGATTCGGAATTCCGTGAGCCTAGTGCAGACGTTAGTTTTTAGGGTTCCGCAACCAAAGGGTAAAAACGGGACCCTATTACTGAGACTTCGCGGTCCGTCTGTGTGTCTGTCTGTCACCAGGCTGTATCTCATGAACCGTGATACACGTGACACGGGATCTGAATCTTTCGTTCGTTTCTTCAGCGAGAAAATAGTCGACAGCTAATCGCTTACTCATCGGCTGTGGGACAAATTCCTTAGGACTTCTCCTTCAGCTTTGAATATTAATACTACAAGTACAAATTTACTGTAGTAAAACTACTTCAATAAAAAAAAATATATAAAAAAATATCCCCACCACAAAAACCTCTAAAAAACTAGCGTCGGGGAACCGCATAGTAAATAACTACTGTAAATGTTGGCGGTTCCCCGAAGCGAGTACGAGGCAAATTTTTTGCTTTTTAGAGGTTTTTGTGTTGGGGCTTTTTAAATTTATAATTTAATTTTTTTATGAAGGAAGAGCTGACAAATAACGATGTAAACAAAACATGTAAATATCATAAAAAACATCTATGCTAAAAGTGTAAGCAGAGTAAAATTGGAAAGACAAGGGGAGGAGTTCGCAATTGGAAAAGGAGTGCGCCAGGGGGACCCACTGTCTCCAAAGCTATTCATAGCTGTACTTGAAGATATTTTCAAAATCATTAATTAAGAAAATAATGGCATATGGATACTTAATAACAAACTAACACACCTAAGGTTTGCAGATGACATTGTTCTTTTTAGTGAATCCGCGACAGGATTAGAATCAATGCTACAAAAACTAAATTCTGAAAGCATAAAAATCGGCCTACATATGAACGCATCCAAAACTAAAATTATGTCAAACATTCAAAAGAACACAATTAAACTAGAGGAAAAACCAATGGACTATGTAAATGAATATGTGTACCTAGGAAAATTGGTATCCCTTGATGCAAATAGCATCGAAATCGAAATAGACAGAAGAATATCAACAACTTGGAAAAAATACTGGGCCCAAAAAGAAATTCTAAAAGGGAACTATAGCCTTAATGTAAAAAAGACTATAATGGATTCATGCATTCTCCCAAGCTTAACTTACGCCAGCCAGACATAGGTCTTCACAGAAAAAGTAAAGAACAAAATTTTATCATGCCAACATGCAATGGAACGAAGTATAACGAAACTGAGAAAAATACAGAAAACGAGAAACGCAGATATCCGCATGAAAACTAAATTAACTGATGCACTTCATTTTAGTTTAAAACAGAAGTGGAAATGGGCAGGGCACCTGTCAAGATACGAAGATAAGAGATGGACTTACCAAACAACTAAATGGCAGGGTCCAAAAGGCAAAAGGAAAGTGGGAAGACAGAAGAAAAGATGGGCGGATGACATAATGAACATAGCTGGAAAAGCTTGGATGCATATGGCCAAAGACAAGGAAAGGTGAAAAAAATGGAGGAAGCTTTTACCCATAGGGGGCCACATAACAATGAAACGGGAATGAAATTATTATAATTGCATGTATATTTGTAAAGTGTTAAGTGGAAAATAAAGCTGTAATTATAATAATAATGATGAGTAAGTAAGTATAAGTATCTTGATCTAGCGCGCGAGGTTGTCGACATGTGGGATGTGAATACTGCAATCATTGTGCCGATAGTCGTGACGGCCAATGGTATGCCATTGGCCATAGCCAAGAGCCTCGACGAACATCTGAGGAGGCTCACGTTAGGCAGCTGGATCAAGGGCTTTATCCAGAAAGCGGTACTACTGGACACGGCGCGTATAGTCAGGAGGTTCCTCTCTCAGGAGCCCTGACCACCGGTAGCTTAGACCCTGTTCCCGATACCGGTGGGCTACTATTTTTGTATTTTTAAATGTTTTTTTATTTTATTTTTTATAGAATAATATTTAAAAATGTAAAAATATATATATAAAATGAATAAATGGAATAATAATAATGATGATAATGATTATCTGATCATTATCAGATTATCTGTCCTGCGCCACAGAGGGTATAGACTTCCTGAAGCAGAAGATCTATGCATGGGCAAACCGTATTCGTCGGTACAAACGGCGAGTGGAGCGATACACACAGAATCGTACATTCCAGAACAACGAAAGGTGGGTTTATAGGGCTTGGGAGCGACCCAACCAAGGTGTGACTTTTACACGAGTACCAGATGATGACGCCCTGTATTCGTTCTGGCGCAATATCTGGTCGGTGCCTGTCACTCACACCGAGGGGACTTGGGAGGTCGAACAAGCGTGCGATCCGATACCACAAATGGGGGCAATTACCATCAGGCCCCAAGATGTAGCTCGTGCAGTCCGTCCGTTGCCTAACTGGAAATCGCCAGGGCCGGACGGACTGCTTAACTTTTGGATAAAATGGTTTCAAAGGTCGCACGCTCATTTGGCAACTCAGTTTCAGTCTACCTTAGAGTCAGGATCGCTGCCCCACTTCCTATATACAGGAATAACCCACCTGCTCCACAAATCAGGTAGTACTGCGGAACCTAAAAATTATAGACCGATAACATGTTTACCGACGGTCTATAAAGTTTTTACATCCATTCTGAGAGCTAAAATTAATCAACATATTGATACGAATTCAATCATGTCTGATTATGGAATCCGTGGGAATACAACTCTCGGATTCCATACACCTTCGATCCCTTTCCTCAACCGAAACTTACAAGTAAACTACCGAGAAATGAAAAAGTTCCACCCACAAAATGCCGACAAACACCTTAATTACATTTTTTCACATTTTATTTAAAATTTGAACACAATATTTACGTTTTTAGTTGGTAATATTCTGATGCGCTGTTAAATGTACTTCAATATTGCAGACGGCGTCATTAAGCTAGCCTTTCCCGTTTAAAAGTAATTTGGTGCAATGTCACTGGAACGTTTTCATTGCTCGTTAGTGTATTTGGGTATGTCGGAAGCATTGGGCATCAATGTTACTGACGTGAAACACTCGTTGAAGGAACGCTTCTTTGACCGCCTGAAAAAAGTACTAAATAGTCTTTTATCAGGCGGGAACAAGGTGTGCGCCTGACGGCGGCGTCTTGATGTATTCTTTCGGCATACTCAAATGGACTCAGACGGAACTTGACGCCCTGGATAGGAGAGTCCGCACATTGCTTACCGCAAATCGTATGCATCACCCACGGTCATCGGTTATGAGACTGTATATCCCTCGGAAGTGCGGGGGTCGTGGCTTTTTAAATGCTAAGAACCTGCACAACCGCGAGGTATGCAGTCTTAGGGAATATTTCCAGGCAGCTGACGTGGGTATGCATCGAGATGTGATAGCGGTGGACAAGGACCTTACCCCGCTCTCCTTGGCTAACGAGAACTGGCGCAAACTTATAGTTTTAGATACTAATGATCGCAGGGAGGTATGGCAAGTATGAGCAAGGAGCTTCACGGACGCTTCTACCGGGTCCTACATGGGCCTGATGTAATTTTTTTAGCGTCCGTGGCCTGGCTGCGATTTGGTGACCTTTTTGGGGAAACCGAAGGTTTTGTCTTTGCGATTATGGACGAAGTTATGATGACGAACAACTACCGGAAATATATTCAGAAAGACGGCTCGGTTGACATCTGTCGGGCATGTCACCGGCCGGGGGCACCCATCCATCACATTATCTCCGGTTGTTCTAGTCTAGCTAACGGAGACTATTAACATAGAAACAACCTTGTAGCCAGGATTATCCATCAGCAACTTGCTCTGAAATACAATCTTGTGGAATCGGAAGTGCCTTACTATAAGTATGAGCCCCACCCAGTTCTCGAAAATGGCAATGTCACGTTGTATTGGGATCGGTCTATCATCACTGACAGGACTATTGTTGCCAATAAGCCTGACATAGTGGTGATAGATCGAATAGAGCGTCACGCAATGATTTTTGATATAGCGGTCCCCCTTGACGAGAACCTCGTGAAGGCTGAGAGAGATAAGAAAAGCTAATATCTTGATCTGGCTCGCGAGGTTGTCGACATGTGAGATGTGAATACAGACGTCATTGTGCCGATAGTCGTTACGGCCAATGGCATAATAGCCAAGAGCCTCGACGAACATCTGAGGAGGCTCTCGTTGGGCAGCTGGATCAAGGGCTGATCCAGAAAGCGGTACTCCTGGACACGGCGCGTATCGTTAGGAGGTTCCTCTCTTTGAAACCCTGACCACCGGTAGCTTGGGCCCTGTTCCCGATACCGGTGGGCAAAAAAAATACAATAAAAAAACATTTAAAAATATAAAAAATAATATTTTTAAATGTTTTTTTATTGTATTTTTATAAGCTAATATTTAAAAATGTAAAAAGTAGGTACATAAATGAATAAAGGAAATAATATTGAAGGAAGAGAATAATGAGATATAACTAAATATAATATTTATTTTTGTTTCATGCTTTTTATAGTACATATTGTACATATATAATACATATTTATAGTATATTAATACATAGTAGTAGACACGCTTCAATCGACAATCAATCGAAACACGTTATAATGACACGATATCTTGCGAAAAAACTCAGATTCAAAGAGTAAAATGCGGATATCTTTTGAACGGCTGAATTCATTTTAATCAAACATAGCTAAAAACACTTTCGACAAAGTTACCATTCAAACAAAAAACACTAAATCAAAATCGGTTCTTCCCTTTAAGAACTATGACGCCACAGACAGACACACAGATACACAGATATTCAGATACATAGCAACATACATCATCCCCTCTTTTTCCGTCGGGGGTTAAAATATAAATTGAAACCGAATAAGTTAGAAGTTCAGGCAAGTAAAAGTTAATCAAATTCGTGACTTCTATTCCTCTCTGAATTTAGTTCCCTAGTAGTTTCCAAACATTTTTATCAATGAGTTGTCTCGCTCCCTCGCTCCCTGTTTCGCTCACACGGCTTGCCATTCAGTGAGCTTTGGAACCTTCCGTATGAAACACGTCGGCGCTGAAAGCTCCTGAAAATTACGCGAATCGCAAAAGTTACGAAAGCTTTTTACGAGTTATTTTGAAAGTTACAGTTCAGTTTGATACAAATAAGTTTTATTATTTATCAAAGTGAGTATTTGTTTAAAAAGGTGGTTTAGTGACTAAGTGTTGCAGTGGGAGTGTTTTCAAAAAGTACGAAAATAAGTTGTGAAGTGCTGAAAATTCGATAGTTTTCAAAATGTATTCGAATTTGACATTACACGACTTTGGGGCTCTACACGGTTTGAACGTTAGTGCTTTAAACGGGAATTTTCAGTTCGGATCCGAGTTGGACATATTTTTTCAGCCTGAAAATGTGCTGATTACTTTGTATGTGCCAATTATTTTGCTTTCAATGGTGGCAAATATTCTTCTCATAGTGGTGGCTGTGAAGTGTAATTATACTAAGAGGCAAGTAGTATTTTAGATAACTTTTAAAATATTTTATTGCCTGTTTTGTAATTTTTTTTTTCAGAGCGTCGATGACAAATAGTATCCAGAAATTGACTACAAGTTTTTTATTACAAAAAAAGCGTCCAGAAGTACATTTTAGGTAAAAGTTTAAAAAGGACATTCAGGTAATAATTTTGTGTCTCTTAGCTTAAGAAATAATTTTTCAGGATGATTGATTACATACCTATAGTTTAAAATATATGCACTTAGGTAGATATAGCTAGTTCGTTGAAGACTTTTTCTTCTTCGTCGTATTGATGATTCGAAATTAAATGAAATTTGAACCAGAATGTTGAAGACTGGAATACTTTTTATAAAATTCATGAAGAACACAATTTGATAAGCGCGAAACTACTTTTTATCTGGGTTTGTAATGATTAAGTTACCAGTGTATTTTAGGGTTTATCCAGGGGTTTTTCTTTAATATGTACCTCGATTGAACTAAAAAGCAAGATAGTTAAGTAGGTATTCTGATTGTTACCAATCAGATTTTTGTTTATCTTTACACCGCATTTTGTAATAAATATAGGAGCAGATGTTTCAAGTATTTGATTACTGTTTTTATTGGTTCGGTGGAAGAACATTATGAATTACGGATTTTTAATCTCAAACCAACACAATGAATACAAAACTCGGTTTGAAATCAATTTCTAAAAATTTATTAATTAAATATAAATTCTCTGGTTCAATAATAAAGTTGTTGTATATTCAAAGTAAAAATTGAGCTCAAGATCCGAAATTTCCAATGAATTAAAATAAAATTATAAATGATTTTCTTAATCTATGAAAGTTGGTTTGATATTTTACTTTTTAAACTTTTCTGATCGTGGGTTTGTTAATTATTGTCTATTGAAAAAGAATAATAAGAAGAATCTTATTCCTTCATTTTCCAAATAATCTTCGACGATAAGTAGCCAGCCATATAATACTGCGGCTCTTTTTCTTCTTTTCGTGTGAGGATGTGGGCACCTCTGGTGTCAGAGTTAATTAAGCCGCCTCTGGGCACCACACAGGCCTCTGACTTGGCTATTTCAGACTTACATTAACTATATAAGCCCAGGTTTTCTCACGATGTTTTCCTTCACCGTTGCCTGTGATATTTAAGATTTAGAAAGTACTTATTATGAATTTTGTCACATTGAAAAAAAGTCACATTGGTACTTGCACGGATTTGAACCCACAACCTCAAGCACGAGAGGCGAGGTCTTAGCCAGTGGGCTACCATGACACCCACTGGGCCATCGCAATACCCACTGCCGCTCTCAAAACGGTTTGGCAAAAAATCTTATGGAAACTGGCATGTCCAGGAACAAAAATTTTAAGATATTATGACATCTACTATTCCGCATAGAGTCCGCGTGGTTCATTTAAGCCGACACCCTTTCACAAAATAAAAGATTAAAGGGAAAGATTATTGGCTGATTATGTTTGTGTAGTAGCTGGCTGTGGCACCCGACCTACTTAGACTTAATATACCTGACACGAAAAGTTACAATACAAATAACAAGTAATATTATTGAGACACTTATTCTCCTAAATCTTTCAGCAGTAAGTCCCTCTAGACCCATTTATCTCGTTATATTAAACACAACAACTTTTCTCATCATATTTACTATTGCTTAGATGGTTAGTGAGATGTTGAGAAGGTGAATAAAAGGCGACTAACAAAAGGTATTTACAAGATAGACGTAAATGGTAACGCGAGGAGGGGAGGGCCTAGGAGGCTTATACACGGATCAGAGACGGTGCTGTTTTTTCAAAAAGGCCAGGTGTGTATTTATCATAAACGACGTGCACGTATGACTATAAACGAAGCAAAAAGTGTATGAAATGTATCTAAGATTACTTAAATTTTCCCTTTCCCCAAGTGTCCCTAAATTTTCCCCAAGTCTGAACTAATGAGCGACAATTATTGAAATTGCTTCTGTAATCGCCGACTTAGACAAACAAATCCAAACTTTGTGGAACACTTAAACTGCAGTTAAAGGGACGGGTCTATGCGTCTCTTGAGAGTTGGTCTAGGATATTCTTAACTTGGTAATCGTGTTGAAGTGTTTGGCATTTGAAAGTTATGATAGGCGTTTAAGATTTAAGGCGCAGATACCCCCTCAGTGGCTGATTTTAAAATGTGAAGAACTACAAAATATATGTTACATTAGACCATTTTCTTAATAATTTTGGTCTTCGAATATTTTGAGTTTTATTGGTGTAACATAGCGTAAATAATTTGTAAAGTTATGTCTAACACGGTATTGCTGATCGTGCTCAACCAGCTGCAAACGCGTGCAACTTGAAAAAGTTGTACAAAACTACCAAAACCTTGGCAGGTAACAGCAAGTCGAAGAAGAAGCTGCTGAAATCCAAAGATGGTCAGCTCATTATGACATCAGAAGGGCAGCTACATCGCTGGCGTGAACTCTTTGAAGAGGTCTTCCGTTTGTCAGCTGCATCGATGCCTGACGTGCTATAAGTCAGTTCCCCACCATCCCAGCTTCTCAACATTAACACGGAGGAGGCAGTCCGCTCTTTGTAGACAGGCAAAGCACCAGGGCTCGATCTGATTACGCGAAAATGATACAAGCAGACGTACCCACCGCCGTCGATGTCCTGACGCCACTTATTGAAAAGATCTGGATCGCCGAATAACTCCCAGATGAATGGAACAAAGGTCTTCTTATAACTGTTCCAAAGAAAGGTGATCTTAGCCAGTGCGATAACTGGAGAGGTATAACGGTGCTCTCGATTCCCTCTAAGGTTTTCTGCAAGATCATCCTGGATAGATTGTCGAAGACCGTGGATCCTCATCTGCGCAAGGAACAGGCTGGTTTCCGCTCGAACTGCTCCTGTACGGACCAGATCAACACACTGGAACAGGCATCAGAATGGCAGAGGGAGATTTATCTAATATTGGTATACTTCGAAAAGGCCTTTGATACGCTGAAGTGGTCCAGTATCCGCTGCCGCCTACTGGACATTGGAGTGCCGCCGAAAATAGTCCGTCTATTGCAGAGTATTTAAAGGAAATATTCCTATATCCATATAAGGTACTCATAACGGCCATATATCGGATAAGAATAAGAATAATTTATGAATAAGTAAGTACGTTCACAAAAATGTACATTAGGTGCAGTAATATTATTTCTAAAACAATGGTATAAATAGTAAACTATATCTAAAATATTTTATTACAACTGCTAGATTGTATACAAGAATTTCTATTTTTGATAGGGACCTGCCCGATTTAGGTTCTTTCAAACCTGTGTTTCAGGCCGAACTTTACATAAAGCAATAATTGAGTCAGTTAAATTATTAAATTAAATTAGTCTATTAACAAACATAAAAATATATAAATTGGTTCAAAACACAAAAAAAATAAACAAAAAATAAAAGTAAGTAATATAAGTATGTACAAGTAGATATGAGGGATAACCATAATCAAACAAAAATTTCTAGAAATTTTTCTGTGCCACTGTAATTGAGTGTCCCTAAATAATCTGTTAAGGTAAAGCAGCATTTTTTATATGTTAAGCTATAAACAAGTAACCTGTTGAGTCTATTATACAGAAAAGGTCCTAAAAACACATAACCGATTAATAAAGCATGTCTGGTTTGTGGCATCGTGCATACCAGATCCTTCCTGTCTCTTGTCGGAAGGAACTGGATCATAGGATAGTGCAATGTGCTGTTGCAGACTTGTGTGGAAAAGAAATAATTGTCGTACAAGAACATCACTTGCTTTGTAGGGCTGCTGTGTCGGAAATCGAAAAAGGACGAAAAGTGTCAACCTTTAAAATTGCTCTTTAAGCACTTTCTAGGGGAAGTAAAATTGAATTAGCCGCGCCATCCGAAGAAGTTATAGAGTTGGTAAGAATGGATTGACACAACGCTAAATAAATCTGTTTAATTAATTTAAAGTCAGCTATATTACGTACATTCTTAAAAATATATATTAATTTGCGCACTCTAGTACATAGTAACTCGATATGTTTACAGAAATTTAGATTGGAGTCATTATTGACACCTAGATATTTCAGATTGACAGCTTTAGTGACAGGCTAAAAATATTGTGGGACCTAAAATACTACCTTGTGGAATTCCAAAAGAACTATTAGTAAGATCAGAACTTGTATACGAACCAATTTTGACACTCTGTTGCCTATACTGAGATAATCAGAAAGCAGTAGAAGTTGCGCTCCTCTTATGTCAAGCGATTCAAGCTTCTGCAAAAGTGTATCACAAGAAATTGTGTCGAAGGCCTTGGCAGTCTAGAAAGATCCCAGCCGTATGCATTCTGTTATCCAGGTTTGTACTAATATAATTAGTAAATTTGTTTACTGCTTGGCTAGTTGACCTTTTGGGCCTAAACCCAAATTCATTATCTGAAAGTAGTTTGTTATCGTCCAAGTATTTTATCAGTCTACTTATGATAATTTTTTCTAAGATTTTTAAAGGCCCGTTAACACTGATCTGTAGTTGTGCACACTGTTTTATCTCCTGATTGAAAAATTGGTGAGACCACAGAAATATTTTTGCAATTTAGGAAATATTCCTTTAGATAAACGTAGCTGAAAAATGTGGGAAGGGGCAAGGAGGTATTAAAAGCTTTTAAGAATGTTATTGGTTATATCATCCCACCAGTAGCACAAATATCCTTCAACCCGTCTATTATTCTTACTACTTCGTTGACGTCAGTATCTAATAAAACAAAAGAATTTAATGTAGAAAGTGTTCTAGCTGGATTTTGAGCGGGAAGACGGCTACTATTTAAGGATTTTTCTGCCAAGTTCTTACCAACGTTCACAAAAAAGATGTTTACTTTATTCGTTGCTTTGGATGGGTTAATCTCTGTAGTTAGTAACTCAAGCTGAGGTTCGGGATTTTTTTATCAAAATGTATTGGTTTTTATAGATTTCCACACAAGTTTACTATTATTCCCTGCTTTCTATAATTCATTTTTATCGTAATGGATTTATTGTGTTTTCAAAAGATTATTACTGAAATTTCGATATCTTTTAAAAGTAACAGAAAGTATTACGTCATCGGGTGAGAGTTTTGATTTTAAGTGAAGTTTGTCTCTGTGTCTTATACAACGAACGAGACCGGGTGTGATCCACAGTTTAATACAACTATACTTTCTAGGGATTGTCTCAGTGAAAGTGTTTTTGCTAATTGCATTCTGAAGTGAATTTATGAAATATTTTAATGAAAAAATTGCATCAACAGTTTCATAAACTGGGTCAAAATTAATACCAAGTATGTCACTTTTAAGGTTTGTCATATTGACTTTATTGTAGCTACGTTCACAGTTTTTTCGAGGTGAACTTGTTTGCATTGTTAGTAAAACAGCTTGATGATCTTACCGATCTTAGTTAGGTAGCGAGAAGTTAGTTACCATTGTTTTGGATGGATTTTTTGATTTTAGAATGATATGGTCCAAGCAAGAGCCACTCTGATGTGTAGGGTGATAGTGAGCTGGCAAAAGTCCATGAGATGAGCAAATATTCAGATAATTATGTGTATGGGTGTCGAGTTTCTCGGAAGCAATGTTAATATTGATTATCGCCCATAAGTATAATATAAGTTTTTAAGCTGACATGGTCACAATCATTAGAATTAATATTTGTTTCGGGATATTTACCATGTATATTTTGATTTTGTTCGAGCTCTCAATCAAAATCAAAATATACATGGTAAATATCCCGAAACAAATATTAATTCTAAGTATAATATTTTTGAAAGAACTTAAGTTTTTTAAGTTTGTGTCAAGGGAGACCAGAAATCCGTCAATATTATGAGAAGGGGGCCTATAAGGGGGTCGGGAATAATCTTAATTATTAAGCCATTACTATCTTGGAAGGAGGGTTCTTCTTTGATAGTTCGCAAATTATTTTTTATATAAACTACTACTCCGTCGTTTTGATTTGTGTTCCTGTCTGTTTTGCATGAATAAAAAACGTCCAGAGATCGTAAGTTGACTGTTAGTTTTGACAACCAACATTCCGTCAGGACGATAATATCAAAGTTAATGTCGAGACTTTGTGACAACACTTCAAAGCCGTTCATGTTTCGCTTAATGCTGCGAATATTTTGTGTAAGCAAGGTAAAAGTTTTGTCACCAGAGGGACGACGTAACAATGGATGACGTAACAGTGTACGCGGGTGGCCACCAAGTCTGCCTCCTGTCACCGTTCCTCTTCCTAGTCGTTCTTGATGAAATTATGCTTCGCATCTGATAACAGGCGCCGCGGCATAGAGTGGGGATTATCCAACATCTTGGAAGACTTGGATTACGCCGATGTCCTACGCCTGCTGAGTTATACTCACGCCGATATGCAAGCAAACCTGAACGAACTACATCAGAAAGGGGCAAAAACGGTGCTCAAAACAAATCAGAATCAGAATCAGAATCAGAATTATTTATTTGCCAGCAATGTAGGTACAAGTTTGAGATGGTACAAAATTGAGTGTTTCCGCTACATTCTGCCTTACGGCATGCAAAAACATTATTTTTTGAAGATTAGATTTTACATAAGAATACATAAAAATATAAGCATCAGAATATAAAATAAAATATCACAAATCACTTAATTGTCACATAAACAGAATACAACGAATCAATAAGCTTATCAAGGAATTTAAAAAATATAAAATAATAATAATATCATTTAAAATGTCACATACATAGTCGATTACAGTCAATTAAAAAAAAAAAAAAATAATTAAAAAATTAAAAAGATGTTGTCATTTAAAAATGTCAATTACAATAAATTTAATATACAGTTATAAATCTTTATCATTCAGGAAGTCATTAACAGAATAGTAACATTTTTTCAATAGCAATGTAGTCAATTTAGTTTTAAATATACGAATAGGGTGTTCTTTTAAATTATGCGGAATTTTATTATATATGATAGGCCCCATTGACATAATATTCTTTCTTAATAGTGCTGTTTTATATTTCCCTGTATCTAATAACTTATTATATTGTAGTCTTAAAGGACCTGAGCGTAATCTAATGCTGGCTAGTGACGGAAATAAATTTAAATTCGATCTAACAAAAATGGACACTTCCAATATATATAGAGACGGGAAAGTTAGTATTTTCATTGACCTAAACACAGGCTCACAGCTTTCAGTAGTTTTTAAACTTGCCATTGACCTTATGCAGCGCTTTTGAGCCTTGAAAATCCGCTCCCTTTCGCTACAGTTGCCCCAGAAAATTACTCCGAACCTCAATATTGATGCAACCAAACCATGGTAAGCTGTAAGGAGTGTAGTATGGCTTACTTTATGAGATAAGTTGTACAGAACATAAGCTAATGTACTCAATTTTTTACACACGTCCTCAGAATGAGGTTTCCAAGTCAGATTGCTGTCAATTAAGATTCCCAGGAATCTTGCTATATTTGTTGAGTCAACTTTTTCCCCATTATAGCCGACAGTTAAATTAGGGGGACTATTCCGTTGGTAAAAATGCATTACCTTCGTTTTTTGCAAATTAATGATCAAATTATTCATGTTTAGCCAGTGAATAATACTGTTTAATGTGTTATTAATCTCACTTTCATATTTTTTTAAGTCCGAACATTTTACTATCACCGTACTATCGTCCGCAAACAACACCATAGGGTGATGTGTTTGACGGGGTAAATCATTAATGTATAAGAGAAACAACGGTGGTCCCAGAACGCTACCTTGCGGTACGCCATGTTTGACCTCTCTACAATCTGAAGTATATTTAAGTTCACGTTTAGTTTTTAGGCATACTCTCGTGATTTCTGTGTATTGCAATCGGCCTCGAAGATATGATTTTATTAGATCTAGGATATTTCCTCTTATACCATAGGCGTAAAGTTTTTTTAAAAGGACATCATGGTTTACGTAGTCGAATGCCTTAGTCATATCAGTCAAAATTGCACATACAGGAATTCTATTGTCAACATTTGTCATAATATTAGTTAAGAGATTATATATTGCCATATTAATATTTTTATGTTTTCTAAACCCCATTTGTTCCTCGCTTAATATATTATATTTACTCAAAAATCTATCCATTGCTTGATAAATAATCTTTTCAAATACCTTAGAGAATATTGGGATCAATGCTACTGGTCTATAATTGGTCATATCTTCTCTATTATTTTTTTTATGTAGAGGTTTTATTACTACGGTTTTTAGGCTATTAGGGAATACACCAGATTCAATACTACAGTTTACAATATGACTTAGAGGCCCAGCGACAACATCACTGACAAATTTAACAACATTGGTAGTAATCTCATCGTATCCATAACTTCTTGTATTTTTAAGCGCTTTAATTGCTCTTATTATGTCAAAGGGGATTGTCGGTGACATAAACATTGAATTCGAGCCATTTACTAGGTCAGTAGTTCCGTCAGATATGTCATAAGATATACTTTGTACTTGGTCAATAAAGAAGTCATTAAACGATGTTGCTATTTTCCTGGGGTCCATTATTGTCACATTTTGATTGTCAATTTTTAAAATAGGCTCTTTAATATGCTTATTATTGTTGATAATTTGCCAGGCTGCCTTGGACTTATTGTGGGCTTTATTAATAATGTCACTATTCTGTGCCCTCTGAGTAAGTTTAATGATCTTTTTTAATCTTCGCGAGTATGTTTTAAATGTTTTTTGATTATTGCTTGACGGATTCAATCTATATTTCCATAGCAGGTTTCTTTGTTTCCTACTACAGAGTTTAATGCCTTTCGAAATCCATTTAATTTTTGTTTCCGATCGAATTCTAATCCATTTAATTGGAAAACACTGATTGTATAGTAGTTTAAAAATATCATTAAAAATATCATAAGACTCACTAGGGTTACTCTCGCTGTAAACGTCACAATTTACAACTTTTCAGATCATGCTAGCTCAAATCCTAGGCACCCAACTTCAACTTAATAAAATATTAATTCATTATTTGGGTTTATAATTATTAAATTAGGCTCTGTTTAACTCAAAATTTTAATGTTATTCTAGTTTATAGGATTTCTTAAATCACATAACAATTTCAGCTCTCCACTGACAAGCTCAAACTTTATGTGATAATACATAATGTGGAGCAGTCAAGAAACTTGCATATTAAATTTAATATTATTTTTTAATTAATTAGCAGTTTGTTTTTGGTTATTCATATTTGCTGCTGCTTGTTCTTCTTTTTTTCGTTGCTTTTCTCTCATTAATTCTGCATCCCTATGTTTCCTCTCTTGTAAAGACATACCAGTCTTTTCATTGGCATTCTTTTTCTTTTGCTGTTCTTGCAGTTTTTTTTCTACAAACATCCGGAAGACCTCTAGAGCCTCTGATACGACACTCCAGAGGTATGTAAACCTCGGGAGTATCGTGTCAGAGGCTGAGGGTAGTGAAGAGGACATCACTTCACGGATCGCCAAAGCCCGAGATATCTTCGCGCAGCTGAGACCTGTTTGGCAATCGCGGCAACTGACCCGAAGGATTATACTCAAAATCTTCGGGTCCAATGTCAAATCCGTGCTGCTCTACGGGTGCGAAACGTGGAAGGTCACAAAAGACATCTCACGCCAAATACAAGTCATCGTTAACCACTGTCTTCGTCGCATTCTCGGAATTTACTGGCCCAAGACCATCTCCGATGTAGAGCTGTTGGAGAAATGCCACGAGAGCCCGATCGACCGCCAGATCAAGCGTCGCAAGTGGAGATGGATTCGCCACACGCTCCGAAGGGGTCCCGATCACATACTCAATTAAGCTTTGGACTGGAATCCCCAAGGGAAAGAAAGCGTGGCCGTCCCCGTCAAACCTGGCGTCGCACCGTGTTGGCAGAAGCGACGAGCATCGGAATGACATGGAGCGAGGTGAAGCGTGAAACTCAAGACTGATTGCGATGGACGACATATGTGGACGCCCTCTGCCCCATCTAGGGGTTATAGGACATTAAGTCAAGTAAGTCATGTCTAACACGGACAACAAAACGACAATCGCACCAAAGCCGTCGGTTGTATTTTATTTAGGGAAATGTTTAACCATCGCAAAGACAATTAATTTATCTACAGTTTGATTCAAGGCTTTTTTTAAAAGCCTTAGTATAATAAGGAAAGTATAAAAAACCGGCGAATTTTTTTCCTTCTAGGTCGTTGGTGACTGTCGTCGTCTTAAGGGAGTACTCATTAAGGAATTGCAATTAAAAGTTTAACGATTAATTTAGGCATAAGCAGCTGTGTGCCCGATGGGCTTTCACATCGGCTATTCTCAGAAGAGAAGTGGTGGCCCAATGGTAACGGCCGCGACTTACAAGTTGTATATCGTGGGTTCAAACCTAGGCAGGCGCTTGATCATCATCATATCAGCCGAAAGACGTCCACTGCTGGACATAGCCCAAGCGTCGGCACATTGACCGGTTCTGTGCGTCTCGCACCAAGCGGATCCCCGCAACCGGCAGGCGCTCTACTTTGTATAAATTATTTCATCACCACTTCTCTCAAAACGGTGAAGGAAAACATCGTGAGGAAACTGGCATGTCCTAGAATCAAAAATACGAAGACATGTGACATCCACCAACCCGCACTGGGCCCGCCTGGTGAATTACGGCCCATTCCCTCTCACAAAGAAGAGACCTGTGTCCCAGCAGTGGGAACATTAATAAAAAGGCTGGTAATGATGATTCTCAGAAGATAGGGGATGTGTTTCCAAAACACGATGATAATGCTAACTTTTACTTATAAACAGAAGTTCAAGTACCAACTGCCACGTGTATGACTTCAAAGAGGACCTTAAAGATTAAAAAACCTTGGAGAGGTTATGAAGGAGAAATGTATTATCAAAACCCTTCCTAAGTTCTTAACTTCGTTGAACAAGAAACTCTTTTGCAAACTTTCAAGGTTTCAGACCCACCGCTTTAGGTACTGTGGTGTATATCTGTGAATGAATTAATTTCATATTTTATCGCTTTTGTTCTATCTAAAGCAAAAAATATATTTACCAGCAGTTATTTTTAATTAAAACATTCCTTTTGGTTAGTACGTCGGTCGGCAACAGGCGAATCGCAGTCCATGTCCGGACCGCGAAAGGTTGGAAATTGCACCACCAAATATTGTTAAATAACTTACCGACCTATTTAATATAAATAATATTTTTTGAAAACTAATTCCGTTCGAGATTAACAGAACCCATTGCACTTAGAAGACACTCCTTTGCATTAGCTGTTCCCGGCGTAAATTAAACTGTAAAAACCGGGCAAGTGCGAGTCGGACTCGCGCACGAAGGGTTCCGTACTTGGTAAATTGCGGTTTACAATTTATGACGTATTAAAAAAATACTTAAACACTTACTAGATCTCGTTCAAACCAATTGTCGGTGGAAGTTTACATGGTAGTGTACATCATATATTTTTTTTAGTATTATCATTCTCTTATTTTATTTGTTAATTCTTTTGAGAAATAAATATCTTTAACCGTTATTTTAGAAGTTACAGCCCCCCCCCCCTTGTACATACCCATACACATTTTACCATTTTGGAAGTGTCTCTCGCGCAAACTATTCAGTTTAGAAAAAAATATATTAGAAACCTCAATATCATTTTTGAAGACCTATCCATGGACACCCCACATGTATGGGTTTGATGAAAAAAAAAATTTGAGTTTCAGGGACACCCCACTCCCAAATACCCAATTTTTTTTTTCATCAAACCCATACTGGTTTGATGAAAAAAAAAAATTTTGTTTCAGTTCTAAGTATGGGGAACCCCAAAATTTATTGATTTTTATCTATTTTTGTGCGAAAATCTACTTACCACGTTTCAACAGCATAGTTCTTATAGTTTCGGAAAAAAGTGACTGTGACATACGGACGGACAGACAGACATGACGAATCCATAAGGGTTTCGTTTTTTGCCATTTGGCTACGGAACCCTAAAAACTGAAGTCTGGAAGCGTAATTTCTCGCATACATTTTTAAGAATCCATATTTATTTTTGTTTTGTAAATATATACATCTTTCTTGTGTTAGTACCTACTTATTATGAGTTTTATTCTCTGGACCTCGTTAAAAATACAACTCTATCCGGACCCTATTTGAAATTACTTGTCAACCTGGGTTAGTAGGTATGTCGTAATTGTTTAATTTTCTTTCTAAACGTTTGTCTCTCTACTTATATTTTCTGTTAAACATTTCTTGTGCATTTCAATATGATTCATGACAGTGTAAGCCAAGCTACTATTACCGCCAAAATGTCAAAACTTGTCACGTGTAGACACTATATCAAATAGGTAACCTTTTAACTTTCTCGACATTTGGTTTCAAGTTTCAAACTCAAGGCCTAAAAAATAAATCTTTAAAATATATACAGCTGATCTAGATTTTCTTCCACGTGCAAACTATACAAAATGCCAGTGATAAAACTTTGAAAACTGACTCTGAATGTTAACTAGGATCATAAAGTCTTCTTAAGTTTTAAACTTGGGTACATAAAGTGGGTAGTTGCATAATTTTTATCGTTTTTCTTAGTTGAGGTTTCGTGATTTTTGATGTAAAGTGCCTGAATGTTTGGAGTCAAGTATTTTTGTGAATTTGTTCACATGTTGTTTTGACTGATCACTTTCACAAGGTCATGTTTTATTCATGTACAGAACCGGTCGATGTGGTGACACTTGAGGGTGCCCTATGTTCAGCAGTGGACGTCTTTCGGCTGAAATATTGATTATGATGTTTTATTTATAGCAGCTTGATGAAAATTTCGAACCTTTAACTGATTTGCTAAAAATTTGTTCCACAAAGTTGAAAATTATACACGCCTGTGTTCCCCGAAATAAGATAGTATACCCACATTGACCTAGTTATGTTAAGTGTCATGTAATATAAAAATATATTATAATTAA
Organism: Anorthoa munda; assembly: GCA_945859665.1. Lineage (NCBI taxonomy): Eukaryota > Metazoa > Arthropoda > Insecta > Lepidoptera > Noctuidae > Anorthoa > Anorthoa munda. The sequence goes on along the minus strand of OX243907.1, from coordinate 2,224,480 downwards.
AAACTTTATTTTCCGACCAGAGTCCATAGTAAAATTACACATTACACACCCACAAAAAACAATTACATACACACACACATACAATTGCGAAAGTAAACGAAATTTCAAAACTTATTTATTATAATATTTGAAAGACGTTCTATGAGCCGTCATATAGTGCCACATCAATGGGCTGTCAAGTCTGTCGGCCAGAACAGCTACAAGGCTGTTTTTTTTATAAATTTTAGGCTCCACCCAACACTATCTCACCTGATGGTAAGCGATGATGTGGTCTACGGTGAAAAACGCTTGCGGTTGGAACTATATCGCACTCGTCGCATCAGAGATGCTATTCGAGTCCGCATAATGGCTTAAAACTCTGGCACGTCTAACTCGGCGAATATTCCCGATGTACCGCAAAAGCGATCGGAACGGATCTGGATGAAACCATAGAGTATTTATTATCCCGGGTATAATTTATCTCTTGGTATAATTTTCGACTTTTACGCGGGTGAGGCCGCTAGCAGAAGCAAGCAAGTAACTGGTTATCATTCACAGTCCCCGAGATAGTGAGTGCTTTGAAATATTGGATAAGGTGGACCCGTTTTTTCCTTTAGATAAACCAGTAGTTTATATCCCAACTCTTCCCCAATTAATTCTTTTTATGCAAGCCCAACTGATAGTTATGAAGTCAATAAAATTATCTCCAATCTCAAAGACGCTTCAGCACCAGGATGGGATTGCATTCCAAACAAAATTCTCAAACTTAACAAACTTCACCTTATCCCCCCGATCATTTTTCTGTGTAATCTTAGTGTCTCCTCTGGAATAGTACCATCTACTCTCAAAATGGCAAATGTGTGTCCAATTTTCAAATCTGGTGACAAATCAGTTGTATCCAATTATCGCCCTATTTCTCTTCTCACATCGCTGTCCAAAATCCTCGAGAAGATTATGAATATTAGACTACTAAGCTATCTAGAAAAAAATGGCATTCTCTCAGACAATAAGTATGGTTTTCGCAAAAACAGGTCAATGGAAGATGCAGTTACAGATATAGTGGATTTTGTTGTCACCAAACTAGATGATGGTAACAAATGTACTGGCATCTTCCTTGATCTTGCGAAAGCCTTTGACACCGTCTATAGAAGCATTCTATTGAGGAAACTTGAAGGCATAGGTGTCCGTGGCACTGCTCTTGAGTGGTTCCAGTCTTACCTCAGTAATCGCACGCAGAGGTTATCCTTGGACAACAACTACAGTTCCTACGCCACTCTCGACTATGGAGTGCCGCAAGGTAGCGTACTGGGGCCTAATCTTTTCATTATCTATGTCAACAGCCTTTGCTCACTGTCACTCGCTAAAGCAAAAATTTTTGCCTATGCTGATGACACAGCTATAGTATTTTATGATAGGACGTGGGAGTCTCTATACGAGGCAGCTGAGTCTGGCGTGAAGCAGGTTGCACAATGGCTAAATTGCAATCTGTTGACACTAAATGTAGGTAAAACGAAGGTCATAAACTTTAGTGTCAGCGCAAGAAACACTTGTCCAAGTAAATTAGCCATCAAACTGCATACCTGTCATGGTGACTCTGTCTCGCAATGTTCATGCCCAAGCTTTGAACTAGTAGAGCACATAAAATACCTTGGTGTCTACATTGACAAGAGCCTCACCTGGACTAAGCAAATAGAGCATGTAAGTGGTCGTGTTAGGAAACTGCTACATGTCTTTAAGAGAATGGGTCAGATTGCAAACATAAGGATCTTGAAGATGATTTATCACACTCTGTGCGAATCTCTTCTAGGATATTGTATTGCTGCATGGGGAGCTGCACTAAAGACGCATTTGATTAGGGCAGAACGCGCACAACGGGCTGTTCTCAAGGTAGCTTTTAAAAAACCTAGGCGATTTCCAACAAACATCTTATATCAAGAGACGGGTACAATGCGCGTGCGACAAATATACATTATGGCCGTAGCCCTAAGGTTCCATAAAGAGGCTCTAGTCAAGGTGGACTCCAATGTACATTCCCTAAGGAAGCCTAGATGGCGTAAGCCAAAGCGTAGACTTGATTTTGGGATAAGGTGTTATCAATATATGGGGCCACACCTTTATAATAAGATTAATGATAAAATTAATTTATTACCTTTTTTCAAATTGAGTACTATGACACGGTTAAAACTAAGGAAGTAAATAAAGAGAAGCTAACAAAATTTTTTCGTCACTAATAATATCTGTGTTATGCATCAGAATATTGCCGGTTTACTAAACAAATCCGACATGGTCACAGTTTGTTTGGATGAGTTATCAGAAAAAGGTTTAAATGTAGATGTATTGTGCGTAACCGAACACTTCATTACGGCAGGATATGAATCTTATGTAACTATACCAAATTATCAACTAGCGACGTCGTACTGCAGAAAAGAAAGCAAGAGAGGTGGAGCATGCATCTTGGTAAAAAACGGGCACCACTTACATCGAATTAAAGAAGATAGCAACCATATCAGAACCCGGCGTATTTGAATGTTGCGCGATAGAGTTACCTAGTTATAATACTGTCCTAGCATGCGTGTATAGAGTTCCCAAGTTAAATAACCTGAACGTATGTATGGATAAACTACAAATTCTCCTAAAAGAGCTAACTAAGAAGTGCTATCATAATATTGTCATAACAGGGGATTTTAATATCGATATTTTAAAAAGGAACCTTCAAACTATTGAATTTGAGTGCCTTTTACTTAACTATAATTTGAAATTAGCTGTGAATCAACCCACACGCCTTAAAAGTAAAACTTGTATTGATAATATTGCTCATAATTTTCGCAAAGCATGTAAGGTTGAAGTCCTAGAACTTGCTCTATCGGACCACACAGCACAATTTATGATATTCCCAGTACAAAAAAAATGTAACATTAAATACTGGCAGATAAAAAGACGTGACTACTGCAATGAAAACATGACAAAGTTTAAAAACTGCTTAAATAATTTATCATTTTCTGACATTTACAAAAGCAATGATCCTAATGTAGCGTATAAATCTTTTCTTGACATATTTTCATTATTTTATAATTTGTGCTTTCCCGAAATGAATGTTAGAATTAATACTATGAGAAACCCGAAATGGGTGTCACGTGGTATTAAACTATGTAGTAAAAAGAAAAGACAACTCTTATGGCAATACAGATTTAAACCAAATCAGATTAATAAAGCAAAACTTACTAATTATTCTAAACTATTTAAAAGAATTGTAAAACTCACTCAAAGGGCTCAAAATAACTACACAATAAATATTTCAGATAATAAATCTAAAGCAACTTGGAAAATAATAAACAACTCAAAATTCAACATTCCGAAAAACTGCATTGACAAAATTCGTGTGAACAATGATATTATCACTGACCCAAAAGACATTGCAGATGCCTTTAATAATTACTTCGTTGACAAAATCAATCCTATAGCAGGATCTGGGGAAAAAGCTACAGCATTGATAGATAAAAGAAAATATTCTTTTTTTCTGGCCCCATGTCTGCCAATCGAGGTGTTTAAAATTATAAAAACGTTAAAAAACACAAATAGTGTAGGATACGATGGTATATCAACAAAAGTTATAAAAGCAGTAGCGGGAGAAATATCAACGCATCTAAGCCATATAATTAATCTTTGCATAGAGACTGGTGTTTTTCCTGAGGCACTCAAAATATCAATTGTAAAACCATTATTTAAAAAGGAAAATAAAGAGCTAATGCAATTTTATAGACCCATATCCCTAATCAGTATAATATCAAAAATATTTGAAAAGTATTTATATAAACAGTTATATACCTATATCGAAAAAGAAAATATACTCACTCATGAACAGAAAGGGTTCAGAAACGGTAAAACCATAAACTTAGCACTATATGATTTTTTACATAATGTCATGCCAAAAGTAGATACGAATATACCTGTATGTACAATATTCTGTGACATGACACAGGCTTTCGACCACGTCCGTCACGACATACTAATTGAGAAATTAGAAGCATACGGCATTAGAGGTAATGTGTCCAGTCTTATTAAATCTTATTTGAGCAATAGAAGACAATTTACAGAAATTTCGGCAGTAAACGGAGGCAATAAACATGAAGTAATTCATAAATCAAAAGAGCGTGTAGTCAAATTTGGCGTACCGCAAGGCACTGTCGTAGGCCCACTATTTTTTATACTTTATATTAATGACTTACCCAAAACTATTGACCACCCTATGACACTTTTTGCCGATGATAGTACCATTACGATCGCTTGTAAAAATAGAGACACTTACGAAGCTGACATTAACGATTCTATAGGTTCAATGATAAAATGGTTGGAAAACAACAATCTTAAGATAAATCTTGGAAAAACGAATATCATGCATTTTTCCCAAAGATTAACCATTCCAAATGTTCATGTACACTATTGTAATAACAACATTGATAAAGTTGACACTACAAAATTTCTTGGAGTAACTATTGACGGTAAATTAGATTGGAAAGCGCATACGGAAGCCTTAAGCAAAGCAATTAGTAATTCCACATATGCTCTGTATAAATTAGCCCCGATGTTGAATGTTGATGCACTAATAACTGCTTATCATGGCTTAGTGTCCTCTAAGTTAAGATACGGAATCATTTTTTGGGGCAATTCAACAAATAAACATGTCGTTTTTAAAACCCAAAAGAGGTGCCTTAGAACTATGTTTGGACTTCATGTCACCGAAAGTTGCAAACCATATTTCAAAAAATATAAAATCTTACCATCCTTGTATATTTTGGAAACAATTATGTTTGTCAGATCGAACCCACACCTATTTCCCCTATTGTCAGATAAAGTAATTCGAAATAGACGCGACAATAGCAAACTTTGCGTTCCTAGATCTAGGACAGCACTATTGCGGAAAAGTATATTCTGTATGGCGCCAATTATTTATAATACCTTACCAAAATATTGGAGGGAATATACAACAGAAAAATTAAGAAGTAGTTTAAAACGCCTTTTGTTAGAGAAAGTCTATTACACCACTGACGAATTTTTGAATGATAAATTAATCTGACTTGAGTGAAATATCCTGATCATATTCCTAATTACTTTGACATTTAATTGACTAATTTTATATACATTTCAATTTTATTTTTAAGTTCTAATTTGGATTATTGATTTTTGTATAATGGATAAGTTTGTAATTATTTGATGTTTACTTGACCAATTAGGTGTATAACCTTTAACCTTTTTATTTTACTTTTTATTTGTACGCCGTTGAGGCAAAACATGACAGTGATAAATTTAATGTTACATCTTGCATGCCATGTGTGTGTATACTCATGTTTTAGACAAATAAATGATCTTATCTTATCTTATCTTATCTTACCCTTGACAAAATCAAAATGCAAATCAGACATCAAAACTTACTTAAAAGGTCTGGATTACGGCAGCACAGAGAAACTATTAAACACTTCGTAAAAATAAACTTTTTATTTTCTCTAATGTTAGTTTTGGAGACATACCTCACACACACAAATACACGCACCACACCATACAAACACACACACCACACACATACACCCACACACAAACGCACACACATTTAATACACGCACCAACGTCACTTGACTCACACTTTTGCACACACTGCAAGATACCATGCATCCCCTTATTATTATTTTTGTTTTTGTTTAATTTATCCTTTTTGTTATATATGGCTACAATAAAACACTGTATTCCTGAACTATGATGAAAGAGACTGGCCTCCACGACACAGGGAAACCTAGTGTGGAGATCAGTGATTTATGTGTTATAAAATGTATTTTTTCTTGAACAATAAAGAAATTATTATTATTATTATAACGGACCCTAAAAACCTAAGACATGTGAAATTTTAAGATAATTTTAATGCTGCCTGCAGATAATCTGTAGCATGGTTTTTCCAAAAACGACTGGTCTTTTAAACGACCTGATTGAATATATTTGAATTTATTTTATTTTATAATAATATTTCAGCCTGTATACTTCGTAGGTGGTACTTGAGGCCTATAATATTAAATTGTACCAGCCTGTAACTATCCCACTGCAGGGAAAAGGTATCTTCTCATACAGAGAAGGCACGAGCATTTATAGCCATGCTAGATCAAGGCAGGTTCGTTTTCAGGATTACATTAACTAAAATTCAAGGTTTCGTCACAATGTTTACTTTTTCAATTTCAGCAATTTCTATAAGAAAGAGAAACTTAGATAGTGCATATATTAGAAATAACGTTGAGGTTCATTGAAAAGAAAGTATCGGTACTATTATTTACATGCTAGAGGAGCTTTTACAAGTACGAATTCTAATTAATGCCTTTCGTATAAATCGAGACACGTTCCTCAAACAAAAAGATCTAACTCCTCTCTTGCCCGGTTCTTTTTTTTTTCTCCAGCCTGACCAGACGGACATCAAATGGATCACGGAAATATCTATTTATACCCGGCCTAATCAGTCGGCTACCGACCAGGATTAAATGCGGGAGGCTTAAACTTACCCGGAACACATGTCCCTTTTTAGCTGCCACAGGTTTTTCCTTAGGAAACATTACCATAATCTGTTGTGGGCGTAATTTTGCTTCTTTTTGAGGTAATATTTTTTGTCTTGGTTGTGAAATTTAGTTCAAAAACGGATTGTTCTGTTAAACTTGTGTAGATTTTTATCTCTAATCAGCTCTAAGTATGAGCATTATGATCTACACCCGACTTCATCCACTACTGAGCGCAGGGCTCTGTTTTCTTGCCAACCCCCACGTTTCTCTGTAAGCCTCAGCCAGATTGTACTCTTTATGGTAACAATGTCATCTACTCTTCTCGTCGCACGTAGGGGTATTTGACCCAAAAACGCGGTCAAAAGTCAATGTAAACAAAGTAAACAATTCCCGGAAACGGTTGATACATATTGGTACCACAATACATAGAGAACAACAATCTACCGTCACTTTATTTTATTAGGCTTGCATTAAGTTGTAGAAAGTCATTAACTTAGTGCCTTGCAGCGAATACGTAAATAAAAAATATGTGAACGATTTTGAAGTCCTGCATTTAGAAGTAAGTGGTGAAGTTAAGAGTGGATTAAAGAAACATTTTTATAGTGTATACTATTGAACCAGGTATGTACTATCTGTATTATCCAATTATTTAAAAGTAATACGAGAGTAATTAGTAGATATTGCCGTTATTACGAACCGCAAAACAAACTCATGATATTTTGTGTCATAAATATATACATTAGAGTTTTTGTTGTATTGCAGGGCGTTTCCCGGTAAATGTTTTATTTTCGTAAGTTGATGTAACTATTCTACTTTAAGAAAAAGTTAAAATTGGGTGCCTAAATTTGCCTATTCCATTTAAAAAAAAAATCTTTTGGCCATGTTTTTGTACAAAACAAAATTAATTATACATTTCATATGCTAATAAATTTTTTTTCGGTTGTAGTTGGGTTCTGGTGTCAGAATTAAGACATGAGTATGTTTATTTGATGTGGCGAAAACTAGAGCAAAAGGGAATTTTCAAAAAAGTGGGTTTTTCTGGCGAATGCGATAATTAACATACCATCATTTCCCGTTGAATAAATACAAGAGTTTCACCGCAAAATTTCCTATATTAAATCAGAAATGAAGACCAGGTGGCTTACTGTCAACAAGACTGAACACGTTATCATAAAGAAAACCGTGATTTACCTATCCAATGTTCAGAAAAACCGGGTCGTCTATCAAAGACGTTCGCTGACTTGAGTGACCGCAGCAAAAGGCGCAAAGTCTTCAGAAATTCTAAGGAATGATTTAGATCGATAGATAGATTGATCTAGATAGAGAGATTTGCTGCAATATTGGATTCCAGTGGGCATAAAATTTATATTGAAAAAAAAACAACTTTTTGCCACGATACAGCATTACTTTACTATACTAATTATACTCCTGGCATCTCATGATGCCCACGGTACACAAGCCCTCCCATTCATCAAGTCCCTTTGTTGTCTAACATTCGGAATCTATTCCCTATTACCTATCGGAACCTTGTAGGAAAAAGTAGGTGAGGCGAGAAATAAACACTTCCGGCAATTTCGCCAAAACTTTTGACGAATATTTTCACGGGAGCAATGCAACCAAGACGTTCTAAACAGGTTGCTCCTACCGTCAGATCCCTTCATGTGTAGCATAAGGCCGAAACTACCAAAAAGATCAAAGCCAATTAGCGCAGTAGCCATGGAAATGTTATAGCCGAGTGAAGTTGAGGCATCAAATGAAGAAGTTGAAATTACTGAAGAAATGGATGAAACAAATAATTCTGTTGATGGAAACGAGTAGTCGACTCCTCCGCTGAGTTATTATAACCTATAATTAAACAATTATATCAAGTTTTTTAATGTTTTATTAAACTTTTTCCTGAAGCAGTAGTTTAAATAAGTTTCACTCTTTGCCATTTTCCAAACCCCATTAAATAAAAATTCAATTTTATTATACATATGACTGTTTTGAGCTTATATGTCATTTAAGACCGCAAAATAATTTTGTCCGTATTTTTGGGTCAAATACCCCTATGTGCGTCGCCGGATTACCAACATTTCTTTTTCCAGCCCTCAGACTCCGCTCAGACACTGCGTTACTCCACTTGTTCAATGTTCTTGCCCAGCTCCATTTCAATAGGTATAGTTAGTACAATATTTATAATGTAATGTCAATATTTCTTTACTTTATTTTCAAATGCCTAAAGTATCAACAGCGGTCAGTGCCCTTCCCGTAATATCTCTTTGTGGGTGTACAAATGACACAGAACCTGTTATATATTATTATAACTTTTCATTCATAGAAAAAGATGACGATAACGATATTAGAGATAAGATATGGCACCTATAAAGTTGTTACAGTAAGGTATTAATCTAAAGTGCACATAATTAGCTATACAGGATTTGTATCTATTGCATGCAAAATAATGATTAGTTGATTGTTGTCCAATGTCACAAATATAAGGTCAATACAATATTATAATAGTTTTATCTTAGCATTATACGCATGAAAATAGTAAAAAAAAAACATAGTTTATTGTTCAATCAATCATTAATATCATAGAAAATATATGTTCTTTCAGCCATTACAATAATCTGTTTCAAAATGAGGATATATTATGTAAAAAAAACCGGCCAGTTGCGTGTCGGGCCACGCGCAGTAATAGGGTCCGTAGTTGCAAAATATTGCGGACTAAGAAGAGGGTTTTTTTATTGTTACATGAACATTAAATTAAAAAGGGTTTCAGCTGCTCACAATGTCTAAAAACGGGCCCACATAAGAAGCAAAATGAAGCAGGAGCAGAAGCTGAAGAAGGAGTCATAAAATCCAACACAAATGAAGTTATCAAAAATATTATCTATTTGAGTACCACCGCAGGTAGAGGCAAGCGTTTGTAATTATATTTACATCCAGCGTCACTTAATAATTTGAATACTGCAGTATTGCCTTTACGGAGATAGTCTTCGTTAAAATCTCCAAATATTTACAAACCGAAAATAAATATTTTAGTATGAGTATTTTTAAACAACCTACTCAACTACCAAAAAGTAAAATCAAATTATTCAATGATAGGATCAAAGAACCAACGTAAATACTCGTAAGCTGAAATAAATAATCCATATGAAGGACGTCAATTGCGAAAGAGCGGAGAATGGTATGGTTCGTTCCTGGATCCTCGCAAGCACGCTCCTTGTTTCTTTCTCTTTTGGAATTTGAAAAAAAAACAAATTAATGTATTCACTATTTTGTTCTCGAAAGTTCTTCGCTACTCAATTAGTGATATAGTCGGGTCGGATATTGACTTTATAGATGGATATCCATATGGCCGCCTGCCTCAATGAGCATATTTAAATTAGTACATAAGTACAAATTTATTTTAGATATACAAAATATGTAAGCATTAAAATTAAAAATTATTCAATACTTATTTTTTAGAATTAAGAAATCGGGTATATATCGGTACTGCCGATGACTCCGCCCACTCCAATGCGTTATTTGAGCTCAAACATTATTAATTTAGAAATCATTATTATTAGGAATGTTATGATTTTATTTTGTATATTTTTACAAGGTTCATAAGTGTATATTTACTATCTGTTTTACACAACTAATAACGTTATTTAAGTAATTTTTTAATGGCATTTGTACAACATTTTTACTGTTATAAGTACATTGTATAAGTTGGTTGACTATTACTCGTAAACTTGTAAAGCCTACATAGCTGTGATAGTTTTCCTTTTATTTCGTTTTTTTATTTCGTTATATATAAATTTGCCGTGATATTTTTCACATAACAAAAAGCAACCATTTTGCTAGCAGGGGGGGAGATACTTGACTCTATCAAAAATTTGCAATTTAAACCCTAATTTTACGCAAACGGATCACTGAATCGAAAAATGGTTTTAACAGACCCGTAATATTTTTGAATGACCTATCCACACTTTACGTCTATAGGAGGAACCCGAAAAGAAAGTTTTTATTTCGGGTTATTATTATTTTATTTTACCACTTTGTCGGAATTATTAATATGTATATCCATGCCAAATTATAGCTTTCTAGTACTAACAGTCTCTGAGCTAAGCTGCGGACGCACAGACGGACATAGCAAAATTATAAGGGTTTGTTCAAGCCTTGTTGACTACGGAACCCTAAAATATTTCTTTTGGGGTTTATCAATTTAGTATCAATAATTGCGGATTTTTTCTTGAGTGCGAGCGTCTTTCGACTTGACGGTCATGATTTAAATGTCACATAATTACAGTCACCATTTCAGCCAAAAGAAATTCACTATTAAACATAGGTTTTTGAACTGATTTTGTGCATCCCTCACCCAACGGATTCCTAAACTAAAAAAAACATCAAATACAAAAATAATATAATAATGGTTAAAAAAACGTACCACCACGTAACGCACTCCATACTCGACGAAGGGCTGCACGAATGTGCCAAGTCGAACATTTCAGAACCGCATTTGCTGCCCACCAGAATTATTATTAATAAATAATTTAAATAAATTGGAATTAAAAAAAAAATTACTAACGTGGCTCTTAAATTTAAATTATGGTGATACGGAGGACCTAATTAAATTAAATGATTAAATCAAACTACATAAAATAAAATGAAACATTAAATGAAATTGTATTATGAAATTGAATTAAATTAAATTAATTTATATAAACTAGTTATTAAAATGTTAAATTTATTGAAATTAAATGAAGTTACATATAAATATAATAATAACAATATTTGATATTATTATTATTATATATATTTGATATTGATTTGAATGATATTATAATTACAATATTTGATTTATCAAATAATAATATTAAACTTATACCTACTTAACTTTTATTTGTCAATTTTTACAATTATTAAATTTAATTATTATTTATACGAAACACACTTAGGACAAACCTCACACCAACACACATCAACACTTCACACAATTAACTAAAACCTAACTACTACTTTAAAAAATTAAAGCAACAATAATAATGTGTTAACATCAGAGCTAGTGCTCAATTTATAAAAACTTTTTAAAATGTAAAAATCCATTTAGAGAAAACTGTTCTTCAAGATACAGGATTTTCCTAGTTTGAAGGACAGGGATCTTATTATGTGCAATAGCCATGTCCATTTTTGTAATGTAAACACTGATGTAACCTAGGCTAATCCTTTTGCAAATAAATTATTATTTCATTTCATTTCATGTCTGTATCCCCCAAAGAGTAAGGCAGAGGTGCAACTAAACATAGTTCCCACAATTCTCAGTTATGATTAAGTCCCATATAATAGGGGGCATATGGGAACCATTAGAACAATAGGGGTCCATAAAAAGCACATAAGCATACTAAAAAATATTTACGGGCAAAGCACAGCACAACACTGGAAAGATCAGGTGAAGAGTTCCCGATAGAAAGAGGCGTCCGTCAAGGTGACCCTACTTCGCCGAAGATATTCTGAGCCGTGTTGGAGTTGATCTTTAGGAGACTGGGTTGGGATAATTTCGGACTTAACGTCAACGGAGACAAATTGAGTCATTTGAGATTCACTGATGCTATAATACTCTTCTCCAAATGCCCGATGACGTTGGAAAAATGATACAGCAATTATCAGACGAAAGTGCAAATGTAGGGCTTTTAATGAATATAACAAAGACATAAGTAAAGAGCTATTCCTCACAAAAAATGTGCTATTCCAATTAATAATCAGCAGTTAGAATATGTAAGCGAATACATTTATTTAGGACAATTAGTATCACCGACAGAGAGCATGCAGAAAGAAATTGAAAGAAGAATAGCAAACACTTGGCTGAGATTCTGGTCGCTGAGCGAAGTAATGAAAAATAAAGAAATGCCTATGGCGGAGAAACGAAAAGTCTTCAATACTTGCGTACTGCCATATCTTACATATGGATGCCAAACTTGGGCCTTAACTGAACAACAACAAAATAAAAAATGTCAGAATGGGATAGAGAGATGCGTATTGGAAGTAAGAAGAAGGGATAACATACAATTAAAAAGATAGACAAAAGAAAGACTAAGTTTGGAATTAGTATGCAGAAAATTTAATTGGCGTTGGACAGGACGTATGTTGAGAGAAAAGAAAGAGAAATGGACCAGAATTATAACGGAATGGTACCCTAGAGAAAGCAGAAGAAGTAGAGGAAGACAGCCAAAGCTATGGGAAGACGATTTGAAGCAAGTAGCTGGGCCAGAATGGTTACGTACAGAAAAAGACAGAAACAAGTGGAAATCATTAGAGGAGGCTTTTGTCATAAGACAAGCTAGAGAGGAGATAAGCCGAATGCCGAGAATATGTTTTAGTTTAAGTTAATTTATAGTTTTCTTACCTCTATTGTTTTGATTTTATTAAGTAATGTTTGGTCAAACATGTTAAAATAAATAAATAAAGGCTTATTTTTTATAGGGAGCGAGCCTATTGCCATCAACCGGGCACAAATCCAGACTTCGGGCCGCTACTTTGAAATTCCAGATGGAAAGTCCAAATAATATTACCTGATCCTTCTCTTTTACCTTCTTACCTTACCTGATTTTCTTCTCTATTCTTCTCTTTTTCTTTAAGAAATTGACTCACAGATTGATTCGTTGTTGTTATTTATAAGTATGTGAGAACCCTGTTCCTATTTATCGAATGAATGAATTTACCTGTTAATGATAAATGATTTTATTTCTGTAAGTTGGTTTGTACAAACACTTTTATATGTCTATCATATTTTTTTAAACTAGATGAGGTTGGCGTTTCCTATCTGACTATTCTGAGAAGAAAGGCCGAAACAAACTCAGAGGTCACAGTCTCTTTTAAAGCCCAGACAAAATCTTGGTTAGATCATGTGAAGACCATGTAGACTGAAATGAAATGAAATGGTCTTTTGAGGAAAGAACCAGCCAGATTGAGTAGACCTGTCCAGTCAGTGCACGCATTTGTCAATAACCGTGCAGCTAAAAAAGCTTAAAATTTAAGGAGCTCAACGAATTGACGAACAATACCAAAAAGAAAGGACATTCGGGTAGGCCGCATAAATACTCAAACTGCCAGACCATGATTAAAAACTAATGAAGATAAATTAAAATAAAAAATAGAATGATCCACATAGTTTTCACATTCACAATAATTAAAATAAAATAATTTAATACTTTAAAAAGTAAATATTCTTGTCAATGCAAGAAAATAAAAAAAATAAAAAAATTAAAGATCTAAATTCACGGTGCAAAATAAAAATAAAAAACTAAATTAATTGGAGCAGCTCAATCCCAAGCCTTTTTGTCCTCAATGTAATCTTTAATTTTATAAAACGCTTTCTGGCACAACTTACCTTTAATGAATGATTTGAATTTATTAACACTTAGACCGAACGTGGCTTGGAGGCTTATTATAAAAGCGTACACATTGACATCTAAACGAGCCACCTATTTTCTTGAGCCTTGTTGTAGGTACTACAAATTTGTGTTTGTTCCTAGTATTTATGTTATGGATATCACTGTATGTTTTAAACAATTTTATATTTTTATGGGCATATAAAAGATTTTCATAAATATACTGAGAAGGCACAGTCATTACATTAATCTCCTTAAATTTCGAACAGCTCTTTTCTGCAAAACAAAGATAGTCTGGATGTCGGCAGCATTTCCCCACAACAGAATACCATACGACATTACACTATGAAAATAGCTAAAGTATACTAAACGGGCTGTCTCTATATCAATTCTTAATTTCAATGTTAATTCTTGTAATACTTTATATCTATACGTAGTATAGTAGTAATAGTTTGGGTCACGGGGTCTCATTGCTAAGAAAGAAAATTTGGTTCAAATAAATCTCACTAGATGGCGCGATATGTACCTCGGTATCCTCCTATCTGTTATTGAATGTGCGTAAAATTAACATTTTCTGGAATTGAACACAAAAATTGTAAGTTCTTGTTTAATCAACTCTCCTAAGTACAAAATTATGGAATATTGGGCTCTTAATTCACATTTCAAAGATTACTAGACGGATCATTTAAAATTGATGCCAATAGATAGCGCATTTTTTAATTTCTGAGGCAAATTCCACTCGATTGTTAAAATTTGCATTTTAACACATTTTGGTGCAATAAAAACTGTAAAAACGTGCAAATAAATACTAGAAAACAAATTCACTGTATTTAAAGAAAAAAACATTCACGAACCTTTCTTTTTTTTTTTTAATCCCTTGGTAAACCCTTTTACTTGCAAGTCGCTGCTAACACCATCTATCTATCACCGTGAAACAGAACCGAATGCGTTCGATGTACAAAAAATTGCCAGAATAAGCAGTCGAAAAACGCTAGTTACGTCGGCACGGTTTCTTTGTATGGGATGAGGTATCTGTATGCTAGTATTATATTATCTGTGGTTTGGGTGCATCGTCCTCACGTATATTAATGTATGTAAATGTATTATTAATGTATGTATGTAAATGTTGTAAAATCACTTTTTTTTTAAAGAGTAAGTGTGGAGTTTCTTATGCGTTCTTCTCCATGACAAGGTTTTTTTTCTGAATGGATGGTTACGGTTTCCAATTGCATTTTTGACGTTCAAAAGTGCCGCTTAAAACATAATTGCAAAAAAGAATTATGACTTTTTGTCTTTGACCTGGGAATCGAACCCGAATCATCTCAGCATTAACACGACAACCACCAAATAAAAGAATGGTATATTTTCACCATCAGCATACTATGATATAGCACTTTTTGTTCTTGCAAAAACATTTCGCCACCCATTTTTAAATCTGTTCCCAAATGAGAAACTGTAAATGTCAACGTATGTTTGAGTTTAGTCATTAGTGAAAAGCTTGTCATAGTATTTTTTCTGCGGTTACGGGTTAAAAATAGCGTATTCTGGTCGTTTGTGTGTCAGGTGACTAATTGGTAATTACGCTATGTGGGAGGTGCATTTATATATTTTTAGTTTCGGTAAACACCATTTACAAAGCAAAAAATAAATTATTTTTATTTTGACTTCGTAACCAGTTTGTGGAAAATGGCTTTTTCATTTTCCACAAACTAAAGGATCTATTATTTCACTAAATCTAATTTTGCAGCCTAGTTACGTAATTGAGTTCAGCCGGGCAAAGGGAACAACTCCATGAAAGAAAGTATGACACATTTCCTTTTAATGTTTTGGTATTTCGTAAATAATTTAGAAAGGGTACGTCCTCCACCCTAAGACTTGAATTCACATATCCTTTCGAGTGTATTATGCAATACGGAAGTTGTTATTCTATAGGTGTGCTCACCCTTACGTGGTCTTTGCTGGATTCACTTACGCAATTAGGCTTCTGGTTTCTCTTTTGGTAAAGCGTAACCGCAGTTGTACTTTAGTGTAGTGTCTATTAACCTTTGCTCGCAGCTTCAGTTCTAGGGCCTATCTCACGGAAACCGAACATTTTCTGGGACAAAATTACTCAGTGGTAGTCTATCATTGAATTTTCTTATAGGATCAGTAGTTCTAGAGATTACATTTTACTAACAATCAGGGTTTCTTGAAACTGGGAGTATTCCCGTGATACTGTAATCAATTTGCAACAATAAGTAAGCTCCTGACAAAGCCAAACATAAAATGGCAATTCACAAAAAAAAATCTATGGTCCAAAGCGTTAAGGCGTTGGCTATTATTTAACCTTTCGTGTATTTCAGACGTGACTATTACGTCCTATTGTCCTGCATTATGATGCCATGACGTAACGTGATTATCATAATAAACAATACATTTACTTGATAAAAATTAAATAGTTTAGAATAGTAGTTTATGCAACGGTCATAATTAGGGGTTATTAAGCCGAGTGCGATAATAGTATTACACGCGAGTGTTTTAATACCTAATTATATGCCGTTGCATGCACTATTTTATCTTCACTCATACAGTTGAAATAAAACAAAAGTGGAAAATGAGTTAAGTATTATTTACTAAATATAATAATTGTTAAACTTTGAATGGCGCAATTATGAAATTGAATATTAATTATCCACTCAACCGTCAGAGTCTCTATAGTTGCCCAGAATTTATTCCGGTCAACCGTCCAAGTCTCTTTAGTAGCCCGTTTTTCGATGCGGATATATCCTCAAGGACATTCCGCGTTTTGACACAATGTGTCTAATAAAATATACTCTGTGGTGCAAAATTAAATGCCGCATCGTTTTGCTAAAAGATTTTGTAGTCTGGCCCTCGTTTTTACTAATAAAAAAAATCAAACGTCACCGACAAAATTTCCGGTGAATTTTTCGCGAGTGCACGTCGGAGCTCCTGTGTAAACCATGAAGTTTAATTGTATTGTACCCAATGTATATGTTTTATATATCAAGATTCAAGCTTTACGAATATCTAAAAACATAATAGATTCAAAGTGTGTTGATAGCGTTAATAAAGAAATGAAAAAAGATTGGGGTGCCGCCATGCTGGTGCCGATGGGCGTGGGAATTTATCGTAATATTTTAGTATGATTTACTAAATAATCCATTAATATATTGCTCGTAATATTGAAATTAGTTCATTATTAGTATTTACACACGGTTACACGGTAAAATACAATGAAATTCTATGAGATTGTAGATTGTTGTTGTTTGTTGTCATAGCGCGGGCCGCTAGTCAAATCAAATTGATAAGGGAATGGGTTTATTGTTTTGGCTCAGTGTGCTACTCAGAATATTCCAAGTAAGGACGTATAAAAAAAAAGATTATATAGTCTTGTTTAATTATAAATAGGTTTAGTTGTCACAAATTACAAAATGAATGTTAAAAACTTGTTAAAACAAATATTTTCCTGTTGTAGTTTACTTTTTTCAACAGAACTTATGGAGCTGGCAGAGGCATTATTCTTACTCAGAGTTGGGGCTGGAATATATATGTTTACTTTTTTGCCTTGTTTTCTATAGTATTCATTATTTTGTTTGATACTTGAATCTTACTATTTACGGACTCATCTATGTATGATACCGCCACTGCCGTAGATTTTCATCCACCGTGTCTTTTGAGCGCTGTAATATCTCCACCACCATCCACTAGTAATGTAGCCGATGTTCTTCGGAAACAGTGTCCAGTATATGGATCCGGGTTAGGAAGTTTTAGGTATTTAGCAACAATTTTTTCTAAGTTAGCAAATTTATTTAAACCGATTTTCTGTTTTCTCCAGCTACGTAATTAAGAAAAAAAACTGGATGTTGAACAAGTATTCTTATCCGTTTTCCATGCCAGGAATTCTTGGTAAGTTTTTCATATAATTTTCTAGATTTTTCTGAAAGTAGGTTGTGAGTTAATGCTTTAATGCTGTTGCCGTATCAAGAATGTTGGGTACTTGGGTGGTGTACAACTTTCATCATCACTACTACTATTTTCAAGATTATCCATATTTTTTAAGATAAATATATTTTATTCTAAACTCACAGCCACGGAAAAATTTAGATTCTCATTGCGCATGACTGCGCAGCGCGCGCATCCATAGACAAATTACACTATTTTTCTACATTAAGACGACGACTAACGCCAACGACCTTGAGGGAACAAAACGCACACTCGTTTCACACCCGCGCGACCCAAAATTTAGTAGATTTTTTGTACTTTTCTTATTATTCTATGACTTTACAAAAAAAACTTCAGATCAAAATGTACATAATTAAATTGTCTTTGAGATGGTGTCAATTTCATTTAAATACACCCAGCGGTTTTCGTGCGATTGTCGTATTTTTGTTTAGTTTTAGACATAACTTTACAAATTAATTACACTATGTTACACGAATAAAACATTTTCCTAGATCAAATTATTAAGAAAATGGTCTCATGTAACATATATTTTTTCAAAAAAATTACGACTAGCTGTTTAGACGTGATTCTCTGTTTAAAATCAGCTACTCAAGGGAATCTGCGTCAATGAAAATTAAAAAGATATTTTATGATGCAGTTGTTTGAAAATCGAAGGAAAATGTTGCACTGTAATAGATTTTTTTTAAATTTTCCTAGCCTCGAAAAAAAGTACGTGTTTATACAATCTTTTTAGGGTTCCGAAGTCAACAAGGAACCCTTATAGTTTCGCTCTGTCCGTCTGTCCGTCCGCAGCTTAGCTCGGAGAATCTAAGTACTAGAAAGCTAAAATTTGGTATGTATATACATATTAATAATTCCGACAAAGTGGTACAATAAAATCAGGAAAAATATTTTTTTTTTCGGGTACCTCCCATAGACGTAAAGTGGGGATATATATTTTTTTTCTCATCTATCCCATAGTGTGGGGTATCGTTGGATAGGCCATTCAAAAATATTATGGGTTTGTTAAAACTATTTTTCGATTCAGAGATTAGTTTGCATAACATTAAGCTTTAAGTTGCAAATTTATGTTAGAGTCAAGTGTCCCCCCCCCTGCCAGCGAAATGGTTGCTCTAGGCTATGTGAAAAAATTCACGGCAGTAGTAAATATAACGAAATTAAAAGGAAAATTATCACGGATAACAAGGCTTTACAAGTTTACGAGTAATAGTCGACCAACTTATAAAATGTACTTGGAACAGTAAAAATTTTGTACTAATGCCATAGAAAAAATACTAAAATAAAGTTGATAGCTGTGTAAAAAAGAGTAAATATAATGCTTACGAATCATGTAAAAATATACAAAAATTAAATCATAACAGGCTTTACAAGTTTACGAGTAATAGTCGACCAACTTATAAAATGTACTTGGCACTGCAAAATTTTTGTACAAATGCCATTGAAAAATTACTTAAACATCGTTGTTAGCTGTGTAAAACAGATAGTAAATATATGCTTATGAACCATGTAAAATATACAAAAAAAAAATCAAAAACATCCTTAACAATAATGATTTCTAAATTAATCATGTTTAAGCTCGAATAACGCATTGGAGTGGCCGGAGTCATTGGCAGTACCAGAACGTAGTCCATACGGCGCATGCGCGCGGTGGACTCTATTTTGTGTTAGTGCAGAAGTACTCTCGACGTTTTGTAATTAAAAAGTAAAAGTAAAGTCAAATTAGATTCGATTTCCAAGCAAATTACTTATTTTCTTTTGTCGATATCCTTTAATAAAGTTAATATTCGACCCGACTTCATCACTAATTGAGTAGCGTAAAACTTTCCAGAATGAAATAGTGAATACCGCAGATTAGAGGATTCACCTCTAATCTGCGGTATTAGAGGAGATTAGAGGTGAATACATTCGACTTTTTTCTAAATCCGAAAGAGAAATAAACAAGGAGCGTGCACGCAAGGATCCAGGAACGAACTATAGCATTCCCTGTGGCTCTAAAGCGCGCTCGTATCGGCTCCTTTCGCAATTCGCACCCGCGGTGGTACTCAAGTATATAATATTTTTCTAACTTCAGTTGCGAAGTTGGATTTTATAACTCCTTCTTCAGTTACCAGTTAGTCCTTATTTAGTTTAAGTCAAGAGTGAATAGATTACATCTAGGCAAGCGTGCTTCACCGTAGACCACATCATCGCTTACCATCAGTCAAACGCGAGTATATAGATTAAAAAAATCCTATGTGGGCCCGTTTTTAGACTTTGTGAGCCGCTGAAACCGTTCTAATGTTTATTTAACAACAACAAAACCCTCTTTTTAGTCCGCATTATTATGCAACTTCGGAACCCTATTACTGCGCGTGGCCCGACACGCACCTGGCCGGTTTTTTGAATTCATATTTGCAATATTACGTTGTGAGTGTAGATAAATAAATATTACGACAAAAACGCCTAGCTATTTCTCTACACCTCCTTACTTATTAATTTCTGTCAGAATATTGAATTCCGTAAATCTAGTAAGCCTTGTGCCAAACAACGTGTCGAAACAATTCCCTAGAGACCAGCCTTTATAGCCTCATTGTCCTCCTAAGAAAATTAGCTACGTATAAATCTGATCCAGACAAATATTAGTATTGACTGCGGTTATTTGTTCTAGCCGATGTTTGTTCTCGTAATTTGTTTTCGTAATATCGCCCACGGTGTAGGCAAAGTTATTCTTTGTGGTGTTTGCGTGGTTTAGCAGGAATCTTAAGTATTATTCATCATATGGATAGGTCCGGCGCATTGGAAAAACTTCTTTCTTTGTAGTGTTTTCAACCTGTGGGTCCCAACCCCCGCGGTTCCCAAAATTTTGGTCAGGAGGTCTGTTTATTCTTGATTTCAAGAGTGATATGTACTTACCCACCAACTCACCGCATTCTTATGACCCTAGGAGGTCGCCACATTGGGTGTTACTTAAAAAAGGGTCGCGTATTTAATAACATTGAAAACACTCAAACTTGTATCATTTCCTTTCATCAACCATTAAAGGCAAACACCAAAAGTCCATATTACTCACAGAGTATTCTTGATTCCGCAAGGACGGATTAATTTCTATACTACACGCTAACGTACCATGACAGTGAGGGCTGGTACCAGGTAGCGCAGGGGACTAGTTCCTGGAAGAAATTAGGGAAGGCCTTAGCTTGTGTGACAGTATCGGCTGATTAAAAAAAGGTGAAATAACTAAGTATGTGCTATTTAACCACTTGTATGTTGTTGTTGTTTAGATGAAAGATGATTTTTTTGATTAGATGTAGGTTTGAAGAGACTAGTAGGTAGATACTCGTAGATTTATTCATATTTCACGAACTGCCTACTCCTAAAATTCAGCTTCACCATTTAATATTTCTTTAATACGCTTATCTGAATACTCAGCCCTTATAAACCATTTTTCGCATGAACTCGACGTTACGTAAAATTCTCACAGGTGATATCAGTAAGTAATATTTATATAATAGAAAATTCACTGTAAATTTGTATGTGTTACGTATAAGAGTCGCTAACTTCTATGCTAATTTGGAGTCCTATAAAACGATATAGATAAAAAATTTCCTACTTTTCTATTATAAACGCGAAATTTTGTGAGATTGGATAAATGTTTGTTACCTTTTTTACTTACGCAAAACCTGTTGAACAGACTTCGATGTTTTTTTTATAATATAACTAAAGGACCTCATAGCTAAATAATTACAGCCACACAGCTCGCTCTTCAACGTTAAGCAACACTTGCTGAAGTTGGATCGATGGGTGACCATCTTTCCATAGTAAGATTCCTCCGTGCTCAAATAAGCCGTCGCTCATCGTTGTCCACCTGTCATTTGAAGATCTTTGAGATCCAGAAAAACAAGAAAATCTAACACTGGATTTGCCAAGGACCCACGTACATCTGTTACCCAGTTACTGGGTTGTAGCGGTCAGATGGGCAGTTGCTCCGTGTAAAATTCTGATACTCTGCTGTTTACGGTTAGACTGAAGCCGACCCCAATGTAGTTCGTAAAATACTCATACTCTGCTGCTTACGGTTAGACTGAAGCCGACCCCAATGTAGTTCGTAAAATACTGATACTCTGCTGCTTACGGTTAGACTGAAGCCGACCCCAATGTAGTTCGTAAAATACTCATACTCTGCTGCTTACGGTTAGACTGAAGCCGACCCCAATGTAGTTCGTAAAATACTGATACTCTGCTGCTTACGGTTAGACTGAAGCCGACCCCAATGTAGTTCGTAAAATACTCATACTCTGCTGCTTACGTTTAGACTGAAGCCGACCCCAATGTAGTTCGTAAAATACTGATACTCTGCTGCTTACGGATAGACTGAAGCCGACCCCAATGTAATTCGTAAAATACTAATACTCTGCTGCTTACGGTTAGACTGAAGCCGACCCCAATGTAGTTCGTAAAATACTGACACTCTGCTGCTTACAGTTAGACTGAAGCCGACCCCAATGTAGTTGGTAAAATACTGATACTCTGCTGCTTACGGTTAGACTGAAGTCGACCCCAATGTAGTTCGTAAAATACTGATACTCTGCTGCTTACGGTTAGACTGAAGCCGACCCCAATGTAGTTCGTAAAATACTGATACTCTGCTGCTTACGGTTAGACTGAAGCCGATCCCAATGTAGTTCGTAAAATACTGATACTCTGCTGCTTGCGGTTAGACTGAAGCCAACCCCAATGTAGTTCATAAAATACTGATACTCTGCTGCTTACGGTTAGACTGAAGCCGACCCTAATGTAGTTCGTAAAATACTGATACTCTGCTGCTTACGGTTAGACTGAAGCCGACCCCAATCTAGTTCTTTAAATACTGATACTCTGCTGCTTGCGGTTAGACTGAAGCCGACCCCAATGTAGTTCGTAAAATACTGATACTCTGCTGCTTACGATTAGACTGAAGCCGACCCCAATGTAGTTCGTAAAATACTGATACTCTGCTGCTTACGGTTAGACTGAAGCCGACCCCAATGTAGTTCGTAAAATACTGATACTCTGCTGCTTACGGTTAGACTGAAGCCGACCCCAATGTAGTTCGTAAAATACTGATACTCTGCTGCTTACGGTTAGACTGAAGCCGACCCAATGTCGTTCGTAAAATACTGATACTCTGCTGCTTACGGTTAGACTGAAGCCGATCCCAATGTAGTTCGTAAAATACTGATACTCTGCTGCTTACGGTTAGACTGAAGCCGACCCCAATGTAGTTCGTAAAAAGGCAAGACAGATTTGATTTATAACTTATACATCAGATTAACACACAGGCTAGTATAGAAATAACAATATAATACTTAGTACTAATTCGTGGCGGTAGCTAGGAGATAAATATTTACAACTAGTTTATGCATCTAACATACATAAGACTGAGATAGCCTTTATATCGCAAACACTAGTATTTGAGAAATGCCTTTATCTGTACTGGACAAATTATTCCTTTTGTGCTTGATAAAGTGACCGCTATAGAAGAAATATTTCGTAAAACTATTATTGATATTTGCTAGGAGTATGAAATATTATGAATTTCTTAGATTTTGGACATTTATGCCAAGGAAAACAGTGCAAAGGCGGACTTAATGCTGGCATTAAGTCCGCCTTTGTACTTCTGCTTAAACTTTTGTTAAATAAATAATTCTAATATTGCTCATTGCTTGTGAACATTCCAAACGATTAAATGCAGGTTCCTTTTCTATGCTTGCTTTCACCGTTAGTCTGTGAATTCTGTGATAGACCTACTTATCTATCATAAATTAAAATCCTAAAATAAAGAAAAATATTTTACTTAAACTGACTATTTACTTCCCGCTTGTGTCCCAACAGTGGTAATATTATAGGCCTATCCTTGCAATGTATAGCTATGCTATGCTTAGGGTACCTTTCCACCAGAGATGTGCTATGCAGCTATGCTGCGAGGAAGTGAAAACTAAGCTACGAAACTATGTGACCGTTTTCACTGATGCATTGATGCTATGTAGCGAAAAGCTATGTAGTGAAAATGCGCCGCCGCGACGTAGCCGTGCGAGAAAACGCGCAGCTCGAGCTATGCGGTGTATCGACATAGGGAAGGCACGGGGAGCGGCGCGGCGGCGGCGGCGGCGCGGTGAGTGGAGAGGCGACCATCCATAGCATGCATCTAGAGCATATATCCAGAGCATATATCCAGAGCATATATCCAGAGCATATATCCAGAGCATATATCCAGAGCATATATCCAGAGCATATATCCAGAGCATATATCCAGAGCATATATCCAGAGCATATATCCAGAGCATATATCCAGAGCATATATCCAGAGCATATATCCAGAGCATGCATCCATCCATATAAAAAAAAACATAACTTAGCAGAACCCGTCGTCGTCACGCGTCAAATGCTACCTAGTGGATACGAGGCTTAAATCTTCAGAAAAACTAAAACTCTGAATATTCTCGGCCTAATCAACTCTACTCGAGTTTCCAAAACACAGTTGTGAATAATTCAATATTGCGGTTATCCGTTTTGAACACGCATAATTATGTAAGATTCTATGAACATACCGAAAGTATCTATGAAAAATACGTAAGCTTAGACCAATATACCTTCGCAGAATGCCTTGTAGTTGTTATTATACGTATACCTACTTCTAAGCTGGAATTATTTATAGATAGTATGTGTATACTTCCATATAAATCTATACATATAAAATACTTTGTCCTGAATAACTGACTGACGGATCAACGCACAGCCTAAACCGCTGATCGTAGAGACCTGAAACTTAGAGGGTGTGTTGTTTCTATGACGTAGGCATCCGATAAGAAAGGATTTTTCGAAATTCTACCCCTAAGGGAGTCAAAAAGAGGGGCATAGTTTGTATGAAAAATCTAATACCTTCGGCCAAAAGTCTTGATACTTAGTATAAATAGTAATCTAATTAAGTAAGTAAGTAAATGATAAAGGTTGTCATTTTTAGTTTTTAGAAACTACCCAAAAATTATGATTTATGGGGTGTTGAAGTTTGTTTAGAATAATCTGATTTCTTGGGTTAATTAACTTGAATCTTGGCACAAATAGTATCCTAAATGAATAATAAAGGTTGTTATTATTATTCCAAAACGGGTAGTTTAGAGATTATTTAGAAGATGTTATTTTTTTTTTGAAAGTCTTATTTCTTGGGTTAATAAACATGAAAATTTACATAAATACCAACCTCAATAAACAATAAAGGTTATCATTATTAGTCTTTTGAAACAACCCCCAAAATACGATTTAGGGGGTGTTAAAGTGTTTTGGAAGAATCTTATTACTTGGGTTAATAAATTTGAAAGGTGACATAAATCCCAAAAAAAGTAAATAAAAAAACCTTTGTTGGTTGTCATTATTAGTTTTTCGAATCCACCCAAAAGACGATTGAAACTTGATATAAGTACTTACCTATGTAAACGGTAAAGGTTGTCATTATAAGTTTTTCGAAACTAACCCCAAGCTAAGAATCATACTGGACAGGTTTTCGTTTTTGACGTAGGGTTCTAGGGGTGCAAATAACTGGAATTTTCGGCAATTCAACCTTTAAGGGGGTGAAAAGAGTCAAAATTTGTTTGTATGATCTTATTTCTTGGGGATAAAGTAAATAATCGAAACTTACATAAAACGTTTTTTAAAACTACCCCAAAGTTTGTTTGAGGAATCTTACTGCGGAATCTTACAAACATAAACAAAAAATAAAAACAGAAGAAAAATTAATAACATATTTGGGTTGTTCAAAACTCGACCCTCAACGGGGCAAAATGGGGTTATTAAGTTTTTAGGGGAGGATTTTACTTTATGGCGGTAACCTTAAATTTATTATTCTTTAAATCAAATAATGACGCGTCCCAAATCAACAAACCCTGTATATCTACGATACCCCATTTTTTATTGATTTAATAATAGCTTATTTTTGGTCACCTTTACTAACTGCACGTAAGAATTTTATAGGAAAACAAAATCACGCGAATGAAGTCGCGGGCGAAGCGCTAGTAATATATAACCTATTTAGAAGGACATACATATACCTTATTGCTGATGTTCTTCAGAAAGACCATGTGCGAAGTACTCATAACCAGCGTGCGTTTATGACTAGATGAACCGCAGTGCCCGCTCGAAGCCAAAATATCAATATAGGTTCAATATGAACCTATATTCCTTTTGAACAGTTTTGTTTCTAAATTGTCTAGTTTATTATATTCAGTCTTCCTAACTAAAATAACAGAGTAAACTACTGTATTATGTTTTGATGTTTATTTATGTTAGGACCTGGGAACATATAACACACTCCGGACCGACGAGAAGATAGCCGAACTAGAGTAAGAATTGAGCAGGTTACGATGGAGTATTATAGGGTTATCTGAAGTCCGAAAAGAGGGGGATGTCTCGATAATCCTCAAATCCGGTAAACTGCTCTATTCCCGAGAGGGTGCCCGGCAATCGCAAGGTGGTGTCGGGTTTATCGTCCACAAGTGCCTTGTGAACAACGTGGTGACGACCAGGGTGGCGTACCTTATATTCAGAATATCCGCAAGATATTCGCTGAAGGCCATACAGGTCTACACCTCGACCTTGGCACACCCCGACGACGAGGTAGAGATCATGTATAAGGGTATCTCTAGAGCCATGCATGGTTTCAAAACTCACTTCACCCTTGGTATGGGGAGACAACAACGTGAAACTGGGCAAACGAGACGAGGATGAGCTACAAGTGGGGCAATTTGGAGTTGGACAACGGAACCACCGGGGTCACCTACTGGCCTGTATAATGAACTCCTTCTTCAGAAAGTGTGAGCACAGGAAGTGGACCTGGCAAAGCCCTGATGGTGCAACTAAAAACAAGATCGATTTCATCATGTCAACCAAGAAGCAAATGCTCAATGATGTCTCTGTGATCAATTCCGTGAAAACCGGGGGCGATCACCGCATGGTAAGAGACACATTAAACATTAATGTTAAGCTTGAAAGGTCACGACTGATGAAGTCCACGCTCCGTCCAGCACAGATCCAGGTCCAAAACCCCAAGACCGGTCAGCTCGAACTCCAGAATCGTTTCGAGTGCCTAGGGAGCTCCGTGGACGAATTCGAGGAAGCAGTCCATACGGTCGGGTCTTAGTTTTTCAAGACCCGCCGTACAGATAGGAACAAAAAACGCTCTCTGATCCTAATCACAAGCTCATGAAGGAGAGGCGTAAGATGATCCTGCAGTCTTTAGACGATGCGTTGATATAACCGCTTGTATACCTACCGAAAGTATTAAAGACGCGATTGAGCAAATCAAATCAAATGTATTTATTTCAACTAGGCCATTATGCGGCACTTTTGAACGTTAAAAAAATTACATGTTATAAAAAATTGATTCTACCGTGCGAAGCGGAATAAGGGCTCCAAGTTATTTGCAAGAGATCTGTCTATTGGGCAGAGCCAGATGAAACTGAAGACCGATGATAGCAGGATCTTATCCACCAAACCGGCGCTTCTGAGGGAGATCGAGTGATTCTATGGGCAGTTGTACACGTCAACCAGTAAACCCGTCGCGTATCTAGCGAATGACCCTAGAGACATTCGGGACGTCAGCCTGTATGAGATTAGGATGGCTCTGAAACAGCTTAAGAACAACAAGGCACCGGGTGATGACGGAATTACGGCCAAAATCCTGAAGGTGAGTGGAAAACCAGTACTTAAGGCCCATCAGAAGCTGTTTGATTCCGTCATACTCGAGGGGAAAACGCCACAAGCATGGTGCATGGTACTCTTCTTCAAGAAGGGTGAAAATGCCCTACTGAAAAACTATAGGCCCATCTCACTTAGCCATGTCTACAAGCTGCTTTCAAGAGTCATCACGAATCGTCTCGCGCGCAGGTTTGACGATTTTCAGCATCTCTAATAAGCCGGATTCCATAAAAACTTCAGCACCGTAGACCACATACATACGCTGCTGCAGGTTATACAGAACACCGAAGAGTACAACCTGCCTCTCTGTTTAGCGTTTGTGGACTACGAGAAAGCCTTCTATTCGATCGAGACTTGGGCGGTACCACAGTCTCTCCAACGGTGCCAAATTGACTACCGGTACATCGAAGTGTTGGAGTGTTTGTACAAAAACGCCACCATGTCAGTTCGACTTCAGGATCAGACCTTGGAAACCGTGCTTGTGCAATGAGTTGTGAGGCAGGGAGACGTCATATCTCCGAAACTGTTCACCCATGCACTGGAGGATGTCTTTAAGGTTCTTGAATGGAGATGGCTAGGCATAGACGTCAATGGCGAATACATCACTCTTGAAGATTGATTTACAGACAAGCACGGTGAATGCCACTAGCGTAGTAAACACTATATTATTATGGATAGAAAGTTTTATTGTTTTAGGTAATTTTTACGAGATCACTATTTTACACTGTCACTTGACACTGCCACAGAATTCGAAAGAAAGCAATAGTCTGAAAGAGTTTGAAAGTTGAATATCTAATAAAATTCACCAAAGAGATTGTTCATAATTTAGACACAATCTTCTTCAACACTTTCCCTTATTCAACAGTCACTAGTTAGTCCCAGTCCACCACAAAGGGACGAAAAAGTTGGCTTCGGTAAATAATCGGTCATAGTCTTCAGAAGGTCCAACAATACTTCAAAACTATTCTGCCCATCACTAGTTCTTGCGTCCTAGTGGCTGCGGAGCAGGACCAGTATTGAGCAAAGCATTTTTATCAGCGATATAATCCCCCAAATTTTAATATACTTGCCTGCAAAGTCTGCGTTTTATACAAGTTTTAAACTTCGTCTCATTCATAAATTAGTAACTCGCATTTAGTTAAAACTAGCAACAGGGCCGATGCGACGAAGTAAAGTAAACTGATATAAAATATACATACTAAAATTATACATTAAAATCATCCCCAAGCATAAAGCAAAATGTTAATGATAACCACACCAAAATCAGTCCAGTAGTTACCATGAACATACAGATATCCAGGCGATGATTTGTGTTTTTTGTCTATACATAATAATAGAATTCAGATAGAGATTTGTAAAAAATAATGTTAAGTTACAACTAGGGCCTAAGAAGCTACTACGCTGAAAACTTCACAAATGTGTAGTGTGCACATTCAATATTACTTAATTTTCTTGCTGAAAAAGTAAGTAATTACTTACTTTTGCAGCGAGAAAATTGCAGCCTTCATTAAGAAACTTTTCAATGTTAGCCGCCGAATCTTTTTTTGGACTTTTTGGATTTGGACCTACTGAAAATGTTTTAATAAATGCTATAAGTTTGGCATAGGTTTCAATGTGCACGTCATCTTTTTTCTTTATTGTCAGCGAGGCGATTACTAAATGCAACAAAAAACATTACAATCATAAGATACTTCAGTTAAAAGCTTGTAAAAGAAAGATTTAAGCGAAAAACACAAGGAGTTTTGTATGTCGAATATTCCTTGCACAAGGAGTTTGTATCGAGTATTTTTTGCGCAAGGTTGTTGTATTGTATAGCATTGAGATGGAGGTTGAATATATTAGTGTGTTCTAAATTAAAACACCAAAATAGTGATTAAAAGTGCTTTTTGTTCACTATTTTCAGTGTATAAAATATGCATTTTATTCACTATTTTTAGTGTATAAAATATGCATTTTATTCACTATTTTCAGTGTATAAAATATGCATTTTAGAGGGGGAATGGTATAAATAATTTTACTTCTCGTAGTCATGGTATGGTATTTCGTAGATATTTTAATTATTTGAGATGTTGACCGAGCGGCATGACGGTGGTCCAGGAGGTTCTCTAATTTAAGAAATATTTTATGAGAAGTTATTGGTCGGAATTGCACAGACGAAATTGTTTTGATTCCACAAACATAATTCGACCTTTTACTGAAGGTTTACTCACGATATCTGCAGAGTCGACACAAAATTACCCTGATAAAAAGTATTGTGATTTGCGAACATTGTCTTACTAGCAACGAAACAGAGTTTTGCTATTTGCCAATTAGTCTTATATTATTTATTAAATTTTATTTTCTAATAACTAAAATATACTTAAATTTAGAGTAACAAAACTTGTTCGGTTATATCTTTAACCGATCAAGTTTTGAAACTTTAAATTTTATCAGTCTATAAAACGGTTACTGTTGCCTATAATACGTGTGTTTAGTTACACAATTATACACTAACCCATATATACAAGAATAACTCAAAATTACAGCTTGTCAAATTCAGGGATTCCGAACACACTGCAGTTGAATGATGGATCACCGTTCGCCCTAAAATAATATTATGAGATAATGTTACGCGCACCTGAACATACAATAATAACACGTTGCTTATTATATTATTGTGGATGATGTGAGGATGATGATGAAATATCGATAACTTGGTTCGAACTTTATAGAATGATAATTACTTGTGAACTTTACAGTAATTGTATGTGATGCGTTAGAGTAGCGTAGTATGAGCGTGGAACTCTCTCTCAGCGTCTGTGTTCCTTCCACGTGCTGTAAGCAGCTGTGGCCTTAGTGCGAGTTTTTACTCACGCTCAATCGCGTTAACCTAAACATAAATCTGTTTTGAAACTGGATAAGCGCCGTCTGGTGACGTACACTGGTCAGTGTGCTTATTACGAGATTTTAACTTACTCGATCGCGAGTGAGCGTGAGTAAAAACTCACACTAAGCCCACTGTTCTATAAAATACTCCCGTGAAAAAGTCGGCAACTGCAAAATCGAAGTAGTTAGCAAGTACACAACAAAGCAAAATAAGTTCAGGTTTTTTCGTTTAAAATTAGAACACAAAATGCCGCGTTTTGTAAAAACAGTGCCAAAATGTTTCCATTAAGGAGCGTCGTCACTGGGAGCATTCGTTCGTGAGCATTTGTAAACAAGCAATCGTAGGCGAGCAACAAATGCTTCCCAGCGAGCCCAGCATTCGCGTTCGAGCAAAACTATGAACGTTCGGGACGAAAATTCCTTTGCGGGCTTGGAGCATTCGAATACGATCTCGATAAATGTCATTCATTTCAAAATGTCGAATAGAGTGTTTGTGGCTGCAGCATTTTTGTTTTTTTTTATTGACCTCGAAGGCCACAAATACTTAAGATCAAAAAACTGTTCCTTGCTTTACAAGTTACCAGTAATATTCCTACATACATACTCATTCATTTCATCATCTGAGTACTCGCTTTCGAGCGTTTCATTTGCGTGAACATTCAAATGCGAGCCGTTTCCGCGAAAATCGTTGCGACGTCCACACGGGCCGAAGTTTGCGCTTGCGTGTAAGCTTTGTAACGCTCGGCTCAACGTCCACACCACTCGAATATTCGACGTCGAATGCTCATTACAAGTGAATACTCTCAGTGAGGACGCTCCTTAACACGGCATTTTGCTTTTAAAAAGACTTTTTTTTTACTTCAAAGGGATGTTCTCAGTTTGATCTGTACCCCTTTTTCGCAAAAAAATAAACCGACTTCAAACACAAAACACTAAAAAGTGCAAAATAATTTTCGTTTCGGAAGTCGGTTAAAGGTTTATCTACACATATCAGGGCCGTGCCCGGGACTATGTATATATATATATAAGTGGATAAACCTTAAAAGGTTTTATTTTCTAGACACATTCTGGTGTATATTACTAATGATGTAACAAATTCGATTTCCCCCAGATTTACAACACACGGGTTAATTTGACGTATGTTTGGTACGTTCTAATTACGATCTATTACAATGTGGTTAATTACTACTGGATCTTGAGAGTTCGGTGGGGTTGAGTTGACACACGTCTCTTACGTATGGTTATTATAATTATGTTCGGTGGTGTATATGTATGAACTTTGACGAGAGTTTAGGAAATAATTAAGGAACGAAAAATATGGTAAATGTAATTAGGTAACTAAATCGAGATACGAATATTAGTTAGAAATCCGGGTAAAAGATGATGAAGATATAAAAAATAGATTTGTAACTTTACATTTACTGTGTTAAGTTTAATTGATTATAGTATCAAAACTAAGTTTTTCTAGTGACATCACCCTTATGAAACTTGTCAATTATTCTAGGGGAAACGTTACTGGTATGAAAATTACTGAGCTGGTGGTGGCATTAGTAAGTCTCATTCAAATTCATCCAACCACACGGTTTTTTACTTTCATAAATTTATCTAGTAGATACGATTATATTATCAATATATGCCAGCAGAACTGTGCATCTAGTTTTCACATAAATATTAGGTAGCTGATGACGTGAAAAGTCAGATGAGTCATCGTCACGGACAAATCTACGAAAATATTGGTGTTTAGTTGATCCGTTTCCAACGATTTATTATGATTTCTTGTACATACAGTTGTCAAGGATTGTAGCGTGTGATATTTTTGCATTTAGTACGCTCGAGTAAATCGTCAAGGTTAGGAACCCATCTCAAACTCAAGGTTAAACGTGAGAAGTTATTTCATAAGTGCATAATATTAACTTATCCATATAGAAGATATCGCGCCAGAATTTTCTAAGAAAATTTCAAGTGCAAATCGGTTGAATTGCATCGGATTGCGTTCATGTAAATGTTCTTGCTATTTCGGTGTGATATAATACATCGAGTCACGTCGAGCCATAACGTTGGTCCCTTATGAAGAGCATCTCAAACTCAAGGTTGCACCCGAAAAGTTATTTCATATTATCCTGGTATGGTCATGTGATGAAGAGGAACGAAAATCATTTTTTTATTTTTTATTATACATAGACTCGCGCTTGACCACTATCTCACCTGATGGTAAGCGATGATTTGGTCGACGGTGTAACACGCTTGCCTAGAAGTAACCTATTCACTCTTGACTTAAAGACCCCGAGGTTGTAGCTATCTGGAAACACAGACTCCGGCAGGGAATTCCATTCCTTAGCATGTTACTAAAAGAGTTATGATTATAAGTGTGGATGGATGTAGAGGGAGAGGAAGGCCAAAGAAAACATGGATGGACTGTGTGAGGAGACATGTGTTGCTAATAAGTTGATAGGTTGCTATTTATTGACAATAATAGGGGGTATTTTTCTGTCATGTCGACTTAAACAATTAGTGTGGAGAATATTTCCTTCAAAGTGTTTTAAAATTTATATTAAAAATAAAGGTTAGGTTAATTATATAGGTTAAGGTTATACCAGAGACTATAAAATAATACTTTGAGCATTATATGATAGTAAAATAACTTTTTGTTATGATGTATCTAATGTTACCTCGTTCGGTATTAATTTCTACTTTTCCCTATTTATCTTTTGTATGAAATTATTGTAGAAGAAATGTTCCTAGAAAATCTATTTTTGAATAATTGGCCTTATATCCCCTGATATATGGGGCAAATTTAATATTTTACGTGTTTGTTTAGGTAGGTGCCAGATTAAAAATATCAGTATTATGTAGAATGAGTTTCATATTATTCATATTCATTCTATTTCTTACATAAATAACGAGACCTACTTACAGTTTTTTGTAGGTAGATATTAAATTAATATTTTATCAAGGTTATGCGTTTCGTACAAGGTACATAAGGCTGTACTTCAGTAGCAAGTCAATCAATCATTACAAAAAATAATAATAATAAGGAGTTAAACACCAGTACCTATTAGTTGGCCTCTTACTCCATTGAAACTTTTTTTTTACTTTGCCCCACACTAGGAATTTCTTCCTGTGTTGTGGGTGCGTTTACAAACATTTAAACTCATATACACAAGACACCCAGATCGGAACAACTACCTGTTTCCCACCCTGTTCGTCACTTCGCACTACGCTAGGCCAGCTCAAGTGTTACAACCGGAACTACGGTTGATTGCTACTAGCTCGTATAATTAATAACATTATCACTATGTAATAACTCACTCACCGAAACTACAACTAAATGACACGCAGAACGTTACGTTGCGTAGACTAAACACGAGTTACGTAAACGTTGTCAGCCGACATTTGTTCGGGTTCGTTCGGGATAAATCGCAATCGTTCGTGTGAATGAAGTTTTACAGACATGTTGCAGTGACTGGCTCGTTTATTGCAACGTCTGTTCGGGATTTTTTAGAAAAAAAATGTTGTTACGTCGACTACGCCTGTATCAAACTTATTTACAACAAAATAAACCGACTGCAATAACTAAAAAGAGCAAAAAAACTTTCGTTTCGGAAGACGGTGTTTTATCATTTTTCTATACCGACTTCCGAAACGAAAGTGATTTTGCAGTTTTTAGTGTTTTGCTTTTGAAGTCTGTTTTTTTTTGCATAAAGTTTTTATTTCTCTCTTTTTAGTTTTAGTACACCATCACAAAAAAATTGCAATGTCTTTAGTAAGGTACCTAAAGGATTGAAAAAATATCCATAATAACTAAATGTACACATTCGTGCTGTTTGTCGCTAAGGTGTTCGTTCATATTTTATTTTATTTTTTATGCTTCATATTTTGAAAACTACTAGAACGATTTTGATGAAACTTGCACTATTCCCTAAGTTGAGAGATACTCAATTCAACACAAAAAGTAACGATCACGATCCTTTAAGTAGTTTCGGAGAAATGCGAGGACAAACAAACATACACACATACAAACAAACATACACACGTACAAACAAACACACATATACTTATGAAATTTGGCACACGTGTTTAGAAGAAGCCCACATTGTAACGTGTAACAATATTCACGTGTAGTAACATTGTGAATATTGTGCAGTACCAACAATATTAAATATATACGTGTCGAATTGATTACCGAATGGAGACTTTATATTTTTTGACTGACTATCTGAGTGTGCTTTTAGGTAAAACACGTAAAATTGGCAGTTATTCAGAATAAATTTTAATATATAACGAAAATAGAAAGAATGGAAGAATGAATAAACTGAAGTATTTTTGACAGCCGACAGGTGTCATCTGCAAATGCTTATGCATAATATTTTTCTTTTCTTATTTTTATTTACGAACCAATGCACAACAGCGCTTTCAAAGACTCATTGAACAAATAATAATTTTGCAGTGAGGTAGGACAACCATTTTACAGACCAGAAACGACAGTGAAAAATACACGAGAAATGCAGCATGATAATTTTATTCGAACTTGCATTCGATTTTCAAGCAGAAGGTAAATATTTTTCAACCAGCCAGCATTCGAAATATTTTTGTTCGATTTTTAATTAAACACTACAGTTGGTTTGCGATAACACTGCGAAGAGGATGTCCTTTGTGAGTTGATTTTGTTTAAAAATGGCAGAAATGGGACAGAATTTATAATACCTGCCAGTTTTTTATTTTGTAAAATATGTGTGTAGGTGTTGTTTACGAAATTTTAAATAAATATAATAAACAAATTATTTTCATTGTAGTTTTCACATAAGAGTACATCTGTTGTGCTTTTGAAATATCTCGAATACATGAGCAACAATCAGAAAGCAGATTGACGTCGCGCGGACATCTCTGGGCCTACCTGAAGGTGGAAGAAGCCGAGGATGTTCTCCATTAACTTGTTAGACCAGCATGAAGGAGCTTCTTATGAAGGAGAAACTGACTTATTCGGCAACCCTTGGAAGAACTTCTTGGCGCCGTGAGTTAAGGCGAGCCGACTCTACCTAAAGGGGGAAAAGGCTGAGAAGAAGGAAGTTCTAGTTTTCGCATTAAGTACTAAGTAGTATTTCCTTAGGCTACTAAGCAAAAAATAGTATGTTCTACGAGTAATTTAAGACAACGCAGTGAATATATTTTTAGAATTTTGACAACACAAGTACTAAGTAGTATTTCCTTAGGCTACTAAGCAAAAAATAGTGGAGTACTGTTCTCATCTGTGGGACGGATCTGCCAAATACCAGCTTGATCCACTAGAGTCGATCGAAAAGCGGGCCAAGAGGCTCATCGGTGATGAGGCACTGGTTAAATCAAAGTTCCAGAGCCTTGAACATCGTCGCCGAGTTGCCAGCTTATCGGTTTTTTATCGATTACATTACGGGGAGTGTGCGATGGAATTGCATGATCTAATTCCACCCAGCCCGTTTCATCATCGGACTACCAGACGTACGGCGACGCGCCATCGGTACATGGTGGACATCCCACCCATACGCACTAAACGTTTTGACAATACCTTTATTATGCGTACAGCTAAGGAGTGGAACTCCCTGCCGGAGTCTGTGTTTCCCGATAGCTACAATCTAGGGTCTTTAAGTCAAGAGTGAATAGGTTACTTCTAGGCAAGCGCGATCCATCGTCGACCACATCAACGCTTACCATCAGGTGAGATGGTGGTCAAGCGCGAGCCTATACCAAATAAAAAAAAAAATAGTATGTGCTACTAGTTGTGTCATGCTCTCTCTAATGTCCCTCTGATGGTGGCACGTGTGTTGGATCATACGGTTCCCTTTATGATGGTTGATCTGAGTGGTGCCGATCTATGTGTCATTATCGTGAACGGGCGCCGTCAGTTGGGATTGGTCATAACTTAGCTGCCTCAACCTGTTTTTAAATTTAAGCATATCAACAAGCTTGGCAGTTTGGTATTGAACTTGACAAGGCTCTTATAAAATTCACCAGCACATGTAGTCATTACTATGTGAAGAACAATGCTGTTTAGTAACGTAACAGCCTACCAAAAAACATTAGAAAAGGACCCCGGATTGTGACCCCAATCCTTTGTCTTTAACACAGAATAATATTATTTAGTTTTAAACTTGAAGCTATACAAAGGAAATACTTTTAAATTTAATTGGTGCTTTTTTTTTCAAAAAGTTTTGAGCCGCGGGGATTTTTTTTTCGGGGTAAAACCAAGACAGTAAATTATGTTCTCGTTTACTTAATTACTTATTTCTACAGCGTCTGTTTGATATCTCTTCTGTTTCGATTTCTTTATCAAAAGTCGTAGCCATTACAAATAGCGGAATGAATGACGATCTGCTTCAGGCCACTCCGTATTCGGCTCTTTTCAGGATCAGCTGTCAAAGTGAGTATTTTTTAAAAGAGAGGCGCTTGGAAAACAACTGTCTGAAGAAAATATTGGTGTTACAGAGTATATAAGCAATCATGCAGGATTTAATGACATCATTAAATCGTTTAACGTGTGTACCTGTGTTTTGAGTATCTGTGTGTGGCATCATAGCTCCTATACCTAAACGGATGAACCGATTTTGGTTTAATTTTTTTTTGTTTAAAAGTGATTGTTTATTATATAGTTGATTTCACTTTTGTATGACCCATCGCGGGAAATCTAAGTCCATTTGTTTTTGTTATTTTTCTTGAAATTTTAATTCAGTAGAATTAAATTATGTTCCATAAGAAATTCAACGAGTTTTTGGCCAAATTCTCTTACCATAACCGAATATTCCAAGGACATATTCTTCGTTATTTTTTCGATGCCTCACTTGTGCATTAAAATTCCCTGTTAGGCTATTAAATTTATCCGAGTTGTGTTATTTTTTATTGCTTATGACATCTCTTTATAGAACGATTCTAACACTGGCAATTCAGCTTGCTCAGTTAGGGCAAATACTTGTATAATTGACCAAAGTTTTTCTGCTACACCATTCTGAAATACCATTAAATTCTTGTATTATTATGTTGTTTTAGGTACATTTTAATCAAAAACTTTACTCCTCTCTGGCCGGCTGTTTCACCTTTTTGATATAGGATATAATCTGTATATTCTTATTTTTTTCGCCTTGTCTTCTCATGTCGCTTATACCCAGTATGTCGAATTTTATATCTCCTAGCATAATTCCACCATCCTTTCAGGTGTCCTAAGAGTTCTCGTATTTAGTGTTGCAATGTTAAATACTTTATGTCTTTTAGTTAGAGGGTGGTGGTCTAGTTCTCCCGCGGGGACCAGCCGTGCTGGTAGACATTTTGTTGCTAACTGTTTCTCATGTTGCTGTGATTGTCCGGTTCTTTCTTTAAGTTCCGATCTATAATTTCTGTTTGGTGTTTTGTTCGAGAACAAGATTGATGGCCCTCGTAATTACTGAAATGCATCCAGCTTCTTACTTTTTTGGTCGTTTTTAGTGCTACCATTCTTGTTCTTGGGACTTGAAGTTTCAGAAATATTCGTTTTTTCGTTTTGATTTCTCCCCTGTCTTTCTGTGAAAAAATGTCCTTGGGAAAAACATGTGTAATATAAGTATTGGGTTTCATTTTCTTTTTCTATTTCAGAATATGGATCTTTTTGCCTAGGGTCGTGGTAACAAGAAGAATTGTTCTTGTCTTTATTTGCTTTTTTGTCCAGTCTCTGGACTCAATCGATTTTTCCTTGGTTAAGCTGAACCTTTGTATCCGTTAGTGTAGTTGTTCTTGTTACCAAGGTTATTTAATCCTCCTGCTTTTCATCCTTTAATTCTGGGAACCCATTATTACGCTGTTTCTCCTTCCATTCAACTCAAGGATTCCAATTTTTCTATTTAATTTCCCAATTTTGTTTCCCATTTTTTTCTATAATAGGTTTAATTTTTTTCGACCTTCTGTAGTATAGCTGCGGTAATATTTTCAATTGTTATAATTTGAAGATTAAATTGATCTGTCATTTTAGACAAAAGGAGTGACATCTCAGGTGACAATTGTGTAGACATCGTGCAGTAACAGAATGCAGCACAGTTCATTTTTATGTTTCCGAACGCAATTTATTTTTTTATTTTTAGGCTGGTAATTAAGTAAATTCTATAATGACTCTGGTTAGCTGTCTTGACAGATAACCTCAACGTTACTTAGGTGAGATGTTAAATGCTTCGAATACACTTTCTTGGCATGCTCTTGTGTTTTTCTGTTGTAATTCAATGCACATTCACACAAAATAACCTTCAGAACTGCACTTTTGTAAGTAGATCTTAATAAATCCGTACACTTGTAATATAAAACCGGGATGCGTTTTGTAAAGTGACTGACGTAAGTAAACACTAGAAACGGAATCCACTAGATAAATTATGTAGCATGAAATAAAAATGTGTCGAATAATTTTTAAATTTTATTTGTGTTAATTATAATTCACAAATCTGCAATCACTTGTTCAAAAAATATTTCAAAAAATGAAAACTCTGATTGACATCTACCAGATATGAATCTTACATGCGCATTTAATTTACATTAAGCCACTTTTAATAATTAAAAGAATCTTACAAATTAATAATTTTCTTCTTTCGCCTCGCCTTTTCTCGTTACGCGGGGCCGGCTTTCCCAGTCATGCCACGCCATTTATGTCGGTCTTGTGCGTCATCTGCCGAAAGTGCCATTTCCTCATGTCCTTTTCGACTTTCGTCATTTATTTATTTATTTATTTATGTACACACAAAACACTTTACAGAGAAAAGAAGGAATACAGATAGAATAGCACAAAGGTACTGCTTATTTCAATAGAAATTTCTTCCAGCAGACCTGCGACAGGAAAGTTGGATGAGAGACGAAGACACAGTGTGTAGAAAGAAATAAGGAAACTTAAAATATACTATTAAAACTTAACTAATTATAAAATACATACAACATAAAATATAATAATATATAAAATTACAAGATGGTGGAAAGGTAGTGTTCTTTGACCTGTTGCTTGAATAAAGATACATTTTCAGAGTCACGGATTTTAGGTGGAAGCGAGTTCCACAGTCGTACTGCATGAACAGAGAAGGAGTGGGAATAGAAATTAGTATTGTGGGAGGGGAAGTTTAGATGATGCCTTAGGCGGGATCTACACTGAACATCGGCAGCGCGAGTAAAGGAAAAGCGATCGCGCAGATATCCAGGGTATATAGGGTTAAAAAGGATGTTGAAGAGGAGACATAATACTCTAGTGTTCCTGCGAAGACGGATAGGGAGCCACTTGAGATCCTTGCGGAACTGAGAGACATGATCGTATTTCCTCAGACCAAAAACAAAACGGATGCACAGATTTTGCAAGCGCTCAAGCTTATTTAAGAGCTCCTCCGTGGCATCCAGATAGCAGGCATCAGCGTAATCGATGATCGGCTGAATTAGAGTTTGAGCTAGATGGATTTTGGTTTTAAAGGGCAATAGGTTTTGAAGGGATTTCAATGAGTGAAATGAAAAGTGCACCTTGCGACTTATCTCATTAACTTGAGCTCGCCAAGAGAGATTACTGTCTATTAAGACACCAAGGTTCTTAGCAGTATCAGTGTAAGCGATGGTCGAGCCGTCAAGGGATAAAGGTGTCAAAGTGGTCACGTCAAGCGCAGTGCGATAGTATCGACTGCCTATGATCAAAGCCTGGGACTTGGATGGGTTGATGTGTAATCCATAGGACTTAGCCCATTCACTAACACTTTCCAGGTCACGATTCATGGCGTCAATTGCTAAGTTCGCATCCGCAAGCAAGAAGTGTCGATAAAGCTGCAAATCGTCTGCATAAAGATGGAAGTTGGAGCTGATTAACTTGGTAACAGTGTTTATGAAGATAGAGAAAAGAAGAGGAGAGAGAACGCCACCCTGAGGAACACCAGCAGTGAGAGCACACCAATCAGAGAATATCTCTTCAAGACGAACACACTGCGAGCGACCCCGAAGATAAGAGTCAAACCAGGCTAATGCAGAGGAAGAAAAGTTAATAGACGTCATCTATCTAATTTGAGGTCTTCCTCTTCCCCTCATCTTTGTAGCCATGGAAAGGAACTTTTTCACGACATGGTTAACTGTTCGACGAAGAAAATGCCCGTACCATCTCAGACTGGACTCTTTTACTTTATCCGATATTTCTGCAACCTTGACCTTGCCTCTTGTATTTTACAATTATAGTACAATTTTATTGGTACTCGATCAAACGCCTTTTCCATTCTTACTAATTGTTCAAGTAATTTTTGATTACCTCGATCTTCCTTGGTTAGCTAATTTCGCCTGCTTCCGTGAAAGTAATGGAACTTTCAGAATACCCTGTAGGCGATACTTGAAAACTCCATGGACAGAAGTTAATTGAATTGTATCCGCTCAAACTTCGATCATTAAGACTTGGAAAAGAAAAAAGAAGATTGTATTCGTTTTTCAAAGTGACAAAGACTGGCAAAAACTTAAGCTGGCTGTGATTGGATGAATTAATTGTCTACAACCTAATTGCACAATGCTAAAAAAAAACTGTATTTGCTATATTTAGGGTTTATTTCTGTTAATTCTGTATATATTCCATTATTTATCAAAATACACACGTCTAGCGCTTCGTGGCGCTCTGACAATAATTGTCAATTAGATCATTCTAAATACGAATGACACTTTAAATTAGATTCGACCAGTAAGTGACCTGGTGAAGATTGAGGGGATCCGCTGGATGCGAGACGCACGGGACTTTTCAATGTGGCGCCGCTTGGGGAAGATCTATGTCCAGCAATGGACATCTTTCGGCTGATTTGATGATGATGAGTAACAAATGACAGTATTTAACTTGCGTTTCATTTGTGAAACGTCGAGAATTTAGTGATGAAAACCAGCTGTAGACGTTTTGACTTACTTGACTTAAGATCCTATGACCTCTAGCTGGGGTAGAGGGCTTCCACAGTAGTCCTCCATCGAGACTGGTCTTGAGCTTCGCACTTGACCGCTCTCCACGTCATTCCAATGCTCGTCCTTTCAGCCAATACGGTACGTCACCAGGATTGACGGGGACGGCCTCGCCTCCTTTTTCCTTGAGGAATCCAATCCAAGGCCTATTTAGAAATGTGATCGGAATCCCTCCGGAGCTTGTGATCAATCCAACTCCATTTACGCCGCTTGATGTGGCGGTCGATCGGGGTCTCGTGGCATCTTTCCAATAGCTCTACATTACAGATGATCTCGGGCCAGTAAATTCCGAGGATGCGACGAAGACATCGGTTGACGAAGACCTGGATTCGGTGTGATGTCCTTTGTTACCTTCCACGTTTCGCACCCGTAAAACAGCACGGATTTGACATTGGACCCGAAGATTTTGAGTTTTACCCTTCGGATCAGTTTCTGCGATTGCCACACAGGTCTCAGCTGTGTGAAGGTACCTCGCGCTTTGGCGATATCCTTTTCAGTTCCTCCAGTCTCTGACACGACGCTCCCGAGGTACGTGAATTTGTGGATGCGTTCCACAACTTCTGTGCCGATTAACATCGGTGTAGAATTCTGCACACCTGTACGCATCTCCTGGGTCTTCCGGATGTTAATTTCGAGCCCAGTTTTCGCCACCTCCTGGTGCAGGAAGTTCAGTTTCGCTTGCATGTCAGCGTGTGACTCAGCAGGCATCATCGGCATAGTCCAGATCTTCCAAGACGTTGGTCAATCCCCACTCTATGCCGCGATGCGTGCTATCGTAAATGCGCATCATGATTCCGTCGAGAAAGATTATAAAAAGTAGGGGCGAAAGAAGACAGCCCTGGCGGACACCAGCGTGCACTGCGATGTCCTCCGAAATAAGGCCTTCGTGAGTCACCTTGCAGGAATATTTTTTGTAAATGTTCTCCAATAGGCGGTCAATTTTAGGCGGCACTCCAATGACCAACAGGCGGGACCAGATGCTGGACCACTTCAACGTATAATAATGCTTTTTGGAAGTCGAAAAAAGTAAGATAAATGTTCCAGTCGGTTCCAGTCGTCCGGGAGTTTTTCAGCGGCCTATATCCTTTTAATTAAAGGCGTCAGCACGTCGACGGCGGAGGCTAAGTCGGCTTGTAATATTACCGCAGTTATCGGGTCGAGTCCAAGTGCTTTGAATGCCTTTAAAGAGAGGATCGCTAAAATCACTTCAGCGATATATCACATATGTGAAGTGACACCCAGTCCTCGTGCGCATGTGTTGATTTGTGCTCAAGGACCACGCAGCTGGTCTCTGTATAGGCCTTTCTAATGCGGCTCCACTCCTCATCCACTGAGTCCGCAGCATCCTCCAGTCCAGAGATCTGATTGCGTAGCTCAAGGCGAAACATCTTACGGGTGTCCAAGTTAAAAAGTTTGCTCACATCGTAACTTTGGCCCACTTTGCCGGTTTCTCCAGTTGCACGGGGTACCGCTATCTAGAGCCAAACTTCAGCAACTACCAAATGATGAAAATCTTCCGTGCTCTTGAGTTAAAACGGGCGTACATGATCCGGTTTGAGATCGGTTTCCAGTCGACCAGGCTTTTCTTAGCTGTATTAGAAATAAGGAGCCCCACGCCATACTCGTGCACATCCTCCTCACTTTCTTTACCCGAATACAGCAAAGTCAAGTCTTCGGACGTTCTCAGCTCACCAAATCCGTTTCTTCTCACCTCGTTTAGACCTACAATCCGCAGATTGTAGCTGAGCATTACCGCTTCAGCCTGGGACAGACGACTGTCCTCGCTCGTCGTTCGTACATTTCAAAATGCAATTCTTGTCCGTAATTTCAAGCCAAAAGTCGTCAATAAAAAATCGGTCCAGTTTCTTATTACTGCTTCAGTTTCAGGAATCTATAGAGGTCGGGCAAGCGATTGATTAGCCCACTATACCTTAATCCGATAGCGGAACTGCCGTTTTTGAGCCTTCGGATGTGCTCGGTTTAGTTTCGGGTACTCTCCCTTCGCCCTGCATCCGTTAGCTCAGCTGCAAATCGGGGTGGCGGATGCGCGGCGGCGCATTTGCAGCAGGTCCCTGGGAGAACTACGGGGATGACTCGGACTGGCTAAGGATCTGCTTTCGTATAAACTCCGCCACGGCTGTACTCCGCCACGAGTACAAGAGAAGCTATTTTTGGCACTTTTTAGGTTATGTTGTTCTCATCAGCAGCGATTCTCACAAAA
This sequence comes from Anorthoa munda, assembly GCA_945859665.1. Lineage (NCBI taxonomy): Eukaryota > Metazoa > Arthropoda > Insecta > Lepidoptera > Noctuidae > Anorthoa > Anorthoa munda. The sequence continues at coordinate 2,180,930 of OX243907.1, read as the reverse complement.
CCATACCCTAGCTCCTCCCTCAAACGTTTTATTCAACTGAAAAAATCTGCAGAAAACGCAAAAGGTATGCCGTTTATAGAGGCTGTAAAAGTCTATTTATGTCAGTCAAGAATAAAACTAGACTACGAAATTTAAAGTCGGTAAGCCAAAATAGGCTTTAAACTGGATAACTGAAGAAATAAGCAAAGTTGCAAGCTCCAAGTTTTATATGAGAGTAAGTTTCACGAAACAGTTTGAATGTATCTTTATATTAGTTGCATAGTTTGTTAAAACTTTAGTTTTCAGTGGAAATGGTGGTTTGCTTTTGGTTGCGAGTTTTCAAGTCACAAGTGAATAGGTTGGGGACCTAACTTTTCGAAGTAATAAAAACATAAAAATGCGATATTATTAATTCCCTTACTTAAATAATAAAATGGCAAAATAATAAAAATTTAAAGATTAATTTAAATAAGACTAAAATTATACATCTTAGTCAACGCTCCTTGATATTAAATAATCTTGACATCAATTATAATAATAATAAAATTGACAACTAGTTGTTACAACTAAATTCTTAGGACTTGACAAAAAGTTAAATTGGAAGGCACAAGTCGAGTCTGTCCCGACTCAATGATCAATGTGGTCATCATCAAAATCACTCTCCAGACCGCGCGTTTGCCGGCCGACTCCAAAATGTTATTTTTTGGAGTTATAGGTGACATTTAAAATATTAAATTTTAAATTTTCGCGTTTCATTCACCAGTCTACCCGGGAAACGTCGGGTTAAATAGGTAAATAAATAATCGAATTCATCGCGTTAAATACCCGTGGTATATTGTTTTTCGACATTTAAAATATCTGAAAACAGACATCATACAGTAGAATCAATTATTATTACTTGTAAATTTTATTTTTTGACATTTAAAAGTGGCATAATTGAAATAAAGAATTTAGACATTTGAACAACATTTTTGTAATCTCGGCAACCATACAAAATATTACCAGCCTATGGCATATGCCCAGCAGTGGACGTCTCTCGGCTGAAATGATCAAGATCATACAAAAGCTTTAAAGCTTCCAAAGTAGTACTCCATCGAGACCGGTCTTGAGCTTCGCGCTTCACCTCGCTCCACGTCATTCCGATACTCGTCGCTTTAGCCAATACGATGCGTCACCATGTTTGACGGGGCGGCCTCGCTTCCTTTTTCCTTGAGGATTCCAATCCAAGGTCTGTTTAGAAATGTGATCGGAATCCCTCCGGAGCGTGTGACCAATCCAACACCATTTACGCCGCTTGATCTGGCGGCCGATTGGGGTCTCGTGGCATCTCTCCAACAGCTCTACATTAGAGATGATCTCGGGCCAGTAAATTCCGAGCATGCGACGAGGACATTGGTTGACGAAGACCTGGTTTTGGCTTCTTTGTTACCTTCCACGTTTCGCACCCGTAGAGCAGCACGGATTTGACATTGGACCCGAAGATTTTGAGTTTAACCCTTCGGGTCAATTTCCGTGATTGCCACACAGGTCACAGCTGTGCAAAGGTAGCTCGCGCTTTGGCGATCCGTGAAGATATATCCGAAGAGTTCGAGAGTAGTTCCTCCAGTCTCTGACATGACGCTCCCGAGGTGCATGAATTTGTGGACGCGTTCCACAACCTCTGTGCCGATTAATATCGGTCTTCCGGATGTTAATTTTGAGCCCAGTTATTGCCGCCTCCTGGCGCAGGCCATTGAGTTTCGATTGCATGTCGACGTGTGTATGACTCCACAGGCATAAATCATCAGCATAGTCCAGGTCTTCCAAGACGTTGGTCAATCCCCACTCTATCCCGCGACGCCTGCTATCGTAAATGCACAACATGATTTCGTCGAGGAAGATTATAAGAAGGAGGGGCGAAAGAAGACAGCCTTGGCGGACACCAGCGTGCACTGCGATGTCCTCCGAAATAAGGCCTTCGCGAGTCACCTTGCAGGAATATTTCCTGTAAATGCTCTCCAATAGGCGAACTATTTTTGGCGGCAATCCAATGTCCAACAAGCTGGACCAGATGCTGGACCACCTCAACGTATCAAAGGCCTTTTCGAAGTCGACAAAAGTAAGATAAATTTTCCTTTGCCATTCAGCTGCCTGCTCGAGAATGATACGAAGAGGGTTGATCTGGTCCGTGCATGAACGGCTCATGCAGTTTAAGGTGTAACTTCCTTATATTCTCAATGAGGCTCCACGTGTAAAGCAAGCCGAAACGCCTTACGGGTTTCTAAGTTAAATAGCAAACTGACATCGTACCTTCGCCCCACTTTGCCGGGTTCTCCTGTTGCACGGATTACCGCAACTTTGAGCCGAACTTCAGGAACTACTAAATGATGGTCACTATCTAAATCGGCGCTCCTACGGTTGCGGACATCAAGCAATGAAGAACGCCATTTGGAGCTACTGGGAATATGGTCGATCTGGTTCTTAGTGACTCCGTCGGGTGAGTTCCAGGTGTATTTGTGGTGGTCTCCATGAATGAACAATGTTCCTCCGATGGTCAGGTCGTCGTTCTGATAAAACTCGCTAAATCGATTCCCATTGTCATTGCATACTCCAAGACCGTGTGTACCTATATGTCGTTCACGGTTAGTGTTAACAATCCCAACCCTTGCATTCAGGTCCCCCATGACGATGACGATGTTTTGCTTCTTTATGCTCCTATGGCGTTGAGGGCATTGTAGAAGTCGTCTTTGGTATCCTCAGGTGATGCATTGGTTGGGGCGTAGCACTGTACAATGGAGATCTTCCGTGATCTTGAGTTAAAACGGGTGCATATGATCCGGTCTGAGATTGGTATTCAGCCCAGCAAGGTTTCCTAGCTGTATTAGAAATAAGGAGCCCCACGCCATACTCTCGCACATCCTCCTCACTTTCTTTACCCGAATACAGTAAAGTCAAGCTTCCGGACGTTCTCAGCTCACCAAATCCGTTTCTTCTCACCTCGCTTAGACCCAGAATCTGCAGCTTTTAGCTAAGCTTTATTGCTTCCGCCTGGGCTAGTCGACTGTCCTCGCTCATCGTTCGTCTATTCCAAAATGCAATTCGTGTCCGTAATTTCAAGCCAAATGTCATCGGTAAAAAATCGGTCCAGTTTCTTATTACTGCTTCAGTTTTAGGAATCTATGGTTGTCGGGCAAGCGAGTGATTAGCTCACTGTGGCTTAATCCGATAGCGGGGCTGCCGCTTTTGAGCCTTCGGATGTGCTCGGTTTAGTTTCGGGTACCCTCCCCAGTGAGACGATTCTATTTTCAGGCGCAGAATATTGGCCCTGCATCCGTTAGCTCAGCTGCAACTTGGAGTGGCGGACGCGCGGCGGCGCGGTTGCAGCAGGTCTCAGGGAGACCCCCCCGATGGGTTCCTCCCCCCCGATGGGTTCCCGCATTGTCGAGGTGGGGGGGCTCAGTAGCCGTGGCTTGGACAACCACGGTGAAGCGAAGAGGAACCCGAGGAGGGGCCGCTCGTCAGGGCTTTTGCCGACAAGCCGACGACGTAGCGGCCAATAAGTAGGTTACGGTGCCGTATGGGCGGCATCGCAACTGAGGTGGGCCGCGATGTGGTATGGTAGGCATCGCGGCTGAGGGTTGGAGGCTGCGGCGGGAGAGGAGTGCCGGTATTACGGTGCGCCGCTCGCCCTACCCTCCGCGGCCTGCACGGGGTCGCCACCGTCTGATGGCGGACGCGGTGGGGCCGCAGGGGAGGAGGAGTGTCGGTATAGCGTTAGCCGCTCTCCCTATCTCCTGCGGCCGAAAAATGGTAGGTGGCGGGGCCACTGTCCTGACCCGTCACAGGGGAACCAAGGGTGCCACACACGGGGTCGTCTGGCGCCCATGTGCCGGTTTGGTTCCTGGGGTGGTCACGGCGTACAACGTGTTCTCGTACGCCGGTGACGGGGGTTACTCCCCAAAGGAGGGTCCGGTGACGGACAGCCGCGGCGGGTTCGCGGATGTATGCTTCCGCGTTCCCGTGTTCCCGCCATAAGCGGCAAAGTAGGACACCGTGGAGTTTTAGTGGGTTAGAGTCCCACATAACTGGGCTATCTCCCCGTGGTAGCGTAGTATGCATGAGCATTTCTCAAAGCAAAAAAAAAAAAAAAAAAGGTCTCAGGGAGAAAGACGGGGACGTGGATGACTCGGACTAGCTAGGGCTCTGCTTTATAAGGTACTCCGCCACGAGTAAAGCAGAAGCTATTTTTGCCACTTTTTAGGTAATGCTGTTCTCACCAACAGCGATTTCCACCAAGTCATACCCTAGCTTCTCCCCCGAGAGCCATTGCATAGATTTTTTAATAAACATAAATTATTACATAGCAAACAGTTCCGTTTTACAAGAGGTCGTTCAACCACTGAGTGTTGAGCTTTTAAGACATATTTGTAAATCACGGGAAGATAAGTGCGATGCCTTGGGAATCTTTTGTAATTTGTCCAGGGCATTTGATTGTGTTATTCATGAAACGCTAATCAGAAAACTCTGCCACTACGGGATCCGGAACAGCGATCTGGATCTTCTTAATTCATACTTGAGTAATAGGATTCAGAGCGTTGACTTTAATAGAAAAGAGCTTTCTGTGTTTATCCATTATTATTATTAATTATCATATAATATACCTAGTAGCAGACACGCTTCAATCAACAATCTATCGAAAGACGTAATTATGACCTGATATCTTGCGAAATAAACCAGATTTAAAGAGTAAAATGCGATGCCGCAGACAGACACACACACACACACATTGACACGTCAAACTTATATTACCCCGTCGTTTTTGCGTCGGGGGTTAAAAAGGGAGTGAATGATAAACAATTTCCCTTAGTAAATTAGTTACAGGATTGGTTATGGTTTGGTTTAGCTAGTCAACGGCAATTACTTGTAACTAGTTTATATGTGAAAGATTGTAATTAGAAAATATCTGATCAGAAAAGCTGTATAAAATAAAATAAAAAATAAAATAAGCCTTTATCGCTGGTTACTTACACTATTTACATTAATACTACAATGAGATTATAACCTATTTACACTCTGTATTATTTATATATTTTTCTCAGCACCTGGTTATTTTATCCTCGTCCCAGCTTGTCTTTCGACAAAGGCCTCCTCCAAGGCTCTCCACTTGACTCTGTCCCTCGCTACCCGTATCCATTCTGGACCTGCTACTTTCTTGAGATCGTCTTCCCATCGCTTTAGCTGTCTTCCCCTACTTCTTTTATTTCCTCTCGGATACCATTCTGTAATTATTCTTGTCCACTTTTCTTTATTTTCTCTTATCATATGTCCGGTCCAACGCCATTTCAATATTTTCCATGCAACATGAACTGTTTTAAATTTTGTTTTTCATTTTATCTTGTCCAGCTGTACTCGGTCCCTCCTTCTTACACCCATTACGCTTCTCTCTATTCCATTCTGGAATACCTGTATTTTATTTTGTTGTTGTTCTGTTAGGGCCCATGTTTGGCATCCGTATGTTAGGCATGGCAAAATGCAGATATTAAAGACTTTGCGTTTCTCTGACATGGGCATCTCTTTATTCTTCATTATTTCGCTTAGTGATCAAAACTTTTTTTTCAGAGAAACTGTATATAACGGCTTTAATCTAGGGATTAATGTATGAACTCAGTAAGAACTATATATATGTCGTGGTGGCCCATTGGCCAAGTCCTCGATTCTCGTGCTTGAGGTTGTGGGTTCAAATCCGGGACCAATGTGACATTTTCATTTTTATATGCACTTTCTAAGTGTTCTTGGACATCAACGGCAACGGTGAAGGAAAACATCGTGAGGAAACAGACTTATATACGTAATGTAAGTTTGAAATAGCTAAGTTAGAGGCCTGTGGGGTTCCCAGAGACGGCTTAATTAATTCTGTCTCCAGAGGTGCCCACACCCTCTCACGATAAAGAAAGAAAGAAGTAAGAACTGGACAGCGTCCCCCAGGTCATCTTCATCCGAATGAAATGTTTAAATGGCAATTTCGCTTTAAACTAAACAATCAAGATGACCAACATAATAATTTAGATAAAGATTTATACTATACTGGCCAAAAAACCTTTGCAAATAAAGCAGTATTTTACACCAAATTTGAATATCATAAAATTGGTTATTGTGAGTCAAACTTAAATATGACATATGCCATTGTGGACTATTCTATAGAACAGTAAAAGAAGAACAATTCCACAATACATTGTTTTGTTGTATCTCAAAGGGATTAGACAGCGTTTTCGATGAAAGCTCCCAGCCGGCTTGACTAAGTCGCAATTTACAACAAATTATCGTCTTATATCAACCAATTTACACAAAATCTTAACAAATTATACCTTAGACCGAGTGATTCATTAGGAAGGTTGGATTGGTGAAACCCGCATGAAAATCCGTTCAGTAGTTTTTGAGTTTATCGCGAACAGGGAGAGTAGTGATTAAATTTCCTATTGCTTCCTCTATCACGAACCTTTCACATTTTTTATATTTCCTTTTCATACAGTTAGTCCAGTGCAATATCTTATATTGGAGCGTGCGAGTGATTTCCATTCGACGGGAACTGATTTGCACTCTATATACAGAGTCTTATATTATGTGAGAGTTCCCGACGATTTAGTGAATTTTATGATTGAAATTGATTTTCGGTACATTACGTTCCCCGAAAGAGATTGAAAGATATGAAAAAGAATGTGGTATCTTTAGATGCTTAGCAACTGAATAGCAAACTATTAAGACATAAAAACTATTTTTTAAAAGACATAATTGAATGGTCTGTCAGCTACACGCTTGATATAAAATAAAGTATAATAAAATAATTTAAAATGAATAAGTCGACATCTGTCGAAATCCTCAACACTTACACTTGTGAAAAAATTACAACACTTTATTGCTCGGGTTTCTAGGAAGAGATACCTGAGAAATGTCAATAACATCTAGATATTCCCTTGCGAACAAGACTATTACTGTCAAGTTCCATATAAATCCGTGAGATGGTTTTGGTAAAAACTTATTGCCGTTCTTTGAACTACCACATAATCTATCTGTGGATAACTTTCCACAGAAAAACCATTCATTTCAAAATTTTTGCCATGGCTAAACAAATTTTGAACCTGCCTAAGTTTAATTTATTCAATGTAAAATGGTTTTTAACTTGTTCGAAACTCAATTGAATACCATTTATAAAATTTTGAAAAATCGGTTATCGCGCAAAACAAGTAGGTATGCATTAAAGATAAATCGAATTACTGCAGTTTTAATTGAAATTATTTGGCAATTATAAATTTCAGTCAAGTATGAAAAATTATGGATTGTTTGTGTCATAAACAAAATATTATAATACGAACTTTCATTCCCTATTAAATAGCTAAAAAATATTCCTATTTTTAGCTTTGTTATAAAAAGAAATGATAAGGTTACCGATATAGCCCAAAGAATTGCCAAACATAAACAGTGGCAGTGGGCAGGGCACATTGCGCGCAGGACGGATGGCCGTGGGTCCGAAAAGTTCTGTAGTGGCGACCGCGTACCGGAAGACCTCCTTCCAGGTAGAGCAATGACCTGGTCAAGGCTGCAGGAGTCCAGTAGATGTGAAACGCTCAGGACCAATCGGTGAGGCGACGCTTGGGGGAGGCATATTTCCAGCAGTGGACGACTTTCGTCTGAAATGATGATCGGTCCCGTGCGTCTCGCAACCAGTGGATCCCCGCAACCTTCACCAGGTCGTCGGTCCACCTGGTGGGAGGTCTTCCAACGCAACGTCTTCCGAGTCGCGGTCACCGCTCCAGAACTTTTCTGCTCCATCGGTCATCCGTTCTGCGAGCAATGTGCCCTGCCCACTGCACTTAATTTTGGTTTCTTCGGTCTATGTCGGTAACCCTGGTTCTCTTGCGGATCGCTACATTTCTGATTCGATCACGCAAGGCAACGCTGAGCATAGCCCTCTCCATTGCCCTTTGAGTGACTGTAAGCTTTCTGATGAGGCCCATTGTAAGCGACCACGTCTCAGAGCCATATGTTATCATTAGCAACACAAATTGGTGATAGACTTTTAACTTGTGATACTGTGGTAAGTTGGACGAGAATATACCGCGCAACTGCCCGAAGAATCCGACCTTCTGCAGCGAGCCAGGGAGACGTCATATCTCCGAAACTGTTCACCGCTGCACTGGAGGATGTCTTCAAGGTTCTGGACTGGAGAGGGCTAGGTATCAACGTCAATGGCGAGTACATCACTCACCTCCGGTTTGCCGACGATTTAATAGATATGGCTGAGACCATGGAAGACCTCAGTACAATGCTCGATGACCTCAGTTGAGCTTCCGAAAGAGTGGGTCTTAGGATGAACATGAACGCCGGATAAATTTGAAAGAGAGTTACCGCGGCCCTGGCACAAGCAACTGAAGGAACACGGGTGGGTTTTAGTCAGTAAAAGTCTGACACCTCCTCCCGCTTCACCCAGATCGGGAGAAGTCATTGGATGATTAACAAACCAAAAAAAAAAAAAAAATTTGAACGTGACCAAAACTAAGGTGATGTTGCTTGCCCATGTTACATCCATTCCTATCAAGGTCGGAGACTACACTCGAAGCTGTGGGCGACTATGTCTACCTGGGACAAACGATCCAGTTCCTAAGTTCATGTCCATACTTAACATACTAACGAGCAATGAAAAAGTTATATAGCACCAAATTACTCCTAAACGGGAAAGGCTAGCTTAATGACGCCCTCTGCAATATTGAAGTACATTTAACAGCGCATCAGAATATTACCATCTAAAAACGTAAATATTGTGTTCAAATTTTAAATTAAATGTCAAAAAATTAAATTAAGGTGTTTGTCGGCATTTTGTGGGTGGAACTTTTTCATTGCTCGGCAGTTTATTATAAATGCGAAAGTAACTCTGTCTGTCTGTTACCTTCTCACGCTTAAACCGCTGAACCGATTTAGATGAAATTTGGTATGGAGATAATTAGATACCCTGAGAAGGATATAGGCTGCTTGCATAAAACACGAAATGGGAGAAATGGGGGATGAGGCGTTAGTTTTGTATGAAACTTCTTAATAGGACTTAAACCGATGAACCGATTTAGGTGGAATTTGATATGGAGATAGTTTGAGACTTTGGGAAGACTACTTTGTTTGCATAAAACATGAAGGGGCAGAAATGGGGCAGTGTTAATTTTGTATGTAACTTCTTATCATGAAAATTCTTCTTATTACAAACCGATTTAGATAAAACTTGACATCGAGATAGTTGAGACCATGAAAAGGACATAAACTACTTCTTATTGCATAAAACAGGAAGGGGGAAACAGGCGTTAGTTTTGTATGAAACTTCTTAATAGTGCTTAAACCGATGAACCAATTTAGATGGAATTTGGTATGAGAAAAGGGGAAAGCGTTTTCATTCGTCGAATTCTAATATTCCCCACTGACCTATCATTTAAATTCAAAAGACTCCAGTTTCCAATCAAACTTAGTTTTGCTATAACTATTAACAAAGCTCAAGGGTAGCAGGGGTGCATTTGGAAAAGCCATGCTTTACCCACCGCCAGCTACGGTTTAGTTTAGTTTTAGTTTAGTTTTTTTTTTAAAACATTGCCCCACACTAAGAATTTCTTCCTGTATCGTGGGTGCGTTTACAAACATATAAACTCACATACACAAACAGCCAGAGCCGAAACAACTATCTGTAGGTCATACAAGTATTTGTTCCGTGCGGGAATCGAACCCGCGACACGTAGCGCAGCAGTCAATCGCTCAACCACTGCGCCAACCGTGCGCCGCTACGGTACGGTACGTACGGTAGCTGCTGATGTTCGCGTATGGCCCAGAATGTGTATGTATTCGCATCAAATAAAAGGACGTACAACATGGTATATAGCAGCATCCCAAAATGTTACAACATTTTAGGATGACCCATTATTAACGGCATAATTAAGGAATCTCAGTTAACTGTAGATAATATTTATGATAGAGTGGTATCTTCAATTCGCAGCAAAGCAGAACCTATGACTCTTCAGTTTATTTGTTTCCTTTTGTAACTATTTAACCTATACTTGTATTGACCAATGTCTTCAATTAAATAAGTTAATCGTTTTTATGTTAAAACTTCATCTACCTATATACAGGCTGAGTTTTCCAGGTTGGCGTGGATGGCCAAATCATCACTATGAAGAATAGAATAAAACAATCAAAGGAGTCACGGGGCCATTTTGATTAAAACTAAAACTGCGACATTGGTTTTTTCTCACCCTGTATGTAGACAACCAGAATTGATTGACAAAATCTATATTAACGCGGGCGAAGCTGCGGGTAACAGCTAATTCGTTATAAAAGGAACTGAAGCAAAATTTTAATATTCTCGCGAACGAGCTGTTAAGACTGTGCATTTTCCTTCAGTGATAAGATTCTAAATATGTAGATTTGGAATATAAATAATGATAGTCCGCGCAGTAATAAAACTAAAAGTATTTTTAAAACATTTTCTTCCAGACTATTTGAGTTGTTGAAACTATAGTTATGACTTTTTACAAACGCCTAAAAAACATTCATAATCCTTTTTCAGCAACTTAGTCACGCTATTTACATTTAAGTTTTCAGTACAAAATATATAACTAGTTTAATTAATTTAATTAAACTTTGGTAAAGTTGCAAAGGTCATTCAAGAAAGTTGCAGCCATTTCACCAATAGTTTAATTACATGTTTTACGAATTAACATATTTTCTCTTTAAAAAACTTACTACGTGGTTAATATATTCACTGATTATATAGACAGCATTTTTTTTTTTTTTATATATTGAGGTATAGTTTTCTACTTTTAACTAATTCCTCTTTTGTATCGCTTTCATCTTCGTTCACTGTTTTCACATTAACAAGTTCACTTTATATAGAAAATATAATAATATAAACAATAACACCTTGATGCGGATGACCGAAAATACACACCTTACTTCTTGATAAACTTGTTTATTTGATATTTTAAACTCCTTCCAAAAAACAAACCTTAGATTTAAGATGGAAGCATCTTAAATCTAATAACTCACACAACCTCATTCTTTCCTCTCCCTCACACACATACTCAGCGGCATCGCCCGCTTCTTTTGGAAAACATCCCAAGAGAATAATATCCTCGGGACAAAAGTGTCTTATATCCTAATCCAAGACATAGTCTACCCGTGTGCCTTAATGCATTCAAATTCTTTCAGCATTTAGTACATGAATTTAAGACCTAAAAAGATACTAAACAGACCGACACAGTTAATTTCGCATTTTGGAATTGATTGTTTTTTTAAATCTCGTTTTCTAAATAATCCACTTGAAGAGACCCATAGGTTTAACTAGTTGTAATAATACCATTTGTCTGCTAGAATTAGGGACAGAAAAGCAATGAGTAAAATATTGTCATTTCCGTAACTATATCTCTTCAATCCCATTGAGTGCTCTATGGTTTGAAAGGCAGACTTTTATCCGGTCATGGTTTACGCTATCTAAGATTAAAATAAGGAAAAAAAAGCATTCTGTTTTGAATCCTAATGTTCGGTATAGGAAGATAAGTTATTAAAAAGTACCACATATCTAATTCAACGGGTAAGTACCTCATTTTTATCTGCCAATATGTATTTTTATGACAAAAACTTTTTTAACCCCCGACGAAATTGAGGGGTGTTATAAATTTGAGTTGTTAACCTGTGTGTTTGTGTATGTTTGTATGTCTGTGGCATCATAGCTCCTTAACGAATGAACCGATATTTTCTGCCAACATTACTACTTCTGAGATGAGAGCATGACGCGGCTCCTCCCGAGCGGCACACAATTTTTTTTTAAACTTTGCCCTTCAGTCGCCTTCCTCATTATCTACTATAGCTACTGCTTTGTATCTTTTTACGAGTGTAATGAAGGAAGGTTACGGTGTTTTGAAGGTGTTGACAAGGAGTGCTTATTTTGGCCTTTTGTTATTGTGTTGTTTGTTCGCTTTTCACTTTTGTGATCTTTGTCAGTTTGTGCCACAGATTGATTTCCTCTTTGGACTATATACAACAACGTTTGAAATGGTTTTTTTAAAGTGTTGATCAGGAAATAATTTGGGATGTTAAGTCGTACCTAATCGTCTGAACACCTCAATAGATTGAACTTTTTTTCTTTTTTTGTAAACTTTTGCCTTCACTAGGAACTTCTCCTGTATCGTGGGAGCGTTAACAAACATATAAACTTACATACACAAACACCCAGAACCGGAACAACTATATGTAGGTCATACAAATATTTGTTTCGTTCTTCTCAACTACTGCGCCAACCATGCACCCAATATCTGCCCTCTAAAGATTCCCTATGCGTACAAGTTTTGGATGAAGTTATTATGTTTTTAAAAAAAAACAAAGACTACTAACAGTATCTACCCACCCACCCTATCTTACCTACCCATTTTTCTCTTTTTAACCAACTTCAAAAAAAGGAGGAGGTTCTCAATTGGTCGGTATTTTTTTTAAATTATGTTCCTTACTCAAAGACGCCTGGACCAATTTAAAAAAAAAATCTTTTGTTTTAAAGGGTATACTTCCTAATTGGTCCCAATAGTTACCAGGTCAGGATCTGATGGATCTCTTTTTCCTATTGAATTAATTGTGTGAAGTGTATAAATTGTGGATTAGGGCATGTAACGTGTGACGAAAGACTTCAAATATCTGCCAAGGTGTGGATTAGGAGATAAATACAAGGTCTCGCTATCCTAGAACCAAAGGGTACATCAATGATTTGTCCCTACCTATGTAACATAATGATTAAAACTTACCCATCCATACTGGCACTCACTCACACGATATTAATACAAGATACGATACTAAATTATAATTAACTTATTATTTCTTTAATTACGTATAAACTCAATTTCCTTAGTATTGTATAACTGCACAGCACATGTGTGAGTACTATGTACCCAACTGTAAATCTACCATTTACTGTACCTATGCGGCTTTCGTTGACTTGTGTGTGCCCTGGCCGTTGAGTGTGTCATGCTCTCTCAAATGTCTCTCTGATGGTGGCGCGTGTGTTGGATCATCCGGTTCCCTTCATGATGGTTGAGCTGGGTGGTGCCAATTCATGCGTCATGTTCGTGAACGGACGCCGTCAGTTGGGATTGGTCATAACTTGACTGCTTCGGATGTTAATGTTTTTCTAGTATCTATTATATAACTGCACAGTACATGTGTGAGTACTTCTAATACTTTATATCTGTAGGTGGTATGGTGGTGTGTAGGACTATTCTGGGTGCATTGTCCTCACATATATGAACTAATAACTATATATGTACCTATGTTCCTAAATATTGTAAAAAAACATTTTTTTTTTTAAAAGAGTAAGTATGGAGTTTCTTGTGCATTCTTCTCCATAACAAGCTACTTTCCGAATGCACGGTAGAATCATTTTTATGTACGTTCAAAAGTACCGCTTGGTGGCCTAGTTGAAATAAAATATCTTTGCCTTTGTCTTAATAATAAAAAATAAAAAAAACTCGTTACCACGATAACTACCACGACACAACTTTTGACTATTGACTCCAAAGCTATCTCTTAAGACTCTCTAACACTCTAGTATCAACACTCGTACGTCTTCTCCCGATCCTGACAATCAGACCGTCCTCTCTCCCTGCCTCAAGCCAAGTGTCTCCTCGTCCGTCGTACCATAGTGTATCCTCCCGCTACCTCTCCCCGCGTCCCTTCCCCGCTGCTCTCCGCATTACGAGTTCAATTCCCACAGTTAGGAAACGCTACGAAGGGTCAATTTTATGACTATTTTTGTGCAATTCCTAATAGTTTTGGGACGGCCGGCAAGGTTTATCATTGCCACATGGCAACTTCTTAGAATTCGTATAGAATTTCCACTATTGACATCCTTTCCCATGACTTTCTAACCGAAGGACCTTTTTTTTAGAGGTTCAATATTGTTTTATCCTTTTAAAATGGATAGTGTTACATAATTTATTAAAGTGGCTGTCAGTCCTAACTTAACGTCTTTTTAAATGGCTTACACGTGTAAACCCGTTTGGGAATTATTGATATAAATCTCAATATGTAATTAAGAATAAATTACATGTAGTCACATAATCATGATTAGTTTTAAAAGATCGAATATTGCCATGTTGATATTTTTAATTTTACGAAGTCGCTGTCAGAAGCTAGTAAACGATAATTGTCATCAAGACATCGTAGGAGAGATTACTTACATCTTTACGCCAAAACCGCGATAATGAGGTCATTAATAATTAAAGTCGTTTCTAAAACCCTCAAATTGCTTTAGACTTTAATTAATCTTCCTTATCAAAGGCATAAAATATATTTTTGTACAAAAGTATCGTAATGAGGATTTAATTTTCACGCTTATCTCATAATTTCAAATTAGAACGAAAACGAAAGGTTATTAATACTCGTAAAATGTCATGTTTGTTGTTACGTTTGATGTTTCAGACTGTGCTTTTCTACATATTATTAAGTCATATAAGTTTAGTCATCATCAGCCTTATAATGTTCCCACTGCTGGGACACAGGCATCCATAAGTCATGTCTTTTGGCTTCAAAAAGTTATAGGTATTAGGTGCGCTGTTCTTCAATCCGCACTTTTATGGGAGGAATTGCGGTTGTTGGAGCGCATGTATACTCCAATTGAAATAACATAAAAAAAATAACAGCCTCTTTTTACAGTTCATTTAACCGATTTTGAGTTCTATCCCGTAATATAAGGATGACATAAAAAGCATAAACCTGTTACCAAAATTAACTGTTTAATACAGCTGCCATTTGTCATATTACCAAAGCAATAGAAGTAAAATTGGTGTAACGGGCTGTAAAATTGATTATTTAAATGTCTATTACTATCCCAAATGGTGTATAGGTGATGGGGCCCGCTAGCAATGGTGGGCCGATACCAGTCGGGGTTGCGCATGAATTTAATTGTATCCCAGGCCCCCGACTCATGGTAGTGTTACGAACTGTGGGGTTTTAGTCGATAGGAGTATCATTTATGTAAATGTAGAAAATGAGAAAAAAAAACTCAACAAACCTGTCTGAATAAAACAGCGTAAAAGTGCCAAATGGCAGAAAGGAGGCACGTTTTTTTATAATTTACTTAGTGTTGTCACAGCTCCTGTTAAACCGGTCAAAAGTGATAATTATCATCCTTATCTGACTCAATTCTTTGACTACAAGCCTTCGCAGAATTCGTTTCATTATCATAACTTAACTTGATCGTCTGTTAATCCATTTTGAATTTTAATACTCGGGCGCTTGTTCGGAATACTGAAATCTACTTGCATGGATATTTGCATCAATTTGGTTTGGAAATTCGGTGTTCCTGTTTGTTTTTAGAAACAACATTTATGTGCTGAAAGCATTTATGTGGTTAAGCTGATATAACTTTATGCTGTAAATAGCTATATATAAACATTATATACGGTGTTTTTGTCTCAGAATAACCAGTTAAAAACACCGGACTCATCTATTTAGTTTATATTGATAAAAAATAAATGAATAGTAAAGTTGATATGTTGTTAAACAATTTTGCTATCATTATAATTATCATCAAAATCCAGCCAAGTGCGAGTCGGAATCGCGCATAGAGGGTTCTGTATAAACACCTGCATTATATAATAAAATACTTAGGTAACATTAGTGACGATAACAAATTATGAAAGCACCGAACATTGCTCTAACGAAGGGACGAAATAGACTTTGCCGTTGGAAAACTGTTGTCTCCATACATCAATATATGTCGCGGTTAGTTTACCAACTGCAAATAAGTTAATAATCGTATTTTTTGTTGTAGCTACAAATTTACAGTTCTCAGATTTTGTCGAAGGCGTTGTTTCTTGCCAAATTTTATGATTCTAGGTTAAGGGGAAGTACCTTTAGGATTTGATTCCCTTGCGATTCCAAAAACATGCGACAAAAAGACTTAATTTTTTATTGCGATTATTTAGAAGGTTGATTTTTAGGGTTCCGTACCCAAAGGGTATAAACGGGACCCTATTACTAAGACTTCGCGGTCCGTCTGTCTGTTTATCTGTCTCTCACCAGGCTGTATCTCATGAGCCGAGATAGCTAGACAGTTGAAATTTTCACAGATGATGTATTTCTGTTGCCGCTATAACAACAAATACTAAAAACAGAATAAAATAAATATTTAAGTGGGGCTCCCATAGGACAAACGTGATTTTTTTGTCGTTTTTTACAATAATGGTACGGAACCAAGCGCGAGTCCGACTCGCACTTGGCCGGTTTTTTTTCACAGTTCCGAGTGAATGCAGATATATTAATTTCAACTTGATACCTTCCAAGTATTGCAGAGAAAAAGGTCTTGAGACACGGACAGACATACAAACAGATGGACAACGAAGTGATCCTATAAGGACACAACCTCAATAGAGAACTGGAAGATAGTTTGATACGTATACATTGCTAACTAAATTATCTATCAGGTTCCCTTTTAATCAATATCTATATTAATGATCATTACCATCTGTACTTGCTAAGAAAGTAAATATAAACTGATTTTTTTAAGTTTCCACCACATTATTACAAACTTGTTCAAACACTAATTACGAAACACCCAAAGTAAAGTTTAGAATCAAGAATACAAACATCAGGGTTGTCTCTAAAATACTTAACATAATATATCAAGCATATTCAGTAACGATGGATATTATATTCTTATCTATATTCAAATGTTTTCCCCTCTGATATAATATTAATATTGCCTTATATCTTAACAAGATGTTTTTCCTTTATTAACGTACATAACACGCGTAATAAGCACTAAACGCGCAATTAAATTCCTTAGCTTCAGGCAAGTATATACAGATACATCTCAATATTCTCGATATTTTCGTACGTCATGGATAAGGGTAGTGGAGATGTTTTTTTACTGTTCAATGGTTGAACGGATAGAGTAGATGATATTTGCACACGTACGCACACGGTTGTTTATGACTTGGGACACTGGGGACATCTGCGACGTAATATACTTTTCTATCAACTACGTAGTAATGTTATCACATTAATCACTACAAAACCGATCACTTAGGTCGTATGTTTTGCTTAGAACCAAAACAGTGCCGTAATGTTATCTGAAATCTCATTGTAGCACAGTTTTTTTATTAATTATTTAGATATAAATTTACCACATTGGTTTAATGTCTCCCATTAAGTTCAATATAAAATGTATACATTAGATCAAAAAGATACTGACTGAAAATAAAAATCGGCTGAATAAAATCTATTTGATGAAAAAGGTAAACAAATGGCGTGCATTTTGTACTTTGATACTTCATATTTAGCAAGACAAGTTAAAAAAAATGGAAATAGACAGCAATAGCGATATAAATGCAACTCCAGAAAGTATAAATACAACTGCAAATTAAATTGTTCATAACCGTTTGCCGCAAAAGCCGCAGGATAAATATTTCTCATTAAACTGAGTTTTTATTTTGAGTAGGTATATTTTATCACGGTGAGTAGATTGGTAGTTGAAAGAAAAGTAGATTACGCACCTCGCTAAAGTGAGTAATTAATGCACTCCTGTTAATTTAGTGCCCTCGCATGAGCTCGGGCACCAACAGGAAAGGAAACATACGGATGTCTTACATGTCAACGAAAGTCTAATTGTTCTCCTAAAATGTTTCGCAGCTAACAATCTTTTACTGAATGCGAAAAAAACAAAATGTCTAAAGTTCTCTTTACCAAATGCACCACAACGTGACCTAAATTTAAATTTTTACGGCAATAATCTTGAAGTTATAAAGGAAGCTATATTCATAGGAATTACTATCGATTCAAAATTGCAGTGGGGCGCGCACATTAGAACTCTTTCTGGTAGGTCGGTATATTATTATACCATGGGATAGGTTAAGTTCAGCTGCATATGCAGTAAGGAAAATAAGGCAGTTAACCGATGTAGCCACAGCTAGGTATTAACCTATACTATGCTTATTTCCACAGTATTATGTCTTATGGCATTCTGCTGTGGGGATCAGCAGCAGACTTTGACTCAATTTTCATCTTACAAAAGAGGGCAATCCGCGCAATCTATAAAATGGGTCCACGCGAGTCCCTCAGAGAAAAATTTAAAGAGATCGATATACTGACTCTACCTTCTCTTTATAATATAAACAAACAAAATACATTCCAAAATATTATTTTGGAATGTATTTTGTATGTCCGCAAAAATCGAGGGCTTTTCAAAACTAGAAGCGACTTTCATAATTTAAATACACGCAGTAAGCATGAAATTGTAATACCCAAATTCAGATTAACAAAAACTAGCAAGTTTTTTCTTATAAACAGTATACGCTTTTATAACAAGTTGCCAAAGTGTTCAAGTTCTAAACCTTTATTTACGTATATTAACTTCAACGTAGTTCACATGTTTTGGCATAGATGGCGTATATTTAATTAGCACCTAAATTAATGCCTAGATGGCGTTGTGCAAATACGTCATCACGGTGAATCACGGTGTTAAGATTCTCCGAGTGATCATGACCCTCTGCGATATGTTCGATTTTTGTAAGTTTAAATAAGGTGCATTAAAGATATACATCTAGTAATACAGTGTATTATTTAGTGTAGATTCAGTGCCGCGTGACCAGGTCAAACATTGGTCCTTCGAGCCGGATAGTGACTATTGTCACAAGGTTAGGGTCGTCGGAGAAGGGCGCCGACACAGTAGTGGATCGCTGCTGATGGTGCCAAGGTGCTGGTGAGTATCGCACCGAGGTGGAAACACCCAGTTCGAGAGGAGCGGCAGCGAGATCAGCGGCAGAGAACAGTTCGAGATCAGCGGCAGAGAACAGTTCGAGATCAGCGGCAGAGAACAGTTCGAGGGTAGCAGCGGCCAGTACGCGCAACTGCTAAGTGCGTGGTCACGGGTGCCGGTGCGGCGCGTTCAGCATCAGTGCCAGTGCGCGCGCTCATCAGTGCCAGTGCGGCGCGTCCATCAGTGCCAGTGCGCGCGCTCATCAGTGCCAGTGCGCGCGCTCAGCAGTGCCAGTGCGGCGCGTCTATCAGTGCCAGTGCGGCGCGCTCAGCAGTGCCAGTGCGCACGCTCACGAGTGCCAGTGCGCGCGCTCACGAGTGTCAGAGCGGCGCGTCCATCAGTGCCAGTGCGCGCGCTCATCAGTGCCAGTGCGCGCGCTCATCAGTGCCAGTGCGGCGCGTCCATCAGTGCCAGTACGCGCGCTCATCAGTGCCAGTGCGCGCGCTCAGCAGTGCCAGTGCGGCGCGTCTATCAGTGCCAGTGCGGCGCGCTCAGCAGTGCCAGTTATAGAATTGACCGATGGAAAGTTCAAAAACTACATCAAACGTGTCCTTTTTAAAAAAGCATATTATAAAATCAAGGACTACGTTGAAGATAAAAAATTTAACTCCTTCTGCGCATGCGGCTTCCCTTGTAATTCATAAACGGCACAAATATGTGGATGTCTCTAACTATTCTCAATCTCATTTTTTCTTTTCATTCCTTCTTTTAAATAGACTTTTCAATAATCTTTATAGCCATTTGCTAAGAATAGTTACAGCACTGATAACAACATTTGATTATAGATTCTTTTACCGTTTTGCGAATGTGTGAACATTGTAAGCCTTCTAGATTTTTAGAAGCTTGTTAACATTTGTTAACTCTTATCTCGTTTATACAAACTTTTTTTTTGGTTTCTTACGACTTATTGTCGGGCTTACGTTGTTCCCCCACAATATTTCCATGTTACAGAATTAGTGCTTAGAGCACTAATTCTGTAACATGGAAATATTGTAAAAAAAAACAATTTATTTTAAAAGAGTAACCGTGGAGTTTCTTGCCGGTTCTTCTCCATAGGAAACGACCAACCCAAACCGTGCACCTTTTTTCGACGTTTTATAAGTGCCCATGTAGGCCTATGTGAAATAAAAAACATTTTATTTGATTTGAACATAACACTCATGCATTAATAACTCACTTTGCGCTCGATCCAACAATCTACTATTTTTTTCTAATACGATACAGGGCAAATCCAAAAAGTTAATATCACCAAGGATTTTCCATCAATATTTTTTTTGTAATGGAAAGCTTATGCGGCGCCCGCCATTTTTATAGTACCTATTTAAAAAAAAATTGACACGGTAATGAAATCATTGCCGTGGTTTTGATTCCAATTTTTATTTGTCTGTGGCAACGCCCGCTTTAGCGGATGCACGGTTAATGCGGTGATGTGCTGGGTTCTGGCGCCATTCATACATTTTGCTGTACTGGATTTCATAAGATTTGTAATTCTTGCTTAAAAAAAAGTTTATTAAAAAAATAAAAAACCCGACTGCTTGAAAAGCGGTCTAAAAAGACGTAAACAAGGAGAACATCATGCTGTGCTGTCGGAGGATACATCTTCGCGAGCTGGCTGACCATAACCAGACGTATCCTCCGACTGCACAGCATGATGTTCTCCTTGTTTACGTCTTTTTAGACCGCTTTTCAAGCAGTCGGGTTTTTTGAATTTTTTAATAAACTTTTTTTATTTATGACTTTTTAGTTAACTTTTTTTTCGAATTAGGTACACAACATATAAGTTTTGTATATTTTTGAAATCACCTCTTAAAATACTTTATTTTGATACCCCACACGATATGTTTGGAAGAAAAAAAAATTTGGGCCTCCACAATATGGCACCCAAGAACCGCCATTTTCCTATTTTCCAATTTTCATGTAGCCAGTGACACTCGCGGGGTTAAGGCAAATCGATTGACGTAAGAACCATCAAAATCGGCCCACGCGTTTGGTCTCTAGAACGCCACATAGGAACAAACATACATACATACTTACATACATACATACATACATAGAATCACGGCGTTTTTTCTGTTCTGTGCATAGACTGATAAACACATTACCCTCCTTCGGCAGTCGGCTAAAAATGTCTGATATCAGTAAACGTGAAGAAAATTTGATTCCGCCCGATATTTTAGGTGCAGCGACAGAATTTATCCGTCGGGCGTATTTTATTACTCATAATCTATTACCAGCAAAGTCGTAAAAATTATACGATAAATGCTATGACAACTTTATGGCATGGAAAATGCAAAAAATGGTATTTAGTAGATTCAATCCCAATGTATGAGTGTAGATAAAGTAGTGTATGAAACTGCACATATCTAGGTATTAAAACATTCGTGTGATATTATAAAATATCACACGAATAAACCTAGACTCATGTTTTATTACCCCTTATTATGCAACATTTTCATAAACTACTATTTTATACCGTGAATATGACTACGTCCTTTGTGACCACATATACCTTATTCACTGTGCAATGTTGATGCGATATTCACAATTATTTAAAGATGTTGCTCCCAAAGGTTTATGCGTATAATACGCTAATATTAAAATTAACGTAAAAAACAAAACAAATAAAAATCACAATATTTTAACAAGTCCAAGGCAAGTATTTTAATAAGCAGAGTCAATTTGATAGTTAGGGACGGACTGTTATTTTATTTTTTTGATCTAAATAACTTTATTAGTAGATTACAACTGTGTTTTAATAATATAACATCTGTAGATAATTACTTAAATCTGACATCTTTTGCATCCATGACTATTTCCCTTGTATATGCATATTTGCAAGTCTTATTATTTCGTTCCTATCGTTTATTTTTCCATTATCTATTTACTCGACTGCATCCGGTTAGATTGAAAGTCTTTTTTTTTTTTTTTTCTGATTGTAACCTTAAGTTGGGCAAACACACATGGCAGATTGGGCTCACAGCAATCAAATGCTCAAAAGCATAAAGACTCAAACGGTTTTTTGCAGTAGGTTACCCGAATACTCCATTAAATCCAAGAATAAATTGGAATCTCGACACTAAGCTTTGAGCCGAGTCGTTAACCGTTCATATTCAAAGAGTAAATGAGATCTAAACGATTACTGACCCGGTTTACTCGCTTTTAGGTTTAATGGGCACTTTGATGGCGCTAAGTAGGACTTGGATCCTTAGGTGGAAAGAGCAATGCACCGATTTGGAGATAATTGTTTCTTTTTTGATATTTTGTTTCTTATTGAACTTAAGACAATGTAGATTGCAAATTAGAATTTCGATATTTAGAAGAAGTCACCGCAGCGGTGCTATGCTGCCACATACGAACTGCAAAATGTCCTGACTACACTCAACTCGTACATCAATCGTACAACGGCTTGATGGGGCCACCATGTGGCAGTTGCGCACCAGACACAACACCTGTCTGGTCGGAGGAAAATTGAAAAGAGAGGACCATTTTCTATGGATTTAACTCTTTAGTACCCTCATAATGGCGTTCCAACGCTTTAGTGCTGTAAAATGGTTACTTCCTAAAGCATAATACTTAGTAACGGCTAGGTTAAAAGGTTTGAAAAAAATACATATTTATTATTGATTCATGAACATTATATGCAAAACATGTTTTTTTTTGTACCTTACTTTTAGTTATGCTTAAAAAAAACACGGTATCTTTTCGTTACTTTTGGATACTCCTCCAAAATGAGTTGGATGTTTAAACATATTTTTACACAGAAAAATTAACAGGATGCCAGAATCATGAAGAAGACTTAATATTTGCGGGGCTGGAATCAGTACCAGGAGATTATAATCCTGAGGAAGTATTACCGAGGCCGTGCGATTTTTGATTCGATCCTCCTGGTAGGTACACAATTAGTCTCTTACGCTTATGATTCTTAACCCGCAAATACTTCTTCATGATTCTGGCCTCCTGGTAGTTTGGATATAAATGTTCAAAATATAACTAAAAAAGCAATAGAGGAAGTTATATTTTTATCATGTTATTAAACTGTCAACTGATTTTAATCGAATTTTTGAGTAAAAATAAACGTCCCAACACTAATACCTGCTTATACGTAGGTGCCAAATATAAAATAAAATTTTAAATAATAAATTATTTCACTTATGGCACCAGCGAAAAATATAGATAGGTGCCGTATGTAGAATACCTCAGGTGCCATTTTGTACGGCTTTTTAATTGACATATAAGACAAGCTATTGTGATTTATCATGTTTACTGTTGATTGTTGTAATGGTATATTAAATAAGCATGGTTAAGCATGGTTGGTGGTTGGTATAAGTATGGTTTTTTCAAAAAAATGCCTAAACGTCAGGCAAACGTAAATAATATAACCCTACCTAAGGTTTTTCATTCTGACTGTACAAAATTTGCTTAAATAAAAGGTATAGTCCGAAACACCACTCAAAAATATTAATAACAATGGTATTCCTGTTTCGACAGGATCGGAAGAAACTCCGCGGTCGAAACGCCTACTAAGCCACATTGGGGAATATAAGGGTCTTACTTAACACGTTAATCGCTATTTGTTAAAGCGGGCCCTTTTTTGCTTGTATTTGTAATAATTCTTATTAACCCGTACTGGGCTCGCGTGGTAGATCAACTCTCTTTCACACAAAGGAGGCCTGTATCCCAGCAATGGAAACGTTAAAGGTTATGAACCTAACTAGGACCTATTTTTACAGTAAATCTTGTACGTGAAACAGAAATAGCATTAAAAAACTACGTGTGACTATTAATTTATTTTAGTTCCATTACGAAGAAGCCAAAATATCCCAAGAGCTTTATGTAGGTATTTCATATCTGAAAGGATGTGGGCGACACAGCGATTTTATTTCAATCAGTTAGTGCGAGCGAATATTATGCTCGAATGGAACGGAGTCAATAACAAGGCTCTCCTTGCTTTAGGCTTTGGAATCGCTTTTCTCGGATATTAGTGTGTGCTCATTTTGTAATCATGTGCTTTAGACGATTATAAGGAGCATTTTTATATTTGATCCATCTATTTCTGTTTATTTTTTTGCCTGTCAGTTATACATTTCCAATATTTCAAATTAGAGTGTGTGCATATCTGATCATACAGAAATTAGATTCGTGTATGGCCTCTAGCTTGCCTCCCAGCATTTCCACCCACGTTTGCCTTTTAAAAACCTTTTGTTAACCTTTAATTTATTCTCTGAACATGACCAAAACCATCTAAGTATACTCTTTTAAATGTGTATCACTACATGTTCTTTAGATATTAAACTAGCTTCTGTCAGCGGCTTCACCCGCGTGAAAAGTGTTTTATTATCTCAGGGAGTGTTACACCGGAATGAAAAGTAGCCTATGTGCTATTCCAGATTATAAAGTCAAAGTCAAAGTCAAATATATTTATTTGAACTAGGCCAATAAGCGGCACTTTTGAACGTCAAACATTAAATCTAAA
The DNA here is from genome assembly GCA_945859665.1 of Anorthoa munda. Taxonomy (NCBI): domain Eukaryota; kingdom Metazoa; phylum Arthropoda; class Insecta; order Lepidoptera; family Noctuidae; genus Anorthoa; species Anorthoa munda. Next base: position 2,156,670 of record OX243907.1, on the reverse strand, counting down.
TTAAAAATGTACAAGTAATAAAGATTTACTCTACCGTGCATTCGGAAAGTAGCTTGTTATGGAGAAGAACGCACAAGAAACTCCATACTTACTCTTTTTAAAATGTTTTACAATGTTTACTTATGTACATACATTAATAAATTCATATATGTGAGGACGATGCACCCAAAAATAGCACTACACACTATACTACGTACAGGTATAAAGTAATAAAAGCACTAACAGGTAAATTCATTAATTTGATAAATAGGAACATGGTTCTCACATACTTACAAATATTCCAAACATAGGTAAAATACCTAATTCAACAACAACGGAACCGTGTGTGAGTCAAATTCTGGGAAAAATATAAAAAATAACATAAGAATACAATAACTACGAAAAGGAATACAAATGAGCAAATTTGATTATGTCCACACCAAAGATTGCCCTACGGAGCGGGACCAACATGTTGCCAAGCATTCTTATCTTGAATATAATCATCTAATTTGTAATATGCTTGTTTACAAAGTGTGCTTTTAACTAAAGTTTTAAATTTAGTTTCATTTAGTTTTAATATATCACAAGGTATTTTGTTATAGAATTTAACACAGTACCCCATAAAAGATGAGTGTACTTTTGCTAGTCTATAAGATGGTTGATCTAACTTATCTTTGTTTCTCGTATTACAATTGTGTCTATCACTGACCTTACTAAAGAGATTTATATTTTTCCTTACATACAATATAATCTATATATATAAAAGAAGAAACTGACTGACTGACTGATCGATCAACGCACAGCCAAAACCGCTAGTCCTAGAAGCATGAAATTTGGCAGAAAGGTTCCTCGAGTGACGTAAGTGAGCATTAAGAAAGGATTTTTGGAAATTCTCCCCCTAAGGGGGCAAAAAGGGGGTTGAAAGTTTGTATGTAATTTCTATAGTTTGTAAGTTGGACACGTGAAATTTTAGATTTACACTCTTGGTTGATAAAAAGAATTAATGTGTTTTTTGGTTTTTGGAAATTCGACCCCTAAGGGTGTAAAAAGGGGGTTGAAAGTTTGTATAAAATATTTACAGTTTGTGAGTTGGACACGTGAAATTTTAGATTTATGCTCATGGTTGAATAAAGAATAAATGCATTTAATGGTTTTTGGAAATTTCACCCCTAAGGGGGTAAAAAGGGGGTTGAAACTTTATACGAAATTTCTTCGGTTTGGAAGGTAAAACATCTGAAATTGTAAGTTTACGCTCTTGATTAACAAAAAAACAATGAGTTGACAACAACAACAATGATTTCCGCAAATGCCACCCCTAAGGGGGTAAAAAGGGGTTGAAAGTTTATATGAAATATTTACAGTTTGTAAGTTGGAAACGTAAAAGTTTAGATTTACACTCTTGATTGATAAAAAGAATTCATGTTTTTATTGGTTTTTGGAAATTCCACTCCAAAAGGGGTTGAAAGTTTGTATGTAATTTCTACAGTTTGTAAATTGGAAACGTAAAACTTTAGATTTACGCTCTTGGTTGATAAGAAGAATTCATGTATTTATTGGTTTTTGGAAACTCCACCCCTAAGGGGGTACATAGGGGTTGAAACTTTATATGAAATTTCTTCGGTTTGGAAGGTAAAACATCTGAAATCTTAGGTTTACGCTCTTGATTAATAAAAAAAACAATGAGTTTATTGATTTCCGGAAATTCTACTCCTAAGAGGGTTAAAGGTGGCAATTTGTTGGGCTTATATATTTGAAACTTGGCATAAATACTAACAGCAAATAGTAAAGGTTGTCATTACAAGTTTTTCAAAACTACTCCTAAAATACGATTTAGGGGGTGTTTAAGATTTTTGAAGAATTTTACTGTACAAGGCTTCTTTTTATGATGTAGGGGAGCAAAACGACACGAACGATATAGTGCAGTCTAGACGTGAACAAGGCCAGCGGGCATGACGGCATTCCAGCGAGAGTGCTGAGGCAGTGTGCGCCTGAACTGTCTCCTGTATTGACACGCTTGTTCCGCCTCTCTCTTGTAAAAAGAATGGTGCCGAAATCCTGGAAGCTTGCAAATGTGCAACCAGTGCCCAAAAAAGGCAACCGTGCAGACCCTGCCCATTACCGTCCGATCGCCATTACCTCCATTTTGTCCAAAGTTATGGAAAGGGTACTCAACAGTAAGTTGCTGACGTACCTTGAAGACAATAATCTCCTCAGTGACCGTCAGTATGGCTTTCGCCGGGGACGGAAAACTGGCGATCTTCTTGTGTATGTCACGCACTGCTGGGGCGAAGCCATCGAGAAACACGGCGAAGCACTTGCTGTGTCGCTTGATATCTCGAAGGCCTTTGACAGGGTCTGGCACGCGAGTCTACTCAGTAAGCTTCCTGCGTATGGCATCCCCGCGGGTTTTTGTAGCTGGATATCAGACTTCCTCAGTGAACGGTCGATCCAAGTAGTCATTGACGGCTGCTCCTCTGACCTTATGGCTATTGATGCCGGAGTTCCTCAGGGGTCTGTTCTCTCTGCAACTCTTTTCCTGCTGCACATCAATGACCTACTTCTGCCTGGTATTGTTGGGTACGCAGATGACAGTACTGTTTCAGAGAGATACCTGTCCAGCGCAAAAACCAGCGTGGATGAAGTTCGTTCCTTGAGAGAGGCTATGGTGGAGCGGACAGATTTGACCTTAAGCCTTGTCTCCCAGTGGGGTGATGAAAATCTGGTCTCCTTTAACGCCACCAAAACACAGGCGTGTCTTTTTACCGCTTAAAGGAGTCTTTTCGATCATACTCCTACTTTTCGGGGTACATCTGTTCCTGTGACTGATCGGCTCGAGCTCCTAGGCATGGAGTTGACATCCAATCTCAACTTCGGCGCCTCCATTGAGTACAAAGCCCAAATTGCGGCCAAAAAACTGGGCATCCTGAATAGAGTGAAGCGATACTTTACGCCTGGACAGCTTTTAACCCTTTACAAAGCGCAAGTCCGATCCTGCATGGAGTATTGCAGCCACCTTTGGGATGGCTCAGCTAAGTATCAGCTTGCCGCGCTTGACTCGGTGGAACGCAGAGCCAAGAGGCTCATTGGCGACGTAGAATTGGCGGATGCCAAGCTACATAGCTTGGCTCATCGCCGCAAGGTTGCCTGCTTGTCGGTCTTCTACAGACTGTACTTCGGTGAGTGTGCTCAAGAACTCCACGACCTCATCCCACCAGCCCCCTTCTACCATCGGATATCTAGACGCACTGCAAGTTACCATCCTTACCTTGTTGCCATTCCGCCAATTCGCACTAAGCGCTTCCAGACATCCTTCATAATGCGCACAGCGAATGAATGGAACTCACTACCTGCGTCTGTGTTTCCGAACGCCTACAACCCGAATCTCTTCAAAGTTAGAGTGAACAGGCTTCTTCTGGGTAAACTCACTCCATCGTCGACTCTGTCTCTGTCACCTCTGACCTAGACTAGAGTCAAGAGCAAACCCATCACAAATAAAAAAAAAAAAAAAAAAAACGATAGATATTTGTTTGAATGAAAAGTCTAATTCCTTGGGAAACATAATAAAGGTAACATTAGTTTATCGGAACTACCCCCAAAATACGATTTAAGGGATGTTAAAGTTGGTCATTCTTGGGGCTATGTCGGTTACGTCAGTTTTCCTGTCCGTGTTTCCGAGTCGGATTCAATGAATACCTTCTGTAAAGTCACCGATTTTCATGAGAATGGGTGATACATGGGTATTTAAAATGACCTTAGTTTAATCCATATTTATCGTAACTCTCGTGCGGTAGCTCCACGGCACTGTCTTCTTCATAGTAGTTTCGCTATGGATCTTATTGTAAAGCCTCATGACTGAGGTTTTGATCGAATGACCGGTGTGACTGTTATTTACCCACGAGCCCTTTACTTAGCTAATACTTATCGGACACGTCATTAAAGTTTCGTAAATCCTAACTTAAACAATAGCTTATTTGTAGTCGCCTTCACTAACCGCACATAATAAAGTCATCTGTACCTACTTAGTTGAATAAAATACGAAATCATGCGAACGAAGTCGCGGGCGGAGTGCTAGTATTTTCATAAATGAATTGGCAAGAAACTGTCATAATATTAATATTTTTAAATAGCTCCCTAAGAGATTCTCGGTGACTTAAATTATATATGGCTCTGATAGCTCTCTTTTGCAATATAAATATGGATTCAATGTCAGCCGCTCGGCCCCACAATAAAATACCGTATGACATAATGCTGTGAAAGTAACTAAAATAGACCAAACGCGCGGTCTCCACATCCGTCAACTGTCTTATCTTTCCCACAGCATAAGCGGCCGAGCTCAGCCGATCCTCAAGAGATGTTATGTGAGAACTCCATCGCAATTTGTCGTCTAGAGTGATTCCCAGGAAAACCGTTCGATTTACAAAGTCCAGCTTTTCGCCATTCAATATGATGTCGCATTCGCTACTTCTAACATTTGGCAACGTGAATCTAATACATTTGGTTTTTTTTTCGTTTAGTACCAAATTTTTTGCCGTGAACCATTTTTGGACCTGATGAATCGAATTATTCACATCATCAAGATTTTGTGACCGCCGATCTATTTTAAATATAAAAGATGTGTCATCAGCAAACAACACCATTTTCGGTTGATTTTGTAGTAATTGGGGTAAATCGTTAATATAAACTAAAAAAAGGAATGGACCCAATATCGAACCTTGAGGAACACCCATCGTCATTTCAGACCCTAATGAGTTTACGCCGTTTACCTGAACTTTAACTTGTCTGGCTTTTAAATATGATCTAAGTAACCCAAGGGCTGTATGTCTAATTCCATAGTGCTCGAGCTTCAACAATAGTGTCTCATGGTTAACGCAATCGAACGCCTTCGAGAGGTCGCAAAAGATGCCAACGGCGTCTTGTGCTTCCTCCCAGGCGTTAAAGATGTTCTTTATTAGGGTGACACCGGCGTCAGTTGTGCAACGCCCTTTGGTAAAACCGTACTGTTGATCATAAAAGATAGAATGTTTGTTAAAATGACGCAACAATTGGTTGAGCATTAACTTTTCGAAGACCTTACTGAGAACCGGCAGTATTGACACTGGCCTATAATTATTGGCTTCTTTGCTATCCCCGGATTTAAACAATGGAACTACTTTACTGTGTTTCATGAGGTCCGGAAAAACTCCTTGATCGACACTAGTATTAAATATGAAAGCTAAATAGGGTGCAACAGTTTCAATGATTGGTTTACACACTTTTACAGATAGTCCCCAAAGATCTTCTGTTGATTTAATTTTAAGATCTTTAAATTTTTTTAAAATAGCCTGGGGATTTGTATGTTGAAACTTGAACTCACGCATTTACGTTCTTTCTTAGTAAGGCAGCAGAGAGTGCGGGTGAGGAGATTAAGGATGCTGTAGTTTTAAGAGGAATATAAACAAAAAAGTTTTCAAATTCCTGAGCTACCTCTATATCTGAGGATATGGGGCCATGTGCAGTCGCTAAATTAAATTCAGTTTTACGCTGTTTTTTCCTACCTGTTTCATTATTTATTATTTTTCAGGTAGTTTTTATTTTATCGTCTGCTGATTTTATTTTATTGCTAATATACAGCGCTTTAGCTATTTTGCATGCAATTTGGTTGGTTAGGTTTTTGAATATTTCGCAACATACTTATCAAAACTTGTATTATTCACATGCCGGTGTAATCTATCTAGGTGCCAAATTTATTCCAGATCCGTTCAGCTGTTTTAGCGTGATTGAGTAACAAACATACACACATCCATTCAAACTTTCGCATTTATAATTAGTAAGATTATAATAATAGTAAATCATTCTTTATTTGCTCAAACATGAGTACAGTACACACAACAAATTATTGATATGTATGAGTTGTTAATAAAAGTAAAATACAGAGCGTCATATTTGCCTTATTTTATAATGGCATGCAAATATTAATAATAGAATATAAATCAAAATAATACAATTCAAATCAAAATAACAAAAAAATCAAAACAAAACAATAAAATTCAAATAAAATAATAATTCCAAAATGACATGTCAATAAAAATAAAAAATGTACAAATGTCAATATTATCATTCCAGAATGTCATTTAAATTATTAAATCATTATTATGTTATAATGTCAAAATTCATAAAATTTATTATTATTGTCAGAAAAAAAAAAGAAAAACTATTCAATCAATAAAAACTTTTTCAGCTAAAAATTCGACGACACTCCCTTTAACCGGCAGAAACCGAATTCGGTTAGCAAAAAAAAAGTGTGTCTACCGGCGAGAGACCATATATGGTTCCTTTTTTATGATTACTAAAAGAGTGAAAATAAATATCTGTGGTCTATATTGACAGTGTTGTAATACTTAAAAATGGTAGAGGATAAGACGAGAATATCAACCAATCCTTCGTTTTCTGCTTAGCGCAGGGCAGTAGCGGAATATTAAATGTTTTCTGTGGCACTTTTGTCGACGCCATTGCGCAAACAGATGCCGTCTGATGCCGTGTAAGGAGACTTAAAAAGTGCGTGATAAAGTTATCGTAAATTCGTTGTGTGAAATTTCCAGTGCTAAAACGACATGGACAGGTAAGTAATAAACCGTTTTAAATACTTAAATTCTGTATTCGATAAAGATTTTGTGCAAAAATTGATTTTTCTTCGAACATCGTGCGCGCCAAATCAACGATCCTCTTTTGTTTTTTTCATTCCCGAATTAAAAATACATTAGTGCATTCAAACTATCGTCATTACCAATACGTAAATATGTTTCCGCATAGGTTAAAAGCATTTAGTTTCTCTAAATTCGATAAGATTTTGCGTAAAAGCTAAATAAAAAAAACCCAATCTCAACTAACCATATACGGTTACTTGCCGGTTATGGTTTTCTAGTACAAAGTAACCCAAGTAACCATATACGGTTACTTGCCGGTTATGGTTTTCTAGTACTAAAATTGTCTGTTGGGTCTAGATTCGGGTCTAGATACGGGTCTAGATTCCTGGAATGTTTTTTAGGCAACATGCCCTTGTATTGTGTTTTTTCATTAGTATATATCATCATCATGTGAATTGTGAAATAATATTTCAAATAAATGCCATAGTACTTGCTCTGTGACCCAAATTATAAAAGGGTCTTTTGTAGCGCTCTATTTCAAGTGTTTACAATGTGACTCATTATTCGTAAACTAAACAATTCTAACACCTAATACTTTATCTGCGATAAGATTGTGTACCAAACTATAGTAAAAAAATACTAACACAAGCATTTCTCTTACAGAGTTTGATCAACTTTTTTGGTCGGCGGCCGGGTCAACTACCTGAGGCGTAATTTTGTAAAGCTTGGGGCATAAAAAAAATGTATGGGGAGATGTGTTCTTTTGATTGATTAATGTGAAATAGGGTATATTTATGTAAAAACAATGATTAAAATATTGAAATATTGGTTTATTTTTTATTTCTACCTACTTTTGTACTATAAACTGGGCAAATTTCGCTAACGCTGATTTTTAAAATAGAATTAAAAATATATTAGAAGACAAAACTAGCCCAAACCATTCATAACATGGTAGCTTATTTCATAATGATCACAACGATATAACTTTAAAACAGCTCCCTTGGATAATTTAGGAGATATCGTCGTTTGAATGACACGCGGCCTAATCGCATAAAAAAAAAAACAGATGTTCTAAGCCGGATGCGCTGACAGCTCCAAAAAAAGCCGTGACGTTTCAAGGGATAATATGCTTTTTGCGAGAGAAACATTTTTAATTGACGCTTGAATGCCCTACCATTCAGCTCCTTCCAACGTTTAGGCAATGTGTTAAATATAGTAGGCGCCATACAGACGATATTTCTATGCATGAGTGCAGTTTTTGCTGAATAGCCTTGAAGAACTGTCATATCCCGTCTGTTACGCGGTACAACGTCCTGTAGACGTGGAAACAAATTGGGATTTGTTTTAACAAACATTGCGGTTTCGAAGATATATAGACAAGGAAGAGTCAATATCTTGTACTTTTTAAAATATGGTTTACATGTATCGACCGTTTTTAGCCCAAACATAGATCTAATGCATCTCTTTTGCGCCTTAAATGCCGTGTTAACGTCTGTAGAGTTTCCCCAAAATATGATACCATATCTTAGGTGAGACGCAACTAAGCCATGGTAGGCCGCAATCAAGGTATCTACATTCACAACTGTAGCTAGAGAGTGCAATGCAAATGCAGTACTACAATTTTTTTTGCAAACATTCTCGATTTGCGATTTCCAGTCAAGCCTTTTATCAATTATTAGTCCAAGGAATTTAGTGGTATTTACGATTTCAACAATTTTATTATCTATATTTATGTTCATATTTTCTACAGTCAATCGTTGGCTAAAATGTATGATTTTAGTTTTGTCAAAATTAATCTTTAAATTATTGTTATTTAACCATTCTATTATAGATGTCAAGGTATTGTGAATGTCAAGTAAGATGATAATTAAACCTTAAGATCATTTAACCTAACACATTTATATATTATATAATAAATTAGATATTATTTATTTATTTATTATTTATTATATTCTTTATTGCACACCATAAAAAATTACATACAGAACAAACATTTTCAAACAAAGTGTACAATGGGCGGTCTTATCGCACAGGGCAATCTCTTACAGACAATCTTTAGTACCTAAGGGTTGATTTTTAAACTGAGTATTTTGAATTAAGATCATGTCGATGACCCCGCCGAGGCTTGCTCAGAATGTGGTGGCGAGACCACCGGCTGCGTACCGCAATGACTGTTTCGTGGAAGCGCGGCAGAAGAGTTCCTGGAGGGACATGGCTCCGCCAAGCCTGCCTGCCGTGCCTTTGCTCAGCAGTGGGACAGTATGAGATATTCAATCCAAACTTTGACATGTAAAGGTTAGTTAGGTTTTCAGGCTGCAAACATTTAATTTCAATTTCTTTATTTAGAAATCGAGGATAAGAAGATAATTTTCAAGATTTCATTATCGCCATGAAAATTAAAAGCCTTTCTTTCAAAAACAAAAATTCTTTTCGCTCCATCCTAACTTTGGCAATACTCCACGAAAATACAACTATGTACTATTTACTTGGGTCTACTTTTAGTCGAATGACAAGCAAAATCCACTCAATACATTAGCATGAGCGAATCTGAGTCAATTACTTAACACCAAATACTTTTAGGACACCGTGAGTCGTAAAATTTGGAAAGCTCTTGGAATGAATTATGTTGAGATAGTCAAACGAAGTAGGCGGTTCAATGAATTATTTAATTAGCAAGATTATTAACATGTTATGTCTCAATAAAACTGTAATTACCAATAGTCAGGAATTATCATTAATTAGGTTTATTGGCATTTTCTCCTCATTGTTGATCGAGTTTCATGTCGAAAATGTATTATTGTCATTTATTGATTGCCATGCCATGTCACTTTCTTCTGTAATTATAAAGGAGTAAAACTTTTGTTTATTTATACTTATGTACAATATATCCTCTGGAAGTATTGATACAATTACGAAAATTATTTCTATTTTGACTGTGACAATCCGAACTGACAATCCGAAAACTGTTGCGCTTATTCCAGGAATCATACTGAAACCCTCACCTAAAGGACCTAGTTGTGCTTCCCGTCGTCTTACATTCTTCAGGTTGTTATGAGTATTGGGAAAAGTTTATGACCAGTTCCAAGAATAATTTTGCATCTCGAGTATATTATTGACGTAAAGCACATAAAGTAAAAAATTTAAAAAGTTACTGACCACTTCAGTATTGAAATAACCAATCATCTATATTCAATATTGTATTGAAATGTACGCATATCTACACTATATGTATCGTCTTAAGAGCTATAAATATTGTATGTTGAATGATCTAATAATGTATGGGAAACTATCTTTACATCGTGAGATTCCTCCGTGCATCGGTAAGCATGTTAAGCCGTTGGTCCCTGCTGTCATTTGTATATCTTGAATAGTCGTTACGGATAGTTAGAAACAAGGAAATCTGAAACCAGTCATAAGATGTTTCCTGGGTAGAAAAATGATAATTCTATTCAGTCCGTCAGTGAGATTGTCAAATAATATTGAACATGTATTATTTGCTTTATCAAATTAATTAAAATTGACAAACATGAAGCGCATAGTTCAGAAATGGGGGCTTTTGACGTCACTTTGTCTGTATAAAATGTAGTAATCGTCGTAATTTTATGTTTACGTTGCAAAAGAAAAAATACGCGTCCAACATTTTTAGGTAATCTAACCGACGGAATAAAAATAATTGTTTGTCATCATCCCTATAGTACGAGTACATCATACGTAAAAGCGTAATAATCAGACACCAGTATTTGTATTTGTTGTTTTTGTTGTGTATAGACTGGAAGCCAACCCGAATATTGTTGGGTTAAGCTTAGGCAGATTGGATATATCTATATAAATAAATAAAATTGAAGTGTCTGTATACCAAAATACCAAAGTTGTATTGAATGCATGTGAAAGTATATACGGTACTAATAACAAAGACGCAATTTTTTGGTTTTTGTATGTCTGTCTGTTTGTTTCGGGTAATCCCCGAAACGGCTGGATAGATTTTGACGATACTATCACTGGTAGATAGCTGATGTCAAAAAATACTTAGTAATATAGGCTACTTTTCTCCTGGAAAAAAAAATTACTGTTGAAAAATAAAATAATCATTTTACGAGTTTGACACGGACAAAATCGCGGGCAACAGCTAGTTCATTAATTTAATTTATACATTCCGTCAGAGCACAAAGTGTGTTGAAGCGTCGGCTTATTTATAATATTAATATCCTTAATTACGAGTATTAGAGTAAAAGCTCGAAGTTTCAATTAAAATAATTGACCGTTTTGCGTTATTACAGCTGTGACACGTGTATGAAATAAATCATTTGAAGCACAAATAGACAGATGCTAGGGCGCCATTTCATTCAGCATTGGTTGAATTTGCGTTGATTCAGCGTTTAAGCAGCGTGGACGACACATATACGTATTTTGTCGGCCCAAACCTAGCGTTGCATTGACGCAGCGTATAAGTTCAATGAACGCCCACCTTGATTTTGCATCAAGGTGGGTGGAGTGACCGGTATCTCGTTCAGAATTATTGTCAAAAACCGTTTATTCATAGCAATGATCATAAAAATATTTATTCAAATAACAGCCGGAGGCAAAGCCAAAGTCAAAGTTAAATTCTTTATTTCAAATAAGCGGCACTTGCGATTGTTAAAATTTTAATAATTGATTCTACCGTCCACACGGAAAATTAGCTTGTTATGGAGAGGAACAGACAAGAAACTTCACAAGAATGGACAAGAAACGCCACACTCCAGGCTCGATAGAGTCTCGAAAAATATGTTTATAATAGATGCTTATCCATCCACGGACCAACCTCGGCAAGCGTTGCTTAACTTTGAAGGTCAACTCGTGCGGCTGTTATTCTTTACACACACGAGGTTCTCGTTTAGAGCAATCTTTAAACCCTTAGTACAAATTAAGTCAAATGTAAATCAGTCTCCCCGTAGACACAATACATTTTGACTTTAATTAGACCTAAAATCTAACTTATATTCTTAGATTCATGTTAAGTATCATACGTGTTAGGACCTACGACCTAACTTATTAGACCTATGTGACAAATAACTAACCTATCGTGTTACCTCCTAGTAGTTTCGCAAGTAATTAACGCCAGAATGTTAGATATTGATTAAAGTTCGTTCACCTACGGTATAATTGCTACGACTTAACACCCAAGGGCGCGTTTATACGAGAAGAAATCCATCAAAACGGTTGGCCTCGTATAACTGGCCGGAAACCATGAGATCTCACGCAAAAAGCTATCAAACATGGGCCTTGGGGCATGGTCGCGACCGCCACGCTGTTACAGCAAATATGCTCTATTTATTTGAAAGCTAGGATTTAAATTAAAAGAGCAAGGAAACAGCACGTAAGAAAGAAACAAATGCACCTGAGACCATCTTCGTATGGTCTCAGGTATTCGTGTGTGTGGATGTATGTATGTTACTCAAGCACGCCAGAACGGCTGAACGGATCTGCATGAAATTTGGCACACAGATAGATTATAGTCTGGAATAGCACATAGGCTTTTTATCCCGGTATAATGTTCCCTTGCGATAAGAAAACACTTTACACGCGGACGAAGCCGCTGGCAGAAGCTAGTGTTGTCATATATTAAATAAAATCCACATTCGTCATTAGCATTTCTTGATGCAAAACAAAAACTACCGTGTCTTATAAACACAGGCTACGGCATCGTCCTAAGCGATCATCGCATCTGTAAAAAAGATGTGTAACTTTTTTGGTGAACATTAATAGTAGATTGTTGTGAGTTAGTGTTATGTTGGTGCCCGAGCGCATGCGAGGTCACTAAATTAACACGAGTGCATTAATTACTGTCTTTAGCGAGGTGCGTAATCTACTTTTCTTTCAACTACCAATCTACCTACCGTCATAAAAATACCTACTCAAAATAAAAACTCAAGTTAATGAAAAATATTTATCCCGCGACTTTTGCGGCAAAAGGTTATTAACAATTTAATTTGCAGCTGTATTTATACTTTCTGGAGTTGAATTCGTATCACTATCGCTGTCTATTTCAATTTTTTTTTTTACTTTTCATGCTAAATATGACGTATCAAAGTTTAAAAATGGTACAAAATGCACGCCATTTGCTTTTCTTTTTCATCAAATCGATATTATTCAGCCGATTTTTATTTTCAGCCAGTATATTTTTGATCTAATGCATATATTTTATATTAAACTTAATGGGAGACGAAGGCTGTGGTAAATTTATATCTACATCAAAAAATAATAAACAGTGCATTAATGAAAAACTGTGCAACAATGAGATTTCATATAACATTTCTGCAAAAAATACGTCCTTTGTGATCGGGTTTGTAGTGATTTATGATAACATTACTACGTAGTTGAAAGAAAAGTATATTCTATTTTATCATCGCGCGAATACGTGACTATCAACCAAACCAGAGCTTTTGCCGTACTGTCACCAGACGGCGTTTATCCTGTTTCAATACAAATTGTCGTTTACGTTACTGCTATCCAGCGTAAAACTCGCAATAAGTGCACAGTTGTATGGAAGAATCGGAAACCACTCTCTGTCGGCGCGACGACGCAGTCGGCGGGGATTGCTTTCTATTAGGCGTTGCAAGGGCGTCGCCAAGGGGGACGGGTCCTAGAGATTAAAATATAATATAATTATCAAATTAAATGAAATGTTAAAATTATTTATATCTTGTAATTGTCAATGGGCCATTTGATAGCCTCAATTTTTTTTCTAATAAATATAATAATCGTTTACAAGTTGTTTAATTTATTGTACAGAGTCAAGAGCTAAATAATGGAGCTTTACACATTGGACTTCGTTCTATTTTTATTACAATCACCGTAGGGGTAAGACTCGCACTACCAGTGTAAAGCTTCGTGAGCTTTCGACTGTATTTTAAATTCTTTTTTTTGGATCCCCCTGGGTCATCGGCTGGCAACGCCCTTGAATGATGCCTAAACCTAATCTAATGAGACTCGACATGTATTCGAGAATGTTACTCTGGAGAGAATTCTATATAGGTTTGGTAGGTTCCTACGCACTCATGTTTTATTAGTGAGTAGGAGCTTTATAGTGACTAAGACCTGTCTCCATTTACTCCTACGTTTAGCATTTAATGTACGTTAAATTAAGTTTATGGGAATTTTGTCATAAAAATATTAGCTGTGAGAAATAATTCTTTATCTTAGTTCGAAGAATAGAGATTGATTTAAATAAATTCACCTAAAACTTTGTAAACTTTTACTTACAAAATTCCTAACCAGAAATTTAGTAAGTAAAAGCCTCATCCTCATCATAATAAATCTCTAAAATAAAAATAAAATTCCTAGAAATCTAGCTTCTACCTTTACAAAGTTAAGGGTCAATAGATTTCAAGGAATTTTCTTTGACTGATTAAACCAACCTCTTGTTAAGTACATGTTTTACAAGTTATACCATCACGTTTATTTTCCGAAGGGTAAAACAGAAGTGTATTTTAGTACATCATTAATATAATTCACCAATTCTTTTTTATTAAGTTCTTTGTATTGAATAGGACTAGGAGTATAGCGACGAAAATTAATAGCGTATCTTATCAAAGTCTTAACCTATTTATAATAATATCTAAGTCTAATTTCCCTCTAACAAGAAAAATAAGAAGAATAATTTTAAAAACAAACAACTCTTTTGTGTAAATACTCAGCAAATCCGTGCATTGTAATTCAAACCAAACATGTATGCAAAATTTCAGCTGAATTGGTTGGTGATTAATAAATCTTTCAAAATTCAGTTGGAAGATTTGACCCAAACACAAAAACAACTTCTCTCGACCTTCAAATCTAACCAGAATTCATTCAATCATAGTGACTAGTTCAATGGAACATTTATTTTAAGAACAGAACAAACACAAATGGAAAAATAACGTCGTACAGTAACACATCGTTATTCACACTAGAGTTATATTAAACGATACATTGTGAACACGACTGGAGAACAGTTTTACAAAGATATGGCGAATGACGGTATATCTCAGTTTTATTGTACAGTTCCTACGATATAGTTCGCTGCGTTGTTGCTGTAATGATCTGTGACACAGTTTGTGTCATTGTCCTATACTTTATCTCGTAATATATACGAAACATCGCGTCTTGTATTCCCCAAAGGAAAAGCACAGATGTTTGTTAAATTAAAGTTTGGTAGGATATATGCCATGCAGGTAATAGGGGAAAACTTCGTAATTAAACGGGCACAAAATTTAGAATTCGAGCTGATACTGAGAATTGCATGATGATCAAGTAACATTTTACCGACCTGGATACTAAATCTCAGGACCACTCACCAACTTATCTGTGGCGAAGTTTGCCTGTAATTAATGTTGTACAGAAAGCCGCACAGAAATGGTAACAAGACCAATAGAATCTATGGCTTTGTATTCTAATGAAGTTTAAAGTGTTTCCACTAATAGCAAGAGGATGTAAACTTGAAAGTCCTTCATCTTCTATTGAAATGGGCGGTTTGTTTCTCAACCATCATTGAGACGTGAGCATCCTTAAACAAGACGGGTGTTAAGTCTGGTGCTCTGGAAGGTTGTTGTCGGGCTGTTATTTGAACTCGTATACGCTGGTCAAATGGACAACACTGCAAAATTGCTTCCGCGTTTCAGAATTTATGTGATGCAGCCCTATTTATCAAAAAACTGGCCAAGTGCAAGTAGGACTCGCGCACCGAGGGTTCCGTATAAATAGCTAAATTCAAATTAGTTAGGTAACATTACTGCATAAACAATAAAAGCTCCGAATATTGCTCTAACGAAAACATAAAGTGGATTGAGGGACAAAATTAACTATTCCGTCGTAATAAAAAACTAAATAAGTACCAAATAATCTTTTTTTTTTATTTAGGTACAAATTTGCGGTTTTCGGCATTTTTCCTTTATATGTGCTATATATAAAGGAAAAATGCCTTCTTCCTTCCTAATATATTACTTCTTGCCACTTTTCATGATTCTGGTTTTCGTACAGATAATTATCAACACACCACCAACGTGCTGTCGAATGTATTATTGTCGAACAAGTTTACATAAATGTTTTTGATATGCAACCCTCTCACGCGCTGGTATTTTCAATTGATGTGATGTGGTATCAAGCTATGAATTCATGATATGTGGCAATTAGGGCGCATAGTGTAACACAATTCGGTAAATCAGTATGTGATTTCTTCGTATTTATGTCTCACTGGCTTCTGTCAGCGGTTTCAACTGCGTGAAAAGTGTTTTCTTATCCCGAGGGAACATTATACCGGGATTATCATGCCATACTCTCTCCAATTCTCCCGCATCTCTGTGCCAATTTCATCCAGATCCTTTCAGCCGTTTTAGCATGATTGAGTAACCAACATACATCCATCTATCCAAACTTTCACATTTATAATGTTATAGTAAGATTAAAAATAGTTGTTTGAACTGTCCTTGCTGGGACGTTAAGATTTTGAGATTTTCATAGCCAAAAGCCCAGACTGGATTTTTAGGTTGTGGAAGACCCAAACCTGAAATAATATACTCAAGTAAGTCAATAGGTACCTATATACTTAAAATTGATTTGAGTGCTGACGTAACAGAGTCACAAGTGCCAACCACAAGACATACTTGTGCAAAACCGGCTATCTTTATGCAACAATTTGTTAAAGTTTCCATTAGTATCCTGACACTTGTAACAACATATTAAATGGAAATCTGAAGGAGAAGTAATATAACTTCATGTCTCATTCCCCAAAGGGTTAGGGAGAGGTGCACGTATAGTGTAGCGTTACGTATAGCTCAGTTGAACTATACGTAAGCCACGTTAATAATAAAGTTAAAAATAAAAAATAAGAAAAAGGATATAGGTAAAGAAATTAAAGATCCAGCTTCGCACGACGTGGGCAGCTAGGAAGATCCGGCTTCGCACGACGTGGGCAGGTTTTTCATAGCAGGCAGGCAGGCTAGGCAGCTGGACGGACACGAAGGCGTGGAATGCCCGAGGTAGGCAGATAGAGCTCGCAGATGAATCGCTTAGGTAGGCAGTAGGGTAGCCAGCAGGACGAATGGGCTGGCACACAGTTAGATGGTCAAGGCTTGAACCAATTGTCAGGATAACAGGTAGGTAGCAGTAGCAGTAGCACTGGTGCAGGAACAGGCAGCTAGGAGTGTGGCGGTCGGGCTGTGGCTTAATATGCTGATCAATCAAGCCCTTTTGGTATGAAGCGGTGACCGTAGAATTTAAAGAACCAGTAAAAATGCTCATATTTAAGTTCCACACTCAATAAATAATATTTATTGCATTTCACAGAATTGGTAGATTCACAGGGCGTATTTATTATAGTTTTCAAGAGTTTTTAGATTCAATCGTATAATTCATAGTATTAAACAGAAAAACGGACTTCCAGCGTTCAGTCCAGATTCAAGACTAAAAAAGTCACACCCGTTTTTCTTCGTTCCGACATGTCTTCTAAATTTTAAATTTAAATATCAATTAAGAAATCATGAACGAATAAAAACGGTTTACAGAGGCGCAGTCTGCCGCTGCCCTTATTATGAAAATTATAATGTACAACGAGCTTAAGAAGTATTGTCCATGGTATCTTATGTCTATGGTTTAAGAAAATAAAACAGACAAATGTCATGTCAGATAAAAATGTCAAATTATAAAATAATATAATAGTTTTGGATGTTAAAATAAATCTTATGATTTTCAGGTGTATACTAATGTAAAGAATACATAAAAATGGGCAACATGAATGATACAATTTCAAAAGTTGCGAAGATGAAATTTGTAAAGAGTATTAAAAACGTAAGTAAACTAAGACATGTGGCATGAACACCACAATAGTATCAATCACATATCGACCGATACGTGAAGTCTCATGTAATAAGGGACAAATATGTTGCCATCAACCACGCACAAGTTCAGACTTCGGCCTGCTACCACAAAGTATGTGAGAGTAAGTGTGCTGCTACTGAAAAATTTCATATGAAAAAACCTAATACTACTTTACCCGACCCGGGATCCGAACCCAGGACCGCATGCTCAGCAGTAGTGCGTTCGACCACTAGACCAAAGACACAATCGGAGAAGTTGATCACATAAAAAATATTTCATAATAGTTTTGATCGACTTCCGACGAGGAAAATCTACTAAATTGGCTCAAGTTTTGTGAAGAAGGAAAATTTACGCAGTTCAGAGTTTTCTTTGATGTTACCTTCTTGCAAGATGTTGCAAGATTTGTGGAAATTGTTCGGTAACTAATAATGCAATCTAAAAGGAACTTTTATTTTCTGTGACATTAACAAATCACTGGGATAAGTAAGGTCTTCTGAAAGCCTTTTATTTATTTGTCGCATGAAGGGTGGCCGTTAGAAGCAAACCATCGGGAAATCAGGATGTATTCCCTTAGGTTTAGACATCGTGTGTGGGCAGGTCATTGGCTAGAATCGTGAAAATGAAATCACACGATACGCTAAGTTTATTAAAATAGTCAGAACTCACAGACTGAACCCGATATATTATTTATTTATTCTTTATAACATTGTGTTGATACGATAACATCAATAGCCAAAAACAGTAATAAATGGCAATCCTTGGAGTAGGCCGGGAATATTTTCCCGTGGGATAATTTTCAACATTCACGCGGGCAAAGCCGCTGGCAGAAGCTAGTATTTGCATATTTACCTGAGGGGTTCATGCAAAATAGAATATTTAAATAAAATATAGAATAATTAGAATTATATACACATGTAACAATTCAATTAAATAATTGCATATTTATTAATGAAATTAGATTATATTAAATTACATTTATATTAAAAAAATGTAAAATTTATTAGAATTATATTCACATTTTACAATTCAATGAAATAATAGCATATTAATTAATGAAATAATAGTGTATTAATTAATGAAATTACATTATATTAATGAAATGAAATTAGATTATATTGAATTAATTTTAACTATGTAAAAATAAAAAAGGTGGTAAATAATAAAATTTAAACATATGAATTGATTTATATTATGTAACTGCATAGTTTGAATAAAAATAAGAATTCTAATTCGCTGAATTAGAAAACTAATAATTTGTTAGCAGACAAAGTAAATTATTTATGGATAAAAATTAATCATACTAATATTATAAAGGCGAAAGTATGTGGTGTGTGTGTTTGTATGTTTGTTACTTCTTCACGCTCAAACGGGTGGACCGATCTGGATGACATTTGGCACAAAGATAATTTATAGTCTGGAATAGCATATAGGTTACTTTTATCCCGGGAATATTTTCCCGTGGGATAATTTTCAACATTCACGCGGGCAAAGCCGCTGGCAGAAGCTAGTATTTGCATATTTATTTTTTTCTATGAAAAAATTGTGTAATTACGTGGAATAAATGCCTATCTTTTATTACTTTCTGTGTTAACATATACCATGGAGACGCCCTGGCGGCTCCTGCTATAAACACTTCTAATAAAATAAGTGTGTCAGTGAGTATCATCGTAACTCAGGGAGTTGACATGGGTCGCGGATAAATTTGCGAAAGATTTACCGCGGCCCTGGCACAAGCAACTGAAGGAACACGGGTATAGTCAGTAAAAGTCTGACACGCCCTCATTGCCCGAGTCATTGGATGAATTCCCACCCCAAAAAAAGGGAATCTGACATACCGTCTAACATTGACTTTGCATGTGACAGCCAAAACTTGTGCTCAGCGCAATTGCCGAGGGTTTTAATATTACCATTAAGTAATCTCTGTTGCTGGCGGCTCCAACGAGATATCTTGTTGTGTGTGTAGGTAGGTTACTCAAGTGGTACAAAAGCTTGTAAAAATCGATCTAGATGATACATAACGCCATCAAAACAAAAACACACGCGCACACAAACATGCTCTTCATCCAAAAAACATGCAGTTTTATCTACAGTATACAAGAATTTCAAAACAATCCATCCAGTTCATCTCATCGCCGTCATAACTCTTTAGAACGACTTCCTTTGGCATGTCTTCAATCAAACGTTTGGCAACAGCCCGTCGGCTATTTTAGCCTAAGATCCAACTGCAAAAATCTACAGGAATCAGGGTTTTTGATTTGACTTAATTTTCATTAATTATATTGATAGTCGAATAGATTGCCGCAGGGTTACCTGGAAATATCTAGCCGCAATAATCTAAATCAAATAAATTGAAATTGTGTTGTATTGTTAACCCCAAATATATACAATTTCAAGTAAATGGAACGTCATTTGAAAGAAAATCAGCTTTCAGTTTGCCACAACTTGTGGGTTGCCAGTTTACTTGCTAAACCTGGTAACACATGAATGGTGGCTAATCGAAAACTAGATGATGTTTCATATTTATGCACCCACGGTACATGAGAAATGCCTACTGTAGGGCAAAGTTTAAAAAAGTACCAAATCCAGGCCGCATCTGGTGTTTTTTATAGTCATCTATTTTACTATCTAGAATCATTCATAAAAATCAAGTTTCATCAAAAATAATGTATCTGCAGATTTTGCCAGTGGGATCTCATACTATTTTGTTTATAACGTCATCATCATAAACGCTGGACAGGTGTATATTGTTATGTACACGGTTTTTATTGACGTGTTATATTGATTGGGTTAAGCTTTTATGAGTTGATGGGTGGATCTTTGTTCTTTGTTCTGGATACTGTTGAGCAATTGTTGCTGTGTGAGTCATCTGCACTTATCTTTTTTTTTGTGATCGGTGTTGTGTGAGTCATATCTACTTTTTTTATAACTTGGAGATGAACGAACCTTTCGTTCTTCAATCATCTTTTATTAATTCATTGATATGGGCTAACAGGGGAAAAAGGTAAAAGAAAAAGTGTTGCATCGAACCTAAGTCATATGGGAAAGGGGCAGAAAAATGGAGACACCCTTTTGAGGATATATTCTCCAATGCCCGAGCGCCCGCTCAGTGCCAGAATATCAACTACCTAAATACAACTCCACTCCACTCCACTCTACTAACTGTAACTTTTATGGTGTACAATAAAGTATATTATTATTCTTTTCTATCAATAATGGACCTCCTTTTGGACAGTTTTGCTTGCAAAATGTTTTTTGATTTACTTATGTAGGTTAAGAAGTAATTCTAACCATGTTTTTTTTCGGGTTATTGGACGACTTGCCCGAATTTAACTCGCCCGAAGTTAATTTTAGAGAACAAAAAATAAAAAGTACAGTCATGCTCACCCGTCTCGGCAAAAATATGAAGAATTAATCGAAGTTAATAGATATATTTTATTACCCAAACTACCAGGAGGCCAGAATCATGAAGATGTATTTGCAGGGCTAGAATCATTAGCGGTAGAGACTAACGGAGTACTAGGACTTCAGAATCGAAAATCGTCGGAAAAATAAAAAATAAATTTATTCTCTAAAATAAAATTTGGGCGAATAGCCAACTAAATAATTTTGGAGTGGTCGATTATTGCTGTCTTATTGTTGTCTTGTCTTAGTGTTTTGTCGCCAATGAAATAAAAGAACCATGAGCGGTAAAAAGAGTACCGGGCGATTTTCGATTCTGAAGTCCTAGTACTCCGTTAGTCTCTTTCGCTAATGATTCTAGTCCTGCAAATACTTCTTCATGATTCTGGCCTCCTGGTATTTTGGGTATAAATGTCTTATCTTACTGGCATATCTCCACGTTTTAAGTGGTAATTACTTATTTAATGAATTGCTTGCCTAGTTTTATTAAAAATATCTATTAATTTCGATTCTTTATATTATTTCCGAGACGGGTGAGCCCGACTGTAAGTTTTAGTCATACGAAACAACTATGTTTAAAAGATAATATACATGAATCAATTGTAAGGTTTGAACAAACATAAATAAATTATAATGTATTTTTAACGCATTGTAAGTGCCAAGACCTATTTATTACCCAAAAAAATATTTCTAACTGCTTGCACATTTTGTACCATACGAATCAAGATACGAATCCGAGACGATCCGGCCTTCCACCTTATAATAATATCTTCTAATTAATATCGACCTTTAAAATTATTAACATTTAATTAAAATTACAAAACTTCAAACAAACCTACCAACGTATCTATTCCACTTTCTAAATGAAATATTAAAATGGAGATAATTTGAATTTTGAATTGTCCCATTTGAATATTTAGGCGCCCACCTTGCAGACATATTGTTTTCAATTTCAGAAGCTGAAAATAAAGTCACTGAACTTACACTATTCAATATCTTTGCATCAATGAGTGTAAATATAATCGGCGTTGCGGATGTGACAGGTAAATTTGAACCTACAAAGTACACATAAAACACAACATCTCGTCTGAAAGATTAGACAGAGGTATCCCTACATTACACCAATATACATTTTGCCAGTTATGTTTAAGAACATTGCAGATGGAAGACACTTTGCCAGATCCGTTAAACGAACTCAGGTCCTCATGTTCGCCAGTTGAGATCACCAGACTGATGGTCTGGAATAGGGAGTCTGAAAAAAGCTGTAGACATAAAATGCTTAATACTAATAAAACCTGGAATAAAAGCTGTGAAGACTAGGCGCCTCGCAAATAAAGATAAAACAATAAAGAGGGTTCACGAATTTAATTATTCAACGTGAAAGACAATAAATACTTTACCAAAATTATTACCTTTCAAACTACTGTGAAATAAAAACCTTTGATCGCAAAATTATTTATGGCAATGGGTTGAATGAATTAAAAGCTACAAGACTAGAAACAACATCTAACAAATGAAAAAGTGTGTTATAGGTAAGTAATATAAATTTCGTAGTTCTCAGAAATATTTTGCAAAAATCCTAATTAAATACTTGCTTGCATGCTCTATAGTCGACAACATGAATGAAATTCTTCATTGCATTTTTATTGTAAAAATATCATCAAGCAAATTGGAACATTTACAAAATTATCATAACATTTTAGTCGGTGAATGCCTCCACTAGCTTATAGATGTACTAGTAAACGACAGAACCACAAAAACGCATATCAGTACTCATTCTGACCATTATCAGCAACCGTTAATGAAGTTCGATATATTCTGCTTTAGCTGGAGTCAGCATAGCTGATACCTAAATTAATTAGTCCGCTGCCGATCTAGATTCTGCTAATTGAACTACATTACTGTGAAATGCAATTTATTTAAAACTGTCATACAGTTTGCCTTTATGGATGAGTTAAGTGCAATTATGAGTCAATGATTTATCAACAGTAGTTAGTTTAGGAAATGTGGTAGAATGAGAAATGAAGATCATGAGAAATTAAATAGGTTACAAATCCATATTAACCCATCAAACATACAACAACAACAATAAATGAAAACCGGCACAAAAACATATTCAGTCAAATAACAAAACCGCAAAATTTTAATTTAAATTCAACATTAGCACAACACACGAGAGTGATGGACATAAAATATGTAAATTACAGACACAATAAACAGACGTAGACAATGATGGAAACAATAAGCCAGATTCTATTCACAACGTAAGTCCAACGCAACCATCTGTAGAACTAACAATTGAAGTTGATTAATTCGATTCAGATGAGTGTCTGAAAAGACGGGAGTTACCAATATCTACTCATTCAAACAAGATAATGTAATCTTGATCTTATAACATTGGGCGACTTTCCTGATGGATCGACGCGATTCGATTTTTATCACACTGATAAGCGATTTTTACTAAGCGAAATTGGCAGTACGTTCACATGGACCCCATGCGATACAATTCGACCAATCTGCACTTGAAATTTTCTTAGAAAATACCTCCACCTTATCGACGCAATTTAAATTTCGCACCAGGAAAATCCCTTAGAGATGATCAACTTGCTTGGTAAAAGTTGTTTAACAATTTAATTTCAGTAAACTATTGGAAATCGTAATTTATCGTTGTTCAAAAGTTTAAATGGAAGGCGCGTGTAATGTTTGTAATTTAACCTTAAATTAAATGAAATGGATCATTATGATAAGTCTTTTGCCTTCACTTTAAAGACAAATGCCGTGTTAAAAATGTTGCAGAATTAGCAAGTGAAGCTGGCAAAATCCTAGCTAGGACTTAGGCATACATCAACGTATATGTCTTACTCTTGGTTTTACACACTTATATATTATATCGCAAATAACAAACGGCTATCTACAAAATCACTAGTTTTTAGGAGAGCGTTTTTAAAACGTGAAATTGTTATAACTTCTACAAGAACAGTGCTGGCTTTTTCAAATATGCAATAGTTAATTAATACTGCATTTCGAAAAAAACAGTGACAGTCAGGAAACTAATATATAATACGGCAGATTTCTTTTATCTACTTCGCACAACATAAATAACTAAGGCCTGATTTTCAATAATCTGGGAATTTTTTACTGAGGAATAAAAATGGCGGTTTGACAGCTTGTGTATAGAAAATATGTCAAACGGCTATTTTTATTCCATAGTTAAAAGTAATCAGAGTATTGATAAAACGGCCCATAATCAGTTTGTTTCTCGTTTTCTTACCAAACTTTACTAATATTTATTTAACATTTTTAATACTAATTATTATCGCGGCATGTAAAATGAGAAATGTCATTGGACTTCTTAGATTGTCACGATTATAAATGCATTTTTTTTTAGTTTTAAAAATTCGACCGCCCGTCCTGACACAACTGAAATTGAACTAAACTACTGTAGATGTGCGTTTGTATTTCGTTACATCGACAAAATAGGGTGTAGTTGCCTTTATATAGAATATTTTATGAAAAAATATATTATTAAATAAATAAAGTAAGAATTCTGAATTCAATAAATGTAAAAAAGTGAAAATCGCAAAAATGCAGATGTTTTTTTGTTATTTTTTGCCGTCGATATTTTTATACTCTCGTCTTTCTATCCATGGGGAAACACCTGCTACGATCATTACGTTCTTCTTTTGTTACTTCGTTTACGTTCATATATCTAGTTATACACGCGTCCGCCTGTTTTTTTTTTAATGCTAACATTATTGCAACTGTATAGTTCTGTATCAAAGGACTTATTTCGCAGATTAAGAAGTATTATTCAAAATATACGTTATTGTTAAAATAATTTCGCGTTTCGTAAACTTTGGCCAGGTCTTACAATTGCTTTGTTATAGAAGACACTGGACGCGTACAACACCTGTTGGTTCACAGTAATTGAGTGGTGAAGCTTTCGTAAGACAGTTTGAAATACCGTTTCTGAATAAATTATTACGAGTAGGTTGGTACTTGCTACCAACGAAATGCCCGAGGAACCACGAGCAAAGCATTTTAATAATTTTTCAATAAATCAATCTACCTATTTAGCTTTTATTAATATTAGAAACGGGATATTTACCATGTTTACTGTTTGTTGCGATGTTTCCTGTTTCTAATGTTAATGTTAGTGTTAGTAACCATGACAGTTTAAAAACTTATACCTAGCTTTTTTCCATCTATGTTGGGGTCGACTTCCAAATTTTAATAATCATGATGGTAGCAAAAAGTAAAAATTGGTATAGAGGAAACTATTATGTAAAATTAATTTAAATGCATCGTCAGTATCCCGCCCGCAGCCCGATTTCGCCCACTGCACCTATGAGCCCCTCTTTTCTTGTCAATCTCCACGCTCTTGTGCCAATCTCATCCAAATTCTCTTCATCAATGATGGCATCGATGTCATCCGCCATCTGGGGGTCGGATGACCAACTTCTTCTCCCAGACCTTTTTAATACATAGAAACTATGTATCGATTAGTTTATTAGAAAATATAACAAAAATCAAATGATTTCGTATGTAATATAAACAAAGTAATGTCACCTTATTGATTTAGTATGCCTTTGTGATTACGCAATAAAGGGCATAATACCAGTTCGACACCTCTTATCATTCATCATAACAATATCAAAGACAATCACATCAGTGCTGTTGATGTCACGAGATCACGTAATCAAACCACAAGTTTGTAGAACATTGACGTATTAACTTCATTAGGTCGAATTTTGGATTGACTCAAACACAATATACGGCTACATCTGTTTACGTACGGACTTTATATTGGACGTAGAACTTATTGATATTTTATTAATTTCCTTCTTTATGGACTTTTTTCCTTATTTCAGACCTATATGTGTCTATAACTTGTTTGTGAATTAGTAATTTATTTTATTTTTAACACATAACATCACACCTGTAATCCCTGAAGCATTAGACAGAGGTGCATTTATAATAATATTAAACCGATATTTGACCAGTTGGAGACCAACGTAATAGGAGACGCGCCTATACCAGGCCTATACCAGGCACAAATCCAGACCCTGAACTGCTACTAACAAATTCCAGATGGAAAACCCCATAAACATTTTGCCCCACCAAGGAATGGAACCCAGGAACAGCAGTAGCACTTGCGAATACTAGACTAACGTGGCAATATAATTCTATCATAACCCCAAGACTCCTCTCAAGATTCCTTGACTAGCTTCTGCCAGCGACTTCACCCGCGTAAAAGTCGAAAAAAATATCCCGAGAGAAAATATTCCCGGGATGAAAAGTATCCTATGTGCTATTCCAGACTAAAACCTATCTGTGTGTCAAATGTCATCCAGGTCCGTTCCCCCGTTCTGGATTGGGTAACAAACATACACCCATCCATCCATCCAAACTTTCCCATGTATGATATTAGTAAGATAGATTAACACTGTAAATCTGTCAATTTAACAGATCTTCTCCAATTTAAAAACCCGCAGCCAATCACAGTCTACCCGAATCTCACAGATCGATTCTCGCTATCAAAGAGCAACTCGTTAACCTCGCAATCGAAGGGCTTATGGACCGTTATTCGGAGCGATTACCGAGACCGCTGTCAGTCTCCCATTAACATCCCATTTATATGCAGATTTGTTGGGAATATAAACGGATGGCATCTGATGTTATACGGGGGTTGTATTATCAAACTTAGGATAATGCTTTGATAGATTGGAGTTAGAGTGGGTGAAATGGATTAAGGTTTCTGCATGTAGAATTGTGCAGTGAAGATGCTATTGTTACGGATAGATAAGATGTAGGTGCTCTGTCGTGGATAAATGATTTGGAGGTGATTGTGTTTACAGTTTTGGAAATGACAAGTTCTGAATAGGGTAGACGAGAGCAACGACTCCCTTGTTTCAGCGGTCATTATTTATTTATTAATACTCTAGTTTCAAACCACAAGTTTGTAGAACATTGAGTCTCAAAACGGTGAAGGAAAACATCGTGAGGAAACCGGCATGTCCTAGAACCAAAGATTCGAAAACATGTGACATCCACCAACCCGCACTGGGCCCGCGTAGTGGATTACGGCCCATTCTCTCTCACAGAGAGGAGGACTGTATCCCAGCAGTGGGAAAATTAATAGGCTGATGATGTGTGATGTGTACTGTATTTTCCCGTAAAAAAATGTTGCAAAATTTATTTGGTTGGTATATATCGTCAAAGGACAATGTCATTTAAACACTTTTGAAAGAAGAAAGGAAGAGGATGTGTCCGTATGACACATACCACAAAGAATAAGTATTATTTCATTATAGAATTTCCAATGCTTTAGAATTTCCCCTTGTTTTATATATAGGGCAAATTTTGATCTGAGCTTCTGATCTTCTGATCACTTGAAAACCACTTACCTGTTTCGAGGAATAAAACCACAAAGGAATTTTCAAAGCTAGATTTAAATCAAAATGATTACAATTGTAGTTAATCAGACAAAATGGGTGTGATTTGCGAATGGAGTATAATCAGTAAAGCGATCAAGCCTGTAATGGTGCGTGATTTAATAATTGGTAACGATACTTCCTATCAGTGGTTATGTTTATGAAAATGTTACAGTACAATGATGACGAATCATTATCAGGATAACAGGACTTTCAGTGTTATCAATTTGGAAAACACTCTTACTCTTTTTATTCTCTCTTAAATACAAAACGTCAAATCTTGTCGATTTTTGCCCAATTTGGAGGCAGGTGACAAATCACTACCAGTATGAACAAAAAACTATGGTATGCATCGAAAATGTTAATAAACTATGTATAGATTTTGCATCTTTTTCTGGTAGACTGCACTGAAATATGCATGTAAATAGACCCGTACCAACAACACAATCTGAAATTAAAAGAAGAAAAACAAAATGTTAACATTGAGTTGAATAACAAAATTTTACTGTAACGAGAAACATGTGTGTTTAAAATGTCAGCTTAATGAAATACCGGGCAATGAAATCGTCCTTCCACGACCTATGACAATCACTAAACACAGAACAAATTTAGTAACCTTTATTGAGCAAGAAAAGTCAGGCAACAATGCGGAGAAAACCACTCGTTTAAAAATAATGAAAACAAAACTGGTGGCTGTTGTTTTGACCGGAAACCGACAAAATATTTACAGGGATAGCTTGTTTCTGTGGCAACCCACAATATGGTATTGGACGCTAAATTAAGTACCGATGTCAATTTCTCGGTTGACTGAGCAAGGGTTACGGTACGTACGAAAAGTTATGTGTGGCTCAGCATAATGTTCGTAATACCGAACTATAGTTGGTTATTGTGGTATATCTAATAAATATATATATATGTGGGTAGGCTTGTCAAAGGCAGTTGGTTGTCGGCCATTACACGAGTATAAGTGATCTGCAGTGTTTTATTTATATTATCCTGAAATACAGAACATTTGGCGACGAGGAGTTATTCACGTGTGTTATTATTGCCGTTGTGACTAGTAATTGTGTTATCAATGAGCACGGAGCACGCAAAAACATATAATATGGCGTTTGGCGGCAACCTCTCATTTGATCACCGCGCGCAAGAGTGGAGCATTTTTAGAAGTCGTTTTATCCAGTACTGTACGGCGAACGACATTGGAGACGACACCGATAAGTCTGGAATGAGAAGACGAGCTCTGCTGCTCACGGCGCTGGTGGAAGATACATACCGCGTCGCAAGAGATTTGGTTTTTCCGGACAACTTGGACAACGTGGAGTATAAAAACCTGTTAGAAAAATTGAACGTCCATTTCCAAACAAAAAAGAGTACGTTCGCTGAGAGGTACAGTTTTTATAAGGCGGAACAACGTCCTGGGGAAGACCTAGCCGAATGGGCGGCGCGAGTGCGCAATTTGGCACAATATTGTGGATTCAAGACCGAGTTAGATACTGCTTTACGCGACAAGTTCGTCTTAGGATTAGAAAATGCCAAGGAAAAAGAGAAGTTGTTCGCAGAAAGCATTGAAACCCTCACATTCAATAAGGCATTGGAGATGGCGCAGAGCATGCGGTGTGCGCGTGCCGCGTTGCAAACCGCGCGAGCTGGCAACGTTGCGGCCGGCACGGCTGGCGCGAGGTCCGCGGAGGTGGCGCAGGCGCAGCCTGTGTTCATGCTGCAGCGGCCGAGCGGTTCTTCTTATAACGATAATAATTCGCGTGTGTCTAAGAGTTGTGAAGTGTGCGGGTACAAAAATCACTCGAAAGAAAAGTGCCGTTTTGTTAATTATACCTGTAAAAAGTGTAACAAAAAAGGTCATCTAAAAAGGGTGTGCAAAGCTAAGATAAGTGATAGCAATTTCTTGGGAACGGGTGACGATGATGTTGTTGACAGAGGTATTTATAATTTATTTAATTTAAAAAACACTATTATGGATCAGCCCATCTCACGTAAAGTCAAGTTAGATGATAGGGAAATCTAATGTGAAATTGATTGTGGCAGTGCTGTCTCCGTTTTACCGGCTATTTTATATGAACAGCTGTTCGGGCGCGATAACAATAGTAAATATCGTTTACAGTCGTGTGAGGAGATTTTTAACTTTTATACTGGTGTAAAAATTGCACCATTAGGTTGTTTGTCATTGTCTATAGCCTACGAAGGCCGCACTAAACCAATAACTTTTTTCATTATCAAAACAAATGAGAAATGTTTGCCTCTTTTAGGCCGTGACTTTATGAGGTTGTTTGGTATACATTTGTGTAGCTTAAACTGTAACAATGTAGTACGCGATAACACAGGAGAAATGCTAATAAAAAAATATTCTACATTATTTTCTGATGAGTTAGGCAGATTTAACAAGTATAAGGTAAGCTTGAAAATAAAACCTGATGCACAGTTAAAGTTTTTTAGGCCACGCGCCGTACCACTAGCTTTAAAACCCAAAATTGAGCAGGAGTTGGATAGATTATTGGCAGCAGGTATTATAGAAAAAGTAGATCATTCCGACGTCGCAAAGCCAATCGTTCCAGTATTGCGTCCCGACGGAAACGTCCGAATTTGCGGCGATTTTTCAGTAACGTTAAATAAAGCGTTATATCTAGACAATTATACACTTCCACGTATCGAAGATTTGTTTGCTAAGCTTCATGGTGGAGTAGAATTCAGCAAGCTAGATTTGAAATTGGCTTATCTTCAACTAGAACTCGATGAGTCAAAGAAATGGTGTTGTATAAACACGCATAGAGGTTTATATAGGTATACGCGGCTCGTATTTGGATTAGCAAACGCTCCATTTATATTTCAACGTACCATGGAACAGTTATTGGGCGACATTGACGGTGTATGTATATATTTAGATGACATTTTAATCACGGCTCCTAATAGGTTCGTACATTTAGAAAGATTGGAGCTCGTGATGAAAAGATTGCAAGACGCAGGATTGAGATTAAAATACGATAAATGCGAGTTGTTCAAAAGCTCAGTGGAGTATCTTGGGTACGTTATAGATAGGAACGGACTGCATAAATCTAATAGTAAAATCGAAGCTATCATTAAGTGCGAGCCACCTAAAAACGTTAATGAATTAAAGTCATTTTTAGGGATGGTGAATTATTATCGCTGTTTTGTTCCGAATACGTCATCGGTACTTAGTCCTCTAAACAAGCTTTTGAAAAAAGGCATGGAATGGGAGTGGGGTAAAAATCAATCTGAAGCGTTTGATAATATCAAGAAAGAGCTATCCTCGGATCGCGTGCTGGCCCACTACCAGCCGGAGTACCCAACGGTCGTTACTTGCGACGCCGGCCCGGCCGGCCTGGGTGCGGTCCTAGCGCAGAAGCAGCCCGACGGCTCAGAGCGCGTAGTAGCCTATGCCTCGCGTACGTTGTTGAAATCCGAACTGAACTATGCGCAAATTCAGAAGGAAGCCACTTCAATTGTATTCGGGGTTAAGAAATTCAGTCATTATTTATATGGCCGTACGGTGCCATTTGTATTGCGGACGGACCACAAACCGCTGTTGTCGATCTTTGGCAAGGAAAAAGGTGTGCCTGTTTTAGCAGCGAACAGACTACAACGATATGCTTTATTCTTATCGGCATATAATTTCATAATCGAATATGTAAAGAGTGAGGAAAACGTGGCTGATTTTTTATCGCGGTCTGTGCCTACTCAATCAAATGAGCTCGAAGAGGGTAAACAAATAGATCAGTCACGGTATATTAATTTTATATGTGAATCAGATTTACTACCTTTAACTTTGAACGACATCCGAAATGAAACCAACCGCGATGAGGTACTGCAAAAGGTGATAGGATACATAAAGAATGGTTGGCCTTCTAAAGTGACGAACAAGTATTTACGTCCATTTTACTTATGTCGGTTGGATTTGGCCGTGGAGAATGAATGTATATTACGGGGTCATAAAATCGTGATTCCTTCAAGTTATCGTGAAAGACTTCTAAATGAGCTACACAATTCGCATTTTGGAGTAGTCAAAACCAAAACGGAAGCTAGAATGCGTATGTGGTGGCCCGGCATCGACAAACATATTGAAGAAAAAATAGGTTCATGTAGTGTTTGTAACATGCTCAGAAATAACCCCTCTAAAGTGCCGCTAGCACCGTGGCCGTACCCAGAGCGCGTTTGGGCAGGCAGAGAACAGTGTCAAAACCGTAAAAAATGGGTTATAGCCATTTTAAACAATAACGTAACACAAAAAGTATTTCAGAAAGTTTTAAATAAGTTTTTGTTCGATTATAGAAATTCAATACATTTGACTACTGGATTTTCTCCAGCTCAATTGATGTTTGGACGTCCTTTGCGGTGCAGACTCGATTTATTAAGACTTCCTTCACAAGGAATAACAACATCCTCGTCGACCGTGGCCAAAGCGAACGTCATGAAAGCACAAATGAACCAATGTAAACAGTTTGGTGGGCAAAGAAGTGTGTCTTTCTCTGTAGGCGACAAAGTTTTACTAAAACAATATTTTAATAACGGTACTAAACATATTTGGAAACAGGGGACAGTGAGTGAATGTTTAGGATCACGAATGTTTTCAGTGTATATTCCAGATGAAAATATAAATGTAAAGAAACATGTCGATCAGTTACTGGCGTACAAGGGAAACTCATCATTTGAACCGGATGATGATGTCAGTGTTTTTGGAGATTTCTCCCCTAAGATGACCGGTCAGTCAAACGAGCGTAACGCTGGTTTAGTGTCTGAACCTATTCTGACATCACCGGACCCGGTTTCTGCCTCCCCCACGTCTCCTGCGCGAGAGGATAGGGAAGAGGAAATGGGAACGGTTTCAGATGATGAGTTTGTGGACGCAGGCCTTCCTGACTCAAGTCAGTCTGATTCAAGCAATAAATCATATCAGGAACCTCAAGTTGTCCGCCGGTATCCGATTAGAAAAACTAGGAACCAGTTAAATTATAAGTTTTAATAATAAGTATTTTTTAAATAGTGGTGGAATGTGGTATATCTAATAAATATATATATGTGGGTAGGCTTGTCAAAGGCAGTTGGTTGTCGGCCATTACACGAGTATAAGTGATCTGCAGTGTTTTATTTATATTATCCTGAAATACAGAACAGTTATATAGGAACCCGAAAGAGTCTGAGATGATGATGACAGTACCCTAGAAAAGAAAAACTTTGTTCAGATTAAGGTTCATAAATAGTTGATATGCAATGAAGTTGTGAATTTGTTTTCGATAGGTATGTTTTTATCTATTTCATCTCCTGTTTCTTTTTAAAAATTTTCCTCAAGAAATAATATTCCTCATCACGATTAATAATCAGTTGGGTTTTTCCTGTGTTATAATTTTTGAGCTGCTAGAAATTAAAAACGTCTGAAAAAACTGAATCATCTTCCACTGCAAACGATAACATGTTTTTCACAGTTAAATCTAAGACTTGTAAAAAACAACGACTGAAATATCCATCTCGTAAATCAACTTAAATCCAGAAACAAGAAAGTGTGAGAATAATAATGTTTGTACGAGTTTTAAGTCATGGTTGAAAGAGCACGTTTTCGCCGATTTATTTTGTTGTTTTTGAAGTAGGTATGATGCTGTACCAAAATTTTAACGTGTTGAAAGTTTTTAGAATATTTTATTAGTCTACACATAATTATACTATCATAAACTGGCTCTTTACCTGCGGCTTCGCACCCGAGTCTCACCCGTTGGTTTTTCGGTATAAAAAGCAGCCTACATATTATCTCACTTAGGTATAATATAGCTTTCCATAAAATAAAGAATTTTTAAAATCGGTTAAATAGTTTTTGAGTGTTTGCATTAGAAACAAACTTATAAATAATCAAATTTTTCCTATATTTATTTATATATATATATATATAAATAATATATATATATATCGGAGATAGGAGGGCTATCTTCAATAATACCCTCGGTCTGTGGGCATATCGTGGGTATGCAATGCACAAAGCAGGTAACTTATGCCGTTTTAGAGATAGTTCTTGTTCCAATTTTATCAAAGCAGCGGATTCGGCCACCAATCGTTTTGCTTTTTCCCAACTAAAACACACTTGTTCAAGTTCACACACGCCACTTTTGGCTACTTCTCAACTCTTTTTCTCTCAACTCCTTTTTAACTCCCAAAACGCGCGTCCGCGCGAATCTTTTCTAACTTCACGACCCAATATGGCGGGAGAACCCACTCAGAGTGCCTCTATGACACTCCTGCTTTTTATTGGCTAAGAGAATCTCTTCCGGCAAATTACTGCTTGTATTATCCAATCCAAATCGAGTATTTTGACATAAGAAAAATAAAGTGTTGTCAATCGAATAAAATCGAACTGAGAACTGATCAGAAGCTAAATGTTGCCAATTAAACAAACCTGAAGTAATAAGTTTACAAGGGATATTTACTACTAATCATTTACCTTCCTCCGATACGGCCATCTTGACATTCAAACGGTCCCACGTTTGATGTAAAGCGACGAGCAACATCGTTACTCAACCAAAAAACAAAAACCAAGAGGAGATAAAAAAATAAGTAATAGGTTAAGTTCGGCCGCTCCTGACCAAATAAAAAAAAATAACGTGGTCGTGACATCTTCCACGTGAAACCTTCAATCAACACCTTATATTACCAGCCTACAACAAAACTCAAGTACATCTTTACTCATGAAAACTGAATTCTCTTAGCTTTCACACTGTTCATTTGTTTTCTCCATGTAAATCTAGGTCTCCACACCATACACCGTACAC
This sequence comes from Anorthoa munda, assembly GCA_945859665.1. Lineage (NCBI taxonomy): Eukaryota > Metazoa > Arthropoda > Insecta > Lepidoptera > Noctuidae > Anorthoa > Anorthoa munda. Next base: position 2,122,620 of record OX243907.1, on the reverse strand, counting down.
AACCATTGTCGTACTATCGAACCAGCCACCTCACCATTTAGACAACCATATTAACACATTCTAAATGGTTACCGAAGCACCAGAGGTACCAGGTTCCCAACAAACGCCAAGTCGGTCTCGAAGCACTAAGTGTGCCAGAAACCACCCAAACGCCCAACACAACATACCATGTCACATACACCAAACAACAGGTCACCGAGGCCCCAGAGGGACCAGGCTCCCCCAGACATACAACAGGTCACCGAAGCCCCAGAGGGACTAGGCTCCCCCCAGACAACAGGTCACCGAAGCCCCAGAGGGACCAGGCTCCCCCAGACAACCGGTCCTCTCGAGGCAACAAGACTGCCAGATACCCATGCCACATACACAAAACAACAGGTCACCAAAGCCCCAGAGGGACCAGGCTTCCCCAGACAACCGGTCCTCTCGAAGCAACAAACTGCCAGATACCCATGCCACATACATTAAACAACAGGTCACCGAAGCCCCAGAGGGACCAGGCTTCCCCAGACAGATAACAGGACTCCAAAGCCCCAGAGGGACCAGGTTCCCCCCTGACAAATCCAGCAATGTTTCTTGGTCCCACAGCAATCGCTGTAGCTCCTGATGGTCAACCCAGTGACCACCCTGCAACCATAGTCATCCTGACCAGGCCTCGTAACCCACCACGGTTACAGCAGTCATCTTACTGACCACTCACCTCGTAACCCACCTCGGTTACAGCAGTCATCTTACTGACCACTCACCTCGTAACCCACCTTGGTTACAGCAGTCATCTCTGACCACTCAGCTCGTAACCCACCTCGGTTACAGCAGTCATCTTACTGACCACTCACCTCGTAACCCACCTTGGTTACAGCAGTCATCTCTGACCACTCACCTCGTAACCCACCTCGGTTACAGCAGTCACCGCAGCGACTACTCATCACCGTACAGTCAGTCCTTTGACCATACACACGACTTCACCATTGCTAGATTGATTTGAATCAGTCTTCAACACAGTACATTCAGTTACTTCAATGGGTACTTGATCTTTCAGCTTTCCTCTAACTCATCATGAACCAAAGCCTTTAATGCAACACATAACTGCCACCATTCAGAACTCTAATAACCATAAACAGCACCTCTAAACCAAAATCAAATTAGTTATTTCAATCTTCATTCTCAGTACTGAATACAACGGCAACTTCACATTCAGGATTTCTTACCCTGCCAAAAGCATATTCAAGAACTCCATTTTATGTTCATGATTTCATACCAAACCCTCAGTGTGATAGGTATAATAACTACCAACATCAAACATTACCAATTTTGCAAACTAAAAATGAAATCATGCACCGCATGTCACCGAGTTTACATCTGCATTAACATTATCTTATCCAACTTGCTCAGATAGCAAATAAAACAAAATTACGTTAGGTATGTTCATAATGACCAGCACAGAACATTCAACAAGTTAGAACACCACAACCATTACTGACAGTATACTTTAAATTCCACATTTATTATCCAAGGTAGGTACTAGCCTACATGACACCACACAATCACACAATTCACAAATTCACACTTTTCGTTAAAGAGATGTTACAATTATTAAAACTTTTGAACAATGTTCAAGATTACCGAGGCCAAGCATCGTTGAACAACACAGAACAAGGAAACCATTACTAGTTTCCACCAAAAAACAAAAGCTCCTGTACCAAGTAAATCAAATAGAACCCAAGTGTCCCATTCATGGTCCACAATCAACAATAACTTAGCAAATACATTTGCTACACACAATGCACTTTCAACTTAAATGCCGATCAACTCTTGACTCCGTCATCTCTCTAACCCACGAAACTGAGAAACTGTTCTATGTAAATTTAAATGTTGCCAATTGAACATCTATCTCATCTTCAGCCACAACTTCAATAGTTCTTCGAGAGGGCCAATCCCTCGGGCATCCCATAATACCTGAATACATCTTCTAGACACCATCTTAATCTAAATCTAAATCTTAATTAATAATCTTAATCTAGTTGCACTTTTCATTTGCCATAGTCAATTTAAATCGTTTTTATTTGTAGGTATCGTTAGAATGACATGTTATCAGTTGGTTAGTTCCCTACATAGTGATTTATAACAACTACAGACATTAACTTTAACTTTATTCAACTATACAAATTGTAGCAACAAAACTAAACGCCAACTGTCTAGGCTATAGTAACGTTAATCCTCGTGATATTTCCAGGTTGTAAGATTGCAAAACGAGTCAACCAGCAAACTATTTCACTAAACTTTAACACCGGTTTGAAAATAATCTTGATCACATAACTCTTAACTGAAAGTTATCGCAACTCTTTGGAACGAAGCAAAAGTTAAAAGTTTAATCTTCACAGTGACTCACACCTTGTAACGATTTATTAATAATCTAGTCTTTATCTAGTAACTTATAAATTAAAAATCATATCACAGTTATAAGTTATTTGTTTTGTCTTATCAGACTTTTTCGAACTTTTTCGAAAGTTGACACTTTCATGTCACTGTCTAATAGAGATGAGTAAGGGATTTTTCAATCGATATCCAGTACTGAATCGATCCAGCGTATCGATAATTCGCCCTAGAATATCGAGATTCGATTTTTCTGTTTTGATATGAACCAAAATATTAATTAAAAATAGTCGAATGTATTACACAAAGATATTTGAATTCAACGTTAACAAAATAAATTTCTTTCCCTTTTACCTGATACTTTAATTTAGTTGTAAAAACAATCCCAATCAGCCAAAGATGTGAAAAGATACACTATTATTACGATTTTTCTTTTTACTTTCCATAACTGGATTTACACTTGCATTAAAAATACCAACGCGAATAGTTAGAATGTTACGTACGTTATTTTCAATGAAAAGCATATTCTCAAATTTCCTTGAAGATCAAATCAACAACAAACTCAGTGGTAATAATATTTACGGGCAATCTGAAGTGACACCTATTAATAAAGAATGCATGGCTAAAATGCCTAGTATCTTTACTTCTCGATTATCAGTAGTGAGTAAACTAACAACCTATTCATAAATGTGTGTACTCTTGTGACAGCACTAGTGGTCACAAAACCGTATATTGTTCTAACATCATGCAACATAAAATAATGTAATGAAATCTAATTTCTTTCCGTTTTGTTCTCACATTCCAATGCTCCAAGTACATTAGAAAGATGAAATTGCGAAAATCGTTTCATTGTTTATTTTGTTAGTAAATCAAAACGATTAAATACTTGAAACAAAATATTTCAAAGCTTGAGCCCGTCAAAGATTTAAAAGATGGCGTGACATGCACGGACTTCTCATTCTGTCTATGCAAAAATTATTTGTTTGTTTTTAAATTGATCACGAAAAAACAACATGCTCGTATTCAATAAGCTCCCCCAAGCAGTAAATCACGGCATAATGGGGTCCCGAATCCAATTTCGATGATTATTGAAAGAAACATACAGTATCAATACCATTACATAGATGGCGCTGTTTGATTTTTCTACTCTTTTCATGTAACTTACATTAAACATTTCCATTAAACAACATAATGCAATAGTTATAAATTGCAATTAATGCAACAATTAATTATAAAACTTAGGTACTTCCAAATCCAATACATACTTCGGCTGCCACAAATGTATGCCAATGCACAGATAGTTGAATGCAGATCAAAGTAACATACCTTTAAGCCTGTACTCCCGGAAAGGTCAGGCAGCAGTGCCAACCATGCACATGTCCAGACTCCTAGGTGCTATCAGAAAATATTAAATTGATTGATCACCGCAGCGGCATGTATAAAACCACTAAATTTCCTCTTTCATAGCGCTGTAGACTGCAGGTTGTATGTTGCCTCTTAAAATGGAACCTGAGCTCCACACTTATCTTGTAGCACTACACGCAGCCGGTCACAACAGGTCTTGTGGTATCCACAGCCATGTTAAAGGGCTCAGACGTCCGTGCTATTTGTTGCATTTTGTGTGAATGGCTGAAAAATTCATGTCTATGAGCAAGTTTTTCACAAGCATAATGTTTTATAGAATCAAGTTGTAGCTTAGGATGTTTGCTCTCTTGCACTGTATTTGCACAAGTGGTCTTAATCTTTTGCGAATTCCGCTGACAGTACGAATCTGGCAGAGTTTCATTTAGCATACGAAAATAACAATTTATTTTAAATATTAGCCACTATAAACCAAGAAAAACAATATTGTGGCTAAACTTCATAAGGCATTAGATTGGTACTTATTGTTGTCGGAATACTTAAGTTTATACTTCCCTGAACATCACCACCACAGTTGCGTTTCCCAAGTATCTAGTCAGGATTGTTCCGTCGATTCGTTTGCGTCGATGTCATCATTAACTTCATCATTATCTGCAACCCGACTTCGCATATTGTCTAGGATAGGCCACACTATACGGTTGAACTCGGGCAACATGATATTTCTGTCTTTAGTAGCCGGCAAACATCTCCATTAGGTAGGTAGGTAGGTACTTCCATGCTAATTTTCGCGCACCAGAGCGCGCCAACCATTACTTGTCTCATTTGGTCCATCATCGCTTTGTGCGTGCATTGTTTTCACTTCCGATATCGGAGATAGGAGGGCTATCTTCAATAATACCCTCGGTCTGTGGGCATATCGTGGGTATGCAATGCACAAAGCAGGTAACTTATGCCGTTTTAGAGATAGTTCTTGTTCCAATTTTATCAAAGCAGCGGATTCGGCCACCAATCGTTTCGCTTTTTCCCAACTAAAACACACTTGTTCAAGTTCACACACGCCACTTTTGGCTACTTCTCAACTCTTTTTCTCTCAACTCCTTTTTAACTCCCAAAACGCGCGTCCGCGCGAATCTTTTCTAACTTCACGACCCAATATGGCGGGAGAACCCACTCAGAGTGCCTCTATGACACTCCTGCTTTTTATTGGCTAAGAGAATCTCTTCCGGCAAATTACTGCTTGTATTATCCAATCCAAATCGAGTATTTTGACATAAGAAAAATAAAGTGTTGTCAATCGAATAAAATCGAACTGAGAACTGATCAGAAGCTAAATGTTGCCAATTAAACAAACCTGAAGTAATAAGTTTACAAGGGATATTTACTACTAATCATTTACCTTCCTCCGATATATATATATATATATATATATAAATAAATATAGGAAAAATTTGATTACAATTGAAATTGAATTGAATTTGATTGAAATTTGATACATATATATATATATATATATATATATATGTATTAAATTATAAATAGTGTAAATATACGGTGCATTTAATGGTTAAGGGTTGCGGTAGACAAAAGTTTTGATTGTTAGGCCTCGTTCCCATCTGCTCGCTTGCAAGTTGGATTACATAGAGCTACCGAGGTATAATGACGATCAGTCGCTCGATTGTGCCCCGCGATATAATTATGGATTACATAGAGCTACCGAGGTATAATGACGATCAGTTGCTCGATTGTGCCCCGTGATATAATTATGGATTACATAGAGCTACCGAGGTATAATGACGATCAGTTGCTCGATTGTGCCCCGTGACATAATTATGGATTACATAGAGCTACCGAGGTATAATGACGATCAGTTGCTCGATTGTGCCCCGTGATATAATTATGGATTACATAGAGCTACCGAGGTATAATGACGATCAGTTGCTCGATAGTGCCCCGTGATATAATTATGGATTACATAGAGCTACCGAGTTATAATGACGATCAGTCGCTCGATTGTGCCCCGTTATATAATTATGGATTACATAGAGCTACCGAGGTATAATGACGATCAGTCGCTCGATTGTGCCCCGTTATATAATTATGGATTACATAGAGCTACCGAGGTATAATGACGATCAGTCGCTCGATTGTACCCCGTGATATAATTATGGATTACATAGAGCTACCGAGGTATAATGACGATCAGTTGCTCGATTGTGCCCCGTGATATAATTATGGATTACATAGAGCTACCGAGGTATAATGACGATCAGTCGCTCAATTGTACCCCGCTATATAATTATGGATTACATAGAGCTACCGAGTTATAATGACAATCAGTCGCTCGATTGTGCCCCGTGATATAATTATGGATTACATAGAGCTACCGAGGTATAATGACGATCAGTCGCTCGATTGTACCCCGCGATATAATTACGGATTATATAGAGCTACCGAGGTATAGTGATGATCAGTCGCTCGATTGTACCCCGCGATATAATTATGGATTACATAGAGCTACCGAGGTATAATGACGATCAGTTGCTCGATTGTGCCCCGTGATATAATTATGGATTACATAGAGCTACCGAGGTATAATGACGATCAGTCGCTCAATTGTACCCCGCTATATAATTATGGATTACATAGAGCTACCGAGTTATAATGACAATCAGTCGCTCGATTGTGCCCCGTGATATAATTATGGATTACATAGAGCTACCGAGGTATAATGACGATCAGTCGCTCGATTGTACCCCGCGATATAATTACGGATTACATAGAGCTACCGAGGTATAGTGATGATCAGTCGCTCGATTGTACCCCGCGATATAATTATGGATTACATAGAGCTTTCGAGGTATAAAGACGATCAGTCGCTCGATTGCATCCCGCGATATAATTATGGATTACATAGAGCTACCGAGGTATAGTGACGATCAGTCGCTCGATTGTACCCCGCGATATAATTATGGATTACATAGAGCTACCGAGGTATAATGACGATCAGTTGCTCGATTGTGCCCCGTGATATAATTATGGATTACATAGAGCTACCGAGGTATAAAGACGATCAGTCGCTCGATTGCATCCCGCGATATAATTATGGATTACATAGAGCTACCGAGGTATAGTGACGATCAGTCGCTCGATTGTACCCCGCGATATAATTAAGGATTACATAGAGCTACCGAGGTATAATGACGATCAGTTGCTCGATTGTGCCCCGTGATATAATTATGGATTACATAGAGCTACCGAGGTATAATGACGATCAGTCGCTCAATTGTACCCCGCTATATAATTATGGATTACATAGAGCTACCGAGTTATAGTGATGATCAGTCGCTCGATTGTACCCCGCGATATAATTATGGATTACATAGAGCTACCGAGGTATAAAGACGATCAGTCGCTCGATTGCATCCCGCGATATAATTATGGATTACATAGAGCTACCGAGGTATAGTGACGATCAGTCGCTCAATTGTACCCCGCGATATAATTACGGATTACATAGAGCTACCGAGGTATAATGACGATCAGTCGCTCGATTGTACCCCGCGATATAATTATGGATTACATAGAGCTACCGAGGTATAGTGACGATCGGTCGCTCAATTGTACCCCGCGATATAATTACGGATTACATAGAGCTACCGAGGTATAATGACGATCAGTCGCTCGATTGTACCCCGTGATATAATTACGGATTACATATAGCTACCGAAGTATAGTGACGATCAGTCGCTCGATTGTACCCCGTGATATAATTATGGATTACATAGAGCTACCGAGGTATAATGACGATCAGTCGCTCGATTATACCCCGCGATATAATTACGGATTACATAGAGCTACCGAGGTATAGTGATGATCAGTCGCTCGATTGTACCCCGCGATATAATTATGGATTACATAGAGCTACCGAGGTATAATGACGATCAGTCGCTCGATTGTACCCCGCGATATAATTATGGATTACATAGAGCTACCGAGGTATAAAGACGATCAGTCGCTCGATTATACCCCGCGATATAATTACGGATTACATAGAGCTACCGAGGTATAGTGATGATCAGTCGCTCGATTGTACCCCGCGATATAATTATGGATTACATAGAGCTACCGAGGTATAATGACGATCAGTCGCTCGATTGTACCCCGCGATATAATTACGGATTACATAGAGCTACCGAGGTATAGTGATGATCAGTCGCTCGATTGTACCCCGCGATATAATTATGGATTACATAGAGCTACCGAGGTATAAAGACGATCAGTCGCTCGATTGCATCCCGCGATATAATTATGGATTACATAGAGCTACCGAGGTATAGTGACGATCAGTTGCTCAATTGTACCCCGCGATATAATTACGGATTACATAGAGCTACTGAGGTATAATGACGGTCAGTCGCTCGATTGTACCCCGCGATATAATTACGGATTACATAGAGCTACCGAGGTATAATGACGATCAGTCGCTCGATTGTACCCCGCGATATAATTACGGATTACATAGAGCTACCGAGGTATAATGACGATCAGTCGCTCGATTGTACCCCGTGATATAATTACGGATTACATAGAGCTACCGAAGTATAGTGACGATCAGTCGCTCGATTGTACCCCGTGATATAATTATGGATTACATAGAGCTACCGAGGTATAATGACGATCAGTCACTCGATTGTACCCCGCGATATAATTATGGATTACATAGAGCTACCGAGGTATAATCAAATCAATTCAAATCAAATAATCTTTATTGACATAATATTTGGTTACAATAATTTTGAAGCCTCTGACTCCCGAACTAGGCGGATCTGTATGACAGGAGTCAGCCCCGTGATATAATTAAACTTGCAAGCGAGTTGAAATAAGAAATATTGTTCTATCTGTAGAACAACATCAGAACGGTTTTGGGCATACTTTCATTGTGCGTACAGCTACGGAGTGGAATTCCCTGGTGGAGTCTGTGATTCCTGAAAACTACATTCTGGGTTTTTTAAGTCAAGAGCGAATAGGTTACTTCTAGGTAAGTGTGCTCTACTGTCGACCATGATAATAATATCTTCGCATACCATCAGACGAGATAGTAGTCAAACGTGAGCGTATCATTTTCGACAAATTCTATGAAAACACGTCGTACTGTCGCTTGACGCCAGTGTATGGGAAAAGTACCCTTTTCCTTTTCTATCTGTGATTCCTACATTTCTTGATTATAAGCCTATCCTCTAATCACTTCATTCATTAGGGAGGTTCTTCATTGAGGAAGAGAATATCATTAAGTCCTATATTGTCTCTGATAAGGAACTTTACACTAACGGGTGACGAGGTTTCCTTAACATTGCCTTATTAGGTAACGTGTTTCAAGAAACACGTGTATTTCAAGTTAGTTTGCCGGTAATTTGAAACGAGGAGATAAGCGGAAAGGTTAGTAGATAATTTTATTCGTTTATTTATTATCTTCTACTTACATTTCACTGATAAAATAAAACACGATTAGCTCTTAAGGTAGGGAGTTCGTGCTGCGGCAACGACAAGAGAATAAAACGAGAGACCGCTACGGATCGCGAGCGAGAACGAGACATGAGACAGAAAACCGCGAGATCTCGCGTCTTTTGTCTCGATCTCACACATAAACCCTATGTCAAGTTGCAGTTTCAGGCTCCTGTCTCGGTCTTTGGTCACTAACACAGCCAGAACTCCCACCTTTTAATTGCGTTCAAGAGCTATAAATGTCAATATTCCACAAAAATTATGAGACTGATAGGATCAGGGTTATAGATTCGTTCAAGGTTCATTTAGTTGACACATAAAACGTTTAAAAAAAACACCAAGGGTCAATTTAAATATTTATAACTAAATTCGTTGTGCACATATGAACCGCGTTCAAGAGGTTTCAATGTCAATATTCCTTAACAATAACGAGACTGTCACTTTAGGGGCCTTATTTATCCCCCCGGTCGGTTTCCACATTTTCGGTGCGTTGGGGCTCAGTAGCCGTGGCTTGGTCACCCACGGTGAAGCGAAGAGGAACCCGATATTGCGGTGCGCCGCTCTCCCTAACTGCCGCAGCCTGGACGGAGTCACCAAACATAATGGCGGACGCGGCGGGGCCGGGGAAAAGACGTGCGACACATGGGGTCGTCTGGCGCCCATGTGTAGGTTAGGTCCCTGGGGTGGGCACGGCGTGCAATGTGTTCTGGTGCATAGGTGATGAGGATTATTTCTCAGAGAAGGTTCAGGTGGTGTACAGCCGCAGCGGGTTCGCGGTAAGTGCTAACGCGTGTCCATGCTCCCGCCATAATCGGCACAGGTGGACTGCCTGGAGTTTTAGTGCGTTGTCCCATATAACTGCACTATCTCCCCGTGGTAGCGCAGTATGCATGCTCATGCTCAAGCTCATTTATCCACGATATAAAGAAGCCTTATTTATAAAAATCTCTGAACGTTTTATATAAATAAATAATATAAAAAAAATGAGAATGAGTTAAGCAATCGCCAAACAGTCTCGGGATTTGAGTAAATATGGGTGTTTATGTGCTGATTGCGTTCAGTTTTTAATGACACATGGTGACAAACAGGCGGTCTGTCTTATTGTAAGTGTTCAGCTCCGCCAAAGGAAATCTATACCAATAATCTATAACCTTTATCAATGATGCGTTGCCAACATTTTTCTCTTCAATTTACTGGTGAAATTGGCCCTTAATTTTTTTAAACATTTTAAAGAGAGTTGCTGTTACACTGAAGTTGATCGAATTTGCGACTAAAAGACAGGTTTTATCGCCGCACTTAAAATGTAAAAATAAAATCTGAATATTTCCCACAGCTAAGTAGAGGTTACGAATTCAAATCGCACAGAGTACAGCGACTTAACAATTAAATTTTTAAAGTCTCTTTAACCGATCACTTTTCTGATGTTTTTTTGTTCGAATTTCATTTTACCGAGAACTATTGACCGACGCCTTTACGCCCTGCTATATGCATTATTTGACATATTTTCAGATCATGGAAGTATCATTTGGCATACTCGTAAGTATTATTTTACCGAACTACATTTCGTCGATTTACAAAATAACTTTTTGATTTTGGTTAGGTTAGGTTATTGCCCGGTTTATTGCCTATCTATAGGGAAGGGTTCAAGCCCAAGTGATTGCCTATTTCAAGCTGCAGAAAAAGTTTAAAAAGAAGAATGGCTAGGTCTAAGATACCGTACGTGAAACGTCAACAAGGTGTAGTAGAAATGCTGTAAGTTGACTTGCAGAGAATGCCTAGTGGCAAGTCACCTTTTGTATAATCTTTGTATTTAAATTAATTAATTAAATGCTGTAAACACCTTCGCCTACGCATTTCAACGAATGAGCGAATGGTAGTAATCAAAAACAAATATCAGATAGGCATTGTCATTCCTCCCACGTTGCTTACGTACAAACAAGTTACGACCCTGAAATTAATTAATTAATATTTTGAGTCCTATTGTACCTACTATGCTATTAAAATAGACAGAACTTGATTCTAATTTACTCATTCACAAATAGAGGTTTCGAGAGATTGTTGTCATCAAGAGTTACACACAAAATTGTAGCTTATAAAGGTCATTCACTTCCGAGTTCATTTAATTAATTACTCTGTTATGGGTTTTTTTTTTTGATAATCTTGCGATTGACCTCTATCTGACCTGATGGTAAACGATGATGTGGTCGACGCTTACCTAGAGGAAACCTATTCACTCTTGACTTAAAGACTCCCAGGTTGTAGCTATCAGGAAATACTCCGGCAGGGAGTTCCACTCCTTTGCTGTACGCATAATAAAAGTATTCCCAAAACGTTTAGAGCGTATGGGTGGGATGTCCACTATGTACCGATGACGCATCGCCGTACGTCTTGTAGTCCGATGATGGAACGGGCTAGGAGGAATTAGTTCATGCAAATCCAACGCACACTCCCCGGAATGTAACCGATAAAAACCCGACAGGCTGGCAACTCGGTTACGATGTTCGACGAGTTTAATCTATGTCACCTAAAATGGTACTAAAATTATGAAAAGAAATGATATCTACTATCTATACAGCTAGCTAAATTTTATTCATTGTTGTAAGCCCGTATTCCAAGTGAGTTTAAAAAAACACTACAGTACCACAGACAATATAATACTAGCATATAGATGCGACATCCCATACAAAGAAACCGTGCCGACAAAACGAGCGTTTATTTTTTATAAGTAATATAAACAAAAGAAAGATTGACATTTGACAGTCTTCTGCACAGAAGGTGTTGTAGGTTCTAGTTTTGTGATTTTGTGCGATCTTGGACACGCACAGACTTATCTGGCTTGAATTTGACATAATTTGTAATATATGTAAAAAAAAGGTTAAAACCTCTCAATTAATTCAAAAAGCCACAGAATAATAATATACCACCTAAACGTAAAAAACATATTTCTTAATAACTTGACTCTCCCATCTTTTAAAAATATATTGAAGGCCGTACATAGATTCAATTATAAATAGGCAAATGAAACAACGTATGTTTTATCAAGGGACTTTTTGTTAAATTTTAATAGTGCAAGCATGTTAGGAGCGGGTGCGGGTGAAAACTGCTCCGCGAGTTAGTCCTAGCCTTCCCTAGCGTCCGACACGCGATTAATTGAGAGACAGATCCTGACAAGAATGCAGTAAAGTATGATCTCGACTGCAGTGAAATTTAGTATCATTGTTCAAATTACTAATTATAATGCAGTAACAGTGAGTCATACTGCTATTTACTTAGCATATATTTATTTTTCAGCTTTAGTACAATACCGACTATAATGCAGTAAATAATTAACTTACTGCTATTTAGTTGGTTTTCACAAAAAAAAAACTATCTGACTAACACTAAATAAAGTACCACATTCAAACATTTTGCTGCATTTTAACCTGTAATTCATATTCAATAAATCAATTGTCAACCTTGCAGTATTAACATTTTTGGTACAAAATCTGCTTACTGCGTTTTAGTTTATATGCCTAAATATTGTTTTTAGGTGTAGTTTACAGATTCTATGTGGTAATAAAGATATTTACTACGTTTAACTTGGTGAAGTGACGGGTCGTTGTTGACGTAACTGCTTTAACTGTATTTTAATTAGTTTTACATTATATTTTCACATGCGATGTTGAGTTACTGCTTTAAAAAATTTGGTTTTATCAACGTGAAAATCATTGAATCAAAAACTAGGTTAGTCCAATGTGTTCCTTATAGCATGCTCGTTAAAATTCAATATTCAACTAAAAAACGTAAAAAATACCACTTACTGCGTTTTAGGGCCTGCACGGCAGCGTTGTTTCGTCTGGCAATATTATTTTTTTATTTTATTTATTATTTTTAGCACCTACCACAGGTCAATAACTTGCCGACAGAATTAAAAGGCTAGTATATACAAGTGAGTTTCAGAATAAGCTTAAACAGTTCTTGTTAAACAAGTGTCTAAATTCTATTGATGATTTTTAAATTAATACAGGAGTCAAATGTAATAATGTAATTTCATTGACTTGAAATGGAAATGTTATTGTATTTTATTAACTGACTTTTGACATTCATTCTTTTTATTTTGTATTAAATAAATTATTATTCAGATTTACAGACATGATGTAAAAATCGTTATTGAATAAATGAATTGAATAGAATTTTATAACCAACTTTATTATTTTACTTTTTATTATCAATAGGCTCGCGCTTGACCACTGTCTCACCTGATGGTAAGCGAAGATGTGGTCAACGGTGAAACACGCTTGCCTAGAAAAAACCCATTCACTCTTGACTTAAAGACCCCTTTTATTTTCTTTTTTTTTTTGGGTGGTAAATTATCCAATGACTTCTCCCACTCTGGGTTAAGCGGGAGGGCGTGTCAGACTTTTACTGACTAAAACCCACCCGTGTTCCTTCAGTTGCTTGAGCCAGGGCTACCGGACTTAAAGATCCCTAGATTGTAGCTATCGGGAAACACAGGCTCCGGCAGATAATTCCACTCCTTAGCCGTACGCTTTATAAAAGTGTTCCCAAAAAGTTTAGAGCGTATGGGTGGGATGTCCACCATGTGCCGATGACGCATCGCCGTGCGTCTGGTTGTCCGATGATGGAACGGGCTGGGTGGAATTAAATAATGCAATTCCATCGCACACTCCCCGAAATGTAACCGATAAAAAACCGACAAGCTGGCAACTCGGCGGCGATGTTCAAGTCTCTGGAGCTTTGATTTGACCAGTGCCTCATTACCAATGAGTCTTTTGGCCCGCTTTTCGATCGACTCTAGTGCATAAAGCTGATATTTGGCAGATTCGTCGCAGAGATGAAAACAGTACTCCATGCACAATCGAACTTGCGTTTGATACAAGTTGAGCAGCTGTTCCGGCGTGAATTTTTTCTCACCTTCGCAAGGATCCCTAACTTTTTGGGAGCCAGCTGAGCTTTTGCCTCAATCTATGGCCCAAAATTGAGATTCGATGTCAAAGTAACGCCAAGAAGCTCAAGATGGTCCGTTATTGGCACGGTTACATCACGGAAAGTTGGAGCCGGGTGAAATTGGCTCTTTTTAACGTAAAAAAGACACGCCTAAGTTTTAGCAGCATTAAACTTGACCAGATTGGCACCACCTCAGTCGGAGACTGCCTGCAATGACAAATTCAAACGCTACACCATGGCCTCATGGAAAGACTGGATCTGTGGCCTGGTAGCCCGTGCGCTGGACAAGTAACTCTCAGCAACAGTGCTGTCGTCTGCATACCCTAAGGGTTTTAGCTGATCGTTAATGTGTAACAAGAACAATGTTGCCTAGAGTACCCCTGAGAGAACCTGGTATTAATATCCAATTGATAGATAGATAGATAAACTCTTTATTCAGTGCACACAAAAGACACAGCACAACACACAAAATCACAATATTTTTTTAATTTACATGTAGGTATTTGGAAACAATTTAAGGTGCCGACATACAAAAAATAAGAAACAGGAAAAATACATTATACAAATTAAAGTGACACAAGTAACATACCTACTTAAATTATTAGTTATAATGATTAAAACACAGTGCGGTGTGCGTCTCAAGGTTGCACCAAATGGGAGTCCAGCTCAGCACGTGTCAGGCAAATATACCTGACGCTGATATTCTGCTGGATCCCTGCAGTGACGTACGGTCGCTGAGCAGTCGTTAGATGTTTGCGTTATTTCAGTGTTATGCGGGGTATATAGAAACAGTTGTTTTTCTAATGTGTCTGCTAATATCACTCAGGGGGTAAACATGTTTACAATAAATAAATATACGTAAATAATATGTGTATTAAAATTAGTAGGTATCCAACAAACGATCCACAAGTTATTAAATTACCAATTGGTCCGATGAGCAGCCATCGATAACCACTCGAATGGACCGATATCTCAGGCAGTCTGCATTCCAATCACACAGACCGAATGAAGGAAGCTTACCAATAAGGCTTGCGTGCCAGACCCTATCGAAAGCTTTCGAGATGTCAAGGGAGACGGCAAGCGCTTCCCCGTGCCTCTCGATGGCCTCACTCCATATGTGAATGGCATACGCTAGAAGATCTCCAGTAGACCGATTTCGGCGAAAGCCGTATTGGCGGTCGCTAAGGATATCGTTAGTTTCTAGGTATGCCAGGAGCTTAGTGTTTAGTACACGCTCCACGTTACAGACGTTACAGAAATGGGTCTGTAGTTAGCCGGGTCAGCTAGACTGCCCTTCTTGGGCTGTACGTTGACTTGCTTCCAAGCATTCGGCACTTTTCCAGTCTCATATGAAAGGCGGAATAGGCGGAGACAGTTCAGGCTCAGTTCTCATTATTCTGCATCAAATACAAATTGGTAAAATTTTACCAATATTAATAGAATGAATAATTTTGTATCTGTTACGTTGGCCTTTTATAGACAAAATCTTTGTTTTGACAATATTAATTAATAGCCTAGTGGTGTTAATCATTTATTAAAATGAATTTAATTCTGGTAATTCGAAAATATTCACTGTGTTATTTAAGGGGAGCTTGTAACTTGGGGAAATAGGATCATCACATCACCATCATCACCACCATCATCACAAGTGTGTTACTAAATAAAGACGTTAGTCATTAGGGATCGGTAAACATCATCATCATCATCATTTCAGCCGAAAGACGTCTACTGCTGTCTTTAGGCCTCCCCCAAGCGAGCAAGCAACATTGATCGATCCCGTGCGTCTCGCTTCCAGCGAATGCCCGCAACCTAATAATTGTAATAAATTGTATATTTCTTTTAAGCACTGCGAATATGAATCACTTGGTCCATTGCGTTTTGAATCCGTTACAAAAATAAAATACAGTTGGACTCTTTCAGTTTTGTGTAAAGTTCTCAAAAACTATGTTTTGTTACAGTGTGACGAACATATTCCTGGTGAACCTCTCGGCTGCAGACCTACTGGTGACGAGCATCTGCATGCCCATCCAGCTCAGCAAGGCCATCACCCTCGTCTGGTTCTACGGAGAGACTGTCTGCAAGATCGTCAATTATATTCAAGGTAAATAAAAAAGTCATCTTCCTAACTAATTAAATAGCCAATAGTATGGAACCTTGCACGCTACACAGCCACAACCATGACTTCTTACACGACTTAGCTCAATCTTAAGCCGCGTGAATTAGCCAATCAGTCACTAAATAGTATGTGAATGATTGAAACGCATCGCTTTTATGTGTGTCCTCCAATTCTCTAAACAATTTTTGACGTGACTGATGTGAGTGTATATTGATAGCAGGTCCGATTATACGCCTAAACTTATTTTTCGTTGATGCTTCTTCGACCAAAATTGCACCAGCTCGTGCATCGTGGTTGTAGCTGCATAGTGTCGAGATCTCCTAATAAAAACAAGTTTATTCGTAGTTTGTAGTGGTGTCGAGTCCACGATAGTCGGTCATTTGATTAATCGTACGTTGTGGGATGCGGGCATTCAAGATAAGTGAGTTAAAGATGACCCAGGTTTGCAAGACATTCAATAGTTAAGGACAGCAGATCCATAAAGACGTAACATGGCGACACTAACAATATCTCAAGAACTGAATTTAACTTGTCAAAATTCACCTAGTTGTGCAGGAACATATTTCCATCATCTTAATTTTCATTGCAGCTGCTAAAAGTTATATTTAAGGTGTATATATTCTTTAGTCAATTTTTCTAAGTAAAAATATGTATAGACATCCAAGTCGTTTCGGAGGAGTATGCAAAAGAGTCGAAAAAATATCGTGTTGTTAACAACTCTTTTTCAAGCAACAGAATTTGTCATACGAAAAAACCATGTTTCAGAAATAATGTACATATATATATTTATTATTTATAATAAATATATATTTTTTTCAAACCTTTTACCCTAGCCGTTACTAAGGAGTATGCTTCAGAAAGTAACCGTTTTACGGCACTAAAGCGGAGTAAGGCCCTTAAAGTTATACGCATGCCTGTATAATTAATATGATCAACAATCTGTACCTATCTACTAATTGATTATTAATAATCTACACAAACAAAATAAATCGTATTGAGATTAAACTCATAATTGCCTACAATATTAAATTTAGTTGATCCCAACCAGATTACGTCACGCGCCAATTATCGGAAAGCGTAATAAGGTTTATAAAGGTACTTACGTTTTACCTCTGGTTAAGGTACGAATATACAGGTTACCTCAATCTAACCCCGACCCTGGAGGGTTAGCGTAATACCTATTGTAGGCAAAGTGTGGACTGTATTAGAAGATAGGTCAATAAAATTGCGAATCGCTGACACAACTGACTTTTATTATTTTGACAGTAAGAATATGTAAAAACAAGTGGAAATCATATAAATGTATATACAAAGGTCACAACACCTATGTACATAATACCTGTGTATAGTTTGGTTACTTTAATAATGAGTAAGATAGACCCCAAATTAATGGTAGGCTTTTCCCTGAGGCAATGTTAAACGCCTCGCCATAAATCGTAGATTTCCAAAGGGATAAATAATGATTATTCTTAGGGCAAAATGTTAGCTAAAATAAAGTTTAGTTTTTTAGGTTTCATGATTTAAATAGCCATGGGGTACACTCGCCCTTAAGCTTCAAAAAAATTTAAAACTTTTGAAGTCTCCCGACGGAAAAATATGGGTGTTATAAGTTTGACGTGTGTGCCTGTGTATTTGTGTATCTGTGTATCTATCTGTGGCATCATAGCTCCTAACGTATAAACCAATTTTGATTTAGTTTTTTTTGTTCGAATGGTGACTTTATCGAAAGTGTTCTTGGCTATGTTTGATAAAATTCGATTCAGCCGTTCCATAGTTATGGGTGTTGCATCGTGAGGAAACCGGCATGTCCTAGAACCAAAAATTCGAAGACATGTGACATCCACCAACCCGCACTGGGCCCGCGTGGTGGGTAACGGCCCATTCCCTCTCAAAGAGATGAGGCCTGTGTCCCAGCAGTGAGAACATTATGATGTGAATATGACTTAAACAGATGAACTGATCGAATTTGGTATGGTGATAGTTTGTGATCTTGGGAAGGAGTATTGATTTTTTGAATCACCCTTAAAAGGGGGTTGGGGTTGTAAAGATAAGATGTACAAATTTTCTTCATGAAGCTGAATTTTGGTAGTATATATATATAATAAACGTTAGTTAAGAAAGGGTTTTTGAAAATTAGAAAAGAAAGTAAAAATATTTAATTGCCACAAAACGACATACAAACATTACATTTTAAGAACAAGAACAATGGTAATAGATTTTAAAAACTAAACCCTTAACGATAGTGTTAGTAGTTCTTGAATTATGTTAGAAAAGTAAAACAAAAGACAAAAAAATAAATTCGAGTATAAAATTTGTAACTTTTCATTGCGGCTTCCGATTTGGTTGAAACTTTGCAGGCAAAGAACAAAACAACAAATGATTGTGATCTGAATATTTATTTAGATTATGTAATAGGCTGAAGCTTCCTTTTACACAATAAGGGCAAGATATAAAAGGTCCCACTATATTAGGTCATTATATATGAAATTGGCGTTTCTTAAGGGAGGAACATAAAGTCGTTTTTTTTTTAATATTATATATTTATTTAATCAAAGTATGTACCACTGTTATCTATGCACTTTTGCCATCTCATAGGTAGTTCATTGATCCCTTTACTAAAAAAACCATTCGGACGGGAATCAATAAAATCTTTGAAGGCGCTTTGGACTGCCCCATCGGAGTTGATTTTTTTGCCTTGCAAGAAGTTATCCAAATTTCGAAAAAAAATGTAATCTTTTGGAGCAAGGTCCGGGTTGTACGGTGGATGTCTTAGACATTCCAATTGAAGCTCCTCTAATTTGGTAGCCGTTTGATATTTAGCGTTGTCCTGAAGCAGCAGTGGCCTAGAGCGATTGACCCGCGTCGGCTGTTTAGCAGCTAGCTTTTCCATCATGGTTTGCAGTTGCTGATAATATACATCCGCCGTTATCGTCTGGCTAGATTTAATAAAGCTGTAGTGAACGACACCGGCACTAGTCCACCAAACGCTCACAAGTAATTTTTTTTTGTCAACTTTCGCTTGGGGCAGGATTTGGCTGGTTCGCCAGGGTTCAGCCATTGCGATGAGCGTTTCCGATTATTTTACAGGATCCACTTTTCATTCCATTCATCCAGTTTTATCACTAACACTGCAGCCTGCAGCTAACTCGAACGTGGTTTGCGATGGTTCCGCTACCACAATAGCCTACAATTCTTTATTATCAACTTTGGTCTCCGGCCGTCCATGGGGCTTGTTCTGCAGGTCGAAATTTCCAGAACGAAAACGTTGGAACCAAAAACGCACTGTGTTTTCTTTTGCAACACCGTCGCCATACACATCATTAATCCTTCGAGCCGTTTCTGAAGCACTGGTGCCACGATGGAACTCGTACTCGTAAATAACGCGATATTTCAAGTTTTCCATTTTGTAAACTGACTGGCGCAAAGAAAAACCAAAGAGGATTTTTTTTCTTACCAATTTCATAGGTAAGGACCTAATATTAACAGGTATGAGAAAAGGGGAAAGCGTGTTCATACGTCGAATCCCAATAATCCGCACTGACTTATCATTTCAATTAAAAAAACTCCAGTTTCCAGTCAAACATAGTTTTGCTATTACTATTAACAAAGCTCAAGGTTAGTAGGCATGTTTTATCCACGGTCAGCTACGTGTAGCTCCTGATGTTCGCTTATGTCCAGGGACCAGAATGTGTATATGTTATGTAATATAATATGCACATAATAATAATAATAAGCCCTTTATTCTGAACTACGCATACAAAAACATAATAACAGATTAATTTGGTTTAAATAATGTCCCGCAGTTCAGCGTGCCTTTTCGCATAGGTCTCCCCTAACTACTTCCACTGGCTTCTGTCTCGCGCCACCCTTCTCCAGTGGCGACCAGCCGTCAGCTTCAGATCATCCTCCCATCTTGCATGCTGGCGTCCTCTGTTGCGGTTCCCGTCTCTGGGGTACCAGTCGGAGACAGTTTTGCTCCATTTATCTTGGGTCTCTCGGATCATGTGGCCGGCCCATCTCCACTTCTGTTGGTCTATTCGGCTAATTATGTCTGTTACCTTAGTTTTCTGTCTTATTTCGCAACTTCTTACTTTATCTTGCTTCCTTATTCCTGTCATACTTCTCTCCATGGCTCTCTGGCATCGCTCCAACTTTTCTCTGTGGTGTTTCGTGAGGGACCAAGTTTCGCACCCATAGGTAATGACTGGAAGTACACAGGAATCAAAGACTTTCCTTTTTATTGACATGCTTAGCTTCTTGGATTTTAAGACTTCTTTCAGTGACCAGTACTGCTTCCAGCCGTTCGCTATTCTTCTACTGATTTCTTTGGTGGTTTGGTCTTTGTGAGAAATAATCTGCCCTAGATAGATGTAATCTTGCACATATTCAAGCAAATGGTTGTCAATTTTTATAGCTATTGGTTCGGAGTTTGTAATTAATTTGGTTTTGTCTTTGTTCATAGTTAGACCTACTTTCTCACTTTCGAATTTAAGCGATTTTATCATTGCTATCAGTTGTTCCGGATTTTCTTCAAACAGCACTATATCATCCGCAAATCTTAGGTGATTAAGTTTTATACCATCCACGTTTATGCCAAAGTCGTTCCAGTCCAGTTTGCGGAAGATGCTTTCCAGTACGGCAGAGAACAGTTTCGGTGAATATGCACATACAACATAATATATAGCAACTTCCTAAAATTTTGTACCCATGATTAACGGCATAATTAAGGTATGTCAATTAACTGTAGATAAAATTGATGATAGAGTGGTATCTTCAATTCGCAGTAAAGCAGAACCTATGACTCTGTAGTTTATTTATTTCGTTTTGTAACTATTTATATTGACCAACCTCTTCAATTAAATAAATTAATCATTTTTACGTTAATGCTGCCTGTACCTATACAGGCTGAGTTTTCCAAGTAAGCGTAGATGGCCAAATCATCACTATGAAGATTAGCACAAAACAATCAAAGGAGTCACGGGGTTTCATTAAAACTAAATCTGTAACATTGGACTTTTCTCACCGGGTTTGTCGACAGCCAGAATTGATTGACATAATCTACAATATTAACGCGGGTGAATTTGCGGGTAACAGCTAATTAATTAATTAAACTAACAAATATATGTCGTTTTATTTTGAAAAATATTTTAAAACTGCACTCTTAGGTCTAGTGGTTGAAAATAAAATTATTTTATGGTGGTAGGTAATGGTTTTCGTTTATTTAAGCGACCTTTACTTTCTTACTAAAACTAGGTTTTGAATATCAGAGGCCTTTACCATTGATATTTGAAACTCAATTAAAATTAGACTAGACGGCGATTACATCACAAGTCTAGGTAGTTACAGAACAACTATTTTCTTAATGTTCCTCGGCAACCTTCGTGTTTTTCAGTCGTTGGATTTCTATCAGTTGTTCTTTGCACTTGGTGCAGACCGGACGATTTCAATCAACTTCGAAGGGTATAGAGTTGTTAATATTATTTGAACATCATGTTATTAATTTTAAAAATGGGCGGCAAGCTGCTAAAGCTGCTAGTTGTACAGCTCTAAGTATTTCACAAAACAAAACAACAATAAAGTACTTAGTTCTGAATTAAAATTATAAACATGATAAATCTAATAATTGATGGACATGGACATTAGCATTCGTTACAATTCGGAAATGCGAAAGAAAGAAAAAAGAAAATAGTTGTACTGTAGTTCACTTCGTTAATATGTTAATACTAGCTGCAGTCTGCGACTCCACTTGCGCGGAATTATAACTTCATCCAATATATTTATAAATTATAGCGTGTTATTTTGAAAAATGAGTTATAATATCGAAGACTGTGTTTCCCGATAGCTACAACCTCACGAAGTGTTTGGTTACTTCTAGGCAAGCGTGCTACGCCTTCGACCACATTATCGTTAAAGTGTAACAATAATCCAGTCTCAGAAACTTAGTTGGATTATTAATAAAATTTATCTGCATGCAAACGTATTCAGAATAGGATGCGAAGTCCGGATATTGCCCTATCTAGAGCTTCCGGCTTCCGGCTATTAAATAAAGTCTTAACTTCTTCCATAACATATTTCTCAGTAAAAACTTTCGAGTCCGGCGGTTTCCTCGTGGCCACAGGTCACAGTACATTTAAAAATCTAACTAGAATAATCGGCACGAGGATTGGAAGATCGATTTGGAAGTCCGTTGTATATTTTTGTAATTTATTTTCACTTTTAAGTTGTGGTACTAATATAATAAATATGAAAGTTTGAATGGACGTATGCTTGTTACTCAGTTGCGCCAGAACAGCTGAATGGGTCTGGATGAAATTTGGCACAGGGATAGATTATAGTCTGGAATAGCATATAGGCTATAGGCGGTATAACGTTCCCTTGGGATGATAAATAAAACACTTTTCACGCGGGCGAAGCCGCGATCAGAAACAAGTGTACAATAAACAGACATGCGATTTCAGCAAACCCGGGCAATTTGCCGTCATTTATTGAAGAGTTCGATTGAATATATCCAAAGTCCTTCATCCGATCTTCACCAAATTTAAAAAGGGAACAATTCGAAATTATATCCTTCCAATCTGCTTAACCTTTTTCCAACTATATTGGGGTCGGGTTCCAGTCTAACCGAAATTATATCCTTACAAACAAAAATAATTGTCGAAATTGGTCTACAATAATTGACGGAGAAATCGGTGAACATACATAAAAAATATCATACAGTCTTACATAGAACCTCCACCTTATTGGAAGGACTGTATATAAAGTAAATCATTCCTAATAAAATGATTGTGTACCGAAATTTTACCACAGGCCATTATGACTACCATTTAAACTCTTTTTTTATTAATAAGCCTATACCCACTGTTCCACTGCTAGATAAAAGGTCTCCGAAGTATTTCCTTCACGGTTCGCGTCCAGATGCTCTAGATATGTGACATTCTATCAACGAAAACGTTGCGATAGCAATCAGACAAATATCAGAAATATATGGGCAATGTCAAGCGCTATCGAAATGTCACGTGACCAATCTGGTATTTTAACCATCGCCGTCGCTGATATGACTCTTTATCTAGAACCTTCGGTCATCTTGCCATTTTGGGCTGGTTTCGGAAGCCCCGTCCTTCTTCAGGTACAATGCGTGTGGCTGACGTGACCCGTCTAATCCCATTTGCGTCTGTCAGGTTTCTCACCCACGTCAATGAAGGCTGCCGTTTTTGTGCTCTTTTGGCATAAATATAGCTGTTAAACGTTGTTAACTACGTAAAACAGCTATATTACGTAAGAAAAGTTTGAAAATTAAAATTATTTCTAATGCCATTCATTCATATTTAGTTGCACTTGTAGAGTATGCTCCAGTTCCGCGCAGCCCCTTTTTTCGAAAAAAAACTAGGATAAAATTTGCCATAAATAACTCTAATAAAGCAGTGGTTGGTTAAATACGTACCTAACTTAATCTACCATATTTGAAACATATTTACAACAGTAAAAAATAGTAAATAAACGCTAAAAAACAAAAAAACTATTAAATTTTTGACCACCGTTTTCTGGAATACAGAAGATGTTGTTTTATTTTATAAATTATTTTTTTTGTGTTCGTTGTTTATTGAAGTCTAATTTTGTCCTCTATTTATCAACACGAAAACTGTTTATTCTTTGGGTACAAAATAAAAAAAAGGTTGTTTTTTTATCTGGATAAATAGTCACTCGGAATGAGTGACTTGTTTTCTGAGAAAAGAATTATCTATCTAGGACAGATAGATAGCTAGCTTTTGAAGATCATATTGAAAATATTTATAGTGAGTAAAACTATCAGCTTTCTGGATACTAATCTTTCGGCTTCGTTCTGTAACTTACACTACATTTTGTTAGTTTGAATTGAATCTTTTCTAACATAAATTAGAACTTGATTATTTGAACTTGTCAGTCAAGGTTTGATTGTTATACTTCAAGGTTAGCAATTCTTTATAACATAATCTCTTCTGTCTTCTCTGTACGATTTCATAAAAGTTGTAAGTTGATAAATCTTTCCTATTCCTTCACCCATCTTAAGGCCTCGCATCGAAACATATGTCGGCACTCAATGGTTTACGACCAGTAATTAGAACGGATCTAATGGCTTTCTGGTTTAATTGCGGCAATTAATGTCACTACTGGTTGCTATGTAGGACCAGGATTGGGTGTTCATCACTGCCTACAGTTGTGTTATGAGCCACGCACATATAGGTATCTCTGGTGTTTGCAAAATTTTTGAAGGAATTCGCGAGTCTATCTTCGTAATTTTTCGCTGCTCTTCATGTATGTGTTAGTTGATATTAGGGAAATTACTTGTTACTATAGATTAAGTAATCTAGAAACCTCACACTCTACTATGTTCTTATGAGCATAAACACACAATTAAGCAACTCTACGTTCGTTAGATTTTCGAAGGAATCCGCGTGAATATCTTCGTTCCTTTTTGCGTAACTATGTGTTAGTTAAGTATGTGTGCGTGATTCAGGAGTTGGTATTAGGAAATTTCTTGTCAATACATATATAAGTATATATATATAGGTAATAAATCTGTAGAAAAGTCGTTTTTGTAAATTTCCAAAAAAAATGCCAGGGTGTTAAAGGAGAACCAACAAAAACCATTTCCAGCATTTTTTGAATTTTCGTCTGTTTACTGTTTGTCTGTTTATCTGTTTGTCTATTTATTTGTGCACGTAAAATGTAAGAAACCAATGTAGATAACATAAATAGAAGTTTTACTTAATTCATCTAACTTTTAATAGAGTGAACCGATTGTTCACTCTATTAAAAGTTAGATGAATTTAATGTGTTCAAGAAGTAAAATATCGCAACATACGCAATTCAGATATACTCGGACTGTTGAACTCCATATTCGATAGATTGCGTTGTGCATTTCGCGTTAGTTTCTGAATGGCGGTGTTAAGATTTACCACGGAAGAATGACCATAGAAAAAAAATTGTGGTGGCCTACTTGGCTACTACACATAAGGTTGCGAGTTCGAGTCCCAGCTATGGATAGGTATTTTTTAAACGACTTTTTAAAAAGGAGGAGGTTCTACGTTTGAAATTGTTTTTTGTTTATGTTCACCAATATCTCCGTCAATGGTAGACCGATTTAAAAAATACTTTTATTGTTAAAAAGAAAGTTCCGAAATTGGTCCCCTTTTAATTTGGTGAAGATTTAATCTGATGTAGAACTTCGGAGATATACAATAGAACTCTTCAATAAATAACGGCAATTCCGAAAGATTTGATTTGATACAATCGCAGATCTGTTTATTGTTTATACCATTTCATAACATAACATCACGCCAGTACGCTCTAAACGGGATACGCAGATGTGTACAGTTAACCTAGGTACACCCTCATTTCACTGGTTATGTTCAAGTTTCATGATATTCGGGTAGTCGATTCGGCGGCTGGTGTCGATGACTTAACTGTTGATCAGATTAAACACCTGGGGCCTTTGGCTGTATCGTGGCTCTTGGAATTCTATAACAAATGCATGGCTACCGCAAACATCCGCAAATTATGGAGAAGGACCAGCATCATTGCCGAAACCAGGTAAGCCCACCGATGATCCCAAAAGCTATCGGCCTATTTCTCTGTTATGTCATACATACAAACTGTTTGAGAGACTCCTACTTAACTGCCTCACAGTAGACATTGACTCAATTCTAATACCTGAGCAGGCAGGCTTTAGACCTGGCAAGTCCTGCTCTAGCCAGGTCCTTCGACTGACAGAGTTTATAGAGAATGGGTACGAGGCTAATAGATTCTCTGGTGTCGTATTCGTTGACCTCTCGGCAGCTTACGACACCATTAACATCAAGAGACTGCTCGGCAAAGTCAGCAAACTTACCAATGATCAGGGTTTTGTGCGTATATTGAGCGAACTCTTGCACAACCTTCGTTTCCAGGTGTGTTTTCAGTCTACCAAGAGCAGATGGCGACGCCAAAAGAACGGACTTCCCCAGGGCAGTGTGCTGGCGCCGACGCTTTTTAACATCTATACGAATGACCAACCCACCACCTAATACACGGTGCGGTTCTTGTACGCGGATGACTTGGCTCTGGCGACACAGGCAGTGACTTTTAAGGATATGGAACTGACATTGACAATGGCACTTGACTTACTGGGAGTCTACTATTATTGCAATGCTCTGCGACCAAACCCATCGAAGACACAGTCATGCGCATACCACCTTCGCAACATGCACGCAAACCGGACACTCAACATCACGTAGCGGGGAACTAAGGTCGAACATTGCACGAACCCTACATATCTAGGTGTGACGCTAGACAGGGCTTTAACGTATAAATCACACTGCTATAAAACAAAGCAGAAGGTGGGGACCCGGAATAACTTGCTCCGTCGTCTTATTTCCACTAACTGGGGGGCAACACCCGATGTTCTCCGCACAACTTGTTTCTCTGCTGGCGAGTTTGCGTGCCCGTATGGCACCGATCCTCCCACGCAAGGCAAGTAGACACCGCCCTAAATGAGACGTGTCGGATAATATCAGGCTGCTTAAAACCAACTCCACTAAATAAGCTCTACCCACTAGCAGGTATTGCACATCCTGCTGTACGAAGGTATGTCGCATGCGCGATGGAAAAGAAGAAGCAAGAATCCGATTCCCGACATCCCCTCTACGACCACTTAACAACTCGGGGTAGACTAAAAAGGCGAAAGAGCTTCCTGTGAACCACACGGTCGATCCAGGACAGGCCGTCTAGGGAGAGGAGCAAACTGTGGTTAGAGAAGTACCTACCACCTCATGACTTCATTAAGCCCAAGGAGCATCTACCCCTCGGTCATGAACTGCAGTGGCCCGTGTGGAAGGCACTGAATCGGTTGCGCACCCAGGTAGGCCGCTGCAAATATAATTTGGCAAAATGGGGGATTATTGGTCCATTGCACGCTGGGTGCGATTGCGGTGCTCCTGTACAGACTATGCTCCACTTGCTGGAGTGTCCCGACTGTCCATTCACCTGCACCATGGATGACCTGTATAATGCCTCAGACGCTGCAATAAATGTGGCCACCTACTGGGCTCAAAAAGTTTGATCAAATGTACCATCGAAACGAAAAAGAAAGAAAGTCTATTCTGGCATTATAGGTACCTTACTATAGAACTTTCATATTAGGTACAACTAAAACGAGAAAAAAAAAACACTACATAGTGCAAAATAACTTATTGGAAGTCGACATCCATATCGAAAAAAATTGGTACCTACCAAAGACACCTTTTTTATCTTTTCGTTTCGGTGTGGTGTTCTGGAGTGCTACTAGATAGCGCGCAGCAAATCTGTCTTTACTTTTTTTGTATGAAGTAGATATTCTTCTCCCTAGAGTAAATAGTATTCTGTGCAGAGAACGCTCGATCTAGGTAGGTAGAAAGGTAATTAAGGTAGGTTGGTCTAGGTACAGGCAGGTAGGTATACTTACCCTACTGGATAGGATAGGCAGTTAACGGGAGCGAAGCCGCGGGCACAGCGAGTTTTAACTATGTGATGTGTTTCAAGGTTTACTATAGCAATTAACGTCACTTGTTGCTATACGTTCCTTCTGTTTAAGGGCCTGTTTGACGTCAGTTGGATTTTATGAGTCAATCTTAACTGGTAGTTACGATCTAGGTTTGATGGTAGATTGGCTGAGTGATAGTGGACTGGCAAGAAATAATACATTTTGATATTGGTTGTTAATTGCAATAGACATTTACGACTTTTGCTCGTTTTCTTCTGTTTTTCTTATTCGTCGTTCTTCAATGCCGAGGATCGTGACCATATACGACGTCTTCAAGTGGTCTTCTGAAGTTAAGGCTGCATGGTACATGCTGTCTCTAACAGCCTTCAAGTGGTCTTCTGAAGTTTAGGCTGCATGGTACATGCTGTCTCTAACAGCCTTCTTTATTGCATCTTACTATCAAAACTTTCTGATTATGTGATCGTTAGGTCTTCTTGTCATATGCCCGTACCGTCTTAAAAAAGACAAAATTTAACGTATGAGTAAGTTGTCTTTGCTGAGCCAACTTATACTACAGCCTTTATCTTTGTTCCAGGTGTAGCAGTAGCAGCCAGCGTATTTACAATAACAGCCATGTCAGTAGACAGATGGCTTTCAATATCACCAGAACCAAGACTCCGGCCACCTGGACGGAAGCAGGCTTTACTGCTGCTGTTACTCCTCTGGTGTGCCGCCTTGCTGATATTCATACCACTGCTGTTGGTGGCTACTGTCAGAAGAGAGCCGGTCCCTATCATATCGAAGGCGTTGAAGAATATATCGGTATGTATCGTTCATTAATTGAGCTTTTTTGTTGAGGTGTTTTTTTTTTATGACATAGTAGTTGAGATTCAATAAAGCTGGTTTTGATAAACAGAATGTCCCATATTATGAGGTTGTAGTAAAGCACCATGTTGTATGTTGTTCCTGTAAATTTTAGAAGAAGCACATTTTAAAGTAGGCTACCTAATCCTTACTTACTAACTATTGTTTTGAAATATGCAAACTAAAATAAAAGTTCCCTAACTAAATCATTGCCATTTGCGAAGGTTATTACATGTTGCCTTTTTATATTTATCGTATATTTTTGTATTACCAAAAAGTATCAATATTAAAATGAAGCTCCCAATATTATTAGTGAATAAGCCCTCCTTTTAGCTACGCCGTAGTCAGGTAATATAACTGTCTAGACAGCTAAAAATCACAAACCAAAATTCCAATGTCATATAACCCGTTTCATATCATACCTACTTGAAATGAAATGAAATAAAATTTATTTATTTGCAAGAATATAGGTAACATGTGATAATTTATAACCACTTTAAACATAGTAATTAGAAAACCATAACTTTAGATCTCAAACAAAACTTGTTGCTAGATCGCGTAATGCCAACAACTTCTATGATATTAAACTACATAACTTTGTTAATAGTTAGTATGTAATCAAACAAAGGTACATAAGGAATATTGATAGCGATAGCGACAACATCATCATCATCATCATATCAGCCGAAAGCCGGGGGGCTAATGGGATAGGATAATGTTTTCTGAATGTTCTTTTACAATACGTTGCAAAAAATACTTGTCTTTGTATTTCGTTCTTAAGTCGTATTAAATACGAGAAACTTTGTGCTTACGCAATTAATTATAATCAGGCAATTTGCTTCAGAAACATATCATCATCATCATCATCATATCAGCCGAAAGACGTCCACTGCTGGACATAGCCCCCCCCCAAGCGTCGCCACATTGACCGGTCCCGTGCGTCTTGTAACCAGCGGATCCCCGCAACCTTCACCAGGTCATCGGTCCACCTGGTGAGAGGCCATCCAACGCAATGTCTTCTGGTTCAGTGCAGTCACCTCTCCAGAACCTTTCTGTCCCATCGACCTTCCGTTCTGCGAGCAATGTGCTCTGCCCACTGCCACTTAAGTTAGGCAATTGTAAGTGACCACGCCAAATTGACTACCGGTACATCGAAGTGTTGAAGTGTTTATACAAAAACGCCACCATGTCAGTTTGACTTCAGGATCAGACCTTGGAACCCATCCTTCTGCAGCGAGGTGTGAGACAGGGAGGCATCATATCTCCGAAGCTGTTTACCGCTGCACTGGAGGTCTTCAAGGTTCTGGACTGGAGAGGGCTAGGCGTCAACATCAATGGCGAGTACATCACTCACCTTCGGTTTGTCGACGATATAGTGGTTATGGCTGAGACCATGGAGGACCTCAGTACAATGCTCGATGATCTCAGTAGAGCTTCCGAAATAGTGGGTCTTAGGATGTACATGGACAAAACTAAGGTGATGTTGAATGCCCATGTTACACCCACTCCCATCAAGGTGAGAGACTCTACACTCGAAGTTTTGGGTGACTATGTCTACCTGGGACAAACGATCCATTTGGGTAGGGCCAACTTCGAGAAAGAGGTTAAATTCGACTCGGCTGGGAAGCGTTCGGGAAGTAGCGCGGTATGTTCTCGTCCAACTTACCACAGTCTCTCAAGACAAAAGTCTATGATCAGTGTGTTTTGCCAGTGACACTGTAGTCTAGTCTATGATATTTGGCTCAGCAACAGCAAAAAAATTATAAATCTCATTAGATCTAGTAAACAAATATGAAAGAATAAACTTCATCAGCGACGAAGTTATAAAGCTTTACAATTGACAATTAGAAATATAAGTCCAAAATAAACTGTGACGTCAAAGTCTGGTACGCCTTAGTTATAGAAAACGGCGGTTTCCAATAGAGGCAGATATGTTTAAAATCGTTATATCTCGTTGGATTTGCCGTCACTTTTGATTTTGTTTTTACTATTATTCTATTTTAGGACGACTTTATTTATTTTTTCAAGCATCATCATTATCATCTGCCTGCCCCTGTGCCATATTACTTGGGGTCAGCGCAACAGGTTTTCTTCTTCCATACCGTCCTGTCCCCCGTCACGCTATCACTGCCTCCTTTTTCTTTCTGGCATATGTTTCATATGTTGCACATTGCTCGCAGAAAGGATGGCCGATGGGGCAGAAAGGTTCTGGAGTGGCGACCGCGAACCGGAAGACGTTGCGGTGGAAGGCCTCCCACTAGGACCGATGACCTGGTGAAGGTTGCGGGTATCCGCTGGTTGCGAGACGCACGGGACCGGTCAATGTGGCGACGCTTGGGGGAGGCCTATGTCCAGCAGTGGACGTCTTTCGGCTGATATGATGATGATGATGATGATATGTTTCTGAAGCAAATTGCCTGATTATAATTAATTGCGTAAGCACAAAGTTTCTCGTATTTAATACGACTTAAGAACGAAATACAAAGACAAGTATTTTTTGCAACGTATTGTAAAAGAACATTCAGAAAACATTATCCTAACATGACACATAACTTAAAATTAAATTAAAAACTCGACTGCTTAAGAAACGAACTAAAAAGCTGTAAACAAGAAAAATCATGCTATAGAATCGGAGGATACTTATAAGAGATAATTTAGTAGGTTACTTATTGCTATATTGGAAAGCATGGGTGTTCATGGATAGTTGCTGCGTTGGTGCGAATCATACTTGAGAAATCGCTCACAACTGGTGTACCTTAAGGGTTTTAAATCCAAACAGTGTTATATACCATCGGACGTGCCTCAAGGGTCACTCTTGGGGCCTTTATTTTTCTTAGTTTTTATCAATAATTTGGGCCAGAGAATTGACTCGGAATACAAACTTTTTGCTGATGACTTAAAACTATATCGAACTATACACAATGAATCCGACATGGATCAGCTTCAACAAGACCTAAATAACGTTTATAACTGGTAACCTTTTTTTTATTTAGAGACATTTTATTGTGTAAGACAATAAAATGTCTCTAAATTAAAAATATGGAAAAGGAAAACATGTGTAACTTATTATTCAATTAATAATAGCCCTCTCCAAGAGGTGGATACTATTATACCTTGGAGTTTTAGTAGATAGCAGTTTAAGTTTTAGAAATCATTATGACCAAATGATTAGTCGGGCATCCAAATGATCGGGTTTCATCGTCAGAGAGATGAAAATTTTTAGAGAACCAATTATGACAATTACCATTAATAACAGTGTTATTCGCAGTATTCTGGAGTATTGTAGTACGGTGAGGAACCTGTTCTATCAGGTACACTCAGATCAGATTGAACGCGTGCAAAAAAGGTTTCTATATCATCTATGTTACTCAGATAACAGATGTCGTAGTCTGAACTCATATAAAACTAGGTTGAGTCATTTTAAGGTTAAATCTTTGAGTGTACGTAGGATAACATTAGATTTCATGTTTGTTTATTAATTAATTAATGGCCTAATCGATTCTGCCGAGCTCTTGGAGTAGCGACAATAAGTATCCCACGTAGTGGTAGCCGCCTAATTAACCGTAGAACTTTCATCCTGCCTCATAGTCGAACTAACATAGGTAATTTTTCACCCATATGCCGAATGCTTTCTCTTGCCAACTCCTTTCGTAGCGAAATAGATGTCTTTGCCGGTTCAGTACCTTCACTGAGATGCAAACTCAGAGATTTAATTGTATAACTACTTGTTCGAAGTTATTTTTTTATTTTAGTTTGTTTTATTTAATTTAAATTTGTTTTATGTAATTTAATTGATTGTAGATCTAATTTTAATTTACTCTAGCTTTAATTTAGATACCTTTATTTTTTAATTTGACTTGTCTTCATTTAAATTTATTATTGATTTTATTTAACGTTGCGGTTGATTTATTTTTGTTTTACTTTAATTTTAATTCAATTAAATTTATTTATTATAATTTTATTGTAATGTTGATTTAATTTTGGTTTATTTTGATTTAAGTTTATGGTTAGTTAATTTTAATTTAATTTTGATCTAGTTTTGATTTGATTTGTTTTAATTTATTTAATAGTAAGTGTTTTTATATGTGCATGTAAGATTCACATCGAGTAGATGTCAATCAGATTTTTCAATGTAGTACTTAATTTTTATGCACGTGTGATTATACATCAGTTTTGTGAACGATAATTTAAAAAAAAAGATACATAATTATTCGCAAACAGGCTGATCACCTGATTCTCCGACTGCCCAGCATGCTTTTTATTTCGCTTCTTCGGGTTTTTGATTTCTGATTTCTAAATTAACTTTTTTAATTAACAACTTTTTCGTAATCATTTTAAACATGTAAGTGGTATATAATTTTGTAATCACCTCTTAAAACCCTTCACTTTGATACCCTACCCGATGGGTTTGGAAGAAAAAAATATTTGGACCCGCACAATATGGCGCTCAAAATCCTGTTTTTTTTTTAACTTCACCTATGTAAGAACACTTGGGTGATCAAGATTTATCTAACAAAGTCTTAATTATATAAATCGGTCTAGCAGTTTAAAATATATTCGGTTATAAATAATAGTACATAAGCGACCGAGCTCCGCTCGGGTGAAAATAGAGGAAACGACGTTTTCTAAAAATGAAACCTATCTAGATCAATTTATCGACCACAAAACCCTGCATACTAAATTTCATGAAAATTGTTGGAGCCGTTGCCGAGATTCAGATTATATATATATATATATATATATATATACAAGACTTGCTCGTTTAAAGGTATTAGATTAGATTACATAAAAACATAGAAGATACGCGCGAAAAACATAACCATTTCATTGCAGTCGGGTAAAAACACGACGGCCAACCACTTTGTAAAATTGTAAGCCAAGTGTTCTTGAATGAACCCTTAACATTTGAACACAACAATGGCACATTATATGAGATTACACGCTTAAAGATACACAAAACAAAAGCCCGAAAATTCCTAAACCCGAAAAGGTTAAGGTCACGAATTTTGTGTTATTATTTCTACAAGAACTTACAATACACAAGGCTTATTACAAGTATGGCTTTAGGTAATAGTAATTGAAATCATAATATCTACTTATATAAGTATCATTCATACTAATTGAATGTGCTTACGTCCAACCAAGGACGTGGCTTGAGGTAATTATTCCTAAAAAAACAGGCTGAAGGACATAATGAGGTATTAAGGTACTTACAGGATACTTGGAACACTGCTTGGAGTCGAGTGATCACTACACTTGTCCACTTAATCCTATTTCACGATAGTTTTTCTTCGCACACGCGAATTTGAGCCGGCCGGCATTGCTTTCGAGTTTTTACTGAATGTTTTGTTACCCGCCGCAAGATGGCGGAGT
Source organism: Anorthoa munda (assembly GCA_945859665.1). NCBI lineage: Eukaryota > Metazoa > Arthropoda > Insecta > Lepidoptera > Noctuidae > Anorthoa > Anorthoa munda. The sequence goes on along the minus strand of OX243907.1, from coordinate 2,088,607 downwards.
GGATAGATTGTCTTTGCTGCATTCGGAGATGTATGAGTGCGTTTTGGCGATGAATTTGAAATTTATAGATAAAGGAAAGGATGGGACTAGGAAATTCATCCCAAAGCCTGTTCATATCCCCCCTTTGAAATCAACCAGGAATTTCATAAGATAAGATAGATAAAGTTCGAGACTTACAGCTATGCGGATTCATAAGTTACTATGCTGATAAGATAGATTCTGAATTTATGTTTAAGTTATAAACTTAAGAACTAAATAAGTTTGTGAATGTATTATATAAATGTGACATGGAATATATATAACTGTTAAGATATAAGTAGATAATTAATTATTTAGTTCGATTGGAAGTGGGCAAACTTTCACGGCAGGTCTTACAAATAAGCTTTAGATGTTTTGACCGTCACAACACGAATAATATTATCCTTACCCGGATGGAGCTGTACAACGCGGCCTAGTCTCCATTCGTTAGCAGGTAAGTTTGGTCCAAAAATGGTTACAAGATCGTTCAGTTTTGGCTGACGGTTGCCGTGTTTAAACCACTTCATTCGCTGTTGCAATGTATGCAAATAGTCCCTTTGCCAGGTGCGCCAGAAGCTTTGTGATAGGCGCTGTAATAGCTGCCAACGAGTACGTAAAGTGTCGTTTTCACCAAAAACCGCTTCAGGTAGATTAAAGGTCGACCGATGAGGAAGTATCCAGCAGTAAGAGCGTCAACCTCGCCGGGATCAGAAGATAATTCCACTAACGGTCTAGAGTTTAACATGGCTTCCACCTTTGTTAGAATAGTATAAAATTCTTTAAAAGTAAGAATTTCCGATCCAATGACACGCTTGAGATGGTATTTTGATATTAATGAATATATTTATTTTCATTGTATACCGTGAAATGAGAGTTATTAACGATATTTTTGGTTTATTATATTAATTTCTCCTACAATATCTTAATTAGTTCTAAGAGTTTATCAAGGAAGTGCCGATTTTAGCTTAAATTACATTATTAGATCGTTAATGAAGATATATTAGGTATAGGTACGTGATCGTATAGATCGTTGTATTTATTGGAGCCATTTTGTGTCAGGTTTATGTAGATAAATAGATACAATACTTTCTTCTTAGGTTTATTTGGTTTGCGTTTATGAAATGAAATTGAGATTTCCTGTTGCACAATTATATTCTCCGTATTACATTATATTTTCACCAGTCATTAACCATAGACACAAACAGAGTAGATAAAATAGATTCTTACTTACTAGTGTTCTGCTCTATGGCAGAATGTGAAACCGATAAATCGATATAGCCAACATGTTACTAAACACTTTAATATTAAAACACAATTATATATTTAATACCATTTAAATCATATTTATCTGGTACTGCAGAGTAACACGTAAACGAACACGAACCTAACTTTTTCTGATGATGATGATAATACGAATCAATTACTTAATAAGTTTTTATTAATAATAAACCTGTGAAATTGTACAAAAATTGTGGGTTGTATCTTCCGCATGTTATTGCATGTGCCAATAAGTAAGTATAAGCCAAGTGGCTTGTATGTTCACTTGTGTAGTTATATTACAAAGTTAAACAATTTTAAGCTTGAAGATGAAGAATTTTTCTATGTAGAAATAGTTTAGTAAACAAGTTACAATGTTTTTAGACAAGCTTTTATATTAAAAACTGTATTGTCACGAGAAACAAACGTGTGTGTTTTATTTCAGCTCAATTGAATACCGGGTGGAAGTGCCAAACTAAATAAAATCTTATAAAAAAGATGGCTTCACTACAGATAAAAACTTTTCAAATAGTTGTCAATGTAAGCGCAATATGCCGCAATAACGTTCCCAATAGGCAACGTCAAACAATTGTCTCGGAATTCCTGATGTCGATATAAATAGTAAATAGTTTCCTCAGTCCTATTTTGATTCAATTTCCGGTTCTTTTAAAGTTTCTGTTACGTTGCTGATCGATTGAAACCTTGGATTGAAGCATTTTACTTTTAGTCAAGCATATCCCTTGTATATTTACTCAAAATGGTGAATATGTTTGACTGATTGAAAACTATTTCCACTGCCACGAGTAATACAAACGAATGCTAAGCTAGTGAATATATGTTGATTATGAGCGTAAAGTACGTACACTACCTGTACGTACTTTACGCTCATAATCAACCTGTGTAAGTACGGAGTTTCAGTAGGATGCGAGGCTAGCTTATACCGATTTAAGTGTATATACCACTTATACCACTTATATATATATATGGCTTACACTGGATTAGGCGGGTTTAAGTATAGCTTGCCATAAAGTCTGATCAGTCAGTTCCATTCTGACCGCGGTGTGCGTCGCTCGCTTTCACAATGCCGATCGACGGCAGAGATAGTGACTTAGCAAGAAGTAGTAATTTTGACAAGTTAAATGAGTGTGAACATCGATGTAAAGAGTGTAAGGTTGTGATCAATGAACTATTGGCATTTCTGACTCATAAGATAGATACTTTACCGGAGACTGGGATTCTACAGATTTGGCTCAGTACCTATTCTAATGAGGAAGTGGAAACGGCAAGATCTATTGTGTATAAACTATTGGCACCGCAGAAAAAGTACACTGCGCGACGTAAGGAGGGCTCGGCACAGAAAAGCTTACAAGATATCATAAAGATCTTAAAGGAATTTGAACCGGACCACCTTCCAGCTTTTGTATCGAGAAACTTAAATAAATTGCCACCTGTTTCATTTGACTATGTGGATGTGACAGCGTTTCTAAAAAAAATGGCTATATTGAAAACTGACGTGGCTTCTATGAAAGCCAAAAGTAACACGACAACCTCATCCTCGGATATGGAGATTTTAAAATCGGAAATTGACACATTAAAATGTATGGTCATGGAACTTAAAGTACATGAACATAAAAGTAAACAAACGCAGGTAGAAGCTAATTGTGTTGCGGAGAAAGGGAGTCAACGTATGAAGCCCATTTCCTCGCTCTCGCTCGCACCTACTACGAATTCTAGCAATTGTACCGTTAATGTTCCTACGATGGTACCGGTAATGAGCTCGAGTTCAAGGTCGCCAGGACGAAAAACAAAAACAACAGCTGACTTATCGCATGCGCCGCTATACAGAGATATATTGATAAGTACAGTGCAAACAAACACTGCTGGTAAACATAATAATAATGAGGATGATAAATTTACGCTAGTGGAGAAGAAGAGACGGAAGAAGTTTGCAAACATGAGTGGTACGGGTCAAAGCTCAAATAAACTACAGGTTGCTCAGTTATCTTCGACTGTCTACGTGTCTCGATTAAACAAGGCAACTACCGTGCATGATATTCGGACATACATCAGTGAAATGGGTGAAAACTGTGTGAAAGTGGAACTCCTTGCTCAGAAACACGAACTAGAATTTATATCTTTTAAAATTACTGTTGATAAAAATAGGCTAGAAAGATTTTTAAGTGTTGACTTTTGGCCTGTTGGTGTTAGGTTTAGGCGATTCCGTGAGTATACGGCAAGAGGAATTAAGAATCAGAATAACTAATTATGGATTGTAAGCTAACTATATTATCCTAAAATTGTAAATCTATTAAAAGATAGGTACAATGTGTGCGGGAACTTACTAAATCGAACGATATTGTGCTGCTGCAGGAAACTTGGCTGCTACCCCATGACCTTGATTTTATAAATGAAATTAATGAAGATTTTTGTTGTGTAGCCAAGTCTTCTGTTGACACTTCCGCAGGGATATTGAGAGGTAGGCCATTATGTGGAATAAAACAAAATTCCCGTGTGTGTCGCCTATTAGCTGTAGTAGCGACCGCTTAGCGGCTGTGCGAATAACGACGGGTATGGGATGCGTCATAGTTATAAATGTGTATATGCCGGTGGATAACGCCGATAACTTGACAGAATTCATTGATTGTTTGGGTGCAATTAATGCAATTATAGAAGAAGGCGATGCACAATGTGTTTATGTTCTCGGTGATTTTAATTCGCACCCCTCCGCGAAATTTGGACATGAATTGATAAAGTTCTGTACTGATATGGAGTGGGAATGTGTAGATTTTAATTTACTTGGAGTGGAATCAGAAACTTTTACCTTTATGAGTGAGTCACACGGTAGCCGGCGATGGCTTGATCATTGCATCGCAACAAAGGCGGCATGGGATACTGTGATGGCGGCGGACGTCATATCCCGTCATTATCCCTTGCGTATTGTCTGCGATATTACGTGCATGACTACTGAAACGGCCTCAGCCGTCTGCCGTGATCACCTTAATAACATCAAATGGGGCAAACGCACCACAGACCAAATAAATATGTACCAAAAATATTGTATTAATAAGCTAGGTAATGATTTTAATATTTTTAAATGTGATTGTGAAACCAACAGAAAGTGTAAGCACTATGACAAATATTGTGAAGCAATTGATATTTATTATACTCACATTGTTGATACATTGCAGGCAGCTGCTATACTGAGTTCTCGTGCAGGTGAACAGAAGCGTTACAAAAAGGTGACAGGGTGGCACTACCATGTGAGGGACTATCATCAGACAGCTAGGTTCCATTTCAAGGTTTGGGTGGAGGCTGGTAGGCCATTACAGGGATTGATTTTTTTTAAATGCGTAGTAGTCGTGCTATGTTTAAAAATAAAATCAAATGGTGTCAGAAAAATGAAGAAAGTATAAAGATGAACATTTTGGCTTTGCACAGAAAAGAAAATAATTTTGTTAAATTTTGGAACGCAACTAAAAATTTAGTTTTAAACCGAGCCTGCCAGTCTCTGTCGATGGTTTGCAGGAGACGAGTCGGATAGCTGACTTCTTTGCCAGTAAATTTAAAATAGACCCAATGCATGCGGATTGCCAGCTCAGCGCTGAGACTGTCGCTACTGAGTCTCTGCCACCTTTTACGTTAGAAGATGTTATCTCTGGTGTAAGGAATATGAAGCGTGGTAAGTTACCGGGACACGACGGTCTCAGTGTTGAGCACCTTATCTGGGGTAGTGGCAAAGTGTTTCACCATTTAAGTGTGTTTTTTAATCTATGTGTGAGGCACGCCTACTTGCCGGAATTTTTAATGAAGACTGTGGTAGTACCTGTCGTCAAAAATAGAACAGGCGATTTAAGTTCATCAGGCAACTACCGACCAATCTCGCTTGGTACTGTTATAGGCAAAGTGCTGGAACGTCTCATACAGCCCGAACTGCAGAGGAACATAAAAATTGACGATGCTCAGTTTGGTTTCCGACCCGGTCTCTCAACAGACTCTGCTTTTATAAGCCTAAAGAGTATAATATCATACTACACCCGTAGACGAACTTCAGTGTACGCTTGCTTTTTAGACCTGAGTAAAGCTTTTGACCTGGTGAATTATGGAATCCTCTGGGACAAACTAAAAAATTCTCAAGTACCTCATCAAGTTGTAGATCTGTTGAGATACTGGTACGGGGGCCAAACCAATCAAGTGAAATGGGATGACACCTTATCTAGTAGTTATAGGCTAGATTGTGGTGTTCGCCAAGGGGGACTGACTTCTCCGGACCTTTTTAACCTGTATGTGAATGATCTGATCGCGGAACTCAGAGGTACCAGAGTCGGCTGTCATTTAGGCAATGTTTGTATGTATAGCTTGAGCTACGCTGATGACATGGTTCTTCTGAGTCCCTCGATCAAAGGGTTGAGAAGATTGTTGTCGGTCTGTGAGCGTTATGCTAATGCTCATGGATTGAAATATAACGTTCTCAAAACTGAATCCATGGTTTTCAAGTCTGGTGTTGGTCCGGAGAACTATTTATTTGAATGGTCAAAACCAAAAGTCAAAACCAGTCTTTATTTGAATGGGGCGACCATAAAGGTCGTAAAGCAGTTCAAATACTTAGGGCACACATTGACGGACAGACTCTAGGATGACTGCGATATAGAACGAGAGCGGAGGGCCCTCTCAGTGAGGAGTAACATGCTCGCACGCCGATTTGCGAGGTGCACCAATGATGTCAAGAACACTCTTTTCAAAGCTTATTGCCTGTCGATGTACACTTGCCAACTTTGGTGCAACTTTACAAAAAAGATGTACAGTACATTAAGAGTTCAGTACAATAATGCTTACCGAACTCTTATGAAACTACCAAGATACTGCAGTGCTTCGAGCATGTTTGCCGAAGCGAGAGTCCCGGACTTCTACGCAATCATGAGGTCGAGAATTGCGTCTTTTTGGCAAAGTTTGAGATGTGCCAGTAATAGTATTTTGAGGGCTGTCTTGTGCAACCTAGCTAGTCCCATATTTAAAAACTGGATTTCTGTACACCTGAACGAGAACAAAAAATGACGTGAGACTATATAGTTTTATAAGACTATGGGTACCTATACATACCTTCATATGTGTAAAATTTAATCAGGTTTTAATTTATTTATTTTTATCTTATCTTGTAATGCTATTTTTGTATATGGGTATTTTGCCTGCAATAAACGATTATTATTATTATTATAAACGTTGAAGAAGTCCAATCTCTGATCTCTGATTTGTTTAGACATACTGCAACCTGTTTGATTTCCAATTTACATACCTAACTAATAATTCCTCTCTTTTTCGGATTAGATTGTTTCATATGATATTTCTCATAATAAGAATGCTTAAAAATATCTCAAAATAAAATATTCCACTGTACTCATGGGTTAAAAATGTAAAGATACGGCCTTTCTAACTTTTGCTTATTAATATTTATGTGGTATCGCGCACACGACCACTGCCGAAGATGACCACTTGGCGAGTTTGCTTCGGTCTAGTATGACCTTTGTGTAACCAAATAGTGGCGTCAAAAAAATGCACGGTCTGCCCTGTTCTTATTATATAAGTCCATGACTATAGAATATAGTAGAAATATACTATAATTTATAATAATATGTCAATCACTTCTAAATTACTAAATCGTACCATTCATTCTAGATAGAAACGAGAGACGTCCATTTCTGCACCGAGGAGTGGCCTGGAGACAGGAAGAAACAGTTCGGCATGCTGAGCTTCACATTAGTATACGCTATTCCTGGTAAGTCTGCTTTCAAAGTCAAAAATACTATCCTCTGGTTTCTGGGACGAAATTATCCAAGCGTCACAAGCAAAGGGATACGGTCCACTGTTGATAAACTCAACCAATAAAAAAATCATCTAATTAACATAAGTAGTAAGGGAAGTACTTTAATTTTTGAGAATTCACTATATCTTCCTTGGAGAAAGTTGTAGACTTGTTGAAAGGCTCCGCTCTGTGACGTCAGTGGACCGGAGTTTTTATGCTATTCGATTGATTGGCTCCACACTTTTCTCCGTTCCGCGCAAGTGGACAGGCAGCTTTGAAAATATGACTACCCATTTTCGTTATACGAGTACCTTGTATAGATGTAGAGCTGCTTAGATTTCAACGAATCGGCTTATATCTAATGAGCGTTCTTTTTATTAACATTTTCCCTCAATTTGCCGTTCCTTAAACCAAATTTTTTTATACATTGAACGATTTCATTATAATGCTTGCTCTTCAATATTACTTAGTGACAATGTGACGCCAATAAACCTTTAATTCCTCATTCCCAGGATTTGCTCATTTTCTTGGAAAGATCATTGGAAAGATTGCTCCACAAATTATATTAGACGGAATTATAAGAAACGTATTTAACACATTTTCTTTTCCGATGAGATATTTAAGATATTTATATAAAATGCTCGTTAATGGCACCTGGAAACTTCACGATGATCAAAGAATTTGAAATTATCGGCAATATTTTGTACATAGCTACTCTAAGCGTTCCAGATTAGCACGGCACAAAATTATACACAATAATCTTTCTCGAGCGATAAACTCTTTTCAGTAGTGGAAACCGTATCAAAATCTGTTGCGTAGTTCAGAAGAAGTTAGCTGAAAAACAGAAATAACGATGACAAAGTTTAAGGCGGATAATGACTTGGTTTTATACTATTTAAAGATTGTATCTGTGTTGATCGTATAACTAGCCGTGTTTTGTATGTAATAGAATAGATAGGCAACAGTAGAGAGGAGTCTTAATGTGCTGTATAATAGAATTTCAGATCCATTTGTGACTTGTACTTTCAAATGAATCCTAACTGAATCAAGTTAGGACGTGGGATGTTCACTGGTTTACTAAAGGTTTCTGTAAAGACTGTTAGGTATTTGGAAAGCTTGACAATATGAATATATTTGAAATATGTTTTATAGTCTAAGCCTAATAGAGAAATAATATTGCACAGAAAATATTTAAGCATACAAAAACACAAAGTATATAAAAAAAATATCTCATTCCAGAATAAGATAAATATAGGTCATAAAAAATGTATTTTTAAAGTTCATGCTGATGAATTATATTTCGATATTAAAGGGGCTGTTCAAAAAAATAAAAATATGCTTTAAATTACAGAGATTACTTAGACAGATAAAAAGTATAGATTTGGCTTCAATAACCTTAGCAAAGACCACAAAAAAGACTGTGATTTCATAAACTTATTTAGGTGAAATAAAAACTCAAATCTGAAAAACTAAATAAGTACGATAAAGATTCCATCTCGGCCTAAAATAACAAAGTCCCAAACCAATTAACTGTAAGCCGGTAGACCAAATGTCAATCAAGTCTTATACAAATTAAGTCGGTATTCACGAGAAAAAAATAATATACTATTATTGAGCTAAATCACGGTATTATAATATCAACTGCGCTTGGACTTTACAATAGAAGACGAAAAAACGTATTATATTACTATAAATGTGTAAGTTTGCATGGATGGATGTATGTATGTTTGTTACTCAATCACGCCAAAATCGGGATGAAATTTGGCACAGAGATAGATTATAATTTTTATCCCGGTATAATGTTGGGATGATAAATCACTTTCCACGCGGGCGGAGCCGCTGGCAGTAACTATTTAAATAGTAATATCAGCCTGTTACTGTCTCAAACTTTCATACAGAGAAGTTACGAGCATTATAATCACTACGCATGCACAAGGTGGGTTGGTGATTTTAAATTTACTATAAGTCCAGGTTTCGTCACAATATTTTGCTTCACCGATTTCAGCGATCTCCAAGATAAAATTAGAAAGTTCACCTGAATTGAAAAAGCCACTGATAGTTGCTCGGAGTTGTACCCACGACTTCAAGCACGAGAGGCGAGGGCTTAGCCACTGAACAACAACAGGACTGTTAATAAACAAATGAGGACATAAATAAACAAAAAAATAATTTGAGTAGGATTATTGCTACAACAGTATCTACAGTAAAAAGATTTGTTTCCACATGACGTTAAACAAAGTAAAGTACCTACAGTACAAATAAACAGTCCACTAATAAGGACCAAAGAGAAGCAAATGGTTAAAGGATCCGCCTTCAAAGAAGTTTTATAAATTATTTGTCGGAAAACCCTTGTAAAACAAATACCCCATGGGTGAGCCAAATGAAATTCCATCTATTTTCAATATATAACGGAAGTTTTTCGTCTAACAGTGTTTCCTTATCACTTTTGCAATGTTTGTTTACGTGGTCCCCCGTAACATTTGAATCGGAATGGTGTATTTGTTATTTTGGGCTATTGGCAAGCTTTTTACGTTGTTATTACATAGTTGTTTATGAGGTATGTGAGCTCTGAGCTCATAAAATATTGTTCAAATTTTCCTAAGCAGGTTTTTTACTAATATTGTTGTTTGTTTTTCCTTTCATTTGACTTCTCATTGTTAAAGGAGTTTTTTATTCGACCTATAAGTAACTAACTGAAGTACTTTGGTATGTCGGCCACTTTAAATGGGATTTTTGTGTCACTGTTGACCACAATCATGTCTAATATTGTACAACCAAAAAAAAACCGGCCAAGTGCGAGTCGGACTCGCACAAGAAGGGTTCCGTACCATTATCGCAAAACACTGCATAAAATTCACGTTTGTTGTATGGGAGCCCCCCTTAATTTATTTAATTTTAATTTATTAATTATTATTTTTTGAAGAGAATATACAACTAAACATTCTGTGAATATTTCAAGCGTCTACCTGTTGCCGTTATTAATATCGAGCAAAAAACGGCAAAAATATCACGTTTGTTGTATGGGAGCCCCCCTTTAATATTTATTTTATACTGTTTTTAGTATTTGTTGTTATAGCGGCAACAGAAATACATCATCTTTGAAAATTTCAACTGTCTAGCTATCACGGTTCATGAGATACAGCCTGGAGACAGACGGACAGACAGACAGACAGACAGACAGACAGACAGACAGACGGATCGCGAAGTCTTAGTAATAGGGTCCCGTTTTTACCCTTTGGGTACGGAACCCTAAAAAACAGCAAAATAAAAATATTTGCTGCAAAATAAGCTTCGTTCATGTCGAAGGCATAATAGATTTACTACTGGAGGAGAAATCTTTTGTTGTTTATGAAGAATGTTTATTGGCAAGCAAGCGAAATGTAACGAACCCGTCATTTTGTTCTGGCATTAGGATTTACGAGGTGATCCAGATGTATAACAGTTTTTAGGGTTGTTTGATTTGATAGTTTTAACACGATTTTATTAGCTTGGTATGTATGTATCTATGTAACGGAATCTTTGAACGCGATTTTCACCCCTTTAAAATATCGGATCAAACTGATTTGAAACTTTACACACTTATCAAGGACTTATGACAATGCAATAAATTAAATAATTTGTCCCATTATCCTTACCAGGTATCTGTAATGTAGGTAGATTCATATTAAACAGTTTGTACGTAAGTCGGTAGATTTATATTGGTCAATCTATTTATAGCTCTGAGGTGGAACGCTCGACTTTTATTTAATGTCTATAAAAGTGTATTTACGCTATTTTACATTTTTTCTTTGTTTGTCTCACTATTCATATGGCCGTTGCATCGTTGTCACATTGTGGCGTTCGTTTGTCTGTCCTTAACCATAGGGGAATAACCGAACACCTTTATTTTAGCCTACTGCTGGGCAAAGCGCCTAAGTTTTCCATCCATCATTAAATTTTTCCTTCCCCAGCCAATCCGTTAAGAACGAGTCTAGTCTAAACACCTTAATTTACGTGTTATAAATTTACTATAATATTAGGTTTGTATAGGAGTAAGTGTATTAGGTATACTAAAAATCAGTAATTAGCCATTACATTTAGAATGGAATTGATTAATTTATTGACCTCTAGCAGACATTAATTACGCGAGCGGCGTAGCGTCAGGATCCGACTGGTGACTGACAGGCGATCTATTTTGTGACTCTCAATTCAGTAATGTGTTTGTTGATGACTCGGAGATAAAGAGAACACTTTTTATTAAAGAGCATTATTTGGGTTTGGGGTTTTTCAAAGTTGACCTGTTGTAATTTTAGCTTACCTAATAGGCTAGTATTTTTCTTTATCCGTTGCCAGAACTATCCGCGCGGCTCCCTTCACGTGGTCCTAGATCGACTGTGTTTTTTTACGGGATATATAGTAAGCCTAGGAAACTCAGCTCTATCAGACAGTATTGTTATCGGTTTAGAACTGGCAGAAATTACAAATATATAAACAATCATAGAATCCATTATTATTAATAACTAGCTGTGCCCGCGGCTTTGCTCCCGTCAACTACCTACCCTACCCTACTTACATACCTACCTACCCAACTTACCTACCTGCACAGAATATTATTTACTTTAGGGAGAAAAATATTGACTTTATACAAAAAAAAAGTAAATACAGTTTTGCTACGCGTGATCTAGTAGCACTTCAGAACAACACACCGAAACGAAACAAAATAAAACACCTTTTTTTTTTTTTTTTTTTTTTTTTTATTGATTGGCTTGCGCTTGACCACTATCTCACCCGATGGTAAGTGATGATGTGGTCAACGATGTAGCACGCTTACCTAGAAGAAACCTATTCACTCTTGACTTAAAGACTCCCAGGTTGTAGCTATCAGGAAATACAGACTCCGGCAGGGAATTCCACTCCTTAGCTGTACGCATAATGAAAGTATTCCCAAAACGTTTGGTGCGTATGGGTGGGATGTCCACCATGTACCGATGACGCATCGCCGTACGTCTTGTAGTCCGATGATGGAACGGGCTAGGAGGAATTAGTTCATGCAATTCCATCGCACACTACCCGAAATGTAACCGATAAAAAACCGACAGACTGGCAACTTGGCGCCGATGTTCAAGGCTCTGGAGCCTAGACTCGACCAGTATCTCATTGCCGATGAGCCTCTTGGCCCGTTTTTCGATCGACTCTAGTGCATCCAGCTGGTACTTCGCAGATCCGTCCCAGAGATGAGAGCAGTACTCCTTGCATGACCGAACTTGCGCTTGGTACAAGTTGAGCAACTGTTTTGGCGTGAAGTACCGTCTCACCTTTGAAAGAATCCCCAACTTTTTGGCAGCCAGTTGAGCTTTTGCCTCAATGAATGGACCAAAATTGAGGGTCGATGTCAATGTAACGCCAAGAAGCTCAAGATGGTCCGTTATCGGCACGGTCACATCACGGAAAGAAGGAGCCGGGTGGAATTGGCTCTTTTTAGCGGAAAAAAGACACGCCTGGGTCTTAGTAGCATTGAACCTGACTAGATTGGCATCACCCCACTCGGAGACTGCCTTCAGGGACAGATTCAAGCGCCCAACCATAGCCTCCCGGAGAGACCGGATCTGAGGCCCAGTAGCACGCGCGTCGGATACGTATCTCTCAGCAACAGTGCTGTCGTCTGCATACCCAAAGGTGCCGGGTTTTAACAGATCATTTATGTGCAACAAGAACAATGTTGCTGAGAGTACCGATCCCTGAGGGACCCCGGCATTGATATCCAGTTGGTCAGATGAGCGGCCATCAATAACCACTCGTATAGACCGGTCCCTCAGGAAGTCCGCGATCCAATCGCACAGTCCATTGGGCAGACCGAATGAAGGAAGCTTATCAATAAGGCTCTCGTGCCAGACCCTGTCGAAAGCCTTCGAGATGTCGAGGGAGACGGCAAGCGCTTCCCCGTGCTTCTCGACGGCCTCACTCCAGATGTGAATTATTCGGCATTCGGCACTTTTCCAGTCTCATATGAAAGGCGAAACAGGCGTGTCAGGATCGGAGACAGTTCAGGCGCACAAGTTCTCAGAACAATTGCCGGTATCCCATCGGGGCCACTAGCTTTGTTCACGTCAAGGTTGCGCAGCACCCTACGGACGTCCTTTTGATGGATGCGAATGTCCGACATACTCGTCTCGCATCCGTCAGGGGAAGGAGGGGGCTGCGTGTTACCAGAATCCAGACGTGAAGATTCCGCAAAAAGAGAGGCAAATAAGTTTGCTTTCTCCTCAGCGGAGTGGGCCAGTGTTCCGTCGGGTTTCAGCAGTGGTGGTAGTGAGGGGCGGCAGAAATTCGATTCAACCGACTTAGCCAGGGACCAGAACGCTTTACTTCCGGCTGGATAGGAAGCAAGTTTGGTCCCAATACGGCTTATGTGGTCAAACCGAGCCCTTCGCAATACCCTCTTGCAGGACTTGGCAGCCCTATTAAAGGCTCTCTTCCGCTGGCTCACGTCGCTAGCCTTGCGCGTCCGAGCGTCGACCCATGCGAGGTACGCCTCATGTTTAAGCGTGTTGGCGCGATTGCACTCGGCGCCAAACCATGGCCGGTCAACGCTAGACATTGCTACGTCAGAAAATGGAATGTAGTACTCCATTCCCTGACGCAACACATCGGTTACGGCATCCGCACACGACGAGGGATCAGCTGAAGAAAAGCAAGTGGGCCGCCAAGGATAAGAAGCGAAAAACGAACGCATCTCATCCCAATCTGCTGACCTGTACCGCCAAACCCGCCGAGTGCCTCTTGGGCTGGGATCGGGCGGGGAGTAAACGGATACAGACTTCACCAGACAATGGTCGGAGCTACCCAAAGGTGAAGATACCGACACAGAGTAGCGGTCTGGATCTGTTGTCAGCAGAAGGTCCAAGCAATTGGCAGTGTGCGAATCAACATCCGGCACCCTCGTTGCTCCCTGGACCAGCTGGGCGAGATTTAACGCAAGCGCAAGCTTTCGCGTCTCTCGCCCAGCATGATCAGTGTACTGGTATGGGAAGAGCCACTCCTGGTGGTGGGCATTGAAATCCCCCAGTATCACTAATTGGGCAGAAGGGTACCGCTGCTGTGCCGCATCAGCCGCCTCACACAGATGCTCCGTAAGCCTGGTTGTCTCCTGATCTCCACTGTGCGATCGGTAGACACAGGCGTAGATAATTTTATCTAGGCCTGTGTCCACCAGTGCCCAGAGCACGGAAAACCTTGAGTCCTCAAGGTTTCGGAGACGCCGATAACAGATGTCGTCTCGGACGTACATGCAAACACCCGCGCGTGGTTTAAAATTGTGCTCCAGGGTAAACCATGGGTATGATAAGTACGACACGTCTGACGGACATCCGATCTGCGTCTCCGAAAGGAAAAGAAGAGCTGGTCTATTAGTCTCCAGGTGGTGATGGACTGCTTCGAGATTTGAGTGCAGCCCTCTTATATTGCTGAGGTGCACTTTGTGTGACAGGGAGTGCTGCCGCTGTACAGCTTTTCTTCTGTGATTCTTCATATCAGTGTTAGAGTGAAAAGGGGAGGAGAAGGCAGTGAGATGAGGTTCCACGCTGGCAACCCACAGACACGCACTGACAGGACGCCATCAATAGGGGACTGGTCTGGAGACTGCGGGGACGCCCGAGCCCCCCCGGGAATGTCCATCGGGCCCTGTCTTCTGGTCGCCAACCAGCACGATGGTGCATTCCGGGATTTTTCGACAGTTGGCGGGGCAGCCTTTCGTGTGTGGCTACCTGCGGTCGGCTAGCGGCGCACCGTGCCTCGGATCCCGCTACCCTCCGCGACCAGTCTCCCGATACGCCCATAACAGCGCGCGTCAGACCGGTCCGCCTGCAGTGGAACAGCTATCTCAACCCAACTCCTCTAGTTGGCTACACCGAGCATCGTACCGGAACACGGCTAGGCCGCTTGGCGGTACGTCTTTGCCCAGGGGCCACGTGTAGGGAATCGTATGGGGTGCTCTCCTACGGACGAGGGTGACTCAGCCCCCAAAAACCAAACACCTATCCATAACTGGGACTCAAAACCGGAACCTTGGGCGTAGTAGGCCACCGCGCTTATCATTAGGCGGACGGGCAGTCGTGACGGCAAATTTACGAACCACATTGCACACACGTCAATGTCATAATTGACATTATTACTATGCTTAGATACCTAAAATCTCATAAAACTTATTTTTTTTGTCCTGAATTATTATTTTTACTCTAGCCACACCTGAAATACCCCTAGAAGTTAAATCGTTGATTCGACCTATAGAGTTGACATCCCCTGCCTATAGTTCTCGCCAAACTTCTTGCCCGCCCTGAAGTTGGCTACATTGGCTGCGCTGTAATAAATCTCGAAAAAAAGATTTTTAGTTTTAGTTCAGTTCAGTTAGAATAACTAATAGCTTAGCATGTGTGTATTTACAAACTATAATGAAATATTAAAAGTGATTTAGTGTACGCTTAAAATGGATAACAGACCCTCGAATTCAAGGGGGCCAGTGCTCTCCTTTGCCTCACCTGTGGCGGCGGCGCCACCTGAGATCATTACCACGCCCGAGATTCAAAAATGGATGTCTTCTATTGAGCTGCATCTGAATGAAGTCTGCTCTATTGCCGCGGATGGAAAACTCAATTCGGAGCAGAAAATGAAAATAACAAACCTTTGCCGTAAAATAGGATCCGGTACCTCACAAATGGCAGTGCTATACCAGTCGCTAAAGGCTAGATCTCTACTAACGCACAGTATGGTTGAATCCCTTACTGAAAAGCGAGACCTGTCAGACCACATCATGGACCTAAGGAAGACGATACAGGACTCAGTTACTGCGGGAAATGTTTCTTTTGCCAAAATGGTAAAAAAGGGAGCAAATAACTTTGTGCGCCCCAATAACTGTTGCTTGGTTTTGTTGGTTATCCTTTAACACCCTGGCTATTTTTTATGGAAATATTTTTGGTGTACAAAAACAACTTTTCCCTTTTCCCTTTTTCTGGAAAATAAAAAAAAAGTAATTCAAAATAAATAATACTCTTTAACATTTATACGCAATTAACTTCCTAATTGGAATAGAAATAAATAATAAATTTGCATTTCAACGAATTATTTGGTATGCCTAAAATCTTACGTTTCAATACGGACTCGATCAGGAATATGCGGTAAGCGCCGTAACCTTCGGGTAACTTCGTATTCTCTATGGTATGGCAGGTGGTCGAGCGCAACCGTTAGAGTCCATCCAACGAAAGAAATTCCGTAGACGCGGCGCTAGTTTCTATGCGACTGTACGCTATCCTCTAACAAATCTTGTTAGTTCCATGTATTTTCGCGGGATTTTTTTTGTTGGACGGACTCTATGAACTACTGCGCCGCCGCACCCGCCGCACTGGGTATGACGTCATACCCGATGCGGCAAGTGTTCTGTGGGTGGGTGAGTGGTGTAGATAATAAAGTACGTAGGGCCGTACCGTCATACGATTTAGTTCGGCGCGTAGCTCGACATTATACCTATCGGGTACGGACCGGGTCTCTGCTGTACATAACCGGTCTGCGTACTGGTAAACTCATACTGGGTTTTTATACCTGTACCAGTATATAAGCACCATCCCGTTATTTTATTTTTGATTTAATTTTGTTATCATTTTAATTTTTGTTGTTATTTTCTATCATCTGTTAGCGGTTAGAAATTTATTTCTTGCTTTCTTAAATTCTTTCTTGAATTTATCTTATAATTTTTCGATTATTAAGTGTTTTTATAATGTGCATGTAAGATTCACATCTAGTAGATATCAATCAGACTTATTTTGTTGAACATAATTTTTTGCATACTCGATTGTACATCAGTTTTGAGAATTACAAATAACAAAAAATAAAAAATAAATCCCTACTGTTGCCCTTTGCACTAGGAGCAGAGCGGACGCTCTCAATCAACTTAGAAGTCTGATAGAAAGCCGACGACTGACGAAAGTTGTCAACTCTCGCCATCAAACGTATAAGTTTGGCGAGTTTAGAATTAAGTAACACCTCTGTATTAAAATTACATTAAATAAATAAATAAAAAAAAAGTTTGCCGAGGGACATTCAGAATATAGTTGTATTGTATAATATTGGTTTGCATGAGTATCATCTGTCATAATTAGCAAAACAATAAAAAAACAATAGACAGACGCCTTTTAAAGTCGTCGTGACAGTTGAGGGAAGCCTAGTAATTCCGAATTGAAAGATAATTCGTCAGGAGTTTGCTTCAATAGTCCTTAAATATTTACTATAACTTCATCATCGCTTATGAAACCATTTAGATTAACCTAACATTCATTAATCCCTCCCCTAATTTATGTCCATTCTGAGAACGGAAATTTTTTACGCCTAGTGGCTCGAGATAGGGTCGCTCCATATTTTAATCAAGGAATGTTCCACGAATAATTATTTGTCTTTAAAATACTGCCAAAACTAACTTTTCAGGATTGTTGAGGAATGCAGACAGTAATACTATTGACATGTTTATTCTAATTTATTTGTGTAAAACTGCCTAGATGGTTTTGTAGTTTTAAACTGCTGAGCATCTTGGGTCTTATTCCCAGGTTGGGCAAATTCTTATTGAGTTTTCCAAAGAAAACTTTACGGTAACAGCATTCTATTAGGATGAAACATAACTGCCGTATATTTTTAATAAAAACTAAGATCCACACTAGGAACTTTTCCTGTATTGTGGGTGCGTTTATAAACATTTAAACTCACATATGTAAAAATACCAGACCCAGAAGATCTTTCTGTAATTATGTAGACCATACATATATTTGTGCCGTGCGGGAATTGAACCAGCGCAGCGTCACGCAGTGCATCAGCCAATTCCTATGCCACTGTGCCAACCATGCCGTCGAATGTTATGTGCTAGGTTCATGTATTCATTTACTTGATACTATGAATTTGTTTCAGGTTCAATAACGATAATGTCTTACGCGTGCATGGGGCGCACACTCTGCTCGGTGCGGCCTCCCTTCGACATTGACGAGGGTAACGTCAGCATGCAACAGGTTCGTGTGATGTATTAATGTTGATTTTTGTAGAGATCGTTGTGAATAAAAAGCAAAACGTGTCTTTAAACTTTAACACATATCACACGTTACAAATATTTTCTCAACCGTCATCAATCTTCATTATCATCATCATTTCAGCCGAAAGACATCCACTGCTGAACATAGGCCTCCTCCAACTGTCGCCACATTCACTGGTCCCGTACATCTCGCATCCATCGGATTCCCACAACCTTAACCAGGTCATCGGTCCACTAGTGGGTGACCATCCAACGCAACGTTTTCCGGTTTGCGGTCGCTACTCCAGAACTTTTCAGCCCATGGACCATCCATTTTGCGAGCAATGCGCCCTGCGCCATGCGCACTTCCACTTAATTTTCGCAATTCTTTGAGCTTTGTCGGTAACTTTCATTTCTGATTCGATCTGTCTTGATATAAACTAAAAATCTTGTACAGAAACTAAAACATATTTTTGCGACATGAACTTTTTGTAAAATTTTGACGTAGGTATTTGCCATTGTTTATGTACTTTTTAGTTTATGAGCTAGGTGCCATTTTTTTATCGCTTTCACAAGTTCTTTTTTACGAGATGTTTAGATGACTTGTTTTCAAAAGTGTCGACAGATTGCGTTTTTTGCTGATCTTTGTGAGAAAATATCGTTTGAAGTTTTTAATGCGTGTTGTAAATGTATGTCGATTTTTTTTATCCTCGTAATAATTAGTACTTTTTGTAAGGAAAATCAAAAAGATTTACTGCTTTATCTTGTATCTCACTAGGGTAATTCATGTATGATAATGATAGTGAGTGGATAGTGTTAGTAACTTTAGTTTACTATGCGAATAATATAGCACACCAGAGACTAGTCTATATTGAGACAGAGGCGACAGAGACAAAGTCGACGATGGAGTGAGCTTACCCAAAAGAAGCCTGTTCACTCTAATTATAACTATTAAGAGCCTAAAGAAAAAGGCAAACAATTTTGTTAGCCTTTATAAAAAAAACATAGCACAGTATATATCTTTCTTTTTCAGTTTGTGGTACAATATTGGTATTGGAGGAGGAAATAGGCGAGAGCCGAACCTCGAATTATGACTTTTTACTTAGGAAATCAATAGCATTTCCTCTTAAGTCAAGAATCATCAATATATATAATAATCATCATCAAACTTATAATATATCTGTATAATATAATATGTATAATATCTGTACATCGAAAAAAATTCCAAAAAAAAATAGCCTGGGTTTTATAGGAGAACAAACAGAACCCATTTCCAGAATTTTTGGAATTTTTGTCTATTTATCTGTATGTCTGTTTATTTGTGCACGCATCACGTAAAATATACGAAACCAATGTAGATAAATTTTATACATAAAAATTGTGCGTAACTTGAAGTATTACTTAGTTTTTGTTTCATTGCAATGGTTTACTCTATCAAAAGTTAAATGAATTTAAAGTGTTCAAGAAGTAAAATATCGCAACATACGCAATTCAGATACTCGGACTGTTGAACTCCATATTCAATAGATGGCGTTGTGCATTTCGCGTCATTTTCGTAATGGTGGTGTTAAGATTTTCCGCGGATTAATGACATTAGAAAAAAGAATATAGGTGGTTCCCTAAAACCCACCCGCCGCGCCCCCATACGAGGACGCAGCGAACCAGGGGGTCAACTCTCCAACTGTCCGTTTATATAAATAAGTTTCTCTGTGCAACTCTCTATGTCGAATCAACGATATACCTTCAAGGGCTATTTCAAGTATGGCTAGAGTAAAAACAATAATTCGGGACCTAATGTACGAGACTAAAGAAAATACGTTTTTATTTGGAAGTCAGTAGTATTCTTTTAATTTAAGATTTTTTCATGTTTTCGTTTCGGTGTGGTGTTCTGGAGTGCGACTAGATGACGCGCAGCAAATCTTACGCTTACTTTTTTGTATTAAGTCGGTATTCTTCTCCCTAGAGTAAATAGTATTCTGTGCAGCCAAAGATCTAGGTACGTAGAAGCATAAAGGTAAGTAGGGTAGGTACAGGTAGGTAGGTAAGTATGGTAGGATAGGCAGTTAACGGGAGCGAAGCCGCGGGCACAGCTAGTAAATAATATGTTACTTCTACGCAAGCATGATCTATCATGGACCACATCAACGTTTACTGTTAGGTGACATGGTGGTCAAACGCAAGCCCATCAATAATAATAAAATCCTTTTCTTTAAATATATATTTTTCTGTAGAAAATATTTAGATACATAAATGATGATTTAGATACTAATACGAGCAAAAGGTTATATCAAACTAATAAACCAATAACAAACCAATAAACCAATTACTTACTTGGTTCAGATTTTTCTTCAGAGTTCAAAAGGTTATTTTTCTTTTACCTCTATAACAACATCTTACCGAGCCTTCTTCGGTGTCTCGCCTCATTATATGTAACACTAGACCAAGGTTTCATGTAACCGTGAGTCTTCGTTAAACGTGTTGACTAAAACCCTGAGAAGGAAAGGTAAAAATATTGGGAATAAAGTTCACTGAACTTTTGTAATACATTAGTTTTTAGGAAGGAATTTTAACTATTGTAGGACTCAAAAAATTAATTCATCATCATGAGCCTTTTTTTAATGTTTCCACTGCACACTGCAGGGACACAGGCCTCCTCTCTGTGAGAGGGTCGGAATACTTATAATTCGTTAGTAAATTTTATAATTCTTTTGTTTTTATTTTTGGACAAATTGCTTGTTTTGTGTTGTACCTCAAAATGTAGGTACTGCATGCATATCTGCGTGTAGACGATCAATGCTATGAAAAAGGTGGTTTTAATAAAATGTAGACGATATTATTTTTTGGCTTGGGGATTTTCATAAATCATATTTAGTATTTATATTCTGGGCTATATTATCAAAATCATCATCATCTACGTAGGCTTACCCCAACTACATACTTATTTAAGTTGGTCGAATAATTAAACCTCTACAATACAGAAATTGGCTAACACGATATTAACTCCTCGAGTTACAAAATATTTGACAGAAATTCAAATTCAACGTTGAGTATTTAACAACCAATGTTTTGCGTGTAAATGACAGATCTCGCAAACTTTAGCAAGTCCGTTTTTACCCTTTGGGTAAGGAAACCTAAAAAGGTATGTTCAAGTTTTTCTTCTTTACGTATTATGATAAAGTCCTATTCAACCAGTATGCTCATTAAAATAAACTACCGAGCAATGAAAAAGTTCTACCCACAAAATGCCGACAAACACCTTAATTTTATTTTTTCACATTTATTTTAAAATTTGAACACAATATTTACGTTTTTAGTTGGTAATATTTTGATGCACTGTTAAATGTACTTCAATATTGCAGACGGCGTTATAAAGCTAGCCTTTCCCGTTTAGGAGTAATTTGGTGTTACGTCAATGGAACTTTTTCATTGCTCGTTAGTGTATATTAACAGACTTCATTATGTATGCATATTTTACAAGTATTTTGTAGAATCTGAAAAGGTCACAAGGGTTTTGTCTTCGTTACTATGTTTTTTATAAATATTAATCTTCGATATATAAGTTGTACGGGTCTACCACCGTACAGTACGTTTACCTGGGTCATCATTATTGCGCCACCCGCTCAATATGTTTCCATCATTTATATCATTGCTCTTACACAGCAATAGTTAATTACGTAATTCGGCGACATACCGTGCGCGTGACTCATAATCCCATATCGTTCACCATAGTATAAATTAGTCTTAATTTTATATTTGTGGAAACAGACAATACAGTGAATTTATTAACCTTAAACTGACTTTCATCTCTTATCTCATCCTTTATTTCTATCTTAACCCAAACCCGAACATTGGTCCTTCGAGCACGCTAGCGAGACCGAAACGCGTGTCCAAAACTTTATGCTTTGTTCGTTTTACTGGTTTCGTTATACGCAATTAGAAACCTTGGAAAATACAGTGTGTGATATCTCATGATCCTGTTCAATCCCGGAGCCTAGGAAGGCGCCAATTTGTTTCATCTCGTGATCCCGGTGCCTAGGAAGGCGCCACTTTGTCTCATCCTGTGATCCTGTCCAATCCCGGAGCCTAGGAAGGCGCCAATTTGTTACATCTCGAGATCCCGGTGCCTAGGAAGGCGCCACTTTGCCTCATCTCGTGATCCTGGTCAATCCCGGTGCCTAGGAAGGCGCCACTTTGTCTCATCTCGTGATTTTATTCATTCCTAGTGCCTAGGATGGCACCACTCATCTCACGATCTTGTTTGACCCCGAAGAAACCCTACAAGTAAGGTATCTTTCTCCTTACTTTTACTATGGCTACAATGGAAGACATTTCAGCTACTCAACAGCAAATCATCGTAGACATAGATAGACTTTACTCCAACTTCAAGAAAGATGGAGCAGAGCGGAAGACCCCCGACTAACTACGTCGACGATTAGAAAGCCTAGTGCAATATTTTACGGAGTTTTATAACAATCATATGAATTTGTTATCCTTTGGTGATCGATCTCATGCGTATTTCACTACCTTTGGAGGCAAGCGGAACAGGGTGTAAAGTCCCACAAACCTCCATAGAAAAAGGAGGTTCCTCCGACCAGACGGGTGTTGTGTCTGGTCCGGGCAACTGCCCAACGGTTATTTTCAGACTGTTATAGGTGTTCAAATCGCGCCGCGATGCAGGATTTGTGTGACGTCATGCCATTAGTTTGTAAGTGGCGGCGTCGGTGCCACTACATCACTCCCCTCCGGAGACCGAAGGTCGATAGCAGGTTGAGTCGTCCGTACATCTTGTGATGCGTGCCTGGCCAGTGGAAGGTTGGTTCCCGTGAGTCGGTACCGGAAGTCGCAGAGTTCGCGGTGAGTTGGAACTGTATGCGGTTGTGCCCCAGTGAGTCGGGGTGATGATGTCCCAGTGAGTCGGAACAGTGTTGCTGGATCCATTAGGTCGGAGCGGTGATGATAGAAGCTGAGGGTGATGACCAGGAATGTGCGTCCTCCGGTATCCTGACCATCAGCATGCAGCGCAGCATCTTCAATATCTCAAACCTCGGACCTCTTATCTCAAAATAATCCTCCTAAGGATAGCGTAAATGTAGAAGACCTCTTGAAGAAACAAGCTACAAATTTAAGGGCATTTTCAAGAGAAGCTGCTGACATTCATCTCAATCTTATCCCTGAAAAGTGGGAGTTTGAAGATATCCTAAAAACTTTAAAAACTCGTTGGGCAGCTATTGACACCCTACACTGGGAACTGGACAACGAGCTCAACGGCTCCAATGCCCAGTACGACGAGCGATTCTCTGTTCAACAAAAGTTCCAGAAAATTATTTGGAGAAATCATCAATCCCAACCTTTGCAAGAATATCAGCTAGCGACTGTCACCTACGGTACAAATTAAAAAAATATTTTATTTTAATTTAATTACTATTATTTTTTGAAGAGAATATACAACTAAAGATTCTGTGAATATTTCAAGCGTCTACTTGTTGCCGTTAATAATATCGAGCAAAAAACGGCGAAAATATCACGTTTGTTGTATGGGAGCCCCCCTTAAATATTTATTTTACACTGTTTTTAGTATTTCTTGTTATAGAGGCAACAGAAATACATCATCAGTGAAAATTACAGCTGTCTAGCTATCACGGTTCATGAGATACAGCCTGGTAACAGACGGACAGACAGACAGACAGACGGATCGCAAAGTCTTAGTAATAGGGTCCCGTTTTTACCCTTTGGGTACGGAACCCTAAAAAACGACAATTCTTGTCTGAAATCTTTGACCCCTTGGGCTAGGTGTCACCAGTCACAATAAAACTCAAAATATTATTTCAAGAAACATGGAAAACGGAATTAGGTTGGGATCAACCGATTCCTCATAATATTGCCCTGGAATGGAAAAAAATATAGGCTGACTTACCTTATATATCCCAATTTAAAATACCTCGATGGATACAAGCCATGGAGAATAATATAATTGAGCTTCATGGGTTTTGTGATGTCAGCACAAAGGCCTACGCTTGCGTTGTTTATTACAAGTCACCACAAAACGTACATAACTCTTGTTGCTGGAAAATCTAAAGTGGTACCTCTGAAAAATCTCAATCTATACCTCGCTTGGAACTTAGTGGAGGTCTTTTATTATCAAAACTTATGGCGACTGGGTCATCATTTTTGCGCCACCCGCTCAGTATGTTTCCATCATTTATATCATTTCACTTGTGCGCGTGATTAAAGATCCCATATCGTTCACCATAGTATAAATTAATCTTAATTTCATATTTGTGGAAACAGACAATACAGTGAATTTATTAACCTTAAACTGACTTTCATCTCTTACCTCATCCTTTATCTCTATCTTAGCCCAACCCCGAGCATAGGTATTTGTCCTAAAATATTTATTACGGATTATTTCAATATAATAAGACCTAAGTAATAACATACACTGTAAATACATGAGATTATAATCAGAGAGTCCTCAGTCAGAGAATCCTAGAAAAGAAAATTACGAAAGAACTATATACATTAAAACTGCCAGTCAATTGTATCATAATAACCAGTATAAGATGACCTCGTATTACATTAAAACTTTATACTACGCCAGCTCAAAGTAAAACTGTTAATGTGTACTTGCGATCTACTGTACCAATATCAATTAATATGGCTACGCATATGTACTCTTCTAACTATGTAGTGTTCGGCTTTTACTCAAACTGGATTCAGCTGAGTGCCAGTATTTTATATGAAGCAACTTCCTATCTGCACTCCACAACCCAGTAACTAAGTAAACGATACTCGGTCACGATACAATACCGAATAACACGGTCAGATTTTATGGCTTAAATGACAGCCGCAGCCGAGGCTTCACGTAATTGCCGTGGCACGAAGAAGACTTGATATGTAATGGATGATGGTCTACAGTCCGACCTTGGCAAACATTGCTTAACTTTGAAGATCGCGAATGTTATTATATAACCTACTAAGTACTTTTTCCACTGTACCAATATACCTGAGGATTTATATCAACTGTTTTTTTATAATATATCGTGTTTATTTTCTCGTATTATTTTCCGAGAACTTATTGCTCTTAGTAATTTACCTTTGATAAATTGTGTTTATTCAATCTTGCCGGCACTTTTCGCTCGAGGAAATGGTTGCTAAATATTTAATAGTACCTCCATTTAAATATTTATTTTGTAATTGAAAATATGAGCAATATTTGAGTTGCAATAAATTGTTATGTACTCGTATGACATTACAGGTGACTTTTTTGTCATTCGTAGATCTATAAAAATTGTTACGGATACAATCCCACCGCATTATTCCCTAACCACTCCTGTAAGCCAGAATCAACAGTGGTGACCAACAGAAAAGCGCCGAGGCAATGAAGCTAGACGAAGTCCCGGAGAATGAATTTAACTGTCTTGAATCCTGCAACGAAATTAGAAAATAATAACAGAAGAGTAGGAAAATATACATAATTTCCCAATAGGCAAAGATAAAGATAGGCAAGCGTTGACCACCATCTCACTTGATGGTAAGTGATGATGTGTTTCACAGTGAAGCACGCTAGCATAGAAGTAACCTATTCACTCTTGACTTAAAGACCAAGGCTTTAGCTATCAGGAAACAAAGACTCCGGCCGAGAAATCCACTCCTTAGCTATACGTATAATGAAAGTCGAAGTTTCGGAGGAAGTTACTGAGCTGAGTACCAATATTTTACATTCGCTCCATGTAAAATATTGCCACTCAGCAGCATCCGTTTAGACTAGCAGCCGACCCAGATATACATAGTTGAGAAAAGAGAAGGGATATTGTCTAAAAGGTGACTATTTATTTTAATTAATTGGAACTTTTTCTGGGAATTAAATTAATCAAACGGCTTTTACTTTGGGGTCAACTGTTATCAAGAGTGTAATTCTGCTCTCATCTCAATGTATTTGGGGTCGGCCCAATAATATGTCATCTTCCATAATTTTCTGTTGGTCCTCTTTAGACAAATCATCCTACACAATCCGTTCAACGTTTTTTTGGGCGTATGGTACTCAACGGTTTTCTCAAGACATAAACTCAATGATCCTAAAATATTATTAAAAACTCGATGATATTTAGCGCTTGCTTAGGATATTCTATATTTAAATGTTCTATAGTGAATTTGAATAAAAATCTGCTGATTAGAACTCAGAGAATTTTGTAAATATGGAGTAAGATCAAACAACATAGGATTTTCTATGAATATTATATGATGTTGAGTACATTTTAGAGGTACATTCGCATAACTTGTTTGGTTGATCTGATGGTAAATGTGGTTTATATTGATGAGAAAGTACTTTTACCCCAAAGAATGCCTATTTATTTAAAGATGAAAGCAAATAATAAGGGCCAATAATCAGTTGTACTTATAACAACAAGTCAAACGACAAATAATGATGTATCTGACACACATCATTTCTCTCTTGATTACACCGTTTGAATAAATCATACCATTCATTTTTGTGGCGGTAACTTGGCCAAATTGGCCGGATGTTAACCTCCATCGGAGACGCAGAACAAGTATTTCTCAGAACATTTTATTGTATTCCTTTTGTATTAGTTATTGTGATATTTTCGATTGCCCACTTCAAAGGCTAGAGTAATATCGATGTTTTACGGTATTCGTTTCGTAAAGCCGGGATATTGGGGCTTCAATAACCATTTATGTTTGAAATTTATATTTCAACTGTCATCTTCTCCATTATTTGACGAATAGTTTTGCCAGGGGTTCCTGCTACACAGATTGTGGGTTGTGAAAGCTGAATTTCATAACCATCAACAATACAATACTTACTAGTTTAACGGTTAGTCTTGAAATCGACAACAATATATTTAGGAAAAAAAGTTAATTCAAAAAATCTAAGAACCCGACAGCTTAAGAAGCGAACTAAAAAAGAAAGAAAGAAAACTAGTTTATTTGGCACACACAGATACACGCAATGTAGTACAAATGTAGGTACAAATAAAAGGGAACTTAATTTAAAAACAATTACATACATAGTGTGCCCCGCGACTGCGCCAAAAAGGTCCAGTTCAGCAAAATGCCAGACAACTGGGAGTTGCCTGACGCTGGTTTTCAACTGAACCTTACGTTGAAGTGTACGGATGTAAAAAATACGTAAACAAGAAGAAAATCATGCTGTGCAGACGGAGAATACATATTCGCGAGCTAGCTAACCAAAACCAGATGTATTATGCGATTGCACAGCATGATTTTCTTCTAGTTTACTTCTTTTTAGTTCGCTTCTTAAGTAGTCGGGTTTTTTAATATTTTGAGTTCACTTTTTTTATTTATAACTTTTAAGATAACATTTTTTTTTCAAATTAGTAACATTTAAACATATAAGTAACATATTTTCGAAATCACTTCTTAAAACCCTTTATTTTGATACCCCACAAGATGGGTTTGGAAGAAAAAAAAATTGGTCTGCCTCAGTATGGCACCCACAATTCGCAATTTTTATTATTTTTTATAATTAATAGTCTCGCGTTTGCCCACTATCGCTTTCTATTTTCCAATTTAAATGTAGCCAGAAACATTCGCAAGGTTAAGATGAATCAATTGACATAAGAATATTAAGAATCATCAAAATTGGTTAACGCATTTGAGGTCTAGAGCGCCACATAGGAACAAACATTCATACATACATAAACTGATAAACACATTACCCTCCTTCGACAGTTGGGTAAAAAAGGTTGGTAGATCATTACCAAACCACAATATTTTTATGTTAGAATTTATCATTATTATATGTCATTCTTTCTTTGTGAACAATGACATGCCAACGAAATTTACTTTTGCATTTTATCTGTAGTAAACAGATGATGGTGGTGAGCAATGGTGGCCCAGTGGTAACAGCCGCGACTTACAAGCTGTAGGCCGTGGGTTCAAACCCAAGCAGGCGCATTACTTTGTGTAAATTATTCCACCACTGCTCTCATAAACTGTGAAGGAAAACATCGTGAGGAAACCGCCATGTCCTAGAACCAAAATTTAGAAGATATATCACAGCCACCAACCCGTATTGGGTCCGCGTGTTGGATTATGGCCCATTCCCACCCACAGAGAGGAGGCCTGTTTCCCAGCAGTGGGAATATTAAAAGACTGATGATGATGATGATGAACAGATATGGTTTTTCGCTTCCCAGAGATAGCCTGTCATACCAGGAGATTTTTATTTGAATTATGTTTTTTGTTACGGCAATAGGGAATAGTAACAGCTCATAATTATGAAATAAGTAATCACTTGGCAATTATGATTTCTCGATACAAAAGCCCAACTCATATAATTAAAGTCCTCAAAAGTTCATGCTAAAAGATCAACTTCTTGCAGGGTCTAAGACTGATGAAGGAGAGGAAACGAGTGGCGTGGATCCTGCTCCTCCTGGCAGTTCTGTTCGCTATGTGCTGGATGCCATACAACATCATGCAGCTCCTGCTAGACGTCAACCTAGTCAACGCCAAGGATCTCAGCATGATATTACCTTACGCGCTGTTTATAGGTGAGTATAAAAGTCGAGTCTTTACATTTAAAATTGCTGTTTTAATAAACGGGCCACATTGTACACCATAACTACGGTTTGGCATCGAAATTGAAATCAAACTTAAAATTAAAGGGCCTTTTTTAATCTCAACTCTCTTTAACAATAGCAACTGATAACTAGATTTCAAATTTAAATTCTCTAGTTACAGAAAATTTTACTATATAGTATGCTAAGTAATCGCTAAAACATTAACATTAACATTAGAAACGGGATATGCACCATTCACTTTATTCCCTGCATTCACTCTCCTTTCCATATTCTTTTCAATATTTCCATCCTTTGTGAATATACTACCCAGATATACAAACTCGTTCACTTGCTCCACACTCTTATCATTTATTTTCACTTCACACTCCGATACATCGTCTTCTCTTTCAAACACCTTTATAAGCATGTCGTTGGTTCCAAAGTGCCCAGTAAAGGCCCCAAGCAGGTAGTGGATTTGCCCCCTGCTCATGTTCCAAATGCATTCCCGGGCTTTGAACGTAGAGCCTAGGAATTTTTTGGAGTGTTGTAGACCGGTATTAGACAGCCAATAAGTTCGTTGTCTGTGATCTGCAAACTCCCTAAATGCGGCTTTTACGAGACACGTCAAAATGCCTACACATGGTTCTGGACTCACAAAATCATTTGCTGAGCCCTCTCTTGCCAGTTCATCAGCCAGTTCGTTAACATGGATTCCTGTGTGCCCAGGGACCCACATCAGTCTTACCCTGTTGTGCTTCCCAAGCCTGTTTAGGGTTTGGATAGCATCCAGAAAAAGTCTGGAGTCCACTTTGTAGGATGCCATGGCTTTGATTGCAGCCTGACTGTCACTAAGAATATATATGGATTTACCTCTGGTTTCTCTATTTATATTCTTTTGAGCACAGGTTATTATGGCATATGTTTCTGCTTGGAATACAGTCGACTTCTTCCCTAAGCTTTTGCTACATTTGTAACCTTTTGCGTTTATGCCCGTTCCTGTACCTGATTCCATTTTGGATCCATCAGTGTACCACGCCAGATTGTCTTGTTCTGGTGGATCGAGTCCCTTCGTCCAGTCCTCTATTGTAGGGATTTGGACCTTAAAAGACCTTTCAAACACAAATATATAGTTTGCATTTTATCGGATAACATGCTTGTTACGCGATCCAGGCCTTCATTCTCATCGAACTTTGTATGGTTGGTTGGTTGGCTTAGATGCATTCCATAGTCCAGCAATAGCAAGACGATGTTATGTCTTCCTTGCCTCGAATTCAACCATCATATGCAGAGGAAGACTAACAAAACTTTTTAATATGATTCTCGAAAGTACTTCCACCCCCAAACAATGGTCGGAATCAAACATAATTCTGTTATATAAGAAAGGAGATCCAAAAGATATTTCAAACTACCGACCTATAGAGTTTCAAAATTCAAGTACCTGGGTCACTGGGTCTCGGATAACCTCTCAGACGACGATGATATCGAGAGGGAGCGCCGGGCGTTGGCTGTCCGATGCAATATGTTGGCTCGTAGATTTGCACGCTGCACCAAGGCAGTAAAAGTAACTTTGTTTAGGGCGTTTTGCCACACGTGCAGTCTATGGGTTAAATATACGCAGAAGACAATCAACGCCCTGCGCGTTCAGTATAATAACGCATTTAGGATGCTGATGCGGCTGCCGCGGCACTGTAGCGCGTCGGGCATGTTTGCGGACGCACGTGTCGATGGGTTTCATGCCATCCTCAGAAAGAGAGCCGCATCGCTGCTAAGTCGTGTCCGCGGCAGTGGCAACAGCATTCTTAGCTTTGTGGCTAGCCGAGCAGACTGCCCATTATTGTGGCATTGTATTAAGTTACATGTCGAGAAGAAGTAGCGAGTATAATTGGTGAAAGGTCTTCATTTATTGTCATTTGATTTAATTTTATTTATGTTAATTTTAAATATTTGTTTCTTTTTATTTTTTTTGGACATGTCAATTAAAAATTCTATTCTTTATAACATCTTCTTGACATTTAAAAACATTTTATTTTTGACATTTTAATTTTTAATTTTTGACATTTCAATTTTTAATTTTTGTTTTTTTTTATTGTCAAAGTCAAAGATATTTATTTCAACTTGGCCAATAAGCGGCACTTTTGAACGTCAAACATTAAATCTAAATTAAAAATGTACAAGTAATAAAAATTTACTCTACCGTGCATTCGGAAAGTAGCTTGTTATGGAGAAGAACGCACAAGAAACGCCTTTTTTTTTCCTCCTGTGGCAACACTACAGCTAACAGCTGATTTGAATTTGTCCTAATAATTTTAATTTTATATATTAGATTTCCTTCATAATAAGGCCTATTTCCAATTTATTAACTAGTTAAAAGCGTAATAAAGTGTTTTGTGTAAAATTTAAGGCACTAAGTGCGAAATAAGTGTAATTTAATTGTGTTTCGTTGACAGTTACCGGCTCAAGCGAATGTTGCTTTTTCGTCTCGGTATCAGGTACAATACAATATATTTTACTTGATATTAGATTGTTTGCGTTCTAATATTTTGCCTACAATTCATTGGATCACTATTATTACGGTTCCAAGTTGATGCCAGTGACCTATAAAACGTAAACATAACCTTAATTAGTTTGGTGACAGAACTTCTTTCTTTTCGATCTAAATTTCAATTTCCATTCAACTAATCAACTGTTACTCAATCCACTACTCTTTTCCAAACTCTTCTCTCTTCTCTTTAATCATGATTATGACTCGTAGCGCGTGGGCTCGCCTAGAAGAGACCAAACTCAGTCAGGCTTTGAGCGAATTAAAGGCGTCTCAGGAGCTCTGTGACCAACTGATTAGGGAAAAGGATGAAAATGAAATAGAGTTCCTTGGTGTCCTTGACAGGAATAGTACATTGAAAACAGAAATGGCTCAGTTATATATTCAACACACTGATGCCATAGCAGCCCGGGACAGGCTCCAAGTTGTTGTGGACGGGTTCAGCCAGTGTAGCAATGAGTATGAACAAGCTCTTAGTCAAAAACATTTACTACAACAACAGCTACATGAGGCTCAAAGTCAGATTGAACAACTTGAAACTACTAATCTTAACATCACTGCCTCGTTGAATCAAAGTCTATTCAATGAATTGTTGCCTGTTGCCCCTTCAATGGTTACAGCAATAAACCCCTCTTACACAATAGATTTAACAGGTCATGATGATTCAAAATCGATTAAATCATTGAGGGTAGTTACTAGTAAAAATAAAATTAAAAAATACATAAAAATTAACAAATACATAGTTAAAACTAAAAAAATGGTGAAAAAACAAAGGTTCTTCATCAAAAATGTAAAGCTTAATAGAGAAAGATTGCATTTACTTAAGCAATTAGATATGTATTCATTTAACTTAGAAAAAAGCACTAGGAAATACCAGACTGACACAGAAGACTTGCGGTATGAACTTGACCAACTACAGGAGAAACTTACTTCTATGACCATCAAGTATACAGCCTCTGAAAACCAAATGAGGGAGTATGTATTGGCAATGAATGAGCTGGTAAGCTCACAAACTATCAAATGTGATCATTGTCAACCACCATCTGTTGAACTCACACCGGACCATTCATTGACAATATGTGATGCCACCATATCGCAGTCTAGTGCCAGTTTGCCATTAGAAATTACTAACTGTTTGCCTAAAAAGAATGTAAATACAGAAATAGTATTATTTTGTGATGAAATTGGAAAGGATCTAGGCCACTTGTTATCAAATAAATATCCAGGACACTCAATAATGAACTACTGTATGCCTGGTTGTTCTTTATTTGATATAATGAAAAAAGTTATAAAATGTAATTTTAACCAGGATACTACATTATTAATTTTTATTGGTAATAGGGGTAATGTGAACAAAGGTGAATTATTCCAACATTATAGATCATTGTGCAACCTTAGTTTAAAAAAAATTGTGATGTTCACATTCCCATACAGCCAAAGTTTGCCACAGGAAGAAAATAATCTTAGATTTGAATTGAATAGGACATTACATAATTTAACATATAATAGTAATTTATTCCATTTAATTGACACCAACAATTATGTTGGTAATCACTTTTATTTGAAAAAAGATAGTTTTTTCATGGATAGGTACTTTCTTTCAAAGTATTGTAAAAGACAGATAGCTGTGTCGCTATCATATTATTTTTCTATTACAGCCAAGAATTTGGCTAAACAACTTGCTTCTATTGAGCAATGCCAAGATATGTTATTTAATTCAGCCAATAATTTGGTATCAGAAATTGATATTAATTTAAATTAGAAATTAGGACAATAGGGATAACCTCTTGCAAAATTGTACAGGATGAAAATTGCAAAATTAAATTAAATAAAAGTTTAAAATCAGTAAATAGTATTAACCTGGTGCATCAAAATATTCAAGGATTTATGAACAAAGATTTAGAAGTAGAATTATTTATGAACTTTAACAGTATTCATATTCTTTGTATAACTGAACATTGGCTTAAAAGCCACCAGTTATTGTTCAATTTTAATAATCACCAGGTTGGTAGTTCATTCAGCAGAGTTAATGCTATACATGGTGGCTCCTTGATTTTAGTAAGTAACCAGCTTAAATTTAAAGACCGTAAGGATATTGTGAGCCTATCTGTTGAGCGGACAATTGAAATAGCTTGTATAGAATTGGAGCAGTTTATTGTATTAAGTGTATACAGACCCCCTTCAGGATTGTATGACTGCTTTGAAAAGGTAATGGATGAAGTGTTACACAAGATTTGTAACTCGAATAAATCCATTATCACTTGTGGTGATTTTAATGTTAATTTATTAGAAAACTCAGGTTCTTGTAGTAAGATAAAAAGTCTGTTTCAGTCCTACAATCTTGTAAACCTATTTTTGGAGCCCACAAGAATAACCCCTACTAGTGCCACGTGCTTAGATAATATTTATACTAATGTTATACCAGTCCACAAAGAAATTATAAATTTACTAGATTCTGATCATTGCGGGCAGAGGATTACTATACCAAACCAAAATAACAAAGTGGCTAAAAAGGATATCACTGTTAACCCCAAAACTGCAAGTCGCTTGACAGCTTTTAAAGTTAAACTTATTAATGAATTACCAATATTGGCAATTCATTCTAAACCTAATCATCTATATGATGATTTTTTTAATATATACTGTAGACAATTTAATTCCACTTTTATTCCCAAAACTATCTCGGTTAATAGTAATGCTTCATTCGGTGATTGGGCTACCATTGGTATTCATAAAAGCAGAACACGGCTTTATGAGCTGTACAGTGAAAGGACTTATGTAAACACTGCTGAATTTAATTTATATGTTAGAAATTATTCAAAATTATTTAAAAAAGTTTGTTGTTTGGCCAAGTCGCGTTATTTGAGTTCGAAGATTAAAGAAAGAAAAAGAAAGAACGAAAACATTTTTATATGAAAAAGCACAAAAACATTTTTTTCATTTTTTTTTTTGAAAAACATTTTTTTTTTTAAAGTATTAGTAATGTTATTAAAACGACTTGGAATATTATTAATAGTGAAACGGGAAGATCTGGTAACCGGAATATTGACTACAGCCTATCTATTAATGACAACATCATAAAATCAGACTCACAAGTCGCAGTGGCTTTTGAAAATTTCTTTTCAGATATTCCCATTTCAACTACTAAATCCCTAAACTCATCACCTTCTGTTGCTGAGTCTATACTAAAAGAAAATGTTAATGTTTGTGATTCGGAATTTCTTTTTGAACATATTACTTGTAGAGACATAATTAAAACCTTTCACACTTTAAATGTTAAAAAGACTGCAGATCTGTGGGGACATTCTGTAGAAGTTGCTAAGTCCATTATTGACATTGTCGCACCTAGTTTAGCTATTATCTTTAATAATTGTATCGACAGTGGGGAGTTTCCTGACCTAATGAAAAATAGTAAAATAATACCTTTGTTTAAATCAGGTAGTACTTCAGACCCTACAAATTATAGACCTATTTCAGTACTACCTACTTTTAGTAAAATATTTGAGAAATTAATTTTAGAGCAATTGCAAAGATTTTTTAATAAACATAAATTATTACATAGCAAACAGTTCGGTTTTACAAGGGGTCGTTCAACTACTGATGCCGGTGTTGAGCTTTTAGGACATATTTATAATGCATGGGAAGATAAGTGCGATGCCTTGGGAATATTTTGTGATTTGTCCAAGGCATTTGATTGTGTTCTTCATGAAACGCTAATCAGGAAACTCCGCCACTACGGGATCCGGAACAGCGCTCTGGCTCTTCTTACTTCATACTTGAGTAATAGGATTCAGAGCGTTGACGTTAATGGAAAAAGATCTCCCGGATCTATAGTAACAATGGGAGTCCCGCAGGGCTCAATTCTTGGCCCTTTCTTGTTTCTTATTTATATTAATGACTTGCCTTACCTCATAAAGGATAACCATGATATAGTGTTGTTTGCGGATGAACTTCACTTTTGTTTAAACTTAAACGTCAGCAGCTGGTTACTGACGATGTAAATAGCGCGATCTCAAAAGTAGTTCACTGGTTCAATGTTAACAATTTACTTTTAAATGGAAAAAAAACCAAATGCATTAAGTTTACCCTACCTCACGTTAGGCAGGTGAAAACTGATGTGATGTTAAAGGGCGAAGAATTGAATCCTGAAAATAGCACAGTATTCTTAGGCCTAACTTTGGATGCTAAGCTTCAGTGGGGCCCACATATAGATAGATTATCAAAGAAGCTAAGCTCCGCAGCATATGCTGTTAGAAAGATTCGTAATTTAACTGACATAGAGACAGCCCGTTTAGTATACTTTAGCTATTTTCATAGTGTAATGTCGTATGGTATTCTGTTGTGGGGAAATGCCGCCGACATCCAGACTATCTTTGTTTTGCAGAAAAGAGCTGTTCGATCAATTTATAAATTAAGCCCGAGACACTCTCTCAGAGAGAAATTTAAGGAGATTAATGTAATGACTGTGCCTTCTCAGTATATTTATGAAAATCTTTTATATGCCTATAAAAATATAAAATTGTTTAAAAAATACAGTGATATCCATAACATAAATAGTAGGAACAAACACAAATTTGTAGTACCTACAACATGGCTCTAGAAAATAGGTGGCTCGTTTAGATGTCAATGTGTACGCTTTTATAATAAGCTTCCAAGCGACGTACAAGGTTTGCAAGGTTTGCGTGTTTGCGATAAACTTCGCCAATTTCTTGCTAATATTACAATATTAAAGAACCGCTTGCCCTTCAAAGTGAAGATTATGCTATATTACGCACTGGCTGAATCCTACATTCAGTATGGCCTTAGTAGTTATGGTCGTACCTACAAAACCTATCTTGATAAGATTTACAAAATTCAAATTCAAATTTTAAAAACGATAGTATCACCCAAAATTAGAAATCAATTTCACGACGATATAAATGGCCTCTTTAAACACTGTAAAGTCTTACCAGTTCATACACAAGTGAATTTTTTATTATTAAAAGAACAATTTTTCAATGAATCTTTAAGAAACATAATTGAACACCCTGTACGCACGCGGGCAATTTCTGAGAATAGGCTTCGTACACAGCGCGCCAACAACACGTATGGCGAGTGAACTAGTGGTTATATTATACCGAGACTTATTAACAGTCTACCCTCAGAAATAAATAATTGTATAACATATAAAAATATAAAATTTAAAATTAAGCAATATTATTTGAGTACTATTTAGAAAATGCAGAGATGTTTGTAATACTGGTTAAAGGCCTAAACAATAATATTTGGGTCTTTAACTAGTAAGAGATATTATTAATTGTTATCGACAATAACGTTTATTATTGTATAGTTTCCGTTATCTCTCTTGCTTAGGGAATGCTGTAACTGTACGAGTAGTATGTGGTTTGCTTTTAGCGTTTATTTATATATAGCACATACCTACATAAACATATTGATAGACTCATGATAGCACAAGTCTAAACCTTAGTGGTTTTTGGTTGCTATTTAATATGAATAATCCTGTACTGTTTTGTAGGATTGATAAATAAAGGAAAAAAAAAAAAAAAGTGTTAATAAATTCAAATCATTCATTAAACGTAAGTTGTGCCAGAAAGCGTTTTATAACATTAAAGATTACGTTGAGGACAAAAAGGCTTGGGATTGAGCTGCTCCAATTAATTTCGTTTTTTATTTTTTTTTATTTTGCTTCGTGGATTTAGTTTTTAATTATATTTTAATTTTTTTAATTTTTCTTGCAATGACAAGAATATTTACTTTTTAAAGTATTATATTATTTTATTTTAATTATTGTGAATGTGAAGACTATGTGGATTATTCTTTTTTTTTAATTTTAATTTATCTTAGTTAGTTTTTAATCATGGTCTGGCAGTTTGAGTATTTACGCGGCCTACCCGAATGTCCTTTCTTTGGTATTGTTCGTCAATTCGTTGAGCTCCTTAAATTCTAAGTTGAGCTGCACGGTTATTGACAAATGCGTGCACTGACTGGACAGGTCCACTCAATCTGGCTGGTTCTTTTCTTAAAAGACCATTTCAGACATCAGTCTACATGGTCTTCACATGATCTAACCAAGTTTTTGTCTGGACTTTAAAAGAGACTGTGACCTCTGAGTTTGTTTCGGCCTTTCTTCTCAGAGTAGTCAGACAGGAAACGCCGACCTCATCTAGTTTAAAAAAATATGATCGACATGTGAAAGTGTTTGTACAAACCAACTTACAGAAAATAAATCATTTATCATTTATCATTTATCATTCATGATATGATTATAACTTTAAATTTAATCAATTGACGATTTGTTTGTATTTAATTTGTGTATGAAAATTTTATTTGATTTGATTTGATTTGGAGTGTACCTTTACTAACACTAGTTTTTTAAGGATTTGTTACTAACAAGATATGGACTGTAAATTGTCTGAACTTTGAAATAAATAAAATAAAATAAAATATAAGCCTGTTACCAACTATATACAAATTATTCTCTTCAGTTATGGAAAAGAGAATTAGTCAAATACTGGACAGTAAACAACCAATAGAACAAGCAGGCTTCAGAAAAGGTTACAGCACTACAGACCATATACACACATTGGAACAGGTCATTGAGAAGTATCAAGAATTTCAAAGACCGCTCTACATTGCTTTCATTGATTACCAAAAAGCGTTCGATACAATATCACACTCAGCAATATGGCAAACTCTACTCACTCAAAATGTTAACCAAAGATATATAAACATATTGAAAGATCTTTATGAGAAGAGCCAAAGTAGAGTACAATTGGATAACGTAGGACCACCAATAAAGATCAGAAGAGAAGAAAGAGAGAGGAGTCAGGCAGGGCGACTTCCTCTCACCTCGCCTCTTCATAGCAGTGCTAGAGTCGGTCATAAGCAGTCTAGACTGGAAGAATTTGGGAATCAATATAAATGGAAATTATCTGTCACATCTAAGGTTTGCCGACGATATTGTTCTTTTGACTGATAATCTTATAGACCTGCAATATATGATATCCACCTTGCATAGAGCTAGCAAGGAAGTCGGCTTGGAAATTAATCTAAGTAAAACGAAAGCAATGACAAACAATAGCCACGACACCATAACACTTGAAGATGTCCAACTAGAGTATGTGAGTAACTATATTTATTTAGGAAAACAAATATCATTCAATGCACTAAACAACCAACAAGAAGTAGACAGAAGAGTTCAAAAGACCTGGAACAAGTTTTGGAGTTATAAGGAAGTGCTGAAAGGAAAATTTTCCATACAACTAAAGAGAAAAGTAATGAAATCATGCCTCTTACCCTCCTTGACTTATGCAAGTCAGACATGGAAGTTCACTCATAAAATAAAAAGCAAAATAAAAACAAGTCAAAGAAGTATGGAAAGGAGCATGCTGAAGATAAGCAAATTGCAAAAAATACCACATAGCATAATCCGGAGAAAGACAGATATTATTGATGCCTTAAGTTACTCACAGATACTAAAGTGGAGATGGGCGGGCCATTTAGCCAGAATGAATGATGATAGATGGACCATACGAGCCACGGCGTTGCCAGGGCCAGCAGGCCACAGAAAGAGAGGTAGGCCACAAACACGATAGGCAGATGACATAATTCACATAGCCGGCCGGGACTGGGCAAGAGTAGCAAGCAATAGGGACGCATGGCAATCTCTGGAGGAGGCCTTTACCTGAAAGGAGTTCTTGCACTTATAGAATGTTTAAATTTATTACATAAATGGAAATATAATGAATAATTTATAATTTAAATGTATTGATTAAGTATAGATGTAATTGATCTGTATAATTTTTTAATGAATTTTAAATTGGTAAGTTGTATTAAATTTCAATTGCATAAGATTTTATTTTTTAAATGTTTAATTTATATTAACAATATTATCAAATTTTATTACAATTTATAATTTTTACTAATTTTATTTCAATTTATAATTTTTCTAATTTTATTTCAATTTATAATTTTTCTAATTTTATTTCAATTTTATTGTTATTATTATTGGCATCTCATCGTGTCAAGAAAGCTCCGTACCGGTCATCGCAACCAACCAGTCGCTTCCTACACTCAACTTGGCTGGGTTCTTCATGGCTGTCATATAGTTCACTCACAGCCAAGATAAACTTCTGCAGAAAACTCCAGCGCAAAGATGAAGAACTTTCTATTGAAGAGCTGGTCAAGAATAATTTCAAACTCAAGTCATTATGCATCGAGCCGCGAAGACTAAGAGAAGATCCCGAGCAACGAGCCCTTCAAATAAGAAGAAGAAGAAGATTCTGCCACAGAGAAGATTCGAAACGGGTCTACCATGGAAGGAGAAGAACTATCAGATTCCAAATAACTAAAAAAGAGATAAATAAAACTTTTTAACAAAAACACAACCCGACTTACAAAAAAAACACTGCAAAGCGAAAAATAACTTTCATTTCCGAAGGCGGTGTCTTTTTTAGATTCCGACGAAATGAGAACCTCCTCCTTTTATTGTAACACATATCACACGCAATATCGTAATTTTTTTCCCGAATTGCCTATTATAGTGACAGCTTTCCGATCAAATGAATGCCGAACAAACTATTATTAATGGTTTCCATAAAAAATTAATGTAACCACCTTCATAGTCCATTTAGTTGTGTACATAATTGGGTATCGGTAATAAATTCAGCAAAAAAAAGAATGTCAATAACAACTCTGATTGAACTATTCACCAATTTTTTTTTGACCATGTATGAATACAAGAACAGGATTTTTTGTAACGAGGCCAATATTTCTTTTCTTTGTTTTTAGGGTTCCGAAGTCAACAAGGAACCCTTATAGTTTTGCTCTGTCCGTCTGTCCGTCCGCAGCTTAGCTCAGATAATCTAAGTACTAGAAAGCTATAATTTGGCACGTATGTACATATTAACAATTCCGACAAAGTGGTAATATAAAATCATGAATAATATTTTTTTTCGGGTACCTCCCATAGACGTAAAGTGGGGATGTATTTTTTTTTTCTCACCTATCCCATGGTGTGGGGTATCGTTGGATAGGCCATTCAAAAATATTGGGTTTGTTAAAACCATTTTTCGATTCAGAGATTCATTTGCGTAAAATTAAGCTTTAAGTTGCAAATTTATGTTAGAGTCAAGTGTCCCCCCCCCTGACGGCGAAATGGTTGCTCTTGGCTATGCGAAAAAATTCACGGCACTAGTAAAAATAATGAAATTAAAAGGAAAATTATCATGGATAACAAGGCTTTACAAGTTTACGTGTAATATTCAACCAACTTATAAAATGTACTTGGAACAGTAAAAAATTTGTACAAATGCCATTGAAAAATTACTGAAATAAAGTTGATAACTGTGTAAAACAAAGTAAATATAATGCTTACGAACCATGTAAAAATATACAAAAATGAAATCATAACAGGCTCTACAAGTTTACGAGTAATAGTCGACCAACTTATAAAATGTACTTGGCACAGTAAAATTTTTGTACAAATGCCATTACAAAATTACTTAAATAACGTTGGTAGTTGTGTGAAACAGATAGTAAATATATGCCTATAAACCATGTAAAAATATATAAAAATAAAATCGTAACATCCTTAATAATAATGATTTCTAAATTAATAATGTTTAAGCTCGAATAACGCATTGGAGTGGCCGGAGTCGTTGGCAGTACCAGAACGTAGTCCATACGGCGCATGCGCGCGGTGGTGTCTATTTTGTGTTAGTGCAGAACTATTTTCGACGTTTTGTAATTAAAACGTAAAAGTAAAGTCAAGTTAGATTCGATTTCCAAGCAAATTACTTATTTTCTTTTGTCGATATCCTTTTATAAAGTCAATATTCGACCCGACATCATCACTAATTGGGTAGCGTAAAACTTTCCAGAATGAAATAGCGAATACCGCAGATTAGAGGTGAATCCTCTAATCTGCGGTATTAGAGGAGATTAGAGGTGAATACCTTCGATTTTTTTCTAATTCCGAAAGAGAAATAAACAAGGAGCGTGCACGCAAGGATCCAGGAACGAACTATACCATTCCCCGTGGCTCTAATGCGCGCTCGTATCGGCTCCTTTCGCAATTCGCACCCGCGGTGGTAATCAAATAGATAATATTTTTCTAACTTCAGTTGCGAAGTTGGATTTTATAACTCCTTCTTCATTTACCAGTTAGTCCTTCTTTAGTTTAAGTCAAGAGTGAATAGGTTACATCCAGGCAAGCGTGCTTCACCGTAGACCACATCATCGCTTACCATCAGGCGAGATAGTGGTCAAACGCGAGAATATAGATTAAAAATCCTATGTGGGCCCACTTTTAGACTTTGTGAGCCGCTGAAACCGTTCTAATATTCATGTAACAACAACAAAACCCTCTTTTTAGTCCGCATTATTATGCAACTTCGGAACCCTATTACTGCGCGTGGACCGACACGCACTTGGCCGGTTTTGTTATTATTTATTTGTATTCTTTTTATTAGTTCTGATACCCAAATA
This sequence comes from Anorthoa munda, assembly GCA_945859665.1. Classification (NCBI taxonomy): domain Eukaryota; kingdom Metazoa; phylum Arthropoda; class Insecta; order Lepidoptera; family Noctuidae; genus Anorthoa; species Anorthoa munda. The sequence continues at coordinate 2,046,947 of OX243907.1, read as the reverse complement.
CGCCTCACAATTTTGTAGTCAAAAGCAAATATTGTTTGTTTTTTAGGGTTCCGTAGCCAAAGTGACGTGAACAAAGCTAGTGGCCCCGACGGGATTCCGCCAATTGTTCTCAAAACCTGTGCGCCTGAACTGTCTCCGATCCTGACAAGCTGGTTGCGCCTTTCGTATGAGATGGGAAAAGTGCCGAATGCTTGGAAGCAAGCTAAAGTTCATCCTGTGCCCAAGAAGGGCAGTCGGGCTGACCCGGCCAACTACAGACCCATTTCAATAACGTCCATCATCTGCAAGAGTATGGAACAAGTGCTCAACTCTAAACTTCTGGCATACCCAGAAGCTAACGACATCCTCAGTGACCGCCAATATGGAACGAGGAAGCGCTTGCCGTCTCCCTCGACCTCTCGAAGGCTTTTGACAAGGTCTGGCATGAAAGCCTTATTAGTAAGCCTCCTTCATTCAATCTAGCCAGAGGTCTGTGTGACTGGATTGCTGACTGCCTGAGGGACCGGTCCATTCTAGAGGTAATTGATGGTCGCTCGTCTGACCACTGGGCCGGACAGCAACATTGTTCTTGCTGCACATAAACAATCTGCTAAAACCTTTGGGTATGCAGACGACAGTACTGTTGCTGAGAGATACGTGTCCGACACGCGCGCTACTGGACCTCAGATCCGGTCCCTCCAGGAGGCCATGGTTGACCGCTTGAATCTGTCCTTGAAGGCAGTCTCCAAATGGGGCGATGCCAATCTGGTCACGTTCAATGCTGCTAAAACCCAAGCGTATCTTTTTTCCGCTAAAGGGAACCAATTTCACCCGGCTCCTTCTTTCCGAGGTGTGACCGTGCCGATAAAGGACCATCTTGAGGTTTAATAACCTCAAGGTTTTGAATTGAGTGTCGATGTTAACGTAATGCCAATGCATTACGTTAATTTTCAATCAATTTTGGTACATTCATTGAGGCAAAAGCTCAGCTGGCTGCCATAAATTTGGGGATCCTCGCGAAGGTGAGAAGGTACTTCACGTTGGACCAGCTGCTCAACTTGTATCAAGCGGAAGTTCGATCTGCATGGAGTACTGTTCTCATCTCTGGCACGGATCTACCAAATACCAGCTTGATGCACTAGAGTCGATTGAAAAGCGGGCCAAGAGACTCATCGGCAATGAGGCACTGGTCAAGTCAGAGCCTTGAACATCGTCGCCGAGTTGCCAGCTTGTCGGTTTTTTATCGGTTGCATTTCGGGGGGTGTGCGAAAAATGAAGTAAAAACAACTTCACTCTAGCTGCAGTTTTAATTAAAGCTTTTTTTAAAAGTAATCCGCAATGACACAGACTATGAAAATGTGTAAAGGGAAGCGTTCCAACGGTCCTTTTCCTGTATGAATATTTAGTATTCGTGGTTATTCAAGCTGATTGATAGCATTCTCGTCACGTATGCCTCCTTTTAATGTATAATTCGGTTGGGAAACGTGACGATGCATGCTATTGAATCAAATTGTTCACCTACATTTTGCGAAGTAAGTTTCCGTTGGTATGAAATTGAGGATTTTTTACCCTGACGTCGAATGCCACCACGTCTACCTCGAAAACTCCCGCTTTTATTCCCGCCTCGTCGAATCGTTGAAAAAGTCTCTTTTATTACCGCCACGTCTACAGTCAGTGTATATAAAATAGTGTATGAAGAGTTACGTTGAGTTAAGACTCGTCATTTTACTTTTATACTGAGGGTATCAAACTAAAATTACGAGTCTTAACTAATATTATAAGACAATAACATCCATCTATCCAAACTATCGCATTTATAATGTTACTTGCTTCTGCCAGCGGCTTCGCCCGCGTGATAATTGTTTTATTGATAATTACACCAGGATAAAAAGTTTCTTATAGTGTTACAGCGGTTTCGGAAAACACATTAAACTTTGTGTTTATTATAAATTTTGGACTAAATTTTAAGGGTCTGGTCAATGGTCTTTGAAAAAAGGCGGGATATTATTCACGGATTGAATATCGGGCAATCTATAGTTTGGGAATGAGGGAATGGTATACCTTACCGGATGATCGAAACTAGCCCACGTGGTGCGAAGACTGGCGAGCTGGTTATTCTTCAAACTCCAAAATGGCGGGTGGCGACTTCTTCTATCTATAATATAATCGATCGTGTAAAAACAGACTCTTGCATTTCAAGATGATATCCCTACAGGAGAGAAGAGATTTATTGGATTCGTCATTTTTATTTAAAATTTTGGTATGTAAAATTGACTGCCCCCAATAGCAGGATCAAAATCCGTGTGCCCACATTAAGCCCACGAGCTCTTATAACCCCGTTTATGTCCTCCTTTTCAAAGAACTGTCCTTAGTACTAATTCTCCAATCCCCCACCTTTGTAAGTTATTAAATAGCTGCAGTGATCTTCTTTATGTGCACTCCGAATCATTTGGTAGGTTCCGAAGTATTATGTACAAAAAAATTTAAAGTCATTTTAATGTAGAATAGAATTAAAAATTTAAATATCATTCAATTTTATTTTGATTTGATTGTTATTTTAATTTAAATTTAAATTTTTGTTTTAATTGTAATTTGATTTTTGTTTTAACTTTGATTTTGATTTGATATAATGTGATCTTGATTTCGATTTTTATCTGGAGTTTGGTCGATAGCATAATCATGTGTGCCCGCTTGAAATTGGATGAGTATAAGAACTCATCTAATTGTAAGTAGGTGCCTAATGTCAATCGGCAAATAAGTAATGCATGATGTGCTTACCTGTAAAAAATAGATACACCAGGCTATATGTATGTTGGATGTATCTCTTATCTTTGTATCAGTGTAAATAATCTATACTAATACTAATCTATACTTCTATACTAATATTATAAAGAGGAAAGATTTGTTTGTTTGTACCGAATAGGCTCCGAAACTAATGGACCGATTTAAAAAATTCTTTCACCAATAGAAAGCTACATTATTCCTGAGTGACATAGGCTATATTTTAATCCCGAAAACGGGTCCTGTGGGGTGGTCCACGGGAGCGAAGCCGCGGGGAACAGCTAGTAATAATAATATTAATATAATATAATATAAAGAGGAAAGATTTTTTTGTTTGTTTGTTTGTTTGTACCGAATAGGCTCCGAAACTACTGCACCGATTTAAAAAAATCTTTCACCAATAGAAAGCTACGTTATTCCTGAGTAACTTATGCTATTTTTTAATCCCGAAAACGGGTCCTGTGGGGTGGCCCACGGGAGCGAAGCCGCGGGGAACAGCTAGTATATTATAAAGAGGAAAGATTTTTTTGTTTGTTTGTACCAAATAAGCTCCGAAACTACTGGACCGATTTAAAACATTCTTTCATTTATGGAAAGCTACGTAATTCCTGAGTAACTTATGCTATTTTTTAATCCCGAAAACGGGTCCTGTGGGGTGGCCCACGGGAGCGAAGCTGCGGGGAACAGCTAGTATATTATAAAGAGGAAAGATTTTTTTGTTTGTTTGTACCAAATAAGCTCCGAAACTACTGGACCGATTTAAAACATTCTTTCATTTATGGAAAGCTACATTATTCTCTATTATCTGAATACTACTGTAATCATAATGGGAGACTTTAATGGCCAAATCGGAAAAAGAAAAATAAATGAAGACAAATTAATTGGACCTTATACTACAGGAAAAAGGAATGATAACGGACAAAAACTGGTAAACTTTGTTTTGGAAAATAACTTTTACATTATGAACACTTACTTTAGAAGAAAGAATAAAAGAAAGTGGACATGGATATCGCCTGACGGAAAGACAAGGAATGAAATCGATTATATTATTACAAACAAACCAAAATTAGTCGCAAATGTAGATGTTGTCAATCAACTCAACTATAATACCGACCATAGAATGCTCAGAGGCCAATTATACACATTAGAACCAAAAAAGTCAAGAAAAAACATTCATAAACCTAAAAAACCATTATCTTTACCAATTCCTGAAAATATTTTAGATTCTCTGGACAACAACCTGACAAAATTACTAAACATAGAAGATATTTAAGGAAAATACGATGCCCTAGAAAATGAATTAAAACAAATAGAAAATATTATTATCTATATCTATACTAATATTATAAAGAGGACTTAAGTGGAAGTGGGCAGGGCACATTGCTCGCAGAACGGATGGCCGTTGGGGCCGAAAAGTTCTGGAATGGCGACCGCGAACCGGAAGACGATATGTTGGAAGGCCTCCCACTAGGTGGACCGATGACCTGGTTAAGGTTGCGGGAAGGCGCTGGATGCGAGACGCACGGGATCGGTCAATGTGGCGACGCCTGGGGGAGGCCTATGTCCAGCAGTGGACGTCTTTCGGCTGAAATGATGATGATGATGATTATAAAGAGGAAAGATTTTTTTGTTTGTTTGTTTGTACCGAATAGGCTCCGAAACTACTGGACCGATTTGAAAAATTCTTTCACCAATAGGAAGCTACGTTATTCCTGAGTAACATAGGCTATTTTTAAAGCCCGAAAACGGGTCCTGTGGGGTGGCCCACGGTAGCGAAGCCGCGGGGAACAGCTAGTAGAAAATAAACCGACAAAAGACAAAGTAGGACCGAAAGCCAGGAATTTGATCGAACGGAGAAAGATATTGTTTAAAGATAAGGAGACCAACAGAAAGGATATAGCAAGACTAAGCAAAGAAATAAATTTACAAATACGCAAACATCGACAGAGCACAAGAACAGAAACAATCAACTTCTACATAGAAAAAACAGGTGGCGCTAGAAAGGCTTGGCAGCAACTGAGAGAGAGCTCAGATTGGATTGAAAATATTACACATCGAAGAACTAAAAAAAACAACACAAATAGAATCGAAATACTAAAAATCGCAACAGATTATTACCGAGAGCTGTACAGTGAAGAGGAAGTACTTTCTGAACCATGGCAATCCACTATCTATGAGGACAAGAAGAATGAAGTAGTCCCAAATATAATGCGAGAAGAAGTCAGAAAGGCAATGGAATCACAAAAGAAGGAAAAGCACCAGGTGAAGACGCCATATCTAACGAACTCATAATAGGGACATCTTCCAAAACACTAAACATCATCACAGACTTGTTCAATCAAATTCTATACACAGGATATATTCCTCATCAGTGGACATCATCAACAATAATACTTATACATAAAAAAGGGAAGAAAAACGATATAGCAAATTATAGACCTATTAGCCTGATGTCGAATATATATAAAATATTCGCTAAGATCTTACTGGACCGAGTAACAAAGATTTTGGACGAAAACCAGCCAAAGGAACAAGCAGGTTTTCGAAGCGACTTTTCAACACTTGACCATATCCACACCATAAAACAGGTTATCCAGAAATGTAACGAATATGGTATTAATTACTACCTAGCATTCGTAGACTACAATAAAGCGTTCGACTCACTTAAACACGTAAAAATATGGGAAGCGTTAGAAACTCAGGGAGTAGACACACAATATATTCACCTCATTAGCAATATTTACAACAACATGAGAGCTAAAGTACGAACAGAAAGAGTGGGTGAGGATTTCCCTATAAAAAGAGGAGTTCGACAAGGGGACCCGCTGTCACCCAAACTTTTCTCGGCAGTTCTTGAATACGTATTCAGACGTCTCGAATGGAACAACTACGGACTAAATATTAACGGATCACAACTAAACCACCTAAGATTTGCGGACGATTTGATACTTATTTCGGGCGACGCGAGAAGTCTACAGGAAATGCTCGAAAAACTGGTATTTGAAAGTGGGCATGTTGGATTGTCAATGAACACCTCAAAAACGAAACTTATGACAAACGTGGACAAAGTGCCTATTGCAGTCGATGGTTCACAAATAGAATACGTAGAGGAATACACGTATCTTGGTCAAATAATATCTCCGAAAGACCTCACAACTAAAGAGATTAACATCAGAATTAATCTGTCTTGGAAAAGGTACTGGTCCCTAAAAGAAATAATGAAGAACCCCGATATACCACTTAAATCTAAGAAAACAATATTTGACTCGTGTATCTTGCCCGTGATGTCATATGGTTGCCAGACATGGAGTTTAACGGAGCACAATCTACGAAAATTAGAGACCTGTCAACATGGTATGGAAAGGAGCATGCTCAATGTTAAACTAAGAAACAAACTAAAACTTAAAACAATTCGGAAAAAAACTGGAGTTACGGATGTAACGTATTGTATTAAAAAACTAAAGTGGAGGTGGACAGGCCACATGATGAGAAACAAAAGGAATAAATGGGCCAAAGAGGTAACCGAGTGGTGCCCAAGACAGTTCAGAAGGAAAAGAGGTAGACAGTGTCGTAGGTGGGAGGACGACATAAAAAGAATAGCAGGCATCACATGGAGAAGGATGACACATGATCGTGTTCTGTGGTAGGCTTTAGGGGAGGCCTATGCTGGGAAGCAAGACAGTCTTCGCGAAACGGGTGTCAAATAAGGAAATTTATGTAATAAGGAAAACATGTACTTTGTAAGATTGTTAAATAAAGGCTATTATTATTATTACATTATTCTCAAGTAACATAGGCTATAATTTATTTTCAAAAATATTAGAGATCCTTATAAAAACTGCAATAATGTAACCCAAAGTCGCAAAATTTGGCCTTAAAAATTCATTATTTGGCGTGCGCTGAGAAAACTATTGATGATTCATAAAAATACTACATGATTACATATGATTACAGATACACAGTGTATTTTAAATAAAATACACTGTTACACTTTTGTGTACTAAAATTTAATTAGATCGCCGATCGATTCATATTGCATTATTCATTCTTATTGAAATAAATAGTTTGTGGCTTTGACATCTAATTTGATTTATTTTAATTTGCCATATTTTGGTTTAATTTAATTTTACTACAAAATAAAATAATAGCTTAACAAATTGGTAGGTAGGTAGGGTAGGAGGGTAGGTAGGTAGAGTAGGGTAAGTAGGGTATGTAGAGTGGTGTAGGGTGTGTAGTGTGGGGTAGGTTTAGGCTCCCGTCAACTGGCTATCTGCCGGTAGCCAGTTGACGGATGCCGCGGGAGTCAGCTAGTAGTTAATAAAATTCTCTGCTACTTCTTCTTCCTTCCCTGGTCCCATTATTTGGGGTCGGGTCTCCTCACTTTCCTTTTATTTTTTTTTCAACACTACGCGCCACCACCTCGGATCCTGATGTGTGGGGGGCGACGGACGTCCCCAAGTCTGTCGCCCTGGACCCATTTAGGGGGGCTGGAAGAGGGCGTTGTCCACCCTTCGCCGATGCCCGGCGCGTCTGCTGCGGATCTGGTTAGCGGATGAAATCTCCCTCTCCCTCTCCGCAGCCTCCTTCTGCGAGACGACTGTTTCGCAGAAGGATACCACCGCGTCCCAGGACTCCTCGCTGCCGACCATAGACTCGACTACGGCCGGCAGCGACAGGTCACTGCCTACCTCAGAGATGAGGGCACGGCGTGGCTCCTCCCAAGCGGCACACTCTGTCAGCGTATGCCACGCCGTGTCCTCCCGGCAGTCGACGCAGTGGTGACACTGGGCTTCCGGCTCCCTGTTTATGCGACACAGGTTCTTCCCGAAGCAACCATGCCCCGAGAGCACCTGCGTCACCCGAAACGACAGGAAGCCGTGCCTCCTCCCGAGCCAGCGCTCGAGCATTGGCCGGACCACCTCGATGGTAATAAGGCCGGCGGTAGGGCGTGAAAGCCTTTCCCGCCATTCCGCCACCAGGACCTCGCTAAGCTGAGACTGACGCAACTCCATATGTCGCTGCATCAGCCCTTCGCCCCGCGCCCGTGCTTCCTCGCACCACCGATACAGTGACGCGAGTACCTTCGCCTCCACTCCTCACTTTCCTGCGCCAAGTTGTTCTGTCTTGGGTTGTCAATTCGGGAAATTGGATTTGCTTGAGGTTTCTTTCTATATTGGACCACTAGGTCAAAGGATCCTTGTTTTGTTTAGTTCTGGAAGGCGCCGAGCAATTTGCACCACATGGTCCTCTGCAATTGCCTTAATGAAGTTCTCTGCAATCTAACTAATCGGATGCATCAACTTCAGCTGGCGGTTGAGATACGAAGTCCCCTAACGGTCAAGGTTTATTTAGATCTGCTGGTGACCGTGGTAAAGGCGTATATAATATGGGCAAAATAATGAAGAAAGAGGGAGCGAGATAATTCGGATCTCGATCGCCCGCGAAATCTCAAATGCGGTGGTCAATGTATTCGGTTTAGAGTTAGATTCTCTTGTAATATTTCATAAACAATGTTATGAAATATTACAAGAGAATCTAACTCTGTGCATCCGGATCCGTTCAGCCCTTCTTGCGTGATTGAGTAACAAACAAACATCGATCCATCCATTCAGGCATCTAAACTTTCGCATTTATTATATTTGTCAGTTAAGTAGAATAGTAGGATTACTTCTAAGTTCTAACAAACCCTACCTTTGTCCCCAGGTCACGCAAACTCAGCAATTAACCCGATTGTGTACTGCCTGATGACGAGGAACTTCCAGCGTTCGGCGCGCAAGCTTCTCTGTGGGCGCGGCGTGTGTCAACAGACCAACTTCACGGTAACCTGTTTATTATACTAATTGTCTTCATTAAAGTTCATTTTGTAGTTCGGGGAAAAGATTTTAGTTGGCAGAAATGATTAGTATTAATCCTTCTGACCTAATTGCCATTGCCATGCATCCACATTTAATACTTAGGGTTGACCATTGTATGTCAGCCATCCAGTCCATAAGCAGAATAGGCCTTGCTGTTTATAAGGAACATCTGTGATCCCAAGATTTGTGTCAGTAATTGGGCGATGCCTGTTTACACGAGGAGCACGTGCGCAACAGTTTCCTCCACCGTCATGCTGCCAATCTCAAACGAGACTAGCCTGTCGACCCGGAGCATATGCATCACAAGTGCGTACACCAACAGCTTCGATCACTAATAAAAAATCTATACCAATATTATAAAGAGGAATATTTTTTTTGTTTGTATGTTTGTTTGTACCAAATAGGCTCCGAAACTACTGGACCGATTTAAAAAGTTCTTTCACCATAAGGAAACTACATTATTTCTGAGTGACATAAGCTATTTTTTAATCCCAAAAACGGGTCCTGTGGGGTGGTCCAAGGGGGCCAAGTCGCAGGAAACAGCTACTATAGTATAAAGACCAACACCGATGCATTATCTCTCTTCAATAAATCCCTACTGCGATGATACGGCAGTCCAACACGACTGAAGTGAGATCAGGCAAAGTAACAACGGTTTTAGGTGCGTGTTTTCCGTGGCAAGGGATTTACCTAACAACTGATTAACAAAAGCTACAATTTATTATAAAAAAATAGAATATAAAATAAAACAAACAAAAAATAAATAAACATATTCACTAAAAAGCTCGTCTTAAAAAGCGAATTTATCTATATCTATGGCAGGCTGTAAAAAGAGGCCCTGACATTTAATCTGTGAAAAACTTGAAAAAGATGAAAAAGAAGCGTATCTAAAAGTGTCGAACATCATCAATTTTCTAGTTTTTGTGCTAGGTTTTTTGGTGTTAGTGAAAACCTAGATTTTTAAATTTTTTTGTTGGTTTATATTTTTTTTAATATGTTGTAAAGTTACCTACCGTGTTTCATAATCTTTTAGTAAAGCAACACTGATTTAATGATATTGAATTTCGAAGTAATTTAATTTTGCTAATGATTTTTTAAAAACATTATGTATTTCGAGATAATAACATTTGTGAGTTTAAGATCATTTTGTTTTAAGATCATTTTGTTCTTGGAAAACGGCTGCTATCACAACATTATTTTCAATCCGTAGTTATAGAACCATTATATTTACAACGAATTGAATAAAGTCGAACTCTGCGTGATAGAGTCTGGCGTTTACAACTATGCAGTACTCATAATTGGTATCCCCAAAAAGTTTTGTATGTGTACATAAATACTTGTGCAAAAACTTACGTGGTACTTCAGCTGTCAGTTTGCTTATGCTGTGCATTGTTTTTACCCAACTGCGGGAGGGTAATGTTTTTCGAACGTATTTATGTATGTATGTCCATTTCTATAGCACGCTCTACAGCCCAAACGGCTTGACGGATTATGACATATGAGGCGTCGTTAGATTGTTCTCAATTGTAGGAGCGACATAGGCTATATGATTTTTAAATATGGCGCCCCTCCCGGAAAATTTATTTTCGTTGTATTTACTATATGGGTATCAAATGAAAGCTACTAAATAGACAATTCCAAATATATATCACTTTTATGTTATTATTTTGGCACAAATACAAGATAAGCGTAACTTTGATAGCAAAATAAATAATCTTTTACCACATAACTTATTTGGAGAACTCATTCATTAATAAAACTAAAAAGTCTGAAATAAAACAACTTATTTTAAACCAAAAACCCAACTGCTTTTTTTTTTTTTTTTTTTTTATTTGAGGTGGGTTTGCTCTTGACTCTAGTCTAGGTCAGAGGTGACAGAGACAGAGTCGACGATGGAGTGAGTTTACCCAGAAGAAGCCTGTTCACTCTAACTTTGAAGAGATTCGGGTTGAAGGCGTTCGGAAACACGGACGCAGGTAGTGAGTTCCATTCATTCGCTGTGCGCATTATGAAGGATGTCTGGAAGCGCTTGGTGCGAATTGGTGGAATGGCAACAAGGTAAGGATGGTAACTTGCAGTGCGTCTAGATGTCCGATGGTAGAAGGGGGCTGGTGGGATGAGGTCGTGGAGTTCTTGAGCACACTCACCGAAGTACAGTCTGTAGAAGACCGACAAGCAGGCAACTTTGCGGCGATGAGCCAAGCTATGTAGCTTGGCATCCGCCAGTTCAACGTCGCCGATGAGCCTCTTGGCTCTGCGTTCCACTGAGTCAAGCGCGGCAAGCTGATACTTAGCTGAGCCATCCCAAAGGTGGCTGCAATACTCCATGCAGGATCGGACTTGCGCTTTGTAAAGGGTTAAAAGCTGTCCAGGCGTAAAGTATCGCTTCACTCTATTCAGGATGCCCAGTTTTTTGGCCGCAATTTGGGCTTTGTACTCAATGGAGGCGCCGAAGTTGAGATTGGATGTCAACTCCATGCCTAGGAGCTCGAGCCGATCAGTCACAGGAACAGATGTACCCCGAAAAGTAGGAGTATGATCGAAAAGACTCCTTTTAGCGGTAAAGAGACACGCCTGTGTTTTGGTGGCGTTAAAGGAGACCAGATTGTCATCACCCCACTGGGAGACAAGGCTTAAGGTCAAATCTGTCCGCTCCACCATAGCCTCTCTCAAGGAACGAACTTCATCCACGCTGGTTTTTGCGCTGGACAGGTATCTCTCTGAAACAGTACTGTCATCTGCGTACCCAACAATACCAGGCAGAAGTAGGTCATTGATGTGCAGCAGGAAAAGAGTTGCAGAGAGAACAGACCCCTGAGGAACTCCGGCGTCAATAGCCATAAGGTCAGAGGAGCAGCCGTCAATGACTACTCGGATCGACCGTTTGCTGAGGAAGTCTGATATCCAGCTACAAAAACCAGCGGGGATGCCATACGCAGGAAGCTTACTGAATAGACTCGCGTGCCAGACCCTGTCAAAGGCCTTCGAGATATCAAGCGACACAGCAAGTGCTTCGCCGTGTCTCTCGATGGCTTCGCCCCAGCAGTGCGTGACATACACAAGAAGATCACCAGTTGACCGTCCCCGGCGAAAGCCATACTGACGGTCACTGAGGAGATTATTGTCTTCAAGGTACGTCAGCAACTTACTGTTGAGTACCCTTTCCATAACTTTGGACAAAATGGAGGTAATGGCGATTGGACGGTAATGAGCAGGGTCTGCACGGTTGCCTTTTTTGGGCACTGGTTGCACATTTGCAAGCTTCCAGGATTTCGGCACCATTCTTTTTACAAGAGAGAGGCGGAACAAGCGTGTCAATACAGGAGACAGTTCAGGCGCACACTGCCTCAGCACTCTCGCCGGAATGCCGTCAGGGCCGCTGGCCTTGTTCACGTCTAGACTGCACAATACTCTCCGGACCTCTCTAGTGTGCACAGCGATCTCCGGCATCGAAGAGTCACAATGAGGTACAGTAGGTGGTTGCTTGGAGCCAGCGTCCAGACGTGAATTGCTAGCAAAGAGAGATGCAAATAAATTTGCTTTCTCACTCGCAGAGTGAGCCAGCGACCCATCAGGTTTCAGCATTGGAGGTAATGTGGGACGACAGAAATTCGTTTCAACCGCTTTAGACAGGGACCAAAACTGTTTACTACCCGGAGGGTGTGATGCCAGCTTGGCCCCAATACGCCCAATATGGTCAAAACGTGCCCGACGCAGAACCATTATATCATCATCATTATATCATTATAGATCATTGTGCAACCTTAGTTTAAAAAAAATTGTGATGTTCACATTCCCATACAGCCAAAGTTTGCCACAGGAAGAAAATAATCTTAGATTTGAATTGAATAGGACATTACATAATTTAACATATAGTAGTAATTTATTCCATTTAATTGACACCAACAATTATGTTGGTAATCACTTTTATTTGAAAAAAGATAGTTTTTTCATGGATAGGTACTTTCTTTCAAAGTATTGTAAAAGACAGATAGCTGTGTCGCTATCATATTATTTTTCTATTACAGCCAAGAATTTGGCTTAACAACTTGCTTCTATTGAGCAATGCCAAGATATGTTATTTAATTCAGCCAATAATTTGGTATCAGAAATTGATATTAATTTAAATTAGAAATTAGGACAATAGGGACAACCTCTTGCAAAATTGTACAGGATGAAAATTGCAAAATTAAATTAAATAAAAGTTTAAAATCAGTAAATAGTATTAACCTGGTGCATCAAAATATTCAAGGATTTATGAACAAAGATTTAGAAGTAGAATTATTTATGAACTTTAACAGTATTGATATTCTTTGTATAACTGAACATTGGCTTAAAAGCCACCAGTTATTGTTCAATTTTAATAATCACCAGGTTGGTAGTTCATTCAGCAGAGTTAATGCTATACATGGTGGCTCCTTGATTTTAGTAAGTAACCAGCTTAAATTTAAAGACCGTAAGGATATTGTGAGCCTATCTGTTGAGCGGACAATTGAAATAGCTTGTATAGAATTGGAGCAGTTTATTGTATTAAGTGTATACAGACCCCCTTCAGGATTGTATGACTGCTTTGAAAAGGTAATGGATGAAGTGTTACACAAGATTTGTAACTCGAATAAATCCATTATCACTTGTGGTGATTTTAATGTTAATTTATTAGAAAACTCAGGTTCTTGTAGTAAGATAAAAAGTCTGTTTCAGTCCTACAATCTTGTAAACCTATTTTTGGAGCCCACAAGAATAACCCCTACTAGTGCCACATGCTTAGATAATATTTATACTAATGTTATACCAGTCCACAAAGAAATTATAAATTTACTAGATTCTGATCATTGCGGGCAGAGGATTACTATACCAAACCAAAATAACAAAGTGGCTAAAAAGGATATCACTGTTAACCCCAAAACTGCAAGTCGCTTGGCAGCTTTTAAAGTTAAACTTATTAATGAATTACCAATATTGGCAATTCATTCTAAACCTAATCATCTATATGATGATTTTTTTAATATATACTGTAGACAATTTAATTCCACTTTTATTCCCAAAACTATCTCGGTTAATAGTAATGCTTCATTCGGTGATTGGGCTACCATTGGTATTCATAAAAGCAGAACACGGCTTTATGAGCTGTACAGTGAAAGGACTTATGTAAACACTGCTGAATTTAATTTATATGTTAGAAATTATTCAAAATTATTTAAAAAAGTTTGTTGTTTGGCCAAGTCGCGTTATTTGAGTTCGAAGATTAAAAGTAGTAGTAATGTTATTAAAACGACTTGGAATATTATTAATAGTGAAACGGGAAGATCTGGTAACCGGAATATTGACTACAGCCTATCTATTAATGACAACATCATAAAATCAAACTCACAAGTCGCAGTGGCTTTTGAAAATTTATTTTCAGATATTCCCATTTCAACTAAATCCCTAAACTCATCACCTTCTGTTGCTGAGTCTATACTAAAAGAAAATGTTAATGTTTGTGATTCGGAATTTCTTTTTGAACATATTACTTGTAGAGACATAATTAAAACCTTTCACACTTTAAATGTTAAAAAGACTGCAGATCTGTGGGGACATTCTGTAGAAGTTGCTAAGTCCATTATTGACATTGTCGCACCTAGTTTAGCTATTATCTTTAATAATTGTATCGACAGTGGGGAGTTTCCTGACCTAATGAAAAATAGTAAAATAATACCTTTGTTTAAATCAGGTAGTACTTCAGACCCTACAAATTATAGACCTATTTCAGTACTACCTACGTTTAGTAAAATATTTGAGAAATTAATTTTAGAGCAATTGCAAAGATTTTTTAATAAACATAAATTATTACATAGCAAACAGTTCGGTTTTACAAGGGGTCGTTCAACTACTGATGCCGGTGTTGAGCTTTTAGGACATATTTATAATGCATGGGAAGATAAGTGCGATGCCTTGGGAATATTTTGTGATTTGTCCAAGGCATTTGATTGTGTTCTTCATGAAACGCTAATCAGGAAACTCCGCCACTACGGGATCCGGAACAGCGCTCTGGCTCTTCTTACTTCATACTTGAGTAATAGGATTCAGAGCGTTGACGTTAATGGAAAAAGATCTCCCGGATCTATAGTAACAATGGGAGTCCCGCAGGGTTCAATTCTTGGCCCTTTCTTGTTTCTTATTTATATTAATGACTTGCCTTACCTCATAAAGGATAACCATGATATAGTGTTGTTTGCGGATGATACTTCACTTTTGTTTAAACTTAAACGTCAGCAGCTGGTTACTGACGATGTAAATAGCGCGATCTCAAAAGTAGTTCACTGGTTCAATGTTAACAATTTACTTTTAAATGCAAAAAAAAACCAAATGCATTAAGTTTACCCTACCTCACGTTAGGCAGGTGAAAACTGATGTGATGTTAAAGGGCGAAGAATTGAATCCTGAAAATAGCACAGTATTCTTAGGCCTAACTTTGGATGCTAAGCTTCAGTGGGGCCCACATATAGATAGATTGTCAAAGAAGCTAAGCTCCGCAGCATATGCTGTTAGAAAGATTCGTAATTTAACTGACATAGAGACAGCCCGTTTAGTATACTTTAGCTATTTTCATAGTGTAATGTCGTATGGTATTCTGTTGTGGGGAAATGCCGCCGACATCCAGACTATCTTTGTTTTGCAGAAAAGAGCTGTTCGATCAATTTATAAATTAAGCCCGAGACACTCTCTCAGAGAGAAATTTAAGGAGATTAATGTAATGACGGTGCCTTCTCAGTATATTTATGAAAATCTTTTATATGCCCATAAAAATATAAAATTGTTTAAAAAATACAGTGATATCCATAACATAAATACTAGGAACAAACACAAATTTGTAGTACCTACAACAAGGCTCAAGAAAATAGGTGGCTCGTTTAGATGTCAATGTGTACGCTTTTATAATAAGCTTCCAAGCGACGTACAAGGTTTAAGTGTTAATAAATTCAAATCATTCATTAAACGTAAGTTGTGCCAGAAAGCGTTTTATAACATTAAAGATTACGTTGAGGACAAAAAGGCTTGGGATTGAGCTGCTCCAATTAATTTCGTTTTTTATTTTTTTTTATTTTGCTTCGTGGATTTAGTTTTTAATTATATTTTAATTTTTTTAATTTTTCTTGCAATGACAAGAATATTTACTTTTTAAAGTATTATAATATTATTTTATTTTAATTATTGTGAATGTGAAGACTATGTGGATTATTCTTTTTTTTTAATTTTAATTTATCTTAGTTTTTAATCATGGTCTGGCAGTTTGAGTATTTATGCGGCCTACCCGAATGTCCTTTCTTTGGTATTGTTCGTCAATTCGTTGAGCTCCTTAAATTCTAAGTTGAGCTGCACGGTTATTGACAAATGCGTGCACTGACTGGACAGGTCCACTCAATCTGGCTGGTTCTTTTCTCAAAAGACCATTTCAGACATCAGTCTACATGGTCTTCACATGATCTAACCAAGTTTTTGTCTGGACTTTAAAAGAGACTGTGACCTCTGAGTTTGTTTCGGCCTTTCTTCTCAGAGTAGTCAGACAGGAAACGCCGACCTCATCTAGTTTTAAAAAATATGATCGACATGTGAAAGTGTTTGTACAAACCAACTTACAGAAAATAAATCATTTAACCCGCTTGCAGAACTTGGCGGCAGAATTAAAGGCTCTTTTCCTCGCGCGAACCCTACGTGCTCTAAGTTTGCGGTCGCGGGCCCCGACCCAGGCTTTATAGGCAGACTCTTTTCGGGCCTCTGCGTGGGCGCATTCTGCATTATACCAAGGTCGGGATTTGTGACCGAGCGGTATGTCGGAGAATGGAATGAAATAATCCATTCCCTGTCGAATCACATCCCCAACCGCGTCCGCACAGCTCGAGGGGTCACCCGAGGAGAAGCACACATGCCGCCAAGGATAAGACGCAAAAAAGTGCCGCATCTCGTCCCAGTCTGCTGACTCGTATCGCCATACTCGTCTCGTGCCTCTAGGACTGTCATCTGGAGGAGAGCAAGTCGACACGGATTTCACCAGACAGTGGTCAGACGTTCCCAGCGGGGCTGAGACCGACACCGAATGACTGTCCGGATCAGTTGTCAGCAGAAGGTCTAAGCAATTGGGTGTATGGCCGTCAACATCCGGTACCCGCGTTGCCACATTCACCAGCTGGGTTAGATCTAGCGATAGAGAAAACTTGCGCGCCTCCAACCCGGCATGGTCAGTTTTCCGGTACGGGTACAACCACTCTTTATGATGGGCGTTAAAGTCCCCCAGAAAATTAAGCTTCGCTGTTGGGTACCGTTGCTGGGCCATGTCAGCCGACTCCACGAGGAAATTAAAAAGCGCTGTCGTCTCCTGGTCACCGGTGTGGGATCGATAGACGCCGATGTAGAGAGACTTCTCCACGCCAGTGTCCACAAGTAGCCATATGGCAGAAAACCCCGATTTCTCAAAGCAACGGAGACGACGACAACAAATGTCATCGCGGACGTACACACAGACCCCTGCTTGCTTCTTGAACTTGTGTTCAAGAGAGTAACCCGGGTAGTTGAGGTACGCCACGTCCGACGGGGTTGTTATCTTCGTCTCCGTTAGGAAAAACAGGTGCGGCTTCTCGGTCTCAAGGTGGTGGTGGACCGGATCGAGATTAGAGTGCAGCCCCCTGATGTTAGTGAGGTGCACTTTTAGTGGGAGGAAGTGCAGCCGTTGTTTCACCATATTCTTCTTTGCTTTCTTCATATTAAAGTTAAAGAGTTTGCTGGGGAAGAAGTCGAACTGTCGAGGTGCTGCTCAGTGAACCAAGTGGAACACTGGAGCTAACCCAACCTATGGGGAACTCATCTGGAGACTGCGGGGACGCCCGAACCCCCCCGGAAACGGCCACCGGGTCCTCCCATCCAGTCGCCAGCTGGCACGGTGGAGCATACCGGGATTTTTCGCGAGTTGGCGGGGCAGCCTTTGGCACGTGGCTGGCGTGCTACTTGGGCCCCCTACTGACTGCGGTCGGCCAACGGCTGGCACCGTGCTTCGGATCCCGCTACCCTCCAAAATGAGCTACCCGGCAAGTTTTGCCCAGAGACCAAGACCTGTTCTGAACAGCGCAACTAACATCCTCCTTCTCCCCCAAAGGCACTGGCACTCCCACACACCGACGGAACACAGCAAGCTGTTTGGCGCCGGACTCCGGTGGGATGGTGGTCGCGAGCCAGGCGGCCCCTTGCGGAGCCTACCACCGCTTAAGTGGGATCGTTCAGCCGTACCACAGGCAAGCCTGTGGTGCCGTTGCCCGGGATGGACCGCTAGGAGGTAGATCGCATACCCACCCCAAAAAAAAATTAATAACTGAAAAATTATTACCTGAAAAGATAAAAAACCTGACTGCTTAAAAATTCTTAACTGAAAAGATAAAAACATGTACTAGTTACCTATAGTTTATACATTAAATATCATGAGGTGCTGCAGGCGGTGACAAACGATGTTTTGGTAGTGTGTCTGTTTTTTTTTGTCCCCGCCTGCAGCACCTCATAATTTTTAATTTATGAATTATACCTAGTCCTTGTTTTTTTATCTTATCAGTAAATTATTTTTAATCAGTAGGTTTTTTTGTATTTATAATAATTTGTTCACAAATCCAATTAGAAAAATTGTTAAACCTATTAGAAGTGGAGTGTGGGAGTTATTATATTACATGTTATTAATACCAAGATGTGAAGGAACAGCACGATATCGTTCATAGCCAGAAACGACAATGTTTACAAGATATAATAACGTTGATGTGTACGCTGATCTAATGTTTTTGTTTTTTTTTTTAAAAAAAAACAAAAGCTGATCTAATGATTTTGATATTTCGCCTTTTGATTTTTGAATAATGGATTATTTTACTAAGAATTTTTTTTCGAATACCCATACGCCTGTTCGTGTTGTTTACAAAAAGATCGTGTCAAATTATAACATTATAAAGCAAACTTTGTGGTTTTGCGGTAATCACACACTAAGAAAATGATCACCCACAGTGACAAAACTGTATCAAATCCACACTGTATCGTACTAAAGTGACTATTTTTAACCAAGAATGAATTATAATATAAACAAATTTGCCTATCAAAAACAATAAAAAAACAACTATCAAAATTATTATACGTAGCAAAAAAAATAATAATGAATTGTGTCTATAATATAAATTGTAATATTGGATTATTGACATTCTAATTTGTTTGTGACATATTTTTGGATTTATTTGACATTATATTTCTTGGGACATAAACTGGATTTATTTGACATTGTAATAATGTTTGTGACTTATTGATTGATTTTATATTATAATTGCTTGTGAGATATATTGAAATCAATCGATATTCTGGTTAATTGTTTTTTTTGTCAAAATTGATTAATTTGACATTCTATTTACTATTTATTTTTTATTTTTGTGGTATATTTTTAATCTATATAAATTGTGTTGCCGTGACCTAGATATAATAAGTTGTGATTTAAAACTATTCGGTGTGTCTGTTAATTGCTTTTATTTATATTTTTAGCTTCAAATTATAATTGCATGCCTCTTGGTAAAATATGGCCGAACCTACTTTTTATCTGTTTGTTACCATATAATCTACTCATATTTGCAAAATAAAAAAATACTTACTTACATACAGTGTTACCATCCCCAAATTTTCGGTTGCCCACTTTTTATTAATTATGCATAGTTATAATACCGAGAGTCCAATGATCAATTACCTAAAGATAATCTATAAATCATTGTATTATTGTGAGGAACATATTTATTTTTTGACTTTAACAAAACACGGCCAAAGACCAACTATATTCATTAAAATGAGAATAAAATAATAATGCATTACAAATACATATACCGCAGTCATACGCTCATCTCACAATGCTCCAGATTCCGGACATCTTCGCTTGTATCTGTGAATCCTATTATATTACAACTATAGTTGATTGGAGCAGAAATTCGAAAACACTATACCTGCCTCCTTAAACTTAAGTTTATTAAACAGAGAAATCCAGGGTCGTCTAGTCTATTCCCAGTCTACCTAACAAAGTTAATGTCGTCTTAACGAGACAGGGTCAGGGTTCCTCACTTATCAAAACTGACACAAATGACGCACCACACCTCGATCACGTTTGTATTGGTCCACTGTCGAGACTATCCGCACACATCCTGTATCCATGAATATGCCAGTAAACATGTTGATGTTTCAAACAGATTGTTTGATTGATTTATGAGCTCAATGAACTTGGATGTCACTGGCAGAGAAATCGGGATATTGAGACTAATAAAAGCATTTTGCCCGGGTTTGGTCGGGTTTTCGATGATCTATGTTGACAAGAATGAGACAAAGTGGTCAAAATAAAAATGTTCACGCGTATTTTCATTTTTCAATCCTTTTGCGGCTATTGCGATTAGCTGCGTGTACATTCATAAATGTAACATTTCTTAGAGGTTCTAATGAGGTATGTAAGATATACCTTTAGAATTAACATTTATGAATTACTGACTGACTGTCTTAATTTTGAAGGATCAACAGTAGCTTCTAATGTTTCTACATACCCTGACTATAATAACGTTTGCTAATCAGTTTGTCTTAGTGTAAGTAGTAATCTGTGGAAAATGTAGTGGGTAGTATATTTGTTAAGTCATATGTTTAAGACACTTTGTATATTTTTAGTATCCTACTGTTTGTTTTCCATATAAGAAAATTAAAAAAATTCCATCTTATGTGTGATCGGCCGCGAGGACGTTGGCCTTCAATCTTTCCTTGGCAGAGGCAGCTTGGTGGTGGCTTGTTTGGCAGAGGTAATATTTAAATTGTAACAATTTTTTACTGTGAATAAACAAGTTTTTCTTTTTTTTTTTACCTCGTTCCAATATTAATAGTTTTCGATGCGACGAAAGTCTTTGCTTGATTCAAAGCTCTTTCAGGGACAAGAAGAAGAATGCTCGCTTGAGCTGCATACACATTTGTTTCTCGTGACTATAGAAATTTAGTAGTTCTGTTAAAAAAGTTAATACTTAATCTTGATTCTTTCTACGATCTTGATAACTTTTTTTTTGTTTTTATCTATTATAGGCTCGCGCTTGACCACTATCTCACCTGATGGTAAGCGAAGATGTGGTCTACGATGGAGCACGCTTGCCTAGTAGTAACCTATTCACTCTTGACTTAAAGACCCCTAGATTGTAGCTATCGGGAAACACAGACTCCGGCAGGGAATTCCACTCCTTAGCTGTACGCATAATAAAAGTATTCTCAAAACGTTTAGTGCATATGGGTGGGATGTCCACCATGTACCGATGGCGCATCGCCGTACGTCTGGTAGTCCGATGATGAAACGGGCTGGGCGGAATTAGATCATGCAATTCCATCGCACACTCCCCGAACTGGCAAATATTTTTGCCACAACGTGAGATATATATCTTATGTACCGATTTTAGCAAAGAGGTTGGTTATTTTATTTGCCTAGAGAGGATAAACGGAAATTCTATCAGTGTAAGTGTGTTTTGTTCCACCGGAAAATCATGTTGACTTTAAATTGAATACCAAAATGGACGCCGCACTAACAGGGTTAGTTCGGTATACAGGCTCTTAAACCTGCAGTTGGTTGCTGTAAATATTTTAAATGAAATTGTAGAGTTTGTGGCAGTTCATACATATACCTTGTAAGTGATAGTAGGTACCTATGATCCAATACTTTTCATTAAGGCCCTTTCCTCATAGCGCGACACAATTTAAATTGCATTGATAGGCGATATCGACCACGTATTTTCTAAGAAAACATCAAGTGCGTTGAATTGCATCACATTGCGTCCATGTGAACATGCTTGCAATTTTGCTTAGTAAAAATCACTTATCGGTTTTATATAAATCGAATGTCGTGCCATCGGCCTTTTTCAACAGAAAATTGATTTCTTACATAATAGTGAAAATGAAAAGAAACTCTGGAAATAAGAATTCAGATATTTAACCTTATTTATAAAAACTCGCTAAGCATTTGGTTAGGTTAAATACTGGTTAGTAGATTGTTTAGAGAATTTGAATTTAGAAACTACTAGAAAAATAAGTATTTTATAAACATACCCATATAGTATTAAAAAGGGAAAATGAACGAGTAAATACTCGAAACAAATGAAAGACGAAATTGTCAACAAATTCACCGATTCTAATAAAAGAATCTAATCAGACAGAAAATATTTATTTTGTCTCAACGAGCAGAATTCGCTACAGTAATTCAATAGGATTGCAAGTGTCAATGAAATTCCGAAACACTCGAGTGAAGAAAAAAAAAATATGTTGAGAAAAGAAAATACTTAAAATACGGCAGACTCATAATAAAACAGAAAGTCAACAAATAAGTAGATGAATTAATAATGATTGGCTGAAAAAGAAATCTAGGGTAAAACAAAGGTGCTGCAAAATTAAATTCTCCATGTATTAAGTTTTGTAACCAAATTGACCTTTCAAAATAAATGTTACCTCACAAATGGTCAAATAAGTTGGGGAGTTAATTAGTTTTTTTTTTTTTTTTTTGTTAAGCTGGCGTTTGACCACTATCTCACCTGATGGTAAGTAATGATGTGGTCGACGATGTAGCACGCTTACCTAGAAGAAACCTATTCACTCTTGACTTAGACTTCCAGGTTATAGCTATCAGGAAATACAGACTGGCAGGGAATTCCACTCTTTAGCTGTACGCATAATGAAAGTACTACCGAAACGTTTGGTGCGTATGGGTGGGATGTCCACCATGTACCGATGACGCATCGCCGTACGTCTTGTAGTCCGATGATGGAACGGGCTAGGAGGAATTAGTTCATGCAATTCCATCGCACACTCCCCGAAATGTAACCGATAAAAAACCGACAGACTGGCAACTTGGCGCCGATGTTCAAGGCTCTGGAACCTAGACTCGACCAGAATCTCATTGCCGATGAGCCTCTTTGCCCGTTTTTCGATCGACTCTAGTGCATCCAGCTGGTACTTGGCAGATCCGTCCCAGAGATGAGAGCAGTACTCCATGCATGACCGAACTTGCGCTTGATACAAGTTGAGCAACTGTTCTGGCCTGAAGTCGGATAAGTATCTCTCAGCAACAGTGCTGTCGTCTGGATACCCAAAGGTGCCGGGTTTTAGCAGATTATGTGCAGCAAGAACAATGTTGCTGTGAGTACCGATCCCTGAGGGACCCCGGCATTGATATCCAGTTGGTCAGATGAGCGGCCATCAATAACCACTCGTATAGACCGGTGCCTCAGGAAGTCTGCGATCCAATCGCACAGTCCACTGGGCAGACCGGATGCGAATGTCCGACATACTCGTCTCGCATCCATCAGGAGAAGGAGGGGGCTGCGCGTCACCAGAATCCATCAGGAGAAGGAGGGGGCTGCGCGTCACCAGAATCCAGGCGTGAGGATTCCGCAAAAAGAGAGGCAAAGAAGTTTGCTTTCTCCTCAGCGGAGTGGCTCAGTGTTCCGTCGGGTTTCAGCAGTGGTGGTAGTGAGGGACGGCAGAAATTCGATTCAACCGACTTAGCCAGGGACCAGAACGCTTTACTACCGGCTGGGTAGGAAGCAAGTTTGGTCCCAATACGGCTTATGTGGTCAAACCGAACCCTTCGCAATACCCTCTTGCAGGACTTGGCAGCCCTATTAAAGGCTCTATTCCGCTGGCTCATGTTGCTAGCCTTGCATGACCGGGCGTCGACCCATGCCAGGTACGCCTCATGTTAAGCGTGTTGGCGCGATTGCACTCGCCGCCAAACCATGGCTGGTCAACGCTAGACATTGCTACATCAGAGAATGGAATGTAGTACTCCATTCCCTGACGCAACACATCGGTCACGGCGTCCGCACACGACGAAGGATCAGCTGAAGAAAAGCAAGTGGGCCGCCAAGGATAAGAAGCGAAAAACGAACGAATCTCATCCCAGTCTGCTGACCTGTACCGCCAAACCCGCCGAGTGCCTCTTGGACTGGGATCGGGTGGGGAGTAGACGGATACAGACTTTACCAGACAATGGTTGGAGCTACCTTATTTGACCATTTGTTAGACTATCAATTGATTTATAAACGCGTTTTACCGAAATTAGAAATCATTGGTTGAGTTGATTAACTACAGATTAAAAAGTAGGCCTTAAAGGGAAGGCCTGAAAGGTCCATGAATATTTGATTTTGTCCAAATATAGCAATAATGCCTAAATTATATGAGTAATTATGTAGTTACCGAGTACCACAGAGACGACATCATCAAAAATTTCGCGCTCGAATTTATCGGCTACAAATAAGGAAGAGGATTGACATTCAACTTTATATTTTAAATACGTGCATCATTTTCTCTATATGACTTTTAATACCTATAGAAAACGCCTCTACAAAGTATATTCAAAACATTATGTTTGTTTTTTTGTGTCTTAGAAAAAGTCTGTGAAAAATTCCTTGGCTTATTTAAATATATTTTATTCCCGCTATTTCCATTTAGAATTCAACTGGAAATCGAATTCACAACCTATTGAATAGGCGAAGCTTTGCGTTGCCTGCTTTGTCGCAATATTGTTTTTCCCTTGTACCTTCTTGAAGAAATCGAATTTCAAACAACAATGGAAATTCTTACAGGGGCATAATAAAAGTCGGTTTGAAGACAATTTTGTTTCGAAAATAGTATGTTCAGTAGTTTGTTTAGTAATTTTAACGTCAATAGTTATTTCAACTTTCAAATTGAAGTTAAATTAGTTAGATTATTTTATGTTTTCTCCCACTTTGTCGACTTCATTTTAGCAAGCATTAGAATTTTGCTGAGCTGGATATTCGCAGCGAGGTTTTAATTAAGTTTTCCAATGCTGCATTCACTTAAACATTCTCCATCGTTAGTTCAAACTAACTGTTAGTTACCTAGTTCGGTTTATTGGATGTTAACAAAAAGAAGTTTTCTCCAAGATGGACGCTTCTGTTGGCTGTCTTGAGTTGTTCTTTCTCTTTCACTAACGACTTACAATACAGTAATTGCAGTGCTACTAGAACGAATTTACTATTTTACTTTTTAGTCGTGACTTGTTAGGGCCTACTTTACTTCATCTCATTTCTCCCGGTTTTGGACAGGTGTGGATCGGTCTTGACTGTAGGTTTTAAGCTTCATATCCCTTTGCTTGGATCTGCCGCGATGTTGCAATTACAATTTCTATTAGAATTCGTTTGAGCAATAAGTAACACATTATTCAACTCGGCTATATCTTTAGCGAGTATTAAAGGGTTTGACACAGAAATTAGGTATATCAAAAATATAACTTTTAGCAGAGGTCTAGCTATGGTAGTAGATATAATCGTTTATTTCTTTTTTTTTATTTCTATATTATATTTATAGTTTGTATGTATATCTTTGTATTTGAATAAATATTACCTAATCGTGATTTATTCTTAATATTGCATCTACCACAAATTGTACCTGCATCACCCAAAGGTCGACTGGTAGATAATACCTAAGGCATTAAGTCCGCTTTTGTACGTTTGTGTTTCATGTATTAAATAAATGAATAATAACTATGGTCAAGTGACCACATTTTGCCAGTTATGTTTAAAACCATGTATAATATAATTATATAATATAGTCTATTGCCATCAACCGGGTACACGAATAGGTAATAGCGTCAGGACTGTATCAATGATATTTGTCCAGTTCCATTATAATGTATGTTGTCAGAAATATAATATACAGCGCCATCTAATGTAACTTATCCAAAGCACTGCGATGAGCGCCTTCTTGTACTGGAATACAGCAGCTACAAACGATTTCTGTAAGCAAGTCATGCCATCTAAAATCTTTATGTGGAACAATCTGCGCAAGAGCCACCTCGCGAGTTATCTGCACTACAACTACAGACGACTACGTGTAGATATTGCACACATATGTGAACATCCGCCTTTATAAGCAGAGCTGTCTTCAACCAAATCGTGATGCCTGGCTGGAGGCGATAGTTTAATCTCCACAGGATCGCCCAGTTAATCATGGTAGTAGTCGAATCATGTGGAAATCTTCAATCGATGTCCTCAGCCCTAAGGGAAAGCTGAGGGGTCTGTCAGACTCCTACTGACTAAAACCACATGGTGTTCTGTAGGCCGTAATTGCTCTTGAGAGGCGAGCGTGGAACACAGCACGTCGCCTTCTCGGGCCTTTATCAAGTGACAGATCCCCAAATCTATCACCCGCAGGCTTCATCATCTTGTTCTTGCTCCATCCCACTTCTGATGTCGCATCAAGGGTGGCCGATAGATGCAAACCATCGAGAAGTCAGGAAGTATTCCCTTAGGTTAAGACATCGTGTGCAGCCAGCACAGGTAGGTGGGTACAATCGTGAAAATGAAATCACACAAATTATTCGATACACTGAGTGTCGCTGATATTTAAATAGACAAACGTTACAGTTACAATCTTGCTTACTAATATTACGCTCTAAGGCTGTCAGTACTCAACTGGCCTATTCCACACCACGCAAGTGCTTATAAAAAGCGCGCCAATGCGTAGTTGTTCTTGCTTTGCCGCCAGATGGCGTGCTTGCGATTTGTTTTGACGTCCGCACTATTGACTAAACCCGACATATTGATTATTGTAACATGTAAGAATTGACCAATAAATCATCATCATCATTGAGTAAAGAAGTTTGTTATTCTTCTAAAACACCGTTCCATTAAAACAAGAAAGTGAACCTTAAGTACATAAACAATATTATTCATAGAAAAAATCTATAAATGACACTGCCCGACCCTGGAATCGAAACAAGGACGTCATGCCCAGTAGTAGCGTTTGCGACCCCTAGACTAAATAATTAAGCTAAACTCCGCATAGAAACCGTGATATTTTTCTGCGAAAGGTCCATCCAGTAATATAGTAAATAATAATTGTTTTATTACATGATCAAACATGTACGACATTTTTGATCGTGTAATAAAATAATTATTATATAATAATTTGGGGGTAAAATAAATTATAATAATTTGGGGGCCGAGTCACCCACGTCGAGTGTACCCTCTGATTCCCTACACGTGGTCCCCGGGTGGTGCAAATCAGGTGACAATAACTGGTGGTAGTTTTCGGCCGAAGGCTTGCGACCACCCACCGGGCAAAGACGTACCGCCAAGCGGCCTAGCCGTGTTCCGGTTATGATGCTCGGTGTAGCCAACTAGTGGAGTTGGGTCGAGACAGCTGTTCTACTGCTGGCAGACCAGCCTGACGCGCGCTGTTATATACGTATCGGGAGACTAGTCGCGGAGGGTAGCGGGATCCGAGGCACGGTGCGCCGCTGGCCGACCGCAGGTAGTTGGGGGCCCAAGTAGTGTGCCAGCCACACATGAAAGGCTGCCCCGCCAACTGTCGAAAAATCCCGGAATGCATCATCGTGCTGGTTGGCGACCAGATGGGGAGGGCCCGATGGACATTCCGGGGGGGCTCGGGCGTCCCCGCAGTCTCCGGACTAGTTCCCCATTGATGTCGTCTTTTCAGTGCGTGTCTGAAGGTTAGCAGCGTAGAACCTCGTCTCACTTCCTTCTCCTCTACCCCTTTCACTCTTATAAAAATAATGAAAAAGAATACTGGAGTTAAACAGCGGCTGCACCCCCTCCCCTACAAAGTGCACCTCACCAACATTCGAGATCTGCACTCAAATCTCTCTGCAGTCCACTTCCACCTGGAGACTGAGAAACCAGCGCTGTTTTTCCTTACGGAGACGCAGATAGCGAGTCCGTCAGACGTGTCGTACTTGTCTTACCCAGGGTTTACCCTGGAGCACAATTTTAAACCGTGCGCGGGTGTGTGTATGTACGCCCGTGACGAAACTTGCTATCGGCGTCTCCGTAACCTTGAGGACTCCAGATTCTCAACGCTGTGGGCTTTAGTGGACACAGGTTTGGATAAAATTATCTACGCCTGTGTCTACCGTTCGCATAGCGGAGATTAGGAGACAACCAGGCTCACAGAGTACCTCAGTGAGGCTGCTGACGCGGCACAGCAGCGGTATCCTTCCGCCCAATAAGTGTTACTGGGGGACTTTACTGCCCACCACCAGGAGTGGCTCTTCCCATACCAGTGCACTGACCATGCTGGACGGGAGATGCGTAAGCTTTCGCTAGCGCTAAACCTCACCCAGCTGGTCCAGGGGGCAACGAGGGTACCGGACGTTGATTCGCACACGGCGAATTGCTTGGACCTTCTGCTGACAACAGATCCAGACAGATACTCTGTGTCGATAGCTTCACCTTTGGGTAGTTCTGACCACTGTCTGGTGAAGTCTGTGTCAGTCTATTCCCCGCCCGATCCCAGCCCAAGAGGCACCCGGCGGGTTTGGCGGTACAAGTCAGCAGATTGGGATGGTATGCGATCTTTCTTCGCATGCTATCCTTGGCAGCCTACTTGCTTTTCTTCGACTGATCCATCGTCGTGCGCGGACGCTGTAACGGATGTGTTGCGTCAGGGAATGGAGTACTACATTCCGTTCTCTGACGTATCAATGTCTAGCGAAGACCGGCCATGTATTGGCGCCGAATGTAAGCGCGCCGACGCGCTTAAGCATGGGGCGTACCTGGCTTGGGTCGACGCTCGATTGCGTAAGGCGGGTGACGTGGGTCAGAAGAAGAAGGCCTTCAACAGGGCTGCCAAGTCCTGCAAGATGGTGTTGCGAAGGGCTCGGTTCGACCACATTGGCCGTATAGGGACCAAACTTGCTTCTTACCCAGCAGGTAGTAAAGCGTTTTGGTCTCTGGCTAAGTCGGTCGAGTCGAACTTCTGCCGTCCCTCACTACCACCACTGCTGAAACCCGACGGGTCGCTGGCCCACTCCGCTGAGGAAAAGGCAAATTTATTTGCCTCTCTTTTTGCGGAATCTTTACGTCTAAATCCTGGTAACGCGCGGCCCCCTCCTTCTTCTGATGGATGCGAGACGAGTATGTCGGACATTCGTATCCATCAGAAGGACGTTCGTAGGGTGCTGCGCAACCTCGACGTGAACAAGGCTAGCGGCCCTGACGGAATACCAGCAATTGTTCTTAGAACCTGTGCGCCTGAACTGTCTCCGATCTTGACACGCCTGTTCCGCCTTTCGTATGAGGCTGGAAAAGTGCCGAATGCTTGGAAGCAGGCTAACGTACAGCCCGTGCCCAAGAAGGGAAGTCGAGCTGACCCGGCCAACTACAGACCCATATCTGTAACCTCCATACTCTGTAAGAGTATGGAACGTGTACTTAATATTAAGCTCCTGGCATACCTAGAAGCAAACGATATCCTAAGTGACCGCCAGTACGGCTTCCGCCGAAATCGGTCTACTGGGGATCTTCTAGCGTATGCCATTCACATCTGGAGTGAGGCCATTGAGAAACACGGGGAAGCGCTTGCCGTCTCCCTAGACATCTCGAAGGCTTTTGATAGGGTCTAGCACGAAAGCCTTATTGGTAAGCTTCCTTCATTCGGTTTGCCCGGTGGTCTGTGTGATTGGATTGCAGACTTCCTGAGAGATCGGTCCATTCGAGTGGTTATGCAGAGTAGTAGTAGTGGATATTAATGCCGGGGTCCCTCAGGGGTCGGTGCTCTCAGCAACTTTGTTCTTGCTGCACATTAACGATCTGCTAAAACCCGGCACCTTTGGGTATGCAGACGACAGCACAGTTGCTGAGAGATACGTGTCCAACGCTCGTGCTACCAGGCCTCAGATCCAGTCTCTCCGGGAGGCCATGGTGGAGCGCTTGAACCTGTCCTTGCAGGCAGTCTCCGAATGGGGCGATGCCAATCTAGTCAGGTTTGCTGCAAAAACTCAGGCGTGTCTTTTTTCCGCTAAAAAGAGCCAATTTCACCCGGCTCCAACTTTCCGAGATGTAACCGTGCCAATAACTGACCATCTTGAGCTTCTTGGCGTTACGTTGACATCGACGCTAAATTTTGGCCCATACATTGAGGCAAAGGCTGAACTGGCTGCCAAAAAGCTGGGGATCCTTGCAAAGGTGAGAAGGTACTTCACGCCAGAACAGCTGCTCAGTTTGTATCAAGCGCAAGTTCGATCATGCATGGAGTACTGTTCTCATCTCTGGGACGGATCTGCCAAATATCAGCTTGATGCACTAGAGTCGATTGAAAAGCGGGCCAAGAAGCTCATCAGCGATGAGGCACTGGTTAAGTCAAAACTCCAGAGCCTTGAACATCGTCGCCGAGTTGCCAGCTTGTCGGTTTTTTATCGGTTACATTTCGGGGAGTGTGCGATGGAATTGCATGATCTAATTCCGCCCAGCCCGTTTCATCATCGGACTACCAGACGTACGGCGATGCGCCAGCGGTACATGGTGGACATCCCACCCATACGCACTAAACGTTTTGAGAATACTTTTATTATGCGTACAGCTAAGGAGTGGAATTCCCTGCCGGAGTCTGTGTTTCCCGATAGCTACAATCTAGGGGTCTTTAAGTCAAGAGTGAATAGGTTACTACTAGGCAAGCGTGCTCCATCGTAGACCACATCTTCACTTACCATCAGGTGAGATAGTGGTCAAGCGCGAGCCTATAATAGATAAAAAAAAAAAAAAAAATACTTTTATGAAGAATTTCCGGATTATTTTCGTCAATTATCACTTCATTGTGGGCGTCAATAAAGATTTTGATACGTCAGATTGGGGTCGTGTTTTTATCGACATTTTCCGTAAATTCAATCAGGAGGATCTTTGTGAGAATTATGTATCGAAGATTCTGAAAACGATACCCATGGCACCCCGTGGTAACAGTCCATAAATAAAATAAATAAATAAAATAGCCTTTTATTTCATGCATTAAATAAAGTTTACATCAATTCGTAACAGTCCATACTAATATCTAAATATATAAAAGAAGAAAGTGACTGACTGACTCACTCACTCACTCACTTACCATCAACGCACAGGCCAAACGGCTGAAGCTTCAATCATGAAACTTGGCATGAAGGTTCCTTTGGTAGTGTAGGTGAGCACTAAGAAAGGATTTTTGGAAATTCCACCCCTAAGGGCGTGAAATAGGGGATGAAAGTTTGTATGAAAATCCGTCAGTTTTAAAGTCAGAATCTTCATATTTTGGGTTTAGGCTGAAGATTAAAAAATAACTAACACGTGTCTCAGTGATTTTGAAGATTTCACCCCCATGAGGGTGAAATCTTCGTCTAGAGACTTGAAATTTTGCAAATAGATACTTTGTTCGCGCCGTTTCGTTGGCGCTTCTTTATTTTAGGTATAGTTTTATTCTACCCGCTTTTTACTTTATATTTTTAATTTTTCGCTGCTTGGTTTTGTACTGAGGTAGAATATGACCGACATCGCCGCCGCGTGGTCGTGTCTGTGCCGCTTTTTCTGTTTATCCACAATTTTGGATTAAAACCGCCCCTTGAGGTTGTTTCGTGCCGTACACAACCCTCATATCGTCCTCATCGTCAAGAAGACCGAGAAGAGCGCATCAAGGTCGCAGCAGCACTGGCACCTGGATCGAGGCACCGAGCTGGACTGCCCACCGTGGTGCTAAGGTTGGTCAATTTTCTATCCTTAGTTGCGAAATCAGCAGCCTTTCTCAATCTTGTGTTCTTTCCCCCTTTCTTAATTAAATAAAACCTATGGAGATACAACCACTAGCCAGCTAGTACCCACCCGCGCCATCATTTTTTTTGGCCTTCGAGCCGCACCTTACATTATTTCTCGGCCTTTAACCGAGTATCACATTTTTATATCCCGCTATTTGTGTTTCCGCTTAGTTTTCAAAACTAGTACCTATTTTTTCCGCTTAGTTTTGAAACTATTTTTTCTTACCGCTTAGTTACGAAGGTAATTTACCTGCTGTAATTACCTACCCGCTATAATTTATCATTTATCGTGTTCCATTTCTTAACGGACAAATTGCATTACTTTTAGTAAGTACCTAAACGTATTTATATTGCATTTTGTCAAAAGTCTTTAAGCTAATTAACGACGGTACGTATATAAGAACGTGTTATCACCGGCCGTTCCGTTCCGAGCGTTCCTTTGTTCTCGAAGTCTATGTTGCAGTCAGTAACGCTGTTTCGGGTATTTTATAACTTGAATATTTTTTAACAAAATCTCATCATGCCTGCGAGTTCTACGGAAGGAGATAAGCTTAATTTAACCATTAAAAGGCTCGTAGGGAAACGCGATGAAGTTTATGCTAGGCTTCAGAGAATTTATGACTCAAGATATGAAATGATTTCGGACCCTAGTAAGGTGGAGAATTTTCTATGTAGTATGGTCTCCATTGATACTATGCGCGACGAATTCATAAAAATTGTCAATGATTTTAATACGTTGAATTTGATGTTGGATCCAGATTTCATACCTAACTATCAAAGTTTGTCTACATTTGAGGACTTATACTGTCGTTGCAAATATGAAGCCAACAAAATAGTTGCTGGCCGGGATATACCCAAAGTTGAAAAATCGTCTTCCAGTAACAGTTATAAAAAATCAAATTTGAATCTGCCCAAATTAGAGTTAGTCAGTTTTTCCGGTTTACCCGCAAATTGGTCGACTTTTTACGAAACATTTAGGACTACTATACACGAGAATACTGATCTTACTAATAACGAACGTATTCAATATTTGATGGGACAGTTATCGGGCCGGGCACTTTCTACTGTGTCAGGAATTACACCAAACGCTGACAATTATACTTTGATATGGACCACGCTGGTCAACAAATATGAAGACAAACGTTATTTAGCCACCGCGTATTTGGATCAAATGTTTGAATTCAAATGTTTTTCCGTTGCTAACACTAAGAATTTAGACTCGTTTTTAGAACATTTTGCGTCTGCCGTGTCGAGTTTAAAAACGTTAAAACTTAGCAACTTGTCCGATTTTATTCTTCTTTATTTCGCTTTAAAGAAAATAGACCCGGAGACCGCTCGCGCTTTTGAAATGTTTAAGCGAGAGACTGCTTTGCCTAGCTACGAGGACTTGATCACTTTTCTGCGTGAACAATCGAAAATATTAGACCGCACTTCGGCAAACGCTACGACGAAACGCGTCGGTACCGACATGAACAAAAATGTCAACAAAAAAGTCTACCCACTCCTTTTTAGGTACTAGCGTGCCGGTGCAGATAAAGGATAAAAATAAATCTTGTCCGTTTTGCGAGTTGGAAAATCATTTCAACTTGTTTAAATGTTTTAAATATCAAAAATTACCGCTGGATGATAAATTTAATTTTATTAAAACTCGAAATGGATGCACGAACTGCCTCAGTTTGTCCCATAATAACGTAGCTTGTAAGTCGGAAGTACGTTGCCGCTATTGCAATTGTAGGCACCACTCGCTGTTATGTAGAAAGCAACAGCTGACTCCTCCTGCGCCCGGCGTAGCGCCCGCGCATAATAATGTTATTCCGCCGGCGCCGACATCTACCGCCCCGCAGGTACATGTTGCTTTATCAGCACTATCGACGCCTCCTCCGCTACAAAATAACATTTCGTTGTGCAATTTTAATAACCGCCGAGATAATAATATTACCTGTCTTTTAGGCACGGTTCAAGTTTTAATACCTGACTCTGCGGGTGTGTTGCACAATGTTCGCGCGCTTATTGATCCCGGATCGCAAAACAATTTTATCACAACGACATGCTTAGCAAAACTTAACGTAAATTTTAATCGAATAACGCGTGCTGTTGTAAAGGGGATCGGTTCATCGCCTAATCCGATTAAGGGTTCCGTCAGCGTAAATTTGTTTTCGAACGATAAAAATATTTTACTCACGCTGGACTCTTACGTCATTGATAAAATTACGGATAATTTGCCTTCTGCTCGTATCGAGCCCGCTTCGCTCGGTTATTTAAACCACGTTCAGTTAGCTGACAGTAGTTTTTATTCACCTGGGGAAATTTACATCCTCATCGGTGCACCGCAGTTTGCCGAAATTTTACTCTCGGGACGCGTAAATGGTCCGCCCGGGTTACCTACCGGTATACAAACGATTTTTGGTTACATAATCGTAGGAAATTGTCCTATTAGTAATCCTTCTACTGAGTTCGTTTCTTTGTGCTCGTTTGTACAGAATGAACCTCCGTTATCAAATATGATAGAAAGGTTCTGGCAGCTCGAAGAAGTAGCGCCCGAGCGCCCGCTGAACGCCGCATCTAGGGAGTGCGAGAAGCTGTTTGTCTCAAGCGTGTCACGTGATGACACAGGACGTTATAGTGTAGCGTTACCTTTTGCGCGCGACCCTTCTGAGCTCGGTGACTCATACAAGACTGCTATGCGTCGTTATATGTACTTGGAGCGTAAGTTAACTGCTTCCCCAGAGTTGCGTTTGGAATATGACGCTATTATTAAGGAATACCTATCGAAGGGTTATATCTCGTTACTTGATGATGCTGGTTCGCTACCTACGGGTTTTTATATACCACATTTCATTCAGATTCAGGTAAATCACTCAATGATTTGTTATATCAGGGTGAGAATTTACAAAACGATTTGTTTTTAATTTTACTCGATTTCCGCTTATATCCCGTGGCTTTTACCAGTGACATACATCAGATGTTTTTACAGGTTTTAGTTAACGAGGATCACAGAATGTTTCAAAAATTTTTATACCGCTTTGATAGTACTTTACCGCTTGATACCTATCAATTTAACCGCGTTTGCTTTGGATTGCGCTGTAGTCCTTTCCTCGCCATGCGAGTTTTAAGACAACTTTGTGATGACGTACGCGCATCTTACCCGCGCGCCGCAGATGTTGTTGTGCATAATTGTTACATGAACGATATTTGTTACTCCGTTCCCACCGTCCAGGACTCCTTACGGCTCAGAGATGAGCTGTTAGGATTGTTTACGGCCGGGGGCTTTAGCCTTATGAAATGGTCCAGTAACTCAGCAGAGTTACTCGAATCATTGCCTGATACCCACCGCTATTCTTCAAAGGTAAATTTCGATGAGCCTAATCAAAGTCTAAAGGTTCTTGGCCTTGAATGGTCTCCTACCACAGATGTTTTTTCCTTTTCTGTCGCTCTTGACAACCGTCCATGTACCAAACGCAACATCTTATCGGTTATTGCTCGCCAGTTTGATGTTTTAGGTTTAATCGCGCCAACTATTCTTTACGCGAAATTAATCTTACAGAAGCTCTTTGTTCTCAAGCTGGATTGGGACGACAAGCCGCCCCAGAATGTAATGGTTCTCTGGGAGAATTATCTTCGCGAACTGCCCGCATTACGGGTCTTAAAGATAAACCGTCATCTTGAGGTGTTTAGGAATGACCTCGTCACTATTATCGCATTTTCCGACGCGAGTGAACGAGCATACGGAGCCGCCGTATATGTTAAAGTTCAGCAAGATCCCCACTCCCCAGCGGTTGTCCACCTGGTGTGCGCGAAATCCAAAGTCGCTCCTCTCAAAACGATATCGGTTGCCAGACTTGAGCTCTGTGGCATTTTACTTATGTCTAAACTAGTGCAACGAGTTATGAACACTTATAAACCACGTCATAATATTGAAAATATATTTTGTTTCACCGACTCAATGGTTGCATTATATTGGATTCATTCGGATCCTCAAACTTTGAAAACATTCGTCGCTACGCGTGTTACAAAAATTTTAGATTGCCTTCCCGCGGAACATTTCTTTCACGTTCCCGGTACCGACAACCCTAGCGACTGCTTATCGCGAGGTTTGTCTCCGAAGCAATTGTTGTCGCACCCGATGTGGTTCAGTGGACCATCATGGCTTCAACAGAGCGTCGACACGTGGCCTGTTACCTCTGTCGACACTAGTGCCATCGATGTACGGTTGCCGGAAACCAAAGTGGTTTCATTACCGGTTGTAGCAGATGTAGGTGTAGACCCGCATCCACTTCTTGCATTGTCGCATCGCGTATCTAAGTGGACGGTGCTACTTCATTCCGTTATCTACGTTTACAAGTTTTTAGGTAAACTGCCGCGATCTAAATCTATTACCGCATCGGATGCGATTTTTGCTGAAAAGATCTTAATTACCGCTTTACAAGAATTTTACTTTTCTGACGAAATTGCACGTTTAAGAGCAAACAAAAATTGTCGCACAGCGTTAAGACGCCTCTCCCCCTTTATTGATAGTGAGGGCTTATTGAGAGTCGGAGGTCGACTCCGTAACGCTGATTTGACCGATGAACAGCGGCATCCTTTGCTGCTTCCGCATAAAGACCGCATCACCGATTTGATCGTGTCGCACTATCATCGCCGCAACTGTCATACTGGTCCGGTGGCTCTTATGTCAATTTTGCGGCAAAGTTATTGGATACTGTCTTGTCGTAATGTCGTACGTCGTATCGTGAATAAATGCAATTTCTGTTTCCGCGCTAAACCCAAGGCCGTGCACCCCTTCATGGGGGATTTGCCCGCGTGCCGCGTAACTGAAGCTAAAGCCTTTACACGCACGGCTGTTGATTACGCGGGTCCTATTAGTATTATCCCGCAACGTAAACGTGGCGTTCGTTCTATTAAGGCATATCTATGCATTTTCGTGTGCTTAGTCACTCGCGCTGTTCATGTCGAGTTGACTACCGATCTTAGTACGAGTACATTTCTCTCAGCGTTTAAACGTTTTCTAGCCAGACGGGGTGCTGTGCAAACTATGTACTCTGACGCAGGAACCGTCTTCGTCGGTGCGAAGAACGCTCTTTCGGACATCTACGCTTTAGTCAATTCTGATGAGTATAAAACCGCGTTCTCTACCGAGTCGGCTGAACATAAAATAACGTGGAAAATCAATCCGCCGCGCACTCCACATTTCGGTGGACATTACGAGATATTTGTTAAGGGCTTCAAAACTCATTTATATAGGGTTATAGGTTCTCAATTGCTGACCTACGAAGAGATGTTAACTGTTTTAACACAAATTGAATGCGTTTTGAATTCGCGTCCGCTCACGCCCCTTAGCGAAGATCCGTCTGAGCTAAGCGCATTGACTCCATCGCACTTCCTGATGTCTACGCCGCTAAAGAGTTTACCCGGTTGCGAAGCTACCGGTGATGACACTAGTTTAAAGAAACGATACGCTTTATTAGATCAATTGGTGCAATCATTCGCAAAACGATGGAAACGTGAATATCTTCACCTTTTGCAATCCAGAGGGAAATGGAACACTCATTCAGATCCTATAAAGATAGGTAGCGTCGTGGTTGTAGTTACTGATAACGTTGGACCTCTATCTTGGCCATTAGGTATAATTCTTGAAACCTATCCCGGCAAAGAAAAGATCAGTAGAGTCGCTCTTGTAAAGACGGCGACAGGGATCTATAAGAGACCTGCCGTCCGCCTCTGCCCTCTACCTTCGCAATAGCGCCTCTCCCGCTCCCCGGCTTATAGTTTAGTGTATTTTTAAAACCGATGGTTTTAAGGCCGGGGGCATGTTCGCGCCGTTTCGTTGGCGCTTCTTTATTTTAGGTATAGTTTTATTCTACCCGCTTTTTACTTTATATTTTTAATTTTTCGCTGCTTGGTTTTGTACTGAGGTAGAATATGACCGACATCGCCGCCGCGTGGTCGTGTCTGTGCCGCTTTTTCTGTTTATCCACAATTTTGGATTAAAACCGCCCCTTGAGGTTGTTTCGTGCCGTACACAACCCTCATATCGTCCTCATCGTCAAGAAGACCGAGAAGAGCGCATCAAGGTCGCAGCAGCACTGGCACCTGGATCGAGGCACCGAGCTGGACTGCCCACCGTGGTGCTAAGGTTGGTCAATTTTCTATCCTTAGTTGCGAAATCAGCAGCCTTTCTCAATCTTGTGTTCTTTCCCCCTTTCTTAATTAAATAAAACCTATGGAGATACAACCACTAGCCAGCTAGTACCCACCCGCGCCATCATACTTTATACTGTGCAGTCATCCACTAAGAAAGAATTTTTGTGAATTCCACCCCCATGAGGGTGAAATCGTCTAGAGACTTGAAATTTTGCAAATATATACTTTATACTGTGCAGGCATCCACTAAGAAAGAATTTTTTGTAAATTCCACCCCTAAGGGGGTGAAATAGGGGATGAAAGTTTGTATGAAAGTCGGTCAGTTTTGAAGTTAGGATCTTCGAAATTTGGGTTTGGGCTGAAGATTAAAATCTAACGCAAATTAAGGTCTTTTGGGAATTCCGTACTTTGGGGGTGGATCATGGGGGATGAAATGTTGTGTACAAAAGTCCTTCTTTTACAAAGGAAAAATTATTAAAAATACTTTCAATACTTTAAAGTCTGTTGGTAACTATAAAATGGCTCAACGCATAAATTTAGGAATTAAATAGGGACGGGAAAATCTGCTTCACCATGACAATTAATAAGGGTCAAGGACAAGGTCTGAAGTATGCTGGTGTAGATTTGAGGGCAAATTGCTTTTTCCATGGACAGTTCTATGTAGCGTGTTCACGTGTTATCTCATCAAATAGTCTGGTGAAAAGTAGCCGCTGCCAGAAAAGTATTTAAGTGACTAAGCCCTTATTTTTCTTTGTGACATGTATTTAAGTATGTTCATCTGTTCTTTTG
The DNA here is from genome assembly GCA_945859665.1 of Anorthoa munda. Taxonomy (NCBI): domain Eukaryota; kingdom Metazoa; phylum Arthropoda; class Insecta; order Lepidoptera; family Noctuidae; genus Anorthoa; species Anorthoa munda. The sequence continues at coordinate 2,008,820 of OX243907.1, read as the reverse complement.
GGTTATTCATACAATAATACATTGAAATAGTAGATAAACAATCTTTACGGCAAGGTGGCATACGGCTATCCTCTTACGAGTTTTTTTTTAATATTCTATGGGCTTGCGCTTGACCACTATCTCACCTGATGGTAAGTCATGATGTGGTCAACGGTGAAACACGCTTGCCTTGAAATAATCTATTCACTCTTGACTTAAAGACCCCCAGGTTGTAGCTGTTCTGCCGGGAATTCCACTTCTGTCTTATTTCTTTTCATACTTTTCAGAGCCTTATTTTTTTGTCTTTTTAGATTTAACTTTCTGTGGATTGCTTAGTTAAACAATTGTTTGTACCCAATGATTTAAATGAAAAACTAAAATAATAAATTATAACGTTACCTACCCGTCCAAAACGCTTAAGTTCTTGATGAAAATAAATTATCCATTTGCTAAAGGAAATCTTAGAAATATGATGATATGTTGATATTGCAAACAATACTCGGTCTGTGACAGGCAGGATCTTACCCGTGTTAGGGACTCTCCGAATTTTTCTTTAAACGATGGAACACAATGCGTAGTTTATCCAAAAGAGTAGAAAAAGATAAAGTCCCAGTTCCTGTCTGGCCCTGTTGATATTCTTTTGTTTTTAACCAACTTCCCAAAAAGGAGAACGTTCTCAATTTGGATGTTTAAATTTTTTTATGTTCGGGCATAAATCTCCGTAAGGCAAAAATCCATGGTACAAAGGGAATACTTTTGTGGTGGTCTCATTGTCACCAAATCAGAATCTGATGATGGGATCTCATGCAAATCGAGGGATGTCCTGAAATAGTATAGGCAGACATATAGCGATATTGGTATTTTCATTAACACTCAAAAAGTATCATTTGGTGAAGTGGGACTGATGAAGAAGACCAAAGATGGCCACTGGAACTTCTTATTAAGTATGTCATGGGTTTTAGATATCTCGAATAATTAAGCGACTATGATGAAGCAAATACATATAAATAAATTTTACCGATGAAAATAATACCATCGAACTGATCTCATTATGAAAGTAGGCACTGAAACGCCGTAATAAAACAATGTATCCTAGTCGTGTTTGGGCTAATTGGAAATGAAATGAGATGTACTCTAGCAATAAATGATTTTCATGGTAATATGAGTTACCAACACTAAAACTAGCAAAAAAAAAACTAAAAAGATATGACACTCACAGATAGTGTAGTTTTCAGTAAAAGAATCTTCATAAGAATATCAGTGAAATAATGTCCGTACACTTAACAGTACTTCTAAAGATCTCCTACAAACAAGCTTAAAATTTTACCTGTGTGTAATATTAAGTTGGAACCTATAATAAATTTAATAAAGATGGATTAAGGCCACCGACAAAAAGCCATCGTTGCAGTGACTATTTTCCATAAAATTTCTATGAAAATGGTAGTCATAATTATTACATTGTCGTGTCGCACCTTTCTATGGAAGCCTAAAATGTCGTCCTAACAAAAAACAAGCGGTAAAATTGGAAGGCTTTATATGAATACTGCGCCTGAACAACTTACAGGTTATTCTTTTTGACGCTTTTAAACTAATAAAGTGCCAATGGAAGGCCATTATTCAAATATCAATCATGGCGGTTTGACTCAACGAGAATGTATGACGTTAGTGCGTGTTTATCTTGATAAATGGAAGTGCTTGGTGAATGGCGTTTTATTGCCAAGTCGCCATTATGGGCATTAAGTATTATTAAATTTGTGAGATTCGCATTATGTCCAGTTCACTTAAATTACCAGTTTGGATTCCCTCTGTCTGCTAGAATCTTGATACTCCGAAATTTACTTGGCATAACACACTTGGCATAATCTTCTTTGAACGAATATTTTTATATTTATTTTATTTTGCATTGCATTAACTTTATTTAATACTAGCTGTTCCCCGCGGCTTCGCTCCCGTGGACCACCCCACAGGACCCGTTTTCGGAGTTAAAAAATAGCCTATGTCACTCAGGACTAATGTAGCTTTGTATTGGTGAAAGAATTTTTAAAATCAGTCCAGTAGTTTCGGAGCCTATTCGGTACAAACAAACAAAAAAATCTTTCCTCTTTATAATATTGGTATAGATACCTATTTCCTTCGTGCTTCCCATCTATGGAATTGATGTTTCGAAATTTCGAAACTGAGGAACCAAGTATAATGGAAAATTAGAATAATACTCAAACTAAACCCAAATTGTAAAAATTGTAGTCTGGAGAGGTGCCTAAGTGCAATTTATATTCAAAAAAGTAAATTGGCTTTTTCTCAAGACTTCTAATACAAATACTCCACTGCTGGGGACACCTTTAACGATATCATCCGGTTTTTCAGATATGTTCGGTCAGCGTTGATCCGCGAGCTGTTGTTAAAGATAGTTACAGATCTCCGCCTCATAAATTTGAGGCGCTGCCGAAGAGCAGAGAGCCACCCAGCTCGTTATTGCCAATAGGAAATGCGCAAGTCCACTATCTTGTACAGTGGGGCTTCGAAGAGCATTTCGAGCGCCTTTTCCCCCGCATTTGTAGGCCAGTGGGTGCTTTGCATATACTGCTGCCCAATGTCGGTGGCAGAACAGAAATAGAATGTCAGATGTCCGACGCTACAGGACTAAAATCAATAGCCTGCAGCGGAAAATGGTTATTTGAATAAGACGTGGCTGGCTGAAAAGAGCGGAGCGCATCTCCTACAGGCACATTCAGGTACCTACTGATTGAGCACGGTTTCTTCGGTGAGTACCTGAATAGGATTGGGTGAGAGGCCACGGTAAATTGTCATCATTGTAGAGGCAACTTGGATTCTGCACAGCACACGCTCGAGGAGTGCCTTCTTGGGCCTTTGAGTGGTGGGTCTTAGTCGCCGGGATCGGGCGAGATCTGTCTCTGCCAGTATTATTGAGGAATATGCTGGTGGAGACAGAAAACTAGAGTGAAATAGCCACCGACTGGAATCAGAGAAGAAGGAATCGTGGAGGCAACCACCTCGATGTAGACACGCTGAAACTCCGCCTGTATAATTTAAGGCAGGTGCAACTCCGGGGTTTCGAGCGCTCAGAGTGGGGACTCTGTCCATCCACCGAGTGACCTCAGGAAAGACATTGGCACAGTGACCACGTTCTGCCGTGCACAGCGAGACTCTAGGGTCTAGTCACCCCAAGGATGTGGTATTTTAAAAAGTACTGATGGTTATCACCAGTTTGGTTTTAATGAGGTGAAAATACCACACTGCCTGGTTTTTTCCCCCGATAGCAAAAAAAAATGTAAAACCAGTAAACTGTTAGAAATATATAGTGTAGGTAAACCAACCAATTTACAAAGTTGAGTCAAGAAGACTCTTTATATGAACCTATTATTTTTGGTTGGGTTACCCTTTTTAAACTCTATTGTTTTGTACTGTTCGATGATGTCTGTCTTTTGTAAAACGTTCTCTTGTGAAGCATGTCTTTTTACTACTTATTAAAACTGCTATACTAAAGTACTTCATAACCTTTCATTTACGTATCAACAGGTTATGGGCCCAGTGACCAAGTCAGCCCTATAATGTAAGGAAGTTCCAAAATAAAGTGAAAAGACAAAAGAATACTGCGAGTGAAAAAAAAACCGGTTGACAGGTGAAAATTGCGACCGGGAAGGTGTGAAAGACAAGGAATTGTTGATCACGAGCAGGAAGGAAGGCAAGAGCAACGATGGACGGTAACCTCAGCATCACTAAGTTGGAGGGATCCACAAACTGGAATGTTTGGAAATTTCAAGTGAGAGTCGTATTAAGAGGCCATGATTTATTGGATGTGGTCGAAGGAAAACTGGTAAAGACGAAAGAAAATGATAAAACGTGGGATACGAAAGATGCTAAAGCACAAACGTTGATAGTTACACGTATTAGTGACGAAGTTATGATACACATATTATCATGCAGCACGTCTGCTGAAATGTGGAAAAAGTTGATTGCTGTGTATGAACAGAAGAGTGAAACAAACATACATATCATCCAGCAACGTTTCTTCCAGTTCAAATACGAAGAAGGAATTCAAATGTCGATATTCCTAGCAAAAATAAAAGAAATGCAAAACCAGTTACAGCAATTGGGAGAGGAAATATCTGAAAGATTTGTTATAACGAAGGTACTGATGTCATTGCCTGATCGCTATAAGCACTTCGTATCAGCTTGGGAGTCGGCCCCTGACGAGAAACAAACATATGACAACTTGGTTGCAAGGTTGTTAGTCGAAGAAGAGCGGATGAAAGAACGAGGTAACGAAACACCGGGAGCGTCTGCATTTGTTGTGAAGAAAACAGAGAATAAAAAGAATGTTAAGTGCTATAACTGTAACAAACTTGGACATTATCAATCGGAGTGTAGAAACAAAGTTAAAAACACTGATGAGGCGAATAGATTTGGTAAAAAGTGTTTTTACTGTAATAAACCCGGTCATCTCAAAAGTGAGTGTAAATTTCGTTTAAATAAAGATAGTAATGCATTTGTGATGTTAGACGCAGCCGATAATTCGGACAAACAGTATATGCTTTCAAAGTGGGTGGTAGATACAGGTGCCAGCGAGCACATGTGTTGTAATAAACAATTATTTACTTCATATTCGTCTCTTGATAAGAAATCAGTGATAGTAGGAAACGGAACGGCAATTAGTGCATTGGGTTTCGGACAGGTGGCAGCACAAGTATTTAATGGACATGTGTGGATTGACACGACGTTAGAAAAAGTTTTGTTTGTACCAGAACTCAAAACTAATTTACTGTCTGTGAATCGCGTGACAGAAAAAGGTTATGTCATGAAGACAAATCAAAACAAATGCGATTTTTACAAAAACGAAAGGCTTTGTGCGGTTGCAAATCGATGTGGAAATATTTATATAATGGACTTGCGTCTAAAATGTAGTGCTGCAAATACAGCTCAAGTGAAATTGAACCTTAGCGAGTGGCACGAAAAACTCGGACATCAAAATATTCAACATGTGAAAAAGGTGCTTGCGAACAATAATATTGAGGCAACTGATGACTTCGGTGGTCAATGTCTGGGATGTTTAGAGGGCAAAGCACACCGTTTGCCTTTTAAAACGAGTCTATCAGCGACTTCAAGGACGTGCGAATTAATACACGCCGATGTATGTGGACCAATGGAAGAAACTTCCATTGGAGGATCCAGGTATTTTTTGCTATTAAAGGATGATTTTTCGAACTATAGAAGTGTCTATTTTTTGAAAGGGAAGCACGAAGTCAAGACCTATGTTGAAAAGTATGTAAAGTTGAGCGAAAATATAACTGGTAATAAGATCTTGTATTTCCGAAGTGACAATGGTTCAGAGTTTGTTAACAAGGATATGAAGTGTTTGTTATCACACCATGGAATTTTACATCAGACTACGGTTACTTACACCCCAGAACAGAATGGGAAAGCTGAACGTGATAATCGGACACTAGTTGAAGCAGCTAGATCCCTATTGTATGCCAAAAGCCTACCAAAGAAATTATGGGCAGAAGCTACAAATACTGCATGCTATGTATTGAATAGAACAGGTTTAAGTTCTGATAAAGTGAAAACTCCATATGAAGCTTGGATGGGCAAATGTTTTGATATACAAGACTTAAAGATTTTTGGTACACCTGTGTTTGTTCATACCCCACAGGAGAAAAGGGCAAAGTGGGATTCTAAAGGTGAACATGGTATAATGGTTGGATATGAAGAAGAAACCAAAGGATATAGAATATATTTTGAAAAGAAAAATATTGTTCAAATAAAGAGAGATGTGCAATTTCTGGAAAGCAAAATATATAAAGATTTGAACATAATAAAGGAAAGTTGCGCTGCTGATTGCCAGCCGCAGCTTACTACGAGTAGTAAAGAAATGGACAATGTAAGTACTAATGAAAATAACAACATTAATTCATTGCCTGTTACAGATTCAACTGATTTGAATAACTCTGATACTAGTACTTCTGATTGTGGTGATGATCCCAATGATGTCACATGGAATCCTGACATGACTGTGGATCAATCATCAAGTGATTATGATGACACTGAAGAAAATGTTAATATTGTGGTTGCCATGACAGCAATTAATGGTCTTGAACCACAGACGATAGCGGAAGCGTTGTCAGAAGCTGATAAAGACCAATGGAGAGAAGCCATTGAAGAAGAGTATAAGTCATTTGAAAAGAATAAAGCTTGGACTTTAACACTACTGCCTGCAGGAAAGAAAGCTGTGAAATGTAAGTGGATTTTTAAGAAGAAACTTGGACTAGATGGTCAGTTACTTCGTTACAAAGCACGTCTTGTGGCCAAAGGATTTACCCAGGAGTATGGCATTAACTACAAAGAAACCTACTCACCTGTGGTACGATACTCCACTATACGTACTTTAATTGCCCTGGCAGTCAATTTAGACTTGAACATTGACCATATGGATGTTAAGACGGCTTTCTTGAATGGAGAACTACAGGAGACTGTGTACATGGAACAGCCTGATGGCTATAAAATAGATGGTAAAGAAAACCATGTATTTAAATTGAATAAAGCAATATATGGACTTAAACAGGCATCCAAGGCCTGGTATGATAAGATCGATAATGCTTTGAAAGACCTCCAGTTCAGAAAAAGAAAAAAAAAAGTTTGATTAAAGATAAGCATTGTAATTGTGTTTCTCATCTTGGTTTGCAAATTGTTTAGTTTAAGGGCAGGTGTTAGAAATATATAGTGTAGGTAAACCAACCAATTTACAAAGTTGAGTCAAGAAGACTCTTTATATGAACCTATTATTTTTGGTTGGGTTACCCTTTTTAAACTCTATTGTTTTGTACTGTTCGATGATGTCTGTCTTTTGTAAAACGTTCTCTTGTGAAGCATGTCTTTTTACTACTTATTAAAACTGCTATACTAAAGTACTTCATAACCTTTCATTTACGTATCAACATAAACAATTGTAGACCTTGTCAAAGTATTCCTCACGGGCCACCATAATTAAAAACCTCGTTTTGTTTTTATAGACGATTTTCTTTCACTCTTTTTTATTTATGTATTATATTTTATTTGTGTATATGGTAGGTGGCGGGGCCATTGACCTTGACCCGTCACAGGGGGACCAAGGGTGCCATACACGGGGTCGTCTGGCGCCCATGTGCTGATTGGTCCCTGGGGTGGTCACGGCGTGCAGTGTGTTCTGGTGCGCCGGTGATGGGGGGACTCCCCCGAGGAGGGTCCGGTGACGGATAGCCGCGGCGGGTTCGCGGTGAGTGCTAACGCGTACCCGTGCTCCCGCAATAAGCGGCACAGGAGGACACCGTGGAGTTCCAGTGGGTTAGAGTCCCACATGACTGCACTATCTCCCCGTGGTAGTGCAGTATGCATGAGCATTACTAAACGACAACCGCCTCCGCCCTGCTGCCCGCAAGATTCTAGGCAGAGGCCTTATTAAACATGAGGCGTACCTGGCATGGGTCGACGCTCGGACGCGCAAAGCAAGCGACGTGCAAGAGAGCCTACAATAGGGCTACCAAGTCCTGCAAGAAGGTGATGCGAAGATCTCGGTTTGACCACATAAGCCGTATTGGGACCAAACTTGCTTCCAACCCAGCGGGTAGTAAAGCGTTTTGGTCCCTGGCTAAGTCGGTTGAATCGAACTTCTGCCGTACCCTCACTACCACTACTGCTGAAGGTCGACGGGTCACTGGTCCACTCCGCTGAGGAGAAAGCAAACTTGTTTGCCTCTCTTTTTGCGGAATCTTTACGTCTGGATTCTGTTAAATCTGGATGGATGCGAGACGAGTATGTCGGACATTCACATCCACCAAAAGGACGTTCGTAGGGTGCTGCGCAACCTTGACGTGAACAAAGCCACGACGGGATGCCGGCAACTGTTCTCAGAACCTGTGCGCCTGAATTGTCTCCGATATTGACACGTCTGTTTCGCCTTTCGTATGAGACTAGCTCATTAACTACAGCTCCTTCTTTCCGAGGTGTGACCGTGCCGATAACTGACCATCTTGAGATTCTTGAGATTACTTTGACATCGACGCTCAATTTTGGTCCATTCATTGAGGCAAAAGCTCAGCTGGCTGCCAAAATAAAATTTATGCCTAAACATGATTCTGACTTTCAAAATTATGAGTTTTGAATGTATGATAAATGAGTGTATGCCAAACGGTTTTCTGCGGAAATAAGTTTATGCTATCCGTTGTTATGCAAAATAATATTATGACATAAAAAGTTCTGCTATAAAAGTTAGACCAGACCTGTTTACTTGGTCAAGGTTGCAACAGGTTGGATGGTTATGTTGCACGGTTGGCGCAGTGGTTATGCGATTGACTGCTGCGCTGTGTCACGGGTTCGTTTTCCGCACGTAACAAATATTTTTATGACCTACAGATAGTTGTTCCGACTCTGGGCGTTGTGTATGTAAGTTTATATGTTTGTAAACTCACCCACGATACAGAAAGAAAGAAGAAGTAAAGAAAATATATTTAAAAACTAGATTCTCTCTGCAGATTCGCACGTTTGAAAAATGTATTGTCAAAAGGAAACATACTCCCGGGATGATAAATATTCTATGACTTAATTCAGGTTATGGTCTACCCAAGTTTTAAATGAATCGTTTCAGCCATACAGATCACGATAATTTTGCATTTATAATATTAGTATGGATGGTTAAAGCTTCTGGAAGAAAGCTTAAAAAGTTAAAGCTTCTCCAAGAGCCGTGGATCAGGAACAATAGAATATGTGGCCTCGGTAACATCGGAGGTAAGATAATTCTCGACACACATGGCTCAGGAAAGCCAAGAACCTGCATCTATATACCCAAAGAAATTCCCTTTACGACACTAACTCAATTCTGTTCCAGAGACCTGACAACTGTCAGGCTCCATACCGAAGTTAGCGCTCCGGATGTTGTACTGGCCTCGGCATACATGCCAGGTGAGGACACAGATTGCCCTCCAAAGGAGCTGGCTGACCTGGTGCAGCACTGTGAGCGCGCCGGTTTGGACCTGATCATCTGTACTGACTCGAACGCACACCACCCGCTCTGGGGCAGTGTCACACCGAACTCCAGAGGAGAGGTACTATCCACCTTTTTATTCTCTACTAATCTTAACATTGTTAACCGCGGCACAGAACCCACTTGGGTCACGGCCCGGGGACAAACAATCATAGATTTAACACTCGCCACAGAAAACGCGACAAACCTTATCACAAACTGGCACGTATCGGACGAGCCTTCTTGCTCAGACCATAGAAGGATACGCTTTACACTTACCACAAACACCAAAAAACCCGCACCAAGGCGAAACCCGAGGCGTACCAACGTTCCAAGGTTCAAAAGCCTTCTGGCCTCACTTTTAGCTGAGCATCTAGCACTGGCAACCGTAAGGGACCAAGCACAATTAGAACACACTGTAACGGAATTATCCAAACACATAACAGAAGCTTACCACGCATGCTGTAAATCAAGAGCGCCACAAAGCAGGAACGAGAGGAACCCCTGGTGGAACGCTGAACTTGGTAAACTCAGAGATACGCTGCGTAAGCAATTTAACAGAGCAAAAAACACGAGACTCCCGGAAGACTGGGAGATATACAAAGAGACCCAATATGCATACAAAAAACAGACTAGAACCGCCAGGAGGATGGCGTGGCGGAAATTCTGTGAATCCATTGAAACAAATAATGAGGCCGCAAGGGTACGGAAGATCCTATCAACTGATCAGGACCGATCCCTCGGCGCGCTGAAAAAACCCGACAACTCATACACACAAACCGACTATGAAACCAGCAAGGTCCTCCTCGAAACTCACTTCCCAGACTGTCAAGTCCTGGAGGACAGGATGTGGGAGGCTGAACCCGAATGGACCCCGACGGAACAAGACTGGTCAAGAGCCCACAATATAATAACAGTAGACCGGATAAAATGGGCTATCAATACCTTTCAGCCATACAAGTCAGCGGGGCTGGACGGCATCTTCCCAGCCCTGCTACAGTGGGGGGTAGATTATCTAACGCCATGGCTGTTAGAGATCTATCGGGCCTGCATAGCACTAAGATACATACCTCTCGGATGGCGCGAGGTGAAAGTCATCTTCATACCCAAACCTGGAAAAACTGATTACACACAACCCAAGGCATATAGACCTATAAGCCTCACATCCTTTTTGCTGAAAACCCTCGAAAGACTCTGCGATAGGCACATCCGTGATGGGCCTCTGCGAGAAAAACCATTGCACAAACAGCAGCATGCGTACTCCACAGGCAAATCAACCGAATCCGCGTTGCACAACGTGGTTTCAAAAATTGAATGCGCAGTGGACCACAAATGCTCTTCATTGGCTGTCTTCATTGACATTGAGGGCGCTTTCGATAAGACCATGTTCAACAGCATAAACACGGCCCTCGACAGACATGGCATAGACCCGACCCTAGGGGGCTGGATCACCAATATGCTAAAACTGAGAGCGGTCCAAGTCACGGTTAACGACACTACAAGGGCTATCGTCGCGAAGGGCTGTCCACAGGGGGGCGTTCTTTCGCCACTTCTGTGGAACCTGGTAGCTGATAGCCTCATCAAAGCACTCAACGATAAAGGTTATTTCACCGTTGGCTACGCGGATGACATAACAATAATAATAAACGGATCCCACGAAAACACTCTATGCAATCTCATGCGTCAAGCCCTGAAAATAGTAGAGGAATGGTGTAGCGAGCACCAACTCTCAGTGAACCCCGCAAAAACTGAACTTATTCTCTTTACTAAAAAGAGAAAACCGATGACACTGCAATTACCGCGTTTCTTCGGAACAACACTAAGCCTTTCAACTGGAACCAAGTACCTGGGCATTTATTTGGACAAACAGTTGAATTGGGCAAATCACATGAACCATATCATCACAAAAGCCAGCATATCCCTGTGGCAGTGCAAACGCCTGCTAGGCAGGAATTGGGGTATTAGCCCCATGGTCACCTACTGGCTATACACTACAGTCATCCGACCAATCATCACATATGGCTCGCTGGTCTGGTGGCCCAGGACAGACCTCAGCACAGCCCAAAGAGATCTCGAAAAACTACAGAGGTTCGCCTGCGTTGCAATCACCAGTAGTATGAGAACCACACCCACTGCCGCCCTACAGGCAATGCTGGGACTCCCACCTCTGCACTTAATTGTGAGGGAGGAGGCAGCCCTAGCCACCTTTAGACTCTACCTATCAGGTTCCCTAAATAAAGACTCCAGAATTAAGCACACACGCATAAAGGAGGATGCGATTAAGCGTAAACCGATGCTAGCATCCCCATGTGACAAAGCCCCAAAATCACACCACTTCAACAGGCACTACAACATAACACTCACAGAGGAAAGATGTGACTACTCTGGCCCGAAAGAGATGAGAATATACACCGACGGATCGAAAACTGACTTAGGTACCGGAGTCGGAGTCTTCTCATACGATTTCAACATAAACATATCCAGACCGCTAGGAGGGTTCAACACCGTCTATCAGGCGGAGTGTGTGGGCATCATACAAGCGGTCCGTGCCCTAGAAGCCAGGAGGGTCACGGACACCCACATACGGATACTCTCCGACAGCGCATCAGTCCTCCAATCCTTACGAAAAAATTACATTACATCTAAACTAATACTAGAATGTCACAACGCACTGGAACAGATAACTGTATCTAGCCGTAACACGGTGACACTACAATGGATAAAGGGACACAGTGGATCGCTGGGCAACGACGCGGCTGACGAGCTTGCGAGGCGCGGATCCAGCTCGACGGTCTATGGACCCGAACCTGTTGTACCCATCCCCTTCAACCAAATACGCAGGTGGCTACAGGAATTCACCCAGACACAGGCGGAGAACTGGTGGGCCTCGGCACCAGGCTGTAGGCAATCCAAAGAAGCTCTGCCATTCTTGGACAGTAGGCTTACCAGGCGTCTTTTACGCCTGGACAGGAATGGCCTCCGCCTGGTGACGGGGACCATCACGGGACACTGCTCACTCAATAAACACTTCCACACAATAGGCATAACGGACAGTCCTCTGTGCAGGGCATGCATGGAGGCTGAGGAAACCGTTGCGCACGTTCTCTTTGAATGCACAGGTGTCACACAGATAAGAGCACTAACCCTCGGGTCACCCAGATCTTACACGGATGTTCTGAGGAAACCAGGAGCTCTAATTGACTTCTGGAGGGAGGTGGGCTGGTTGGAATGACCACCCAACGGCCGCCATGGCCCACGTACAAAGGTCCATTTGAAGGACTAAGTGCGGAAACCAAACCCCCCTAACATAGAACATAGAAGCTTCTGGAATTATTGGATGACATGAAATAATTATCTTCTTTTTGAATCGATGGGTACTTTTTAGATAATTTAGTTCCAACATTTAGCTACGTTCTTAGTAGCGTTAGTGGCGTTTATTAGGAACCTAAGACTAATGGTAAAACATCAATTAATAGCTTAGGAGCTGTGTCAGTTTATTTTTCTTATTTTAGTACTATTTTGTTCATTCTTTTAGATACAGGTCACAATAGCAAAATCATCATCATCAATTAATATTCATACAATAAATCTGTAGAAAAGTCGTTTTTATACATCGAAAATATTTCCAAAAAAAGCCAGGGTGTAAAAGCGTTATACTTTACACCCTGGTTTTTTTATATTTTCAATTTATAACAGAATCCATTTCTAGCATTTTTGGAATATTTGTCTGGTTTTTCTGTTTACTTGTGCACGCATCACGTAAAATTTACGCACCTATATAGATAACTTAGCGTAATTTAAAGTAGTACTTGTTTTTGTTTCATCGCAATCGGTTCACTCTATCAAAATATACATGAATTTGAAGTGTTCAAGAAGTATAATATCACAACACACGCAATTCAGATACTCGGACAGTTAAACACTATATTCGATAGATGGCGTTGTGCATTTGACGTTTTTTTTCTGAATAGACAGTGTTAAGATTCGCCGCGGAAGAAAAATTCTAGAAAAAGATGGTAATTAGGTAGGATAGGTATGTAGGTAGGGGTGTAGGTAAGTAGGGTAGAGTAGGCAGTTGACGGGAGCGAAGTCGCGAGCACAGCTAAAAATAAATAAAATCAAAGAAATTTCTTCGTACGTAATAAAGATTGCATGTTTTATTCACCTTGAGACTTTTTCTCATTTTCATTTTCTTGTTATGATACCTTAAAAATTACCTGTTTAAGGAAAAATCAAGTAAAAAGAAATCAGAGTTTGAACCATGAATGTGTTTCTAATAACAAGGATAATGTTATGAAATGTATGAATACAAATGTATCTTAAAATACGATAAAAATACTCGAAAATAAATATTACTTGCTTACGGACGATAGGATAAACAATTTTGAAAACGATAATGAATAAAGTAAATGAGAGTAGAAAATATAATATTTGAGAAATGAAATATTTACAAAAGCATAGTTTTAATTTTTAATTTTCAATATAAATGAAAACTGTCCAAACTATTTTATATTAGTTGTTATAAAATAGTCCCAGAATTTTGTTTTGATTTCAACAAAGTCTTTAGTATTTCGAAACAAAATAATCATTACAAAGGAATATCACACACACACAATCATTTTCCAATTTTCGGCTTGGCTAGTAGTTCTTATTCATCTATACTAATATTATAAAGAGGTAAAGTTTGTGAGTTGGTGAGATTGTGAGTTTGTGACGTTGGTTGTAGGGGTTAATCTCTGGTGCCACTGAACCGATTTTGATAACTCTTTCACCAATAGAAAGCTACATTATCCCTGAGTGCCATAGGCTATAACATATTTTCAAAAAAAAAAAGTTCCTTATGAAAATTACAATAACGTAAAATTCATTCTTTGGCGTACGTTGAGAACACTATTGACGATACATACAAATGATGATACTCATTTATTACCTACAAAAAAGTCTGCGAGAGAATATATCTAACTAGGTAGCGTTGGGTGGGTAGGGTTGGGTAGGTAGGGTAGGTAGGGTAGGTAGTGTAGGATAGGGGGGTCAGTGCCCACTCAACCCGATTAGACTCAACCCGAAGAATAATACCTGCAAAGTTCTGTTTTTTTATGCGTAAAAACGTCGATGTACAGTCAGGCAGAAAAGTGTTGATTTAACGCTTGCACCACAGAGAATATAAAATTTAAATAATGTTTGGATAAATAGATGAATAAGTAAACAAGTAAATACTTATGCTTTTTAATATAGCATACGCTTTGTACTTAGTAGATTATTGTTAATTATCATTACAATCTTATAGCTAATGGCACGGTGGTATTATTAGATAAGTGATTATAATTATTAGGTTAACAAGTAGGTTATAAAATATTTAAAAAAATATGTATTACTAAATTATCTTTAAAAAATAAACATTAGGTATCTAAAAGAATATAGGACTAGGTAGGAACAACACAATTAAAAGATTAAAGTTTTTAGGTGTTTGTCGGTATACATGACCGACGTGTAATAAACTTCGGCCACGTTGATTGGAAATTAATTCATAATTTTTACGCACTCTGCCCTGAGAAGGCCCTTCACCTGACATTGTGTATGACAAACTAACCATAATTATATACTTTACTTTCTTATCATACCGGCACCCTACATAATAGCTATTTTGCAAAAAAAAGTTCGAACAATAGATATAAGCCGCTTCGTCTATTGTTTCCAGAAAACCGGTTTAAGCGAGGTAGAGGTTATCTTTATAAAGCTACATTTTTTAAACGAAATCTTTTACTACCAGGATAAATTAAGTATCATAACAAAATATTCTATGCATAATAAATTAATAAGTTATTTAGGACTAAATAACACTTTGCCTGACTGTACAAATGGTAGTAAAACTTCTGGTATTATTCTTCGGGTTGAGTCTAATCGGGTTGAGTGGGCACTGACCCGGATAGGGTAGGATAGGTGGGGTAGGTGGGGTAGAAGGTATGATAGATAGGTTAGGTAGGTAGCCAATTGACGGGTGCGAAGCCGCGGGGGTCAGCTAGTTTAATCATACTTCTATTGTAGTACATTCCCTTGAAATTATTGCCGAATTTCTTACAACTTTCAAAGCTTAAAAATTGTTTCGTCTTTAATATATTCATTTATCAAAAATTCAGCAGGTGCCAAAGTTGCAAGACGCATGCTCAGTGAGCGTTGCTGCTCTCTTATGCTAAGATACAAATTGTTGGTTCTATAAGGCCTCTGCCTCGAATCTTGCGGGCAGATCGCGCGGCACTATAGCGGCGTAGTGTTGTGTTCGTAGTTGTGTCGTCC
Organism: Anorthoa munda; assembly: GCA_945859665.1. Classification (NCBI taxonomy): domain Eukaryota; kingdom Metazoa; phylum Arthropoda; class Insecta; order Lepidoptera; family Noctuidae; genus Anorthoa; species Anorthoa munda. The sequence continues at coordinate 1,993,534 of OX243907.1, read as the reverse complement.
AGATATTTGCTTTTATTCGCGAACGAAATGTCTGAACAACGGCGACAAAATTTTTTTGTTTCAAATTTATTCCTAACGCTCGATTTATTATGGACAAAAGAAGAAGTGAATCCCTAATATAGGACGAGTTTTATCGAAATTATGAAGAACAGAGACCTGACAAATTCTACGAATACACCAGAATGAGTACAGAAACATTTGACTATAATCTTGAAGCTATCAAGGGTGATTTGTTAATTAAACTGGTTAATTACTCTTCTAATTTTATGGTTCACATCTTTGCTGTTCCATATCGGTGTCCTCTCAAAAATTACTGACATAATTTGCTCTAGCAGATCCGAGGACATTTCGAAACGTCACAAAAATAAACTCCACAACACTGCAATATAGACGCGCGGGCGGTCACCGCTTGTCTGGAGCTCACCGCTCGTTGCCCGCGCCCGCGCCGCTGTTTTCGAGGGCCGGTCCATTTGATTGTATGCATTAGATCTTGCCGCGCCCGCGCCGCCGCCGCCGCCGCCCCGCTGCCCGCAAGATTCGAGGCAGCGCAGCGCGCAGCTGCCTAAGACGTGCTAGTTTCCTTATGACGTTTTATAATATGTATCTAAGTATATGTATAATTATTTTATTACAATTTCTAGATTTTAGTCGAACGATGAAGATATTTTTGATGAATATTATTTTTTGTGATTTTTATTATTATTGTTAGGCTCGCGTTTGAACACATTGGCACTTGATGATAAGATTAACAAAAGTTAGATTGACGCGAAAGACTGACATGCGAATACTTCGATAAGTATAAAGGCTCTCGCAGAAAGGTGCGATGCGACAGTGCGACAACGCATTTTCATAGAAATAATTATATTTAAAAAAGTTCTTCTTTTCGAGATGATGGAAAATTCTTTATAAATATTTTGGCCGCCTACTGAGGCGGAGACTTTTAAATATGTCCTCTAAAATGTAAAATCCTATAAAAGAGTAGTCTTGTCGTTGTCGCATAGTCTCGTCGCGCCTGACTGGAAGCCTTAACTAGCAATACAATTTGCCCGACTAATGTGCATCTCGTGTCCCTATCTCACATAGAACATAAGACAGACCCGCTAAGTTACTACGTATGAACACGTACTGAACAACCCATTAGGTGAACCCGTCTTGGCAACAATTGGGAAAGGTAAACTGATATCTGAACTTTACCTTACTCTCCTTGTTGATTTCCATTTTATTGTATTTTAAATCACTGTATTCGCATAATGTGGTGTGTGATTGAAAAAGACGATGTGCGTAAATCCCAAGTAATAGCAGAAAAAGGTCAGGATTATGAGGGTGTGGGTACGGATTGAATTAAATGAAATAATTATTTAATTAATTTAATTAGGTATATAGTACGAAGTTTAGTAAAAATTGTAAATGAAGGTTCGATAGGTAGGACATTAGATAAATGTGCATAGGAAGTTTCAAGAATAAGTAATAAATAATTATTAGACTCATAATCGTGAAGTTTGTATTTATATATTGATATCTCCAGCCCAGATTGTATTTATTTATTTAATTTCCGCATACGTGTTGAAAGTTTGTCATGAACTATGATATACTAGCGATTTATCCACTTCAACTAATTGGTTTTGTATTTCATGATTATAAGAGTTGTCTTATGATGACATCAACCGATATTGTGTGAATTGTATGTGCCTATTTGTTGCGGTTAGTCGGTCGTTTAATAATAGAATGTCCTGGAATTCAGAATCAAAAGGGTCGGTTACCATAAAGGTGCTGAAGCATTCGTCTGTAATGTAACTTTACAGAGTCAAGCATTACGTTGGTGAAGGAAGAGAACAGAGCATTACAGTTCGCAACTTGATGATACAATGTGTAATGTTTTGATACAACTTGTAACATCAACGGCCGCTTTGTCTGACATTGTGGAATCAACGAATCTTAAATTTTACATTACAAGCGAACACCAATCTACCTAAACTTCTCCAAACTATTTCGGGATCGGCATTATGTCAAACCAAATACAACTTATTACCAGTACTTTCTGTCAGACTTTTGGGTCTCATGAGTATCCGTAACGAATGTCAAAGATCGACAGCTTAAAGGCTTTCTGAGGTGAGGCAGAGTCTCGGTATGAAAAGGGATGGTCACCCAATCACGGACCGAGCTCGGCAAGATTGAACCTGTGGCAGCCGCAGGTTCGACCTTGCCGAGCTCGGTCCGTGACCGAAGGAGCTCATGGTTAATAATGGCAGCCACTGTCATTACTAATCACAAGCTCCTCTTGTCTTCCTAGTTTTCTATGAGTAACATTAATTAAAAGCCTTTTATCTTGTTAACAGTGGCGATGTGCACAAAAGCCTGAGGGCTCATCGAGTGACTACGAGCTGTACCACGAGCCACATAAAAGGTGCTATTTACAGGTTTGTACGACATTTGAAATTGTATTCACTTGTTTTTATCTTGTCAACTTATTTTATCCCACTGATGGGTGTTGGTTTCCCCATAGCTTTTCTCTCTTTTCGGTGAGCTGCCTACTTTTTACCAATCTGTCGCAAATGCCTATAAGGCTCTAGCGATTTGCTAATGCGCACCAGACTAGCACGTGGCATTTTCGATTACATCCAAAATTCCAACGAATATAGAAACAACAAAAATAATGTAGCTAACTTATCCCAGGCATATTCTGCCTTCCCGTCCTGGTTCTCCCTAATAAAGCTACCTTTTCTCAGTGCGTGATATCATCATTTGCAAGGCAGTGGTTTGACGCGACTTGGGCTGGTGCGTTATGGCGCGTCCTATCCGCTAAATGTCGGTAACTTCGAAGGTGCGGCGGCCCGAGCTTACTCGTGGAGGCGCGTATGCGTGCGTGGCCGCGCGTGCTCGCGCTCTAAAACACGCTCATTTGATATCGTGCACCGTGAGAAGCCAGCTTAGAAACAAGATAAAGCCTGAGCCAGATATATTCGCCCGGTTACGTATGTTTCTTTACCTCAAACTCGATCCTCGCGCTCAGAATAACACGTACGCCCTAAAGGCATTATCCTTTATCTTAAACAAAAGCATCTATTCCTTATTTTCGGCGTTTTGACCTCTATCATTTTCCCCACCCTTTTTGATGCCAATATTTTGAAAACACATGTTATTTTATTATTTAAGTATTTTTCGTAAATGTGTCCATGGCATCAACAACCTTTTTGGATATCGCTGCACATGCTGAGATAGGAGCCTTTTTGGTCTCGCACGGGGTTGTTATTTTATTATTGTTTGCTTATTTCTTGTGTCCCCTGTGCGGGTCACAAAAATTTTTTTTTTCCGTCTTTCTTTTTATTTAATAGTGTAAAATCTTCTACAAATATTAAATTGAACTTACTGCTGGTTGAATCTTCTCAAAGGGGACTGTAATAATATTTGCATCGCTAACCTCGTAAAGTAAACGACGGCCGTCAAACAGTGTCTTATCTTTGATAGCTTCCCGCGTAATTACTGGGTAAGTTCAATCTCAGGCTTTTTCACGGCTTTATTAGTCTTGGTATGGCTAGACGACACCTGATAGCTAGATTGTCAACTATATACCTCGACGAAGTATTTTTTAATTGGGACTGTGTTAGCCATATAATTACTAGCCACCCGTGGCTCTGCCCGCACGGAGTTAGTAGGTTCTTCTATACAAGCGCTTGTTCAATTACCAACATATTTCAATCGAATGTTAACAAAATGATGACCCACAACAATCTTCCATTAAAAAATACGTTGTTATCATGAAGGTCAAGATCATCCCAATGCTTCGAAAGAAGTTCAAAACAACAATAATCTCGAAGAATCTGGTTCTACTTAAGGTGTTCTCCCAGATAAAAGTTTTGGAAGCATCTTTGAGCATGCTTGAAGAAAGTTTTTTATTTGAGATATCGCGTCAAGTTTGCTACTTTATCTGGGTCAATTTATTTTCGTCTATCCACTGGTATCTAGATAATTGTGATCAAAGGATACGCACAGTCAGTTTCTTGTTTTTTAGCTAGTTTCTTAAAATAATTTCTTACCGACTGCATGAAAAAATGCCATGCCTTGCAGTGGGGCAGTAACATGCTGCTATTATTATCTATATACATATCTATACTTCTATACTAATATTATTAAAAGGAAAGATTTGTATTTTTATATGTAACGAATAAACATTTAGTTTTTACTACTGGACCAATTTCAAAAATTCTTTCACTGTTGGGAAGCTACACTATCTCCAGATGATATCGGCTACTTTTTATCCCTGTATTACCACGGGAACGGGCCCTACGCGGGTGAAACCGCGAGGCATCCGCTAGTTATTTATATAGTTACTTACTATTTGGTTCTTCGATGCATAAAAACCTATATATCCAAAAACCTTGCCATGAGTATGTTTTAAAGCGAATTCCATATTAAAAGTTGTTTATATTAATGAGAACTTACAATCCTTGAAAGATTTGAAACGTAACCAAATATTGGCCTATTTTTATTTCACGATGAATTGTCGCAGTTAACTGCTCACTGCTGAGTGCTGAGCCTCTGTGTCAAACGTACCCCGTCTAGTTAAATCTTTTTATTATTCTCACTGCAGAGAATAAAACAAACAATCAAGTTAAATTCCAAGCAGACAATTAATCTGCATGCTCCAAAAAACAGAAGCAATTTCTTTGAACAATGTATTTAGATGCTTTGTTCGAGATTCCTGAAACAAATTGCTTTATGGCAATGAGTTCAACAAGCATTTTTTTTTTGCAATTTATGTCTTGGTAGTATAAGTCAAAGGAGAATTTTAAAACTCCTGTTTGGTCTTTATCTCATCATCTCAAATCAATTTTGTGTAATCTTCAAAGAATTGAAATACTAAAATTAATTGGAGTTTGTGACACTGGTTTCTTCTCTTACTTGATGAGTCTAAAATCTTTATTATAGGGGTATGCGGAATAAATTTTAAAGTCCCGCAAAGGGAGAATCCTCTGACCAGACAGGTGTTGTGTCTGCTAGCCAACAGCTCAACGGTCGTTGTCCGACTGTTGTATATGTTCAAATCGCGTAGAAAACTCTGCTTGCGCGATGCAGGATTTTGTGTTTTCAGTGCCTATATGGCATCATAGATGTCACTGCATCTAAACACGTTACCAGTAGAAAAAATATAATCTTGTAATAACGTCATCTACGTGAGCTACGTTTCCCTTATTATGTTTGAGTCAGTCTGAGACTGCCATAATAAAATCAGCAGATGCTTATATTGTTGCGTCTTCGTGTTTATCTAATTTATTTTTGTCTACTATCATTCCGTTTGTCTGAGTTAAGATAGCTACTCGTACCAAGAAAAGATACTTATGTTGTGGAGCTCCCCATCGTTGTCAATGTGGTGAAGCAGTCGACCGCCTCGGTCACCATGGCCTATCCTGCAGTAGGAGCGCTGGCCGGATAGCACGGCACGCCAGCATTAATGACATCATACGTCGGGCTCTTGTCACCGCCGGGATGCCAGCTGTTTTAGAACCCAATGGCTTGGCACGCGACGATGGGAAGAGACCAGACGGGATGACCATAATGCCTTGGAAGGTGGGTAGGCCTTTGGTGTGGGATGCAACATGTGTCGACACCCTTGCGCCATCCCATCTTCTTAGCACGGCGGGCTGTGCTGGGGCGGCTGCTGCCGGTGCAGAAAACCTCAAATGGCGCAAATATAACGACCTTATTGGAAGTTATATGTTTGAGCCGTTTGGGGTTGAAACATTAGGTCCATGGGGTCCGATGTGCATCGAGTTTTTCGAGAAATTAGCACAAAGCTCGTCGACTCTTCACGTGACCAGATGGCTGGCCTTTTCTTCGGTCAGAGAATTAGCATTGCCATACAACGTGGCAATGCCGCCAGCGTTCTGGGCACGTTTCCCATTGACATCGATGTGGACGAATTTATTGATGCACAATGAGCTTTTTTTGCCGTCTCCCTTTTGTATTTGTATATAGGTTAGTTTTTCTTAGAATATACAATTGTATATATGTTAATAAATACTCAGAAATGAAAAAAAAACAAAATTAAATACAGGCAAACTAAACTTATGTTATTGAATCTGCTTGCTTACCCTTACTTATTTTCAGAGCTGCCAAAATGTGTTTGTATGTTTTTAAGGTTGATACCTAACTTTTATAAAAGCTTGGTCTAGACGTGACAATATAAGGATCTCAAAAGTAAAATATGTACTGTAACAGATCTAATTAATACCACTAACGCCATCTGCGTATAAAGCTGTAAACTATTACCAATAAGTATGCGTAGCCAACTAACTGTGTTAATATAATTGATTACATTGTACATAGTTCGCAAGATTAATACTAGATGTCGCTGTTCGCTTACAACTGTTTTCTAAGACTCGCTGTTAAGAATTATCGCGAGTTAATGACCCTCGCTACAAATATTATTACTAAGCTAGCTAGTTTTCATGCTGTTACTTATTTTTTGGATTAGAGGTCATCTACCGCCTCTAGTGTTGGGTAGCACACTCTTTTAAAATGAGGATCGTGCGAGGCACTCTTTTAACTAAGTGTGGTACCACACTGTGCTACCACGAATGAGGCGAGGCGGCGGGCGGTGGCCTCTGAGTGAGGGAGATCTGAGCTGACTCTGGTGTGTGCGAGCGAGCTGTGTCGCGACTCGCGATGTCGTCAGGCACACTTGACACTTGGGACTCACTCGGTGACTCATCGGCGACGGTCGGTAAAGCTCGTCACACAGCTCGCACCACTCAAGAGGACGAGGCGCGAGGGAGTGGTGAGGTGTTTACACCGAAGAATAACATTGACTCGGAACTCATTCTCAAAACTCTCGAGTGTTAACGTGCTTTGTTGTTCTGTGGTCGCACTGTGTAGCTAATCTGTGGTGTGTTCTACTGTGCTAGCACACGTGCTGAGTTACCCAACACTAACCGCCTCCCTCGTCCAAGCGGGCGTGGTGAAGCTGGCGGAAGGCTTAAGTACTGTTTAGTCACTATCTATTGTATGTAATCATCCATAACTGTTGGAAATTACTGAATAAATTGTCCTGCAAAACCCTGGAGTTCTCCTGTCTGCCGGAACGAGTGACATCCTCAACTTCCAGTCAACGCAACCACCTTGACTGTACAGAATTGATGTGCACTGCGCGTGTGTTGCGCCGACCCAAAGGAACATGGGATGAGGGCAGGAAGATAATGATGATGACGTGCACTACTGAAATTTCATGTGTTCAATCCCTCACATTTAGTCTTTCAAAACAATCGTTACCGCTGGTAGAATGTCGCGTTTGTCAGAAGCAGGACAAGATGGGTGGGATACTCAACCAAAATATCAGCACCATATAATCAACAGTTAAATTTTTCAATGAATTAGAATAACATTAGGTTTAAACATTAACGTTCAAAATGTCAACACTTCAGGAAAAAGCGTTGATCAACTGAACAGTTTTTTATAAATCAATATTATTCTAATTCGTTGCTCATCTGAAGTGTTGATATTCTGAACCGTTTATGTTTAAACTTAATGATATACCTCTCTGACATTTCAATTTTTTTTTTTTTTTAATATAATTTGATTTTTTATGATAGATTTTATGACTTGATAAAGATGATCTATTGTTATATTTTTTGGTTTTTTCTGACATTAACTTTTTCATTGTGATTTGTTTAAATTTTATAATTAAAATGTTCTTTATTATCAATTTAATTAATATGAACAATTTTGTAAGATTTATATTTGTACGCCTCGATAGGCAAAACATGTATGTGCTATATTATTGGGTCAACATCTTGCATGCATAAGGTATGTATACACATGTTATGGCAAATAAATTATCTTTATCTTTATCTTTATGAAATACCCCTGTTCTGATTCTTTGAAAAATTAAACTGTTGACTGTATGGTGTTGATATTTTGTTTGCTGATGTTTTGGTTTTTGAAGTTGAGTATCCCACCCAAACAAGATAGCGATTGAAATAAGTAAAATTTCAAAATTTAAAAAACCTCTGGCCAATTTTTATTTCATGCTACATATTTTATCTAGTACATAGTAGATACGCTTTGATCGGCAATCTATACACACACGTAATTATGGTACGATAATTATGTTGCGAAAACACCCCGATTCCATTAGTAAAACGCCCATAACTTTTGAACGGCTGAACCGATTTTCACCAAACATAGCTAAGAAACACTCTCGAAAAACCTTTCACCTTCACCTTCAAATGTCACCTTTCAAAGAATAACATCTGAATCAAAATCGGTTCATCTGTTTAGGCACTATGATGCCACAGACAGACACACAGATACACATATACACGGATACACAGCAACACACGTCAAACTTATAACACCTCTCTTTTTCCGTCGGGCGTTAAAAATTAATGGAAATGCCAAGAGCTATATAAATGTCACGTGATCAATTTGTATGTTACGCACTTATCCTGCAGCTCTAAGCTTCCCTCTCCCCCACAGATGCATAACCTCCGCTACAACAACGGCCACGCCTACAGCACGCACGTTCCACGTGGAATTGAGACTCGTGCGCAGACTACACAGCTCAGCCACGTGACTCGATCCTCCCGCAGAACGGCTCCCGCGCATGCGCTGTCGGTCGAGATGCTGCAGCGACACGGACTGATTGACTTTAAACGTTGAAATTAAAGTGGATGTGTACTTTTATGAGTGTCTTTTATGATGTGTGTGTTTGTATTCCAGAGCTTATAGTAATGTAATAAATTGAGCTGAATCTATTCAAACAAGGCTCTTGCAGACAGGCACGACGCGACGATTCACCGCGATGTGACGACCATTTTTCATTCAAACGTCAAATATATTTATTTCAACTAGGCCACCAAGCGACACTTTTGAACGTCAACAATAAAATTTACAAGTAATACAAATTTATTCTACCGTGCAATCGCACAAGAAACTCCATACTTACTTTTTTATTTAAAAAAAAAGTGTTTTACAATATTTACATAAGTACATACATTAATAAATTCATATACAGGGTGTCCCAGAAATCGACGTCAAGCCGTAAATGGGTGATAGACCAAGTTATAACAGTTCTCAGAAAAATACGAAAAAAAATCTATCTCATGTTTTAAAAAAAATTATGTTCACTTTAAAAATTTACTAAAAAAATCAATTCCTGTAATGGTTCTTTAACTCCAATTGCTACAAATCCCATAATTTATCAATTTTTTTTATTATTATGTGATCTTGAATAATGCTTGTGTAGATTTTTGCCTAAAATTTAAAGCCAACTCCTCCTACTTAGAAGAAAATTAAACTTTTTCAAAACCAAATTATTCAAATTTACTGTTTTACCAACTTTAACTGACTGTACTGAAAAAAAAATATACTACGCTAGTTTGGCAAGTAACATGAAAAATTGGCGCATTTAATAAGGATTCAAAAATGGTGTAACACTTGCTAGATTACGTTTTCAATAATTGTTCAAATTTTTTTTTGTAAATAGTATCGGTTTTTACCCAAAATGTCCATACTTCCTTAAAATGACTTTAGCTTACCTAAAGCTTTGCTAAACTCCGTTTCTAGTTCGATAGAGACGGAGAGAGTCATTTTACGAAGTGTGAGCGAGATAAGAAATCGAAATTTTACGTAATTTAAGAGCAAAGTTATGATAGTGACTCAACCTTTTTACTTTAAGTCAGGACCTGTTTTCTCATCTTAGAAAAAAAAAACAAATTATCAGATTTTTTTTTTTTTTATTACAATAAATGTTCAAACTGCCTTCCTTCGACGGCAATGCAAGCACGACATCTTCTTAAAAAAGATCTGGTTATTTTCCGGGCAAATCTTTCCCTATTTACAAAGACAACATGAACGAATACGGAGATGCGCAGTAAACAAAGCAGCGTAACGTACTGATTTGTAATTGTGTGTGCGTCTGCGCTTACAAAACAGAACAATAACTACTGCTGTCTCATTCGCACTCATCGGTAAATTGTATCTCCGTTTCATGATAAAGGTTGTGTCACTGATAAAGGTGGCGTCACTCTCTGTCTCGCTCACACTTCGTAAAATGACTCTCTCCGTCTCTATCGAACTAGAAACGGAGTTTAGCAAAGCTTTAGGTAAGCTAAAGTCATTTTAAGGAAGTATGGACATTTTGTGTAAAAACTGAGACTATTTACAAAAAAAACTTGACCAATTATTGAAAACGTAATCTAGCAAGTGTTACACCATTTTTGAATCCTTATTAAATGCGCCAATTTTTCATGTTACTTTCCAAACTAGCGTAGTACATTTTTTTTTCAGTACAGTCAGTTAAAGTTGGGCGAAATAGTAAATTTGAATAATTTGGTTTTGAAAAAGTTTAATTTTCTTCCAAGTAGGAGGAGTTGGCTTGAATTTTAGGCAAAAATCTACACAAGCATTATTCAAGATTACATAATAATAAAAAAATTAGATAAATTATGGGATTTGTAGCAATTGGAGTTAAAGAACCATTACAGGGATTATTTTTTTTAGTAAATTTTTAAAGTGACCATAATTTTTTTTAAACATGAGATAGATATTTTTTCGTATTTTTCTGAGAACTGTTATAACTTGGTCTATCACCCATTTACGGCTTGACGTCGATTTCTGGGACACCTAAAACTTTCGGTATTAAAGCGGCGGAGGTCGCTTTTCAAGGACTTTGTTATCCGTCTATTTAGCTGCTGGTATTTCAACGCATCGTCTAAAGACTGCAGGATCATCTCACGCCTCTCCTTCATGAGCTGGACAGTAGGATCAGAGAGCTTTTTGTTTCGATCTGTACGGCGGGTCTTGAAAAACTTAGACCCGACCGTATAGACAGCTTCCACGAACCCATCGCTGTATTCGTCCACGAAGCTCCCTAGGCACTCGAAACGATTCTGGAGTTCGAGCTGAAAGGTCTCGGGGTTTTGGATCCGGATCTGTACTGGACGGAGCGTAGACTTCATCAGTCGAGACCACTATAACTACCTATCCATAAAGTAAAGGAGGTAATAAAGATTGGATTAACACAATTCGACATCTTTAAGACTTTCTCTAACAAAATATTCAAAGCATTTTCTGAAAACCGTATGCTTCTCCCTGTATCCATCTTATTAAGATTAATGCAACTATTTGTGGATCATCTAAGTTATAAATACAGAAAATTAAAGCTTGGGCTACAGTTATTACAAAGGCCTAAAGTATACGCAAGATTTATAATATTTTTTTACGTAATTTCGTGGATTTCAGTAATTAGATACTATAAGTAATATAATATATAAGAAAGTACATTAAACCACTTTAAATTTTAATTGTATTATGCGTTTTTTTGAAAGTATAATACTAATTCTGCTTGGTTTTTTAACATAATCCAAAAAAAAAAACAAAGGAATTCGATACATTGACTAATTATTGCACAAATCCAATATTGATACCTGTAAAAGTATTGAATGAGGATAGTGAAAAAAAAAAACAGCTTGCATATTCAATTATAATTATATAATATATATTTGTAACTAGCTGTTGCCCGTGACTTCGTCCGCATGGTTATAAAGATATAATGTTTAATGATGTTTAACTATTTTTATATTTCAGTCAACAGAAAATGCCTATCACACTAAGCAACATTTTTCAAGACAACAATTAGAAAAAAAATAGAGTATCACAAAATACTTTCTTAGCTTAATTCTAGACTTGCTAAATTTCAGGACGGTAGTACAAAATTAAATCCTGAGAGTGCTTAGACCTCTTTGATCCGACCTTGACATAAAATCCATTCTTAGCGAATGTCTACCAACTATTAAAAACCTCCTTGTCAAATTTCATGTTTGTATCACAAAAAATGAAGGACTTTCATACAAACTTGCGAGAGCCCTTAGACCTCCTCAATCCAGCCCTGTCACAATATCTGTTATTAGCGGACGTCTACTAACTATAAACTAACCAAGTTTTAAGTTAGTAGCTCAAAAAATTAAGGAGTTTCATATAAATTTTCGAGAGCCTTTAGACACCCTAAACCCGGCCCTGTCGCAAAATCCGTTCTTAGTGGACTTCTACTGACTATAAACTATTTCCCTGCCAAATTTTAAGTTTGTAGCTCAATAAAAAGCTAAGCAAGTTTCCAAGGATCCCAAAAAAACATAAAGAAACATTTAGAGTTGATCTAAACATACCTCAGTTTTATACCTTCCTACAGCTTTTGTGAATTGAACGAAGTACGCTAGAAAATTTGTTTTTTTTATACTTATAATAACGCTACACGTAATTAAATCGAATCGATTAACCTGTTTTTGAAATACCATTAATTATTTCATCCAAAAATAATAATATTAAATGATTATTCATACTAATATTAAATTCAAAATTATTAACTATCTGTTATGTATCTGTAATGTAGAGATCCGCAAGAGAACCAGGGTTACCGACATAGCCCGAAGAATTACCAAACTTAAGATTATTTTCGTCTTACATTGTTTAAGCGTTGATGTTAAAATACATTTAAATCTCTAGATAGTTACTAGGTACCCATAACTATGTTGATTCCACTTTATGAAAATACTTATGACTACATTTCGTAATATTTTTTCTTAATTAAAAGCGTTATTTTGTTTTATCAAGCTAAATTATTTATACCGATTGTGATTTTTTTCTAATATATGTATGTGTTATCATTAATTATATGCATTTTTACTTCGAGCCGAATCTCACCCAACCTGATGTGGGGGTCGTCTAAATTACGCCTCTCGTAATCATGGACGCCTGGACAAATTGCTGATTGGACTAATTGCAAACTGGACCAATTGCGAATTGGACATATTGCGAATTGGACAAAATGCGAACTGGACCAATTGCGAACTGGACTAATTGCGAATTAGACAGTTGGACATTTTGCGAATTGGACATAATGCGCCTAAACGGCAGTGGGCAGGGCACATTGCTCGCAGAACGGATGGCCAATGGAGCAGAAAGGTTCTGTTTGTTACTTTTTCACGTTTAGACCGCTAGACAATTTTTAATGAATTTTAGTCTGGACATTGGTGAAAGGCAGGATACTATAAAGCAGGTAATTTTCGACTTTTATGTTGGCGAAGCCACTGGCAGAAGCGTATAATTAAAAACCTCATTAGCGAAGTCTTCTTATTTCATGGCATTATATTTTTAATAACTTAGTACTTGAGACATCGTCTTGTGAAGATTATCCACTGTGTTATAAATTCGCTGGTTTTAATATAAAATGTGCCAAGCAAGGTTTTAAAAAACTTTCAACTTAATTACCAGACGAGATATTTATTTCTTAATTTGTTGTCAATGTTCCAATTTATGTTTTATGGATCTCCCGATGACGCGATGCAATTAAATTTATGCGATATCATGCACGCATTTTCTAAGAAAATTTCAAGTGCAAATTAGTTGAAATGGATCGCATTGCATCCTAAACGTGTAGCAATTTCGATTAGTAAAATAATAATCGAATTAAAATTCAAAATACCCCCTATTTAAAAACCTCTAAAAAGCAACAAATAATCGAGGCTTTTTTAATATTAATTTTATTTTATTTTATGCTTTTTAAACTATGTATAATATACCTAGTAGTAGATACGCTTCAATCGACAATCTATCGAAATACGTAATTATGACATGATATCTTGCGAAAAAACCAAGATTCAAAGAGTAAAATGTGAATTACTTTTGAACCGTTCAACTGATTTCAGTCAAACATAGCTAAAACACTCTCGACAAAGTCACCTTTCAAATAAAAAAAAAACAAAATCGGTTCATCTATTTACGAGCTATGATGCCGCAAACAGACACACATATACACAGTAACACACGTCAAACATTATAACGTTATGTCCAACTTGCTGGAGTGTCCTGGCTGTCCATTCAATTGCACCCTGGACGACCTGTACAGTGTTTCTGACGCTGCAATAAGTGTGGTTACCTACTGGGCCAGACAATCTAATTATATGTGCAATCGAAACGAAAAGAAGAAGAAGAAGGAGGATACATCTGGTTTAGGTCAGACAGCTCGCGAATATGTATCCTCCGACTGCACAACACGATTTTCTTATTATTTACCCATTTTTGCTATTTTTATTTTTTAGATTAACTTTTTATTTAGCCAAATTATTGATCTAATAATCACACACACACACAATTTTTTAATGCCCAGCTATTTTATAAAATTGTGTCTCTTTTAACTCTAACTCTGGTTTTTCTTTTGTATTCGAGTTCAGCTGACTTCATTCGACCTCATTAATTCTTTTAACATCAATGTCGGCCTACTCTTCCATCATAATATTTCAACTTAGTGGTTTATATAAGTAAGATTATACCGTGTAAAAATAACCATGTAAATACAATCTATATTTTTATTACAATCAATATTTGTTTAATATTGTAACTGATTCTACAGAGATTTTTACAATATAATGATTTATTTTAAATTATAATGATGTATAATTTCTACAATTTTACAATCTAAATATTTATAATTCACCGCTTATCGTATATAAACTGCCGAGCAATGAAAAAGTTCCACCCACAAAATGCCGACAAAGAATACTTAATTTTTTTTTTTCACATTTTATTTAAAATTTGAACACAATATTTACGTTTTTAGTTGGTAATATTCTGATGCGCTGTTAAATTTACTTCCAGATTGCAGACGGCGTCATTAAGCTAGCCTTTCCCGTTTAGGAGTAATTTGGTGCTATGTCACTGGAACTTTTTCATTGCTCGTTAGTGTATTTTTAATACTAAAATTCCTAGGTTAACGATAACCAACCTAGACTAAACTTATTAATTTTTAGAGTGAATTAATTGGCTACAGGCGATCTTTCCGGGGCTAAAAGTAGGCACTCATAAATATGGGGAAAAACTAATTTCAGGTAAACACCAAAATCGTGAAAAAGATATCAAACTTAATAACTTAGAATAAAATACCCCCACATTTCTATCTGTATCGTGGGAGCGTTGACACACATTTAAACTCACATACACTAGACACCCAGAACCGGAACAACTATTTGTAGGCCATACAAATATTTGTTCCCCAAATACGAACCCGCGACTACCCGTTTCGAACCCGCAACCGTGTCGTCAAGTCTGTTTTTCTTACACTAAATGTTATTTACACCATATAACTCAGGTTATCTTAAAGATAGTAATTTGCTCATATTTGTGAGTACTTCCAACCCCTAAAACGTTGCATTTTGTAAATAAATTGAAAATAACCTGTATATAAAAATGAAGACTATGAGCTTCTTCACACGTGAAGGTAGTCAAAGGCCAATTGTAATACAGTTAGCTTTTCACGGTAGTACTTCCTTATTTACCGGTGCAGAAACTTTGCAGTGACCATAAAGCTTATAAGGCCGCTCGTGTGAACAGGTTCTTAAGAAATTTACGGTTCTTTGAAAAATATTAGGAAATTACGGACCAAATGTAAATAGAAACCTTGTAAATAAATATTTTTATGTATCTAAATGTTCATGTGTAAGCTAGTGTAATCAATGTTAGATTTTTTTATATTAAATGTGATACTAATCTTTAAATGAATATTATGATGAATAAATATTAAAAAAAAACGGTTTTGTTTCATTTTGATATGATATTTAGACACTTTAAAACGATCCCATTCTAATATTTAAAAAAAATACTAAACAGATTTACCTATACAGGTTGGCTGGTAATTGGCTGTTTATTTTTTAAATGGGGTGAATGGGATGGGAACTTATTTTCAACAATATTGAGCCCGATAATTTTGGGTTCAAATTGGGTTGTTAATAATCGAAATTTTTAATTATAAAACTATAAATAAAATAGATAGTGTCTTATCTGACTGACCAGAATCCGTCGAAGTAAGACATATAGAAATAATATTTCCAAACCGACTTTATCCGCAATATTTCGAAGAATCTGTTATCTTATCACATTTATTCCGATCAGAATTTTGCAATTCTCAAATATGAATATTAATTTCAGTTCAATTTTAGATATTTTTCTTTGAACAAGTTTTCCACGAATGATAAATCTGAGTGCCTGCATTCTCCCTTTAGCACGAACCGTCCTTTTTATAAACTAAGGTTTCCTAGAGAGAAATAGTTAAATCGGCCGTCAAAGAAAATACATTATAGTAACAACAACGACAAGACGATTTCACTAACATAATTTAAGTACCACTAATACTATTGTTAAGGGTTTAGCATAAGCATGTACTTATATTGTATGTCGTTTTGTTACAATTAAACACTTTCTTTTTCTTCTTTCTTTCTTTCTTTCTAAAAAAGGAATGATTAAATAGGTACCAGTTTCAATCTAACGTTACAAACGTCAAATAAGATTCATCGATTAGAAAAAAGTAATCCAAAGATATTAAAAACTTCTTGGATAAGGGCCGGTTTCTGATTTAAGTATTCGACGCTAAGTATGTGCTGATCTCGATTTAAGCATCTGTCACTCTTGATCTTCTGCCACTTTAAGTTTTCTGCGATGCTGAGCAAGATTTGAGTATACGTAGTCAAGTCATGCAAAAGTATACCTTATGTCATACAAAAACCTTCATTTACGTTCAATTTGGTTTCGCAACTGACAAAAACACATTTGATCATTCTCAAAGTTTTCTCAAAGTTACATAATCAGAGTAGCCAGATTGGGCGACTTTTCGCCATTTAGGCTACTGGAAAGGGTGCCGGGGTGACCAATTTTAATGATCGGTGAATGGTCGCCAAATAAGCTACCTCAGAAAAAAAATGGGGCGATTTTAGGCGATTTCGGAATGAGACTGTCGAATACAACATTATCTGAGGAATTATGTAAACAACTGGAAATCAAAATACTTTTAACAGTTCATCACTATTTTTCATTTTACTTCAGTTGCGACAACACAGGGAAAATAAAGAAATGCTGAAAAATGTTTTATGTTGAACCAATAATGATTCTTGTTTCTTAAGCTTTAAAGATGATATTAGCTTATTGTTTGTTCAGGGAAACAATGGGAATTTAAGTTTCGTAGAACGTTTCGTGGTTTTAGTGAATAGTGGTCGTCCTGAGTTTTTTATAAATGGAAAAGCGAAATTTTCGGCGACTTGGGGTTTGTCAAATTTGGCTACACTGGTTACATTTGGCAGTTGATAGTGGACAAGCCTTAGCTTAAACGGTGATCAATCGAAATAAATACAAAATAATTTATAAAACGAGTGACGAAGATACATCCTTGTCTTCCTTGGAGATGCCTCAACGAAGATCGATGCGTGGAATAATAAAATAAATAAATAAATATTGTTCTTATTTGGGACAACATCGGAACCATTTTTGTTAGTAAACACCTTAGATACTACGACTTACACACTAGGATTAGTAACAAATTTAATAATAGCAGACAACTTAGTGAGTCATGTACTTACGAGGCATCTCATGCGGACAATGATTCCGAATGAGATGCCTCAGCACAGAAGCTGTGGGGTCCTCAGCCACGACTTTTAGTATGCTATTGCCATTCTCCTACGTCCTCCTCACAAGCAATGCCACCTTTTTCCTGATGATAGCATAGGAACCATCTGTACGTGATTGGGCAAACATCCCCGAGGCACTACAGAAACGAGGGAGTTTCAACATCATCCTGAACACATTGTTATATTGGACGCGCAAGGCACTGAGCGTCCCCCGCGAACAGTAGAACCACAGACTTCCCGTGTACAGGCCTTGACAATATGCTTTAAACAAGGTTATTTTGACTTGATCGGTACAACGAAAAAACCTGCGCGCCAACATGTTCCCGCGGACCGCCAACGCCTTGCGCTCCCTCTCCACGTCATCATCGTCCTTAAGGTCGTCGACAAGTTTATGGCCCAGATACTTAAACTTGGTCACCTGTTTTATATTAGCGCCGTTCAAAGTAATTGAAGGAATGGTGTCAGGGTACTTGCCAGCGGCCCTAAAGACCATGAACTAGGTTTTCCTTACATTATACATAAGACCATGTGTTGCGGAGTATTTCTCACAAACTTTCAGCATCTCCCTGATTGACCTCGCAGTCGGGCCCAGCAACACCATATCGTCCGCGTATCTGATGTTGTTCACACAAACACTCCCCACCCGGCAACCGACACGCATGCCGCTGAGCTTGACTAGGAGGCCATTTACATACAAGTTAAAGAGCTTTGGAGAGGACAACCCCCCCTGTCTCACTCCGCACTCCAGCCTGTATGACTCTGAGAGGCAGTTTGACCACCTAACAAAATTAGTGTGATTCGCATACCAGTATTGAAATATTTTCAATAGTTCCGCCGGCATATCCCTGTCCTCCATCTTTCTCCAAAGCACATCATACGAAACGAGATCAAAGGCCTATAAACAGGCGTATACTGGTGTCTTCCGTTCAGTGTAGTATTGGACAGTGTGCTTAAGAATCAGAATCGTGCTTTCAGTTGACAGTCCAGATCTAAACCCGAACTGTGCGTCATGTATGTTTATGTACTTATCCAGACAATACTCAAGCACACTATCCAACAGTTTTGCTACTGTTGTCGCGAGAGAGATCGGGCGATAGTTACCCTTGTCCGATATGTCTCCTGTCCTGTTCTTCACCATGGGCACCACTGTAGTTTTCATCAAATCATCCGGTAAGTATGAATGACTAATGCACATATTGAAGAACATGGACAGAACCCTCGCCACGTGTACGCCAGCATATTTTAAGTGCTCAATACTGATCCTATCGTGACCAGGAGATTTACCTCTACGCATACTGTTTATCTCTTTTTTAAGTTGCTTCGCTGTAAATTTAAGTAAAGGTTACTCGCCCGCTACGGTGGGCCCACCATCTGGCATAGTGGTCGAAGGACCCAGAGAATAGGAGTGTTCGCCCTGAATTATTGAAAACATTAGATTGGATGCAAATATTCCACGCCTGATAGAGCTCAGATGCTCGAAGAACGGATGGTCCATGGGACCGAAAAGTTCTGGAGTGGCAACCTCGTGGTGGAATACGCACCTCTGTAGACGGATGATCTGGTTAAGGTCGCCGGAATCCGATGTATGAAAGACGCACGGGACCGGTTGATGTGGTGACGCGTGGGGAAGACCTGTATCAAGAAGTCTTTCGGCAGAAATGATGATGATGATGAGTGATATCTTCAACAAAAACATTTAAAAAGTGCCAGTTTTTGTGTTTGTAGTCGCCAGTGGCTTTTTCTGTACAAACACCTACAGATATCCAACAAAAACTATGTGAAAAGTGGAGATGGACCGGTCATATGATGCGCTATAACCAAGGGAAATGGAGAAAAGTGACAAACTGGTACCCAAGAGATGATGAAAGAAGCCGTGGAAGACAGTGTCAGAGATGGACATGGGATATGGAAAGACCGCTGGTCCAAGATGTAGGCACAAAGCGTAAGCAATGGTGTGCTGTGGCGTTGACGAGGAGCTGAGGACAGATTCCAATAGAAACTTTTAGTGGAAGCCTATGTCTAGAGGCACACTGAGATACGGGACATTTTATAAACTATAAAGATGCATTGTATAGATTATGGTTTTATATCTCTGATTTCAGAATAAAAGGCTTTGTTGTTCCGTTTATTTAGTATTTAAACTATTTTATTATATTTATTTTTTATTATTATATCCTAAGTTCTAATTCTGGTCTTGTGTTATTGTATTGCAAATTATATACTTCCAAATACGTTCAACTATTGAGGTGTGATTAACAAATATCCAAACATACAGACTTTCATACCTATATAGAATATTAGTAGGATCCACAAGATAAGAAGAGGTTACAACTATGAAAATGTGTACAAAGTTTGGCTTTTGTATGATACAATTTTGGTATTAGAACAATAAAAGATGATTAAAACAACATGATAAGTCTCATTTATTTATTATTTTACAAAATAAGCAAAATAAGTAGGCAGTTATTATACTCCTCACACAGTCCATCCATCTTTTCTTTGGCCGTCCCCTTCCTCTCCATCCATCCACATTTATATTCATAACTCTTTTAGGAACATGCGTTTTATCCCTACTCATCAGATGACCATACCAAGACAAACGGTTTCCTTTCAACTTTTCTGTCACTGATGTCACTTTCAAACTTCCTCTAATATATTCATTTCACACTTTATCCATTCTCGTCACTCCGCACATCCATCTCAACATGCTCATCTCTGCAACATGCAATCTCTTTTCTTTCATCTTTTTCACAGCCCAACATTCTGATCCATACAGTACGACAAGTAATCACGGACTTGTAAATTTCCCCCTTTAACTTGAGGGGCATCCGTGGGTCGCAAGTTGTTCCAGTGACCTGTCACCATTTCATCCATCCCGAGTTGAGCCGGTGCGTTACGTCTCGGTCTACCTCGCCATCCCCTTGGACAAGTGACCCTAGGTACCGGAAGTTGGAACACATCTGGTGTTCCAGCGAGAGCTATAGACACGGAACTGAAGAGACCACCAAAATCGCAGAAAAAGTATTCGGTTTTAGTTCTGCTCAATTTCATGCCAACACTCTCCAGTCTGTGCTACCACATCTCCAATCTGCTCTGGACCTCTAGGCCACTTTCAGCAACCAGCACAATGTCATCGGCAAACAGCATACACCAGGGTGCCTCTTCCTGTCGTCAACGCGTCCATTATCATTAGGAAGAGGTAAGGACTGAGAGCCGACCATTGGTGCAAGCCGACTTCCACACTGAAGCTGCCAGTAGGGTCCACTGTAGATCGGACTTAGGTACAACATCGACTGTACATCGCTCAGACCAACTGTACATACTTCCCAGGCAAAGGGCCCACCCGGGGCACCCGGTCGTATGCCTTTTCGAGGTCAATGAACACCATGTGCAAGTTTTTATGTGCACATCTGTATTTCTCGTACAACTGGCGGATTGCCAAAATAGCATCCGCTGTACCTTAATTTTTTCATTATCAAAAAGAATCATTCCAGCATCATACATCTTATCTGAAAGATATATCCCTAGCTCTGGCAAGCCGGTAAAGATATTTTTGGCCTGCTGGACTATCCAGCGCGTCGTATAGCTTGTCCTGAGATTTTGCTCTCGCTATAGCCACAGCTTTCTTAGTTTTTTTCTTCGCAGTATCATACTCACCCTTTTTCGCAACTTATAAACTAGCATTTTCCTGTTCTACACTTTGCCATTCCTTTTCTGCCATTTTTTCTTCTTTTCCTTTAACACATTCTGTATTTCTATCGACCAACACCATGTATCGTGCCCCTTCCTTTCGTCTCTACCAAAATATCCTTCGCCGCTCACCTAATACACCCAGCAATCTCTTTCCAACTTTCGTTTACACTTCGATCTTCCATGTCTCCCATCTCTATCATTTTGTCTACGACTCGCTCATGAAACTTCTTCGCACAATCATTCTTCTCTAGCATATGCCATTTTATTTTAGGATGGGGTTCTCTTTGCTTTTTGTACACTGTATTTTTACTACTTGTGTCATAACCAGGAGTAGAGGTGCTGAGACACCAAAATTTCTCCTGGCAGCACTTGGCATTAACAAATTATATTATTGTGGGAATGTATGAATATAAGGTGTTAGTTAAGTGGCAACACTTATTGAATAAGGGAATGTAAGATGATTGAGTGACAACACTGGGTGAAAGAGCGAGTATGTGAGAGGACGCGATTTTGGGAAGACGAAAGACGTTAAGTTCTGTTAAGTTCATAAGTTGTAAACGGGAATTGTAAAGTAATTTTCTGAAGAATAAAATATAAGAAGTGAAGTTCGCTCAACAAGTTTTTATTTCGAAGATCCCATAATAAACACACTACATTTGGGGGCTCGTCCGGGATTTCGAAAATAAAAGTTTTACGAAGCGAAGCAAAGTGTGGCCGCGTGGCGGGTTTGAAGAAAGAAAACCAACCACAATGACGTCGGCCGAACAACGAGCGAAGACGGATGCAGCAACAGGTTCCACGCTTCAAATGAGCGCGGACCTGGTATCAAAATTTAACGGTCAGGACAAATCTTATCCGGCATCCCGATGGGTTCAGGAGATGGAAGACAACGCCTTGATCTTCGAGTGGACCTCGATGCAACAACTGCTGGTGGCGAGGCGTGCTCTGGTAGGCACCGCGGCACTTTGGCTGAAGTCGGAAAGGCCATTCAAGACATGGAGTGAGTTGAAGGAGGAATTACTCAAGGAATTCGCAGACACCACAGACCAAAAGACGATCCATGAGATGATGAGCGCCCGAAAGAAAAGGAAGGACGAAACGTGTAGGGATTATTTGCTCGTCATGAAAGAGATGGGCAAAAGAGGTAAGATGCCCGATTATGTAGCGATAAAATATATTGTGGACGGTATCGTCGATTCAGAATTACATAAAATGATGCTATACGGTGTGAAGACCTATCCCGAGCTGAAAGATAAACTGAAAATATACGAGACTATAAAAGAAAAAGTCGAAAACGTCAAAAAGGAGGTGGTCGTGAAAAATGATAAGCCGAGTTATAGTAGAAAGTCATCGCGTTGCTATAACTGCGGGGAACCCGATCACTTGTCATCCGAGTGCCCGAACAAGACTCAGGGACGAAAGTGCTTTAGGTGTAATAATTTTGGACATGTCGCATCAAACTGCAAAGCCGGTAAACATGAAGAAAAAGTTGTGTCATCATCAAAATGCAAGTCATCATCACCATCAAGGCAGGTACAGCAGGGCTTCCAACCGAAAGAAACTTATTTTGGTTCATCCGGTTCGCCGCTAGAAGTCGATGGCAGCACTGTGCAGGTGCTACTACAGCAAAGTTCGAATTGCCGTGATGTTGGCACTAACGATTCTTTTAATAATGACAGTTATACTTGTAAACAAGCGCGTAATATTTCGGAAAAACCGTTGAAAACAGTGAAATTAGGTGACAATATTCTAATTACGGCATTGATAGACAGTGGCAGTGATATAAACTTAATGTCGAAGCAGTGTTACGATATATTAGGGTCGCCAACATGTGATATCAACAATAAAGTTACGATGTCAGGTTTAGGTTCAGCAAAAGTGTTCTCCACGGGATATTATAAAACGAATATTGAAATTGATGATTACAGGTACATGAATATAGGTTTCCACATAGTTCCGGAAACATGTATGCCCTTTCAGTTGATAATTGGTCAAGAGTTTTTGAAGAATGTGTTGTGTGTATTGAATGGAAGTTTGGTATGGATGAGACCAATAGATGAAGAATGGTTAGGTAGATTAAATTGTTTTCCCTGTGTTTCAGATAGTATAGGTTATATTGGCAGCGAACAACTGAAGAGCCAAGTGGTAACTTTGATCGAAAACTACCATCCAAATCAAACAAAGGATATTCCCATTCAACTGAAGATAGTTCTTAAGGACGATGTTCCCATTGCACAAAGACCACGTCGAATTTCATTTGTGGAACAAGAAGAGGTTGACAGACAGGTAGCGGAGTGGTTAAACCAAGGCATCGTTAGGGTAAGCTATTCAGAATATGCTAGTCCCCTGGTACTGGTGCGGAAGAAAGATGGCACCACCCGTATTTGTGTAGATTATAGACGGCTCAATGAGAAGATAGTGAAAGATGAATTCCCACTTCCGTTGATAGAAGACTACATTGCTAAGCTGGCAGGTGCTAAGATTTTCAGTGTTTTAGACCTGAAAAATGGGTTTTTTCATCTTAAGGTTTATGAAGACAGTGTAAAATACACATCTTTTGTTACACACAATGGTCAATACGAGTTCTTGAGAGCACCGTTTGGTCTGTCTGTGTGTCCTAAGTACTTCATGCATTTTATCACCTATGTTTTCAGAGATCTAATAGCAGAAGGAAAAGTGATGATCTTCATCGATGACATCTTGATTCCGGCAAATGATGAGTATCAAGCTGTGAAAAGACTAAAGGAAGTTCTGGAAGTAGCATCCCAGTATGGATTGCAGTTCAGCTGGAAAAAGGCAGTCCTGGTATGTCGTAAAATTACTTACCTTGGTCATGTGATCGAAGATGGGAAGGTGAGGCCTTCCAGTGACAAGACTGATGCAGTGCTTAAGTTCCCAGAGCCAAAGACGGTAAAACAGTTACATAGTTTTGTTGGTTTAGCCTCATACTTTAGAAAGTACATTCAGGATTTTGCATTAATAGTTAGTCCATTGACTAATTTACTGAAGAAAGATTCAAATTTTAAATTTAATGATGATGAGTATCGTGCCTTCAATACAATTAAAAATAAGTTGTCTAATGATCCGGTGTTAAAGATATTCAATCCAAAACTATACACAGAGTTACACACTGATGCATGCTGTGTCGGTTATGCAGCTATACTTATGCAGCGTAGTGTGGATGATCAGCAGTTACACCCTGTCTACTACATGAGCAGAAAGACAACAGATGCAGAGAGCAGGTATACAAGCTATGAACTTGAGGCATTAGCAGTCATTGAAGGTGTCAAAAAGTTTAGACATTATCTATTTGGTAAGCACTTTAAGATCATAACAGACTGTAGAGCTTTTCAAATGACTTTAAAGAAAAAGGAACTGGGTATGTCAACTAGAGTGGCCAGATGGATTTTGTTTCTTCAGGATTTCGACTTTACTGTAGAACATAGAGAAGGTTCTAGTATGCGACATGCTGATGCACTAAGCCGTAACCCTTATGTAGCAGTTATCAATGAGTTGTTTGATGGCATTAGAAAAGCTCAACAAGCAGATGAAGGTTTGAAAGCCATTACAAGTATTTTGCAGAGTGCACCATATGAAGATTATTTGTTAGACAATGGTCTTGTCTATAAAGGAGCTGACAAGAAGTTAGTGGTTCCACGAAGTATGGAGGATGAAATTATCAATAGAGTTCACCAAAATGGTCATTTTTCCAAAAAGAAGATGTTAGAATTGCTTGATAAGGATTATTTTATAAAAAACGTTAGTAAAAAAGTTGAAGATTTTCTATTAACATGTATTCCATGTTTGTTAGCGAGCAGAAAGGAAGGAAAACAAGAAGGATTCTTACATGTGATTGACAAAGAAGCTATACCTTTGCATACCCTGCATGTTGATCACATTGGACCGATGTCAGACACAAAGAAGCAGTACAATCACATCTTGACTGTAGTGGATGGATTCACTAAGTTTGTCTGGATTTTCCCAACAAAGAGCACTACGAGCAAAGAAACATTAGATAAGCTACGTATTCATCAACAGCAATTTGGTAATCCAAGTAGACTTGTTACGGACAGAGGAACAGCTTTCACTAGTTCTGAGTTCCAGGATTACTGCAAAGAAGAAGGGATAATGCATGTGAAAATAACCACAGGAATGCCAAGAGGTAATGGACAAGTTGAGCGTATACATAGAATAATTATTTCAGTCCTGTCGAAGCTGTGTATAGAAAACCCTATATTGTGGTACCGGCATGTCAGTCGTGTGCAACGAGCTATCAATAGCACTTATCAGAGGAGCACAGGCACAACACCACATGAGCTTCTAGTTGGAGTGAAAATGAAGACTAAAGAAGATGTCAACATTTATGAGTTGCTGCAGCAAGAAGAAAGGGACAGCTTTATTCTAGAAAGAGATGAGCTCAGGCAGAAGGCTAAGGAACAAATATTAAAAGTACAAGAAGAAAATATTAGAAACTACAATAAGAAGAGGAAGAAGAGTGTTGAATATAATGAAGGAGATAAAGTAGCAATAAGAAGAACACAATTTGGAACAGGTTTGAAAATCAAACCAAAGTATTTTGGCCCTTACAAAGTTACCAAAGTGAAGGGAAAGGATCGCTATGATGTAGAGAAGTGTGATAGTAGCAGTGAAGGTCCAAATAAGACATCAACTGCGGCTGACAGTATGAAGTTGTGGCCAACAAGTTATGAAAGGTGAGTGTTACTATGTTATGGTGTGTAGTGTAAGGAATGTATGCGTGATGATGAATGAATGAATGAATAGTTTTAAGGTGCACCGTTTTATTGTAAACATTTTCTTTTTCTGGATAAAAAAAAAGAGACACGTTTGCAATCAGGTTTTTTTTATTTTTTATATGTAAGCTGTTTATGTGCTGGTCTAATCTGTCTTATTTATGGAAAATAAATATGTACACGATGTAATGACGCTGTTAGACTGCTTATTGTTATGTTTTGTAACTAATGATGTAATAAAATAAAAAAATCTCTTGCGTCTTATGATGTTAAAGTTAAGTTGCATTGGAACTACAAAATGTTGTATGGTATTTAATCATAAGTTAATTTTAATGTGTTAAAAATTGTTAATGGTATGTATGTGTTTATCTGTTACAGTGATGAGTGTATGTGGACGTAAGCAGAGTCAAGCATGACTGGGGACAGTCATGAAAGTCAGAATGGCCGAATGTGGGAATGTATGAATGTAAGGTGTTAGTTAAGTGGCAACACTTATTGAATAAGGGAATGTAAGATGATTGAGTGACAACACTGGGTGAAAGAGCGAGTATGTGAGAGGACGCGATTTTGGGAAGACGAAAGACGTTAAGTTCTGTTAAGTTCATAAGTTGTAAACGGGAATTGTAAAGTAATTTTCTGAAGAATAAAATATAAGAAGTGAAGTTCGCTCAACAAGTTTTTATTTCGAAGATCCCATAATAAACACACTACATTATATATTATTTTCTTACCATAAGACATCATTGACAAAATAAATACGGTAGCCATGACAATATTGAAGTAATTGACTAGTACCTACAATCCACTTCATAGTTCCATAATAAGGTTGTAAACATTTCAAGTAGGTATCTATTAAATTGCTTAAATATGATAAATCTAGTTATTAAAGATTTAATATCTTTAGTAACTTGATTTTTTATATATTGAATGAAGTAATATAATACTAACGTACTTTTTTTAGCTGTATAAAATTTATATTAGTAATATGCAATCTTGTAATGTCTCCGATTTCGTTTGTATAATGGAACGTAAGGGTGAAAGAGAAAGTGAACGGAACTTTGACAGATCCATGCTTAAGTTGTAGTAAGTAAGTTCTTAACTGATCTAGGTTGATTCTCAATTGTGAAACGTAAAATACTCAAACGCTTCCTAAATTATTTGACAATAATCAACTGATTTTTGTTGCTTTACTTAAATCAGAAACCGGCCATAAGTCTCGCTGATATGTTCATAAATCGTTCCTTACTCGGCGAGGGATCACCGGTTTACTGATCACGTATCTAATCAAGTTGACTGACGGAGGAAACTATCTAAGAATGTTTGCAAAATATTACTAAACAGATCCCGACAAAACAACAAATATGTTTTATGGCTTTATTACTACGGAGGATCACTGACTCCTAAGTCACAGGAACATACCTTTACTATGATTTTTAATTTCGTTGATCAAAATGACATTTGGGGTCTTTACACCTCATCGTAACTTAAAAATAGTGTTGTATCTTGAATGAATCAGTTTTAAATATTTTGATTCAATTGTTTTTATAAAAAGTTGTAAATTGTAACATCAATTAAAAGAGTAAATGGGAAAAATAATTTAAATTTTTTTTAGGGATCTCTTTCGTATAGCCATGAATGTCATAAGAAAAATAATATATAGAGCAAAAGCAGTTCCAATTCCCAAAATCTCTGCTGTTTTTTGAGCTAGTGTGCTCGTTTTTTGGGCTTTTCAGATAATTCCGTAATAAATTTATTTTTCTTTTCGTGCGTTATGTACACTCATGCGTCATGTTCTTCTCTGTGACACTCAGAGAAGCGGGGCGTCTCCTTTTCCTAGGAGACACACCAGCACCCGAGGTGCTCGGTTGAGCGCCCTACATGAAGGAAAATAAAAGGTCTTGACACTAGACAGACAGCAAAGTGAACTTAGAAGAAATCCTTTTATTTTACTCACAGCGGTTCTTTGTGTCTCTGAAATTGGCTGCAAGATCCTACGCTGTAGCTATTTTTGTGTCAATGTTGAAGATGAAGATAGCATTGTAAAACTGTCTCTTTCACTCACTTACGTTTCGCAATCGTTCGCAGAGCCAAGTTCAGAGCCACAAAGATCCTCTGTGACTACTATACAGGAGTATAATAGTCACAGCGGGTTTTTTTAAAAGCATTTGAGGAACGGAATCCTAAAAATAACAAACACAAAACAGGAACAATAAAAAACCGGCCAAGTGATAATCGGACTCGCGCACAAACGGAACCCCGTACCATTATCGTGAAAAACGGCAAAATAAACACGTTTGTTGTATGGGAGGGTCTCTTGAGGGGGCATAGTGGATCCCTAGAGTGTGTGTCTACGGGTTCAACGACCTTCGCGTGTAATTAACGAGTGCTGTGATTTTAAATGCTATTTTGCGTAAAAAACAAATTAATGATAAAGTAAAATATACTGTGGTGAGCCTTTTGAAACCATCTATGTCATTGTGAAATCAGAACTAAAAAATAATAAGTGGTAATCGAGTTATTAACAAAAACAAATCAAAAATTTAAATAACGGCCTATAAAGAAAAAACACAGTGTCGTATAATTGGAAAGGACCGCGTTCTGTGTTGATCTGTGTCTCACCGTGTCACCGCGGCGGGTGACCAGAGCGGTAAGCCCCGCCCACCGGCACTGTGTCGCTCAGTGAGTGACTGCTGGAAAGTATCGCGTTCAGTGTCGATCTGTGCCAATCCTTATCTGCAATCTACAACTGACGCCCTATTTACCATGCCGAACAACTCTGACTTACAATTGTTTTCACTAGAAACTGATAACGTAACAATTAGAAAACAGCAAAGCAAAATAACCGTAAGCACAGAAAATTCTTTTGCATCCTTATCAGTGGATGATGATAATGAATACTCATCTATTACGGCTTACGACAAATATAATATAAGTTGCCCCCACTTACAACTCAATGAAAATGAAACAATAACAGAAATAAGGGCATTAGTTAACGCCTTACGAGAGAAATTGGCTTCTGCGGATGTTGAAATTGAAAATTTAATAACAGAAAATACTTCGCTTAAAAATATCATAACTAATCATGAGAAAGTCATAAACCACTTAAAAAAAATGTAACAGTACACCTAAAAGAGTTTCAACCGTAACTAAGCGGAAAAGTATAAATAAAGGCAAACTTAATTTTTCCCATGAAGAAGATTGCTTGCTTCAAAAACGAAATGAAGCCGAGTATCAAAGTAAAAATACAACACCTAAATCTGTAATAAAACCACTAAGCAGCAAACGGACTACAACAGGAAGTCAACAAACAAATACTTCATGCACCACAAACACAAAACAAAATAAAACAACTCAAAGGACAGAAATAGTGGATAATTTGAAATCTACCAGGAATAGGTTATGCATTGTTAGTGTTAACAAAACAAATAATATTCTGCACATCGCAGAAGATACATTTCAAAACTTTCAGATCTGTCACTATGTCATCGAAATGCGGATTGATACAACTAACATTAACATTAGAAACGGGATATTTACCATGTTTACTACCATGATCACGGAAAAACTTTTTCCGTGATCATGGTGCTTGCAACAGCACCGAAATATCGGAAACTCACAACAAACAGTAAACATGGTAAATATCCCGTTTCTAATGTTAATGTTAGTGTTAGTGACCATGACAGTTTAAAAACTGATACAACTAATCACCAATTTGCATCAAAAAGTTGAGGATTACTCGTTTAGCGATTACTGTGTAATTTTAATTGGAGAAGAAGATTTTAAAAATACCAAAAACTATGTAGAAATCACAATAGAATTAAGAAAAACACTGGAAAAAATCAGCATACAAATATTATTTTGTGCCTACCTACATTTAAACTAAGCGATTATTCAACGATCTTCAACTGGCGTATCGAAACGTTTAACAGTTTACTTCATTTAGATTTATTGTCATATAATTATGTAACAGTACTAGACACTAATTTAGACTTAGTCTACGATTTTACTATGTTTTCAAAATATAATAGAAAATTAAATAACCGAGGTATGAGAAATATTTAAAAAAAATTGCAGTTTCTTATAAATAATAATCACTCAATGTCATCACTTGAACTTGAATCTGACCTGACATGTAATGTAAACACAAATGCGGTCACACATACCGAGTTTTTTTTATTATTTGATCACATGTATCTTATGCACCAGAATATTGCTGGCCTTATAAATAAATCTGATCTGTTAACCCTGTACATTCAGGAGCTGTTAAGCAAACAAATAAATGTAGATGTTATATGTATAACCGAGCATTTTATAATGTCGGGCCAGGAACATCTTCTTCATGTACCTAATTATAGGCTCGCTGCATGTTATGCAAGAGGCAATATGAAACGTGGGGGAGCCTGTATTTTAGTCAAAAAGGGTCATGAGTTTAAAGAAATACCCTACATAGTGAAATACTCGGTTTCAGTAATAATAAAATGCTGCGCAATAAAAATGACACAACATAACTTAATTATATTATGTATCTATAGACCACCTAAGCTATCTAACTTAACCAAATTTTACGAAAATTTAGATACTATTCTGAAAAATATATGTACTAATCGTCACACTAAAATAATTGTAAGCGGCGATTTTAATATAGACATTTAAAAAAATAATAGAATTACGTTGGAATTTAAAAGCTTTCTCCCGAGTTACAACCTTAATTTAGAAATTAATGAAGCGACACGTCTTGTTAGTAATACCTGTTTAGATAACTTTGCACACAATACCAGACAAAAATGTCATAGTCAAGTAATAGACTTTGGGCTATCAGATCATACAGCACAAATAATTAAGATAAAAATAAATAAATCATGCATAATTAAAACTTGGAGAACCAAGATTCGAGATATTTGTAAAGAAAATCTTATTAAATTTAATAACTATCTGCAAAATCTATCGTTTTCTGACGTATATAACACTGAGGATTCGAATAAAGCTTATGATAATTTCTTTGAAATATTTAAGCTCATGCATGACTTATGGTTTCCCTATAAGTTAGTGACAATAAAATCAGAAAAAACAATTAAGTGGCTATCGCGTGGTATTAGATTATGCAGTAAAAGGCAACGAAATTTACTTTGGAAACATAGACTAAGGCCTTCACCAGAAAATAAAAGCGCTTTTGTTAATTACTCTAAGAGATTTAAAAAAATAATTAGATTAACTCAGAAAGCCCAAAATAATTACTTGATCAAGAACTCGAAGAACAAATCAAAAACTTCATGGCAAATAATAAATAACAGCAAGAAGAATAGGGAACCAATTACACAGATAAGAAATAATAATCAGATAATAACGGATCCGGAGTATTTCAATAATTTTTTCATAGACCAAATTACTAATTTACCTAATAACCCAGTGCACGACGTTAAGAAAATAGACTATAACCCAAACTCAATATTTGTGCCACCAGTCATACTTCAAGATGTGATCAGGATAATTAAATCACTAAAAAATAAAAAGAGCTTTGGTTATGCCAAGATTTCCACTCAAGTCATAAAGTTTGTTGCTAATAGTATAGCGGGCCCTTTATCTCATATTATTAACGTTAGCATATCATCAGGAACATTTCCTGACAAATTAAACACTGTAATTGTAAAACCAATTCATAAAAAGAACCATAAAGATGATATGTTGTGGTGTTCATTCCACATGTCTTAGTTTACTTACGTTTTATAATATATTTTTCAAATTTCATCCTTATAATTTTTGAAATTGTATTAACTCAAGTTTCCCATTTTATGTATACTTTAACACCTGAAAAGCTTAAGATTTGTTTTAACATCCAAAACTATTTTATTAATTTATACTGACATTTTTACCTGACATGTAATTGTCATTATTTTATTTTTCTTAAACCATAGACATAAGATACCATTCTCTATAGCTTATTAAGCTCGTTGTACATTATATTTTCATTATAAGGGCAGCGGCAGACTGCGCCTCTGTAAACCGTTTTTATTCGTTCATGATTTCTTAATTCATATTTGAATTTAAAATTGAGAAGACATATCGGAACGAAGAAAAACGGGTGTCACTTTTTTAGTCTTGAATCTGCTCTGAACGCTAGAGTCCGTTTTTCTGTTAATACTATGAAGTATACGATTGAATCTAAAACTCTTGAAAACTATAATAAATACGGCATGTGAATGTATTAAAATCTTAGAGGTGCAATAAATATAAACATATTGAATGTGGAACCTTAATTTCATTGACCTTGTCGGACACCACTTCATGTTTAAAGGGCTCTTTTGATCGGCATAGTAAGCCACAGCCCGACCTCCACACTTCTATCTGCCTGTTCTTGCACCTATGCTACTGTCTGTTAGCCTGACAATTGGTTCAAGCCTTGACCATCTGTGTGCCAGCCCATTCGTCTTTTATATCCACCGTTTGACAGAATCAGAATCAGAATTTAAGTTGGTTACATCTTGTTGTCATAAAAAAAGTGCAACCTGCCAGTATTCAAAACAGCCAGTAATATTCAATCCAAAACCTTTTCGATGAATTCTGAGAGCGTGTAAATTAATTAATTTATAAAATACAATATTTGAGCTAACCATATTGATAAAAAGAATTTAAATTATATAAATCAAAAGTAATCTTCATAGACTAAGCTAGTAAGAAGCTCTATGACACAAAATTTAAAAGGAAAAGTATTGACAGCTTGACAACCTGACATAGGTGTCATAACATTGAAAAATATGATTATTTTATAAGAAAACGAATCGTTTTAGACCGATTCGCAGAATAATAATGTAAACGTATAAAGGATGCGAAGTATAAGTATATGATGTAAAATGTATTGGCATGGAATAATATGAAGTAAGTATTAAGAGACCTAAGTGTGAATTAGGTGAGAACACCAGCTCACTCAGTGAAATAACTAAAATATGTGGTTTAAAATAGCGAAATACCACATTTCCCCAACAACCCCGGAAAATTTTCAACTCCATTGAAAATTTTGAAGGTTAAAATAAGTCCTTGCTCCAACACACTTGTATTTATTCTTAAACTTCTTAATTTCTTAAACTTCTTAATTTCCTTGACATCACTTATCTTAATAAGGATGAGGAGTTCTTTTAGAGCGGTGTGCACAACTCCGAAAGCCTTATGTGCAAAGAGCGGTCCCGTAACTCTTTAAAAATAAGCCAAATGCGTGGGCTCTCTTAAATATTTTAATTTTCTTTTCTTCGGGTTTTCAAACAGGTGCGGGTAACGACACCTATAAAAAATAAATAAGCCTTCGTTATCTAATTAAATATTTCCTTGTGGAGTATGCGTCATTGAATGTGAACCATATCCCCTACGTGTGATTGAATGAGAGTGTTTGACGAAAGCATGAAAGATGTTGTGTGAAAGATCAAGGTTAATATTTCAACCTTCAAAATTTTCCTTAAGTTTGAAATTTTTTCTGAGGTTTCGGGGAAATGTGGTGTTCATTCCACATGTCTTAGTTTACTTACGTTTTATAATATATTTTTCAAATTTCATCCTTATAATTTTTGAAATTGTATTAACTCAAGTTTCCCATTTTATGTATACTTTAACACCTGAAAAGCTTAAGATTTGTTTTAACATCCAAAACTATTTTATTAATTTATACTGACATTTTTACCTGACATGTAATTGTCATTATTTTATTTTCTTAAACCATAGACATAAGATACCATTCTCTATAGCTTATTAAGCTCGTTGTACATTATATTTTCATTATAAGGGCAGCGGCAGACTGCGCCTCTGTAAACCGTTTTTATTCGTTCATGATTTCTTAATTCATATTTGAATTTAAAATTGAGAAGACATATCGGAACGAAGAAAAACGGGTGTCACTTTTTTAGTCTTGAATCTGCTCTGAACGCTAGAGTCCGTTTTTCTGTTAATACTATGAAGTATACGATTGAATCTAAAACTCTTGAAAACTATAATAAATACGGCATGTGAATGTATTAAAATCTTAGAGGTGCAATAAATATAAACATATTGAATGTGGAACCTTAATTTCATTGACCTTGTCGGACACCACTTCATGTTTAAAGGGCTCTTTTGATCGGCATAGTAAGCCACAGCCCGACCTCCACACTTCTATCTGCCTGTTCTTGCACCTATGCTACTGTCTGTTAGCCTGACAATTGGTTCAAGCCTTGACCATCTGTGTGCCAGCCCATTCGTCCTGCTGGCTACCCTACTGCTTATCCACGAGTAAGCGATTCATCTGCGAGCTCATCTGCCTACCTCGGGCATTGCACGCCTTCGTGTCCGTCCAGCTGCGTAACCTGACTGTCTGCTAAGAAATACCTGCCCACGTCGTGCGAAGCCGGATCTTCGTAGCTGCCACGTCGTGTGAAGTCCGGATCTTCCTAGCTGCCTACGTCGTGTCAAGCCGGACCTTAATTTGTTATTTATATCCTTTTCTTACTTTTAATTTATAGTTACCTTTAATTTTATTAACGTGGCTTACGTATAGTTCAACTGAGCTATACGTAACGCTACAATGTCGAACTACAGGCCGATAGCTTTACTATCCATTTTTTCTAAAGTAAATGAAAAAGTCATATATGAAGCAATATCATCTTTCCTGACTAAATATAATATACTATGCCATGAGCAATACGGGTTCAGGAAAAATAGGAATATGAACATGGCAATTTTTTACCTGTTGAATACTATTATGTCGAATGTTGATACTAAAACGCCTATATGTGCTATATATACAGATATGTCCAAAGCGTTCGATTTTGTCAACCATAACATACTGCATCAAAAACTTAACGCCTATGGCATTCGAGGTAATTTACTGAACCTAATAAAAACATATTTATCCGGTCGCAAACAGATGACAGAAATTAACAAAGAATGCGTCAAGTCTAAATTAGAACAAAAATACGTGTCTTCCAGTAGATAAATTAAATTCGGTGTACCCCAGGGAAGCGTTCTTGGGCCTCCGTTATTTTTAATTTACATTAACGACCTCCTACGCCAAATCCACCATCCCATGGTACTGTTTGCCGACGATAGTACAGTACTCTTAAAATGCGTCATTAATGAAAATTATGAAAATGATATAAACTACACCATTAAAATTATAATAAATTGGCTAAATACTAACAACTTGCAAATAAACTTACAAAAAACTAAAATAATGCATTTTTACCAAAGACTTCG
The DNA here is from genome assembly GCA_945859665.1 of Anorthoa munda. Lineage (NCBI taxonomy): Eukaryota > Metazoa > Arthropoda > Insecta > Lepidoptera > Noctuidae > Anorthoa > Anorthoa munda. The sequence continues at coordinate 1,958,433 of OX243907.1, read as the reverse complement.
TATCAAAGATCTAAACATTAATTATAATAGTCAAAATGTGGACAGAGTAGATGTTACAAAATTTCTAGGAATCCTAATTGACTGTCAACTGACATGAAAGGCACAGGCAGAGGACATCTGTAAAAAGCTTAGCGCTTCTGCTTATGCACTATATAATCTCAAAAAAAAAGTTAATATCAAAACAGAGTTATTAGCATATCATAGTCTTGTTGTTTCTATTTTAAGGTTTGGTATTATATATTAGGCAATTGTACTGAAAGAGAGAGCATCTTTAAGGCCCAAAAACGCTGCCTACGAGCAATATTTGGTTTAAGAGTTACTGACAGCTGTGTTCCAATTTTTAAAAGTCATAATTTGTTGACATTCCCTTGCCTTTACATTTTAGAAATTGCTCTTTTTGTTAAATGTAATCGACATCTATTTTTAACTTTATCGGAAAGCAGATGCCGAAACGTAACTTTGCGATCTCAATACCAAAACTTGTTGGATATGGGACTGCTTTGTTGAGGAAAAGTATTTTTGGTATGGCACCATTTATTTTTAACCACATTCCTAATTCCATAAAAGAGGAATCAGTAACAACTTTCAAAAATAAACTAAGGCTTATGTTTAACTTACCACCAGATATAGTAACATATAACAGACAAAAATAGTAAATGATCACCAAAATTAAACCCGCATCTTATTGTAAAATTATAACCAAAAGTAGTAAATGATCACCAAAAGTAGTAAATGATCACCAAAATTAAACCAATGACCAAAAAGATTATAAAATTTCTGGGAGCAACTTGGAAGTAGCGCTCGCCGGCCGCTGCCGCGGCACCGCTCGCTTTGCTCGCTCGGCTCGCGCGCGGTTGGTCACAGTTCTAACCTAACCTAACCTATTTTACAACATTAAATAGCGCAATAATTTGCTATTAAAATTTGGTGATCAATTTACTAAATTTGGTGATCATTTACTATTTTTGTCAGTATATTACTAGATTTGGTGGTTAGGGGTTATCGTCACAAAGTTTTTTTTGGTGGTCATTATATTTATTCCCATAAACTAAGTATACTTCTATTAAATAAATGTTACTATTCCGTGTCGGATTTTCTAGCTGATAAATTTTAATTGTGTTGTATAATATCAATGTTTCTATATTTGATGATAAATTGCATCAATGTTTGCATGCCAAAATGGTAGAATGTACAAGGATTCTTAATATTATTGTAACCAACTTATTGTAAATACCTACATTCTAAGCAAATAAATAATATTCTATTCTCAACCCTGCGGGTCTTCTAGCCTCGGGATCAACTCTTCGGCTGTCGCCTCGTCACCAGCTTCGCGTTAGCCAGGACAGTACTTTGCGCGCCTACCTACATAAGACAGAAGTTAATTTGGCGGCGTGACCAAATTTTAATAAATTTATGAAAGTGTTGTTGAGTAATTATTTCCATTACTACGATCACACATATCAATAATTTTAAATGTCATAATTTGTAAATTAGACAGGGAGAAATGGAAAGACGGAAGGGAGGCCGTTGCCCTGCAATGGGACATAACAGGTTCATAATAATAATAATAATAGTTGCAAGCTAGCAACCCTGTGTCAACAAAATGTCTAATTGTCTGTTCCTCAAATAAAAAATCAAATAAATATGTTTTCGAAGAAATCACCATAAAATTAAACAGAAAACCTTGAAAAAGCACAAGAAATTACCAATAAATACATACTGAAATAAACCATGAACATTAATGACGTCTGTCATGTCTGTGACAGACGAAAATTACAAGAAAAATTCAAGAAAAATGGAATGATTAGTACATTATAATGTTAACGAGAGCAGCTGCCTATCGCGCACGCCTTCCACCCCCGGACTCGTCGCTCAGCTCCGCCTCGCCGCCGCCGGACCTCGGATCACCAGTGTCATCGGCGGCTGCAGTTGCGTCGAGCTCGAGCGACGAGTATTTTTCCCCGCCGACGTCGCCAACACCTGTACGTCGGCAGGGGAGAGGCCGGCCACCGAGGAGCTTGGGATCTAGGGGCTAACCGGCCCCGAGCCGGGTCCCCGCTGCCGGTGGTAGTGTGCAGCGCATGAAATGGACTCAGAGTATGAATGAGAACGTCATGCGCGCATATTACGGGTCTACAGAGGGGGGAACTAACCTCACTGCGTACCATGCTAGGATGATGTCTCTGTTTCAGGACCTAGAACCAACCGCAAACGTCTCGGCCCAACGATTGTCAGATCAGGTGCGGGTCATCCAGCGTAATCACAGGTTGGATGACGCCGCACTTGATAGGCTGCGCTCAGAAGTGCTGAGCAACCAAATGGACTCAACCCCGACACAGACCCCGGCACCGCCAGCCACTATTGTGATCCCGCCGCGGTCCAATCTTGTTAACGATGAAGCAGATGATAGGGTTACCACAGTAAGTAGCCAGTGCAACGAAAGATTGAGGAGCGCACTGGAAGATGCGCTTCACGAGTATCGGTCAACACCGACTGAACTTAGACCCCGATTACCACGGTTGCCTATGCACAAGAAGAATAGGGCGCTGGTGTGTGCCTTGGACTCGCTGCTTAAGAACATCTTTGAAAGCAGCGAGAACCTTGTTGATACGCACTCGATCCTGTATTGCGTAGCTGTTGCGGCATGTCGTTTGGCCAATGTTAAGTTCCCAAACGAGGCTATTCGGCCAAAGCCTACCGTGCCAACCTGGCAGTGCAGGATCGAACGGTGTATCGATGGGGCCAGGGTACTAATCGGCAAACTATGCTGTATCAAGGAGGGCAATACACGACCACGTGTGATGCGCTTCGTGAGGCGGGCATTTTTGGGGACCGGAATCAGTCCTCGAGAATACATGTCCCGTGTCACGGAGCGCATTGACTTCCTTAAGCAGAAAGTTTGTGCATGGGCCAGCCGTATTCGGCAGTATAGGCGGCGGGTTGACTGGTACTCGCAGAATCGCATGTTCCAGAGTGATGAGAGGTGGGTATACAGAACTTGGGAGCGACCTGAACAAAATATGCCTGACTTGTGCCGCCTGGATGATGTCGCCACGAGTACATTCTGGCGAAGCATCTGGTCGGTACCCGTCTGTCACAATGAGGGTGGCTGGATGCGTGATGTCGAGCGCGTGTGTGAAGCTATACCAGAAATGGAAAAAGTAGTCATCAGTCCATCTGATGTAGTCAAAGCAGTTCGTCCGCTACCGAACTGGAAGTCTCCGGGACCGGATGGACTGCATAACTCCTGGCTAAAATGGTATAGCAGCTCACACGCGTTACTGGCATCTCAATTCCAGTAATGTTTAGAGTCTGGGTCGCTTCCGCAGTTTTTAACAACAGGCGTTACCCACCTGCTCCATAAGACAGGTAGTCTCGCGGAACCCAAGAATTATAGACCAATTACATGCTTATCAACCGTTTATAAACTTCTTACATCCATCCTGAGAGCAAAAATTGATAAACACATTGAAGGTAACTCAATAATGTCTGCCTCTCAGAATGGATGTAGGAATGGGTCCCGCGGCACTAAGGAGCTACTCCTCATTGACATGGCAATAAACCAGCAGGTTCGTCGATCCCGTAAGGATCTGTCGACATTCTGGATAGACAACAAGAAGGCTTACGACTCTGTGCCACATACATGGCTCATGAGGGTGCTGGAGTTGTACAAAATAGATGCAAATCCATGCATCTTCCTTGAGTCATATATGGGGCAATGGAAGATGGAAGACAGTCCTTCGATATCCAGGATGTCTACCGATTCAGGGGGATGATGAGCCTGTATGGATTAAGCGGGGGATATTTCAGGGCGACAGTTTGAGCCCACTTTGAGAACCAAAGTGGGCTCAAACTGCTTGGTGGGCTTAGCCCTGAATCCTCTAAGTACACTGCTGGAGGATTCAGGACTAGGCTATCGGTTGAGAAGAGGTGGTAAGGTCATATCTCACCTCCTTTACATGGATGATCTGAAACTCTTTACCCCCAATAAATTCCAACTGACGGAGCTACTGAAGGTAACTGAAATCTTCAGTAACTCCATCAGGATGGAATTTGGTGTGGACAAATGTGCAGTCATGCATGTAAAGCAAGGGGAGATTATGGAATCCGAGGGAATTCAACTCTCTGGTTCCGTACACCTTAGATACCTCTCCTCGACCGAAACTTACAAGTATTTGGGTATGTCGGAAGCGTTAGGCATCAACGGATCTGACATGAAGCAACTGCTGAAGGAGCGATTCTTTGGCCACCTGAAAAAGGTATTAAATAGCGTTTTGTCGGGTGGAAATGAGGTGCGCGCCTTCAACAGTTGGGTCATGCCGGTTTTGACGTACTCTTTCGGCATACTCAAATGGACTCAGATCGAGCTCGACGACCTCAATAGAAGGGTCCGGACACTGCTGACCGCAAACCGGATGCATCACCCACGATCATCGGTGATGAGACTGTACATCCCGCGGAAGTGTGGGAGTCGAGGCTTTTCAAACGCCAAGACTCTTCACAACCGCGAGGTGTGCAGCCTCAGAGAATACTTTTTAAAAGCTGAAGTGGGTATGCACCGGGATGTGGTTGCAGTGGACAAGGGACTCACCCCGTTGTCCATGGCTAAAGAGAACTGGCGCAAGCCTGTAATACTATCGACTGATGAACGCAAAGAAGTATAGCTACACGGGCGCTTCTATCGGGCTCTCCATGGGCCTGATGTAGATCTTTTAGCGTCTGTGGCCTGGCTGCGATTTGGTGACCTTTTCGGGGAAATCGAAGGTTTTGTCTTTGCGATTATAGACGAAGTTATGATGACGAACAACTACCGGAAATATATTGTGAAAGACGGCACGGTTGACATCTGTCGGGCATGTCACCGGCCGGAGGAATCCATCCGTCACATTATCTCCGGTTGTTCTCGGGCACCCCGACACGGACAGGTTAGGTTCGAAGGAGATGACGGGAGCTGAAGTGAGCGAGCAAAGCGAGCGAACTCAGCTCCCGTCATCTCCTTCGTGTTAGGTTACTTTAAACCCTGCATACAGAAATAGGAGCCCCGCGCAGCGGGGCTCCGTCGACTCTGTCGCATAAATACTAATCCAACTTGCACAGTATTCTATATTAAAACCAATAAATAAAAAAAATGATTTGTGTATATTTATTAAATTGAATTATTAAAATAACATTTACCTACATTATACCTAAATTTTTTTATGTTTCTATTATTTACTATAAGTAAAATGATGGTGATTCAATAAACAAATAGATTTTTCAAAAATAAAGTCTTTTATTTTGTCTCTCCTCAATAGTTTCTGGTAATAGTAGTGGCCAATATACTATTTGATGAAATTTTTAGCAAATTTTTTACGATCAATTAATATGGGATGAGTTACATTTTAAGCGTACGGAGTTAAAAAATTAGAAGCTAAATAAATATATTTTTTGATGTCATTTAATAGTATTTTAGAAATTTACTGTTAGAATGCATGTTAAAAATTTAGATGCTAAAAAATAACCATCATGCTGAGTTGTATTTAGAGTGGTTTACATAAAAGATAACTAGTGGCTAACATAGTATTATTTAGATGCTCGTTAATTGTGGCTGACTTAGTAATTTAGAAGGCAACATACATTTTTGGGGGCGAATAATGATATTAAAAAGAAGCCTGTTTAATTAGCACCCAATTACTATAAGTATGAGCCCGACCCAGTTCTCGAAAATGGCAATGTCACGTTGTATTGGGATCGGTCTATCATCACTGACAGGACTATTGTTGCCAATAAGCCTGACATAGTGGTGATAGACCGACTAGAGCGTCGCGCAATGATTGTTGATATAGCGGTCCCCCATGACGAGAACCTCGTGAAGGCTGAGAGAGATAAGAAAAGTAAGTATCTTGATCTGGCTCGCGAGGTTGTCGAGATGTGGGATGTGAATACAGCGATCATTGTGCCGATAGTCGTCACGGCCAATGGCATAATAGCCAAGAGCCTCGATGAACATCTGAGGAGGCTCTCGTTGGGCAGCTGGATCAAGGGCATGATCCAGAAAGCGGTACTCCTGGACACGGCGCGTATCGTTAGGAGATTCCTCTCTCAGGAGCCCTGACCACCGGTAGCTTGGACCCTGCTCCCGATACCGGTGGGCTACTATTTTTTATGTTTTTAAATGTTTTTCTTTTTTGTATGTCTTTTATAAAAATATTTAAAAATGTAATAACTAAGAAAAGTGATAAATAAAGGATATAATAATAATAATAATAAAGACATATTATCTCTGGTTGTTCTCGTCTGGCTAACGGCGAGTACTTGCACAGACATAACTAAGTGGCCAGGATTATTCACCAGCAACTTGCTTTGAAATACAATCTAGTGGATACTGAGGTACCGTATTACAAGTATGTGCCCGACCCAGTTCTCGAAAATGACCATGTCACGTTGTACTGGGATCGGTCTATCATCACTGATAGGACTATTGTTGCCAATAAGCCGGATATAGTGGTGATAGACCGATTAGCGCGCCGCACAATGATAATCGATGTCAACATCCCACATGACGAGAACCTCGTGAAAGCTAAGAAAGAGAAACAAATCAAGGGCCTGATACAGAAGGCAGTACTCCTTGATACGGCTCGCATTGTGAGAAGGTTCCTGTCTCTGAAGCCCTAACCACCGGTAGCTTGGACCCTGTTCCCGATACCGGTTGGTCTCTATTTTTTATATTTTTAAATGTTTTTAAGTTTTATTTTTATTAAATATTTAAAAATGTATTCAATAAGCATGTAAATAAATAAAGGAAATAATAATAATAATTTGTAAATTGAAATTAAATACATTGGTTTTCACATCTGTTGGTACTCATTGGCACGCTTCGCCAGTCTGGCGCAACACGTCACATTAGCATGTCAGTGATGTGAACCCATAAGTTTTGCCCCAACAAAAAAAAAAATAACGCGGCTAAAGAAGTGTTCACTTCAAAAATGACCTACATTTTTAAGCCTTTTACGATTTGCTCTATGAACGTTTGTGAAACAACCAGGTTTATGGTGAAAATAATTTAAAGGTTTGCGGTTGCACTGCATGCGATCCGATGCCGAGAAAGGTCGTTCCGAAATAACCGTGCCTCTTTTTCCATCTGATCGAATATATAACCTATTGTTGTCGGTCTTCTTCGTGGTTCAGACTATTCCGGATCGATCACATTCGGAGAAGTTGCGCACTGTCGCCAACGCTTTACCTGTAAACCAATATTGATACAGAAAAAACAGTTAATTGGGGCATCCTTTAAATAACACTCCCGATGCTGCGATTTCTATGGCCAGAAAATATGAAAAGTATTCGGATATTTTTCGTGGAAATCCCTGATCCACAGTTTAATTAGACTAAGATTGTTTTTGATTCGGCGAATATTTTACAATTTTCGCTTTTTTTTATAGGCTAAATGTCGTTTCTCTGTTAAGTGTTTTGTGTGTACATACATAAATAAATTGTTTGCAGTTAGTATTATATTCCAGTTTGTTTTTCACGGTTTATCTTGTTATATATATCAATTTCAACAATACTTCACGTCTGTATTCTCTGAATTGGAAGGCAGAGGTTGTACGCCTGAGGAAGCAATCTCTTCGTTCTACGTGAAGCTTTACGAAATTATTGGATCGCATACACCCATATGTAAACAGAGGAATCGTAATTTTCCCATCTGGTTTACAAAATCACTTATACTTTTATATAAAAATAAAACTTATGCATGGATAAAGTGAAAGACACGCGGGAATATATTTGAGTAAGAAAAATTTTCCAATCATAGAGGAAGTTTCAGAATAGATGCTCATAAGTCAGAGAGTCAGTTGAAGATAACATTAATACCAAAACGAACACGAACGTCTCCAACCGTAAAACTACAAATAAAATTCCTTACACAATACATTACAAACAAAATTTCGCCTACGATCCTACTACAACATGTAATTTATTCAAAATCAAAATCATTTTTATTTTATTTTACAGGCCTATGTAAACTTGGGCACTTATAAAACTTCGACAAAAGGCGCACGGTTCGGGTTGGTCGTTTCCTATGGAGAAGAACCGGCAAGAAACCCCATGGTTACTCTTTTAAAAATATGGTTTGTTTTTACAATATTTCCATGTTACAGCATTACTTAAATATGGGAGGAGAACGTAGGCCCGACAATAAAACGTTAGAAACTAAAAATAAAAAGTAAAACGAGATATAAAGTTATCAAATGTTATCTAGGAATCTAGAAGGCCTACAATGTTCACACATTCACAAAACAATCGGTAAAAGCATCTAAGATACAAAGATAAAAAAAAAAATGTGTAACAAGACTAAATTAAACATGTGGCACAAATGTAGTTATCAGTGCTGTATTTATTCTTAGCAAAGGGTTATTAAGATGATTGAAAACCATTGTAAAAAGTCCAATTAAAAGATGAGAAAAAAAAAAGAAAAATGTGACTGAGAATATTTAGAGACCCACACATTTGTACCGTTTATGAGTTACAGAAGGAGCTAAAATCTTTATCTTCAACGTAGTCCTTGATTTTGTAATATGCTTTTTTAATAAGGACACGTTTGATGAAGTTTTTGAACTTTCCATCGGTCTGTTCTATAACTGACTTTGGCAAATTGTTATAGAAGCGTATACTGTTTACAAGAAAAGACTTGCTAGTTTTCGTTAATCTGATTTTGGGTATTACAATTTCGTGCTTACTGCGTGTATTTAAATTATGGAAGTCGCTTCTAGTTTTAAAAAGCCCTCGATTTTTGCGTACGTACAAAATACATTTCAAAATATAAAGTGAAAAATTTAAAGAGATCGATATACTGACTCTACCAGTCTGTATATCGATCTCTTTAAATTTTTCTCTGAGGGACTCGCGAGGACCCATTTTATAGATCGCGCGGATTGCCCTCTTTTGTAAGACGAAAATTGAGTCAACGTCCGCTGCTGATCCCCACAGCAGAATGCCATAAGACATAACACTGTGGAAGTAAGCATAGTATACCAGCCTAGCCGTAGCTACATCGGTTAACTGCCTTATCTTCCTTACTGCATACGCAGCCGAACTTAACCTACCCGAAAGAGTTCTAATGTGCGCGCCCCACTGGAATTTAGAATCGATTGTAATCCCCAAGAATACAGTTTCCGTTATAACTTCAAAGTCTTTTGAATCAAAACTGTCATTAAAAAGGATACTAAAAACATTATTATTAAAAGAATTTAATTTATTTTTAGTAAGAGGTCTTAATCGAATTGATTTAGCTAGATTACATTTTTTATCTGACTCAAAAGATACTAGTTGACCAGTATGGTCTGACCTAACGCCACTAATTAAAAATCATAGATTCTAAGTAAATTTATAGATTTTGATTTCCCTGCAAGTGTCAATATATGCGGCATGAAAGGCCGTATCTTGATTACGTTTAGTTAGAACTTTGTTTTTTTCACAGTTCCAAAAGATTGTAGCCCGAGTATTTAATATTAATTATAACTTTATACCAGATAAATAGGCAACGAAGCTGAAATGATCCTAAGGGATCCTTTTTCCCTTTTGTGGAATGAAATCCAAAAAATGCAGAGGTAGCATCCCTACCTCTGCATTTTTACCTACATAAAAATTAAACAAAAGGAAATGCTTACATTGAATTTATTTGCCTTCTCGAAATAACAATTGTTATAACTCTCATTACAACAGTAATTACAAAAGAAACGAATAAATACGTTATTTCGACCAAACTTATTATGGAGCCGCCAAAACTCAGGGAGAAAACACCACCGTACGTAGCTGGAAAAAAGGAGAAAAATATAATTCTTTTTACTCTGTGAATATTAATTCGTAATCATGATTCAGTGTTTTACCCTTGTCAAATTGTAATTAATCATGACAAAGCCAATGAGCTGTGAAATTAAAGGATGAATAGGTGTGGGAACAGCAAAGTCATTATTGTAAAATGTTTTTTACATTTCATGTAGCATGGTTGAAGACCCAAGTCAATTTTGGTAAGTCATCCAGGATCAGCTAACAACACGGGCCTTGATTGAGGATTTGCAATCACAGAAATATAACTTGGATGGGTTTAACCTCGTGACTTAGAGCCACCCAGGTTATGTTTGATAGGTTACTTCTAGACTAGCACATCATCGTCGACCACATCATATCGGTATTGTAGGCTTATTAATAAAATAACAAAAAAACTGGCCAAGTGCGAGTCAGACTCGCGCACCGAGGTTTCCGTACACCAACATAATTAGGTAAAAATATCGAACATCATCATCATCATTTCATGTCGTGGTGGCCCAGTGATTAAGACCTCGCCTGTCGTGCTTGAGGTCGTGGGTTCAAATCCGGGCAAGTACCAACGTGACTGAAGTTTATTTTGGACATCACAGGCAACGATGAAGGAAAACATCGTGAGGAAACCTGGACTTATGTAGTTAATGTAAGTCTGAAATAGCCAAGTCAGAGGCCTGTGGGGTTCCCAGAGGCGGCTTAATAAACTCTGACACCTCACCTGAAAATAAGAAGAAGATCATTTCAGCCGAAAGACATCCAATGCTGGAAGGCCTTCCCCAGGCGTCGCCACATTGACCGATCTCGCGCGTCTGGAATCCAGCGCCTTCCCCCAGCCTTAACCAAGTCATCGGTCCACCTAGTGGGAGGCCTTCCAACGTATCGTCTTCCGGTTCGCGGTCACCATTCCAGAACTTTTCGTTCCCATCGGCCATCCGTTCTGCGTGCAATGTGCCCTGCCCACTGCCACTTAAGTTTGGCAATTCTTCGGGCTATGTCGGTAACTTTGGTTCTTCTGCGGTTATCCTCATTCCTGACATGATCACACAAGGAAACACCGAGCATAGCCCTCTCCATTGCCCTTTGGGTGACTTTAAGCTTTCTGATAAGGCCCATTGTGTTTTTTTTTACTGTGCCAAGTATATTTTTTAAGTTGTTCGACTATTACTCGTAAACTTGTAAAGCCTACAGCTGTGATAGTTTTCGCTTTTATTTCTTTATATATTACTTTCGGGTATTTATTTACATAGATAAAAGTATACACAGTGTATAAAATACTTAAATAACTAAAACTACAAACCTATACACTTTAACCAAAAACTACTCACTAACTAAAACAAAAAAATATACTTAACTAAAATATGGCGTCGAAAAACTCCTCCACATCGTTCCCCACTGGTAATGTACCCAAAAGGCTGGCAGCATTGCCACGTTGTATGGCAATGCTTATTCTCTGACCAAGGTAAAAGCCAGCCCTTGGGTCACGCGAAGTGTCAACTAGGCGTTTGGAAAGATCTTTAAACAAAGCGTGAGCACTCGGACCCCACGGACCAAGAGTTTCAACCCCAAACGGCTCGAAAATATAACTACCGATTAGGTTATTATATTTCCGCCGCTTGAGGTTCTCTGCAGCCGCAGCGGCAGCGCCAGCACAGCACGATGAACTCGGAAGATGGGATGGCGCAAGAGTATCAACACAAGTAGCGTCCCACACTAAAGGCCTACCCATCTTCCATGGAAACAAAGACATCCCGTCCGGTCTTTTGCCATCGTCGCGTGCCAGGCCATGGGGTTCTAAAACAGCCGGAACGCCGACGGTGACGAGAGCACGTCGGATGATGTCGTTTAAGTTTCCGTGCCGAGCGAAGCGACCCGCACTTCGGCTGCATGAAAGTCCGTGGTGACCGAGGCTGTTGACAACTTCGCCGCAGTGGCAACGATGTGGAGAACAACAGGGAGCGCCAAGACGTAGGGAAGCAGCGAGGCGGAAAGTAGTGTCGTCAAACAAGGTGCCTATGTTCGACGACGGTAGTGCGTGAAGCCAGAGGCCCGACTCCCACACACCCACAGCCAGCAGGCGAGCACGCTCGGCAGGAGTGGCAGAAGTGGCAATTAGGTGCTCCAGAACTGCTCTGCAGAGCGGCTCATCCCACCGTCTCTGGGAAGATGGGTAATCGGGGGGATTACAGTTCGGGCAAGCGAGTCTCCAAGCACCAATAGCCTCGGTGAAGCACGGCACATCAAAATTAATCAGTATGGGAGCTAGGATATTCCTGATTAATTTCTCAGTACCGTGGACCGAGGATATAAAAGCCGGTAAACTAATACTTGAAATTTTGCGGACGCCGAGGCCTCCCATACGGATGGGAAGAGTAGCTTGAGCCCAAGCTCGGTCGTCCATGGCCACATTTAAAATTAAAGTTAATGTATGACGGATAATTTGGTCCATTTTTTCTAAAAGAGGAAGGTGCTTCCATAGATGGGAAGCACGAAGGAAATATGATAATTTTGGGCCAAAACAACAAAAGCGAATTATGGTGATGGCCGAATGCATGTTAATTTGGAGCAATCTTTCCGAAATGTTGTTGAAATTTTGAATTTTTTCCTCAATAAAATCGGGAAAGGAATCATCGAAGATTGGGGACCCAAGGAGACGAAGAGAGCTTTTTTCAATAATTTTGATTTCGGGGGCTATTTCATTGAATTTTGAAAGTGTCACATGTCTGTCGATACTGTCAGATAAAAATAACTCACATTCGGAAAAATTTAGATCCAGTCCTATAGAATGTAGTTGGTTTTTTAGTAATTGCAAGTCATCTAAAACTGTGTCTACATCGCCTCCTAGGGTTCCATCATCGAGATACCAAACGTTAAATTTTGAATTTAGCTGTCGAATAATTGGGTGAATAGCCAGACTGAAGATCACTGGCCCGAGAGGGTCACCTTGTTGACAGCCAACAGCGGATTCCAGAAGGTGTTCCCGAAAAAGTAATTTAGATGGATGCCTATAACATTGCCAGAGAAAACTAAAAATTTGAGGTATTTCTTTTTTAGCTTCTGTCAGCAAGGTGTCCCTATTAAGTGAATTAAAAGCATTTTTAATATCAACCTTTAGGATGACCTCTCCTTTGCCAGAATTAGGTAGGTCGATAATGCATGTACGGCAGCCTCACAGCCCCCTTTGGAACCGTAACCAAGCTGCAGGGGCTGAAATTTTTCCGAAACTACCTCACCATAAAATTTACAGCAAATCTTGGCTGCCATACGCCGGTAAGTAGTTCCTACGGCAATGGGACGAATCCCGCCATCCTTCTTGCGCAGGGCACATAAATTGGCCCCATACAACATGTCGATGACGGACTCGTTTATCTTACCGGAGAGCATAAGGTTCATCAGAGCCGTAAGCTCCTTCAAAAGCAACTCACCAGCTTCCCCAGCGCCTGAACACATTAGGTCCTTTAAGTGCTGAGGACTCAGGCCGTCGAGGCCGCCAGCAGAGCCACTCCGGAAGGAACACACGGCTCTGATCACCTCTCGACCTGTAATGGTGAGGGTATTAATATCAGGATCGGGGGGGTCGGGAAAAGAAAGACCATCCACTGGGGCAGGGTGTTTGCTTTCCAGAGCTGCAACAGTATCTGGAGAACACGGTGCCACCACATCACTACTAAAAAGAATCCTGGCTGCTCCGCTAATGTCACCTTCCCTTAATTTCGTTTCGACCAGATGGGATATACCTCTTGAAGAGGTATATCTCTGTGTCGATAATTTTGAATCCAAATTATGAGCCGAAATGTTACAATTTTCTTTAATTTGTGAAGTTAACGTCTTTTTGATTGCCAAATTCTTTTGAACGTTTAAAATTCTATAAGGGAAGGTGAGAAGTTGTTCCCAAGCACTTTGTGAGTTCTCCCGGATGGCCAGGCGGATGCAACCTGCAAGATGGTGTGCCACTAGGGGTCTAGCGCCGCGGGGAACTCGTTTTAAAACCGGAACAGAATTTTTCAATTTTGAAAGTGTTTTCCAGAACGGGTCAAAAGTGGATGTAGCTTGAGTAGGAGGTGTAGTAACAACAGGGTCTGAAGCAGGTGCATTTTGGAGCTTATGTGCCTTTCCAATATGCACGTTCAAACCCCGCTTACCTTTAAAGAATCGTGCCTGGGTGCACAGAGGACACCTCTCCAGGATGTTTAGTGATGACGAAGGTTGACATGCACTATTATCCACCACATCACTGCTACCACTTAACATATATATTTTTATTGGAAACTGATTCACTTAAATTATATTTACAATTAAAACAAATAAAAAACTAAACAATAAGTAAAAAAGCACTAAAAATGTGTCACAAAGTGACAACTTCTTTCTGTCAAAGCGGCGCAGTCGCGCTGCCGGACTGGGGCGCCGCGAAGTCCAGAAGGCATGCCTACTGCGGTGCCCTGGAGCACGCAGTTGCACGCAGGCTGGCGTCGTCGCCTCGTTAGCTCCGCTTGGTCAGAAGATTTCGAGATTTCGTTATTCTTTACTGAGGGTGGATGTTATTTTGAATTTATAAACGTTGCTGTTATTTTCACTTTCAACAGTTTTATTTGTTTATTTTAATGACGAAATGAAGTTTTCACATGTATGTTTATAATAATGAGCACTGTAAACACATAATTAATGCACTTTTTGACACTGAATTGTTGAAGGGATTCCAGATTCTATTTCACTTTAGAACTTCGTCGGATATTGATTTTAGGCTTGGATAACACTTTTAGCAGTATTACACAATGCACGCTTTGTTATTATCACTAGTCTGAATGGTTTCTCTGGGTTTATTTATTTTTAAAGTAAAGTTATTACGGAGCTCAATGTTACCGTGGCATAGGGTTGTCAGCTTTTTTATTACTACCGTGATTTTTTTCACATATCTAAAAGCAATCATTTAGCTGGTAAGGGAACAGGGAAACACTTGACCCTAACAAAAATTAGCAATTTAAAGCTTAATTTTAGGCAGACGGATCCCTGAACCTAAAATTGGTTTTCACAGACTTGCAATATTTTTGAATGGCCTATCCAACATCCCCACTTTACGTGTATAAGAGGTACCCTAAAAAATATATTTTTTTATCATTTTATTTTACCATTTTGTCGGCGTGATTAATATGTACATCCATGCCAAATTACAGCTTTCTAGTACTAAGTTTATTTGAGCTAAGCTGCGGACGGACACACGGACATAGCGAAACTATAAACGTTTACAAAAACACGCCGTCATGTTGGTCAAAACTAGTCACCTGACATATTTACAGCCAGTTTCTGGTACCTTGTTAACATGACGTGTTTCACAATTTGTAAGCTAATTCTTGTTTTGGTTTATGTTTCAGCAACCGGGTATTACCAACACAACTATTTATCAGTACAGTAACATTATTTTAGTCCATTAGTAACAGACTGACAGAATACAGGCTAGTCAACATTCACTCTGTCACGTCAAATTACTATAATTTATTTGCTTGCGTAAAATGCCATGCAATTTTATTTGTAGGTCGGCGTGACATTGACAAAGTGAGAGTAGTCAAGTCGTAATTAGGGTACCGTGGCAAATAGGAGCCAGGAACCCTTTTAATAATTGTGTCCTTCATAAAGCTCAATCACTGTAGTGGTGACTGATTGTGATAATATTCGCAGATTGCTGGGCGTACAAATCTGGGAACATAACTGTACGTAACTACTATCCAAAATGAAATCAGCCGTTCACTCAATTTTGCCAAGTTTCGCGAACAAAATATATGTCTTTGATTGATATCTACCTAATTTCTGAAAAATTTTGAAGGTCATAAAAATCACGAATGAATAAAGTCATGAATGAATTGTTGCCCTCAGCCGATTTTAAGAAATTACAAAGTAGATTGTGTTTTTAGAAATGGTTTTTTTTTATTATCTTTGCACAGATGGTTGATGACGCCGAAAAGTTCAGATCCTGTAGCCAAGTTGACAATCTACAATCGATAACGCTAATAGATAACGAATCAATGTATGGGAATGACACATCGGAACGTTAAGTCACGTGGTCGGATCATACAAATAGAAGGCGTTAACAATTGTAGAAAGAGATTCGATACGAATCGTTTGTAACTTGGCTAGGGGGGCTCGAGTGGCATCCACGAACCAGGCGTCGCCGACGCCACGTTGGAAGGCCTCCAACCCTAATCCATATATATAAAAGAAGAAACTGACTGACTGACTGATCGATCAACGCACAGCCAAAACAGCTAGACCAAGAAGCATGAAATTTGCCAGGAAGGTTCCTCAAGTGACGTAAGTGAACAATAAGAAAGGATTTTTGGAAATTACACCCCTAAGGGGGTACAAAGGGGGTTGAAAGTTTGTATGAAAAATCTTTACAAAAACCTTCGGCCAACATTCTTGAAACTTAGCACTTAATTTAGGTAAATGAGAAGATTGTCATTATTAGTTTTTCATATTCTTCTTAGTTGTAACGCTCTTGACAGAGCGGTCGTGGTCGTCATGAAGTATCGGTAGTATATGTGGCAGATGTAATGCGTCTCACAATGTCTCGCCACCGTCCCGATTCGAAGTCATCCGGGTACATTCGTGCACGGGACCGCCCACAGCAGACTTGATCTGGTCGGTCCAACGCATGGGTGACCTACCACGTGGTCTAGTGCCTTCCACTTTTCCTTGGACGACTAACCACTCTATGGACTGACTGTCTCGCCTTGAAACGTGCCCGAAGAAAGTGAGTATTCGGGACTGTACTATTGCGGACAAACACTGCTTGATGTGGAGTTCTTGGAGTATCGAGACATTTGTGCGAAACTCGGTCCACGACACTCTGAGCATTCTTCTCCAGCACCACATCTCCAGAGCGTCTATCTTTTTTCTTTCCACCTCCCGCAACGTCCACGTCTCTGCAGCGTACAGAAATATGGGTAAAATTAAAGTGCGCACGAGCCTGGTCTTCGTGGCTTTGGTGATGTCTCTGTTCCTCCATATTTTTTTCATTTTGTCCATTGCAGTTCTTGTGATCGCCATACGCCTCCTTATCTCATCAATGCAGCCACCGTTATACGAGATTAAAGCTCCAAGATATACGTAGGATTGGACTACGTCGCAGTTCGCGATCTGAGTAACTTCTGGCGAATAATTGTTAGCACGGTCCACAATCATCACCTTGGTCTTGCGGCGATTTATTTTTATCCGAATTCAAGGCTCATTTTACGTAGGAATTCTTCCATATGGCGAGCACTAGAAGCAAAAAGAGTGGTGTCATCTGCGTAGCGCAAATTCGCAATGTTGTAGCCACCAACCGCAACCCCATCTGTCCAATGTTCCAGAGTTATGCGCATTATAAGCTCTGTGTAGATATTAAATAAGAGCGGCGATATAATGCATCCTTGGCGGACACCTGCACTGGGGTGGAAGTTACTGGACAGGATATCATCTGTTCGTACCGAGGCTGTGCTTTCTTCGTACAACCTCCTTAGAAGATGAACTAGGTGTTTCGGCGTGCCCATGTCAAGTAAAGTTTTCCACAAGATTGGCCATTTTATCGAGTCAAATGCTTTGGAGAAATCAACAAAGCAGATGTGTGTTGGCTTGTTGAATTCGCGAGCTTTTTCAATAATTTGGCAAACAATAAGAATCTGTTCCCGTGTACCCTTTCCCTTCACAAATCCAGCCTGTTCAGGTGCGATTTTTTTGGACAGATACCCCTTCAGCTGCTCATTAAGAATATGTAACAAGATTTTGCTGGCATGGGATATCAGTGCAATTAGGCGATAGTTGTTACATTTCCTTGTAGAGCCTTTTTTATGTAGAGGGGTGAGTCCATTCAGATGGCCAAGTTCCTGTCTGCCATACTTTGTTACAAATGGCATGGAAGATATAGACGCCACGTTCTCCTAAAGCCTTTATGGTTTCTATGGGAATTCGGTCTCTTCCCGTGGCTTTTTTATTTTAAGATGTTTTATGGCGGCCCTTACTTCAGACAGAAGAATATCGGGTTCCAGTTCCTCCCTGTTTACCTCTTTATTTGGGAAAAGACGTGACTGTGGGTCTTGGAACAGTGATTGACAGTAGTTCTGCCATTTGGTCTAGTTCTGTTACAACTTCGCCTTTATCGCTCTCGATAGCCCAGGTTTTAGTAAGTAGAGTTCTTGTGATATGACGAATTTAGCGGTAAAGATCCCAAGATTCATGTTTCCCTGCGTGTGCTTCGACTTCTTCACAAATTTTGCGAAGATATGAGTTATGATCTCGTCTGCAGTTAGTTTGAATTTGAGCAGATAGCTTGTTCAGCTCTCTAACGTCCGCTCCTCTTGCCTTTTTCTGCCTTCGACCTCCATTAAATCAAGAGTACTGTCTGTTGTCCAGTGTTGCCGTTTATGTGTTTCAGTTGGTGGCTTTGATTTTGTGACTGCTTCCTGAATAAGATGTTTTGCTTGGTTCCATAACATCTCCGGTGTTAACATTAACATTAGAAACGGGTAGTTTAAAAACTTATATCTCCGGTGTTGCTTCAGTGAGGTTTGCGTCGGTCCATTTTAACCAGTTCTGCTCAATTGCCGTAGTAAATTTTGCGGTGTCTCCGACTTCAATTCTCCTTTTTTTAATTTAAGGGTTCGAGCAGCTGCCATTTTATTCTTAGTTTCACAGTAAGGAGTTCATGGTCCGATCCGCAATTGGCACCAGGCAATGTATGAGCATTGAGGATAGAGGTTCGCCAGCGTGATCTTACTAAGATATAGTCGATTTGATTACGGTAGGTGCCTCCTGGCGATGTCCAGGTGTACAATCTCCGTGGATGATGTTGGAAAAGACTATTTGTTATCACTAAGTTGTTTTCATCTGCAAATTGCATCAATCGCTCACCGCTATCGTTGCGTGCACCGAGTCTAAAATCTCCCACACTGTGGCTAAATTTCCGGGAATTGGCTCCTATCTTAGAGTTAAAATCACCCATAATCAAAAGTAACTCTCGGTTGGGCATTTTAGCGATGGTCTTTTCCAACTCCAAATAGAAGCCGTCTATGACGTCTGGCTTCGCTAGTAGGGGCATAAACCAGTATAAGGCTCAAGTTTATAGGCGACGCCATAAGCTTGATAGTAATTATACGGTCACTAAACGGCTCATATCCCAACACGCAATTCCTCAGATGTTTTGGAATCAGGAATGCCACTCCATTGCGGCTGTTGCTGTCGTTTCCAGAAAAGTAAATGGCATGGGTGTCGGTGAGTTAATGTCCGCTTTCTTTCCGGTGGGTTTCAGCCAATCCGCAGACGTTCAAACCACACCGAGTTAATTCTCGTTCAACGGTGTCGAGATTCCCATTTTCCAGTAGCCCATGTACGTTCCACGTTCCTATCTTCTGAATATTTTGTCTAACGGGATTTTCAGTAGCATAGTTTCCATGGCAAGCCTGGTTGCCTGCTCTACCATGGCCGGAAGCCCATTTATCACCGCCCGCCCCGAACGCGGGTAGGCGCCGGTTGCCAAGCGGGTCGCAAGGCAATCGTGATTCCTTTGTCATAACTTACATAACGATTTTATTGGAAGAATAGTTGCAGTGGTTTCCCCTTGCCTTCTGCACCATGGTTTTTGAGGTAATTTGAGCCCCAAGGCAAACGAAGCCTCTTCCAACCGGTTGCCCAGTCAGGTGTTTAGTTATACCGCCAATGCTCGGACGCCAGAGCCTCGTTCGTTATCCAGCAGGGAGCACCGTGACTGCCGGAGCCGTCGCCGTCAGCTATTCATACGAACCACTGACGCGTGCAGGTGAGGTTGACAATTGGGGCCAGCAGGATGGTAGAGCCGTTCTCCCCCTTAGTCTCCCTTACTACTAGTTTTTCATAAGTACCCCCAAATGATGATCAAGGGGCTTCAAGTTGGTATGGAATAATCTGATTTCTTGGGTTAATACATTTGGAAGTTGACATAAATACCATCGTAAGTAAACAATAAATGTTGTCATTATTAGTTTTTCAAAACTCTCCCAAATTATGTTAGTGGGTGTTAAGTTTGTACTTTGTATGGAAGAATCCGATTTCTTGGTTCAATAAACATGAAACTTGACATAAATACCAAACTAAATAAACAATAAAGGTTTTCATCAGTTTTTCGAAAGTACCCTCAAAAGATGATTTAGGGGGTGTTAAAATGTTTAAAAAAAACCTTATTTCTTAGGTTAATGAATTTGAAAATTTACATAGTGTACAATAAAGGTTGTCATTATTAGTTTTACTTATCTACTCCCAAAATACGCTTTAGGGGGTGTTAAAGTGTTTTTGAACAATCTTATTTCTTAGGTTAATAAATTTGAAACTTGGCACAAATACCATCCTAAAGAAACAATAAAGGTTGTCATTATAATTTTTTCAAAACTAACTCAAGCTAAGGTCTTACTGGACAGGGTTTCGTTTTTGACGTAGGGTTCAGATTTCTATGGTAGGTACCAATTTTGTGCGTTATGGACACCGACTTCCAAAAATAAAGTTATTTTTCACTTTGTAGTTTTCTTATTTGGAAGTCCGTAGATTTTTTTGTAGAAACGTTTTTTTATGTTTCACTTTTTAGTTGTACCCTAATAACCTAAACCCTTGTAACCTAGGCAAGTAGTTGCGTAAGGTACCTATAATGCCAGAATAAATTACCCGAATAGCATGAAACTGAACATAACCGATGAAATGAGAGTGAACCAAGGTGAACTGTACACATCTGCGTACCCTTATAGAGCGTATTGGCGTGATGTTATGTTATGAGATGGATAAACAATAAACAGACATGCGTTTGCAGCAATCCCGAGAGATTTCCCCATATTTATTGAAGAGTTCTGTTGTATATATCCAGAGCTTTAATTTTTATTTAATTTTTATTTGATTTTAATTGTTTTTAAATATATTAATGATGTGCTGTGATGTAGGTACTTAATTTAATTTAATTTATTAATCTGTTAATGTTGATTCAATTGTTTTAAATTTAATTGAATGCTTTTAATTGTATATGTTGTGTATTGTTCTATAATTTAATATTTGGTATTATTTTAATATAAATTTAATGTTTTTATTTATATGTCTCAAGACGAAAGTCTTTGACTAGTATAGTCAAAGACTTTCGTCTTGAGACACTGTGGTAGGATGGTGTCTTCTCGACACCGCGCAACTTCCCAAACACTGCCCAGCCAAGTCGGACTCGACGGTTGACCTCTTTCTCGAAGTTGGCTCTACCCAATTGGATGGTTTGTCCCAGGTAGACATAATCGTCTACAACTTCGAGTGTAGAGTCTCCAAACTTGATAGAAGTGGGCGTAACATGGGCTTTCAACATCACCTTGGTTTTGTCCAAGTTCATTTTCAGACCCACTCTTTCGGAAGCTCTACTGAGGTCATCAAGCATTATACTGAGGTCCTTCATGGTCTCAGCCATGACGACTATATCGTCGGCAAACCGAAGGTGAGTGATGTACTTGCCATTGACGTTGATGCCTAGCCCTCTCCAGTCCAGAAACTTTTTTTTATTTTTTATTATAGATAGGCTCGCGCTTGACCACTATCTCACCTGATGGTAAGCGATGATGTGGTCGACGGTGTAACACGCTTGCCTAGAAGTAACCTATTCACTCTTGACTTAAAGACCCCGAGGTTGTATTTATCTGGAAACACAGACTCCGGCAGGGAATTCCACTCCTTAGCTGTACGCATAATGAAAGTATTTCCAAAACATTTAGTGCGTATGGGTGGGATGTCCACCATGTACCGATGGCGCATCGCCGTACGTCTTATAGTTCGATGATGAAACGGGCTAGGCGGAATTAGATCATGCAATTCCATCGCACACTCTCCGAAATGCAACCGATAAAAAACCGACAAGCTGGCAACTCGACGACGATGTTCAAGGCTCTGGAGCTTTGACTCGACCAGTGCCTCATTGCCGATGAGCCTCTTGGCCCGTTTTTCGATCGAATCTAGAGCATCAAGCTGGTACTTGGCAGATCCATCCCAGAGATGAGAACAGTACTCCATGCAAGATCGAACTTGCGCTTGATACAACTTAAGCAGCTGTTCCGGCGTGAAGTACCGTCTCATCTTCGCAATCTTGAACCTTGAAGACATCCTGCAGTGCAGCGGTGAACAGTTTCGAAGATATGACGTCTTCCTGTCTCATACCTCGCTGCGGAAGGATAGGTTTCGAGGTCTGATCCTGAAGTCGAACTGACATGGTGGCGTTTTTGTACAAACACTTCAACACCTCGATGTACCGGTAGTCGATTTGGCACCGTTAGACAGACTGCAGTACAGCCCAAGTCTCCAAGTCGTAGTCCACAAACGCTAAGCAGAGAGGCAGGTTGTACTCTTCAGTCTTCTGTACAAACTGCCGCAGCATATGTATGTGGTCTACGATGTTAAAGCCTCTACGGAAACAAGCGGTTATTTTTTTCGGGGGGCTGATAATCGTCAAAATCCAATCAATCCAGCTATTTGATGTCTTACCCTAATAGACAGATACAATGTATCGCCTGTTGACTTTAATTTATCAACAAAAATGTTGATGTCAAAAAAACTATTTTGTCACTATAGTGACTTACAAGAAAGTGCACATGCTTATTAAGCATTTGAATGTAACTGTTTTGTATATTTGACAATTTATCCAATTAAGGGAAGGCAAACAAAATGATTTTATTTCAATTTTACTTTAACAACTCTTTTACTCAGTCAGTGATGTCAACTTTTTTTACTTTTATACTGTTACCTACAAATACAGTTGTATTGGTATCTGGTTTATATATATTCTTTGTCACAGATTTAATTATATGCTTGTAAGATGACCCGGGCATGCGTATCTGCCGCCATTCAACTGTCTCTATGGTATTCTAGTTTACAGTGGGAAGGTATATACTATAATATCCGTTTCTAATTTCTGCAGCTGTACCGTAAACTGCCGACCTTAATTGTCGAAATAGTTCCGGGAACTCTCGGTCAAATGGGTCGAGGCCTTAATCACGTTAGGACTACATAGAGAGTGTGATGTATTAGTGTTGTTATGTACTTTGGTATCATCGTCAGGGATCATCGTCTGTCGGAGAAAAGTTTAAACGTTTCATATAGGTCTATTTATTCGCTTCCCTCTTGACAGAGCAGTCGTGTGAATCATACAGATAGGTAGCAATTTAAGTGGAAAAATAATGCTATTTGTTTTTTTGTCACACTGGAACGCCTTACGGTATTTATACTAATGGAGAAAACTTATACTAACTATTAGTCTAGTTTACCTCATGGTGTTTTCCTTCACCGGTGTCAGTGTTGTAAAAGATAAACTTACAAAGTCATATGAACTGAAAAAATGACATTTATACTTGTCTGGATTTGAATCCATGACCTAAAAAAAGCACGAATACGAGATCTAGCCATTGGGCCACCACGGTATATGCGCGAGTTAAGGAACCCCAATCCCCCAATATTAGCTTCATCAGCCAATAATTATATTATAATAACAGCAGCAGCTTTTGTCCTAAAACTTATGTATGAAACAATTAATATATTGAAAATTCTTTTTTTGATTGAAAGACTATGTTCCCAAATTGGTCCCATTTTAATTTGGTGAAGATATGATTTAGGACTTCGAAGATATACAACAGAACTCTTCAATTAATAACGGCAAACGTCTCGAGATTGCTGCAATCGCATGTCTGTTCATTGTTTATAACATTTCATAACATAACATCACACCAGCACGCTCTTAAGGGGTACGCAGATATCTCATTTCACCGGTTATGTTCAAGTTTCATGATATTCGGGTAATCTATTCTGGCGTTATAGGTACCTTACTAAACAACTTGCCTATTAGGTAGGTACAACTAAAAAGTGATAAATAAAAAACTTTTTAGCAAAAAAATACTACCGACTTCCAAATAAAAAACTACAAAGTGAAAAATAACTTTCAAGTTATTTTTCATTTTGTAGTTTTATATTTGGAAGACGGTAGTATTTTTTTGCAAAAAAGTTTTTTTATATTTTATTTCAGTTGTTCATTTTATTTCAATTCATAATTATATGGTTTTCATTTATTTCAATTCATAATTTTATAATTTTAATTTATTGGTAATAATTTTGATTTTGTAATTTCAATTAAATTTTTTATTTTTTTTATTTGTAGTAGGTATTAAAATTTTGTAAATCTAATTTTATTTATTTTAAATTTTATTCTCATTTTATTGATTATGTATTATTTTAAGGGTGCTAATTAAACAGGCTTCTTTTTGATATCATTATTCGCCCCCAAAAATGTATGTTGCCTTCTAAATTACTAAGTCAGCCACAATTAACGAACATCTAAATAATACTATGTTAGCCACTAGTTATCTTCTATGTAAACCACTCTAAATACAACTCAGCATGATGGTTATTTTTTAGCATCTAAATTTTTAACATGCATTCTAACAGTAAATTTCTAAAATACTATTAAATGACATCAAAAAATATATTTATTTAGCTTCTAATTTTTTTACTCAGTACGTTTAAAATGTAACTCATCCCATATTAATTGATCGTAAAAAATTTGCTAAAAATTTCACCAAATAGTATAATAATATTACCAGAAGCTATTGAGGAGAGACAAAATAAAAGACTTTATTTTTGAAAAATCAATTTGTTTATTGAATCACCATCATATTGAATCACCATTTTACTTATAGTAAATAATAGAAACATAAATTTTTTAATATAGAATAGGTGCAAGTTAGATTAGTATTTATGCGACAGAGACGACGGAGCCCCGCTGAGCGGGGCTCCTATTTCTGTATGCAGGGTCTAAAGTAACCTAACACGAAGGAGATGACGGGAGCTGAGTTCGCTCGCTTTGCTCGCTCACTTCATCTCCCGTCATCCCCTTCGAACCTAACCTGTCCGTGTCGGGGTGGAATTATTATCCTTTAGTTGGTTTTGAAATCAGCCTTACATTCATTTGTAGATACTGTCAAGCAAATGGGGTGAAATTGACCAGATTGTGAAAACAGTTGACCTTCTTCTTGCGATTCCTCGTCAGAACAGTACAGTGGTACTTCATTTTCACTTTTAGACGTCATAACTAATTATTACTCATCGAAAACTTTAATTTAATTACAGCGAAAACAATTGCAATACGAACGCACGAACGACAATAAACAATTACATATGATCAACTCAACTCGTCGTCACATGAATCGAATGGCGCTCTCTGATTGGTGCAAATGGCCGGTCGCTGTCGTCTCGCGTACTCGCGCCAAATCATGCAGTGGCTATTTTAACGATAAAAGAATATGATGTATTGTTTTACATGCTAAGTTATAATAAATGATGCTTTCTGTAGAAGCTTGAATTATATTTTTTTGAGGATATTGCGTTGACGCTGTAAAACGTAAAATGGTGACAAGATGTAAAATCCGTGGCCAAGTTAGTAAATTACGTGGTAATGTATAAATAAGAAGGACAAGTCACAATAATTGATGATCTTTACTTGACGCTTTCTGTAGAATATTTAGTTGGCGTTGCAAAAAAGACGAATTAGTTTATTAGAGGCTATGTCATTTTCCCGTTGCTTAGTTATAAAATTAGAAGTTTAATCACGTGTCCAATATATAATTTTGTGGCTAGACTTATAATTTCCCTTATTTTAATTAGTAATAATAAGTGGAACTCACTACCTGCGCATGTGTTTCGGAACGCATTCAATCCGAATCTCTTCAAAGTTAGAGTTAACAGGCT
Source organism: Anorthoa munda (assembly GCA_945859665.1). Lineage (NCBI taxonomy): Eukaryota > Metazoa > Arthropoda > Insecta > Lepidoptera > Noctuidae > Anorthoa > Anorthoa munda. The sequence continues at coordinate 1,932,891 of OX243907.1, read as the reverse complement.
TCTTTTGGGTAAGCTCAATCCATCGTCGACTCTGTCTCGGTCACCTCTGACCTAGACTTTGTTATTTTTTTTGAAAAATCTTATATCTTGGATTAATAAACATGAAACTTTACATAAACACCAACCTAAATAAACAATAAAGGTTTTCATTATTACTTTTTCGAAACTACCCCTAAAAGATGATTTAAGGGGTGTTAAAGTACTTTTGAAATATCTTATTTCTTGGGTTAATAAATTTGCAAATTGACATAAATCCCCATCCTAAGTGAACAATAAAGGTTGTCATTATTAGTTTTACTTAACTACTCCCAAAATACGATTTAAGGGGTGTTAAAGTGTTTTTGAAGAATCTTATTTCTTGGGTTGATAAATTTGAAACCTGGCACAAATACCAACCTAAGGAAACAATAAAGGTTGTCATTATAAGTATTTCGAAATTAACTCAAGCTAAGAATCTTACAGGACAGGGTTCCGTTTTTGAAGTAGGATTCTAGGGGAGCACTAAGGCGTGATTTTGCGGCAATCCAACCTTTAAGGAGGTGAAAAGGGTCAAAATTAGTTAGTATGTAAAATCGAATTTCTTGGGGATAAAGTTGATAATCAAAATTTTAATAAATCATTTTTAAAACTCCCTCCCAGCTAGGGTTAGGGTTAAAGTTTTTTTTTAAAGAATCTTACTGCGCAATCTGACTTACATAAACGATAAATAAAAAAGTGAAGAAAAGAGTGAATAGCATATTTAGGTTGTTCAAAACTCGACCCTCAACGGGGCAAAATGGGGTTGATAAGTTTTTAGGGAAGGATTTTACTTTGTGGCCGTAACCTAAAATTTATTATTCTTTAAGTCAAATACCGAATCGTCCCAATCCAATAATCCCTGTAAATCTACGATACCCAGTTTTTTATTGTTTTAATTATAGCTTATTTTTGGTCGCCTTCACTAACTGCATATAAGAAAATCATTTATAGGATAAACGATAAGCTAGTAATAATAATAATAGCCTTTATTTAACAACCTTACAAAGTACATGTTTTCCTTATTACATAAATTTCCTTATTTGACACCCGTTTCGCGAAGACTGTCTTGCTTCCCAGCATAGGCCTCCCCTAAAGCCTTCCACAGAACACGATCATGTGTCATCCTTCTCCATGTGATGCCCGCTAATCTTTTTATGTCGTCCTCCCACCTACGACACTGTCTACCTCTTTTCCTTCTGAACTGTCTTGGGCACCACTCGGTTACTTCTTTGGCCCATTTATTCCTTTTGTTTCTCATCATGTGGCCTGTCCACCTCCACTTTAGTTTTTTAATACAATACGTTACATCCGTAACTCCAGTTTGTTTCCGAATTGTTTTAAGTTTTATTTTGTTTCTTAGTTTAACATTGAGCATGCTCCTTTCCATACCATGTTGACAGGTCTCTAATTTTCGTAGATTGTGCTCCGTTAAACTCCATGTCTGGCAACCATATGACATCACGGGCAAGATACACGAGTCAAATATTGTTTTCTTAGATTTAAGTGGTATATCGGGGTTCTTCATTATTTCTTTTAGGGACCAGTACCTTTTCCAAGACAGATTAATTCTGTTGTTAATCTCTTTAGTTGTGAGGTCTTTCGGAGATATTATTTGACCAAGATACGTGTATTCCTCTACGTATTCTATTTGTGAACCATCGACTGCAATAGGCACTTTGTCCACGTTTGTCATAAGTTTCGTTTTTGAGGTGTTCATTGACAACCCAACATGCCCACTTTCAAATACCAGTTTTTCAAGCATTTCCTGTAGACTTCTCGCGTCGCCCGAAATGAGTATCAAATCGTCCGCAAATCTTAGGTGGTTTAGTTGTGATCCGTTAATATTTAGTCCGTAGTTATTCCATTCGAGACCTCTGAATACGTATTCAAGAACTGCCGAGAAAAGTTTGGGTGACAGCGGGTCCCCTTGTCGAACTCCTCTTTTTATAGGGAAATCCTCACCCAATCTTTCTGTTCGAACTTTAGCTCTCATGTTGTTGTAAATATTGCTAATGAGTTGAATATATTGTGTGTCTACCCCTTAGGTTCTAACGCTTCCCATATTTTTACGTGTTTAAGTGAGTCGAACGCTTTATTGTAGTCTACGAATGCTAGGTAGTAATTAATACCATATTCGTTACATTTCTGGATAACCTGTTTTATGGTGTGGATATGGTCAAGTGTTGAAAAGTCGCTTCGAAAACCTGCTTGTTCCTTTGGCTGGTTTTCGTCCAAAATCTTTGTTACTCGGTCCAGTAAGATCTTAGCGAATATTTTATATATATTCGACATCAGGCTAATAGGTCTATAATTTGCTATATCGTTTTTCTTCCCTTTTTTATGTATAAGTATTATTGTTGATGATGTCCATTGATGAGGAATATATCCTGTATATAGAATTTGATTGAACAAGTCTGTGATGATGTTTAGTGTTTTGAAAGATGTCCCTATTATGAGTTCGTTAGATATGGCATCTTCACCTGGTGCTTTTCCTCTCTTTTGTGATTCCATTGCCTTGCTGACTTCTTCTCGCATTATATTTGGGACTACTTCCTTCTTTTTGTCCTCATAGATAGTGGATTGCCATGGTTCAGAAAGTACTTCCTCTTCACTGTACAGCTCTCGGTAATAATCTGTTGCGATTTTTAGTATTTCGATTCTATTTGTGTTGTTTCTTTTAGTTCTTCGATGTGTAATATTTTCAATCCAATCTGAGCTCTCTCTCAGTTGCTGCCAAGCCTTTCTAGCGCCACTTGTTTTTTCTATGTAGAAGTTGATTGTTTCTGTTCTTGTGCTCTGTCGATGTTTGCGTATTTGTAAATTTATTTCTTTGCTTAGTCTTGCTATCTCCTTTCTGTTGGTCTCCTTATCTTTAAACAATATCTTTCTCCATTCGATCAAATTCCTGGCTTTTGGTCCTACTTTGTCTTTTGTCGGTTTATTTTCTATAATGGTATTTTCTATTTGTTTTAATTCATTTTCTAGGGCATCGTATTTTCCTTGAATATCTTCTATGTTTAGTAATTTTGTCAGGTTGTTTTCCAGAGAATCTAAAATATTTTCATGAATTGGTAAAGATAATGGTTTTTTAGGTTTATGAATGTTTTTTCTTGACTTTTTTGGTTCTAATGTGTATAATTGGCCTCTGAGCATTCTATGGTCGGTATTATAGTTGAGTTGATTGACAACATCTACATTTGCGACTAATTTTGGTTTGTTTGTAATAATATAATCGATTTCATTCCTTGTCTTTCCGTCAGGCGATAACCATGTCCACTTTCTTTTATTCTTTCTTCTAAAGTAAGTGTTCATAATGTAGAAGTTATTTTCCAAAACAAAGTTTATCAGTTTTTGTCCGTTATCATTCCTTTTTCCTGTAGTATAAGGTCCAATTATTTTGTCTTCATTTATTTTTCTTTTTCCGATTTGGCCATTAAAGTCTCCCATTATGATTACAGTAGTATTCAGATTTGTGATAATATTGTTAAGCTGGATGTAGAATTCGTCTTTTAACACTTCTTTGGCAACCTCGGTTGGAGCATATACCTGGACAATTGATGTTACTTGTTTATGACCAGGGAGCCTAATATTCAATATAGCGATTCTATCTGACACTCCTTGGAATTCAATTATATTATTTATAAGGTATTTCTTCACCATAAACCCAACTCCATATAGCCCAGCTGTTTCATTTTTATAGTATAATATGTAATTTTCGTGTTCTTCAATTTTCTCATCTGCTCTTCGTGTCTCGCTTAATCCTAAAATATCCCAGTTTATTGTTTCTGAAGCGTGTTCCAGTTCTAATAGAGATTCTTTAGACTTTAGTGATCTTGTGTTAAGCGTAGCTATATTTATCTTAGACTTCTGGTTTGTTAATGTTGTTTTCTTAGCGTTACTTTTCTCAAGCTTTTGGGGGGTATGGTCTATCACCCCGCGGTGACCAACCGTATTGGGGATCTGGTTTTTTCTTGTTTGTGTGTTTTTTGTGTTATATATGTTCTTCGCGTATCCGGTGTCCATTAATTCCTATGCCTTATTTTGTTGTGTATGTTTTTCCGATAGTGAAAAAGATCGGGCCCTCATATATGCAAAAGCGTCAGTTTTATGCATCTTGGAAGGAGCTATAATAACCTTTTTTCCTGTATTGCGTTGTGGGGTATGTATATTGTTGGGTGACATAGAAGATTCGCTTTTCCTTTTTTCAGCTTCTGATTTTTCCTTTATTATAAGCTTATTGTTTCTTATGAAGGCTATATTTCCACGTTCGCTTTCTTGCTTTAACTGGAGTTGTAAGTTTTTACGTGCTTCTAGTGTTTCCTTTGAAAAATCTTCAGTTATGTACGTTTGTTGTGGCATTTGTTTTTTGTGTTTCAAAATTTCTGCTCTCTTTTGTTGTGACGTGAAGGTGATCAATATAGGTCTAGTTTTACCCTCTTGCTTTTGGCCAAGTCTGTGATATTTGTTTATTTCGAATTTTTCGATGTTGACATTTATTTCCACCAAAATACTTTTAATTGTGGTAAACAATTCTTCATAGGATTTTTCTGTTTCCTTGACACCGTGTATTAATAGATTATTTTTCCTGTTCGAGTCTTCTAAGTGCTTGATTTTCCTATTTAATGTTTCCACTTCCACTCTTAAATTTTTATTCTCTTCTATTATTGGTTGTATTTTGTCATCCAAAGAGCGCATTAATGTGTCAGTTACATTCTGAGTTATTATTGTTGTTTGTTTCTCCAATTCCATTTTCATCATGTGAAATAATTTTAACATATCTTCTGACATTCCTGATGTGTCCATGTTAGTTGTAATAACTAAACGTTTCCTCCAAGATGTGTGAAGTCGAACGCTTGATAGTTATTTCCGTGAAGTTGGTAGTACTGCAGATGTGTCAAATGCCTAGCGATATGTACTCTGTAGTCTGCGATCTGGCATACAGGGCGAACTTCACACTTATGTCCGTTAAGTTGGTAGTACTGCAGATGTGTCAAGTGAAGTCTAGTTTTAGATGAATTGCAGAAATTTTTCTAACCTTATTACTGTTGTGTTTGCTGTAAATATGTTTATTTCTGTGAAATCCAATCCAATCCAAGTTCTGTGTGTTTTCCAGTATTGATCTCCAGCAATTTTGGATGATTTTTGTTGATATTTACTTCTTTTTTTCGATTTAGTTTCGGGAGCTCGTTTATAACACTGTTTCACGTTTGACAACCGGAAGTCCGAATCCTAATATATATATGCCGATAAGCTAGTAGATGTAATGTAATTAAGTTGCCTGTCTCCCTATAATTATCTTGTGTATTTTACTGATTTGAGGTAATTTTGGTCATCATATGGGTGTACCCTACTACTGGCGCATCTTTGCCTTATCCATTAGTAGTACAGGCGTGTAGTTATTTATTATTATTTTGGTCACCCTGGAGAAACTAATTATTTACCTAACACGCCATTCAGTTTTAACTAACGTGAGTACTTACATCAATGAAGGTTGAGATTATTGGAATATTAGATACTTATTTTTGCCCGCGGCTTCGTGCCCGTGGCCATCCTACCTACCTACCTACCTATTATTTTTTTAGATTATTCGGTTTCTAGATTCGTTATAAGGCAGAAGTAACATGACCAACATAAACCATACAATTTATATAATGATATATTTAATGTAAATTTCAAACTAAAAATCATTCTAAAGGTACTTAGCAAAGGTAACAAAATGACAGAAAAATAAACTTATATGTATAACGCTTAAAACTATAAAACTCCTAGTACTTTTGCAAATTCTATTTAGCAAATCACTGTAATTGTATTATGTGAGCGTTCATCGATCAGATCGGATCGCTCCACACGACTTGATGTTGATTTGATCTGACAGGACTAACCGCGTTCGCCATCTGACGAGGATTTATCAGATATATAACACATGATATTGCTTCTGATCTGACCATATCAGGCATCAGATCAGGTCGTGTGTAGGATTTTTTATCCGCAACAAGTAATTTTCCAATCAATGCACACTTTTGTATAAAATCCTTAAATAATACTTCTGTAAAAAGTAGCCTATGAAGTGATAGTGTAGATTCCCATCGGTGAAAGCATTTTTGAAATCGGTCCTGTAGTTTTTAAGTTTCTTTGTTACATACAAAAATACTAATCTTTCCTGTTTATAATAATAGATTATTATAGTGTAGAACCAACTTTTTACACTTACTTCCGTGGTCTATCCTCCAGGAATCGTGCTTTTTAATCGAGGTATTAATTAGCATATATGACAATCAATGATTACGTAAATAACTAAAAATTAAATCAAACCAATTCTCTCAGAGATTTACTTTTACATACTGTTTAATTCTAATTAATAAGTTTTGATAATATTGACTTTATTCTCAAATTATTTTGAACACAACCCTTATCAAAAATATCAAACTAGTTCATTTAACTTTCAGTTTTACCAATTAGGTACTTTTCCATTGCCTCATATAAAGTATAACTGGTTCATTTGAATAAACGTTAACTTATTCATTAAATTCAGAGTTCCACGTGTTCCTAGAATGCAACAATAAAACCATTTCTGAGCAATGTGCTCTTCAATTCTCTGTAGATCTATTGATGATTTTTTTTCCGGATGGCAGCAACGTGCAAGAGTCTCTACGCCTACGTGTCCTGGGGTTCTTCCTTTTCTTTTGTTATTTGTAATTTTCTTAGTATTCTTTTATTTTTCTTTTAGCTTCATATTACCTTGATTTCGTATGTGTGTCTAGAAACTAGTAATTCAGTTTTCAAGCATTTCCTGGCGTCCGATTAAGCTGAAAATTGGCGTGATTATGTATCTTTTGAAATATGGAAATAATAAGTATGGTACTATGGAGATGCTCTCATGATGTAGCCGAAAGGTAGCCATAGCAACTCCTTATCCGGATATGATAACACCATCGTGTTTGGACTCGTTGGAGGTGTATTGATATTACATTTAGTACCTATTATTATTATTTCATTTGTTCATTACTGCAGGGCTAAGGCATCCCTTCCCTCTATCAACTTCGCCCGGTCTATTGCGATCATGGGCCAATCTTTTAAAAAGGGGCCAGCCCATCTCGCCATCTCTTTCTTACAGTACGCCATTTTTTTTAGTACCCATCGCTGCAAAAAGATTGTTTAAAAAAATACTTATACTAATATTATAAAGGCGAAAGTTTTTGTGTGTGTGTTTGTATGTTTGTTACACTTTCACGCAAAAACTACAGAACGGATATGAATGAAATTTGGCATAGAGATAGATATTATGGAATAGAACATAGGATATTTTTTATCCCGGGAATATGTTCCCTTGGGATAATTTTCGAGGTTCACGCGTGTGAAGCTGCTAGCAGAAGCTAGTAAAACCATAATGTAGTAACGACCCCCAACATTGGAAAATAAATGGACCAAGAAGGAGGAGGAGTGAGGTTTGTTGGAAACACATTTACTGTAAATATTGATTGTATTTATTTTATTTTAGGTGTTGTTTATGATATCTCAAACTGTTATATCTTTCTAGATATTGAGAAGTCATTAAGGCTAATTGGAATCCTGAAAGTGCACGATAGCCTGACAACCAATCTACGGAATATCGCATTACTCAGTTCATGGGAACCAGTTGCACGATATAAAAAATCTGCTATTCCGAAGCATCTGATTAGTCTGCCGATCCCAAAGTATTCAGTTTGGAACAGGCAAGACAGATGGTGTCTACAATTTAACTCGCAGAAATAAAAAATCTTGTGCAGTTTCAGTAACTTTAAAACTTTACCTATCATTAAATTCGCAGTCAGTTAAAACTATTGTTACACGTGCTAATACTACTTATCTAATTTATAGGTGCAATGTAATTTAGGCAAATTATATTGGGAGCTGCCAACTTACTCAAATTATGACATCACGTGGATTGCCACAGGGCTTACCTACCTAAAAACTTGTTAGAGGAAGACAGGTTTAAAGAAGAAAGAAAGAAAGAAAACATTTATTACCAAACACTGTATGTGTACAATCTTAATACTAAATAGTGCCAAACACTGATGTGGCAATACTATATTCAGTGTGGTAAAAGGAGCGGGCTCAGCAAATGCTGATCAGTGCGCAGCATAGCCACAACGCTGATCAACGCTGATTTACAGCCCGCCCCCTCTCTCTCAACACTTAGCACAAAAATATAAATACCTTAAACTAAATCTTAATACTACTTATACATATAAATGCTCCAAAAAATTTAATACAAACAAAATACCCGTAATAATAATACATATTATGATTTAAATAAAAATTTAAAATTAAAAACCCACCAAATGTTCAATCATAATACCCAGTTTGTGTGAAACAGAGATGTAGCAGCAGTACAATATTACTCATTACATTCCTGTTTGAGAAACAATAACCTTTTAACTCTTGCCTTGAATACGGGCTGCGACATGTTCTGTCTGAGAGGCGGAGGCAGATCGTTCCAAATTTTAGCTGCACTGTACTTGAAACTACCCCTATAAGAGGCTGTTTTGTGCTGACAGACAACTAACCTGTTTAGCAAGTGACTACGAGTGGGTCGGTTTCGCTGGTCAAATGTTATTTTGTCAGAAAGGTATCCTGGCCTTCTCGTTCTTATTACTTTTTGCACTAGACACGCCAGGTGCAATTTCCTTCGTCCAAACATTTTTAGTATTCGCTTATCATTCAGATACGGTGTGATACGCGCCCGTTTAGGTATATTAAAACAGAACCACGCACATGCGTTTTGAACTCGCTGAATGGCGTCAGACGTCTTAGCAAACAATCTCGGACCGTACACCGTATCGCAGTAATTAAACTGCGACAATACTAAAGAGTCGACGAGAGTAATCCTGACCTTTTCAGAGAGACACTCTCTTAGGCCATAGAGCACTTTAAGCCTGTAAAAGGCATTTCTGATCTTTGTATTTATATGGTCAATGTAACGTAGATCGCTGTCCAAAAGAAGACCAAGATTCCTCACCTTTGCAACTCTTTCAACCATCGCTCCATCGATAAGTATCTCCGGCTCATGGCTAATCACAAGTTCACGCTGGTGTTTACTTCCCAGTACAATATATTTCGATTTATTTGGATTAAGGACCAAATTGTTTTTTTGTGCCCATTCAAAAACCGCAGCCAAATCCTGATTTATTAATTCTACGGCGTTTTTAGTGTCATTTGGGTTAAAGGAGTAATAGATTTGGGTATCATCAGCGTACAAATGCACCTTACAGAATTTTATGTGTTTGCAAAGATCGGCGGTATACAGAATAAACAGTAACGGACTCAAGACTGAACCCTGGGGCGTTCCCCGTTTAACATCTCCCACTACGGAGGAGGTTTCCCCGCCGTCAACGTTTTGAGTAACAACATATTGTTTTCGATGCATCAAAAAAGACGCAAACCACTCTCGTGTTGACGGTGAGATTCCGTAGTAAGCCATCTTTGCCAGCAGCAATTCAACATTTATGCAGTCGAATGCCCTGGAAAAATCCAACAATACGAGAATTGTACTTTTGCCAGCATCGGACTCTGAGAGTACATCGTCTGTCACATGGGCCACAGAAACCCTTTTATGGGTTAACAGAAACCCTTTTATTGGGACAAACTGACCTTCGTTAGATACTCGGATTCTAGGAAGATCTTCGTAAATAAGATAGAATAAATTGGAACCGATACTCTCAATTTAACTAAGGTATGGTTACTTAGGAACCAACGTAGTATTTAGTCAACTAAAAGTCATCTAACTGTACTGCATAAACGTTTTTTGAAAAAAATTGTCTATGTTTGAAGTGCTGTATCTCGAGATCAATTGAAACTACCTAGCTACGGTTGCATCCAGTCGGCATCCGCTATCGCTGAAAACCAGCGCTGTGGCTCTGTTCTGAGCGGTAACAAAGGCGATTCGCGTCTTATTAATCACGCAAATGACAGCAAGCAGTCTACAGCAGTGATTTTGATGGCTCTCAGAGCCTAGGCACTGCCATACTGGACGCATACTTTCTATTTCTTAAGTTTTTTTAATTTTTTTTTAATGATGTACGTCTTATCTGGCGCAAATAAATCTCGTTCTTTCTTTCTTTCAAATTGTGTTTCTCAAGTCTTACGAAGCTGCAAACTTCGTTTTATACTATTGGTATCAATCCTTACAACATCGCAAAAAATCTGTAGGTACAGTGCCATTTTTTGCGACCTACGATGTTTTAAATGACTGGCCTAAACTGCTATTTGTCGTATACAATAAGCTTAGTAGATAGGCAGGTACCTATTGGACTCGAATCTTATCGACGCAAACAATAAGCCGGCAACATGGGAATTTGCAATTCACTTTTAACGTTGTTTTTATTTTATTATTTAATAATATTAGTAAGTTACTTATAAACAGTTAAGCCCCACTAAACCGTAGTAATTGTTTGACTAAGGATTTTTTACGAAAGTCGAGCCGTCGCTATTAGCACAAGAGGCTCAGGCTATATATATCACAGCGAAAAAAAATGTTACTCCGAGCTTGCGATATACTCTAGATAGAAATATTGTGTTGAAAAACAGCCCAAAATTATTTTTTTACAAAAACGAATTATAAAACCTTTCCTTGTTAGATATATTTAGTTCATAATGAAGGATTGCGTCTAAAGTTTTGAAGGAAAAACCTAAATTATGTTATTGTATAAATTATGATTGATGTAAATTATTAATTAAGACTTTACATCAATCTTTGAAGATATCTATCTATATATATAAAAGCGAATGGTCACTCATTCACGTATCACGAAATATTGAAAACCGCTTGACGTATAAAGATGAAATTTGGCAGGTAGGTAGTTTATTGTTAGTAGACGTCCACTAAGAACGAATTTTGCGAAAGGGCCGGATTTAAGGGGGTCTAAGGGCTCTCGCAAGTTGGTATTAAAGTTCTTCATTTTTTGAGCTGCTAACTTAAAATTTGGCAGGGAGATATTTAATAGTTAAAAGACATTCGATCAGAACGGATTTTGTGTCAGGGCTGGATTAAAGAGGTCTAAGCACTCTCGCAATTTTGTATGAAAGTTCGGATTATTTTTTATACTTTCGTCCTAAAATTTAGCAAATCTAGAGTTTATGAGTAGGAAACATAAGCTAAGAAATAATTTTTTGATAGCCTGGACTAAGGACTCTCGCAATTTTATATGAAATCCTTGGCTCATTGTACCTGAAAATTGGTAAAGAGATAGAATATAGTTAAGACATGTCAGGAAGGAAAAGATTTTACGACAGGGCCGGTTTAAGGGCATATAATCGCTTTTGCAACCCTATGTGTTCAACAAACATTTATAAGTATCTTATAGTACGTTGAACCTGGTATTCACATATCACCATATTAAATACCAAATGCCAGACAGTATTTTATACATGTTTTATACGTGTTTCAGTCGCGGCCGTTACCACTGGGCCACCACTGCACGTGGTGGCCCAGTGGTAACGGCCGCGACTTACATGTTGTAGCTCTTGGGTTCGAACCCAGGCAGGCTTTACTTTGTTTAAATTATTTCATCACCACTGTTCCCAAAACGGTAAAGGAAAACATCGTGAGGAAACCGGTATGACTTAGAACCAAAAATTCGAAGATATGTGACATCCACCAAGCCCCACTGGGCCTAGAACATGCCGGTTTCCTCACGATGTTTTCCTTCACCGTTTTTACCCCTACGGGATAATTTTTTTTTACAAAATATTGAAATTTCATACATACTTTCACCCCCAAAGTATGAATGAAATTTCAATAGTTTGTAAATTGGTAACGTGAAATTTTACATTTATGCTCTTGATTGTTATAAAGAATTCATGTATTTATTGTTTTTTGGCAATTCCACCCGTAAGGGGTAAAGGGGATGAAAGTTGTATGAAATTTCTACAGTTTGTAAGTTGGACACGTGAAATATTAGATTTAAACTGTTGGTTGTTAAAAAAAAATTATGTATTTATTGTTTTTTTGGAAATTCTACACCTAAGGAGGTGTAAAGGTGGAAATTTGTTAGGCTTATATATTTGAAACTTGACATTAATACGAACCTAAGTAAATAGTAAAGGTTTTCATTGTTATTTTTTTCAAAACTACTCCTAACTGACGATTTAGGGGGTGTTAAAGATTTTTGAAGAATTTGACTGGACAGGGATTCTTTTTATGATGTAGGGATTTTTGGAAATTCAACCTTTGCGAAACTAAAAAGTCATCTGTAGGATAAAATACGGATCACGCGAACGAAGTCGCGGGCGAAGTGCTAGTTATGAATAAAATTCATCAAGGGTGATGAACAACATGGAAAATTAGAGTTTTTATAACAAGAACTTTATTTGAATAACCGTTAACCGGGTTATAATAAAACAATACAGACTGTAACGGAAAAGTATTTAAATAAAAACCGGCCAAGTGCGTGTCGGGCCACGCGCAGTAATAGGGATCCTAAGTTGCATAATAATGCGGACTAAGAAGACGGTTTTATTGTAGTTACATGAACATTAAAACGGTTTCAGCGGCACGCAACGTCTAAAAACGGGCCCACATAGGATGATGTTCTTTTTAATCTATATGCTCGCATTTGACCACTATCTCACCTGATGGTAAGCGATGATGTGGTCTACGGTGAAGCACGTTTGCCTAAAAGTAACCTATTCACTCTTGACTTAAACTTAAGAAGGACTAACTGGTAACTGAAGAAGGAGTTATAAAATCCAACTTTGCAACTGAAGTTAGAAAAACAGTGAAAAGTGTTTTATCATCGCAAGGGAATACAAACTATCCTATGTCCTTCCCAGGGTCTAAAACTATCTCCATGCCAAATAGGGGGTTATCAAGAGATTACCCCCTACAACCTTAAATTTGACCTCTTTATAATATTATTATAGATAATATTATAAATGCGAAAGTTTGGATGGATGGATGTTTCAGAATGGCTGAACGGATCTGGATAAAATTTGCCACAGAGATAGATTATAGTTAGAGTAGCCAACGGTTATTGTCGGACTGTTGTATGTGTTCGAATCGCGCCGAAATCTTTGCTTTCGCGATGCAGGATCTGTGTGACGTCATGTCATTAGTTTGTAAGTGGCGGCGTTGGTGCCGCTACATAACTCTCCTCTGTAGACCGGAGGACGATAGCAGGTTGAGTCGTCCGTACATCTAGTGATGCGTGCAAGGCCAGCACCTGACTTGTCCTGCTTCTGACTTTTCCTGCTTCTGACTTTTCCTGCTTCTAACTTTTCCTGTTTCTGACTTTTCCTGCTTCTGACTTTTCCTGCTTCTGACTTTTCCTGCTTCTAACTTTTCCTGTTTCTGACTTTTCCTGTTTCTGACTTTTCCTGCTTCTAACTTTTCCTGTTTCTGACTTTTCCTGCTTTTGTCTTTTCCTGCTTCTCTTACAATTGCTCTTCTTCCGATTGGTGTCGTTATTTGCGCTCATCTCAGACCAACAAACTTTTATCCCCTATTTCAACCCCTTGGGTGTTGAATTTTGAAAATTCCTTCCTTAGTGGACGCCTACGTCATAAATGGAATACGTGTGCGAAATTTTAAGTTTCTAACCTTAACGCTAAAAGCTGAATCAATTGAAAATATCAAATATCGATGTTTAATTTTCCTAGATGATGGGAAAATGCGTCAAAAATAACTGCAAAAAGATGTAGGTTTTTGGTGTAATTTTTTTCATTGTGACACTTTTTTCCGTCGAGCCTCTCAGTCCGCAAACAAATCAGAATTGTAACGTGCGATAAGAAACATTCCAAAAACCTAAAGATACGAGTAATGTCTTTAAGTTCTTTGCGCGAGAGAAGGCTTTCGTTAAACCACACTTTCGTATTTTTTTATATTGGTAAGCATACGCGTGACCGTATAAGAATAAATTGACAGGTACAATTAAAGTTAGTAGCAGTGACATCCTGCCTTAATTGAAGTTATCACTATGTTGTTTATAATCTGCGCCAAAACTTTTTTTTGGCACATAAAAATAAACTGTTCTGAAGTATCATTCTACCATATCAAGCATTTTGCGATAGTAAACTATTAGTACGAAAAAAAAATAACTCTTTCTATTGTCGGAGGACGGATTTATAATCGAGACAGAATTTTTACTAAAGATGCTCTTGATAATAATACGATGTATGAAAGTGGCACTAGCGATCGAGTAGTTATTTGAATATTGACGTCATGGTCTGGGCATTTGATGCAAATGACTATAAGAGAAGAGGGAGACTAAACAAACCACGGATGAATAGTGTGAAAGATGGTTTATGGCTAGAAAGAAGGCTGTTATTATAATGGTGGCTGATGAAGATACGGAAAAAAGCCGTGGGTACTCGGACAAGGGCAGGAGGATGGTGAAAGAAAATAGACAAAAACTTCATTTGCGCCAGATACGGCGTATACCATACAAAAATCGAAAAGACAAAAAGAAAATCTTAAATACAAATAAATAGGGTAAATATACGTCATATTCGTGCTAAACGACTATCGCTCAGCATAATGCTGGGACTGGTATGTGAGACAGAACCTGAACCCTGACACCGGTGGTAATGCCCTTGTTGATACTAAGACCCGTGTTCTGCAGCATGACTCATGCTGAACGCCAACTCGAATACTCAGTTATAGCTTGTTATAAATTGACTTTGCTCGACTTGAGATAAAATAAATCAATCTGAATTATGAAGAATTATCTGCTAAACTCATTGTTATTTTACTGTATCGAGATTGACTTGATGCAGAATATGGGTTTAAAAATTATATTCACCTTGTTTCAAAGATAATCATAGCGTAATAATGAATATTATTCAACAATACGTACCAATAAAATAGTTCATATCAATTAGCAGCGTCAACTTGTAGCAATTGCAATTGGATTTGCCGAAGTACACTTGCAATGCAGCCAAATCACTCACGTTCATACCAGCTCTGAGAAACAAATAAATATGAAATTATCAAACATCATCATTATATGGAAATAAGATTGAGATTAAAAAGTGCTGTACCGAAAGTCAGAAGTTTCGAACGTGAAAACATACATCCTTCTGTAGAGGTGCATCTATAGGGGAAGCCCATTGCCATGAACCAGGTACAAATCCATATTCCGGGCTGCTACTAAGAAATACCAGATGGAAAAACCCAAAAACACTTTCCCCAACCCAGGAGTCGAACCCAAGACCTCGCTTAGCAGTAGTGCTTGCGACCAAACTAGTTATGAAAATTGCCGGCAATATTGCCATAGGTGCCAAAACTGTCGGGAATGTTTCCAAACTTGCAACATTTGCCAAGAAACGTATAAATAGAAAACAACTTTTACAAATATAATTGCTTAGTAGGATAAAGTTGCGGTCTGAAAAATCAAGCTATAATAATAAATAGAATCAAGAGAATCAAGCTATCCATGATAATTTGGTGATGAAACCATACATATTTTAGGGACATCGTATATTTTTTCTTTCCAATAATTTAAGTACATATTAAGAAATTTTGTATGTAAGAAAGCGTGTTCGTTTTTAACTAACTTCAAAATGAAGGTTCATTATTCGATTCGAATGTATACAGGTATGTTCACGATTTTCTCAAAAACTATTGAACCAATTTTGTTTTTTTTTTTGACAGCACGATTTGTGTAGTGGATAAGCACACAGTTGTGTGATTTATATTTATTTCATTCGGTATCACCCTCTTTTTTTTATAAAACTTATAGATAAAAAAATTAAAAAATAAACTTAATAAACTATGGGTTCAGCTGTCATGAAGTTACCAGTGTCATAATTTAACTTTATCTTCACATATTTGCGTGGATAATTATAAATTAATAGTAATGATCAATTAATAATACAGGCTTACAAGTAATACGTATAATTAGACGATTGTTTAGAACTTCATGAGCGCATAAACATTAGAAATGGCATTTGAAAAACCCTATGTAATCGGGCAACTTTTCCAATATTGCTGGCAATATTGGTAACTTTCCTGGTAAGTTTCGGAAACATTCGACAATTTTCATTCCTAAACCAAACCAACCACAGAATATAAGTTATGACTTCGAAAGTGAATTTCTGAGGATACAGAGGCACCTCTGCACACAAAGAAAGGATTAGTCGAAATTTTTAACCCCTGAGAGCTTCGAACGAAGGCTTAATGTTTGTATGCAGCCAACGTCGTCGTGTGAAACGTTCTATGCATGAGCTGCGCCTGCTCCCTATTCATCGGTCCGTCTAGCTATGACCTTTGATATTCCGATCGGGCGCTGGTATTAATTCAATCATGGTTCCAATGCGAGAGAGAAACTACATGACCTAGCACTATCCTTTTCGGACTAGAATAATGATAGCATTAATCCTACTATCCTTTCTGCCATACTTAATATTATAAACATGAAGTTTTAATAAATAAATAAATAAATAAATAAACGTAAAAATAACTCTGTTAACTCTGTCTGTCTTTTACCTTTTCATGCCTCAACGGCTAATTGGAGTTAGATCAAACTTGTAATATAGATAGAATTAGGATTAGGATACTAATTATAATGTTGCCGTACGATACTAAAAAACCCGACTTCTTAAAAAGCGTTAGCGAACTAAAAAGAGGTAAACAAGAAGAAAATCAAGCTGTGCAGTCGGAGGATACATAATCGCGAGCAGGCTGACCAAAACCAGATGTATCCTCCGACTGCACAGCATGATTTTCTTCTTGTTTACCTCTTTCCAGTTCGCTAACGCTTTTTAAGCAGTCGGGTTTTTTGATTTGTTTAATTAACTTTTTTTATTTACAACTTTTTAGTTATTTTTTTTTAGAATTAGGTACATTTAAACATATAAGTGTTATATATTTTTGAAATCACCTCTCAAAACCCCTTATTTTGATACCCCACACGATGGGTTTGGTACAAAAAAATTTGGTGCCCCACAATATTGCGCCCAAAATCTGCCATATTTTTATTTTCCAATTTGAATGTAGCCAGTGACACTCGCAGGGTTAAGACGAATCGATTGACGTAAGAATCATCAAAATCGGCCAACGCGTATGGTCTCTAGAACGCCACATAGGAACAAACATACATACATACATACATACATACTTACATACATACATACATAGACTGATAAACACATTACCCTCCTTCGGCAGTCGGGTAAAAACACACGGGCGAAGCCGTCGGCAGAAGCTATAATAAATGTGAAAATTTGTATATTTGCTTTTCAATCACGCAAAAACAGCTAAACGGAGTTTTAACACATATAATACTTTTTATATCGATTCTGAAGTCAGCCCAGATGAAGTCGTCGACAGACACTAACACTTCATGTTATGGTCGCTGGAGTTTGTATTAGACCTACGAGCTACGCTACAGAAATGATTAAAGTGGAGTTAGTTGGTGAGTTGAGTTGTCTTAAAGTTTGATCTTTAAGAGATTAAAAAGATAAGTTTTTAAACCGGTAGGTGTTACTAGTTTTCTCGTGGGTGTTGCAAAAGGCGCCAATTTGTAAGGTAGTAAATTTATTTAAAGAGTTATTAAAACTCACGATCATTGATCATTACCTAAATACGTTAGGTGTGCAGGTACATCATGATGGACCAAATCTAAAGAATTGCCTTAAAAAATATCCACCAGACCAATCGGATAACTATCTTCCTTTTTCACTTAATCTTAAAGGTAACTTTGTCAACTTACGTTTATGAATCCACATTATATAGTTAATTAAATTCTGCTTTTGAAAAGGTTTGTTTTGTTTGACCAATTTCCTTAAAATTTTGTGGTGGCAAGGGTCAACTAAATAGGTAATTTTTCTTAATTGCTTCTTGTATATTTGTTCCCACCAAAAACATTTTCATTTAAAATGTTGCCAAGACGAGACCATATGGCTCGCACTGTCAAAAGTTATCATCTGTTATATTTCATGTAGAGCCAAGCTTCTAACTCTACACGCCTTAACTCTAGAAGTCCTAAATTCACAAACTCCACACTTTAGTCAAAATATGTAGCATGGCCGTTTCGCAACATCGTAAGCTGAAAAATTTATTCACTGTACATTACTACACAGATTAGCTATACATATTAGCTGTCTTGCGAAACCACATCTACTCACCAACAGAATCTTCACAGAAGGTATGTGTGCGAATGTCCGACCTTAAAATAATTATTAATAGATACGCAGAAGATAAAAAAAAAATAACAATATTTTTTGATTGAAAAGCATTTGACACTTTGCAATCTGATACTCAATGCAATGGTGGAGTGCGGGGTGAGAAAACTACTGAACCCATGGTTCCGTGATTACCTCACCGCGCGCTCCTACCGTGTGTACGTGGAGGACGTGCTAAGTGACAGAGTCGTGGTGCGGAGTGGGGCGGCTCAGGGCTCGGGATGTGGACCAATTTCTTATCTTATGCATGTTAACAGCTTGTGCCGAGTGCTACATCATTGTTCAGCGTATATGTTTGCAGACGACTTGTGCACACTTCGCTCCGGAACTAACATAGGCGATACCTACAAGCTAGTTCAACAAGATATAGACGCTGTTGCAAGATGGTCGCACGACAATGGCATCATATTAAACGCTGATAAAACTAAATTATTGTTAATTTATTTGCCTTTTACGACCTCATTGTGTGACTCCACCTTTATTTACCCACGATTATATATGCCACCATAATAACTTACTGGACTGTAAATGTAATCCTATTGAAAGAGTTGACTGTGTAACCTACCTTGGCAAGCAAAATAGATAAGAACTTTTCTTGGTCCCAACACATAGACCATATTTGTAGTAAATTAACTTGGATAAATAAGAAGCTATTCAAATTCGATTATGGAAACTGCTTACTCAAAAAACTAAAAACAGTTGTAAAGGAAATTATAGGAAACTATTCAAAATATGTAAAATTCTACCGATCAGTTACAAACATGAGTATTTTTTAGCAGTTAACCACCATGGTACCCAAGAGCATAACTTAACTCACATAGTCAACAACCATAACACACGATCTATGTAGAATCATTTAAGTACGTTCAAAAGTGCCGCTTGGTGGCCTAGTTGAAATAAAATATCTTTGTCTTTGTCTATGGCTGCTGGCAGATTCAATGTACCCAGAGTCACTAAGTAACCCTAAGAAACGAATACCATATATATTCCCGCACATTCCCGGCAGATATAAGGAGTGAACAATAATAATAAATTGTTTATTTTTACATTTACATTAAAATGATTCAATACACAGATTTTAAAATAATAAATGTTGTACAGAGAGACATAAACAAAGGCGAACTGCTGCCTCCTAAACTAGACCGGGGGCCTGTGTTTTAGAAGCCAATGTTCCTCCAGAAGTAATCATACAACTTGTACAATCATGCAAGTACCTACACAAAACATTATAAACGATTAACAATACAATTAGTAATACATTGAAAATAAAAACAGCTTCAATAATCGTTTAAAAAGACATTATCAAATGTTGTTTAGGTAATAATTAGCTTTCTTCTTCTTCCTTCCCTGGTCCCATTATTTGGTGTCTGGTCTCCTTACTTTCCTTATTTTTTTTTTTTTTTGATCTCGCTGGGAATAAATGCATTACGCATACCCACCAGTTGGGGGAATGGGTGGGCTATGTGGGACTCCCCGGGCAAGCCCGGTATACCCACTAAAATAACCCAGCGGCACTCCCGCATCGTCTGAATGGAGGAGGACTGGGAAACCGGCACAACCTTTACGTCCAGTCCTCCGCCGATGACCGCCCACCTTTATGGCGGGCCCTTCACGCCTCTTCCTTAGTGGAGGGGCCCGGGAATGACCATGAGTGCTCGGCCATCCCCACCCGACGAGGGTGGTGATTGTGCAATGCAGACGAGAGGCGCCCCCGCGCCTGTCGCCCGCTAATCACCACCAAGAGGTGGGAGTAGGCGATCGTACAACCGTCCACCCCCACCCCTTCTCCGCCTCCTCCTTTCGCGATATGGCGTCCTCGCAAAAGGAGGTAACCGCCGCCCAGGCCTCCCTGCTCCCCAGCATGGAATTTACCACACCGGGAAGCGAGAGATCCTGCCCGACAACTCCTGTCAGGGCACGGCGCAACTACGCCCCCGCTGGGCACACCTAGACGGTGTGCTGCGCCGTGCCCTCCACCGCGCTGGACCCTTATTATTATTATTATATACTTTATTGTACACCACAAAAAAACATACAGGAAAAATGTTCAAATACACAAGTGTACAATGGGCGGTCTTATCGCACTAGGCAATCTCTTACAGACAACCTTTGGATGGACTGAAAGATAGGAGAAGAATTTAGGGCTGTCAGTGTCAAAAAACCAAAAATAATATTACTTAGACTTAGTAACATACAATATATACATACAATATTACATAATATACTAATACATATCAAATATATAATAGAGAAAGGAGAATAATAAAAATTACAGTGAAAGGTAATGCTCCTAGTGTTTGAGCACGTCTCACTTCAATAGGTAATACATTCCACAACCGAGCTGCTTGAATCGTGAAAGATTTGTCAAAGAAGGAAGTGGAATGCATACGAATACTTAATTTTAGATTTTCCGATGATCTCAAGGACCTAGAATGGGTGTCACAGAGGAACTGAAAGCGTTCTTTGAGATAAAAAGGAGTAAAAGGATTAAATAACACATTATAGAGCAAAGAAAGTATATGGGCAATCCGGCGAAGGCGAATAGGAAGCCATTTGAGCTTAGTACGAAATTCGGAAACGTGATCATACTTGCGCAAGCCAAATATGAACCTGATACAGAGATTTTGAAGTCGCTCAAGCTTGTCCAATTGGTCTTGGGTAAGATCAAGATAGCTGGCATCAGCATAGTCTAGAATAGGTAGAAGAAGAGATTGTGCAATCGCAATTTTAGTGGTGATGGGAAGAAAATTACGAAGATGTCTCAGGGAACCCGCAGACGCAAACAATTTTCGACTGACTTCCTGCAATTGTTTGGTCCAGGAAAGGTTGCTGTCAATATAAATCCTTAAGTTCTTCACAATATGATTCATAGGAATAATAGTATTATTGAAAGAAACCTGGGGAAGTATCGACCTATCGATCCTAGAGACAGTCCGGGAATGTGGACGTCGGACACTCCGGTCCTCCGCCCACGGTCCCCTACGTTGTGGCATCTGGCCCGTGAAAGGCCAGACGCCGCCCTCCGCGTCTGCGGCGGCGTTTCAAGACCGACGCTCCGCCGCCTCCTCCTTCCACCGACTAGTCCCCGCCGAACATCCCACGCCAAAGAAGGGTCGGCAACGACAAGTCATCACCGCCCGCCGCACATCCGCGGCACACCTTCGAGGGCTCCCTTCCCGCCGCACATCCGCGGCACACCTTCGAGGGCTCCCTTCCCGCCCCGGGCGGCGGCCGCCCCCACCCGCAGGAGAGAGAGCCGGGCGCAGAGCCAGGTGCAGAGCGGGCTAAGCCAGTTGCAGAGCGGGCTAAGCCAGTTGCAGAGCGGGTAGAGCCGGATGCAGAGCCGGGCCGAGCAGGGTGCAGAGCTGGTCAGTGCACTCGGGTAACCAACCGCAGGAGAGCCGAGCGCAGAGCCAGGTGCAGAGCGGGCAGAGCCGGATGCAGAGCCGGGCAGTGCAGGGTGCAGAGCTGGGCAGAGCAGGGTGCAGAGCTGGTCAGTGCACCCGGGCAACCCGTCCCGCAGACCTACCTAACCTAATCTACCCCTACCTACCTACCCAGACTAGCCCAACCCCCATGTCGCATCTGGTGTGTCCTCTGCTAATCCAAAAGAGACCAGCAACCAACCAGGCCCACGTGAAGGTTACCTGACCCGCACGCCCTCCTTACTTTCCTGCGCCAAGTTATTCTGTCTTGGGTTGTCTGTTCGGGCAATTGGTGTTGCTTGAGGTCTCTTTCTATAGTGGACCACCAGGTCAATGGCGAGCGGCCTCTACCTCTTTTTTGTTCCGGGAGGCGTAGAGCGATTTACACCACATGGTCCTCAGTACGTCATTACGTCTCTTGACGTGCCCATACTAACGAATGCGGTTTTCGGTCATTTTATCGGTGACAGGTGCCACTTTGAAGCTTCCTCTTATGTGTTCATTTCACATTCTGTCATGCCGAGTCACACCTCCCACCCATTTAAGCATCTTCATTTCGTTGGTATGGACCTTTTGTTCTTGCGTCTTCTTTGTCGTCCAGCATTCGGACCCATATAATAACGCTGGATGGACTGCCGTTTTGTACACTTTGCACTTTGTTTTTATAGGAAGACGTGGGTCACACAGCACACCAGTAAGTGACCGCCATTTTTGTCACGTGACGCTGATTCTGTGACTTATATCCGCGTCGACGTTAGCGTCTGTTGTGAGCATAGAGCAGAGATACTTGAATTTTTCTACTGTAGGAATAGGCGTCGATCCAATGTAAATAGTCTCCGATGTCGCGTCTCCGCTGAAGTGACATT
Organism: Anorthoa munda; assembly: GCA_945859665.1. Lineage (NCBI taxonomy): Eukaryota > Metazoa > Arthropoda > Insecta > Lepidoptera > Noctuidae > Anorthoa > Anorthoa munda. Next base: position 1,910,423 of record OX243907.1, on the reverse strand, counting down.
TCAAGCACTCGGTTTTGCTTCTGCTAACCCTCATGCCGTACCATTCCAGGGATTGTGTCCACGTATTCAAGAGGTCCTGCATATGTCGCGAGTTGTCAGCGGCCAGAACGATGTCGTCAGCGTAAAGCATAGTGCACGGCAATGGGGACAGTATAGCCCCGGTGAGATAGTCCATCACCAGGTTAAACAAAAGCAGACTCAGAGCAGAACTCTGATGGACGCCAACTTTGACTTCGAATGCTTTACCTTAGTAAAAAGAGTCTGAAGCCCCGGTAGGCTTACCCCGCTAGGCTTCGAACTCTTGTGCTAGCCCCATTGTACATATCCCAGACTATCAAACTCCCAGACTGTCAATATAATACTCTGGTATTGTATGAGCACGAAGAGCCTGCCACACTATCTTACGCGGTACTCGATCGAAAGCTTTTTATAGATCGATGAATGTTAGGTGTAGGTCTTTTTTGTTGGTCCTATATTTTTCCATCAGTATTCTGATTATCTGAATAGCGTCAGTAGTCGATCTGGAGACTCCTAAGGTCTCTGATGCCTTCGCTCTACACTCAGCTTCGAAGTCAGACCACATATTTTCAGCTGGTTCATACTTCACTCCAATATTGCGTTGGAGATATTCTTTAACTACAGCCAGTAACGTTTCGCCTTTGGGGCTGTCCAGATCTTTCCACTTAGTCCTAGGTGTTCTATCAACTACGGTTTTTATTGACTTTGGCAAAACGTAAACGGCAACAAATATGCGATGTTGTAAAGTCAGTGACTCACCTGGTATTACTTTGCAGTCCATGAACTTTTGCTTGACAGCAAGGTCCGAGATGATGTAGTCTATCTGTGAGGCTCGGCCCGCACTCTTATAGTTGATTAGGAGTTCTTGTTTTTTTTTGAAAGTTTGTGTTTATCAAGGTTAGCGAGTGTCTCATTGCAAAGTCCAGGATTTCTTCGCCATGTTTGTTCATCTCACCATATCCAAAGCCTCCATGCGCGGTCTGCCCGTAATAATGTTGACCCCCACATGCCCATTTAGATCCCTTCCGATTATTCAATACTCATTTGAAGGTATATCTTGGAACAATTCGTCCATATCATTCCAGAATTGAACTTTTTCAACATCTGAGCAACCGATTTGTGGAGCATAGGCTGATATGAAGTTGGTTATTTGCTGGTCATCTAAAGCCAGTTTGACAGCAATTAGACGGTCAATTTTCCTGGTGATGCTTATTATGCGCGTCTTAAAGTGATTGTCTAAGACTATTGTCACTCCGTTTCTTGTAGTATCTGTGCCGTAGTAGATGACCTGGTAGTCGTTTCCTATGTCCTTTGATTTTGAGCCCTTCCATTTTGTTTCCTGTAGTAGAGTCAATTTTTATTACTTGTACATTTATAATTTAAATTTAATGTTTGACGTTCAAAAGTGCTGCTTATTGGCCTAGTTGAAATAAATATATTTGACTTTGACTTTGACTTTGCAGGCAGCAGCTGTTGATGCACCTTTCTTTTAGGATTTTCTCTGTTCTTGGCTTTTTCCTGTAAGAGACCCATGAGAGAGACCCATGAGAGAGAGAGAGTTCCATGTTGCAAGTCTTATTTTGCTAATATTCAAATGCTAATTTTTGTTCTTGCCAAGACCGTTGCTTCGGGAGTACGCCCTAGCAGTTTTCGTATCCATATTCGCATTTGCGTCGCTTATGGGGTACGCCCTGGTATAACATGAAAATACATCAATAAGAAAGAGGGCTCTTTCTTATTGTTGTACATTCATGCCAAGGCAGTAGTTCTTCTGAAGAACTTGGGAGCCGCCGTTAGACCAAAGTCTCTGCCGCCGCCTTCCCATTTCCCATTACACCACCCTGCCGGTAGTGTAGCCCCAGTGTAACCTGTGACCTCAATATGTAAGGGCAGCTGTCCACTGGGCTTGTGCTCCCTCCGCCTGTTCAACCGTTCCGATATAAATTATCTCCGCCTTCGCAGCCGTTGAAGTCTTCACCCGTAACCCTGGGCTCGGGACTGCGTTATACCCCGCAGCATTGGGTCCCTGTCCAAACTTCGCCACCACTTCAACTTGGCCTACTGAATTGAAGGGCACCCCCACGACTAGGACGCGCTGAACAGGAATCGCCCAAGTGGGAGACGGGAGACAGAGAAATGGAAAAGCCGGGCTAATGGCTGTGTATGATGCCTCAGCCAAAGGTAAGTAATAATTAGCTTTAAGTATGAAATTTAAGAATGAGTGTATATAGACTCACCGACCCCACAGTCAAACCATCACTACGGTTTTGTGGGGCTTAGTTTATAAGTTACTCACCATTATGTGAAAAAAAAACAGCTCATAAGAGAAAACAGAAGAGATACCTATGTAAAGTTTGTAAAAACCAAAGCATACCACTTATTTTTTATTAAGAATTTGGAGTTGAGTGCCGGTATTGCGGTGCGCCACTCTCCCTACCTTCCGCGGCCTGGACGTGGTCGCCACCGTCAGCCATCAGCCGCTGCTGCCGATGTCAGTTAGACAAGCCCAGTCACTGGTTTCTTTTAAAAACCTGGTTAAAAACCATTTCCTTTCTTTCTAACGCTTTTCTATTCAGATCTAATCTCTGTCATCATTATTTAGACTTTTTCTTTTTTTCTCTCTCTCTTTCTATAAATTTCATTTCATATTGCGTATGTATGTTTATATATAGGTTTATGTATAGTATTTATTATAGTAATATAATCTTGTATATATTTATGTTTTAATCTAATAGCAGTAGGTACACCGCAGACTACCCCCTTTTTTATTCTGTTTCTTCAGTCCATCCAAAGGTTGTCTGGTAGGTATCACTTTCAGCGATAAGATCGCCTTTGTACCCGTATAAATAAGTTTTTTTTGTAAATGTGTATGATTTTATGGTGTACAATAAAGTATATTCTATTTTATTCTATTCTATTCTGATGGCGAACGCGGTGGGGCCGCAGGGGAAGTCCCTATCCTCTGCGGCCGAAAAGTTGTAGGTGGCGGGGCCACTGACTTGACCCGTCACAGGGGGACCAAGGGTGCTATAATCGGGGTCGTCTGCCACCCATGTGCTGGTTTGGTCCCTGGAGTGATCATGGCATGCATTGTGTTCTGGTGCGCCGGTATTTGGAGTTACTCCTGAGAGGATGGTTAGGTGACGGGCGGCCACGTTGGGTTCGCGGTGAGTGTTTATGCGTACCCGTGCTTCCAACATAAGCTGCGCAGGAGAACACCGTGGAGTTTTAGTGGGTTGGAGCCCCACATAACTGCGCTATCTCCCTGTGGCAGCGCGGTATGCATGAGCAATTCCCCGAGCTAAAAACAAAAGAAGGCCTGAAAACCGGACAAACGTTGGCATTAAAATAGTGTTTGACACGTTCTTAAACCCATAATACTCAATTCAGATATCGGCCATCAATCATTCTGGAATCCTCCTGAGTAGGTATCATTATAATTCACCTTAATGTGGGTGGATAACACGTATTTTTCCAAATCTCTTCTTCCATGTATTGATAGGAAAAATAAATGGGATTGGATCTATAGATAAATACTTTGACAATCCTTGCATAATAATTGGATTAGGTAATCCTTTGTTACCATAAATATACTAACAATCTTTTTGATGTGGGGCCTCAAGGGTTTTTAGTGATTCATGGGAAAATTTTGATAACATGCTGTCAAATTGTGTTTAGGGATATTGCTATAGGCCTTTGCATGCCATTATTAAACCATATTCCTAACAGTTTTCTCCGTAGAGACATATATGCCGCACAGAGTATTTGAAGCCTAGAGATTATAATCACATATCAATTGAATTGAAATGATTTTTAAACAAAACATGACATCACGTCCGTATTCCTGATGGCCTGAAATACAGGTTTGTATCCTAAATCGGGCAGGTCACTCCCAAAAACAAATACGTGTATCTTGCAGTTATAATAAAATATTTAAGTTTTAGTTTACGTATAAGCACTAATATACCATTGTTTTAGAAATTACACTACTGCACCTAATATACGTTTTTGTGGACGTTCTTACTTTTAAATAAATTATTCTTATTCCCCAAAGGGTTGGGCAGAGCTATAGCTTATAGCACACCCACACTTCACCAGTTATGTTTGTCCCATATAATAGGCGCGTAGCTTTTGCCATCAACCGATTATAAATCCAGACTCCCAGACATTCCAGAGTGAAAATCTCAATAACACTTTTTCCAACCCAGTAATCGAACCCAGGACCAGCAGTAGCGTTCCGAAAATTAGACCAACGAGTAAATCGTCTTTGAAGTCTGAAGAGTATTCACATATTTTCAACTAAACTGAAATGATTTGAAAGTTAATGGGAAATCTGAAGCGTTGATTCGTAGAAACGTGGGCTGTTATGCAAACTTGAAGTTTAAAAAGTTCAACTGCCTATTTTGGAAGAACCCGAATTGGCAGTTGAACCTTTGTTGTTATGGAGACGAGATATTTATTACAAATCCAGCTTAGATATTCCCGCGGCGTTGTTGCCGTGGTTTTATACAAATAGAACCGTCGTTTTTGGGATTAAAAATGGTCTTTAATACTCAACAATAGTATAGCTTTCTACAGGTTGAAACTGCTTCTGTCCATGGATATAACGAAGTCATAGTTAATTCCTAAAAAAATGTACGTTCATACAAAGTGCAGCTGATCAAATTAGGTATGGGAGGAACGTATGATTTGATTCGTTTCTTTTTTGCATAAAGTTGTTCATTTCCATGGACAGAGGTATTTTCTAAAATATTTTTATGTCTAGGTACCCATTTCTGTTATACCCTGCATAAGAGAAATACTTTTTGTAACGGGATCAGTAAAGGCGATTTCTTTTTATAAACACATGAAAAAACATTTATGACTAATAAAAGAAGGTGTTCGAAACGAAGTTGATTTACCAATAACAGTTGGTAACCAGAACCACGCGTTGTTTTTCAAAGTCGCCTACGGCAAAGACAAAAAAGAGTTTCTTTAATGAGTTTATAATTTTTTGGCAGGATCTATCCCGTTTCCATCTCATCAGGCGCCGAGCGAAATTATTGTGTACGGAACACCAATTTGGAAGTTTGTTGATGGCAACACGGGCTTTTGTTGTTGAATTAAATGAATATTAATACAGAAGCCTTCGGTTTGCGGTGTTGATAAAGGGTGGAGGGGTGGGCATTTCCGCAGATGTTTTAATTCTGAAAGGGTTTAACTTGAAAGGTTTCTTCGTAGATTTTGGAGTTTAAATTGGTTATTAATTGACTTGGTATTTTATGATTACTCGCTGGAGCGGAACGTACCTACCTCTTACATCCACCACTTGGATACACATGCAAGTGGTGGGTGTAAGAGGTACCAACACCCTTGTTACGGATATGGATTGTCACATTTAGAAAACTGCTTCTGCGCATCGAAATTAACCACTTTTTGCTAGAAAGCTAGAATGAGTTCTCAAAAAAAGATTGTATATTCCCCTATACTAATTTTGATCACCTGATGATAACTTTCGCCGCTCCAAAGAATCAACATAGCCATTCAACATGGCAATACTACCAGCTTTCTTGGTACCTTTCCTATTGATAGCGATGTGGACGAATTTTTTGTTGCCCAATAGGTTTTCTTCTGTGTGTATTTTACATGTGCGTGTAAATTATTATTTATTATTATTAACCAGCTTCTGCCAGCGGCTTCGCCCACGTGAAAAGTGTTTTATGATCCCAAGGGAACAATATACCAATATAAAAAGTAGCCTATGTGCTATTCCAGACTATTATCTAACTTTGCCGAATTTCATCCAGATCCGTTCAGCCGTTCTGGTGGGATTGAGTAACAAACATACATCCACACGCACACATCCATCCAAACTTTCGCATTTATAATATTAGTAAGATTTGTATCCATATTTCAAGTAAAATTTTATTGTAAATAAACCTGATATCATTTAGAAGGCGTTCAATTTATTAGGTCAAGTGCAATTTATTTATTTTTATTCAGAATAGGTACATTTTCTTTAATAAATAATTATGTTTTTAATTACGTTTTTCAAACTTTAATTGGTCCAATATTGATTGAAACCCGAACGCTAAATTCGAACTTTTAGCTCAAATTAAAAGCTTAATCTCCGATTTATAAGCTTGATTGGCCCATTATGATGCCAGACTTTTTTTCAGCCTATTATTTCTGAACTTATTTTATTCGATCCATCCATTAAAAATATTTTATACGTAGGTGTAATATTATCCAACATATCGTCTTCCACGAATCGGAAGACGATATGTTGAAAGGCCTCCCACAAGGTGGACCGATGACCTGGTTAAGGTTGCGGGAAGGCGCTGGATGCGAGATGCACGGGATCGGTCAATGTGGCGACGCCTGGGGGAGGCCTATGTCCAGCAGTGGACGTCTTTTGGCTGAAATGATGATGATGATGAGGTGTAATAAAACTTTTAGTTTGGACTAAATTACATTTAGTTTATTATTATTATTTATTTAATTCAGATATGAAATCCATAGTTTTGTTAGTACGTACAAACACTTATATACTATGTTAGTCACTTAAAATTAGATACACATACAATTCATACCTACACATCATGTCAAAATTTAAGTAAACTAAAATCTAAAAACTATAATTAATTTATGCATATTGGTACACTGTTACTCATTTAAAATTAATGTCAATAAAATAAAATGTCTTGTAAAATAAAAATAAAAAATCAAAAACAAAATCAAATTGAAATACATTAGTTTAGCTAGTCTTAAAATTAAAGCATTTTTTCGGTTAGCGTTTTGTAGGTAGCCAAAATATTTTAGTTAACTTTTCTGAAAATAAAACTTGCAGAATATCGGCAAAACTTTACAAACTTCTGAATATATTCAAAACTTTTTTATCAGTTTTAACTTGTAAATAACTACAAACAATTCATAAACAATTTTGTTTGAGTGTTTTTAAGAAGAAAACGAATTCATCACCCTTAACTAAAATAAATTTTAAAGGCTGTTTGCAAAACTAGTTAGTACCTATTATAGGCACTGTGTGAATCGAAACATGTTTCGGGATTTAGAAATTCATATGGAGGTAGGTAATACAGGATGGATTTTTGACAGGACAGTAAGGATACAGACTCAACTCAACCATTGAAAAAAATAAAGTAATTGAAGAAGACTGGCGATTTTTTTGGTATTAGTAACAAAACTAATTAATAAATAGCAAAACTCGGTTTTGTTGTTAGTAAAAAAAGACCGCAAATCCCAATGATTTTATCACCGCACAAAAACATTTTCTTTTGCTAATCGGTCCTGTTGCTGATAAGAATCAAAAAAGTGTTTAGTTGACGCAACAGGAAGCGTAGTGGCTGACTGATTAAACTCCATGGTACGTATTACGAGGCCGATCAACATCTGGTTACCTACTTTGCAGCTCTACTCAAAAGAAAGATTTAATTCATCTAACCTCTAGCACAAACTAACCTCTAGCATCCAAACATAAAAATAAAACTAGTACGATAGCTAAACAAAAGTATGACAGGTTGAGGACTTATCCAACACTTTTTGTGTCGTTCTTTCATTCCCGATAAGTAATTCGAGATCACTCATAACGCTATATTTCTTGTCGCGGCAGTCCATGTAACAGATCAAAGCAGAAGTAATATGAAAATAAGAGTACTCACGTAACTTTGTCCGGGTAATTGTTGGGTAGGAAGGGCGTCAGGTTGCTGGTAATACTGTACTTCTTGTCGCGGCACTCCATGTAGCAGATGGGATCACACTGCATCTCCTTCGTGGATTTAGTTACTGGAACAAGATTCAGTCTGATAAAGGACTGCCGGAAAACGTCGTGATTATAACTGCTCTAAAAGGTAAAGGTAAAGGAAAACATTGTGCATCATGAGGTAAACGATAAGTTCTAAAACTAAAATCTACAACTACCAACAAGTGGCATCTACCAACCCGGATTGGGCCCGCGTGGTAGTTTATAGCCCAATCTCGCTCACAGGAAGCCCAGCAGTGGGCACATTATATGCCAATTATGACACGCTCCGCTAAGGATTTTAAAATTATGGCATCTCAATGGATTTGCCCCAACCTTCGGCCTCAACTGATGATAAGGAATTAAATTAATATTCGTTCGTCATTCGTCTGTTTGTTATTTTTTGACGTCTTAAGAGTATTAATTGGGTTTGTATTATTAAGTACACACGATTAGACCAGCAGCCTAAATTGCGTAATTGAATTCCGCAAAGCAAAGGGGTATACTCCATGAAAGAGCATTACATTATTGGATGCTTTATTGGTGAAGATATTCTTTTCGAAAGAATCCAATAATTTTTGGCAATACCTAATTGTTTAAAGAGAATTTGTCATTCTCTTTCATAAGGTCAAACCCTTTGTCTTGCCGAATTTACTTACGCAATTAGGCTGCAGGTTCTGTATTAGAACATACCTACGATACTTTTTATCCCGAGTATTTATTTTCCTCCTTTAGGATATTTTTTACGCGGCCAAAATCACCAACAGAAGCTAGACGTTTAACGTACATATATGGGGGTTCTTTAAGATGATTTATTAATGATGTGATGAATGATGATTTACTAATGATGTGTGTGTGTGATGTGTGTGTGTGTGTAATGATGTGATGTGATGTGTGTGTGTGTCTTCTTATCTTAAATGAGACAGTAAATGTGCAATCAAAAACTAAAAGAATAAACAGTTTTATTGCGGTGTCTTTTAGTTCTCTCACGAGACAATAAGACTATTTGTCTTTGATTCCCAAAAGAATAACTTGTAACACAGAAAAACTCAAACCTGGAATTTTTGACCATAGAAAACGTTTTACATAGATCATCAGAAAAACTATATATATATATATTATCTAAGTTTTATCTGCGTGGTTTAAATAAGTAGAAAAAATCATAGCTACAGGTATCATATTTAATTAAAATCGGGAAATAATAAGTCTAGCCACAAAATTATTTATTGGACACGTGATTAAACTTCTAATTTTATAACTAAGCAACGGGAAAATGACATAGCCTCTAATAAACTAATTCGTCTTTTTTGCAACGCCAACTAAATATTCTACAGAAAGCGTCAAGTAAAGATCATCAATTATTGTGACTTGTCCTTCTTATTATACATTGCCACGTAATTTACTAACTCGGCCACGGATTTTATATCTTGTCACCATTTTACGTTTTACAGCTTCAACGCAATATCCTCAAAAAAATATAATTCAAGCTTCTATCGAAGAAAGAAAGAAAGCATAATTTATTATAACTTAGCATGTAAAACAATACATCATATTCTTTTATCGTGAAAATAGCCACTGCATGATTTGGCGCGAGTACGCGAGACGACAGCGACCGGCCATTTGCACCAATCAGAGAGCGCCATTCGATTCATGTGACGACGAGTTGAGTTGATCACATGTAATTGTTTATTGTCGTTCGTGCGTTCGTATTGCAATTGTTTTCGCTGTAATTAAATTAAAGTTTTCGATGAGTAATAATTAGTTATGACGTTTAAAAGTGAAAATGAAGTACCACTGTACTGTTCTGACGAGGAATTTTAAATAATATATTATATTTAAAATAATAAATGACGGTCAATGAATAAGTCCAAGAGCGAGCGTAGCGAGCTCGGGAGCTTAGGGCACCCCGACACGGACAGGTTAGGTTCGAAGGAGATGACGGGAGCTGAAGTGAGCGAGCAAAGCGAGCGAACTCAGCTCCCGTCATCTCCTTCGTGTTAGGTTACTTTAAACCCTGCATACAGAAATAGGAGCCCCGCGCAGCGGGGCTCCGTCGACTCTGTCGCATAAATACTAATCCAACTTGCACCTATTCTATATTAAAACCAAAAAATATAGTCTTTTATTTTGTCTCTCCTCAATAGCTTCTGGTAATATTAGTGGCCAATATACTATTTGATGAAATGTTTTTGCAATTTTTTTACGATCAATTTATATGGCATGAGTTACATTTTAAACGTACTGAGTTAAAAAATTAGAAGCTAAATAAATATATTTTTTGATGTCATTTAATAGTATTTTAGAAATTTACTGTTAGAATGCATGTTAAAAATTTTGATGCTAAAAAATAACCATCATGCTGAGTTGTATTTAGAGTGGTTTACATAGAAGATAACTAGTGGCTAACATAGTATTATTTAGATGCTCGTTAATTGTGGCTGACTTAGTAATTTAGAAGGCAACATACATTTTTGGGGGCGAATAATGATATTAAAAAGAAGCCTGTTTAATTAGCACCCATTAAAATCTAATTTATATTCTATCTCTGATTTGATAATTGGTAAACTGAGCCGATAGCAATATCTACTATATTGAATAACTTCCTTTATTAGTTCTACTAATTGAATTCCTACTGTTGTCACAATTGAAACTTGAATTAATGGCGACTTTGACAAATGATTCCATTATAATCTCAGTCCTCAAATTGTATAAAAGCCTATTCATACAATTTGAGGACTGAGAGTAAACAAGATTAAAAGTACCTAGTATTATGTATTAAAAAATGTCTGGCTGTATTCCTTGATCTAAAAAAAGACTACGACACCGTTTTTGTTCCAACCTTTGTGTCCAAGCTAGAAAGAATTGGAATAAGGGGGTTCCCCATTAATTTTTTTTAAAGATTCTTTATCAAAAGGAAAACAGAGAGTTGAGATGGGTAAATTTATCAGTAATGACATAGAGGTATCATTTGGCGTACCTTAAGGAAGCGTATTAGGACCAACACTTTTCTTAATGTACATTAATGACATATGCAACTTAAAAGTAGATAACGCTAAAATCTCCTCTTACGCCGATGATACATCCATTGTCTTTTATGTGAATAACTGGTCCAAAGTAAAGCTCAAAGCTGAAATAGGTATGGCTTAAATTGCTAATTGGCTAAATGAAAATCTCCTTACGTAAAATGCAAACAAAACCATTATATATAAGATAAGATAAGATAAGATAAGATAAGATAAGATAAGATAAGATAAGATAAGATAAGATAAGATAAGATAAGATAAGATAAGATAAGATAAGATAGATAAGATAGATAAGATAGATAAGATAGATAAGATAGATAAGATAGATAAGATAGATAAGATAGATAAGATAGATAAGATAGATAAGATAGATAAGATAGATAAGATAGATAAGATAGATAAGATAGATAAGATAGATAAGATAGATAAGATAGATAAGATAGATAAGATAGATAAGATAGATAAGATAGATAAGATAGATAAGATAGATAAGATAGATAAGATAGATAAGATAGATAAGATAGATAAGATAGATAAGATAGATAAGATAGATAAGATAGATAAGATAGATAAGATAGATAAGATAGATAAGATAGATAAGATAGATAAGATAGATAAGATAGATAAGATAGATAAGATAGATAAGATAGATAAGATAGATAAGATAGATAAGATAGATAAGATAGATAAGATAGATAAGATAGATAAGATAGATAAGATAGATAAGATAGATAGGATAGATAAGATAAGATAAGATAAGATAAGATAGATAAGATAGATAAGATAGATAAGATAGATAAGATAGATAAGATAGATAAGATAGATAAGATAGATAAGATAAGATTTATTTATTTTGTAAAACATGAGTACAGTAAGAAGGTCTTATATTAATATGAGGTGGCTACATGTTTTGCCATTTATGACGTACAAAATTAGTTGCACTAGACAAACAATAAAGTACAATATCAATGTCAATATGTTTTACAATTAGAAATCGCTCACAACTAGATCAAGATACATTCTTGTAAACGAGTCATGAATAGTGCCTGTACAAGTCCTATAATTAATAATGTAAAAGAAGAAGTAAAAGAAGAACAAAATATTTAGGTGTCATAATTGACCAACATTTAAGTTAGTACTCCCACCAAGAACACGTTACTGATAGAATACGAAAAATGGGATGGATATTTAAATCATTGAGATACGTGGTTCCTGCAAGTATAGCCACAAAATTGGGCTTCAAGAGAAATCTTCTCAATGAAATCTACATAGCCCTTGCAAAATCTGTGATAATCTACTGTATATCTGTATTGGGTGGAGCAGCGAAATCAAAATTTATAGACGTAGAAAGAGCGCAGAGGTCTGATAATAATAATATATTTTAAGAAAAAGAGATTCCTTCCTGAAAGTATTTATGAGATCGGTGACCTGCGCAAAGTTTGCTCTGTTGTTAACTATAATTAGCGATAATACAGATGATTTATTTCTAGAGATAACTAGGATAGAAGGCAACTTAGCTTTCATACGCGCATTAAGCACTCACCATAGTACTTTAAGCATAGATACTTTAGGTAACATGACTAGACGATTAAGATCTATATACGGTTCAGATCAATTGCTAGCGGCAGATTTAAGAGAATACTATACACTTATAAAACCTGGTTATAATTATACAGGCAAAAGAATAGTTATCATATTTAAAGTCCCAATAATCTCCCTTGATAAGTTCGAATTATATAATTTAGCAACAGTTCCCGATAAATGTATGTACACCTTTTTTTATGTGGGAGGAATTATTTGCCCTTTCATTGCAACCAATGGGAAAGTTTTCACTACAAAGAGGCTGAATGCCCGAAGTTTAGCCGGATTCATCTCTGCGAAGAGGAAGTCAACCTTCAACCGACGAGAGGATATCTGGACTGCATCCAAGGGCTCATTTTCAATCATTCTCTACATAAGTCATGCCAGCCCACTAAACTCACGCTGACCAAAAAGCCATGGAGCAATTGAATGACAGACGCTACACACTCACCTTTCCACAACCAACCCGAACCGAGCTACAATGCGAACGTCAAGAATTCATCTCTTTACGCGGAAGTTATCTCGCCACCATTCCGCAAAAATGCTTACTATGCACTGAGCAGTTTACTGTCATCAACACGAATGACCACATCAAAGGACAACCGCTGAAAATCACCGAAATACCTATGAACCTGGACATTGCCAATGAATCTATCCTACATTTAAAGTTAAATTTACTACACCTGAAAGTCTACATGAAATCGAAGATAAAATCTTAATGCAGCAACCAGTACAAATCGATCACGCAAACCTGGAACAATCGATTTATCATACGACTATCCACTTTATGTAGTAATATTCTACTGATCGTTACTCTCACCATACGTCGATATAACGTTTGCGCAAAGCTCAGAAAGCCACAATCGCGCTGAAAATCATCAATACGAAGATGCAGAATCTCCTACAATCAAGAAAATGCACCAGCAACATTCTCGCTGAAATTGCTCAAATAGTTGCTGTTCTGAGGGCCACCTGTTCTGAGCACCTCCCGTGTTACGTGCCCTGTCTACACCAAATCGGCTGAATAGCGACATGATAGCTAATTACGAACAACAGATGTTTCCACATAAAATTGCAACACAGGGGCTCTGCTGACTCGACGCCTCGTGTCGCCGCCGATCACCTACTTCCAATCTGCTGATGTCGCACCTGCGTTTCGCAATCGTTCTAGAAATGTATTTTTATAATAATTAATTTTGGCACTTCGAGACTAGCATCGTTCAAGTCTAGATTTAAAATTTAATTGTAATTTTAAAGTAATTAAACTTTTATTTAAATTAACTTAGGTTTTTTTTACGTCCTCCGGCTGTCACCTTCATAATTCGCAAAACAATAATAAAACACCGTGCTAGACCAAAAACCTATCTCAGCATGTTCAGCGATATCCAAAAATTGCCACGGATACATTCACGGAAACGGAACATACAATATTAAAAAAAACCGGCCAAGTGCGAGTCGGACTCGCACACGAAGGGTTCCGTACCATTATCGCAAAACACTGCATAAAAATCACGTTTGTTGTATGGGAGCCCCCCTTAATTTATTTTATTTTAATTTATTAATTATTATTTTTTGAAGTAAATATACAACTAAACATTCTGTGAATATTTCAAGCGTCTACCTGTTGCCGTTATTAATATCGAGCAAAAAACGGCAAAAATATCACGTTTGTTGTATGGGAGCCCCCCTTTAATATTTACTTTATACTGTTTTTAGTATTTGTTGTTATAGCGGCAACATAAATACATCATCTGTGAAAATTTCAACTGTCTAGCTATCAAGGTTCATGAGATACAGCCTGGAGACAGACGGACAGACGGATCGCGAAGTCTTAGTAATAGGGTCCCGTTTTTACCCTTTGGGTACGGAACCCTAAAAAGGAACTCGCCGGTTAAAGCTAGTACAAAGCTAAAGCAAAAGCTGCTGTGTTCTCCTAATAGATGGTATGTTCTTATTTATCCAATTTGTTTATTTTTTACCTTCGTTGCTTCCAAGGCTATATTTTATCGTAATAGATTATTTACTTCCCGAGCCCCCTCGAGATTCTTCAGTTCAAAGCACCATTTATAATATTTGATTCTCTAAATATTTAGAAATTACGCAACCTACTTTCTTTGATCTATCTTTGGATAAAGAATTTAAAAAAAAAAGTAGTTTAAAGTACCCAGACAAAACCAATTACTTTTGAGTTAAGCTATAGTACCTAGCAAGAATTCTAAATTAAATACCATGAAAAAAAAACTACTATTGGTAACGAAATATGTGTTTAATCAAAAAGTATTACCTTTTTGATTAAACACAAATAATTGACGATGCTTTCAAAATACTATACAAAACTAAATAATAACAATAAAAAAATTAAGAAAATTTAACAATTTATTCAATCGAATTTAAAAAGTATCCCATGTCCTTTTCCAGGCTATTATGATCAAAGCTTGTTCTTCATAAATTTCAAATCCGTTCATCTGTTTAGACATTATTGATTAACAAACCAATCGTACAGACGTTCACATTTATTATTGCTAGGACCTCATTGCCCAACGATGAACCTTCTTATATGACTAACAACAGCCATGAATATACATAGAAATGTCCCTACAATATTTTATCTTACACCCCCGGAGCTAAAACTAATATAGTAAGACGAAATGTGGCCACAAAAACAGGTGAATGATTTTTTGTTTTGAGTTTTATACAGACTTTAAAGCACTCGTAGGTACCTACACGACGCTTGATAGTTGCCCACCTATAATTTAAGTGTGAAAGAAATGTGTGTAGTTGCATAGTGAGGGATGAGTGCAATACCTGCCTAAAGGATTATTTCACTATCCTAACATCGAACAACGAAACTCCGGTGGAAAACGGGTTAACAAAGTCGAGGTGTTATCATCATCATTCATGATTTCAGCCAAAAGACGTTTACTGCTGGACATAGGGCTCTCCCAAGCGTCGCCAAACTGATCGGTCTTGTGCCTCTCGTATCCATCTGACTCCCACAGCCTTGACTATGTCGTCACTCCACCTAGACAGAAGCCTACCAAAGCTGCGTCTTCCGGTACGCGGTCACCACTCTAGGACTATTCGATCCCAATGACCATCCATTCTGCGAGCAATGTGCCCTGCCCACTGCCACTTAAGTTGGGTAATTCTATCGGTAACCTGGGTTCTCTTGCGGATGTCTTCATTTCTGATTCGATCACGCAAGGAAACCCCGAGCATAGCTCTCTCCGTTGCCCTTTGGGTGATTTTAAGCTTTTTGATGAAGCCCATTGTGAGCGATCACGTTTCGGTCCCATAAATAATCACTGGTAATACACACTGGTCATAGACTTTTGGGGGCTGAGTCACCCTCGTCCGTAGGAGAGCACCCCATACGATTCCCTACACGTGGCCCCCGGGTGGTGCTAATCAGGTGACTGAAACTGGTGGTAGGCTTCGGCCGAAGGCTTGCGACCACCCACCGGGCAAAGACGTACCGCCAAGCGGCCTAGCCGTGTTCCGGTACGATGCTCGGTGTAGCCAACTAGAGGAGTTGGGTCGAGATAGCTGTTCCACTGCAGGCGGACCGGTCTGACGCGCGCTGTTATGGGCGTATCGGGAGACTGGTCGCGGAGGGTAGCGGGATCCGAGACACGGTGCGCCGCTGGCCGACCGCAGGTAGTTGGGGGCCCAAGTAGTGTGCCAGCCACACACGAAAGGCTGCCCCGCCAACTGTCGAAAAATCCCGGAATGCACCATCGTGCTGGTTGGCGACCAGAAGACAGGGCCCGATGGACATTCCCGTGGGGGCTCGGGCGTCCCCGCAGTCTCCAGACCAGTACCCCATTGATGGCGTCCTACCAGTGCGTGTCTGTGGGTTGCCAGCGTGGAACCTCTTCTCACTGCCTTCTCCTCCCCTTTTTCACTCAACTATGCCAAGGAAAAGTAAAGGAAAAGCTGTACAGCGGCAGCAATCCCTGTCACACAAAGTGCACCTCAGCAACATAAGAGGGCTGCACTCAAATCTCGAAGCAGTCCATCACCACCTGGAGACTGATAGACCAGCTCTTCTTTTCCTTTCGGAGACGCAGATCGGATGTCCGTCAGACGTGTCGTACTTATTATACCCAGGGTTTACCCTGGAGCACAATTTTAAACCACGCGCGGGTGTATGCATGTACGCCCGAGACGACATCTGTTATCGGCGTCCCCGAAACCTTGAGGACTCAAGGTTTTCCGTGCTCTGGGCACTGGTGGACACAGGCCTGGATAAAATTATCTACGCCTGTGTCTACCGATCGCACAGTGGAGATCAGGAGACAACCAGTAAAAAGCGCAAGTTCGATCATGCATGGAGTACTGTTCTCATCTCTGGGACGGATCTGCCAAATACCAGCTTGATGCACTAGAGTCGATCGAAAAGCGGGCCAAGAGGCTCATCGGTGATGAGGCACTGGTTAAGTCAAAGCTCCAGAGCCTTGAACATCGTCGCCGAGTTGCCAGCTTATCGGTTTTTTATCGATTACATTTCGGGGAGTGTGCGATGGAATTGCATGATCTAATTCCGCCCAGCCCGTTTCATCATCGGACTACCAAACGTACGGCGATGCGCCATCGGTACATGGTGGACATCCCACCCATACGCACTAAACGTTTTGAGAATACTTTTATTATGCGTACAGCTAAGGAGTGGAACTCCCTGCCGGAGTCTGTGTTTCCCGATAGCTACAATCTAGGGGTCTTTAAGTCAAGAGTGAATAGGTTACTTCTAGGCAAGCGCGATCCATCGTCGACCACATAATCGCTTACCATCAGGTGAGATGGTGGTCAAGCGCGAACCTATATCAAATAAAAAAATAAAACTTTAATTTTGAGACACTGTTGTAAGTTGGAAGAGAAGATACCGCGCAACTTGCCGGACGCTGACCAGCCGAGTCAGATTCGACGGTTGACTTCTTTCTCGAAGATGGCCCTACCCAACCGGACCGTTTGTCCCGGTTAGACTTAATCTTCCACAACTTTGAGTGTAGTCTCCGACCTTGATAGATGTGGGTATAACATGGGCAGTCAACATCACTTTGGTTTTGTCCATGTTCATTTTAAGACCCATTCTTTCAGAAGCTCTACTGAAGTCATCGCGCATTGTACTGAGGTCCTCCATGGTTTTGACTTGGCCATGATCACTATATCTTCGGTAAATCTGAGGTGAGTGATGTACTCGCCATTGACGTTGATGCTAAGCCCTCTCCAGTCCAGAACCTTGAAGACATCCTCCAGTGCAGCGGTGAACAGTTTCGGTCATATGACTTCCCTGTCTCAAACCTCGTTGCAAAGGGATAGGTTCCAAGGTCTGATACTGATGTAGGACTGCCATCGTGGCGTTTTTGTACAAACACCTCGATGTACCGGTAGTCGATTTGGTACCGGTGGAAAGACTACAGTACAGCACAAGTCTCGATCAAATCGAAGGCTTTTTCGCAATCCACAAACGCTAGGCAAAGAAACAGGTTATTCGATTCTAAGATTCTAAAGCCTTTTCGGAAACCAGTTTGTTCGGGAGGCTCGAAATCATCAAACCTGCGTGCGAGACGATTCGTGATGACTCATGAAAACAGCTTGTAGACATGGCTAAAAAGTGAGATGGGCCTATAATTTTTCAACCGGGAATTGTCGCTCTTCTTGAAAAAGAGTACCACCACACCCCTGCACCATGCCTGTGGCGTTTTTCCCTCGAGTATGGTAGAATGAAACTGCTTCTGAAGGGCCTTAAGTACCGGTTTTCCACCCGCCTTCAAAAGTTCGGCCGTAATTCCGATATCACCCGGCACCCAGTTGTTCTTAAGCTATTTCAGAACCATTCTAATCTCGCACGGACTGACGTCTGGGATGTCTTAACTATAGAGTTGGGTCAATCTAGCTTTTGCTTCGTTTGCTAGATTCGCAACGGGTTTGCTGATTGACGCGTATAACTGCCCATAGAATCTCTCGATCTTCCTCAGAAGCTCCGGTTTGGAAGATACGATCTTGCCATCGTCGGTCTTCAGTTTCGTAAGCTGGCTCCACCCAAAAGTCAGATCTCTTGCAGAGACCTTGGAGCCTTTATTCCACTCAATCGCGTCTTTATTACTCTCGGTATTAAAGCAGCGAGAGCTTGAGAGTATGACCGGAGA
The DNA here is from genome assembly GCA_945859665.1 of Anorthoa munda. Classification (NCBI taxonomy): domain Eukaryota; kingdom Metazoa; phylum Arthropoda; class Insecta; order Lepidoptera; family Noctuidae; genus Anorthoa; species Anorthoa munda. The sequence goes on along the minus strand of OX243907.1, from coordinate 1,891,914 downwards.
GTACGACGGGTGTTGAAAAACTTTGACCTGACCATATGGACAGTTTCCACGAACCCATCGTTGTAATCGTCCACGGAGCTCCTTACTCGAAACGATTCTGAAGTTTGAGCTGAGCTGAGAGACGAGGTGTAGTAGACACAAAACGAGTTTCTCGAGAAATGCAGAATACGTAGCAACTATGTATATGGTCTATGCTTTTCCCGCTTGTTTTGTATGAACAAGGCCTCGCTACTGCTAAACTCAGTCTGTTAGATATATTTGCACTACTCAGTTTCCAGATACAGCTTTGGTGGAAAGATTCACGCCGATAAACTTATTTGACTTAGCTTAGACGGGGTTCCTCGCACATTTGGTGTGTTCTTTTATTTATTTTAAATTTAAAAAACTTGATATGGCTCTTATAATATTGTTGCGTTATGTGAAATGACTGCGCTTTAAAAATATCTCAAACTTTGAGTAAAAGTATGCTTCTTTTTCTCATAAGGAGGTAACAGGTAGGAAAAAACAGCGTAATACTACTTTTTTGCGATTGCACATGGTCCCATATATTCAGATATAGAGGTAGCTCAGGGATTTGAATTTTATTTTGTTAATATTCCTCTTAAAACTACAGCAGCCTTAAACTCCTCACCCGCACACTCTGCTGCCTTACTTAGAAAGAACGTAAATGCGTGCCCTTCGGATTTCAAGTTTCAACATACAAATCCCCAGGCTATTTTAAAAGCTTTTAAAGATCTTAAAATATAAACAAAACACAGGATCTTTGGGGACTATCTGTAAAAGTGTGTAAACCAATCATTGAAACTATTGCACCCTATTTATCTTTCTTAATTAACACTAGTGTCGATCAAGGACTTTTTCCGGGCCTCATAAAACACAGTAAAGTAGTTCCATTGTTTAAATCCGGGGATAGCAAAGAGGCCAATAATTATAGGCCAGTGTCAATTCTGCCGGTTACCTGCCGGTTATAAGCTGGACTTTGTCAATCAAACAGTTTTCCTGGGAATCACTTTAGACGACAAATTGCAATGGGGTTCTTACATAACATCCCTTGCGGGTCGGCTAAGCTCGGCCGCTTATGCTGTTAGAAAGATAAGACAGTTAACGGATGTAGAGACCGCGCGTTTCATCTATTTTAGTTACTTTCACAGCATTATGTAATACGGTATTTTATTGTGAGGTCGGGCGGTTAAGTCACCGAGAATCTCTTAGGGAACTATTTAAAAATATTAATATTATGTCAGTTTCTTGCCAATTCATTTATGAAAATAATGTAAGGAAAAATATATATCTCTTTAAGAAAGTCAGTGATAGACACAATTGTAATACCAGAAATAAAGATAAGTTAGATCAACTATCTTATAGACTAGCTAAAGTACACTCATCTTTCATATGGTACTTTTTTTTGTCTAATTTCTCCATGGCAATCTATTGCACACAACAATAAGCCACTGTTTGGCTAATATTTTATCTGGTTAAGGCTTGTAGCATGGAGAGACACTTCTCAGATGAGTGTCTCATTCTATCCTGACGAATCTATCCTGAAGAGTTGGTACACTATGTCTCTTTAGTCTTCGATATTGGAGACCTTGGTCTCCACTCAGTCTGACAGCAAGCTCATATTTGTGTTTTAATAGTCTTTTCTGGTAGGCATCGCTATATTTTGCTATATCCTGCTTGACAGTCGGTAGTTTTATATCAAGGTATATGATCTTGTTACTGATATATTAGGGTTGTTAAAGATAGCCCTCAGTGTTTTTGTTTGAAATATTTCCAATATCTCTAAGTTACTGTTGCTGGCTGTACCCCAGAGTTGTATGCCATTGTGGTTTCAGGATGGCTTTGTATTCTTATAATACAAAGTCATCTTGAAACCAATATGGACTAACAACTTGATGTCTGCTCATTTGTGAGTGGCGTCCGATTAGCCAGTACATATTACGCAGTTTTATATCTAGTTGCTTCCTCTTTGTCTAAATGTGTTTTTGCCATGTCAGCCATCTGTCCAAGTGCATGCCTAAGTATTTTGCATTATCGTCTAACGGGATTTCCTCATTATTAAGTGTAACTGGTGGACATGTGTCACTCCTGAGAGTGAAAGTTACTTGTGTTGACTTACTTTGATTTGCGTGAATTCTCCAAGTTTTAAGCCAATCTTCTATTTTGTTAATGACATGTTGTAGGTGTTTGTGTGTGTGGATAGCAAAGTTGTATCGTCTGCATATGTTGCGATCGTTGTCCTGTCTGTTGTTGGTAGGTCAGCAGTAAATATTATATATATAATGGCCCAGTAAACTTCCCTGTGGTACTCCTGATTTAATCTCATACAAGTCTGAAATTTCATCGTGCTGCTTTAATTCAAAACATCGTTTACTGAGATAGGACTTTATAATGCGAAAAACTTGAGTGATGGAGCATTTTTTTAACTTTGTATAACAGGCCCTCATGCCATACTTTGTCAAAGGCTTGGCTTATGTTCAAAAATTCTGCTGAACAGTATTTCTTTTCCTCCAGTTCTCTACTTATAACCGCGACGATTCGGTGTACTTGCTCAATTGTTTCATGAGTCTCCCGGAACCCAAATTGGTGATTTGACATAATATCATTCAGGTGAACTTTCATACTCTTCATTATGATCTTCTCGAGAAGTTTGCCCAGTAGAGGTAGGAGACTTATAGGACGATATGAAGCTACTTCAGTAAGTGGTTTATTCGGTTTAGGTATCATTATGACCTGCGCTATCTTCCATTGTCCTGGAAAGTAATTCAGTCTTAGGCAGGCATTGAAAATGTTAACGATTGCTTCTATACCCTTTTTAGGCAGATGTTTCAACAGAACGCTGTCTATACTGTCGTATCCTGGTGATTTTCCATCCTTGAGGTGTTTTATTTCACGTGCTACTTCAATAGGACTCGTGTGTTTCAATGGGAGACACATTTGCTCTGCACTTCACAGATAGCTTTTTATTTCAGCGTTGTGCTTAGGCCTTAAATCAGGAAATGGTTGAAATACGCGAGTTAGGTGTTCAGCAAATATAGTAGCCTTCTCCATGTTTGATTTCGCCTAGTTCCCATTTGTTTTTTGTTGGGGTAATTTGACCTACTGGGCACGTTTTAATTTTTGAGTTGCCTTCCACAGCAAATAGTTAGTGTCTGAACTTGAGGTTAAGTTAGACAGGAAAGCTTGGAGGTTATTGTTGGTAAAACTGATAAGGTCTTTTAGTTCATTAGAAGATTTGTTGAACGCTGTTTTGTCTACCAGATATCTAGTTCTGTGCCAGATTTTTCTTAAATTACGACGTTCCAGTATTTTATCTCTGATGGTTTTTGGATATTCATTGTTTGAGGTATCTTTTTTCGCACTTTTGTGGAGATAATAGCTGCTTCATGAATTACTTTATTTAGGTTTTCAATAATCTCTTCTATGTCTGCAACTGTTTTTAATGCTCTTAAGAGCTCCTCATTGTGATTTCATCCTGATACATCTTCCAGTTAGTGTTTTTGTTGTTTAGTCTTTCTACCGGTTGCACTAAGACCACTGTTGTGCTAACATTCAATATTACTGAAATGTGGTCAGATGACAGATCCGTGCAGGTTGCAATTGTCATGTAGTTTCGACTTATATTTTTAGTAATATAGAAGAAGAGCAGATCAGGAATTTTAAGTCGATCAGTTGGCCAGTATGTTGGTTCACGTGAGGTCATGCACTCGATTCTTAAATTTTGTATTGTGCCATGTAGTTGCCTTCCACGGTACGTGATTAGACGAGAGCCCCAAAAAGTGTGTTTTGCTGTCCAATCCCCACCGCAAATATATCTGGACCCAAGGGAAGAGAGGTAATTATTGTAGTCATCTCTAGTCAACCTGTGTCTGGACGGACAGTACACAGCAGAAAAGGTGGTCTCGACTTTCTCGCTGACGACTACTTTTATTGACGTAGCTTGTATTTTATCCGATTGGTATTTTCCATTTCATAATGTTAGATGTTATTTTTTATAATTACTGCAGTTCCACCATGACTATTTCCAGATGAGTGGTTTGTTGTGTATACTGAGTAATTTTGTAAATTGAAGTGAGAATATTCAGTGAATCTTGTTTCAGAAATAAGTGCTATGTAATTTTTTTTTATTTGGAAAAATGTTTGAAACTCTTGACGACGTTCCGTCAAGCCGTTGGTGTTCCAAGTGACAATTCGGAGGGTATTAATCACTTGATTTCTAGGCTTGTGACAAGCAGGATCATACGGTCCATCATTTTGTCCATCATGATCATCATGATTTGTTGAAATTTGGCGAACATTAGTTCATGTCTGACTGGAAGGTTTTCCAGATCGGGTAAATTTTGAATTGGTGGTCGATTTTTTATTACATCTGCATAGCTTCTTTTATCTTTGAGGTCAGAATATCCTCAAAGATAAAAGAAGCTAAGCAGATGTAATTGTTTTAATATTTTTTCCTTGTATTCTTTGTATTTTGTACAACCCTTATAGCTTGCGGGATGTCTTTCTAACAGTTTGCACATGTCGCATCTGTTTCTGATATTTTGGTGCACGAAGAGGTAGGATGATGGTTGCCACATTTTTCACACCTAAATGGCCTAAAACTCTGATTTTTGGTATGTCCAAACCTCTGACATCTTTTGCATTGCATTTTTTTTTATAAGGAACTTCAAATGTCAGTCTCGTTTGGCTTAAATATATATATTTCTTTATTGTTTGGTTCTAAGTCCACAAAGCAGACTGGTAATGGTTCTTTGGTCGACTTGTGTAAAACGTTTACTATTTGTCTAACTTCATGTCCTTGTTCTTATAGTTCTTACTTTATTAGAGTAGTATCTTCGGTAGAGTGTAGCCCCCGTAATACAACTCTGTATGCTATGCCACATTTTAATTTATAGGTATAATGAGATATATTGTTTGCCATAAACTGCTCGCTGATAGTTTTGTAGGTTTGGATATCATTTGGCATTAGCTTGATGATATGGCCAGATCTTAAAGTTGTCATTTTATATGATTTCTTGTCAACAATTTTATTTTGTGTAACTTTTAATGCTATAACATCCATGACTCCTGTCACAAAAATTTGTTCAGGCTTTGGTATATACTCATTAATTTAAACAGGTTCTTCTGTTTCTTCACTGTTTAACATATCACATTTGTTGTGTGTTGGTATAGTGTAGTTTGGTGCATTCTTTGATTTCTTTGTATTGTCACTTTATATCGGACTTGTTTCCTTTCTCTTCTGACATTTATGAGGTACTTTGTCGTTTTGCCACGGAGTTAAATAGTTCTCCGCATCGTTATCAGGGTCTCTTTCCTTGCTTAAAGATTGTTTACCGCTGGCTTTACTTGCTGCGACTGATGGTAGACTGTTACTACGGTGTCTGATGAATATAGTTTTGTTCAATTGCTGTTGGATCATATTTTTAGGATTATTTTTATGTGTTATATCATCATAAGTACGTGAGAACCATGATCCTATTTATCAAATTAATGAATTCACCTGTTAATGCTTTTTTTACTTTACTTTTTTAGTTTTATTTTTGGGTGCATCGTCCTCACATATATGAATTTATTAATGTATGTACTTATGTAAATATTGTAAAACACCATTTTTTTTTAAAGTGTAAGTGTGGAATTTTTGTGCGTTAATTTTAATTTTTAATTGTTTGTCGTTCAAAAGTGCCGCTTATTGGCCTAGTTGAAATAAATGTATTTGATTATTGGTATCGAGTGACACAAAAAAATATTAATGCCAGTCAGTTCTTAAATAAAATTAATCTAGGCGGTAAATTAATTTAATATAGATCGTCAAGGACTTATGAGTAATACAGAGTGGTTTTAATTTATTTGCATATTTCAGGAGGGGAAAGTAGATATGAATATGAATAACTATGCCTTAACACCTATGTAGTGAATAATAGATTAATTTCAAGGTTGGCTTTGAGAAAATTGGGTATAATGTTTTATATTCATGAGTACATTCACTCATTCACTTTGGATTTCAATGAATGAATAAATTGACAGCACATTAACTTTTCACGATAACAGTCGCAACCCTACGTTTTATTTTTCCTTTGCGGTTTCATAGCCTCACACAATAGGTTTCATAGCAACAGCCTAGTCACCAAATAGAATCGAACACGAGCTTTAACAGGTTTTCAGTAGAACTCATTAATTCAATGTTATACAACACTTCTTGTGTAATAAGTGAGTAACAGTTTCGAGGAACCTATCGAATATTGTGTAGTATTGATTTTCTTGATAAGAACATCAAAGTTTTGAATAGACAAACGTTAGGCTCGATTTCTAAATTCATGGAACGAATGATGTAGGTACAGAGAAACCTGGATACGTGGGCCCTGGATGTGTGAGAAACCACTACTTCAGTTACAGATTACATTATATTGAGGTACCGGCAATTTTACTTTGAAATGTCTCTGTTGCTAAGGAAAATAAACTATAATAGCTGATAAATTACTTTCAACGTTAACGACAATATACTAACTAATCATTCATCATCATCATTATTACAGCTAAAAGGCGTCCACTGCTGGCTGCCAGGCGTCGCCATATTGACCGATCCCGTGCGTCTCGCATCCAGCGCTTTCCCGCAACCTTAACCAGATCATCGGTCCACCTCCGTGGGAGGCCTTCCAACGTATCGTCTTCCAGTTCACGGTCGCCATTCCAGAAATTCCGGCCCCATCGGCCATCCGTTCTGCGAGCAATGTGCCCTACCCACTGCCACTTAAGTTCGGCAGAATGCTTTATTTGTAAACATAGGTCAAATTACAATAGAGTGCGAGATGTTACAAATAGGTAGATTCTCTATGTTTTGCACAGAGGCGTACACATATATTTTAATTAACATTGTCGAGTTCAAAATACAATCAATTTCAAATTAAATTATAGATAAATGTCAAATAGATTATGTTACTTGTCATATTAATGCTATTGTCAAACAAAATTCTAAATCAATCAAGGTGTACAAAAATATTTTAATTAATATTTTCGAGTTTAAGAATACAATCAATTGCAAATAAAATTATATAGAAATGTCAAATATATTACGTTACATGTCATATTAATGCTATTGTCAAACAAAATTCAAAATCGTCAAAATAGGTGAGGTGATGCACAATTGCCTGAAGCCGTAATTATAGAATTGTCGTCCAAATATTCCTGTAATGATTAATAGCATTTATTTATCAAAATTCTTAATAATTCTGTTTTGAAATTGTCCCGATTTAACATTTTTATTCTTTCAGGTAGTTTGTTGAATATTTTTGTGGCCATACAGAAAGTACTTTTATTCATTAGTGCAGTTTTTCCATAAGTCACTTCAAGTTCTGACTTATTTTTATCGCGTAATTTTCTGTAGTTACTTTTAGTAGCAATTTTATATAATGAAATGTTAGATTTGACAAACATATTTGTTTCGTATGTGTCTGTGCTTTTAAGGCCACACATAGCTCTGACACATCTTTTTTGGGCTCTAAATACGAGTTGTTTATCTACTGAATTGCCCCAGTATATTACGACATATCTGAGTGTTGATGCAACATAGCCGTGATAGGCTGTAAGTACGGATTCTAGGCTCACTATTTTCAAATACTCCAAGTCAAATTGTTGTCTATATTAATACCAAGAAATTTAGTAGCAGTAGTTGGTTCTATTTTTGTCCCTAAGTAGCTAATGTCAAGGATTTTATTGGGGTACCTTTAATAAAAATGCATGATTTTAGATTATTGTTGTCAAACCATGATATAATTCTATTAAATGTCATATTTATTTCATTTTCATAATTATTGGGCTCAATGATTACGGTGCTATCATCGGCAAACAGTACCATGGGGTGGTTTATTTGCCTCGAAAGACCATTTATGTAGAGCAAAAAAAGGGGGGGTCCTAGCTCGCTACCCTGAGGAACGACGTATTTAATTACCTCGCTTTCGGAGCGATATTTTTTCTCGTAACTGGTAACCAGGATATTTGTGCGATTTCTACAAATTGCTTTCTGTCCGTTAAGTAAGATCGAATGAGATCAAGTATATTTCCCCTGATACCATATTTTTCAAGTTTATGTATTAGTATAGGATAATCCACATAATCAAAAGCCTTAGTTAGATCCATATAGATAGCGTATACAGGATTTCTCTTATCTACATTTGACAAAATGGGACTATTTAGGAAGCTCCAATTCAGAGTTTAAGGTCCGAGATCGCGCGGCAGGCACCCTTTCAATAGACTGACCAAATCAAATCTGCAGTAGGCAGTCGATTGCATGAGTGCACACGAGTCCCATTCGATAAAGAGCGATGGCGTAGCATTGTCAAGTGAATCATGGTAGCCCGGTGTCTCACTGCAACATGACAACCACGCTCAGTTTGCCAGGCCTCCATCACTCCTCACGTAGGCATGATATAAGTAAGTGCCTACCGCTTCGAGCATCGCCGGCGATGCTAAGATCAATGGGTTGTCCGTTGTCGCATGCCTTGGATCGCGCACGTACACTTGGTGGTATCTTTTCTTTCTACATATTTATCGTGTAAAATATTATTCATTTATTAATCTTAGGGATAATTCAAAGTACATAAAAAAAAAAAAATCGTCTATCAGATTTAATAACCGACAAAACAACGAAATTTCCTCCAACGGCGCCAAATCGACTACCGGTACAGCGAGGTGCTGAAGTGTTTGTGCAAAAATGACAGCTCCGACTTCAGGATCAGACTTGGCATCTATCCTTCTGCAGCGAAGTGTGAAACTGTTCACCGCTGCACTGGAGAATGTCTTCAAGGTTCTGGACTGGAGAGGGCTAGGCATCAACGTCAATGGCGAGTAAATCACTCACCTATGGTTTGCCAACGATATGGAGGTCATGACTGAGACCATGGAGGACCTCAGTACACTGCTGGGTGACCTCAGTAGAGCTTCCGAAAGAGTGGGTCTAAAAATGAACATGGACAAAACCTGATAAGGAAAAGTTGATATTGAATTCCCATGTTGCACACACTCCTATCGAAGTCGGAGACTCTGCACTCGAAGTTGCGGACGATTATGTCTACTAGGGAAAATCGGACCATTTAGGTAGGTCCAACTTCGAAAAAGAGGTCAACCGACGAATTCGACTCGGCTGTGCTCGGGAAGTTGAGAAAAGTTCTAGAGTGCGACCGCATACCGGAAGAGGCAGCGTTGGAAAGCCTCCCTCTAGGTGGAGCGTCGACCTGGTCAAGGCTGCGGGTGTCCGGTTGATGCGAAACGCACAGGACCGATCAGTGTGGTGACGAGTCTTTCTAAACGGACGGTAAAATAATAAACCAAGGCAACATAAATTAAGTCATTAGTTTTTTAACAAGTATAAATTTGCCTGTGAATTATCCTTTGTTCAATGAGCACAAGTTAATATAATCACAAGGCCATTCATCGAGCGACACACTTTCCTATTGATAAAACCTTCCATTTTGGGCTTAATCCTAAAATAAATCTTGTTTACAAACATAATTTTCTAAGTAAAATAAAGAGTAACTAGAGGAAAATTTGTTAACAGTTTTTAAATAACGCGTAACAGACTAAAGACAAAATCTAAATACCGGCCAAGTGCGAGTCTTATTCGCGCATAGTGTTCCGTATGAACAGCTACATTCACTAAAATAAATAGACAACATTACTAAGATTCATAAACAATGAAAGCACCGAATATTGCTCTAACGAAGAAACAAAATTAACTTTGCCGTTCAAAAACTGTTGCCCCCATAAATCAATAAACATTTATTTACTTATTTAATTACATTTTATAAGTAGGTCGACTATTACTCGTAAACTTGTAAAGCCTACTTAGCTGTGATAATTTGCCTTTTAATTTCGTCATATATACTACTGCCGTGATTTTTTTCACATATCAAAAAGCAACCATTTATTTGGCAGCCCCCAGGCAACAAAAACTAACAATTTAAAGCTTAATTTTACGCAGACGTATATAACGAAAAATGCTTTATACAAACCGGCAGGCTTATTACGTATCTTTTGCAAGAGCAAAACGATAGCGATTTTTGCGCAATAATTGCTCTTCAATACAGAAGTTTTAGAGTTATTTGCGGTTTTTTTTAAAATAAGTGCATTTGACAAACAGCGAACGATTAGCAAACCATTAAGTAGGACCTACCATACCTACACTTTTTTTTTTTTTTTATCTGTTATAGGCTTGCGCTTGACCACTATCTCACTGCAGGTAATTCCGACTTTAATGACATAAAGCGTTTGATCGCTTTCGTTTTGCTCTTGCAAAAGATACGTAATAAGCCTGCCGTAATATTTTAACGATACCCCACACCATAGGATAGAGGAAAAAAAAAACATACCCACTTTACGTGTACGTTTTTCATGGTTTTTTTTACCACTTTGTCGGCGTGATTAATATGTATATTCATGCCAAATTATATATTATTATTATAATTATATCTTTTAGTACTATGAGTATCTGGTCCAAGCTGCGGACGGACGGACAGACGGACATGGTGAAACTATAAGAGTTCCTTGTTGGTTACGCAACCCTAAAGAGGAATCATTGGTCTAGCCATTATGAACAACTTTTACTATGGCACCAAACCTGAAATCGCGAAAAAGAAATCAACTGCTCAGTACATTTTGTCGTGCTATGCAAACAGTTTGTAACAGAACAAACGCAAACACAACATATTTGTGCATATATATGTTGTGTGTGCGTTTATTCTGTAAAACGTATTTTTTGTTACATAGAATTATATAAAAACAGGAGAAGTGGCAAGGGGGCGTGCCGGTGTCCGCGCGACGTGGTCACCGCGACCATGTAATAGGCAAGGCTAGGTTTTAGTTTTCAAAATACATTGCTCCTTAACCACTACCTAAGTTTGTTGCTAATTGACTGAACAAAGAATGTAATAATCACAAACGATACATTATTATGCGGATGCATCGCGTAGTACGGCCCCTGCTTCTTGCGACGAGTAAGTGATGTGCTTGTGCAGATGTTTTTGTTTGGGTAAGTTGTACGATGCTTGGTAAATATACGTTGTGTTTGATGGGATAAGTTTTATAATTGATTGTGTAGTACGTTCTGATTAAAAAATGCGGGTATGTGCATGACTGCGTATCTATTGCTTTTACAGAACTGCATGTTTAGTAGTTGCCGTGTGGCAGGAGCATACTGGAGACACAGGTTTCCGATATATTTTCGTCTACCGGGCATATCTCCTTTCTTATTATATCTATGTTTTGCTGTTACATTCTTGACAATTTACCTGTCACGTTGTTCAAGCACCTCAAATCTTCGAATTCACAAATACGCGTCTTTTTTTCTGTAACAAAACGGTAATCTTACTAATATTATAAATGTAAAAGATTATATAGATGTGTGTGTGGGTGTATGTTTGTTTCTCAATTACGCTAGAAGGGCTGAACGGATCTGGATGAAATTTGGCACAGACATAGATTGAGACTTTTCATCCCGGTATAATGTTCCCTTGGAATAATAAAACACTTTAAACGCGGGCGAAGCCGCTGGCAGAAGCTAGTTAGTTCAAACTACTCAAAAGTGTAGACTAAGATCAAATATGTGGATTACACGTTAGTTATAAAACTTTAACCTTGATCTTCTATCAGCGATGGCAATAATCGAAATGTCAAAATGTAGGCGTTTGATCACTTGACATTTAGATAGTGCTTGACATTCCTAAATTTTTTAATTTTTTTAACTATTAATGTACAGACACGTCATAATAAAGATACAAGACGAAGAAGGAACACAAAATAGGTACAAATGTACGCTTATTTCAAATAAATCTCTTCTAGCTTACCTGCGAGAGGCGACTTGAAAAAAAAAAATATAGACATCGGTTGTAGAGAGAAAATAAAAAGAAAACTATAAAATAGAATAAAAAATAACTAATTAATAAATACTCTCCTATACATGCATATTAATAAATTAAATATAACAATAATAAATGTTAAATAATATCGTAAAATAAATAATATTAGATTATTATTTGCAATTTTGACGGATTGGAAAGATAGTGTTCTTTCGAAAAACAATATATCAAGGGAATTTAACGCGATGATTTCGATTATTTATTTACCCATTTTTCCGTGATATATCAATTTCTTTTTCGCGTTTCATAATTGAAAGTTTTAAAGTTAATAGTGTTCTATCACCCTCTTTTTAAAAACAGAAAGAGTTTTGCAGTCCTTAATATCAGGCGTGCGCCTTTGTCGACGTTTTATAAGTGCCCATGTACGCCTATGTAAAATAAAAATAAAATGATTTGATTTGATTTGTACATAGTTCCACAACCGCACCGGGTGCACGGTAAGGGAGTAGGAGTAAAAGTCGGTAGTATGGGAAGGGGTTTCTAGGAGATACTTAAGACGCGACCTGCACAGTGCGTCGGAAGGACGAGAGTAGCAGAAGCGTTCCCAGAGGCAGGAAGTCGATTTTTGTTTCTTTTTCCAAACTCTATGGTCATATATGTGACGTTTTGTTGATAAAATTATATGTTGTCTAGAGCCCCTGGCCTATTGTAATACAAACTACGAAGTCTACAAAAAAGTGGTGTACAATAAAGTATACAATAAAGTCTATATAAAACAAGATGCCAGCTAAAACTTGTTCGTTACCACTAACATCCAACATAAATACCGTTTCTTTTGAAAGGGAAAATAGTTTCACTTGTTTCATTTAATTAGCTCAAAGTGCATCTTCTGGCTTGTTTATACTGAGGACTTATAAGTCTACATAAACTGAGCAGAGAAGTTAAGACCCCAAGCTTGTGGTTTTATCTTTACTGAATAGTCTTGTGAATACCAAGTATTTTGAGTTGATGCTCTCCCGATGCAAGACAAAATCATTGCGGTAAACAAACAAGCACGGTTGAATAAATCAACTGCAATTTTAAACCGCTCAACTTAAGTTTTAATCAAAATATTTATTTAACAGTAAGTCGGTGGTATTTTTTTACTATATTGTTACTAATGTACTACTCGCTCCATGTCAAATACTAATGCTCAACTGCATACAACTTGACTAGACGCCGACTACAACATAATTGGGAAAAGGCAAGCCAGATTCAGTCAAAGTCAAATCGTTTATTTCAATAAGGCCTTTAAGAGGCACTTTAAAAAAATTAAAAATAAAAATAACATTTTATCATTTTTATCTGTTACTGTAAAAGCCCAAACTACGGTAAAACCTAGAATTTAACGGTAAATCTTAAGATTTACCAAGTCTTACTGGTAAACATCTGAAATTATCTATGACTAGCTTTTGCCCGCGGCTTTGCACGCGTAGACTACATGCTTCTCCTTTTCATATTTTAACAGTATGTAGAGAAAAATTAAAAAATTATGTAATGCGAAAGTGTTTCTTAGGACAGACTTATACCTACCTACTTTATCATCAATACGCTTTATCCTTGTCCCGTCCCTATCCCTTCACTATTTCTGTGTTTATCCATTTTGGATGTCGACGCCAATATCACCAGACTATTTGATGAGCTAACACGCTACATAGAACTGTCCACTGCAAAAGCAATTCGCCCTCAAATCTACACCAGCATACTCCAGAATTTGCCCTTGAGCCTTATTTATTGTCATGGCGAAGCAGATTTTCCCGTCCCTATTTAATTCCTATATTTATGCGTTTAGCCATTTTATAGTTACCAACAGACTTTAAAGTATTGAAAGTATTTTTTATAATTTTTCCTTTGTAACGGAAGGACTTTTGTACACAACATTTCATCCCCCACGAACCGCCCCCCCAAGGACGGAATTCCCAAAAGACCTTAATTTGCGTTTGACTTTAATCTTCAGCCCAAACCCAAAATTAGAAAATCCTAACTTCAAAACTGACCGACTTTCATACAAACTTTCATTCCCTATTTCACCCCCTTAAGGGTGGAATTCACAAAAATCCTTTCTAGTGGATGCCTGCACAGTATAAAGTATCTATGTGCAAAATATCAAGTCTCTAGACGATTTCATTATTCCCATGACTTCATCCCCCTTTTCACCCTCATGGGGGTAGAATCTTGAAAATCGCTGAGACACGTGTAAATTATTTTTTAATCTTCAACCTAAACCTAAAATATGCAGATCCTGACTTTAAAACTGACGGATTTTCATACAAACTTTCATCCCCTATTTCACGCCCTTAGTAGTGGAATTTCCAAAAATCCTTTCTTAGTGATCACCTACACTACCAAAGGAACCTTCATGCCTAGTTTCATGATTCAGTCATAATTTCGGGCTTGGATCAGCAATCACACGGTAACTTAGGATAACATTTGTTTCATGATTAAAAATAGTACATGATTTAAAAACATTTCCCGTTGAAAAATCACGTTGGTATTTTATTGTTAATTAATTAATAAGTAAAGTCAATCAATCAGTATTTTATTGGTCTCATCATCTTGCATCTATATATAGTATATTGTATCTATATCTTGTATCTATATATATATAGTGTGTCACAGACATAACAATATTTGAAAATTTACAAGTCAAGATTGCTAGTAAAAGCCCGTAAATCTTGGGTTTGACCGTAGTTTGGGCTTAACATATCCATTATTATACTAAATAATGGACACATATATTTTTTACATTATTAGATTACTATACTTTAAGTATAGTAATCGTTAAACTTCCTAATAAATTCTATAAACTTGTGTAGTTGTGTCCTAATTCCTAGTAACTAGTGTACTGTACATGTGACAATGGACTGTATCAGCAATCAATTCTTTTTTTATCTTTTTTTAATGCTCATGCATACTGCTCTACCACGGTGAAATAGTGCAGTTATGTAGGAATCCAACCCACTAAAACGCCACGGTATCCACCTGTGCCGCTTATGGCGGGCCGTGTTCCCGCCGCCGCCCGCACGCGTTAACACTCGTCCGTGAACCCGTTGCGCTTGGAAGTCCGGACTAGGGAGTACCCCCATCGCCGGCGTACCAGAACTCATTACACGCCGTGACCACCCCAGGGACCAAACCAGGGTCTATTGAGAATTACGTCATCAATCATAAAATTTTGCGTGCGGATTTAGTACATAGGATACCTACTTTTTTAATACGATTAGTACGTTCCAATGCGATAATTTTAGACTTTTAGGTGGGCGACATTGTTGGCAAAAGCTAATATTAAAAGACATCTTACCTCTCGGATATTTATAAGGCACACACTCACAAGCTTCGATATAATTCTTCATCCTACACTCCGTAACGCAGGTCTCGTAGCTATACCGGTTTGTATGGCTGAGGGTCACCTCATCATGGAACCAACAGCCCCTGGTCATGGGTTCCACTCGGCGCACGTTGGAGTCGCTCTGGAAGACCATAGGTTCCACCTTGATGTCTAATGACTCTCCAAAGGTAATGTATCTATAGAGAATGGTCGTTTCTGGGTAGTCGTTTGGGTCACTGATTAGGACCTGAAAAGGAATAGTTGCTGAAAACATATCATTATATCAATAACAAAAAAAAGTACGTTATGTTACTGTTTCCGTCATGTCTGTAGCTGCACCAAAGCCGCCATTTACGAACTAATGACATGACGTCACATAAATCCTGCATCGCGAAAGCAAAGTTTTCGGCGCGATTTAAACACATACAACAGTCCGACAATAACCGTTGGGCAGTTGCCCGGACCAGACACAACACCCGTCTGGTCGGAGGATCCTCCCTTTTCTATGAAGGTTTGTGAGGCTTTTCACCCAGTTCCAAATGTCGATATCAAGGTACTTCTTTGTGTTGATGTTTGATTATTTAAACATATTTTATACTACATACTGCCCGCGGCGTTACCCATTTGAAAACTATTTATTAATCAGTCCATTCTTCTATGGAATGCACTTTCTCTCGATATCAGAACGGTCACCAGTCAGTATATATTTAAGCGGAATTAATTTCTACACGAATAGCAGAGTCATCTCAATATAAAGCCTTTCTATTATTTTATAATATATGTCATGGACCACGTGATTAATCAGGGCACTATGTATAATGCCCGAGCATTATGAATCTAGTCTAGTCAAATCAGGCAATATAACAAATACTGATTTTAACTTATATATTTATCACTTTGTCTGGTCATTATGAATATTGCTACGTAACGGTTGGGCAATTCAATAATTATGGTCAATGAATTCAAAATCAATTTTTTTTTTTTTATTTCACATAGGCCTACATGGGCACTTATAAAACGTCGACAAAAGGTGCACGGTTCGGGTTGGACGTATCCTATGGAGAAGAACCAGCAAGAAACTCCACGGTTACTCTTTTAAAAAATGGTTTGGTTGTACAATATTTCCATGTTACAGCATTAGTGGTTATATGGAGGGACAACGTAGGCCCGACAGTAACTCCTCATCATCATCTTCCTGCCCTTATCCCATGTTACTTGGGGTCGGCGCAACACGTTTGCTTCTTCCATACCGTCCTGTCCCCCGTCAAGTTATTACTGACTCCCTTTTCTTTCATATCACTTCTCACACAGTCCATCCATCTTTTCTTTGGCCTTCCTCTCCCTCTCCATCCATCCACATTTATATTCATAACTCTTTTAGTAAAATGCGTTTCATCCCTTCTCATCACATGACCATACCAGGAGAAACGGTTACCTTTCAACTTTTCTGCCACTGGCGCTACTTTGGCGACAGTAAGTCGTAAGAAACTAAAAACAAAGATTATATAAACGAGAAAAAAATGTTAACAAGCATCTAGAAGGCCTACAATGTTCACAAAGCAATCGGTAAAAGAATCTATACAAAGGTAAAAAAAAAAGAAGTAAAACAAGACTAAATTTAACGTGGCTCAAATGTTGTTATCAGTGCTATGCAGTGCAGTGCAGTGCATTCTTAGCAAAGGGCTATAAAGATGATTGAAAACCATTGTAAAAAGTCTAATTAATAGAAGGAAAAAAAAGAAAAAATGAGATTGAGAATAGTTAGAGACATCCACATATTTGTGCCGTTTATGAGTTACCAGGGAAGCCGCATGCGCAGAAGGAGCTAAAGCCAAATTTTTTATCTTCAACTTAGTCCTTGATTTTATAATATGCTTTTTTAATAAGGACACGTTTGATGTAGATTTTGAACTTTCCATCATCGGTTAGTTCTATAACTGACTTTGGCAACTTGTTATAAAAGCGTATACTGTTTACAAGAAAAGACTTGCTAGTTTTCGTTAATCTGAATTTGGGTATTACAAATTTTATGCTTACTGCGTGTATTTAAATTATGGAAGTCGCTTCTAGTTTTGAAAAGCCCTCTGTTTTTGCGGACATATAAAATAAATTCCAAAATATAAAGTGAAGGTAGAGTCAGTATATCAATCCCTTTAAATTGGTCTCTGTGGGACACGCGAGGACCCATTTTATTGAACGCGCGGATTGCGCCCTCTTTTGTAAGCTAAAAATTGAGTCTGCTCCTGATTTCCCACAGCAAACCTACCCGAAAGAGGTCTAATGTGCGCTCCACTGCAATTCTGAATCGATAGTAATCTCTAAGAATACAGTTTCCGTTATAACTTCAATATTTTTGCCGTCAAGATTTAAATTTACGTCACGTTGTGGTACATTTGGTAAAGAGAACTTTAGACATTTTGTTTTTAACGGATTTAGTAAAAGATTGTTAGCTACGAACCATTTTGAGAGAATAATTAGACTCGTTGATATGTCACATCCGTATCTTTCCTAAAAATAGAATTATATCCGATAATTTGGACATCATTAGTCCAAGAGCTTATCCGTGTCCGAGAGCATAAGGCACCCCGACACGGATAGGTTAGGTTCGGAGATGACGTCAGCTGAAGTGAGCGAACTCAGATCCCGTCATCTCCTTCATGTTAAGTTACGTTAGACCCTGCAGGCAGAAATTTAGGATTTTGTTCCGTCAACTTTGTTGCTTATAGTTATTTATGCTACAAGTGCGGAAGGTAGGTGATTTCCGATGAGTTGCATTTTATTCACGAGCGAGCGAAGCATGTGAGTGGATAAATCGACACGAGTCGGCAATCATCTTACGTACACGTATCATACAACATTTTACTATGCATTGTGCGAGGAAATAAAAAAATATATCTGAACCAAGCAAGAAATTAGTGGTGGGCGTTGCGACGACGAACCGTTTCTAAAGACCGTTTTTAGTTCTGCGACGGTGCAACCGTTTTGCGTCCTGGGATAAAGCAGTCTTCGTTGCACAAACCAGTCTTCGAATAATTTGGTGCGATTTTGTATTTTACATCTAAGAAAATACAGTCGAAAGTGAAGTGGATTTATCTATCGGAGTCGTTGGCAGTATCGGTCCGTAGTTCATACGGCGCATGCGCGCGGGGGAGTCTATTTTGTGTTAGTAAAGAACTATTTTCGACGTTTTGTAATCTAAAGTCAATTAGATTCAATGGCCAAGCAAATTACTTATTTTCTTTTGTCGATATCCATCTATAAAGTCAATATTAGACCCGACTACATCACTAAATGAGTAGCGTAAAACTTTCCAGAAGGAAATAGTGAATACCGCAGATTAGAGGTGATATGATTTTTTTTTTAATTCCGAAAGAGAAATAAACAAGGAGCGTGCGCGCAAGGATACAGGAACGAACTATACCATTCCCCGTGGCTCGAACGTACATCTCTCAGTTCTAAAGTACATCGGTCTTTTTAATACTAAATACCATTCAAACGCTGTGATTATTCCATTACTTGCCATCTTTCTAATATTGAACCCGTAAAAATGTTACATCAATACTTCCATACTAATCCTACTTCTACTAGAAATGTAAAAATTTATGAGTATGGATGGATGTTACTCATTCACTCGGAAACTTCTATAGCTTACAAATTAGAATTACTAAATATGAAAGATGATAGAAGAAGATTTCTGTTTGTTAGCTTTGCGCGTCTTAATGGCAGGACAGATTAAAATTAAAATAAAAAACTGCCAAGTCGGAATAGCGCACTGAGGGTTCCGTACAAACAGCTCTATTGACTAACATAATTAGGTAAATACTGAAGTTCATAAACAATGAAAGCATCGAACATTGCTCTAACGAAAAGATATTTTTTTACTTTTCCAAGAAATTTTTATAAGTTGGTGAACCTTGTAAACCTACTTAGCTGTGACAGTTTTCCTTATATATAGTGTTTTTTTTTCACATATCCAAAAGCAACCATGACTTGACAAAAATAATTTACGCAAACGGATCTCTGAACCGAAAAATGGTTATGACAGACCCGTAATATTTTTACATGAGCTATCCAACGATACCCCACACCACGGGATAGACGAGTAAAGCTGCTGACAACGGACATGACGAAACTTTATGGGTCCCTTGTTGACTAAGGAAACCTAAAAAATGGCACACGGTTAGACCATGTCCTGAATTAGACCTGGATTAGTTGAAGCCGCTGGGATAAGCAAGTGTTACATATAAACTTCCTCATATGCCCAAATGTAGCACTAACTATTCTAATTACGCGGGTAGTTTCATTTCGGGGAGTTTATTAACTAGGCAACGATATAGGTCGTCGCATTAACCCTTACGCTCAGTTGGTCTTGACAACTTCTTGTAATATACTTAGTTCCTTCCTTAGTGTGTGTCTTAAGCCAAATCCAAGTAACATTCTCAGTATTTACTAGCCCGAGACCATCTCTAACGTAGAACAGTTGGAGATAGGTCACGAGAGCCCGATCGACTCCTAGAACCAGCGTCGCAAGTCGAGATGAACCCACACGCTTTGAAGGGATCCCGATCACATATCCAAAGAAGCGTTGAACTAGATCTCCAAGGGAAGAAAAAGTGTGGTCGTCCTCGTCAAACCTGGCTTCGCACCATGTCGGCAAAAGTTATAAACATTGGAATCACTTGGAACGAAGTGGAGCGTGAATCTGAAGATCGTTCGCGTTGGAGGATTTCTGTGGCCGCCCAATGCGCCATATAGGGGTCATAGTATATTAAGTCAAGTAAGTCATTAACTAGAAAAGGATCAAGGATGTCGTTTCATTATCCGCGTAAGGGAAAGCACAATTGGTTTTAACAACTTCTTGTAATATGCTTAGTTGCTTTCTTAGTGAGAAAGTATCCTTATTATTTGCCTCAATACATGGCTTTGGAGAGGTTCAAGGACATACAAAATTGAATATCAAAGGAGTCTCATTTCGACACTCTCGAGAGATCTCAAAAAAGATTTTTATTTGACTATGTGAGTCGATAAGTGTGTACTTAAGTACTTCGAATGAGTAAACCAAAAATGTTAGGTATAGAAATCGACTTTAACTTGACCCAATACTTTTAAATTAATCTTGAAAAGTTTTTCAGAACCTAATTCACAGCTCGAATTTTAGGAAAAAAAGAAAAGAAATTAGCCTCAAGGGATACAACAATATTGGAAAGTCGAACGCCTAAATTAATACGAATCCAATTAAGACAACGACTAACGCCAACGACCTAGAGAGAACAAAACGCGCACTCGTTTCACACCCGCGCGACCCAAAATTTACTAGAATTTTGTATTTTCCTTATAATTCTATGACTTTAAAAAAAAAAGTCTCAGATCAAAATGTAGATGATTAAATTGTCTTTGAAATGGTGTTAATTTTATTAAAATACGTCCATCGGTTTGGTGCGATTGTCGTGTTTTGTCCGTTTTAGGCATAACTTTACAAATTAATTACACTGTGTTATACGAATAAAACTCAAAATTTGCTCAAATTAAATTATTAAGAAAATGGTTTAATGTAACATATATTTATTCCAAAAAATTACTACTAGCCGTTTAGACGTGATTCTCATTTTAAAATCAGCTACTCAAGCTATCTGCGCCTTAACATTGAATTTGGCTCAGTAACCACAGCGGTTTCAAATAAATGATTGTTTTATTTGAAAATAAAGTATCATTTGCCAGAATGTTTAGTTTTTCTAAGAAAAAGTTAAGCTTTTGAAATATAAACCTTGTTATTTTTCACATTTATTGAACGAATATCATTTTCTCGCCTGCTAGCTTTGGTTTTGTCAGTTCAATTCTCGTCAGGCGCCGTTTTCTTTGATTTTTCTGTTAACACGTTTTAAAGTAGAGTTTGATGGTGTGCACAGAAAAGAGCAACAGGTTCGCTTTCGCACTATTACTGAGTAACATTTAATAAAAAAAAAAGTAAACAAAAAAAAAAAATTGACTTATAGAGAAAATCTGTTTATCTATTATTCTGGATAACTTTTGTGTACAGCACAAATATTGAGCCTTTTCTTGTAAAGCTTTTGATATTCAAAGGCCGAGTGAATCAGGAGAAACACTCCAAACAACAAACAGGCTTTTCTCAGTAGGTATCAGAACACAGTACTGAGCATTGTTTTAAGAATCTTTACGAGTAGATAGTCGAGGCATTGAATAGCTGATTTTTATCTAATATAAGTATATAGTATTATATTTACACGGTAACTATACCAAGAAACACAATTTTCTGACTTGCTTCCCTGTATGTTTGTTCCAGCTTATCTCCAAAACGGCTGAACCGATTTTGATAGGACTTACTATCTACTAGGATCCGATGTAATAGCCAGGCAGTTGATGGTATAAGGAGTATTACGCGTACTAAATTACTCCATAGAACATAGTAGTTATTACTTTTATTTTAGAAAAACATAAATATAGTTCCACGCATAAAAATTAAAGCCCATGAGTTTTATGAGATTCACGCAGACGTGGTAACAGCTAGTAGGAAGTATTATACCGGTTTGCTGAGATGTTATCATTAATTGCAACGCAGATAGCTTACAAAAAACCATCATGTTTTTTCGAAATTACATCCACAGTCGGTTCTCATAATCTGCCACTTATTGTGTCCATAAAAGGTTGCGAGGAAATAGGTTGATATAAAATTTTGAACAATATAAGCTAATGTCTCGTTAAGTTGCTTTTTTTCGATGTTTTACGTGAGCAAGGTTTTATTTTAATTAAATAAATGCTTATTTTGTTTCGCAAGGAATATTACACAAGGTATTTTTGGTTTGTCCTGAAGTTTTGTCCCACATTCCGAAAAAAATCATAGTTTGTCCCATATCACTATTAAAGTTTTATTTCGTCCCATATTACAAGAACATTAAAGGTACAGTCAACAAAAATAACACACACATACAAAAACACTGAAGCACAAATCAAAAACATTTTCTAATTCAACTAAATCTTACTAATAATTCGTACCTTTTGAATTGTCAAAAAAAAAAAGAACTAGATGCAGATTTGCAAGCGTCAGTTTTTTTTTTGTTTTCTATCGGTATTAATTACAATTATTTGGTTACATCATACTTGTTGGAAAAATACGTGTGTGAGAACGGTGTAAAAAGACGTGCACGTAAAAGCGTCTAGAGTAAAACAAACAATATGAAAATAAAATAAATATGTAATTAAAAGCAGGCCAAAGCAGTTAAGTTAGGACCAATCCCAACTGATGGCGCCCGTTCACAAATATGACGCATGGATTGGCACCACTCAGCTCAACCATCATGAAGGGGACCGAATGATCCAACAAATGTACAATCATCAGAGAAACATTAGAGAGAGCATGAACTGCCAGAGCACAAACAAGTCAACGAACGACACATAGGTACAGTTAATGATAGATATACAGTTGGTACATTGTACTCACACATTGTGTTGTGCAGTTATATAATATTAAAATAAATAGATTTTATACAATACAAATGCAATACAGCAGGTCCAACAATACTTTAAAACAATAATGTTCTGCTTATCACTTATTTTTGCGCCTTAGTGGTCTTGGAGCAGAACTTAACATTGAGCCAAGCAGTTATATCAGCGATGCAATCGCCCAACTTTAAATATGCCTGCTTGCATAGTGTGCGTTTTATACAAGTTTTAAATTTCGACTCATTCTGTTCTAGAATGTGAGGAGGAATTTTATTGTAACATTTTATACAGCACTCCATGAAGGATTAGGCTACTTTAGCCAGTCTGAAACCTAGTTGAACTTATTGGTCCCTATTTCTACAAATGTAATTATGTTTGTCGCTGCTTTTACTAAAATGATGTATATTTTGCTCACGTACATGATGTTTCATAAATAATTATATTGACAAGTTACGGTCATGACGTTAATTTCCTTAAACAGTTCCCTTAGGGAATCGTGACGGTGAAGATTGTATATCGCTCTGATGGCTCGTTTTTGCAGAATAAAAATAGACACAATGTCTGCATCCCTTCCCCATAGTAAAATATCGGTAAGACATAATACTATAAAAGTAACTAAAATAGCATAAGCTGCCGAACTTAGCCACGCTGCAATTGAAACACCGTGTTCTTCTTGGGCTCTGTAGATTTTAGCACCAACGGAGTTACTGTTTGGGATCTCGCCATCTTAACAAGCATGTACTTGGTTATACCCCGTAACTGATAGAGTAATGACTTTGAGACTTAACACGAGACCCTGTACCCTCAACATTGTCGTGTTATATGCGCCCACTTCCTGCGCTAGTGATGAGTCTATCGACGAGTTCTATGCTGTCCTGGAAGCTACTCTGACAAAAATCTCAAATCGCGAGATCACTTGATCTATAATCAGTGACTGGAATGCAAAAATTGGCGAGATCACATCCGGAACACGATCGGAAAGCATGGCATTGGAATAAATATATAAATACAAAATAACAAATTAAAGAACACATTTTGGCTGAAAATGAGTTAGTGATGTGTCAGTGTAACTGCCAGACAGTCTCAAATCTAATTGCAGTCCACCCTGATGCTACGGAGGACCCGGTCCAAGCTGAGAGGGTGTCTCAAGACAGTGTCTTCGTGCAAGACAGATCTAATGTAGCACAGGATTTGCCTCAAGTAGACCGGCATGAAAGTGCTGGCTTTGCATCTAGTCATAGTAATGAAGGTTTTCATTCGGTTATGTTTTCAGATGGTATTGGAAAAGGTTTAGGTAAATTAACTTCTTGTGCGAGCCGGCCCGTAAGCTTTAAGGTCGTGGCACGGGACCCCTCTGCGACTTTATTTTTATTTTTGGGTGGGCCCTCAGTAAAATTGAGAAATTGGCAATTTATTGCTATGGCACCTCACAAATAATCACATTCACATGCTTAATAAGCAGCTGCACTTTCTTGTGAGTCACTATAGTGATAAACTAGTTTTTATTGACATCAACATTTTTGTTGATAAGTTAAAGTCGACAGGCGATACTTTGTATCTGCCTCTTAGGGTAAGACATCAAATAGTTTGGCTATTATCATACACAATAAACTCAGACATAAGTAGTATGTCGAAGTATCCAGTTAATATTGATATTAGTAATAGTACTAATTTAAAGGTGGTCAATACCTTGAGTAACGTTAGCAAACATTCTATTAATATTAATTCTTTAAACTAGTTGATAGGACAAGGGAGGGTACCAATAACGGAATAGATACGAGTATATCCACCATCAAAAAGGTACCTTTTTGCTGACAAAAATATAATTTCAAAAAATGTCTGAACAGAATTCTCTGAAATTATTCCACCAGAATATTCAGGGTTTTTCTTCGAAGGAATTGGAAATCGAACTATTTTTAGAAAAATCAAATTTTAAATTATTTCTTTTACTGAGCATTGGCTGAAAGATTATGCAATGCTAATCAATTATGAAAATTATACTGTGGGCAGTTGTTTTAACAGAAAGATTACATTGCGTGGGGGTTCACATAATATATATTAATTAAAAAGGGTATTAAATCAAAACCTCGTAAAATGTAGTTGACCTATCAGTTGAACAAAGTATTGAACTGTCCTGTGTTGAGCTGGATAAGCATGTCATAGTGTGCGTCTACAGACCCCCTAATTATAAGAACTACTCTATATTCGAGTCAGTGATGGAAGAGGTTTTGGCAAAACTTGCAATGGGTAATAAACTAGTAATTGTCTGTGCTGACTTTAATATTCTAGAAGATAATTCAGATAGCAGTAGGTTATTAAATCTCTTTAAATTATTTAATTTGTCACATGTGTTTATGGAACCAACCCGAACTACACTGACTTCTGCTACATATATTGATAATGTTTTTTGTTGCTGCAACTACTTGGACAAGGCCATTATAAATTATCTGCCTTTGGATCATAGTGGGCTACTGGTGACATTTGAGTCCATTATGCTAATAAAACAAGTGCAGATTCAATCCAGACCAATATCATCCAGTAAATTAAATAAATTTAACAGCACTTTAATCAGTAAGTTAAGCGATCAGGACCTCACAATGAATGATGGTAATATTTTGTAAGATGAAGTTTTCTCAGTGGTTCAAGAAGAGTTCAATAACACTTTTAAGAAGAATACTAAAACTATATGCCCTAAGTTTTTATTCAGTGACTGGGCGACTACAGGACTTCGAAAAAGTAGGAAAAAGACTTTACGAGCTATATGGCCTTAAGCCTTGTATAAACACTAAAACTTTTAAAAAGTATGATGCTACTTACTCAATAATTTTTAAAAATACATGCAAGGCAGCTAAGGCGTTTTACATTAGCAATAAGGTTAAATTAGCAGAAAATAAAATTAGGACGGTTTGGAAAATTATAAATAATGAAACGAATAGGAATAAAATAAATAATACAGATTACACCCTTGAGACCACACTTGACGGACTTATTAGAGATACCAAAAAGTTGCGGAAGAATTTGTAAATTTCTTTACCAACATCCCAATTAAAACTACTGAAACCTTAAATTTTTCACTCTCGCTTGCTGTTGGATTATTAAACGCGAACGTTTCAGCCTGCCCGAATGTAATTTAAATATAAAATAAATTAACTGTTCACATATACAGTAATAAAAGCTTTTAAGCAAATCAAGATCAAACCGACTGAAAATCTGTGGGGAATGTCCATCAAAGCTTGTACCTCCATTATTCAGACTATAGCGCCATACTTGGCTTTGATTTTCAATTTGTGTGTTGATCAATGACTCTTTCTGGATCTAATGAAATATAGTAAAGTTATACCACTTTTTAAATCTGGGGACAGTAAAGACACAAATAATTATAGACCAGTATCCGTATTGCCGGTTTTCAGCAAGGTATTTGAGAAGATAATGCTAAATCCAATGCTCATTCATTTTAATAAGAATAACATCTTGCATGATAAACAGTATGGTTTCACCAGAGGACGTTGTACAACTGACGCTGGTGTCACCCTATTAAAACACATATTTAATAAGTGGGAAGAGTTGCAGGATGCCATAGGTATCTTCTGCGACCTGTCGAAGGCGTTTGATTGCGTTAATCATGAAACATTACTTCTGAAACTTAAGCATTACGGGCTAGGTCAATCAGCGTTAAGTTTGGTTAAATCTTATTTGAATGATAGACAGCAATTAGTTCAAATAAACGGTGTGAATTCGTCGGGGTTAAACGTAAAAATGGGGGTACCCCAGGTCTCAATTTTAAGTCCTTTCTTATTTTTGATATACATAAACGATTTACCCCGTTTATTGGAAAACAAACTAAACATGGTGTTATTTGCTAATGACACATCTTTAATTTTTAAAATAAATAGACGTACTTCTCGGGTTGATGACGTAAATAACGCACTACGGCAGGTTCAGTATTGGTTCACTGCCAATAATTTAGTTTAAAATGGTAAAAAAACCAAGTGCGTAAAATTTTCCTTGCCGAATGTGAAAAGTACTGATTGTGACAAAATATAAACAGTGAGAAGCTAGAATTCATCGATAAAACGGTTTTCCTGGGGATGACGATGAACTCAGCGTTGCAATTGGGTCTTCATTTGGTATCTCTTGCGGGGCGGCTAAGTTCGGCAGCATATGCTGTTGAAAAGATTTGTCGGTTAACCGATGTGGATACGAGATGCGAGACTCGTCTATTTTAGTTATTTTCATAGTATAATGTCTTACGGTATCCTCTGGGGAAGGGCTGCAGACATTGAGTCAATTTTCATTCTGCAAAAACGAGCCATCAGAGCGATATATAATCTTTGCCGGCGCGATTCTCTAAGGGAACTGTTTAAGGAAATTAACGTCATGACGGTTCCTTGTCAATATATTTATGAAAACATCATGTACGTGAGAAGGAATTTACATCTTTTTAGTAAAAACGGCGACAGACATAATTACGGTACTAGAAATAGGGACCAATTAGTTCAACCAGGTTTCAGACTGGCTAAAGTAGCCTCATCTTTCATGGGGTACTGTACAAAATGTTACAATAAAATTCCTCCCCACATTCTTGAACTGAATGAAACGAAGTTTAAAACCTGTATAAAACGCACACTATGTAGGCTGGCATATTATAAGTTGGGGGATTACATCACTGATAAAAATGCTTGGCTCAATGCTAGTCCTGCTCCATAATCCACAACCACTAGGGCGCAATTACAAGTGATATGCAGAACATTATTGTTTTGAGGTATTGTGGACCTGCTGAAGACTGTATGAATATATTTGTATTGTATAACTGCATATCACGTGTGTGAGTACTATGTACCCAACTGTAAATCTACCATTTACTGTACCCATGTGTCGTTCGTTGACTTGTGTGTGCCCTGGCTGTTGAGTGTGTCATGCTCTCTCAAATGTCTCTCTGATGGTGGCGCGTGTGTTGGATCATCCGGTTCCCTTCATGATGGTTGAGCTGGGTGGTGCCAATTCATGCGTCATGTTCGTGAACGGACGCCGTCAGTTGGGATTGGTCATAACTTGACTGCTTCGGATGTTAATGTTTTTCTAGTATCTATTATATAACTGCACAGTACATGTGTGAATACTTCTAATGTTTTATGTCTGTAGGTGGTATGGTGGTGTGTGGTGCTATTCTGGATGCATTGTCCTCACATATATGAACTAATAACTATATATGTACCTATGTTCCTAAATATTGTAAAATAAAACAAGAATTTTTTAAAAGAGTAAGTATGGAGTTTTTTGTGCATTCTTCTCCATAACAAGCTACTTTCCGAATGCACGGTAGAATCATTTTTATGTAACGTTCAAAAGTGCCGCTTGGTGGCCTAGTTGAAATAAAATATCTTTGTCTTTGTCTTTGATGCCTTTAACCGTAGAATAGAATATACTTACGTACGTACCTAACTCGTTCATGTATAGTTTGGCGGCAATCGGCCTGTTAATACATACTTCCGTTAAAACAAGCCGTACGTAATAGGTAAGTAATCCATACCTTGACTCCGTAATAAGGCACAGGTGACCAGCTCGGATAGTCTTTGGGTTCCACATTGAACACCACGCTGAGTCCCGTTCCTCTGAAATAGAAAACTGTGTTTAGTCAAACACAGTTCATTCTACATACATCCTACTACTATTATAAACGTGAAAGTTTGAGAGGATGGATGGATGGATGTTTTTCAAGCAAAAACTGGTGAATGGATTTTGATGAAACTTTACAGAAATATAGCTTATAATAAATTCAGAATAACACATAGGCTACAATTTATAAATAGATTAGGAGAAGTACTAATACCGCGCGGTGGCAGATAGTTTATAATAAACCATCTAAAATAAAACAATAATTAGGTTTTCTTTTGAAATTTTAATTATGTTACTGTTATGCCAAACTTGAACCTCGAAAATGTGTGGTTAAAGAGATGTTAATACTGGTATACCTAACTTTACTTCTGGTGTATTTATAAGCGAGTAAAGAATTTAAGATGCTCTTAGATGTAATTCACCGTAAAACTTATGAAAACTACGTTATGAACAGTTATGAAAACTACGTTTCAAAACTTAAATTTTCGTGAAGACAAACCCACCGCACTTTTCCCAAACCACTGCAACTCTTGAAAGCCAGAATCAACAATGGTGACGTCCCAATGAGAATGAATTTAACTGTCTTGGATCCCGCAACGAAATTAATCAGAAAAGAATAACAGTGGAGTAGGAAAACAACATAATTTTCATCCCATCTATTCGAAAAGAGGTTCCTCGATAATTGAGAAAAAAATGGGTCAATCCAGCGCACTTAATAACGGTGACGAAATGAATTTTTAATTTGAGACACCACTTAGTTAAAAAATTTGAACCTATTCACTCTTGACATAAAGTCTTGGTAGCTTGTTAGTTTGGACTCGAAATTGTAGCTATCGGGAAACACAGACTCCGGCAGGGAATTCCACTCCTTAGCTGCACGTATAATGAAAGTATACGAATAAGAAGTAACCGCGTATTTTTTTTTAATTTATCTAAGCAATGCCGCGTCGGCAAGTGCGATTTAGTGAGTGAGTGATTGATGGGTCGATTCAAAAGTTTGCTGGTTATGTATGATGCCAGTTGTGTGATCATTGCTAGGTTTTAGGATTATGTTTTTGGATGGTATATTGAAAAGTAAGTTTGTTAGCATAATGGAAAGTAAGCAGTTAGGAGAATGCTGACAGAGCACATTATTAATATTATTAACTTTAACCTATGATAATCCAGGACATATATCCTCTATGTCCTGGATTATCATCATATTGAAGCGTCTTGCAATCTTAAATAAATAAGCTTTTAAATAAACAAAATATCTAACAGTAACATCACAAAAGCCTCGATGGCTTTGACAAAAATATATATCAATTACGGCCGCCCGGAAAGGGCAGTAGAGTTGTTGGCGCCAAACAGCAACAACATTTTTTCTAATACTCTGGATAAATATAAGTCATTGATCCGTACGCAGTTGCGTGTTATGTAGGTGTTGAACTGCCTGCCTAGTTGTGTTTTGTTTACTGTTGTTTACTGCTGTTTTTGTTTGTCTGTAGGTATGTTTTTTATTTTTTTTTCTCTGCTGTTTGATCTTTTTTTTTAATTTAATTTAAATTCAAAAGCCGACTTTAATGATAGCTGTTCTAGAGATACTACCTATGGCATAACTATTAAAGTTATATACCTATACCTATTAATCAATTGTTATTTAAGTTTGCACTAAACACTGATTATTATTAAGGAAAGAAAGGGAAAACTTTAAGTAATGATATAAAATATAAAATAACTGTAACTTTAACTGCCATATTCTAAGTTGGGTATCCCATACTGTTTGATTGTTCTCTATTGCATGATGTGGTCTCCCATAATTGAGGAAGCACATAGTTTTTTTTTGTGTTCTGTTACTTTATAATAATATAGCATGTAAGGTGTATTCTTTGTTGGAGATCCTAATAAAATAAAATAAAATAAAACAGGTGGTCAAGATCACTAATGTTTTTAATTTGAATCGAGGGCTTCCCCTCAACCTGACGAACGAGTAAATGGCCTTTGCTCGTCCAGGTAAATTTAAACCCAGTGCTCTTAGCGCGGGTTCTAGCTTGGCGAAATAAATTACGATTTTCTTTAGTGAGATGATCGTTGATGAAAATTATTCTAATTAGACCCTGTATCTCAATATCCCGGAATGAGAGGTTACGCCTTGTTTTTAAGGCTTTTAATAATTCATCCTTTTTTGCTCAACGTAGCAGTTTCACCATCACCGGCCGTGAAGAATTAGACTTCGATTTAGATGATGGTGTTTTCTTCATATCTGCACGGGCGACCCAGTCAATGTCATCTATGGTTAGGTTGACACCAACCTTAGTGGCTGTAACCATCGCAATATGATGCAGATTTTCATTCATAGTTTTGCCAACTCCAATGATCTCAAGCTGCGGTCTGGGTATGCGTAATCTTATTCGTTGCAGCCACTTAGGTGTAATTTTGTTCAAGCGCAGCGATTCACTATCCGTAGTTATCTAACCGAGCGTTGCATTTATCGACTCCGTCAATCAGTTTTTTTAGAGTAGACTAGACTTCTGCCATATCCGAGCGCATAAGTCGTATTTCTGTGACCAGCACAAAAAATGTCACTGAGTCCGCAGGCTCGTCTCGGCTAGGCGAGCTGATGGCCATGCGTTTGTGTGCGCGAGATTACGCATTTACGTGCAAGACGTCGTGCTCGCCGGTTGTGGTAGATGGGCGGACAGGCATGTTGTTATTTTCGGTCCGAGAGGTTTTAGAACGGCAGGAAGGACAAACCCAGTTTGCGCTTTGTTTCGAGGACTCGTGATTAACACAGATCTGGTGATTTTAGCCTCACACTGGGTACAGCTTATGATCTCTTAGTAGTTATGTCGTGTCTACACGCAGAGCAAACAGTATTAAAAAAGCAAAAGTTTAAGTTCACGCTCGTAAAGAAAGGCGGTGAGTCAGTCCGCTAGTGTGGCGAGGGGACGCACAAGACGCGTTGAGCAAGTAGAATTTGAGTGAGCAGTGAAGCAAAAATCCTCATATATAGGAGGAACAGCGACAGCGACAGTGTAGCAGGTAGCACAGTCGGCGCATGTGATGACTCACCCGTGATAATCAGCTGATTTGAGTTTATTAATTTTTTGTTTCACTTGACACTGTGATATCTTCAGTAACATAATTATGTCCAATTTTATTAAACACTATCACATATCATAGAACTTTTCTTGAGCTTTACACTGATGTAACTTTCAACGATACATGTAGACTTTCTTTTTTTGTTAAAGACAGAGAACGTAAGTTGTGTTGCGCACGCGAACGAGTCTCTTATTGTAATTAAAACCGATGGAAAAGAGGGTCCGTGGAGTTTCTTGCACATTCTTCTCCATAGAGACCTACTAAGGCTTGCGAATGTGCAACTAGATTCATATTTTGTTTGACAATTCAAAAGTACCTATATAAAGATTAGTTGAAATAAAAACATTTTTGTTTTGACTTTTGACATTCCAGAGAGGTTGAATGCAAAACACAAATACCAAATTGTGGAATGGATGGATGGTAATATCACTAAACGAGTGGTGATAGACGACTAGGAACTTAGACTCGAATTTCACACGAGTCGCTGCGCAGTAGCAAATTCAAGTAATGCCTGACTATTAGGGGTAATGAAAGAAAGAAAGAAAGTAAACATTTATTGCCAACTGTAACAGAGCATGAACAAACACAAATTAGCTCTGAGGCACAATATTATATAAGTATGGCAAAAAGAGCGGGCTCATTATAATGCTGAGCAGTGTAAAGCATGGCTATTACGCTGGTCAACGCTGATTTACAGCCCGCCCCAATAAATAACTTACCCACCCCAAATGTCAAATTATACCTACATATCTACACATTTGATAACAAACAAAATGACAATGACACAAAACTGGCTCAGAGATGCTCTGTCTAAGCGCATTCATTCCATATTTTGGCCAAACTGTACTTGAAACTACCTCTTTAAGAGGCTGTTTTGTGCTGGCAGACAACCAACCTGTTAAGCAAATGACAGCGAGCGGGTCGGTTCCGCTGGTCAAAGGTCACCTTGTGATAGAGGTACCCTGGTCCTCCCGTCCATATAACTTTTTGCACAAGGCATGCCAGGTAGATTCAAACCTGATAGCGGAAAATCATTAATATATTAATCAATGTGAAAAAATAATGTTACATCGAGGGTGGGAAGAGGAGTATTTTTTGCGCAGCGAAAAGCGAAGTTAACACCCGCCATTAACTAAATAATACAATTTTCAAAAAAATCATCGCTTACTGAAGTCATCACACACCATGCTATCTTTTAGTACGCTCACAAAATAACTATTACTATGAAATATCCAACTGTTTTCCCAGAAACAATCTTAACCGCCACAAGAATTCTAGTCACAGCTTCCTCACACTTTTAATATATAAAGACAGCGCACAGCACAGGACATACAGCCGACGGATGTCAGAAGTTTATATGCCGACTAGCTGACCCCCGCAGTTTCGCCCCCGTGAACTGGCTATCTACCTACCTACCTACCACCTATCTATCTACCCTACCAACCTACCCACCAAACCCATCTATCTACCCACCTACCTACTCACCTACTTACCCAGCTACCTTTCCTATATACCAACCCACTCACCTACCCTACCCACCCACCCTACCTTTCCTACCTACCTACCATTTTGTTAAACTATTTATTTGAATTACGAATGTAAACAAATTTTGTTTCTACCAGCGCGGCGGCGGCGGCGGCGATCTAAATTTTAGAACACAAAAGCTGCTATTGTGACTTAACTATGATAGTGAGATATATTCTCACGCAGACTTTTTTGTAGGTAATAATGAGTAATTTAATTATGTAGTCC
Source organism: Anorthoa munda (assembly GCA_945859665.1). Taxonomy (NCBI): domain Eukaryota; kingdom Metazoa; phylum Arthropoda; class Insecta; order Lepidoptera; family Noctuidae; genus Anorthoa; species Anorthoa munda. The sequence continues at coordinate 1,858,794 of OX243907.1, read as the reverse complement.
ATAATTTTTATTCATTATTAATAGTTTTCTCAGCGCACGCCAAAAAATGAATTTTATAGGCAAAATTTTGCTACTTTGGGTTACATTATTGCAATTTTCATAAGGACAGCAAATTTTTTTGAAAATCTCTTTGTTTTGAAAATAAAATATAGCTTATGATACTCGGTAATAATGCAGCTTTCCATAGGTGAAAAAATATTTTAAATCGGTCCCATATTTTCGGAGCCTATTCGGTACAAACAAACAAAAAAATCTTTCCTCTTTATCTTTATCTGTTTGTAATTTTTGATGTATGTATAACTATGGACTGTAACTATGTCTGAAATAAAATAAATAATAATATTGGTACAGATAACCGTTGAAACATCACTGGTCAAAACAAAATATTTAAGTGTATATCAATTCTTTTCGATTTATTCCGGTAGGATCCCCTGATCTGATCCCCTGCTGGTTTTTTTTAAATTCCTGTCTGATCCACTATAAACTTTGACATTTTGGTCTGATCCCCTTACTCTTTTTGACAAGTAAGTACAATCAAGAGAAAAACAGTTGTTATTCAAAAAATATTTGTGATCCCTGCACGGTGGATCAGACTGATCTGACTGAAAATAAAACTGTTCCGCCAGGGTATCAAATACGGGGTATCTGACCGGATAAATCTTCTTTTCATAGGTCTGTCCTACTTCAAAAGTAACCACCGTAACTATTGTTTACTTACCTGATAATAACCGAAAGTCATACATGTCTACCATTCGTATTAATTTCGGATAACACTTGAACTTGTGCGTTTGCTTGTAAAATGAAACAATAACTGCTTTTCTAGAAAACTATTAATTATTGGGTACTGACTTTTTTAATATTAAATAACCTATGAACAAAACAAAAGTAAAAACTAAAAATTCTTAAAAAAAAATATTATAAATATCTTGTCTTAATAACTGTACGAAAAGTTGATAAAGTGTAGAAACGTGGGACGAAATATGAAAATATTATTTATTTAGATTTGCTGCAAGTTGTCCTAAATGGACCGTATGCATTTAGGACGAGTTGATGCATTACTCTCGAATAGTTAGGTAATGTGAAGTTAATTTTTTCTGCAAAATGTATCGATGCGTAAACTGTCTCGTTGATCTAGTGGTCGCAAACGCTACTGCTAACTATGAGTTCCAGGTTTCATTGACTTGAGTCGAGTCTGGTTGATGGCAATAGGCTCCTATTACATGAGACTTAAACATAACTGTTGAAATGTGGGTGTACTACAAGGGCACCTCTGCCTTCGGAAGTAGTAGGCGCGAAGTTATGTTAGCTTATTTTATCTCTACGTTTTCGTCGAATAAAATAAATGAGTATGTGATACCTGCCAGACTCCGAAGTGGCTATGATTGTTGGGTTTGTATCTGTTCCTCCATCAGGGTTCTGGTCATCATAGTATTCTAAGTCCTTGTCCGGTGTAGAGTGTAGAAGAGGCCTGAATTCAAAAATAATGGTAATTTAATCAATCAATGATAGCATATTTTTTTTTTTTAAACGTTTCCCCGCACTAGGAATTTCTTCCTGTATCGTGGGTGCGTTTACAATCATATAAACTCACATACACAAACACCCAAAGCCGGAACAACTCTCTGTAGGTCCTACAAATATTTGTTCCGTGCGGGAATCGAACCCGCGACACGCAGCGCAGCAGTCAATTCTCAACCACAGCGCCAACCGTGCGCCTATCTCCACAGTTTTACCCATTTATTCCTTTCTCAGTGATTCTGTTTACTTGACGCTGAGTGATTTCATAGGACTTTTGAGTACCTATTAAAAACCAGTCCAGGTCTTTCAGTTCCAGTTCTTTGGTCACTTTTGGTCTTCAGCCCAACGTTGTAACAACTCTATTGACCGGCTTGTGGTCCGAGGTAGAGTGACGACAGTCAACAGCGAGGGATGGCGTCGCATTGTTGGGTGAATCATGTCAGCCCAAAGCATCACTGTTACATGATGACCAAAACCACTCTGCCAGAAATGCACCAACGAAGAAGATAAAAAATCAAACATATAATGTATTTGTGTACTAACACTTCACTAGCATCATTCAACGCCGCGTAGTTGAACGTGCAGCAATGTCCCTCATAAGTCTTGATCAGTACAAACATGTCTTCACAGTTCTTTGCTTTTCTATTGAACTTGCAGTACAGGATCAGATTCTCGCATTTTTGATGCACCTGACGCAAAACATTATTTGAAATAGATCAAACGACATGGCAGCATGTTTTGCAAAATATTTAATTTGATATATATTAGGACGACGCACCTAGTATAGGTACATCTATCTTCTCTTCTATTCTATATATATATAAAAGCGAAAGGAGACTGACTGACTGACTGACTCACTGACTGATCAATCAACGCACAGCCAAAACTGCTAAGCCAAGAAGCATGAAATTTGGCAGAAAGGTTCCTCAAGTGACGTAAGTGTGCACTAAGAAAGGATTTTGTGGAAATTCCACCCCTAAGGGGGTAAATAGTGGGTTGAAAGTTTGTATGAAACTAATTCCTTCGGCCAAAATTCTTGAAACTTAGCACAAATAGTATTCTAAGTAAATGATAAAGATTGAAATTATAAGTTTTTCGAAAATGTTGGGAAGGGATGTTGAAGTTTGTATGGAAAAATCTGATTTCTTGGGTCAATCATCTTGAAATTTGCTATTATTACTAACCTAAATGAATAATAAAGGTTGTTATTATTATTTTTTGAAACTACCCCCAAAAGACGATTTGGGGGTGTTAAAGCTTTTTTGAAGAATCTTATTACTTCAGTTAATTAACTTATTCTAAATAAACAATAAAGGTTTTCATTATAAGTTTTTCAAAACTACCCCCAAAAGATGATTTAGGGGAAGGGATGATTTTTTGAAGAATCTTATATTTTTTGGGATAATAAACATGAAACTTGACATAAATAACAAACTCAATAAACAATAAACGTTATCATTATTAGTCTTTTGAAACAAACCCTAAAGTCGATTTAGGGGGTGAATAGGGGGTTTCATATGTTGAAGTTTGTATGGATAAATCTGATTTTTTGGGTCAATAAACTTGAAACTTGCCACAAATACTAATCTACATGAATTATAAAGGGTGTTATTATTATTTTTACTTATCTACTCCCAAAATACGATTTAGGGGATGTTAAAGTGTTTTTGTTGAATCTTATTTCTTGGGTTAATAAATTTGAAACTTGGCACAAATACCAACCTAAGGAAACAATAAAGGTTGTCATTATATCCTTGTGCTCTCGATTACCTAAAAACTTATTTCAAAGTGTTGGGCAGTTCTCACAGTCGTAACCTTCGAGCTTTCAAAAATCTACTCCTCCAAATTCCTTCACACCGTACCGGTATTATGGCCAATTCATACGCTGTCTCAACAATAAAGCTCTGGCACGCGCTACCTTTTGGCATTAAAAAGGCCGAAAGCAAATTCACTTTTAAAAGAAAAGTTCGTGACCACTATTTAAGTCAGACTAAATAGCTCTCATCTAGAGACAGAAGTCTAGTCATAATAATTATTAATAGGTATCAAATTTTTTATTTTTATTGGTATTTATTAGTCTATTTTATTTGTATATGTGTATTATTAATATATATGTAACCTTTGGGTTAAAAAGACAACATTGTGATAATATTTAAAAATATCAACTTGTATACGAAAATGTATATACATTTTCGTATACAAGTTGATATTTTTAAATATTATTTTGTACCCGATCACAATGTTGTCTTTTTAACCCAAAGGTTGACTGGTAGAGACATGACATGAAGTTTAAATAAATAAATAAAATAGTCGACATCGGATTCCTAGCTATACAAAAATATAGAACAAACTTTAGTAGGAAGTACCTACTAATGTCCAAAAGCTCGCGAATATTTTCCTAAAAACTCCTTTTTCTCAAAATATTCCGTGAATTTTTAGACCTCCCCTCGTATACCGTACCTCTTCCATAATAGTATCCACGGTGAAAAAATGGTGTTTCAAAATGTTCATGATTTCTGTGAAGTTCCCCAACTGTGTGGTACTCTTGCCAAAGTTCTTCAGAATCGGCAGCGCGTTGAAAAAGTTTCTAATTTCCTCATCGGTTTTGTTGTAATGTTTCCTGGAATTCCAACATTTTTTTCAGCAACTTATTTAAAAACGTGTAACATAGGCATACCAAAGTTCTGTCAGAAAATGGTATCACAGCTCTATAAACGAACTATTTCACAAATCCAAGTTAATTATTATCTATTGTTATGTAAACGTGATGCACCGAGAACAAAGTAAAGAAAGGGAGATAAAGATGACTCGCAAAGGAAAGTGTGCGAAGGGTTCAACTGCAATACCGCACGAATGTCTAGAATGTTTAGATGATGCAACAATCCGTAGATTCTGTATTCATGCTTCTATTCTTGAACACTGAGAAAAAATTGATGATCGACAGTTTTTGTAACTTAAAATTTAAGCAAACTTTAGTTATTAGAAAATAAATTTATGTAAAATAATACAAAGCTAATGATCAAATAGTAAAACTCTTGTTTTATAGCTAGTAAGACAATGTATCATGTCCCAATAATTTTGTAACCAGCAACCATAACTTTGGTAACCGTTAACAAAACATTTTTTCGGTGAATTACTAACAGAATAGGTAAGTTAAGAGGCTTCACAACTCAACAACAACTACATGAATTGTGTTAGGTAATTGATACCTTTCCTAATGTTGTTACAAATAAGTTTGAAGATGGGAAAGTACTCTACAGCTCCACCCTTTTCTGGGTAGCATCTAAATAAGTTAATTATCTATGCCTCGAGTACTTTCCAATGATATACGGTAATGGACGAACGAACTTGACTTAGCTAAACTTCTGATAAACTAATATCAGAACTGAAATTGTTTACTTGTTTGTAGGAAGTAATCTCGGACAGTTCTGATCCAATTACGAACATTCTTCCTGTAATAGAATGCCACGGCTAATGTGTAATGTTATTATTCTTTTGCTGCTGAATGCACCATACAAAATTCTAGCAGACATCCCCGCAAAGGGAGTATTGATTTTACCAAGACATGATGTGTATTTAAAAATCTTAACAGTAAAAATTAAAATTATCAACGACTCAATAAAGCGAAAATTAAATTCAGACTCAGGGACTGCCGACAGAAATGAAAATAAACACGCGGCTGCGCGTCCTGTTTCTTTAGCCTGAGGCCTTAGTTCAAGTTTTTACTCACGCTCAATCGCGTTAACGTAGTGGGGAAAAGTTATAAAAAAAACATATTAAAAAACAGGTCAATGGGAAGTTAACAAAACTCTTCAGAAGAACAGAAGGACACGTGAGTGACAACAATAGGGTTTCATTTTGACCTTTCAGGTACAAAACCCTATAAATCCTAATTATCTTAAAATTAAATTCAACTTTAAAGTTACTTCAAAATACCAATACTTACAAAACTCTGGCAATATTCTGCGATTCTTTCACCGACACCATGTTGTAGTTACAGATGCTGACTGCCGGGAACGGCACCTGGTTCACTTTGCAGTTCGCGTTTATCTGTTGAACACAATTGATTGAAATTCATACATACTAATTAAAATTACGAATAACTCTGTCTGTTATCTTTTCAAACTTAAACTGCTGAACCGATTTAGCTTAAATAGCTTCTGCCAGCGGCTTCGCCCGTAATGCCCGTATGTATGTTTGTTCCTATGTGGCGTTCTAGAGACCAAACGCGTTTGCCGATTTTGATGATTCATGCGTCAATCGATTCGTCTTAACCCTGCGAGTGTCACTGGCTACATTAAAATTGGAAAATAGAAAAATGGCGGATTTTGGGCGCCATATTGTGGGGGACAAAATTTTTTTTTACTCGCAAACCCATCGTGTGGGGTATCAAAATAAAGGGGTTTAAGAGGTGATTTCAAAAATATATACCACTTATATGTTTAAATGTACCGAAATCTAAAAAATAATAACTCAAAATTTATAAATAAAAAAAGTAAATTTTAAAAATCAAAAGACCCGACTGCTTAAAAGGCGAACTAAAATGACGTAAACAAGAAGAAAATCATGCTGTGCAGTCGGAGGATACATCTGGTTTTGGTCAGCCAGTTCGCGAATATGTATCCTCCGACTGCACAGCATGATTTTCTTCTTGTTTACGTCATTTTAGTTCGCCTTTTAAGCAGTCGGGACTTTTGATTTTTTAAATTTACTTTTTTTTTGTTTGATTTGTGTAGCAATGTATATGACTGTATTGATATCCGCAATAAGATAAGTTACATAGTTCCTAGGAAGACAGTCCGTCGTGGGGCGTGCGCACTGCCCGTTTGCAGTGACTTCTTGTCGCACTAACGCAGGTGCGCCTCTGCGTCGACTTACCAATAACTTTACCGAGAACTTACATCATATTGATATGTTTGCTCTTACTGCTGGTAAATTCAAAAATTATGTACTCAAAACACTGACTCAGACTAAGTCATTTTAATTTTAGTTATTCAATTCTTTTCAATTTAACTTGACATGTGTTTTTTATGTTTTTAGATGATGTAACTTGACATGTTTAATTATTTTAAAGATTTATAATGATGATTAATTTGATTGGACATTATGTTTTTGTATTTAATGTTTTCTTGACCTATATTTAATGTGTTTTTAATTATGTGTTGTTTATATTCTATTTATTGTTTTAAATCTGATTTTTAATGCTTATTTTGTTCTCTTTTTAATTCTATATTTGATGCTTTTTTATGCTTTTTTATAATTTTGATTATTGTGGTCTTATTGCAATTTTTTTTTGAAATTTTGTATTCCGTGGGAAATGTGGTTGGTCGCACATTTGGTGACATTATTTAATAATTCTCATTGTAAATCATAATGTTTAACTGTTTTTTTAGCTCAAATAAATAAATAAATAAACACAGAGTTTATAGTTTTATGTGTTCTGCTAGCGAAACGAGGCAATTTATAACAATTACTAAATACAACATTCATGGAGAGAAACGAGACCTGTTATTAGAAGTAATGCAAAAAACAGTTAACGTTAGTTAGGCCTGATTTTTCAATAATCTGATAACATTTAACTGAGGAATAAAAATGGCGGATTGACAGCCTTTGTATAGGAAATAATTATGTCAGACGGCCATTTTTAATCCTATTATTTGAAAAATCAGCCCTAAGTGTGGAGTGTAAGTGATTATGTGTAGGTATTAAAACGTACAACAAAGTTAACTTCTTTTTCCTCTTAAGTCCAGTACAACAAGGATTTTCCTAGTTTCTTTTAAAGATTTGTTAATTTTTGGCTGCGACAAAAATACCAAAACTTTAATATTATAAATGTTAAAGTGAGTGAGTATGGATGTATTTTACTCTTTTACTCAAAAATTTCGGTTCGGTTTTTGATGACACTTTATATTGGTATAGAATAATATTAGGTCATTACATATGAAATTGGCGTTTTGTAAGGGAGGAACATAAAGTCGTTTTTTTTTAATGTAAGTAATATATTTAACTATGTACCATTGTTATCTATGCACTTTTGCCATCTCATAGGTAGCTCATTGATCCTTTTACTAAAAAATCCATTCGGACGGGAATCAATAAAATCTTTGAAGGCGCTTTGGACTGCCCCATCGGAGTTGAATTTTTTCCCTTGCAAGAAGTTATCCAAATTTCGAAAAAAATGGTAATCTGTTGGAGAAAGGTCCGGAGAGTACGGTGGATGTCTTAGATATTCCAATTGAAGCTCCTCTAATTTGGAAGCCGCCTGTTGTGCAGTGTGTGGTCTAGCGTTGTCCTGAAATAGCAGTGGCCTAGAGCGATTAACCAGCCTCGGCTGTTTAGCAGCTAGCTTTTCCATCATGGTTTGCAGTTTCTGACAATAGACATCCGCCGTAATCGTCTGGCCAGATTTAAGAAAGCTGTAGTGAACGACACCGGCACTAGTCCACCAAACGCTCACAAGTAATTTTTTTTGAGTCAATTTTCGCTTGGGGCAGAATTTGGCTGGTTCGCCAGGGTTCAGCCACTGCTATGAGCGTTTCCGATTATTGTACAGGATCCACTTTTCATCACAGGTAATGATTCGATTTAAAATTCTGTTCGCGACGAAGCGACAGCTTATAGTCAGTAGTAGCTTATAGTCTATATACTCGCCTATATACCATTGAAATACTTAAGTTATTATAAGTAAGCAACGTATGTAATAGCATAGGTAAATAAAGAATTTAATTCTTTTCGATTAGGGGTCCCCAAAAAAGCGGGAGCGCAAGTAGCGCCGGGTGCGACACACTCACGCACCAATGCGTATTATTTACCTTTACATACACTACACTGTTAGGAAACACAATCTAGGTGTTCTAACTTGGATGCCCTAAGGCTATGACTGAAAAACGATACATAACAACAGTACATAGCCAGGGACTATAGAGTTTCACCCTGGAAAACTAGATACATACACATTTTTCTCAAGTGGTAAGATAAACTCGTTATAAGCGATTCAGCGCTTCTAGGTAACCTAGATATCTGCCTAGGACATGTAAACAGATAGTACTCACATAGTTCTAGTACATAAAGGCCACTTGCTTGAGATAATGTGTCTGTATACATAAAACACAAGGGTTTTCGAGCGCTTGTCGGCGGGCCCGCCCGCCTTCAGGTACCTTCTGAACCTGAAGGGATATAGATTTGCTTACTGAAGCGATACCCTCGGGGGCTGGCAGGCAGGCGCTCGGATTCTCCCATAGGCCCCAGGTCCTCTGACCTTCGGGCATATCATAAAACCAGTTGGTTTTCCTGGGCCTGGCAAATATTTTCCTTTTCGGCCGCTTCCCGGCACCCAAACCACCAGAAGGGTTGGTGGTATACCCTAGTTACACACACCGTTCGATTCCTTGTTTCTTTGCCTCCCTGATCACACTTTTGTAAGGAGCCCAGCTCTGGTGACCAGGGAGATAACCACCGAAATATGTTGCCCGGCCCCGAGACATTCTCATTTTCGGACACTCCAGGGTGAATACTGACTCGAGGGTTGAAGCCACGCCCACCAGAGTGCCACCATAGGGTAGCCTGTCGTGATGGCTACCGATTGATACCTGGTGGTTGTGGATTCCACGGGTACCTTGAGTACAAACTAACTTCATGATAGAAAATAACACCTTTCACTACTCGCGCACACTTCCAGGCAGCTACAGGCCTGAAGGCTATAGATATAGAAACACTAGATTCCTATAGCTTAGGGAAAGGGCTTCCGAACCCTCGCGATGAAAGTAGTGGAAAAATGTATATTTTAGCATGTAATAGCCATAAGTTCGAAAAACCAGCAGAATTTCCCTTCATCACTCATTCTTCCTGGCAGAACTCCTCAGAGGAGATAGTCAGGGACCTGGACTAAGGTCCATCGGATGGGCCATTTCAGGGCGCTTCCAACCATATGGGTCATGCCATGATCATCACGTTGGGAAGGGAGGTTCTGTTGATTTATAGCATAAGTATATAATAAAAAATTAGGTAAATAAAAAACTTGTGCGAATATGAAATCAGGGTCCTCGTGACGGTAAAGTTTGGTAGTACGATAGTGCGCATGCGCATTGAGCAATTCGGTAGCCAAATTTGTATTAGAAGAATCCACGCAACTTTATGTCACGAAGACCTTGTGAAAACATCGCAAAACGCTAAAAAGAATAAAGTCTTTTATTTCCTGGACATCATATCTTCACCCATGAACATCTGGCAGACCTCAAGCAGCTCACAGAGGCGAGAATTCTTGATGACAACTGAACAATAGGTGCAAGGGTGTCAACGCGCTGGTGCAGGAGCCTTACAACCTCCAGAATCCCTATCTACCGCCAGCGATCACGTCCACCCCGTACAAATTCCTTCATTATTGTGCCGGTTGAGTAATGTAACGCAGCAGTCGACGCGCGTTTGTCGGTTTGCTGCACTCAATTCATGAGGTACCCACCTTTCAAGCACTTTCGCCTTCCCAATTTGCTTCAAGTGGATTTTAAAAAATTATCACTAATACCGCAGCCTGCAGCTAACTCGGACATGGTTTGCGATGGATCCTCTTGCACAATAGCCTTCAATTCTTCATTATCAACATTGGTATCCGGCCGCCCACGGGGCTTGTTCTGCAGGTCGAAATTTCCAGAACGAAAACTTTGGAACCAAAAACGCACTGTGTTTTCTTTTGCGACACCGTCGCCATACACATAATTAATCTTTCGAGCCGTTTCTGCAGCCCTGGTGTCACGATGGAACTCGTACTCGTAAATAACGCGATATTTCAAGTTTTCCATTTTATAAACTGACTGGCGCAAAGAAAAAACGCAAAAAAAAATAATGAGTAAATAGCTGTATACATTTATAATTGGAATTCCAAACCAAAGAGATATTTGAGATCAAAGTAACCAGTACGACAAAACGCCAATTTCATAGGTAAGGACCTAATAAAATTTTACTTAGGTTTTAGGTTTACCTACTTAGGTTTTGTGACGAAGATAGATGGATGGTTTGTTACACTTTCACGCAATATCTGATGAACGGATTATTATGAAACTTTACAGTGATATAGCTTATACATCAGAATAAGACATCCGCTATGATTTATGAGGTACTGTGGGAATACTAATTCCACGCCGGTGAAGCTGAAAACGGCAGCTAGACTTTCATATTTTGTAGAGAAATAATTAAAAAACAAACATTTATTTATAAATCATCATACGATAATCTTACCTCGTCATTAAGACAAGTAGATAACAAACTGAATAATAAAAAATATATCGTCAAATATCGTCAAATATCGTCAAATATCGTCAATTTATTCCCCGAAAGTTGGGAAAGAATAAAAAATAAAAAAAATAACGTAAAAAAAGTAACAAACAAAACAAAACGAAGACGGATTAAAAAGTAACGTAAGTAACTTAAAAAGTCCATTTAGTGGGAGGCCTTCCAACGTATCGTCTTTCGGTTCGCGGTCAAATGTGCCCTGCCCACTGCCACTTAAGTTTGGCAATTCTTCGGGCTATGTCGGTAACTTTGGTTCTCCTGCGGATATCATCATTTCTGACGTGATCACGCAAGGAAATTCCGAGTATAGCCCTCTCCATTGCCCTTTGGGTGACTTTAAGCTTTCTGATAAGGCCCATTATGAGCGACCACGTCTCGGTCCCATAGGTAATCACTGGCAACACACACTGGTCATAGACTTTTGTCTTGAGACATTGCGGTAAATTGGACGAGAAGATACCACGCAACTTCCCGATCGCTGCCCAGCCGAGTCGGATTCGACTCAATAAAAAATTGAAATAGTGTCATAAAAAGTTACTAAACTTAGAGACAGAAACGAATCGCTGCAAAACCAGTCACTTCACGTAGTCGTGTCTGTGTTTACGTATTTATTATGAATTTTCATGCAAATGATTTATTAATGGCTGTAACGCATTAGACATTTTTATTGTTTAATTATTTCAAAGAATTAGTCCAAGAGCGAGCGAAGCGAGCTCGGGAATTTAGGGCACCCCAACCCCGCTTACTTTAGACCCTGCAAACAGAAATAGGAGACCCGTTCCTCCCTCTCTTAGTATTTTGATATGCGTATAAAAAATAAATACTTCGAACAAATGTTATTTCGGCTAAGTGTAGCTTTGGTAAAAAGTTTTTCGACCAAATGAAACATCGGAGTAACGAAAAAAATTAAATTGATAATAGTTCAAATGAGACAGTGGCAGACTTCGATGAAGTAAAAAAACGAAACGATAATAGTTGAAAAGTTTTAGGTGAAATGAAATTCCGTCAATTATTTTTCAAACTTATGATAGGTAATCAATATTATTATATAAAATATTTTTAAAACTCACGTTTTGTAGATAAATGCTTTCTATTATAGTATTTTTCATATTTCTCACTCAAACAGAAGATTACCCTTATTTACTATTTTGGGTTTCCTTTTGAAAACATCACTAAAGATTTCACATAAAAACCCTTTTACCTATGATTGATCCTAGGAAAATGAAATGAGGAGATATATTAAGTTTTTTATTTTACAAGATTTTGTGTCTAAGAAAAAAAATATTCCGTTTAAAGTCTCGTACCGGGTAGACGATTTTGTTTTTCTTTTTCTGTGAGTACATTTATATATTACCTTCGACATCAATATCATATTTTTTTATTATGTACTTATCTATGTAATCTTTTTCTTTTCGTCCAAGGATGTGGCCATCTCTGGTGTCAGAGTTAAATAAGCCGCCTCTGGGAACCCCACAGGCCTTGACTATTTCAGATGTATTGATCACCAGAGATATAAAATATCATGTTATACTAATGTTAAAAAGGGGGACTATTTGTTTCTACGAGAATTACTGAAAGCACTGATCCAGCAACGAATTCATACCCCGGAAAATTGCACGGTTTTACGGGATAGACCATAGGAGCGAAGTCGCGTGAAAAGCTAGTACCCACATAATATTTGTCACAGTCAAAATTATGACTAAAAATCATATTGTTCAAGAAGCGTCAAAGAACTAGACAGCCAAATAATAAAATAACTTAATTACAGTAGGTAAGTACTTACAACAGTAACAATCTGGTTCTCATTGAACTTCTGCTTGATGACCATGATGAAGGTGATGGTCAGCGCCACGTTGCTGACCAAGGCCAGGGTCCAGAGCACCAGCGACCTTCCACTCTTGGACGTGAAGTGACTGGTCCCGTGTAGTGTCGTGACCCTCTCGATGAGAGACACGTAGTATGCGCTGTCTATCTTCTGTTTTTTTTTTGACATTTTATTCTAAAGCAATAATAACAAGATTAGATTATTTTTTATTTTAAAATCAGTTATAATGTTACAAAATATTATTCTATATTGTAATGGAAAGTCAAGTTATCAAGTTACTATTTTAGGAAGAAGAGTGCAAACATATAATATTAAATATAAAACATTTTAACAGAAAATTCAAACCGACTTCCAAAACAAAACACTACGAAGCGAAAAATTACTTTCTGTTCCGAAGTCGGTATCTTTGCAGTTTGGTTTTTTTGTTTAAAATGTTTTTATCTCTTTTTAATTTTGGTAGGTACCTCCAATTATCATGAAAATCATTTATAGCCAAAGTAATGAAATTTCCAATAAGCCCAAATACGACTAAGATACATTGTTTTATTTCGGTGTTCCAGTGCGAACCGTCCGGCTTCATCATCAGATCAGTTCGATAGTACAATTTTCATTAGTACCATTTATATAAAAGTATTTTCTTCATCACAGTCCGTTAATTATTCGAGATATCTTATACACATGACATACTTAGCTGTTCCAATGGCTATCTGTGGTCTTCTTAATCAGTTCCTCTTTATCAAATGATACTTTCTGAGTACATTATATGCATTGTTGATGAAACCAAAATCGCTATATTTTGTATATATGCCTATTATATTTGAGGAGTTTTCTCGATTTCTTCCATCAGATCCTAACCTGATGACCATGGGTCCATCTGAAAAGTATACTCTTTCAAACAAAAGAAGAATATTTACGGATAGCAAAATAAAAAAATTATGATTCCGTTGAATTGAGATCCTCCTCCTTTTTTTTGAAGTGGTTAAAAATAAACAAAAATTGAATTATATACAACTAGCACTTCACCCGCGACTTCGTTCGCGTGTTCCGTTTTTTATCCTACAGATGACTTTTTAGTTTCACAAGGGGTGAAACTAAAAAGTCAAGTCAAGTCAAAGGTTGAATTTCCAAAAATCCCTTTTTAGTGCTGCCCTACATTATAAAAAAAAGCCATGAACAGTAAAATTCATCAAAAACCTTTAAAACCCCCTAAATCTTCTTTTAGGAGTAGTTTTGAAAAACTAAAAATGAAAACCTTTACCTATTATTTACTTAGGTTAGTATTTATGCTAAGTTTCAAATATAAAAGGACGGGTCGATGTTAAAATTGAATAAAACAAAATGTGTGTGAGATATTAACGAAATTTATTTTTTATTTAAAAGGCCCATTCATGCCAATTATGGATGGAATATGACATCGTTCAAATGTCCGCCGCGGCTTCTTATGGTGGCACGAATCCGAGAGGTCCAATTTTTAATGACTCTGCTGCATAGATCCGGCTGAATCCGAGCGATGGCCAGCGTTATGTTAGCTTTCAGGGCAACGGTCGAATTTGGTTTATTGGCATAGACCTGCGACTTCAGAAAACCCCACAAGAAAGCGTCAGCGCACGCGATGTAAAGAATATTTTAGGTAATTTTTTTACACCTTGGGTTACATTTTTGGAGTTTTAGTAAGGATCTCTAATTTATTTAAAAATATTATATAGCCTTTCCAACAGTGAAAGAATTTTTCAAATTGGTTTAGTAGTTTCGGAGTCTATTCAATGCAAACAAACATACAAACAATCAAATCATTCCTCTTTATAATATTAATAATTTTATATATTTAAAATATATATTATAGTAAGTATAGATAGTATAGACTAGAGACCAAACAATTTCGTTTTCAATATGGAAGTCAATCAAAAAATGGTTGTTTAAATGTTAAATGACAAAACGTTCGAGCATTTCAAGCGCGACGCGCGATACCACTCGTCCGTGATCGAGACCAGGAGGGCGAGCACGGCCTACTGTGACAGGCTTGAGTCACACATTTTTATCACAGTTTGGGAGCAAATACCGTGATAAAATGCGTGACTCAAGCCTATCACATAGGCCATGCTCGCCCGGCAGCTATCGGTCTTCTGTCACTAGTCACGGTCGCGCGTCGCGGTCTCGCCTGCGAACTAACTCCCATACAAAGTCTAAGGACAAGAGACAATTACATGCTGGTATTATATTAATGTAAGTAACCAATTTCATGATTTCCTTCGTATATAAAATGTAGATAAAATAAATCTTACCTCAAAATATTCGTATCTCGCCCAATCTCTTGATCCGCTGTCCTTAATGGATGTGATTTAGGCTCGAACGAGGAACGTGTCTTAAAAGCCATGATTACATTTTAATTTGAACCTGAATTAATTATTATTTCCCTCGGTGATATTTATGTGAAAGATTAATTATTTGTATGTCATGTTTGTTACTGAAATACTTGAGAAAATAACTTGTTTTTAGACTGACAGCAAAATTAATCATTATTTTATTTTGATAATTAGGTTTCTTAAAACATTAATATAGTTCAAATTAAGAAAGTGACGTTTTCATTCCTATCTACAGCAATATTATAAAAGTCGCAACTATACTGTATAAACGAAAACAACTAAAATAAAATCATGATGTTAGTTTAATAAATTAACTAGAAAATGAATTCATGAATGCCAATATGCTAACTAAGTATAGGCATTATAAGATAATAAAGTTTACTTTCAAAAACCAGCTTTCAAAACCACGGTCAAAGCTAGTCGAAAAATATTAACACTAAGCTTAGAAAGTATAAAACTTTGATCATCAATAACTTTTATCAATTAATAATAATACTTTTTCTTTCTACTTCAGTTAATAATTAAAGTAACAAATGATTCGAAATTAATGAATTAATGATTAGAACTTCTCGAACAACTACGATTTATTCTAATTAATAATATGTTTATAATTCTGTAATTGACGCTTTATTTCTTTTGTTATTAACTAGCTTTTACCCGTGACTTCGTTCGCGTAGCCTGTTCAAAAGTAACTGTGAATTTTCCTTGGTACTTATACATACTTTGACTCACCTTCTGTGGTTATACTATTTTGTTTGTTATTCATTTATCATATTTTATTACTAAAGTATTTCCCATTTCCGGAATTGTGTGGCATCAACAGTGGGCATTATGAGAATACTAGCGCAGCGTTATTTTCTTTTTGGATCTCTCACGGGGTTTTATTTATTTTATTATTGTTTAATTTGCTTATTACTCGTGTCTCCTGTGTGGGTCACAAATAAATACTTTTTCTTTCTTACTTTCTTTCACACTCTGCTATTATAGTGTAGCTTTTATCAGTAAACAAAAATTCATAATCTTTTTTTTTTTTTTTTATTGAAAACGTTGCCCCACACTAGGAATTTCTTCCTGTATCGTGGGTGCGTTTACAAACATATAAACTCACATACACAACACCCAGAGCCGGAACAACTATCTGTAGGTCATACAAATATTTGTTCCGTGCGGGAATCGAACCCGCGACACGCAGCGCAGCAGTCAATCGCTCAACCACTGCGCCAACCGTGCTCCCAATTAGGATTAATACTTCTTTCCAAAGATTACCCTTTACAAACATTATTAAACAAACAGACAATTTGAAGTCTTAATGTCGGATTTTTTTATTAGTTCGAATTAATAATTTAGGATAACTATTAGACGAAGTATATTTCTTACTTGTCTACTGAAAAATTACTTTAATTTAGAGTACTTGAAGCCTTTAATCAAAAGTGTTGGTGATATCTACGATCTAAAAAATACATTTAAAAATTAAACATAACTTTCCTTTGAATTTTACAAAAAGCCTTGCTTGGTTAGGGTTGATTCTTTAATTAATTAAATATTTTATTTTAAACATCAATCCAGATTAAAATTGGTACATATTAGTAGGTTATTATTCCGAAATTGTATAATACTTTTTTTAAAGTTTACTCGTTATTCATTTAGTTATCCTTGTATATATTTATGTTGTTTCTGTTTTATATTTTTCTAACTGTGTCTAATAAATATAATTCCTCTTTCTTTTTTTCAGTAATCCATTTTCCATAATGGCGCCGGACGATTCTTTAAAGGCCACGCTCGTTTCAAAATCGAAATCGTTCTGTAAGCACTGCACACTCCATGGGGTGTACTACTTCTACAAAGCTTCTAGTTGTGGTGTGCACCTCCTCTGGGCGATGATCATAGCTGCCAGCATGGCTTTATGCTGCTTCCTTGGACACATGATCTGGGAAAAGTTTGTCATCGATCCTACTTTGACTGTGGTATGTAGAAATCAATTTTAGCTATAAGGTGGCCTATAAAACGTGGCAAGGCTCGTGGTCATGAGGCTGTAGACAAAGTGTAATTCTATTAGCGATTGTCAAAATGCTAAAATGGTGAGAATCTGATCACGTGACAATGGGGTCACTCGACAGTTCGATAGCGCTTGACAAATTTATTTATTAATAAGGCACAACAACGACTTATTTACTCATTAATCATCTGCCTAGCCTTTTTCTCAATTATTGTTGGGGTCAGCTTCCAGTCTTACCGGATTCAGCTGAGTACCAGTGTTTTACATGGAGCGACTGCCTATCTGACCTCCACAACCCAGTAACTGGTTAACACGGTACCCCTTAGCAAGACTGGTGTCAGATCTCAAGCTTCTGACTACCCGTAACGACTGTCAAAGATCTTCAAATGACAGCCGGGACCAACGGCTTAACGTGCTTTCCGAGGCACGAAGGAAACTCGGTATGTTGAAATGGTCACCCATCCACGGACCGACCTCGTCAAGCATTGCTTAACCTTGAAGATCGACCCTTGTGGCTGTTATTGTTTAGCCACGAGCTCCTCAATTTTTATTTACTCATTAATATTAGAATGAAACAATTAGAAAAGATCCTGTGTAAGCAAGTTGCTTACAGGCATTCACATCATTTACAGGGTAAGTCACATAAATTGTAATAAGAATATAAAAGTTAATTTATAAAATCAAAAAACCCGACTGCTTAAAAAGCGAACTAAAAAGATGTAAACAAGAAGAAAATCATGATGTGCAGTCGGAGGATACTTTTTGGTTAATTATTTGTTAGAGTTAGGTACATTTAAACATATAAGTGTTATATATTTTTGAAATCACCTTTTAAAACCCTTTATTTTGATACCCCACACGATGGGTGTGGAAGAAAAAAAAATTTTGGGTCCCCACAATATGGCGCCCAAATTCTGCCAATTTTCTATTTTCCAATTTTAATGTAGCCAGTGACACTTGCAGGGTAAAGACGAATCGATTGACGTAAGAACCATCAAAATCGGTCGACGCATTTGGTCTCTAGAACGCCACATAGGAACAAACATACATACATACATAGACTGATAAACACATTACCCTCCTTCGGCAGTCGGTTAAAAAACAAAAATAAATCCATGAAAATAATATTTTACAAATTATTATATAATTTTTTTATTAAATTAAAATTGAACAATTGTTTACCCTTAAAACTAAATTATTAATAGAAATTAAGTAAAAAGTCAAGTTAAATTTATTATTAAAACATTATCATTAATATCCAATACGAACCCGAACATTTTTGAGTTTTCGACAATCGTTGTCGCTGAAATAATGTTAGTTTTCTAAAATCTCTGGACTTGTTTCTGACAATTTAGGTGAAGAAGATAATACATAAAGAGAGCGTGGAAAATATGGGAGGCATTTGCCCAGAAGTGAAAAATATATGTAGGTATGTGTAAATTTATTGGTAAAGTTAGAAAAGTTCCAATCTAAAAATGATTAAAAATTGCTTTTAGAGTTACCGGTGGAGCGTAGGCGGATTCAATAATTATGAATTCGTAATTTTATTTTTCTGTTGAGGACACGGACCCTACTTAAATTGACATACTTAGGAAGTATCTCTCTTTTCAATAAAACACGTAGAGAATATTTTATTAACAATTTATTTTCTTCTTATTTAATAACTTTTTTATAAGTAAGAGTTCTAGGAACTTCCTAACTTTTCATTACGTTAATTTATTCATAATTTCATTGGATCTACTCAGAAGCTGAATATACTTATAATATTAAATTAAGTTAATAATGTTACGGTGAATAACGTTTGTAGGTTGCAAAGTAATGTGATAATATCAGACGAATAAAAGCAAAATAGGTTGCTGAATTACTTCTATACCAAGATCTAAAAATATACCTGTCAAATTATACAATGTAAGTAAAACTTGTTCTTTTGTGATTTCATCCCTCAAAAAACTATCCTTTACTTGGAAATTTGTTTCATCCTTTTATTGTGAACTTTTGTTATTTAGCTGTCAAAGAAAAGTCGCTGAATATGAATAAAATCTAATATGGCCGTCAAAGGTTTAGCTTTAGGTAGCCGACACCTCTGGAAAATACTCTTTCTTTTGCTTCGCTTCGTAATTTTGATGATGACATACAGTTCTAACCCGCTGTTATTTATTTATTATTACAATTACTCTCTGCACTGACAGTGTCACCCAAAATGTACAGAGAGTTAACAATAACATTAATTACATAACACAGACACATAAAATAATCATAAATAAACAAACAATTACTTAAGTAAAACATTAAAATTCGTAAATAATTGAAAATAAATACTATTTCAAATTAGCCATTCAATAATCAAATAATAATAATTATATAATCTAATAATAATATAAGTCCAATAATAATTATCGTTACTTCTATGTGGTCTAGTAATTTATAGTTCCGTGAAAAAATAAATACCTTTTAAAATACAAGTTTATTTTTGACTAGCTGTTCCCCGCGTCTTCGCTGCCGTAGGCCACCCCATAGGACCAGTTTTTGGGATTAAAGAATAGCCTACGTCAATCAGGAATAATGTAGCTATCTATTGGAGAAAGAATTTCTTAAATCGGTCCAGTAGTTTCGGAGCCTAGTCGGTACAAACAAATAATCAAACAAAAAAATCTTTCCTCTTTATAATATTAGTATAGAATGATGAAAAACTCCGCCAGTGTCGGTCCCAAGCCCGAATGAGAAAGGAGGAGGGTTGGTGTGGAGGAGACCTACCCAGGCCGTAAAACTGTCAACGTCGAGTATCGGGCGGCGGTAACTAACCCGACAAACCCGAGAGGTCATAGCATCTACGAGGCGGGAACCAGTGACCGTGAGGATCTAAATACCCTCTAAAAGACTGACACGGAAGGACGTGGGAACCCACCGTGCTTATCTTCCCATGAAAACCCCCCTAATGGAATCAGAAACAGAGAGAGTGAGTATGTTGGGCGACCCGACTAACCATTGGCGCCACCCAGTACCCGGGCTGGACGGTGTGCAATTGGCGACTGAAGCTTCCCCTGGGGTGAATCGACAGGCTGCAGAGGGAAGAGATGCTACTGTCGTTGCCACAACATCTAAGATCGAGAAGATCTCAATACGAAACCATCATCGTATTGGCGCTTGGAACGTCCGAGGTCTGCTAATGGCGGGTAAACGGACCATCGTAGAGAAGGAAATTGAATCATATAACATCTCCATACTAGGCGTCAGTGAAACACACATGCGTAGTAATGGCCACTTCACCACTGCGGCAGGGAACACCATGTACTTCTCAGGCCGCGAGGATTCGAAGAGGAATGGATTCGGAATTATATTGCCACCACACTTGAACAAATATATCCTCGGTTATAACCCGGTGTCTGATAGAATCTTGACAATGAAACTGAACACCAAACCGTGTGTGCTGAATATTGTACAAATAAACGCACCGACGGCACAAGCTTAAGATGAGGTAATTGAAGACTTTTATGGGAAATTGGAGGAAACGTTGAACTCAATTCCTGGTTGAGAGATAAAATGTTACTGGGTGACTGGAATGCCAAATTCGGTAGTACACTTGCTGATGATCATATCAGAAGCACAGTTGGAATATTGGACTTGGCACTAGGAATGAACGAGGTGAAAAACTAATCGAGTTCTGTATAGACAGAAATCTCAGTATTATGAACACGTACTTCCAATATCACCCAGACGTTTGTACACATGGAGATCTCCAGGCGATAGGCACAGAAATCAAATTGACTACATCATTCTAGATACCTGCTGGAGATCCTCAGTTTCCAATGTGAAGATCTTTCCCGGTGCAGAGTGCGGCTCTGACCATAATCTACTCGTAGCCAATTTCTCGCTGCGCTTAAGGGCTCCTAAACGTCAGCCACCAAAGCCCAGAAGCTTGGATCCTTCTCAACAAACAATCTTCCGAGAGGCGTTAGAGGCGAAACTGAAGGATTATCCCACGCATGAACACGCTAACGTTGACATACAATGGGGACACTTGAAAGGCCATATCAACGATGCGCTGGACCAGGTCTCTAAGAAGAAGAAGTCAGAGCAGAAGAAAAAATGCTGGATCGCCGATTATTCGTGGGAGCTCATTCAGCGTAGAAAGGACTCAAAAACTAGGGGTTTGCAGGATCGTGCAATAATCGCAACGGGCATCTGCAGCGACATTGAGAGACATTCAAACAAGTTAAAAAAGGTAAAGTTAGAGTCCTTTGAGAGAGAGAGATGGCGTGCCTACTGTGAACAGTTGTACACAGACCCCCATTCAACGCCCGGGGCTATCCCGGACTGGAGGGATCTGGAACTGGAATCCATGATTTTTCAATCCGAGGTGTCTGCTGCTTTGCGGTCTCTCAGGGTGAGGAAGGCGCCAGTAAGCGACCAAATAACAGCAGAAGTGCTTAAAGCTATGGGTGTAGTGACACTCTTCAAGATCTGCTCACACGTCTGGCAAAACGGTGACTGGCCGCAGGACTGATCGGAGTCCGTAATCCTTCCGCTGCACAAGAAAGCAGACCCTCTGCGGCAATTATCGAACCTTGTCCCTCATCTCACATGCCAGCAAAATCTTGCTCCATATTCTTAACAGTCGCATCCGCTACTACCTGGATTGGCAAATTCCGCAGGAGCAAGCAGGTTTTGTAAAGGGCAAGGGCACTCGAGTGCAGATTCTCAATGTCAGGCAGCTCATTGAGAAAGCATATGAGTTTGATACGCCAGTGATAATGTGTTTCGTCGACTATAGCAAAGCTTTCGACAGTGTCAACTGGGGTTGCTTATGGAAAGTCCTACAAGAACTTGGAGTACCGAATCATCTCATGGCCCTACTTCGCACTCTGTATGGCTCAAGCCAGGGAGTCGTAAGAGTTGATAAAACAACCTCAAAACCCTTTAAATTTTACCAAGGAGTGCGCCAGGGATGCATTTTGTCGCCCATTCTATTCAACGCCTATGGAGAGCACATTATGAGACGTACCTGCGAGAATTGGGAGGGAGGCATCACAGTTGGTGGCGTAAAAATCACCAACCTGCGCTACGCCGATGACACTCTTCTACTACTCTTCTAGCAGCAAATGAGTCGGAAATGGCTGCACTTCTGGACCGAATGGAGCGGATTAGCGAGGAGATGGGACTTTCCGTAAACAGGGGCAAAACCAATGTCATGGCGGTAGATAGATCTGGGAAGACGGAGCTCACTGGTGCGTTGGGCCTAGAAACAGTAGACGTCTTTACCTACCTGGGTTCCAGCATTTGTAACGATGGTTCATGCAAGAAGGAAGTCCGAAGGAGAATTGGTATGGCTAAGAGCGCCATGTCTCAGCTTGGAAAAATCTGGAGAGATCGCAACATTTCCGTAAAAACCAAAACCAAACTGGTACGGACTTTAGTCTTTTCGATCTTTTCGTATGGCGCTTAGACTTGGACAGTGAAAGCTGCAGACCGCAAACGCATCGACGCCTTTGAGATATGGTGCTGGAGAAACCTGCTCCGTATCCCTTCGACAGCATTTTGGACTAACGTCTCTATATTGCGAGAACTCAAAATCTCCTCGTGGCTGTCATCCGAGTGTCTGCGCAGAGTTCTAGAATACTTCGGCCACATTGCAAGGAAAGACGGTGGCAACCTCGAAAGGCTCATCGTGACCGGCAATGTAGACGGGAAATGGCCTCGTGGACGCAGCCCAATACGTTGGTCTGACCAGATCCGCACCACTCTTGGCTCTACAGTTTACAACGCCCTTCACACCGCCAGAGACAGAAACAGATGGAGAAAGCCCATTCGAGAGAAGGTGATGCAGAAGGGAGGTCACAACCCTCAATACTGAGGAATACGACACAAGGAGGAAGGAGGATAGAATGATGATGCTACTGCTAGGACTTCCAGATTTCTGTAGTTTTATGTCTGTGTAATGGTTATGTCTAATAGAGAAACATAAAAAAAAAGATGTGTGGGCTCCTGTCTGTCTGTCTGTCTGATGAACCGTTATAGCTAGACAGTTGAAATTTTCACAGATGATGTTTTTCTGTTGCCGCTATAAAAACAGAATAAAATAATTATTTAAGTAGGGCTCCCATAAAACAAACGTGATTTTTTTGCCGTTTTATTGCGATAATGGTACGGAACCCTTCGTGCGCGATACCGACTCGCACTTGGCCGGTTTTTCATTGTCGCATCCTACCTATCTGCGGGAGCCCTAAGGACTCTGAGTGTAAGTTTGATGTGTGTACCTGTGTGTTTGTGTATAAGTGTATTTGTGTATCTGTCTGTGGCATCATAGCCTCTAAACGGATTAACCGATTTTGATTTTTTGTTTGGTAGGTTGTGTTATCGAGAGTATTCTTTGCCATTTTTGATGAAAATCGGTTCAGCTGTTGAAAAGTTATTGGCGTTTTACTGTTTGAATCGGGTTGCTACCGTAAGATATCGTGTCATAATTGGTTTGTTGAACCAACTTTTTTTTTGTAATAAATGGAAAGATCATATATAAGTTTTCATACAAAACTATTTTTAGTTTTTTTTTTTTCATTGTAATTACAAAGTAAAATCCAATCGAAAATATTTTTTTGAATCCAGTACCGAAAACACCCCGAAAGTTTTCCGAACAAAGCCGAGCCCGTGTGACGTCACAACGTTCATTTCTACTCATTGTGGCACATAGCTTATACAGTGTTTTGACTTATAACCAATTACATCTTGTTATTATTGTCAATATATTGATGAATATCGAATACATTGATCATAAATATCGAACCTTAAAAGTTATCGTGCTTGCTTCGCATCATTATGTACGAATATTACAAATAACTTCCCATTATTATGTGATTCGCGCAATACCCAACCTAGCAAACTGTACTAAAGTTTTGAGAAATGTTCTATGTCTAACTAGATTCCAATTAGAATATGTTAATTATGTTGTTATCTTGTTCTAATTTAGTATTAGATTTTGATTAATTTCTTAATTTGATCATTAAAGATTGAGAAAAGTAAATTTTTAAGGGAACTTTCGAGCAAAGTTGACATTTTTGTATAATTACGTAACTTGAAAACATGATTTTTTGTTTATGGAGATATATTCATTATTTTAATTTTAAATGACGGATATAGGCGTAAAACTAATATTTCTGTTTGAATTGTGAAAATCGGTCGACGCATTTAAGAGATATTTGAAAATGTACCGAATTAATATTTTCACGTTTTTGTTCTACAAAGTTTTTTAGTGTTTGTAATTATATTATATAGATATATGTGTTTAATATTATAAAGGGATATGCAAATAATTAAAAATACCGAAAATTTTAAGGATGTTATGCAAAAAATAAATAAAAATAAAGGCTCCACAGATTTCGGGTTGTATAATACTTAGTGGTACCTATGTAGTTTTTTGATATCTAAAGTCGAAGTTGCGCGCCAATCGTGTTTGTTAGCTTTTTATTTTACACGAATATCACCTACCCATATGTAACAACAATTACATTATGACAATTATGTTTCTAAATGTAATGTGTACAATGGACAACAATGACAAACACCGGTCGCGGTCCACCATCACGTACTATTCATTACGACTACTTTACTTATTCTCAATTTTTCCAAACCGTCCATCAGATGGATATCTTTTCGAAATTTGCCTTTATGAATCCTTTATCACACACGTCTAAATAAAATTTGCTGTTATAAATAATATTTTTGCACTAATTTTCGGATATTTTTAGTCAATTTACGTGACACTGTACTATGGTGAAATTCCTTGAACGTTATGACGTCACCAACATGGCGACCAATCATGGCCCGTTCGTAGACAGGTGGTTCTTTTTAGAATTTTATCGATTTTCAATTGCTTATAATAAATTGAAAAAAAATATTAAAGAGATTTTTGCAACGACAATATAATTTATGATATGTAAAGTTTCAAAATAAATTTTAAAAATCGTATATTTTTTTAAATTCAACAACCCAATTACGTGTTCAATAGATTTTCGATCGAAGCGTGTTTACTACTAGATACATTATGTAGTATATCAGGTGTTTTTGTAACTTTTATATTTAAAGGACAACATTAAGTTTAAGTTGTTTGTTCTACTCGTAGAACATTATAATAACATGGTTCTTTCACAATATTTTCCATTACAGGCGTTTCCATTCATATAGTTATCAATTTATAAATTATATTGCATTCCATTACAGTTTATTGAAACGCATATGTGCTATTTATAATTCACGAAGAAACTTTAAAAATTACTCTCATTATACAAAGTGAGTTACTAAATAAGTCCACTTCAGAAACGAACGTGCAGGAGCGTGTTGTAAGCGTTGAACACTAACACGTATTATACATTATGCAATAAGGTGCTACTTTGTGATGTTAACGAACTAAGCTACATGCTCACTTTGTGATTTTAGTGCACGAGTCTCTCTTCATCTAGGTACATTTATGTATGTAGTCTGACATATAAAGTAACTACATTATTATTTATTAAGCTGTAATCTTATGCTCTGCTGTTTTTTGCCAAATCTTCTCATACATATCTCAAATCGAGTAGTTAATCTGAACCTCTCCTGGTACATATTTTAGATTTTCACCCTAAATTTCCACGGATCGGTATGCCTACGTATTGATTCTTTTGTTAAATATAAAACATTATGTTAAAATAACTGGTTATTTTATCGTCAAAAGGTGATATAATAAATATAAATTAATAACTATATGAATGGAAACGCCGAGAGAGGGGACGCCCTAGTGTTAGGTTTTGATTCTGTTAACTAATAATGGCTTATTTTAAATAAAATCGGATAATCTTATTGTTACAGTTTGGTTATTTATTAGGGTTTTTGTTTTATATAAATACCTATATGTCTTAATAATTCCAAAGGACTGCCATAGTGTCGATAACTTTTATAGTAAACAGTCGGGAGTTTGTCGAGTGTTTTTAGCGGACACATTCGGTCGATGGTCGTCGCCTGAGACGCTTGGTTAAAATATAGTGCGCAAAGTCAAAGACATCTTTTAAAATTGTAATCCTTTATTAACAGTGTTCTCAGATTATAAACCTAGACTAAAATTACCAGTTTGTGTTTGATTTCATATATCACATCCAAGTAGTAGTAGCAGGCCTAGTGATTGCTACACTAGAAAGACATACATAAACCTTATTGGTGGATGTTCTTCAGAAAGGCCAGGTGCGCAGTACTCATAATAACCGGCATGCGTTTATAACTAGGTGTATGAACGTGAGTGAAGCAAAAGAAGTATGTAAGGATCGTAGCAGGTGGCGTTCTGTAGTTTCTGCCTAGCCCCATAGGAAGAAGGCGTAAGTTTATGTATGTATGTAATAACTATCAATACCAATATTATAAAGAGGAAAGATTTTTTTATTTGTTTGTACCAAATAGGCTCCGAAACTACTTGACCGATTTAAAAAAATCTTTCACCAATAGAAAGCTACATTATTCCTGAATGACATGGGCTATTTTTGAATGCCAAAAACCGGTCCTGTGGGGGTAGTCCACGGGAGCGAAGCCGCGGGGAACAGCTAGTATTTTATAAATTTACAATTTCTCCAATAACGGGTGTTGTATAAGAAAAATATAATATGGTTTTTTATTTTTTCCAAAATTTCTTACATCTCTGTGTATCGACCTCTTTCACCCAAATTAAGATTAAACTTGTGTTATGAGTACCAAGGCTCTCTTAACCAATTACATTTAACATATAATGCAAACAGCAAAAAATGTTTTAACCATAATCCATTTTGACGTTTTAACAAAAATATTTACGTAAGCACGAATAACGTCAGAAGAATACTAAAACTTTTCACCTCCAACCTTACACGCGACTGGACCTTTCCATCCCAGTTTTTCTTCACCTTTACTTATTTATCTTAACAAAAGGGGTCTTTGTAAGGAAAGTAACAGCCGCGTGGAATACACAAATCGTTCGTAACAACTTACGTAATGTTCAGAGTGAAATGTTTCCATGTCGGCCGTTTGATACTGCCTGTCCTTCATATTATTGACAGTTAAGTATGTAACGTGTTCTGTTATATAAGACGTGTTCTTTAGGTAAGAGGAATTTGTGTCTTAAGTACTCCTGCGTATACCAGAAAGTGCATTTATGCTTAGCCACTAAGGACTTAGATAAATGACATTTTATCAAAAAAAGCGTCGCAATAGCAAAGGATTTTGGCATTTCGACCATTTCGTTTATGGAATTAATCTTTTTCTAGAGCCTCTGGTCCCGACTGTCATTAGTAGCTCTTTGGCAATCGTTACGATAGTAAGAAGCCAGACAATGTGACACACCAGTTTTTCCAACGGGTATCATATTTACCCAGGTTGTGTCAGATAGAAGGTGCCCCATGTAAAATACTGTTACTCAGCTGAAACTGACTGTAAGCCAAACACAACATTATTGGGAAAAGGCCAGGCAGTTTAAATGCCGATTCTTTTTAAATCATTCTGCAATACATATATATCCCCCTGTCTTTTGTCCCACATTTTCACTCACAATTTTAATTTCATTGATGCCAGAATATTTTGAAACTGAAATAACCGACAACACCTCCATCCAGCAGCGAAAAGAATTATTTAACGGTTTTGTGTTAAATTAATTATTCTGGTTGGTATTATGTTTTATTTTGTTACAAATTGACAAACCCTGTTTCCTATAGTTCAATAAAACACAAAGCTTTGTCAGTTTGTGTCTAAACGGATTTGGACGAAACTTGGCACATTGGTAGACCATGTCCTTGATTAGATCACAGGATACTTTTTATCCTAGAAGTATATTCCCTTGGGATAATTTTCAAAATAATTTATCCAGTTTTCGCTTTTTCAGTCCATCCATTTTTAACAAAGAGAGTTTTCGGAGCGATATAAAAGAAAACTATGATTGATAACAATATAACGATACAATTGGCATACTTTTGGTTCAAACTGTTTATTTTTGCTTACTTATTCTGCCCCACTTTTAGGCAAAGACCTCCCTCCACTTCATCAAACACAACCCACACTTACACGAACCCACGTTTCCTCTTTCCAGTACTGGTGAAATCTATCTAGTTGATCATCTCTTTCGTGGTCTGCCGCAGTTAATTTAACCAAACTTTTGTAAGTAAATGAAAAGTAAATATCGCCGGTTTAATTCAAAACCATCTAACTGGCCACTTTATGATTTTGTGCTAGGGCGTTTATAAAGTTTGTATAAAAAAAAAAACATGTACTATCTTTGATAATGTTATTATGAGAAACAGCATCGGATTTATAATAAAATCACGTATGCGTTGATTTATAGCAGTTCATAGAAAAGTAACAGGGTTGCACAGAATATTGCATTTTGTGCCCTAAACCCCCTTATTTAATTGCTTTTAACTCCCTACAAAATAAAGGCATTATTTTCAAAATTAAGCGCTACTGTAGAATCTCAGAAAGTCACTGGTCATTAATTCAAATATATACATCAAACAATAATGTATTATTCTTATAAATCCTGTTAGTTTCGACAACAATGCAAAAAAATAAAATTTTAGTCGCTTTTACCACCCGATATTTGTTGAAATTTTGAACTAACCTATGTAACGGTGTCCCATAACAAAGCGTCATCATGAAAACTATCTAAGTGTTAAAGATGATTTAATAAATTGAAAATAGATTGATTAAAAACACATCAGAAATGAAAAAAAAAAATATTTAAGAAAAACGAACACAAAGGCATGGAAAACTTATAAAAGAGTATTCTTCATCAGAAGTCAATTAGGCACAGTAGCATCCGGTTCAAGGCCAAATTTAGTTTCATTCATCAGTCGCTAAATTTTTATTCCACGCGTGGTATTCTTCGGGGATTACTCCACAATTTCAGCAAGACGATGGCATTTTTAGTTGCAGCTGGTAAATTCGCTACTGCCTTTTTTGTCTGGTTCCATAGTGCCGAGCCGGAATGTCAAGACCAGCAGTAGAAGTAGCTTCCACGTTTGTTTCCTGATTTTCAAGATCTACAACCAAAGAATCCTCAGACGTGTCATAGTTAGGCAAAATTTTAATTTGACTCTTTTCAGATTTCATTTTCTTAATCTTTAACCAGTTCACTCTGTCTCCTATGCTTTTATTATTGTTTTTCACTATGATGGCTGCCAAAGATTTTAAATTCAGCGGCACGGAAACTTGGCCACTTGCGAATTTATCGATAAGTCGTATATAAATTAATTTTTGACTCTGAATTATGGGTCATCATCATCTCCTTGCCCTTTTCCCATGTTACTTGGGGTCGGCGCAACACGTTTTCTTTTTACCCGACTGCCGAAGGAGGGTAATGTGTTTATCAGTCTATGTATGTATGTATGTATGTATGTATGTATGTATGTTCCTATGTGGCGTTCCAGAGACCAAACGCGTTGACCTATTTTGATGATTCATACGTCATTCGATTCGTCTTAACCTTGCGAGTGTCATAGGCTACATTAAAATTGGAAAATAGAAAAATGGCGGCTTTTGGGCGCCATATTGTGGGAGGCCAATTTTTTTTTTTTTTCCAAACCCATCGAGTGGGGTATCAAAATAAAGGGATTTTAGAGGCAATTTCAAAAATATATAACACTTATATATTTAAATGTACCTAATTCGAAAAAAATGTTAACTAAAAAGTTATAAATAAAAAAATTTATTAAAAAAATCAAAATACCCGACTGCTTAAAAAGCGAACTAAAAAGACGTAAACAAGAAGAAAATCATGCTGTGCAGTCGGAGGATACATCTGGTTTTGGTCAGCCAGCTCGCGAATATGTATCCTCCGACTGCACAGCATGATTTTCTTCTTGTTTACGTCTTTTTAGTTCGCTTTTTAAGCAGTCGGGTATTTTGATTTTTTTAATAAATTTTTTTATTCCATACCATCCTGTCCCCCGTCACTCCATCACTGACGCCCTTTTATTTCATATCACTCCTGACACAGTCCATCCATCTTTTCTTTGGCCGCCCCCTCCCTCTCCATCCATCCATATCTATCATCACACTGAATTATGGGTAAATGCACTAAATAAGTGTTTTTTATTTATATGTGTGGCTTCCCATGCGACCAGTGCTCCATTTCGAAGTTGGTTGAGTTTCTGGCGGGTTGGAGGTGGACTTGGTATTTCTTTTGAGCAAGTTCCAGAGCATGTCTATTGTCTATTGGGTTTAGGTCCGGACTATGAGCTGGCCACTGCAATTTTGAAATACCGACGTTTTGAAGATGAGTACTCATTACTACTCATCATCACAATGTGCAACGTATGGGCGTAGATTATA
Source organism: Anorthoa munda (assembly GCA_945859665.1). NCBI lineage: Eukaryota > Metazoa > Arthropoda > Insecta > Lepidoptera > Noctuidae > Anorthoa > Anorthoa munda. The sequence continues at coordinate 1,828,502 of OX243907.1, read as the reverse complement.
GTGCATTAGTAGGAACTCGTCATGCCCAATGCACCACGAATATGGAAAAACATGTTCTTGAAGGAACTCCTCGATGTATCGGGTTGCAGTTAACCAGTTATCAACAATAACCAGTACGAGCATCGGAACTTATTCGTCCCCAAACCATAAAAGAACCTCCATGAAAACTCCCAGTTTGTAATTAGTAGAAACCTCTCTCCTCTGCTTCTCCACATTTGCTCCTGACCAACTGTTCGACACTCATTTGTGACCAAAACTCGAACCCATTGCCCGTGGGTCCAGCTAGCGTGTTCACGTGCGAACTGAAGTCGAGATACTCGGTGATGTTTACTTCGACCATTTGTCTTCTCAAGGATCGACGCATGCGCGTTCAGAAATTGCAGAATTTAAACCAACTACCCGCGGTTAATCGGTTTTACTTCGGTTCAATATTTTGTTGAGATCATGATCAAAATTCTCAAAATTATAGAAGTCAAACTTACTAAACCTATTTACTAACAATTACTTCTTGATTTTGTGTCAAGAATGAATGAATAATCAACAAGTAATAGCTATTATCCTTTAATAACTGCTATTATCATTGAATATTTACGCTATTTCCTGTTTTTTCTAAGTACTAAAACCATATATTTGCATGAAATAAATTTTCTTTCCAAAAAATCCGCAGGTTTTTTTTATTTTGAAAACTGATTGAATTTAAGTATCTTGTTTGACTTCGATAAAAAACATAATTTTGCTGATTAACAAGGAATATTTTTTTGCATATAAACGGTATGATTAGATAGTTGGTTTCACCATTCAGTATCTCTGAAACTAACCATCGCACGGCTTAGTATGTTTTACCAGTAGAAAGAGAATAAAATTTCGAATCGGTGGGTATATTTAACTCAAAATCCCAAAATCACCGAGTTAGTTGGTTTTTGAATTAACCCAGCGATATGTCCTTTCTTTCAAAGAGTTTCTTTCTGGAATGCTCGGGGGACGTCTTTCACAGAAATTTTCACTTATTAATCATCCGTGGGTGTTATATAAAGGTGAATCTCACGGTGCTAAACAAACACACCTACTGCAGTTTCAATGATAACTAAGCAAACATTATACAATCGTGTCAGTAGGGAAAGTCTAAAGGAACTATTTATAAATGAAAGGATGAGATTAATAATAGATAATAATAGTATTTGCTTTACTTAATTTGTCATGGAGCCTACACCTGAGGTAAACATAGTTGTTATAAAATATGAATAGCAAATGAAATATCTTGAAAAAGTAAATTTATCTATCTAATGTCTCACTTCTACATAAATTATTAAAACCTTCAAGAGTAATTAGGGGTTTTAAATATTATTTTTTGCTTTATTATTCTCAGGTCGAAACAACCCACTACTCTATGGTGAACATACCATTTCCCGCGGTAACTATCTGTGACACCGAGAGTGTGTACTTGCCCAAGACTCAAAACATCACCGATTTGCTGTAAGTAAAGTACCAAAGTTCTTTGTCTAACCCTCTGCCCAGTTTAGCTGGAGTCGGGTATTCTTGCCCCAGAGAGCTCTGTTGTGGGTTGTCTGAAAGTAAAGTACCAAATTACGTACTTACTCGAAACAATAATAAAATATTATTTTTGTTGTATAAAACACGTGATTATCACGGGGTATCTATGATGAAGAAACAGCAAATCTGGTTTTAATTAACGAAACTAGGCTATTATCTCTCATTTAATTTAAATGGTATTTTCTCTTTCTCTCAATTTTCCGTTATTATTATTGTCTCCGGAATCTCACCAGAAATACATTCCATCTAAATTATCTCAGGTGAAACAGATTCCTTACCGAGCCGACTTATATTCAATCTCAATCAATTTAATGTAATTCTGACTGAGTATTTAACCTCGTAGAGATCGACGATCCTTTAGTACGAGATCCCACAGCAAAAATCTACAGCTATTATGTTTTTGATAAAATTTAATTTTTAGGGTTCCGTACCTGAAAGGTCCAAACGGAGAGCTACTGTTGTCACTCACGTGTCCGTTTATCTGACCGTCGGCGTCGCGCGTCGTCTGTCACAAAATTTTGTTCTGAAGACTTTTTTAATTTCCCATTGACCTATGAAGTTGTTTAGTGATAATGTGTATATTTTTGTTTTTTTTTATTTATTGTCTATAGGTTTAAGCTTGATCACTATTTCACCTGATGGTAAGCGATGATGACGTTGACGGTGAAGCACGCTTACCTAGAAAAAACCCATTCACTCTTGACTTAAATACCTCTAGATTGTAGCTATCGGGAAACAGACTCCGGCAGGGAATTCCTCTCCTTAGCTGTACGCATAATAAAAGTGTCCCCAAAACATTTTGTGCGTATGGGTGGGATGTCCACCATGAACCGATGACGCATCGCCGTACGTCTGGTAATCCGATGATGGAACGGGCTGGGCGGAATTAAATCATGCAAATCCATCGCACACTCCCCGAAATGTAACCGAACCGATAAGCTGGCAACTCGGCGACGATGTTCAAGGCTGTGGAGCTTTGACTTGACCAGAGCCTCATTGCCGATGAGTTTCTTAACCCACTTTTCAATCGACTCTAGTGCATCAAGCTGGTATTTGGCTGATCCGTCCCAGAGATGAGAACAGTACTCCATGCAAGATCAAACTTGCGCTTGATACAAGTTGAGCAGCTGTTCCGGCGTGAAGTACCTACTGACCTTCGCAAGAACCCCTAAATTTTTGGCAGCCAGCTGAGCCTTTGCCTCAATATATGGCCCAAAATTGAGAGTCGATGTCAATGTAACGCCAAGAAGCCCAAGATGGTCAGTTATTGGCACGGTTACATCACGGAAAGTTGGAGCCGGGTGAAATTGGCTCTTTTTAGCGGAAAAAAGACACGCCTGGGTTTTAGCAGCATTAAACCTGACCAGATTGGCATCGCCCCATTCGGATGTATTAGGTATATTTTACTTACATATACCAATATATTCTACAATTGGTACGGAACCCTAAATGTGCGAAGTCTTCGACACGCACTTGGTTTTTATGAAAGATACTTGATAGTAGAATAGATTGCTGCAGTGTTGCCTGGCAATAATATCTACTTAATTAGATACATTTTAATATACATTATGTTTTATAGTTCACACCGGATGTAAGTATATATATAAGTTTTTCAAGTGAATCCAATGTCATTTGAAAGAAAGATATGTAGAAAATAGATAAAAAGATTGCCAGCTCAAAGTAAATTTACACCTGGCAACCCATAAATTGTGGCAAACATAAATTAAAATTTATTTAATTAGGATAATTGTGGATAAATATTGCCAGGCAACCCTGCAGCAATTTTTTTTATTTTTTTTTTTAATTATTTTTAGGCTCGCGCTTGACCACTATCTCACCTGATGGTAAGCGATGATGTGGTCGACGGTGTAACACGCTTGACTAGAAGTAACCTATTCACTCTTGACTTAAAGACTCCGAGGTTGTAGCTATCTGGAAACACAGACTCCGGCAGGGAATTTATTCTTGGAAATTAAGTTTTGAATCAAAATAAATAACCTGCAGATTTTTGCAGTGGTATCTTAGGTTACATTTAGGTAAACAAAATTCTATGTTCGACAGTGCATAAATATTGGCGAGCTGGCATTCAGGTCTGCTGATTTGTGAGAGGCAAATTAAATAAGATTCATTGGAAAAAGGCTCTAGGCTCTTAATAAAATGGGATATTTCTTGGTGAATATTGTATGTAGGTATATATTTTAATAATGCCACATTGATGTTCAGAATGATTCACATAATTATATCATTAAGTTTGATGGAGGCTGACCACTTGACCAGTGAAATACTTTGAGTGTTTGAAATGGTTCAAATAAAATCAATAGCCGTTGAAAAGTCCTGCAGGCAGGTGCAAAGAGACAATGCGACAACGTTAAATCAAAAGTCATTTGGTCAAATTGGACGAGAATCAGCGCTTTTAACAATGACTCGTTTTCATAGGAATTAGCATATTTACTCTACAAATAGGACATCATCATCAAAATCATCATTTCAGGTGCAATAAAATGGTAATTTCTATTGTATCCGCTAATTAGCGGTTGACAGGATAAGGCACACATATATATATATATATATCCATAATATAATTATTGCATTAGTTCGACTGCCTCATTTATTTACTTGAGACTTAAACATCTGCCTTCTGCCTATTCCTTTGAGAAAATCAGGGGTGATGTTATGGTATGTTGTGTTGGAATAGTTAAATTAAGAGATCCCAGCCGATTTACCCCTTAAGATACAAATTTATTATCTGAAAATTAAAGTGAGATCAATGTCCTTTCAGGGTCCTTCGTGGCTATAACATGACTGAAATAAACGATTTCTACAAGAGCTTCAGCGATGTCAAACGTAAGGAGTACTCGCCAGAGCCGTTTGTAAGGAAGATGCATTCCCTGCTTGAAGATCTTGGATACCCTTTGAAATATCTGCTGGAATTGGTAATAATTATTCTTCTTTGACTCTGATTACATCTAAAAGGCAGTAAATACAGTAGAGAAATAAATAACTTAATCACAAGTTCATCGACTATGAATATATTAGTAACAATTCACTTACAAACTAGATAAATATGTTAGTAAAATATTTGCATAAATAATTTGTGACATCAAAGTTCATTCGTTTATTTCAATTATCTCATTAAAGAATAAAACAAAAATTCTGCTAGATTTGATAAAGGGTCAACAGCAGCAGGGTTAAGCGGGCCCTGTAAACTTAGGATTCAACAATTGTTCAATTGGTGCTTACTTATAATTTATTTGAATTCTAAACACACTGCATTAGTGTAAACGGTATAGGTAACCTATGTATATGAACAAATATACATTTATACACATGGACTAGACGCTGTGAGCGTCCTTTGTTATACAGAAAGACGAAAAGACACTTCACAATTGCATGCCTACATAGGTAGGTCTTCATCCGTGTCACACTACGCTTTTGACAATAGAAAATAATTCCATTTTCGCAGTATTCCAAATACGAGTGAATATATCGGCACAATAAATTTATATTGCTCCTCGGAAGTCTTTTCTGTTTTTCTTAATAAATCAATTATTAGAAGCTGATGAAAAGATACAATAACTGGAAGCAATTTAAATGTTGATATCTATTTCGTTTGATTATAAGCCTACTGGTGCGTATAACCTCTAGAAGGTTTCTAGTAAAAATCACACGCGCTTGAACCTAAATTATTAGAGTAATCTAGGCTATAATTGCTGATTCAGCAGTGCTAATTTGAAGGACAATAATAGGTACGCAGATGAGACGAAAGGCAATGGATAAAGTTCAACTTACTAATCATGCCACATACCTTTGAAACAGCGATTCCCATGCAGATGCAGATGGATGTCACGTTCGGGAAGTTCAGCTCGCAGACTCGATACACTATGCTGGCCAGCGGTACACAACACAGTAGGTCTAGGTAATACGGATAACACTTTCATGTAGGTTCGATTAAGAGGGTTGGGCGAGATGATGAGTGATGACCGACGTGCGCGCACCCAACCGTGGTTAAAACGAGAAGACGACGACAAAGATGGCCGGCGGCCGGTCGTCAGGCGGCGGCGTGTTTACGGTGGCGCCACCGCGCGGGATATCACCAAAACAACGATATGTGACACTTAATTAGTAAGTGGAACCATTAAACCAATGCCTCTCAATCGTCCTTTGGTGATGTAATAAAATAAATTAGCAAGCGTAACCATTTTCCCCGGCTTGAAAGTTCCCACTTTCGAAACACAAAAGAAAAGTAAATAAAGTTGCAGATCATCACAACCCTACCAAAAGTTATGAGAACTCTAAAGTTGCGACTCTCTATTACAAATAAGAATATTTAACTAACTATTCTACGCGATAACTAAATCTAATACTGCACATTGGTGCACGTTAAAATTTAATATTAATGTAACGAAACCTATTGCGTTGGCAAAGGGCACAACTTTACTACCGGGCGACTCTGAAGGATCCCGCTTTTAGTCTTTACGGATGCGACTCTACAAACTCCGTTTTTATCTGGAAATATTTCTGTAATTACTCCTAACGGCCATTGCAGAGGCATCACATTGTCCTGCATGGAGACGACAACCATACCGACCCGTATTGGATTGGCAGGGGTGTTCCATTTCTGTTTGGATTGTAGGGTGTGCAAGTACTCTTGGCGCCACCGCTTCCAAAAAGATTGGACCATTTTGTCAGTTAATTCATAACGCGAAATAAGATGTAACCGCGTTTCATTGACTTCGCGGGCGGGGAAAAATAAAAGAGGTTTCGTATGCAAGAAGTGCGCCGGCGATAATGAAGTGGGCTCTGACGGATCCGAGCTGATCGCATACAGAGGCCTCGAGTTCAATAAAGCTTCTATTTGAGTTAGTATAGTGTTAAGCTCATCAAAACTAAGAATTTGCTGACCGATAACTTTGCAGAGATGCGTTTTGACACTCTTTACTTCACTTTCCCAACAACCACCAAAATGTGGAGCTCTACAGGGGATGTTTTTAAGTGTTATTCGATGCTCTGCAAGTTCTCTTTCCCATAAAGGGTGATACTCTTTAGCCAAGAATTGGTAGAGATCTCGTAGATAGGATTTGGCTCCAATAAAATTGGTAGCGTTATCTGTGTAAAGACACTGAACCGGCCCTCTACGCGCCAGGAAGCGTTTAAAAGCGGATAGAAAGCTCGCAGTGCTAAGATCTGAGGCAATCTCAAGATGCAGAGCACGAGTTGTCAGGCAGGTAAAAAGGCAGATATACGCTTTCCTCGATTTTTGACCTCTAGCACGTATCGACGTGATCAAGAAAGGTCCCGCGTAGTCGCAACCTGTTTGAGAGAAAGCCTTAGGAGCCGACTCAACGCGAAAACCGAAAACCGAAATAAGATGCCGAACCGAAATAAGATGTAACCGCGTTTCATTGACTTCGCGGGCGGGGAAAAATAAAAGAGGTTTCGTATGCGAGAAGTGCGCCGGCGATAATGAAGTGGGCTCTGACGGATCCGAGCTGATCGCATACAGAGGCCTCGAGTTCAATAAAGCTTCTATTTGAGTTAGTATAGTGTTAAGCTCATCAAAACTAAGAATTTGCTGACCGATAACTTTGCAGAGATGCGTTTTGACACTCTTTACTTCACTTTCCCAACAACCACCAAAATGTGGAGCTCTACAGGGGATGTTTTTAAGTGTTATTCGATGCTCTGCAAGTTCTCTTTCCCATAAAGGGTGATACTCTTTAGCCAAGAATTGGTAGAGATCTCGTAGATAGGATTTGGCTCCAATAAAATTGGTAGCGTTATCTGTGTAAAGACACTGAACCGGCCCTCTACGCGCCAGGAAGCGTTTAAAAGCGGATAGAAAGCTCGCAGTGCTAAGATCTGAGGCAATCTCAAGATGCAGAGCACGAGTTGTCAGGCAGGTAAAAAGGCAGATATACGCTTTCCTCGATTTTTGACCTCTAGCACGTATCGACGTGATCAAGAAAGGTCCCGCGTAGTCGCAACCTGTTTGAGAGAAAGCCTTAGGAGCCGACTCAACGCGAAAACGTGGCAAATCCGCCATTATAGGAAAGGTAGGTCGCGGCTTTGCTCGAAAGCAAAGGTTACAATTAAAGGTAATGTGACGTGCAATACGTCGCGCGGACAGGATCCAATACTTCTGTCGTAAGAGAGATACGAGCAAGGTTGGTCCTGTGTGGAAATTTTTCACATGATAGTGGGAAACTAAAAGTTCCACTATATGATCTTGACGCGGAAGAAGGATCTGATGACGCGAGTCAAATTCTAGCTCAGAGTTTGCAAGGCGACCTCCAACGTGGATAAGTCCTTCGTGGAGGAAGGGACTTAGCCTTTGTACTGACTTAGAGCACAACTCATTGCGGGCTAAGCGATCGAGATCAGCTTCAAAATGAATCCTCTGCACAGATTGCCACACAATAAATTCAGCGAACTCTAGATCAGACGCGGTAACGGGCCCTCTAGGGAGTCGTTTGATAAACTTATAAACGAAGCAAATGGTTTTTAAGTATCTCAACCAAGACGAGAATCTAGTAGAGCGAGCGTATAAAATGTTGTCGGAAGGAGGACTTCTGTCCGAGCATCCGTGCGATAGCGCAGGTAACGCCACTGGCTTCATTTCGGGAAGCTCTTGCGACTCGCTTGAAACGAATGGTTTGATCGGCCATTCAGCGCGCGGAAGTATAAGCCACGGCGGTCCATTTAGCCACAACGGATGATGTACTAATTGAACAGGCGTTAAACCACGAGAGAGGCAATCACTAGGATTTTCAGATCCTTTCACGTGGAAGAAGTGATCTGCCGAAAGATTCTCATGAATCTTAGCGATACGATTGGCTACGAAGGTGTGCCATCGATGCGGTGCGGAATGAATCCAACTCAAGGTTACAGTTGAATCCGAGAAAGCTACGACTGCCTCAATGGCGTGCCGAGCTGCGAAAAGATTATATACTCGCTTTATCACAGTTGATAAGAGGAATGCGGCGCATAACTCGAGACGAGCTAGCGAAACTACTTTCAGTGGCGCGACTTTAGATTTTGCACACACCAGCGAAACGACGATCCTACCGTCGGGTCTGACAACATGGGCGTAAACCGAACCACCGTATGCTTTCTCACTAGCGTCGGCAAAACCGACGAGTGAGAGCCTACAGCGTTCTACGACGCCGACATGTCGCAAAAATCTCAATTCAGAGATAATTGGCAGTTCAGCGTGAAATTGTTCCCACAGACGAACAATGCGAGGTGGTGGGACGTCATCCCATCCCAGTTTGACGAGCCAAAGCTCTTTGATAAGAAGCTTGGCGTATAAAATTATCGGTGCCACGAGTCCTAAAACGTCGAAAAGACGTGCAATGGAAGAAAGAATATTTCGTTTCGTGCAAGGGCGAACACTAGGGTTTACCTGGAATACGAAACAATCCTCATCCGGGAACCAACGAAGTCCCAGTATTTTCTGTGTCGGATCTTTACTTAGGTCCACGCTCTGTGAAAGTCGTAAGGACTCTGGAATATTCTGAAGAACATCGACACTATTGCTAGACCACTTCGTCAGCTGAAAATCTCCGAGAGAGAATATTTTTATCAGTTCACGAGCCGAGTCTATAGCCAGCGCAGTGCTAGGTATAGAACTAACTATGTCATCCATGTAAATATCTCGCTGCAAAATGTCCCTGGCGAGAGGTAACTGCGTTCCTTCATCCTGACATAACTGTTGGATAGTGCGAATAGCTATAAAAGGACTACACTTTAATCCAAAGGGAAGCACTGAAAACTGATAAATTTGAAGTTCTTCTTCCTCATTAAACCGATATAAGATACGTTGAAGCGAACGATCTTGTGGGCGTATACCTATACGTAGGTACATAGATTTTACATCTGCGGAAATAGCGACACTAAAAAGCCTAAAATTTAACAAGATGTTAAAAAGGTCAGCCTGAAGGACTGGACCTGCATACAGGATATCATTGAGCGAGGTACCGTTATCTGTACATGCACTGGCATCTAGGACCACGCGCAACTTAGTGGTCACTTTATCCTCTCGAATAACAGCATGGTGAGGAATATAGTACTCCATTTCTCGCTCCTTACAATTTCGTTTGGCCAACCCACATTCAGGTACGATATTCTGCACCAAAGAAATATAACTGTTCCGTAGATAATCCCGTATGACGTCATCATAAAGAAGCTTGACGTTAGGAAGCGATTTAAGTTTACGTTCGAGGCTATGAAATCTCTTGCGAGCTATATCAAAAGATTTTCCTAACGCCGACGCGTCTGTTTTCAGTGGTAAAGCTGCAACATACTTGCCATTTGGAGCGCGGGTAATTGTGCTACAATAAAACTCTTCACAGTTTTTATCATCCACACTCCCAATGGACGAAGCAGTAACATCTTCAATCTCCCAAAACTTACGAAGATCGAAGTTATCGAAAGAACTCGCAAAGAAAGACAGAGTGTCAGTTGGAGGTTCGATAATAGGTGCTTCTCCTAGAAGTATGTAGCCGAGCGCAGTCTCCAATGCGTCGGGACAACCGGGTGCGCTAGTCACGTGACCGGGTCGCAATAACTTAGCGAACAACGTGACCCCAAGTAACATGTCAATATTACCTGGCACACCCCAGCTGTCATCAGCGAGTAGTTTAGGATCAATATGCTTCAATTCGGCAGTATCTATAGCACCCAGAGGAAGCTGACCGGTTATCTGATCCAAGACTAAAGCATCAATTTCATACCTAGGCTGCGAGCAAAACCGTGAGCTAAACGTAAGATTCACCGAGCCGCGAACGGGCTGCGACGTGCCACCAATACCACGAACGGTAGTTATTGAGTCCGTATGTACAGTTAGACCGAGCATACGGCAGCAACGCGATGTCATATAATTCTTTTGCGACCCAGGGTCCAAAAGACATCTAACCACTACGCCCTTACCCTTCCTACCCGCCACTAACACCTTGGCAGTAGCCAGCACTTCGGTACTACGTGTGGCCTGGACTTGAGCAGAAGAATGCGTACACAACGCCACACGATCAGAAGTATCTGGGTCGGCCGCAGAAACGGAGGCTGGGTCGCTAGCGGGCGCCAGCGCAGGGGCTTGGGTCGATTGCTCAAAATGCAATAAGGAATGATGCTTACCGTTGCATTTCCTACATGTTGACTTAGATAGGCACTTAGAGACGGTATGTTGGCTACTTAGGCAGTTAACACATCTTTTATTGTCTTTAACAAACTTAAATCTATTATCCGCGCTCAACTTTTGAAACGCTTTGCACGTAAACAAGTTTTTATGCGTGGATTGACAAAGCGAACACTTAGATTCAGTAGCCACAAACACCTGCGAGACCTTAGATGAGGTGCTGGTGCTGGGTCTACCTGCGGGGGCGGGCTTAGTTGCCGCAGAAGAGGAGCGATATAAGATTTTTACTTGTTCACGAACAAACTTTACGAAATAATCATAATCCAACTCTTGTTGATTACGAAGTGACATTTCAAAATGTTTTGCTGTATCTGAGTCTATTAACTTAAGACCCCAATGAATAAATATAAAATCATCTAAGTTAGGTATTTTCAATTGTTTGAGTCCCGCAACCGTAGAAGTTAATTTATCGAAACCTTGTTCCATATTAGCGGGTGTCGGTCCGAACGACTTCAGTGAGAACAGCTGATTTAGATAATTAGTGGCGAGCGCGCGAGTATCGAGGTACTTTGCGATAAGCGCATCCCAGACAACGCGGTAATTATCGCCAGAAGGTACAATACCTACTGCCACATTCCTAGCCTTTCCTTTTAAACAACTCAACAGATAATGAATGCGATCAGAATCTGATAAATCTGCGTTCGTATGTATAATACGTTTGAAAGTCTCATGAAAGAAAGGAAAGCTCTGAATATCACCGTCAAAGGTAGGCAGCTCAATTTTAGGTACCTTTATATGATAAGCATTAGAGCTCGCTGTCGGGCTAGGTTCCTTGGAAACATTTGATTCAGTTAATGAAGCTAAAGTAATTTTTATCTCACCGACCAACTCATCAAATGAATGGAAGGCATTATAGCTTACTTCGCACTTTGGATCAAATGTCAATTTTAACATATTTATCTCGTCCATTATCTCATTGAATTCGCTACGTAATCCGTCAATTTGTTTAGCCTGAGCAATAAAAGATTTACGTAATCTTTCGGTTGTTAAAGATTCTGTTGAATCCAAAATCTTTTGAACCCGCGCGAAATACGCGTCGCGTTTACCTTCCAACAATCTAAGTTTAACCTTGTCAGTCATGGTGAGAAGTTAAAAATAAGGGAACAAAAAAAACTCAACAAATCTTTATCTTATACGGAACCCGCGTAAGTGAAATTAGTGGTCCAACCAAACCGATAACTCAACGAAAGATTTTATAACTTAAGTAAATAATAGTACGGAACGATCCATCCGTACACGCGAACCCTAACAATAATAAATTGTAAGGTGAAAAAAAATAATATAAATCGTGCAAAGTTTGAACCGCGTGCAAGTAACAAAGTCTAATACCAATAAAATAGTAAGCACGCAAAATACTTTAAGAACGTACCTATCTATAACATATTTTATGATTAGCTTAGAGATACCTACAACCCGATAATTAGCATTTATGTCGGATGCGACGCGATAATATATATATTTTTTTTCTTTTGTACTTCTATTTATATGAGATTAACTTACTCAATACATAGAATATGTACAGATTATTAACTAACAATAAGTTAAGTGTGAAACTTAGAAACAAGTATGGCACTTATTTCCGTAAGCGATGCGATTGTGTTCGTAACGAAATACCTTCGTAAAAAACAATAAAGTTCCTAACAAGTAAATACGCAGATGACCGTTCGAAGTAAGTTATCTAGTAAGTACTACGTTTACAAAGTTAGGTGCGGGGGTGATATGTATAAATATACGGCTGTTTCCTATGAGGAGAACTAAACGCGTAAAGTTTATACAAATCTGTTATTTTACCTGAAGGTTCCTATCAAAAGATCAAGTTACCTTACAAAATAAAATAACAAGCGACGCAATGATAATTTGGTTAATTGCAATAATTAATCAAATGCGGTTGAGTCTCGAATTATAAAAAATACCTACTCGTACAATACGAGTATAGTAGGCATTTACTTAACGAACCAACAGTAGAAGTGTATCATACGATAACAATCAATGTCATTCATTCAGCCAATCTAGATTAGAATAAAAATATATAAAAGTTTCTAATACGTAAATAAAAATTAGGCGTAAGATAACAAAGAACTGGAATATTCCACAGTCAGTAGGCCAACTTGACGATTGTTATACCAAACTACCCACAATTTTCATACACGAACAAAAAAATATGTAACTACGCCGAAAATCAACTGATTTATTAAATAAACTTATTTAGCGATATGAATCAACGTTGATATTCAATTAAATGTATTTTTCGGAGTTTCAATTAGTGAAATTAAAGATTTAAGTTAACAATTAATTTGCCGGTAGAAACTACTACATGCAAGGCAGCCAGCCTTATTCCCAACGCAATAGAGGCGAGAGTTGTATGATGATCTGCAATTAATATGGAAATTTCCCAAACTTTTTGCTTAAAATTTGACTTTTAGAACTTAAAAATAGGCTGTAAATAGGCCCAAATTTAATGTATCCAGCACGAAGGACCAAAATGGTGCGTATAACCTCTAGAAGGTTTCTAGTAAAAATCACACGCGCTTGAACCTAAATTATTAGAGTAATCTAGGCTATAATTGCTGATTCAGCAGTGCTAATTTGAAGGACAATAATAGGTACGCAGATGAGACGAAAGGCAATGGATAAAGTTCAACTTACTAATCATGCCACATACCTTTGAAACAGCGATTCCCATGCAGATGCAGATGGATGTCACGTTCGGGAAGTTCAGCTCGCAGACTCGATACACTATGCTGGCCAGCGGTACACAACACAGTAGGTCTAGGTAATACGGATAACACTTTCATGTAGGTTCGATTAAGAGGGTTGGGCGAGATGATGAGTGATGACCGACGTGCGCGCACCCAACCGTGGTTAAAACGAGAAGACGACGACAAAGATGGCCGGCGGCCGGTCGTCAGGCGGCGGCGTGTTTACGGTGGCGCCACCGCGCGGGATATCACCAAAACAACGATATGTGACACTTAATTAGTAAGTGGAACCATTAAACCAATGCCTCTCAATCGTCCTTTGGTGATGTAATAAAATAAATTAGCAAGCGTAACCACCTACATTTATTCATTTGTCTATCAATATTGCTGTTATCAAAAAGTTTTATCTACGAGTATCATGGAAAGGTTATTGAAAACTTTGTACGAAATAAGAAATAATATTATTTTTATTATGTGGTGCGAAATATGTTATTATTATAATATAATATCGTGATACCGAAAGTATATGAACTTTTAATAACTTGCTTCTTTTATAAAGAGATTTATATCAAACATAGCGCGTTTATGCCGAAACTTAGGTACTCAGTTAGAGGCTATTTATAAACTAGAAAACTATACTAATACCAAAAAAAGCGGCCAAGTGAGATTCTGACTCGCGCACAAAGGGTTCCGTGTAAACTGCTACATTCACCAAAATAAATAGATAACATTACTAACGTTCATAAACAATGAAAACATCGAACATTGCTCTAATGAAGTGGTAAAATTAACTTTGCTGTTCGAAAACTGTTGTCCCCATATATCAATAAACATTTTTTTACTTTACCAAGTACACTTTATAAGTTGGTCGACGTCATAAACTATTAAAGCTGTGATAGTTTTCCTTTTAATTTCGTTATAGTTTGTTGTTTCGTTACAGCCGTGAATTTTTTGACATATCCAAAGCAACCATTTAGCTGGCAGGGGGAGGGCTCTATAAAATATTAGCCATTTAAAGCTTAATGTTACGCAAACGGATCCCTGTATACAAAGTCCCATCAAAAACATAAATGTGAAAAAGGGAGCCAAATTTAATGATACCAATATGCGCGGTTGTTGACTACGCCGACAAAAGAATTGAGATCTAAATGGGTGCCAAATTCAGTATCCTGAAATTTATTTACAAGATCATTAAACATTGTAAAATAAATTAAAAACACAATTTTTTGCGTTTTCTGCTACAACAATATTTGCTATTTTAATATATAACTTCTTAAATTTGAAAAGTCAAATTTTATACATAAAGCAGATAACTTAGGATAAATTGTAGGTATGTATAATGATAAAGGTTTTTATTAAAATGTTCGAATGAATCAATATTAAAACCGATATAGTATTTGTGAAAACTAGCCAAATCAAATCTTGAGCTACAATTTATCCTATGTTATCAAGAGTATGTTTAAGAAGTTATATTTTTGTACAGAAATTATTAGTAGGTACTTATTAATAATAAAATTAATACCAACCTTTTTGTACCCCTTAAGGGGTGGAATTTACAAAAACTAATAAATACATAAATTATTTTTATCAACCAGTAGTGTAAATATGAAATTTCACGTGTCCAACTTACAAACTGTAGAAATTTCATACAAGCTTCCATCCCCTTTTTAACCCCCTTACGGGTGGAATTGCCAAAAACCAATAAATACATGGATTCTTTTTATCAATCAAGAGCATAAATGTGAAACTTCACGTGCCCAATTTACAAACTGTTGAAATTTCATACATACTTTCAAACCCCTTTTACCCCCGAAGGGGTAGAGTTTCTTAAAATCATTTCTTAGTGCGCACTAACGTCACATGAGAAACCTCCCTGCCAAAAATCATCTTTATACGTCAAGCGGTTTTCGATATTTAGTGATAGTGCTAAATTATCGCAGAATGAATGTCGCCTCTTTGCTTCAACAACGTGATAAGTCCGATAATTTAATATTTTTTTTATTTGATAATTGAAACCGCCGTGACCGATTGAATTTTTCCCAAAAACGTGGTATTTTTTGTGCAGGTAATAGCAAATCTGTGAGCGGAAGAGACAGCGCAACTGTGTCAGATCGCGATATCACGTTGTTTCTTTTCTGCGCGAAGATTTGTTTCAACAATGCAACAAAACAGTTGTCACTACGCACATGCAGAGGAAAATGCTCTCAAATTTCCGCAAAAACGTGACATCACGACGATACCACTTTTTGGTTGCAAAGGTTTAATTCAAAAATTTATTTTTAATTTTTTAATGTGATATGTGAATTTAACACAGTGTTGTTGAAAAAATGAGTGATGTGTTAATTGTTAATTGTTATAAATCTTCATGTCACACTGTTGCCGAAAGAGTAAGAGTTTTGCTTTGTGTTACCTTAAGATACAACATTGTTGATTATTAAACTTTTTCTAATACAAAAATCAAGTTACAGTTATCTGCGGATGTTCCGTTATTGAACAAAAAAAAAAGGATTTAACCGGTTATATTCCTAAATATAACGTTGTTAATGCTTAAACAAACAATAACTTTGCTCTTATTTTTCCAGGTGGGGTTGCGATGTAAAAGACTTAACATTTGGATTAAACATTAAACGACAGAAAATTTGGATATTCCAGTTTAAGGCACAATCTTTAAAGAACTACTTAGTAGGAATACTCCGCCGCCGCCGCCGCAGGTTGAGTTAAATACCTATCTACACTTGTGTTGAAAATGATAGCCCACTAAAAAATCAAGTGTAGTCCGAACAAAAAAGGAAAAATAAGATGAAGACGAGAAGGAAGCTGGTAGAAAAATATAGCAAAGAGATTGAAAAATAGCGGTAAGACTTATCAATCGGGAAAAACAAAAAAAAAATCCAGAACGTAAGCCACAACCGCCTTGCTGAGAAAATTGCACTTTCAAATGTCGTTCAAATATCACAGATGACCAACGTGAACAACTTTTAAAATAATTCTGGAACTTGGGCCACATTAAAAACAGTGGTCGTTTATAGCAATTAGTGTCAAAGCAGACATCCCAAAACATCGATAAGTGAAGATAGATTCAGAAGGAAAAGTTGCACCAACTCGCGGCAATAATAGTGCTTCCTTTTTTACCGTTTCTGGCATAAATACAAGTATTTGGGTATGTCGGAAGCATTAGGTATCAACACTACTGACATGAAGCAATCGTTGAGGAAACGCTTCTTTAGCCGCCTGAAGAAGGTACTTAATAGCCTTCTTTCGGGCGGAAATAAGACACCTTCAACGGTTGGGTCATGCCGGTATTGATTTACTCTTCCAGCATATTCAAATGGACTCAAACGGATCTTGACGCCCTGGATAGACGGGTACGTACACTGCTGACTGCATTTCGAATGCATCACTCACGATCGTCGGTCATGAGATTGTATATCCCGCGGAAGTGTGGAGGCCGAGACTTTTTAAATGCCAAAAACCTCCACAACCGCGATATATGCAATCTCAGAGAATATTTTCTACACGCCGACGTGGGTATGCATCGAGATGTAGTAGCAGTGGATAAGGGACTCATCCCGCTCTCCTTGGCGAATGAGAACTGGCGCAAGCCTTTAGTGATTGACACTAATGACCGCAGGGAGGTATGGCAGAGTAAGGAACTTTTCCCGGGCCCTACATGGGTCCGATGTAGACCAATCAGCGTCCGTAGCCTGGCTACGTTTCGGTGACCTCTTTGGGGAAACCGAAGGTTTTGCCTGTGCAATTATGTACGAAGTTATCATGAAGAATAACTACCGGAGATTTGTTGTGAAGGATGGCACGGTTAACATCTGTCGGGCATGTCACCGCCCGGGTGAATCGATGCGCCACATAATCTCAGGTTGTTCTCGCCTAGCTAACGATGAGTATTTGCATAGGCACAACCTTGTAGCCAGGATTATCCATCAGCAACTTGCTCTGAAATACACTCTTGTGGCATCGGATGTGCCGTACTACAGGTATGTGCCCGACCCAGTTCTCGAGAATGGCAATATCACATTGTACTGGGATCGGTTTATCATCACTGACAGGACTATTGTAGCCAATAAGCCTGATATTGTGGTGGTGGACCGAATCGAGAGGCGTACAATGATTGTTGACATTACCGTCCCGCATGACGGGAACCTCGTGAAAGCCGAGAAAGATAAGCAAATCAAGTATCTTGACTTGGCTCGCGAGGTTGTCGACATGTGGGATGTGGACACAGCGATCATTGTACCGATAGTCGTGTCGGCCAATGGCTTAATAGCCACGAGCCTCGACCAACACCTTAGGAGGCTCTCGTTAGGCAGCTGGGTCAAGGGCCTGATCCAGAAAGCAGTACTGCTGGACACGGCTCGCATTGTTAGGAGGTTCCTCTCTCTGGAGCCCTGACCGCCGGTAGCTTGGACCCTGTTCCCGATACCGGTGGGCCTCTATTTTTTATATTTTTAAATGTTTTTGTTTTTAAATTTATTTTATAAAAATATTTAAAAATGTAGATAATAAGAAAGACAATTCAGGCTCATTAGCAATAATAGTCCTGTCAGTGTTTGACAGGACTATTATTGCTAATAAGCCTGATATAGTGGATTGTTGACATAACTGTCCAGCATGATGAAAACCTCGTGACAGCCGAGAAAGATAAGCAAGTTAAGTATCTTGACTAGGCTCGCGAGGTTGTCGACATGTGGGATGTGGACACAGCGACTGATAGTCATGTCAGCCAATGGCTTAATAGCCAGGAGCCTAGACCAACACCTTAGGAGGCTCTCGTTATGGGGCTGGATCAAGGGCTTCATTCAGAAAGCAGTACTGCTGGACGCGGCTCGTATAGTTCGGAGGTTCCTCTCTCTGGAGCCCTGAACGCCGGTAGCTTGGACCCTGTTCCCGATACCAGTTAGCCTCTATTTATTTATATTTTAAATGTATTTTTTGTATGTGTTTTATAAAAATATTTTAAATAAAAGATATTACTCCATTAACAAAGTCTGATTGTTTGCACTTTTTTCAATAAAGATAAGTTCTCAAACCTAAACGTTTTTATTTCAACAACGTTTGTTCATGATATAACTCAGCTTCAAAACCAAAGTTATATCATCAAAATTGTGACAATTTAGCTTGTAACACTTATCTTACTATATATTTGCAAGAACAATGTGACAAATTTTGCCCTTTTTCTAAAATAAAGTCAATTTCTTGCTAAACTTCTAAATTTTCAGTATTTTGATAAGTTTTCACATAGTTTATTTGTTATAGTTTACAATAAATCGGAGATTTATAGTAAAAAAATATTCCTTTCGACACAACTATTTTTTGAAAGTTGAAAAACACTCTCCTCTAAAATTGCAATTTTGAAGATACCACATTATTGAAGCAAAGAGGCGATGTGACAAATTGTCAAGCCTGCGTTATCTGCTGTGATTGGTTGAATGAATTTTCAACAAACAATCACAGCAGATAACTGGCGATTATTCGTCAATTACGCTAACAGCCCGATAATCGAGTGTTGAGAAACCGAGGGTTGGACTCCCATTTGGTCCGTTGTGTGTGCAGGCCTCCTCTTTGTGAGAGAGAATGGGCCCTAACCCACCACGCGGGCCCAGTGCGAGTTGGTGGATTTCACATATCTTTCAATTTTTGGTTCTTAGTTATTTCCGGTTTCCTCATGATGTTTTCCTTTAACGTTTTGGGAGCTATGGTGATAAAATAAATTACACAAAGTAAAGAGTGAGCCTGCCTGGGTTCGAACCATGTAAGTCACGGCCTTTACCACTGGGCCAACACTGCACAAACATGTATAAAATATTGTCTGGAATTTGGTATTTAATATGGTCATATATGAATACCAGGTTCAACGTACCATAAAATGTTAAGTTTAGTAGTTACAGAAAGAAAAAAAGAAAGAAAGAAAAATGTGTTTATTGGCATTAAAAACAAAAACACCTTAAAATTTAACAAAATAAATAATTAAAACTATTAATGCCGAAAGGGCCTCAGCTCAGCATAAAGCCAAATGGTAATACAGGGTATACCACCTGACGCTGATTTTCAGCTGCAGCCCACGAGCGCAGCAGTGAAGCGCGCAGTTAGTGAAGTTACTGTGAAATATCAAGGGAAAAAGGCACTGGAAACCGAAATACAGGCATTGCCTAGTTCGGTTGCAGTGACTACATCCATTTAATAGAAATAAATACTGCCAAACTATGTTCTGTAAAATATTGCTAAGTTTTTTGAGAAATAAATTTATTATTTATATTTATTTATTTATAGATACTTTTTACCACGGAAAAGCATCACGGAGTTACTCAGGGGAAAAAAAAAAAAAAAAAAAAAAAAAATTGTAATAAAATATAAATACCTATCTTCGTTTGAATTAATTTTGTTGTATTTTCTGTTTTTTGTATTATAAGTCATCAATAAGTGTTTTTTGAACACAGTGTTGCAAAAGCGATTACATTCCCTTAAACCGGCACTGTCGTAAAATCTTTTCCTTCCTGACACGTCTTAACTATATTCTATCTCTTACCAATACTCAAGTACAAAAAGGCAAGGATTTCATATAAACTTGCGAGAGCTCTTAGGTCCAGGCTATCACAAAATTCTTTCTCAGCTTGTCTCCTACTCATAAACTCTAGACTTGCTAAATGTCAGGACGGTAGTACAAAAAAAAATCCGACCTTCATACAAAGTTGTGAGTGTGCTTAGATCTCTTTAATCTGGCCCTATCACAAAATCCGTTCTTAGCAAATGTCTACTAACTATTAAATACCTCCCTGCCAAATTTTAAGTTGTAGCTTAAAAAATGAAGGTCTTTCATACAAACATTCAAGAGCCTTTAGACCTTCTTAATCCAGCCCTGTCGCAAAATCCGTTCTTAACGGACGTCTACTAACTATATACTACCTCCCTGCCAAATTTCATCTTTATACGTCAAGTGGTTTTCGATATTTCGTGATAGGTGAATGAATGACCTTTCGCTTTTATATATATAGATAGATATAGATTTTATATATAGATGATTAAAAATTTATTAGTTTCTGATTTATTCCTTTGTATTCACCGAACTACCTATCTGGATGCCAAATTTGAACTTTCTAGGTCATCTGGAACTGGGTTAGAATTTTGGTCTATAGGTCAGTCAGTGATAAAAATGACGATTTTTAGACGTTAATCTAAATAACTGTTTGAGGTGTCAAAAAAAATTTTTTTCATGGTTTTATTTTACCTCTTTGTTACTTTGTAAGAGTCTCTGAGTTAAGCTGCGGATGGACAGATGGATGAACCTGCTGAAGACTGTACGAATATATTTGTATTTTGTAAACTCAATTTCTTTTAGTATTATATAACTTCACACGGGGCCGAAAAGTTCTGGAATGGCGACCGCGAACCGGAAGACTATACGTTGGAAGGCCTCCCAGTAGGTGGACCGATGACCTGGTTAAGGTTGAGGGAAAGCACTGGATGCGAGATGCACGGGATCGGTCAATGTGGCGACGCCTGGGGGAGGTCTATGTCCAGCAGTGGACGTCTTTCGGCTGATATGATGAACTCCACAGTGAAATAATTTCGTTCAATTAATTTTTGCCATGCCTCTCCAATATCCTGGAGAAGCTTGTCTCTAACCAGCTTCGGTCATACCTTGAGGAACACAGCATTTTGCCGCTCGCTCAATCAGGTTTTCGCAAGGGACACAGCACGGCCATAGCCCTTCTTGATGTGGTTGGGAATATTCTGGAAGCTAGAGATAAGGGCATGGCTACCCTGCTGGTCTTGCTAGATTTTTCACGCACTTTTGGCTCTATTAATACCTCGCTCCTCTTATCGAAGTTGTCTTACTATATATATATGTAGGATCACGAGGGCCGAGGGGTATATACGGTCAGGATTTGGGCGTTCCCATTTTTGTTGGATAAACAAAAACTGTACAACCAATAACAAGGTTGTTAATTACAGTACTAGTTTCACTAATAAAACAATACTAATGGTAACAAGATAAAGTAGGTTAAAAGGGTATAGTAACAATACAGTTTAAACGAACAAACCCTTAAGGTTACAGTTCGTACAGCAGAGCCACCAAAGTACAAAGTGTATCGTTCGCCATCAGCAAGCCAATACAGCTATGTGAATATACAGCAGTGCTGTACCAAATAAACCGACAGTTTTGTCGGGAGCAGGGGAGCTCTTTATCGAGTCTAATCCGAAGATAGACTGACTTGCATACCGTTGCAAGCTCTCTTATACCTTGCTATCCCTCCACAACAACTCTGTCCGATGACATACGGAAGTACGTCACGTGTTTACTTGATACAAAATAGTAAAATGTGCTAAATCAAATTAAACTTCGATTCTAAAATCATCAAGTAATAAAAGAATAATTGTTGTAAGCAAATAATGGTGATAACACAAAGAATAATCAAATTAACATGTCAACAATTGTTTTGAACTTTACCATCGATTACAACTATCGAAATAAGTTGCCAAAATCTATTGGTGCGTACACAGAGTACTTAATAAATTATGATTTGATTTATTAGGCAATAATTGATAGTAAAATCACTTAAATTAGTAATAAGAAAACAAATTATTACAAATTCTGTTGACTACCCGCAATTTTAATTGATAACGAACTCCGACATATATATATATGATGTAAGCCTTTTTTTTATGACTTCTCCCGCTCTGGGTGAAGCGGGAGGGCGTGTCAGACTTTTACTGACTAAAACCAACCCGTGTTCCTCCAGGTGCTTGTGTTGGTAACTCTCTTTCAAATTTATCCGCGACCCAGACAGGCATCGGCCCTACCAGACCCCGTCCCTTTTGCCTCGGTGCCCTACGATGGCCGGGAATCGGCCTGCGACTCCCCACGCCCGGGCGTATCCTGCGGTGGCTAGGGGCGTGAGGGCGTCTCCTTTGCGTCTCCCTCACGCGTTTCGCCTCCTCCTTTGTGAGCATTACTGTTTCGCAGAAGGAGGAGACAGCTTCCCATGCCCTCTCGCTCCGTACCATGGCCTGCACCAAGGCCGGACGCGAGAGGTCGCCGCCGCCGATCGCCTCCATGAGGACACGGCGGTGCTCCTCCCAAGCGGGGCAGATCTCCACCGTATGCTCCACCGTGTCCTCCAGGCGGTCCACACAATGGTGACAACCGGGCGTTTCCTCCCGCCTTATGCGGAACAGAAACCTCTCGAAACAGCCATGTCCGGTGAGGACCTGCGTCAGGCGGAAGGTGAGGACACCGTGACGCCTCTTAAGCCACTCCTCAAAGAGGAGCCTTACCGCCGCAATTGTGGCGTGCCCAGCGCTGGGTTTCGACAATCGCCCTCTCCATGTCGCCATGAGATCTTGTCGGAGCTCTGTCTAGGAGCCAAACGTCGGAAATGCTCCACGAAATTCCACCGGCTGTCGAGGACGAGTCCTAGGTACTTCATCCGATGTGAACCCCTCCTACCGTTTTTTGGGATCCCGGCGGTGGCGCGTTCCGAGGACCGTGAAAACACATGGCCTCGGACTTGTGCAGGGCCACCTCGAGTCCCAATTGCCGGATCCTCTCGACGATTGTCGCAACCCCGCGTGTCGCTATTTCAGCCGCCGCCTGGTGCGACCTCTCTTGTGCCAGGACCAGCGTGTCGTCAGCGTAACAAACCACGCTGACGCCACTAGGGAGATCAGCGCGCAGCACCCAGTCGTACCCGATGTCCCACAGATGCGGCCCTACGACCGATCCCTGTGGGACACCGGGGCCTCGACCAAGCGACAGAGGTAGGGTGGCATCCGGTGATACTGGAGTGCCTCCCTGATGCAGCTCCATGGCATGGTGTTGAAGGCATTGGCGATGTCTAGAGACACCGCCAAGACGACTCCATCCCGGGCCACTGCAGCCCCCGCCGTGAGAGCTAAGGGCGGCCGACTCGCTGCCTCGACTGGGGCCCTCGCTGCCTGTCCAGCCGCTCCGCATTTTTTGCCTGGATTTCTCGAACTCGCCGGGGCTTACCTCGTGGATTCCAGCGTGGCTCTATGACTGGGCTGTCTCGTCGAGCCCGTGGCTGCTGTGGCGGCGGCAAATGAGGCCGCCTTCCGCTGGCCCAAGGCCGCCTGGCTCGCTTTTAGCGGGGGGCGCAGGACGATGGCCTCCAGTGCAGAAAACTTGCTCTGAAAGGCAGCCAGCTCCTGCCGCACCAAGTTCAGCACCCGGTTCTCCGCAGGCTCGGACTGGCGTAGCCTATGCTGCGCCCCCTCCTGCGGCATCTCTCGGGGGCCGGCCCCTCGAAGCCCGGCCAGGTCCGCTCGGAGCTTCTCGTTTTCCTTTTGGAGAAGCTCCATGTCGGCTTTCGCCTAAGCGCAAGCCTCTCGGCTCTATTGGCAGCCTCCTGGGCGGTGAGTCCCCTCCCCACTCCTCTGTCTCGGCCCCCACCACGCCTACTGGTGGAGATCTTCCGGGCCGAGGCCAGCTCACCATCTGAGAACGGCCCCTGGCCATACCCCGGTTTGGGGCGCTTCCGGAAGAACCTTAAATTCTTCGCAGCAGCCACCTCCGCTTCGCGCTCAGAGCTCTGTGGGCTTTTTGCGCTCACCTCTTCATTAAATAAAATCATTGTCCGTGTTTCGTGCGTGTGGTTTGTTGCCCACCCCAGAATACGGAGGGCAGCCCGCCGAAGCGGGGTGGGATTCCCCGACCACTGAGCAGTCGGGACCCACCTGGGGACGTTTTTCGCAAAAGTCTTGTTCCATTTTTGTTTTGGTTTTCCTTTAAAGGGTGAGGTCCCTATTTCTCCCACCTTCTCTTTGCCCACTCGACCTACCCTCTGTAAGCAGAGGGGGAGTAGGCGTCCTGTCTCTAGCCCGGTTCCCTTCCTAAACCATCAAGATGATATGTGATTGGAACCGTGACCCTTCCTCGTGTGTTGAAAATTAGCCGCCAGCCCCAACTGTCCACCCTAGGGGGATGGGCAGCTGAAGCCGACGTTGCCCAAGGTGCGAAACGTGGAGGCTTTCAACATGCACCCCATGGATGTCAGCCTGAGACAGTAAAGTGGGTTGAAAGTTACTTGACTCACCGTTCTCAGTTTGTCCAGGTGATGAGCGACAGTGATGGAGTCGTTAAATCCTCTGGTCCTAAGCGCGTGAATAGGGGTATACCCCAGGGATCGATCCTGGCCCTGCTACTCTTCATTCTTTAAAATGCTGATATCATAACTGCCTGCTCAATACCAAGTTCCACTTATATGCTGATGATCTGCAGATATATCTATCTTTTCATCCCCAGCAGGCTGTTGACACTGTAATAAGTTTGAATGAGTACCTTGATAGGATCTCGGAATGGTCTATGAGAAACGCCTTAGTTTTCAACTCAACTAAGTCCAAATTCATTTTAATGGGATCAAGAGATTTTTGAATAAAATGGGTAATGGGAATTTAGACTTGAATATTGACGGGTGTTCCATTAAAAGGGTCCGGGAGGCTCGTAATCTTGGGTTACTATTTGACGAGCACCTGCACTTTGAGACCCACATCATGGGGGCTGTGCGCAACTGCTTTTACAGGCTTAAGCTTCTGTATCGTGTTCGTCCCTATATAAGTGTGGATATACGCATTCTGCTTTGTGAATCACTAGTTTTATCTAAGCTGAACTAAGCTGATACTGTGTCTGAGGCGTACATTCTAGGTAGAAGCGAAAGGTTGATTCAGCGAGTACAGAATGCTTGTGCGAGATTTTGTTTTACCATCCCTCCTAGATCTCACGTAACTACTTTTTTAAATAAGGGAAATTTGATGAGAATGTCAGATTGTAGAAAGCTGCATCTGGCTACCCTGCTCTTTGGCACAATTCTCACGAAAAAACCAGCCTATCTGTTCAGTAAATTGACCTGGTCGGGTGATGTGAATAAAGTCAAAACGAGAGCTTTTGCCTACCTGTTTTTGACGTCACACAAAACTGCTGCATTCCGTGAATGTTTCAAATTCGTTGCACCTCGTATCTGGAATGATCTTCCTTTGTCGTTTTATGCTATAAAAACGATTGGAACATTTAGTACTAAATTCAAGCAGTACTTATTACTCAAGCAAAAGGAATCCGGAAGATAAGCTTACCCGGGGTTTGCACGCAGTTAGTATTACTGCCTTTAACCCATTTTTTTTTTTGTTGTAATTTATTTTATCTTCTATAGGCTTGCGCTTGACCACTATTATTTCCAATATTTTGAACTTTCTTGCAAACACTACACCACACATAATAACATTCACACCACTCTGTTCTATCCAATACTAGCAAAACACTATTCTATGTATTATTTTTAAGGTTCCGTACCCAAAGGGTAAAAAGGGGACCCTATTACTGAGACTCCGCGGTCCGCCTGTCTGTCTGTCTGTCTGTCTGTCACCAGGCTGTATCTCATGAACTGTGATAGCTAGATTGTTGAAATTTTCACAGATGATGTATTTCTGTGGCCGCTATAACAACAAATACTAAAAACAGAATAAAAACTTTACTTACTTGAAATAAATACCTTGATTTTGATTTTTTTTTTGATTTTTTGGAATAAATATTTAAGTGATATATTTATAAAACAAACGTGATTTTTTTGCCGTTTTTTTGCGATTATGGTACGGAAAACTTCGTGCGCGAGTCCGACTCGCACTTGGCCGGATTTTTTGACTGGTTTATTTACACTATTTCTCAAATTTCTTTAGACAGCCAACCATAGATTTCTTCCGTATTTAATAAATTATTCTTTGGTCCGCGCGCTCTGTCGTTTATCTATGGTTTCGACAAATTATAATTGAGCATCGCGGATGTGGGTTTACATAGTTTACCTACATTTAATATTTTATTTAATATTTGTATTATACTTACACTTAATTATACATACTTTGACCCACCTTTGTGTTTATTCTATTTTAATTTATTTTATTTATTGTTTCCATAAGTGTGTCCGTGGTATCAACAGTGGGCCCTATTAGAATATCAGCGTAGCGATATTATTTTTTTTAATTTCGCTGCACATGCTTAGATAGGAGCCTTTTTGGTCTCGCACAGGGTTTTTATTTTTTATTATTATTTAAGTTTACGCTTATTTCTCTTGTCTCTTGTGCGGGTCATAAATAAATATTTTTCTTTCTTTCTTCTTCACAGCACATGTGTGACTACTATGTTCCAATTGTAAAGGTCTAGCAACACATATCAGGGGCGTGCCCGGGACGTGACTGGGCACGCACCTGATATGTGTGGATAGACCCAAGATCTACCAATCACTGTACCTATGTGTCATTCGTTCACTTGTGTGTGATCTGGCAGTTGAGTGTGATTCTCTCTTAAATGTCTCCCTGATGGTGGTATGTGTTGGATCATTCGGCTCCCTTTTTCCGTATATGTAAGTTTCTCTGTGGTTCCCTCCATGATGGTTGAGCTGAGTGGTGCCAATCCATGCACCATGTTCGTGAACGGGTGCCATCAGTTGGGATTAGTCATAACTTAGCTGCCTCGGTCTGCTTTTAATTGCGTACTTGTTGTATTTTTGAATTGTTGGTTTTACTTTAGACGCTTTTACGTGCACGTATTTTTACATCGTTTTCACACATATATTTGCAACAAGAATGATGTAACCAAATAATTGTAATTAAAACTGATGGAAGAGATTGTTCGTGTAGTTTCGTGCACATTCTTCTCCATAGAGACCTACTGAAGCTTGCGAATGTGGTACTAGATTCATATCTTGTTTGACAATTCAAAAGTACTACTATAAGGTTTATTTGAAAGAAACTATTTGACTTTGATTTAGACAGACGGACACGGCGAAACTATAAGGGTTACTACTGAACCCTAAAAACCTAAGCTTGCCCAGCTATGTAAAAGCCGCGCCAAAGCAATTAAAAAACAGACAGATATGAACTTTATTTATGTAGCTTCACAACAGTGGGATCCATCGAAAATAAATCGAAATGTTGAAGATTTTCTTCAAAACAAGGCAACCATTTCACTATCCTAAAAATTCGAACACATTGTGGCATCCATCAAAGCTGACTAACTCGCGTGGTGAATAACGACTGACTGCTTCAAACAGGCGTGACTGCCTGTGTCTCAACGATGAAAAGTGGCAACGTTTTACGTTGTGCCTCTCACACAGAGGAGGTCTCAGCCCAGGACTGACAACAATGTAGACTGATTATGTTTATACTTATCTTATTGCAGTTCAAGAGACCATGCAGTGACATACTAGTAGAATGTAACTGGAAGTCCAGAACATACAACTGTTCGGAGATGTTTCGCTCCATACTCACCATCGTGGGACATTGCTGCCAGTTTGATGTACCGTATTTTATGTAAGTATTTTTGTAACATGGCCTTGCACTGTTATAATGTTTCTGTATTAATCGAACCCATTCAAAATATTCGTAATCTAACCTCCAATTGGGACAGCCGCGTTTTTAATAATAAACAATTTTGAAAAATTAAAAATCTCATAAATATTATGCCTATAATATTCTGCCTTCAGTTAGTTTTTCATAAATAAGACAATTTCCTAAGAGACGGCTTCATAAATTGAGCAGACGTTTCCACTTACCATATGTGTGTCCGTTCCAGGGAGCATGCTGATAACCAGACTAACTTCATATCTGGGATGGATGCCACTGAAGCTTTGGATGTTATCGTCAAAGGACAGAGCGCTAATGGATATTCTGTGGTAAGTAGAGAAGGAAAGTATTTCATTAAACTAACTTTATCCCGTGGTTTTGCTCTGGAATAAAAATTTGCTTACGCGATCCTCGTATGGTCTCGGATCTCACCATCTCATGTCTTCCCGTGGGTGTCGTAAGAGGCGACTAAGGGACACACCAGAGAATGGGCAGCAGCTTTCTCTGTGCATTGTAACAACCATATTGATCGCAATATGTATGTTACAATTGATCGCACTGGTGGCGATCGCGCCAATCCGCCTGCCAAACGTAGTGATTATGTCAACCCGGGGGGAGGCAGAAATAAAAAACGTCTGCTTAAATTCGACTATGGTAGCGGTCGAGGTTACGGCATGGCAAGTGGTGCTAATAATCTATAGACGAGATTCGGCTACTCCAACAAACACCGACAACTGGACCTGGCAACGTACACAACAAGTGCACATTCCGGACCGACGAGAAGATCACCGAACTCGAAGAGGAATTGAGGAAGTCATGATAAAGTATTATAAGGTTATCTGAAGTCCGAAGAGAGGGGGAGGACTCGATAATCCTCAAATTAGGTAACTTGCTCTATTTCCGAGAGGGTAACTGGCAGGCCCAGGATGGTGTCGGGTTTAACATCCACAAGTCCCTTGTGAATAACGTGGTGAAGACCAAGAGTGTGTCGTCCAGGGTGGCAAGGTACGCCAGCCATACTCAGAATATCATCGAGATATTCACTGAAGGTCAAACAGATCTACACCCCGACCTCGGCACACCCCGACGACGAGATGGAGACCATGATTGGACGAAAAATGAGATCAACTTCACCATGTCAACCAAGACGCAAATGTTTAATGATGTCTGTGATCCATTTGGTGAAAACCAGAAGCAATCACCACATGGTAAGAGGCATATTCAACATTAATATTAAGCTTGAAAGGTCTCGACTGATAAAATCTACGCTCTGTCCATCAGAGATCCAGGTTCAAAACCATGAGATCTTTCAGATTGAGATTCGTAGAAGATTACAACGATGGGTTCGTGGAAACTGTCCATACGGTTGGGTCTAAGTTCTTTAAGACCCGTTGTACACATAGAAACAAAAAACTCTCTGATTCTACTTCCAAGCTTATGAAGGAGAGGCTCGGCAGCTCAATAGACGCATTTCTAAATCCTTGAAAAGAGACCACCGGCACCGCTTTAATACCGTGCGAATTAAAGACGCAATTGAGTTAAATAAATGCTCCAAGGTGTCAAGGTCGGTGCCAGGCTCAAGGGTTCTGGCTATTGGGCAGAGCCATTATGGGGTTTTTGCAGAGGCCACATCACATTTTTTTCTGTTTAGTGTTTGTTGTATCTAGATAATGCATAAGTTACAAGAGTGAACCGTATGTCGGGTAAAAAATTGATTTCATGACTTTAATTTCCTCGAAAACGGTATGCTTGACAAAAATATGATGTACCAAACTCTATTTTAAAATCCTTGTTTATCGAACAAGGATTTTCGAATTGATAACCTCCTCCTTTTTGAAGACGGTTGAAAATAACTTTACATTCTGCCTGTTACGTTGCCAAGGCAATAAGTAAGTAATAACTCTATTATAATAATATATTTACCAAATGGGCAATTGTAGTAACAGGGGTGATTACAAAGGTAATATTGAATAAAATAACTAAAACAGATAATCAAATGTATTTTGTAAGCAATAGTTATTACGATCGCTAGTGTAATATGTTGACGAGGAGCTCTCGAAGAGAAGAGAAACTCAACGTGGAGTGTTGAATATGTTTATATTTAGGTAGTCTCCATAGTAAAAGTGACAAGTAAACACATTACACTGTCTTTTATATTGTAGCAAATGACCCCAATTCGTACGTCAATATGTTACGGTAATTACTATAAATGTAGCAGTGCAACAGTGAATTATGACATATACTACATCTCCCCCGAAAAGACACCCTTTACACCACCGGATTAAAAAAAAAAAAAAAAAAATGTATGACGTACGCACTTGAGTCTTACATTTTTATATGTTAAACTTAGACTAGGTAAAAATAACATTGGCATATTAGTAAATATACAATTTCTTTTGTTTTAATTAATGAAGTTATATAATAATAATTAATTAATAAAGTAAATAACACATTGACAAAGGTCATGGTTCACAAAACAATTTAGTATTATCTTTGTGGACAATATAGGATTTATTATTTTTCAATATTTCAACATTAGGTGATAAATCCTTAAGAACTCTGTATGGTCCTAAATAAATGTTGTCTAATTTATGTCCAGTTTGATTTTTCAAAAGTACAAAATCACCTGGCTTATAAGTTATCGAATTTAACTTCTTATCATATAATGATTTTCTCTTAAGTTTACTGATTATCAGATTATTCCTAGCATCTAATAATGCGCGCTGTAGCCTATATTTTAATTCCAAGGGGTAACTGTCAAAATTATAGAGTGGATCTACTCTGTCTAAAGTATAGTTGAGGTTACTAGGCAAGTTACATAATTTACCAAATACAAGCTCATGCGGTGTATATTTTGTCTCCGAGTGAACAGTGGTATTAAAAGAAAAACACCAATAACTTAACCAGCTACTCCAATCTGTTTTATTTTGGCTACATTGAATTCTAAGATATGCACCTAAACTCTTATGAGTGTTTTCTAATCCACCTATAGTCTGGTGGTGGTATGCAGTAGAATGTAATTTGGTTATTCCTAATAAGCTACATACATCTGACATAACACTTGACAAAAATTCTGTTCCCTGATCCGTTATGATCTCTTTGGGGATGCCATATCTTAAAATAAATTTATTTACAAATGTTCTACTTATGGATTCAGAGTCCTTATTAGTTAGAGGGTAAGCCTCTACAAATTTTGTCAAATGACATTGTAGGGTTAAAATGTATTTGTAGTTATAATTGTCTACATCTAGAGGTCCTACTATATCTAAGCTAACTCTCTCAAATCCTGTATTAGGGGTCGTAGTTACAGACATTGGTTGTTTTGTTTGTTTATTTGAGTGTTTTTTAATTTGACACTCTTTGCATTTATGCACATATTCAATCACATCATTACTTATGCCTGGCCAGAAGTAATATTTTTTAATATTATTCAACATCCTGTTTACTCCTGCATGTCCGCTAGTAGGTAACAGGTGGAAATCATTTAAGATAACTGTCTTTTCGTCTTTGTTACTTATTCTTATTAGATCTTTAATTACTAATATTCTTGGTAAATCAGACTGCAAACTTTTCATGCATCTTAAGAACTCGTTTATTATGTGTGAATTTTCTTTATTCTTGATCACAACAATTTCGTTAGTATTAAGTCTTTTACAAAATGACTCCAAGTCCCTCGCTAACACACTTACGGTAGGAAACGATCGGGATCGTAGGTATATTGTTGACTCGTTTTCATTGAACTCAAAGTGACCACTGTCGCTAAGTAGGTGCGGTCTATTTGAACTGTTCTTTACTACTTTTCTTGAAGTTAGAATTAGTTCTATACTATTAATAGGTTTTTTAAGAATTTCTACAACTTTTGGGCTAGAGGTTCCAGAAGTTAAAGGGATTTCAGATGTCAAATCGGCAGTATCGGAGCCGCTTGCTTGTTTACGAGATTGGGCCCTTGTCATAACTGATATTACATTTTTGTTAATTCTTTTTAAATCTGTTATATTCAAAGGAAGACGACTTAAGGCATCTGCGGGTCCATTGTGTCGACCTGGAAGATATTCGACAGTAAAATCGTATTCTTCCAAAAATAATCTAAATTTTGTTAGTCTACTTGAGGGATCCGTAATTCCGAATAAATACACTAATGGTCTATGATCTGTCACAACTTTGAATTGTTTACCGTATAAATAAGGTTTAAAATGCCTAATCGCCCACACAATAGCTAGCAATTCTAACTCTATAACTGGGTATCGTGTTTCGGCGGGTTTCAAATTGCGACTCGCGTAACCTACTACTTGTCCGTTACTGTTAGACAATACGGCGCCCAGACCTATTTTTGAAGCATCTGTGTTTAAAATAAATTTATTTTTATCTGTTAAATCTGGATAGCCTAACACTGGAGGATTGCAGAGTGCACGTTTTAAAGTATTAAATGCTGATTCGCATTCATGGGACCATTCAAAAGATGCGTTTTTCTTGCTTAATTGATTGAGAGGATATGCAATGTCAGCAAATTTATTAATAAAACGCCTGTAATAATTTGCAAAGGCAACGAATCTTTTTACTTCGTCGACATTTGTAGGTCTTGGATAATTTTCTAACACGATAGCTTTAGATGGATCGGGATAAATACCTTCTGGAGTAATTTTATGGCCTAGATAAATAATTTCTCTGCGTAAAAATTCGCACTTAAGAGGATTTAATTTTAAATTAACTTTTCTAAGACGTTCTAAAATACAAGTGAGATTTTTGTTGTGGTTAATTAAGGATTTACCCAGAACGATACAGTCATCTAAATAAATAAAACATTTATCGTAGTTCAATCCCGCCATCGCAATAGTCATAAGTCTGGAGAATACACTTGGACTCGTTTTTAGTCCCATCGGGCACCGTTTCATTTGGTACATCTTATCAGTAGTGAATGCTGTATACTTCCGTGAGTCTTTGTCTAAAGATAATTGATACATGCGGTCAAGATTAAAAGCCGTGTATTTTCTAGAGTTTTCTGTAAGATTTATTTGGTAATAACTTTGAGATAAATCAAGTATAGAAAAATATATATTACCGGAAAGTGAATCTAGAATTTCTGTGATATTTGGCAAAGGGAATTTGTCATCTACAATTCGATTGTTTAACTGACGATAGTCAATTACTAGCCTCCATTTCTTCTCGCCTGATTTATCTGATTTTTTAGGCACAAGAAGAACGGGACTTGACCACTCTGACGTAGTTTCTTCTATAATATCATTATCGAGCATTTCTTGTATTTGTTTTTGTACCTCATTACGCAAAGCGTACGGCATCCTGTAAGGCTTGCTATACGCAGGGCTCACGTCATTTTTCAGTGTTATACTATGTTCTAATAAGTTGGTCGTACTTAATTTATCGCCTGGTAATTGGAAGACATCTGAGTATTTTGCACTAATCTTTTCAATGCTTATTTGCTCTTCTGTATTTAAGTATGTGTTCAATTTAAGTAGGCCAAATAGAGCTTTTACTCTATCAGAGTTAGATATCGTATTCTCAAAGTTCAACACTTCGAAGCTGTTTGTGGAATTTATTTCTAACCCTGACAAGTCTAGTTCCACCTTGCTATTAGTTGTATTTAGAATTCGAATTGGGATTTCCCCATTTTTAGATTTCGAAATCAGTCCAGCAATGAAAACACCATCGCGTATTTCTTGTGCTAATGTAATACAATCCCCACGTATGGTGGTAGGTATGTACCGGATAACCTCGCATCGCGGCGGTATTGTAAACAAATATTTATTATAATTAGTCCTTAAAATAGGTATACTAATATGATCTCCATTATTTTCTAACGTTAAGGATTTTTTTTTATAACTTATGACAGCATTATATTTTATAAAGAAATTGTGCCCTAAAATGGCGTTAGCTGCACAAGATAAGGTTTGAAAAACGTAAAATTTTTCCTTGAATATCAGTTTGTTAAAATATAAATCTAAATAAATATATCCTAGAGAGGTTAGATTTCCACTTACACCCTTTATTGTTACCTTCTCCGGAACTATATTATTAATTAATTGGGTCTTAGATCTTAACCACTCGTGCTTTAAAACGCATAGGCTAGCTCCACTATCCACTAAAAGATCTAAGGCATAAGTAGAATCTACAGTGCATTCAATTATGCTAGTATTATTATAATTCAAAATAGAGCATTCTAATTTAGGAACGAAAAAACTGATTATCCGTAATATTAGTGTCATGGATATTATTGGTCTCCGTGTCGACACTATTGTCTACACAGTCAGTGTCATTTTGCTGAGTGTGCTCGGTGTGTTGTACGTAAGGAGTACGTCTCGCATTCCATGCACCAGTTGCCTGAGTTCGTTTACCTCTTTGACCTGTATTTACAAACGTACGAGTTCGTGAATAATTATTATTTGATTTGTCGAACTGATAATTTTTATTATTACGACTGTTCGAGTTTTTGTAACCGATAGATGTATTATTCGGTCTGTACGCGTCTGAACGTCTAAAATTTAAAACTTCGTTATGCCTTGGTGATGAAGAATCTTCGTCTAAAGCGCTCCTAATCGCTTCTGGAAGTGATGAGAATTGCCTGGCAGCAATAATTATGCTCAACCTCGAATCAGACAAACCATCCGCAAAACGTTTGATGGCAGTTTTTTCATTTATAGGACGTAATATTTCGTATTTGGTCGGATCATCGTCTGACTGAGAAATCGTCAGGTTAACAAAAAGTTCCTCTATCTCATTACCAAAAGACTCTATAGACCGACGTCCTTGAGAAGAATGATATAATTGAGATTGAATAGCTTCAGCCGACCTTTTAGGCAACAAATGCTTTCGCATATCATCAACTAATACTTTTACGCTATCATAAGATAACTTCATGCGAAGTTTAGCACTAGGAGTTAATCTAGTTTTGAGAATAAAATTCAATAAAAGTTTCTGAGAAGTGTTGTCTATCATGCTACTGTATAGTGAAATGGCATCAATGAGCTGTTTCGTAACTTGCTCTTGTCCTGTCATTACAGGTAACAAGGCTATCGCGGTCTTTAAATCAAACTGAGACATCTTGGTATCTGGTTCGTCAAGTGTTTGAGACACTGAATCTACGCTTGTTAGTAAACTTTGTATTTTCTGATAAACGGTCTTAATTTGTTCCACTAAGTTATTGATCAAATCAATGTCTTTGCTACTAAATTTTGACTGTTCAATCTGAGACAAAATATTTTGCGCTTGACTGTATATCGCTTTAGCTTCTTCCAATTTCTTATAAGCTATCTCTTTTTGCCTATGTTCTGGTCCTATTTTTACCAAATATTCCCTAATTTGATGTAATTGATCTCGACATGTTACTAGATTATCAGTCATACTAATTAATAATATACTGTTTAAGTGAAGTCCTATTAGACTTTAAAAAAATGTACTTAGCTAGGAAAGTGGGTCAATTGACTGCTGTTCATTTCTGCTGACGGTGCGGAGCTGCGAACGTTGACCGGGTAACTCGATGACGAAGTCACGAGGCGCTCTGCGTCGTTGCCGTGCGACTCGTTGTTCGATGACTGGACCGGGCTATACCCTGGATTCAATGGGCCGGGATTTCCCTGGACACCGCTCGTTCTGGCCGGGCTATACCCTGGACTCGTCTCCGTCTTCTTTCAGGAACTGGCAATGCATCTTCTATAAGTTTACAGAAAGTCTTCTATAGGGTTACAGGAACTCTTCTATAGGGTTACAGGAACTCTTCTATAAGGTTACAGGAACTCTTCTTTGATGATAGAACAAGTATTGATTCTTCTGGATGTGGTTTCTTAACGCCATTCCGTATCGACGTGGCAGGGTCGCCATGTAATATGTTGACGAGGAGCTCTCGAAGAGAAGAGAAACTCAACGTGGAGTGTTGAATATGTTTATATTTAGGTAGTCTCCATAGTAAAAGTGACAAGTAAACACATTACACTGTCTTTTATATTGTAGCAAATGACCCCAATTCGTACGTCAATATGTTACGGTAATTACTATAAATGTAGCAGTGCAACAGTGAATTATGACATATACTACACTAGATATTTACTCACAAAAACTATTGTTTAAGTGTTATTCTGACCTAAATCGAGATCGAAATAAATCATAAATAAATACTTTGATAACAGTACTAAATTGTTAGCCAAGACTGTTTTTATCTTTTTGTCCAATATTTCGGCCTGTAATCGATTGACATGTAATCACCCAAATGTCAGCTGCCCATTAATAAATTATTCATGAAAGGCGACACTTTGTTTCACACCAATAAATATCTGTAGTCATCACAATACCAAAGTAGATTAAAGTACAGAGGCGACACTTAGAACGCATTGAAAATAGCTATAGTTACTCACGTTAGCCACATTATGTATGTAAAGATATAAACCTCACTGCAGCATGCAGGCTGGCAGTAAATACTGTATTCTTCATTTGAAGAGTCATGCAAATTTTAGAAGAGTATTTAAAAAATATACGTAGGCAGAGATCATTATCGGGTGGCTTACAGCCGACAAGCGCGTTTTGATAAATACTTAAGTATGTGCTTACATATTATATTAACATTCGTATAAATCAACAAAAGATGAACCTCTCGCTATATCAACCTTTTTTGTCAAAACCGTACATTGGAGCACATTCTCTAAACAAAAGAATGTATCCTAACAATTCTACTTCAATTACATTTTTTGGAACATTTATTGTGAGAAAAAACAATGCTCAAGTCTACATACATACCATCGGGAAGGGTGCACAAAAAAAGTATAAAGAACAAAAAGGACGTTGAATATAAAATTACTCGTGTCTTCTGGATGATAAGGAAAAAAGTTCCGATTTCAGATTGGCACTTTGAAGGAAATTACTGATTGGAGGATAAAATGAGGTCGTGCTGATTAAGAAATAAAGGTTTTTGCGTTTGCTGGTTCTTACTTATTTTTTAAGATCAGAGGCCGAACTATTCAATCACATCATAATTCCTCTGTGAAGGAATCTTGATGTCATTTCTCTGTGAAAAAAGGAAAGTGCTCTTCGTTCTGTGTAGCTTCATCTCTCTATCGCAGTGGAACGAACCATTATGATAGTTTAATCACGTCAGAGTAAGTCACTGATATGAATATTAAAGGACCTTAAATCTAGTATTCATCATCGACCTAATTACAGACAAAATTAAATTATTTTAAATGCACCTATAATGCTACATCTCACGGGTGACAACCGATTAAGAGAAATATGAAATTTAGACAAGTGCAAGTATGCACCGCAGTGGGTGAATTTGGCTGTCGATGACAATAATGTACAGACAGCGTTATCAACTGGAGTGACACATTAAATACGTCAGAAATAAAGGTTACCCGTTGATGAAGTTTTCTGTACATGCAAACCACCACAATGGTTGTTGAGAATTTATGATTAATTATTAACAACCATTGAACAGTCTCAAAGCAGTGGTGGCCCAGTAGTAAAGGCCGCGACTTACAAGATGTAGGTCTTGGGTTCGAACCCAGGCAGGTTTACTTTAAAATAAAATAAATAAGTAAATTATTTAATCATCGCTGCACTCAAAACGGTGAAGGAAAACATCGTGCGGAAATCGGCATGTATCAGAACCAAAAATTCGGCGACATGTGACATCCACCAACCCGAACTGAGCCCGCGTAGTCATGTAAGGCCCATTCCCAGAGAGAGGAAGCCTGTGTCCGAACATTAAAAAGCTGATGAGTGATGAGTGAACAATCTTACTTCTTTTCAGCTGTACGTGTACGACTATAAAGACAAAGTGACTCTAATCGACAGCTACTTCAGTCTGACTCCGGAGTCGTTATTTGATGTCAACGTCTATGTCTGGGCCATAGACTCCTCTAATTATGTCAAGGCACTGCCGATTTCCGGTAGGAAATGTATATTGGAGACGGTAAGTCAAATTTTAGGCTTTACTTAGATAATTCGGTTGTTTGTATGACCGCGTTTCCAGCTGCTAGTATCTCGCATGTAAGTTCAATTAGATTGCGGGGCACTATCATGCAATTGATTATATTATATTTAAAACTCGATATAATATGATCAATCGCATGATCGTGCCCCGACTATAACTTGGTGGCCTCAAATATAATGCAACTTGCATGCTAGCTGGTTGCAGGTGGAAACGTGGCATAAGGCATTGAGTGGACTGAGCAGAGCAATACGCTCACAAAATTGACCACTCTGTAGAAAGTTGCAAGGTGACTGTGCGAAACTCATCCACTTTTGCAAGACTGTGAAGTGAACTAATCAGAATTCTAGAAAAAAATTAACTCCCTAGACTCTACACTAGTAGAATTATATCAACGAAACCTTCGCGGTAGCGATTGGTTAGAAGTAATCATTGTATATAAATTACATGATCAATGTCAAATGTTTTTTTGGCATTTCGACCGTCGCCATAGCTGAATGAGATTTTGTCTAGAGCCACACGATCACTCTAACACTTTTATATTACTATTCACTTTATATCTGGATAAGGAACATTTAGTCCATAATAAGATACGGCTGAATGAACACGTCACACAGTTATTGGTGTTTGATTAATTGACTGTCAGAATGTCTTATGAGAAAATCGTCAGTGTCTTATAAATAAGGTTTAAACTTTTTTGTGTGTCGGCTGTGAAGTAGGTATATATTTCATTTCTGTCAACTGTAAAATTGACTTATAATTCAGATAGCTTGATCTCTCCGAAATATGTCAAACTGACGTATACGTTATTGTTAGCCTGTCAACCGCTAGTGTTACTGTATTGATACTGCCAGCTGAGCAAGACGCAGAGATCAAGCTATCTTTTATGAAGTATAGTAGTTATACTAGCTGTGCCAGCAGCATCGCTCCCATCAACTGCCTAACCTACTCTCCCTGCTTACCTTCCTACCTACCCTACATATCCAGAGTCTTGAACATCGTCGCCGAGTTGCCAGCTTATCGATTGCATTTCGGGGAGTGTGCGATAGAATTGCATGATCTAATTCCGCCCAGCCCGTTTCATCATCGGACTACCAGACGCACGGCGATGCGCCATCGGTACATGGTGGACATCCCACCCATACGCACTAAACGTTTTGAGAATACTTTTATTATGCGTACAGCTAAGGAGTGGAATTCTCTGCCGGAGTCTGTGTTTCCCGATAGCTACAATCTAGGGGTCTATAAGTCAAGAGTGAATAGGTTACTATTAGGCAAGCGTGCTCCATCGTAGACCACATCATCGCTTACCATCAGGTGAGATAGTGGTCAAGCGCGGGCCTATAATAGATAAAAAAAAAAACAAAAACCTTCCTACCTCAAATCTTAACACCACCTTTCAGACAATGACATCAAATGCACAACCCTACCTATCAAATATGGAGTTCAACCGAGTTGCATGTGTTGTGATATTTACTTCATGAAAACTTTAAATTCATTTAACTTTTAATAGAGTGAACCGATTGCGATGAAACAAAAACTAAGTAATACTTCAAATATTATAAAGGCGAAAGATTTTTTTGTTTGTTTGTTTGTTTGTACCGAATAGGCTTTGAAACTACTGGACCGATTTAAAAAATTCTTTCACCAATAGAAAGCTACGTAATTCTTGAGTGACATAGGCTATTTCTTCAGCCCGAAAACCGGTCCTGTGGGGTGGTCCACGGGAGTGAAGCCGCGGGGAACAGCTAGTTTTTATGTATAACAAGTTGTCTACATTTACCTTACACAAGGTTTGTACATTTTACGTGATGCGTGCACAAATAAACAGACAAACAGACAAATATTACAAAAATGCTTGAAATGGGTTCTGTTAATTGTCAACACACTGGCTATTTTTTTTGGAAATATTTTCGTTGTATCAAAACGACTTTTCTACAGATTTATCTAATATATATAAATCTCCTGTCACGATGATTGTCCGCGATGGATTCCTAAACTACATAACCGATTTTAAATTAAATTGGCACACCGTGAGCAGTCTGGTCCAACTTGAGATATAGGGTAGGGTAGGGTAGGGTAGGGTAGGTAGGGTAGGTAGGGTAGGGTAGGTAGGGTAGGGTAGGTAGGGTAGGGTAGGGTAGGTAGGGTAGGGTAGGTAGGGTAGGTAGGGTAGGTAGGGTAGGTAGGGTAGGTAGGGTAGGGTAGGGTAGGGTAGGGTAGGTAGGGTAGGTAGGGTAGGGTAGGGTAGGTGGGTAGGGTAGGTAGGGTAGGTAGGGTAGGGTAGGGTAGGGTAGGTAGTTAGGGTAGGTTACCTACCTACCCTAGGTAGGGTAGATGAATGTTTGGTGTTTTTATGGCAAAACAAAGTATCAGGTCAGCTAGTTATATTATATGTATTGATTGATTATTCCGACTACTTCAATTTACTATCAGTATTTCATAACAAAACATAACAACACGAAAGGTTAGACAGACTAGGTGCAGCTAAAGCCCACCCATATTTTGTCAGTTATGTTTAACCCTTAATCACTGCCTTAAACACCCCATGCAGGGTCAAAACAGTTTCGTATATAAAATGAAGCACTTGCTGCAGTCCGAATTTCCCCGCGTCGCCACTAGGTGCATAACTTACGTCGAAGTTTGCATTCTACTAGCGATCAAGTCACGGGAGTCACGGGAGCGTCCCACCAACCACTGCAAAGCGTGGGCGTTGCAACAACTGCCCGCGGAAAAGCGATCGAAAAGTAACAAAAAAAAAACACAAATTGTCTGCAATTATCACTCTTAAATATACTGCCAATAGTCTAATAAAAGTGATTCGGTGAGTTCCTAAAAATATTTATAAATTTTAACTTTGATCTCTGTATAGGCAATTTTTTTTATTTTTTGATAATTATTTTAATTTAGGTGTTTTGTTTTTTTTGTTTCATTAGATAATTCATTTTATTCCTTTTAAATATTATTGAATTTATAAAGACTCTTTAATAATAAAATATTATATATTTTATTTACTTATATTAAAAATAATTCTTACAATTTGGGGTCACCTGTGACCCCATGCGAGCAAAAATGTAATGTTCTCATTGGAGTGAGTAATTAAGGGTTGAGTCCCATGTAACATATTACTTTTTTACCAGACTGCCGAAGGAGGGTAATGTTTTTATCAGTCTATGTATGTATGTATGTTTGTTCCTATGTGGCGTTCTAGAGACCAAACGCGTTGGCCGATTTTGATTATTCTTACGTCAATCGATTCATCTTAACCCTGTGAGTGTCACAGGCAACATAAAAATTGGAAAATAAAAAGATGCCTTTTGGGCGCCATATTGTGAGGCACCAAATTATTTTTTTCCCATACCCATCGTGTGGGGTATCAAAATAAGGGGTTTTAAGAGGTGATTTCAAAAATATGTAACACTTATATGTTTAAATGTACCTAATTCTAAAAAAAATAACTAAAATGTTAGTTAGTTTGAAAGCAGTCGGATTTTTTGGTTTTTGTAATTAACTTTTTTAAATCCCTGTATAAAAAGAATAACTAATTGATAAAAAGTGTTTTCTTATAGTTAATCATAACAATGCAAATATTGTATGCCTTATAAAACATTATCACTTTTAGATTAATCTTCAGGCCAATATTAAAACAATAGACAATATTGGCCAAATATTAAAAGTAAATATCATCAATCATGTTCTTTGCCGATCAGCGTCACACGAGCACTTGTGAAATCTGTCTGTGGGGAGAAATTTAGGTCACTGAGTCAAGTTTTTTATATCTACTACCTACCTAAGGCCCATTGAGTTAGTTACTAACACCGATATTTAATTAAAATATGCCCATATATACATAATGGTCCCGTGTTTGCCACTAACTCAGGGTTAGTAAGATAACCCATGGTGGTGTAAACGGATCTGGGTGTATTTTTGAATAATTAAAGTATACTGAATTTCGACTGCCTTGTTGGTCAAGTGGCTGTAAGTACTCCAGGACCTCATGTTTAGCAAAACATGAGGTCTTGGAGTTGATTCCCGGTTGGGCTAAGTACTCGTATAATTCGGGTTTTTCATCTGATTTTTTTTTATTTATTCATTCCAAACACAAATATCCTTACAGGCTAGACCCAGTATGATAATTTGGTACACTTACAAATTAAATAGTTTCACTGTGTGAGTTGTCTCCTGACCCTCAGTTCATTATAAATATCCGACCATATTTGATAAATAGCGTTGGATACATCAACGGATAAAATGGATACACCCCGTATTCCCTCATATAATTATATCTAATAAATTTATTCTGTACGCGCTCCAACATGAGACTATGTTTAGTTTCATGCGGAGCCCAGGTAACTGCATTCCATTCTAATTGGTTCCTTACTAAAGAATTATACAACGCCGTTATAGATTTCATATTTGTGAAACCTTTAACCATTCTCAGGACAAGTCCTAGGTCTCTTCTTTAAAAAAAATGGTAAATCCTTTATGGCATACCTTAACTATATGATCACGAAACGTTAGCCGTTAGCCGTTCGCTGACCCTGGCCATCGGTACCCCATCCACCATGTAACTATGTGTAATGGGCGTGTGTGCGCGTGAGAAACTTATGGTCACACACTTAGATGTGTTAAACTGCAGGAAGATTACTCTTGCTGCAAGTTACTTTCACGCTTCCATGTTTGTTATGAGGAGAGAAAGTTTGAGGTCATCGGAAAATAATCATGTTCACTTAATTAGCATCTTGTACAACACTTGGTAGGTCATTTATCATTAAGAGAAACTCAAGGGGACCCAAACTACTTCCCTGGCTTACACCAGATCTAGTATAGTAAGCCTTTGATTGGTATCCCGCATAGTCAACATACTGTTGCTGGTTAATCATGTAACTCGCAAAAAACTTAAATGAGGGGTGAAACCGACCCTTGCAAAATTTTCAGTACGTCATTATCGACTAAATAAAACGCTTTTTTAATTCAAAGTATGCAACATCGATCTGCTCCCCACCGTCAACTATCGGCACCATTTCTAAGTTACATTCCAGAGTCTAGTTCGTGTCCCACCAATGGCATTAAGGTTTGCCCCCTATAACATGGGACTTAGTATTAGACTTGGCAACATAGCTGGTGAAATGTGGATGTACACATCTGTGTAACCCTTCGAGATATAACTACAGCGTGATGATATGTAGGTGGGTATGTATGTGGTATAATAATCATGATATGAGTTGACTAAAACCTCTGCAGTAAGGACATAACTCGGATTCTGAGAAAATACTAAATTAAGTTGACCTTAGAATAAAATGATTTACTCTGATGGCCTTACAAAAATAACAACAACATCGTAATCGTATCGTATCATAAAAATGATATACGACACAAATTGAAAATGAGGTCATACCAATATTTCACCAGAAGGGAGATGAAACATTTACATTAAGTATTAGCAATAACCTTCTTTGGCAGTTGGGTAAAAGGTATAAAATTCCAAGAGGATTTCACCCTACTATATTCAGGAAAGCTTCATCAAACCTTTTTCTTTTGTGTTTTATTTCGCGTAGTCAAATTCCTGAACCCAGAACTTATTTCATAATAGAATGAACAGGAAGGTATGTCTAATCAAATATACGTCATTCTCTCAGGACGTTCGGTCAAATACACGAACGGTCTACAAAAGCCAGTGATTTCCTACAGCATTGTCGGCTGTAAAAATAAAGCCCGAAAAGTCGAAACAATGTTGCGCGACTATTACTGAAAACATTTATACACAACTGTGAGAACAAATCGCTGCCCGAAATATTGCAAATAGTAGCTACGGACTGCATTTCTGTTTTACATACATGAAAAACTTTAAGCATTTCCTAAATGCTGCTGGCTGCAAATCTGGCGTTCGAAAAAAGAATATTTGGAAACGAACTAAGCTTCTTCTTCGCAACCACAGAACAGAGAAGGCGTTTTTTCTGTTCTGTGTTCGCAACGCTCTAGGATTGAAGAGCAAGATCTTCTATTGTTTTTCATTCTTTGTTTTGTGGAAATCAACTGAAAACCACGTGTTGCGATAGTGTCTTTTTTTTGTATAGGGTGAAGAAAACCGGAACCCTTAAAGGATCACTTTGTTGTCCGTCTATCTCAAAGTCAAAGTCAAAGTCAAATATATTTATTTCAAAAAGGCCAATAAGTGGCACTTTTGAACGTCAAAAATTAAATTTTAATAAAAAATGTACAAGTAATAAAAATTGACTCTACCGTGCATTCGGAAAGTAGCTTGTTATGGAGAAGAACGCACAAGAAACTCCATACTTACTCTTTTTAAAAAAAATATGTTTTACAATGTTTACTTATGTACATACATTAATAAATTCATATATGTGAGGACGATGCACCCAAAAATAGCACTACCCACTATACAACGTACAGGTATAAAGTAATAAAAGCACTAACAGGTATCTGACGCTATCCAACCTTTATTTCAGAACTGCGTAGAGGTATGAGTTGAAATTAATATCGTATACTTAAGTTTGCAACAGCTGTGGAAAATCAAACTTCTAGATCAACACAATCAATAGATACAGTCGTTACTGACGGATATTTTACACTCGCAAGGGAACCAAAACCGACAAGTTACTTACCGTTGACCTAGAATCATGAAATCTGGCAAGAAGCAATGGCTTATCCCTTTCACCGGCATGGATAACTTGGGGATGCTTAATAAACGGTTACCTATCATAAGTTCGAAAAACATTTGACCGAATTTCATTTCACCTAAAACTTTCCAACTTTTATCGTTTCGTTTTTTTTTATTTCATCGAAGTCACGTCTGCACTGTCTCAGTTGACCTATTATCAATTCGTTATTCCGACGTTTCACTTGGTCGAAAAACTTTTTACCGAAGTTACACTTAGCTGAAATAACATTTGTTCGAAATATTTATTTTTAAAC
Organism: Anorthoa munda; assembly: GCA_945859665.1. Classification (NCBI taxonomy): domain Eukaryota; kingdom Metazoa; phylum Arthropoda; class Insecta; order Lepidoptera; family Noctuidae; genus Anorthoa; species Anorthoa munda. Next base: position 1,783,825 of record OX243907.1, on the reverse strand, counting down.
GCATATCAAAACACTAAGTGAGAGAGAAACAGTGGGCGAATACAAATGTTTAAAAAAGTGACTTGAAAAAAAAATTGTCGGCGGAGCCCCACTCCGCGGGTCTCCTATTTCTGTCTGCAGTGTCTAAAGTAACCTAACACGAAGGAGATGACGGGCGCTGAGTTCGCTCGCTTTGCTCGCTCACTTCAGCTCTCATCATCCCCTTCGAACCTAACCTATCCGTGTCGGGATGCCCTAAATTCCCGAGCTCGCTTCGCTCGCTCTTGGACTAATTCTTTGAAATAATTAATTAATAAAAATGTCTAATGCATGACAGCTATTAATAAATCATTTGCATGAAAATTCGAAATAAATACGTAAACACAGACATGACTGCGTGAAGTCGATTTTGCAGCGACTCGTTTCCGTCACAAAATTTTGTAGCACAACATATTGACTTTTAATGACACTATTTCAATTTTATATTGAAAATGCTACCAAGTTACCGGCTATATATTTGTGACTAAATAATATTCCCTAAAATATTGTTTCGGTTTGGTGAAAATATGGCAAATGTAAATAGTTCAAAAGAGGCTTCGGCCAAAAGCAAAAAGTTATTTTGTAAATCGGTGAAATGTAGTTCGGTAAAATAATCGACGTAAAGTAATCTCCAGCTACCCTCATATTTTTTTTATTTACTGAATAAAAACACATTAGTGCTATCAAACTATTGCTATTAAAATATTTCAAATATATTACTGCATACGTAAAAAATATTTAATTTCTTTAATTTCAATTAAATTTTGCATAAAATTTAAATAAAAAAGATACAATCTCGAAACGGCCTTATATGGTTCCTTGCCGGACCGGGCTTTCTGGAAATTTTGTATGGTCCGCCATCTTGTTTCCCAGAATTCAAGGAACCACTAATTGCTCGAAGGAGGAGTTTTTTTTAAATGATTTTGGTGTGAAATAGTACATTACTGCAGCGGCCAGCAAAAGAGGCATTGATGGACGAATGTGTAAATATACGTAAGTCTATCAATGCCTAGTTGTGGTCAAGGCTTGTATAGTACTTTTCTCACATAATGCGCGGAAATTAAAATTAAGCAGTACGTAGAACTCTTTTTGTCAAATACAATTACTTTTCAAAAGCAATGACGAACAACAATAATTTATCCCGCTATTGTTTTTTTTTTTCAATTCAATACTTTATTTTTGCAAGCCAGTTCCGAATTTAAATAAAACCTTTGATAAGTTACCTCCTTGGTTGCGATGTTTCGGAGTAAAATATAGTTCCTTTTTTAAATTAATAAATTAACGTGCGGTGTGTTTTTTTATTGATTAACGTAAAATTATGTATATTAATGAAAATAAAATAAAAACACTTTTTGTTTCTTTTTTTATTAATTATAATGACCTTAAGACCAATAATTCCCTAACCCTGATTTCAAACTAGAATTGATATTGTATTAAAATATAAAACTGACTATTCCAATCTTTATGTATTAGAACCTTAATTTATGAATTAACATAACAATTCCAACGACATAAATTATAAACAGATCCCTTGGATAGTTTAGAAGATATCGTCATTTTAATGACACGATTCCTTTTCGCAAACAATCACCCGGCGCGGGATGCGCAAAAATGGCCGCACCGGTGGCAGGTAGCACAAGCAAAGGAAAAAAATCGAAAACTGTACATTTGTACCTACATCAAAAAAATAAATATTTATTTATTTATTTATTAGTTTATCCTCGCCTTGCAGCAATTACACCAATGGAGCACAATCTTATAATAAACTCGCAGTTGGTAAACTGACCGCGACTTATGTCGATGTGTGGAGACTACAGTTAATTTTGTCCCTCAATTTTGTTTATATTATCTTTAGAGCAATGTTCGGTGCCCTCATAGTTTATGAACTTCAGTAATGTTATTCAATTATTTTGGTTTTGGTTTGGTTTAGCTGTTTGTATTGTACGGAACCCTCAGTGCGCGAGTCCGGCTCTCACTTGGTCAGTTTTTCCTTCTACATGAAATACACCATACTTATCTGCTATGGAGCATTTCCTCCTGGTTTGTATATTTTTGAATCATGCTAAAGTATAGCTTAAGTCATTTAGCTGTAGTGTAGTGTATATAGCAGACCTGTATCGAGTTTGTGACGTCCAAAAAACTAAAAAGTTTCGTTGGATAGTAAATTCTAAAACGAATTTCTGTAGAGAGAACTTGAAAAGACGTCACTTGTTAAAATTCTTCAAATTAGTTTTAATAGTACCCACTAGTTTATTTTTTTTACTAAGTTTATAATTTGTTCAAATGAATTTCTAGTTAAAACAGAACATAAAAAACAAACTGAAATGATGAGACACAAACTGCAGTTCAGAATCTTATAAAAAAAATAAAAGAGAAAGAAAGAAATAAGATTCTGGTGAATTTAAATTACAACTAAGCAAATAGTTTTTCAGATTCATGATAAATACATAAACTGAAAAAAAAATTGTGATGAAGTAAATTAAGCTTATTTAAGATTTGTAAAAGAGTTCAAATCGAATAAAATTAAACAATGTTTTATAGATAACACTTGTGTAGATTTCGTACTTTAGGCAAATGAAAGGCATGAGTTGATAGCAAGCGTATAATAAAACTGGCGTTGATACAAGTCATCATCATCAGCCTATTAATGTTCCCACTGCTGGGACACAGGCCTACTCTCTGTGAGAGGGAACAAGTTGCTGATACAAGTGTGTCTCCTTATATACTATAAAATACCTTAATTACACTTGCCTTTATTACTGTTACTCTTTACAATCTTATTCTTACATGTAATACTAATCACTATTTACATTAAAACTTGTTACACCTAATTATGGTCTTTACAATATATCGGTAATCGGTTTAGTTTTCTGCAGCAGCTTGTCTCTCGACAAAGGACTCTCCAAGGACTTCCATGCAGCTCGATCTATTCGGATGATAGCTATTCGGATCCACTTAGGGCCCGCCATTTGCCTGAAGTCGTCTTCCCAACGCTTACACTGTCTCCCTTTATTTCTTTTATCGCCCCAAAGGTACCACTCAGTTATTATTTCGGTCCACCTTATATACTACTGAATAATAATTCACAAATGTGGGTAATATACTACAACTTGTTGTGAACACATCTTTTGTCAAAGAAAAAATACTAAATGCTATGAATTAACATAACGGTATTAACACACAGTACGGTATTTACAATTCCAAATAACCAGGTAAAAGATACCAATATTACCATATTAGACGTATGCGAGAAAAATTGTTGTACCATATTAGACGTATGGAGAAAAAGGGATCTGATAGTAATAAAATTTTCGGTCCTTCACAAAACTTTAATAATGATGTGAAAAGGTAAGTTTTATAGTCCATTTTGTACTGAGGTGCTTAAAATGTCGCAACAAAATAAACGCTGGACAACTTAATAAATTCTGCTATTTTCAAGCAGTAAGGAGATAAAAGCTACGGGATATGCGAAACATACCAAAGATTTTTTATTTTTATTTTTCTTAATTCTTATTGTCTGGTCACTGTATAGGCTATATATTATCACTCTATTTATTATGGAGAGTTAACAGTATAGCAATTTGTAATGTTTTAGAACTGCTGTTTTAACCCATTGTCAACGGAGTACATGTTGGTTTAGTTACAAGACTTTCAAGTCGTTCGTCGTGAGTTCGAAGCCCAACATATTTAATTTTTTTATTTATCGTTTTGCTGTTTTTTTTGTACTAATTGATCTTCAAACAAAAATAACAGATTTTCGCTATTACTAATTATAGAATAATTCACGCCACCCAATGCACAATTTCAACCCTGTCAATTTTCGGCACTAAATATCAGTGCGCCAGAGACAACGCACCCAAGACGCGCCAGAGACTGGACGCACGCACCTAAGAAATTTCCTGTCTATAAGTCTCTGACGCACTGATATTGAACAGCGAAAATTAACGTGATGGAAATTGTGGATATATAATTAGTTAGAGGGCAGAAGCTGCTTAAGCCCTTGACTAAAACCTAACTTGAACCGCCTGAGTGTCTTTTACCTTGGCTCGCGTTACAGAAGGAGACTTGGAAGTATCTAAATAGACTCAGAACATAAGTTGACCGTAACAAAGATATTTATCAGAGATAATCGACAGCCTAGAACTCAAATGTAAATGCGGTGTCTCTTCTCCGACAATAACTCACCTTCCGTATTTCGTGGCATATAATTTCAAGTCGCTAATGAGCAAAAACCACCAAGCTCAGCATAACTATGGCGTTGTTCATTTGACACACGTTTCTGAATTGCGGTGTATGAATCTCCGCGTCTACATGACTCTACTCGGTTTTTGTACGTCTCTTTTGAATTGCATTCTTTGCTATATAGCTATATAGCATTCAATTGAAGTATCTAATTATTTCTGCTCACATCTTAGACCAGATCAGTAACTTAAGTGACTTTTTTGCGCTGACTTAATTGCAAATTTACTTGGCCAGTTAAACGGTTTTATACCTTTTCCTTCGAGATATGGTTATTCAGACTCTAAATTAGGGCGAGTATATACAGTCCACCTCAAGAAAAGTGAATACTATTCCTTGTGTCTTTTGCTGCATATTGTCCGACGCTCACTTCTTTCACCATTCTCAAAATAGTTAGTGGTGTAAAGCAAGCAACGCCAGAACAGTTGCTCAACTTGGACCAAGCGCAAGTTCGGTCATGCATGGAGTACTGCTCCCATCTCTGGGACGGATCTGCCAAGTACCAGCTGGATGCACTAGAGTCGATCGAAAAACAGACCAAGAGGCTCATCGGCAATGAGATACTGGTCGAGTCTAGGCTCCAGAGCCTTGAACATCGGCGCCAAGTTGCCATTCTGTCGGTTTTTTATCGGTTACATTTCGGGGTGTGTGCGATGTTATTGTATAAAATAATTCCTCCTAGCCCGTTCCAGCATCGTACTACAAGACGTACGGCGATGTTTCATCGGTACATGGTGGACATCCCACCCATACGCACCAAACGTTTTAGGAATACTTTCATTATGCGTACAGCTAAGGAGTGGAATTCCCTGCCAGAGTCTGTATTTCCTGATAGCTACAAACTGAGAGTCTTTAGGTCAAGAGTGAATTGGGGGCAACTCTTTGAGTGAATACAGCCTGCCTATTCCTCAAAAATATGAGCACCGTCGCGTCTTGCGTTAATATACAGCTGACACAAGCTACAGCTGCACTGAATTGACCAACATAGTTAACAATTACTTATCACATTTTACATCTAAACAAAGGAAATATTTCACACAGTTTTTGACCAAAGTGTACTTCATAATAAACGGAAGCTATTTTGCTTTGACGCGCCAAGAGACATTGGAATGTTCTACCTTACGAAAGCGATACTCGCTGAATTCAGGCGACAAGATCGCAACCGCGTTAATTCCTGGCGGTAAAATGGCACACACAATGTTTGTAATCCCAAACGATTTAGACAGCAACGAAACACTGATATATTTGGAAATACGAAATTGTGATAAAATAAGAGTGTTTCAGGATTGTTGTCTTATCTTTGCGATGAATGCACAATGGCAAATAAGAATTCGCCGAGTTGGATGAGAGGTCAATTTGAAAGATCACATAACGTATTTTTTTTTTTTTATTTGTAATGGGTTTGCTTTTGACTCTAGTCTAGATCAGAGGTGACAGAGACAGAGTCGAAGATGGAGTGAGCTTACCCAGATTAAGCCTGTTCACTCTAACTTTGAAAAGATTCGACTTAAATGCGTTCGGAAACACAGACGCAGGAGATTGGAGATCTTTGGAGATTTCAGGCAAACCCTTCCTGTCATATGTCGGAGAACTAAAGCTGATGAGATCAAGGCTTCACTGATGCATTCTTTCTAATGGCCTTAAATAGAAAAAATGCGATTAACCAATATCATGTGAGCTCAGCATTTACACGCTTATGAGTTTTCTATGTTTTTATAAAGGTTGGAGGAGGAACACGGTCAGGTGACTCTTCCTGATACACTTTGCAAAATCGTTTCCTCCGGCCACGAGCATATAAGTTCACCATTCGGAGACCTGTCAAGTATAACCGATCAAGAAAGAAATTTTCGTCGTGTGAACGCGCTATAGTGGCTCCAAGAAACAATCAAACCGCATCAGTTTATGAAAAATAATTGTAGATGTGGTTGGGGATGAAGTGGTATATACTTCTTTGACAGTGTCCATACACTCACTTCGAGCGGGTCGGCTTCCTTCATAAAAAACGAACGTAAAGTCTACTCCACCCAAGCTGTGCAAATAACCTGACTTAAAGAAACTACTCTTCAGAGAAACATTATCGAAGCTGCGAAATTCTCACTGAATGTGCTTTAGGTGAAATTCTTTTTATTCCGTGCATACCTCTCATCCCCAACCGCTTCCTCTTCCAGTCAAAGCGCATAGATTTTGCGGTAGCGGCTTACTTCACGATGAACATAAACAAGAGTCAATGGTAGACCCTAAAGTTCGCTGGTGTTGATTTATGATCTAATTGTTCTTCCCACGGCCACCTATATGTGGCTTGCTCGCTGGTTAGTAAAGCCCAAGAAGGAAAAACAATCACCGTTATTTGAATCTTAATATATATATTTCTTGTGTGCGTGTGTATGTGACTGAACTCCTCCTAAACGACTGGACCGATTTTGATGAAATTTTTTGTGTGTGTTCGTGGAGATTCGAGAATGGTTTAGATTTACAAAAAAAAAAAAAAAAAAAATGGAAAATTAGGGTAGGGTAGGTAGGGTAGGGTAGGTGGGGTAGGGTAGGTAGGGTAGGTAGGGTAGGGTAGGTAGGGTAGGGTAGGTAGGGTAGGGTAGGTAGGGTAGGGTAGGTAGGGTAGGGTAGGTAGGGTAGGGTAGGTAGGGTAGGGTAGGTAGGGTAAGTAGGGTAGGTAGGGTAGGGTAGGGTAGGTAGGGTAGGGTAGGTAGGGTAGGGTAGGTAGGGTAGGGTAGGGTAGGTAGGGTAGATGCATATTAGGTGTTTTTATGGCAAAACAAAGTTTGCCGGGTCAGCTAGTATATAAATATGTTTTTAATGTATCGTACTCTACTTTCTAACTTCTTTTTCAAAGTAAGTAAAGTAAAATAAGGTACTAACGTAAACTTATCCATCTGTAATGGTAGGTTATGATCAATCCATGTTAGAACATTTTTCAAACATCCAAACAGAGACTTCCACATTCAGATATAATTTAAGTAGGAAAGAAAGCGGGTGCCTAAGAGCTATGAGCGTGGCCGAGGCTTCAGCGAAATGGCGTGCAATTCTGAAGGCATATTATTTTAAACTGATAGTGAAAAATGATGAAGTGCTTATCGGTGCTGTCTCTTTTCTCAGGACCAAGGAGCTGGTGCTGGTTTCCACCAAGGATGCATGACGCGCCTGATCTTGAGGAGAGTGGTCAATCGCTGTAGATGCCTGCCTTTTGATTATACTTGTAAGTTAATAAGATAAGATAAGATATTTATTTGCCCAAACATGTGTATACATACAACAAATCATTTCACTTGCTTGCAGGATGACAAAAAAGAAAATAAAGGTACAACCATGTTTGTCATACTATGGCGTGCATATATTATTACAAGAAAAATAATTAAATGATAATAATTAATTACTCCAATGAATTTAAAAGTAAAATAATTATAAATGTCAATAGTAAAAAAAAAACAAATATATAGTAACCATGTCAAAAATATCAAGCAAACGTCAAATCTATGTAAAAATAATTTAAATTAAAAGTTTCTTTTTTTCTTCATTCTAAATAGATCTTTTTTACTTTTTTCCAATATTAATAAAAACTACGGTTCTTAATAATAAATTAAAATCTAGTCTTAATAGACTAATAAGCAATTTAACTCTAACTTATTATTATATTGTATAATGTTATGGCTAAGAATAGTGTCAATTTGCACTTTTATACAGTTCGGTAGCACTTTCTTAGAGTCTGATACGTTAAAAACACTTAGTTCACGTGTTACATGTATAGCACAATATTGTTTGCTATTATTTTTTAACTTACTTTTACTACACTAACTCTTTAGCCTACGCACTATGTCCGTTTTATCTAGCAGCTGGATTGCTTCCACATTCACATGTCGATGAAGTCTCTGTTCGTGGGCTTCAGCAAAGTTTTGAATAACGGTGGTGACGAGTTTAATTTTAAGGTCGTCATTTCTGATGTACCATGGTGCATTCACAGCATCTCTGAGTACTTTATTTTGGAATTGTTGTATAATTTTAACATTGCTATTCTAAATAGATCTGATAACTTTTTATCAAAATGCTAATATACTTTCCAGAAATCACCTGCTTGCACAATAATTACAGAAATAAAACGTTGACATCGACCCTCAACTTCGGTCCATTTATTGAGGCGTCAGCTCAGTTAGCTGCAAAAAAGTTGGGGATTCTTGCAGAAGTGAGACGGTACTTCACGCTTGAACAGCTGCTCAACTTGTATAAAGCGTAAGTTCGGTCATGCATGGAGTACTGCTCTCACCTCTGGGATGGATCAGCCAAATACCAGCTTGATGCACTTGAGTCGATGGCAGACGGGCCAAAAGGCTTATTGGCAATGATGCACTGGTCGCCTCAAAGCTCCAGAGCCTCGAACATCGACGCCGAGTTGCCAGCCTGTCGGTTTTTTATCGGTTACATTTCGGGGAGTGTGCGACGGAACTGCACAATTTGATTCCACCTAGCTCTTTCCATCATCGGACTACAAGACGTACGGCCATGCGCCATCGGTACATGGTGGACATCCCTCTCATATGCACAAAGCGTTTTGCTAATACTTTCATTGTGCGCACAGCTAAGGAGTGGAACTCCCTTCCGGAGTCTTTGTTCCCTGATAGCTACAACCTTGCGGTCTTTAAGTCAAGAGTGAATAGGTTTTTTCTAGGTAAGCGTGCTTCACTTTAGACCGCATCATCGCTTAACATCAGGCGAGAAATACTACAAACGCGAGCCTATAGAATATAAAAAAAAATAGAGGTGTTTATTTGGCACTCAAGCAAGAGGCGTTTTAAACTAAACAAATTGCCTTTTTGCCTTTAAAGCTATTTGCATTCCATCACAACAGACTTACTTAGTTACTTACTTTTAATGTATTCAAAGAGAGATCTTTTTTTTTTTTTTATAATTTATAGGCTCGCGTTAAAAAAAATTGGATTTAATAATATAGTTTTTTTACCCGTGACCTCTTTAATTTTTTTTCTATTAGCAGGCACCAAAAGTCTAGAAGAAAATTTATTTTAAAATGAACTTATCGGTATCATTAATTCAAAACTTGTATACCTATTCTTTAAAATCTAAAAGAACGAGCATTTTCACAGAAAACAAAACATTTCTTATTTAAAAACATTAAACCATTCGCGGATCATATTTTAGCTCTTGCAGACTACCTGAGACCCTCGTACCACAGGTTGGGAGCCGTTGCTTTAAACTCTGCAGAAATAACCCCCGTCAAATTATTTTACCTATAATACAGTAGGTACATATCGACGTTTGGTTAATTTGCCTTAGTTGCTTCTAGGATACAGCTTAATTGCTTTTAGAAGTAGGGTTTCAAAGTTTGGATGAAAAGTTAGGAACACAACAGTCGAAGGAAGAAATCGGTTTAGTGGCGTTTGTCAAATTTTGGATCAAGCAGTCATTCCTCGAAGAGGTGACTCATTGACCTTTCATCATCATCAGGTATACTCTCTGTGAGAGAGGTAATGAGCCATAACCCAACACGTGGGCCCAGTGCGGGTTGCTGGTTGTATGTGCCTTCACCGTTTTTAAGAGCAATGGTGATGAAATAATTTACACAAAATAAAGCGCCTGCCTGGGTTAGAACTCACGACCTACGACACAAGTCGAGGCGTTAACTGGGCCACCACTGTTCTTACATACACATTGACCTTAGACTGTAACATAATTTTAGAATAAAATAATCATTTACCCATCTCAAAAAGCAAGTTAATACACAGAAAGCGAGTTATTTACTGTTAATCAATTTCTTCCCAGAAACACTACTTAAACACGTAAAAATACAGAGTTTAAAAGCAAACTTACTGCATAACTGAATTTCCATATCAAACATTGCCTTTTCAAACAACGTGGATTATAGGAGTGATTCGCAGAAAAACGAATTGAAAACACAAACAAAAATCTAACTAGATGACACAAATTTTGAAAAAGAGGGATTAAAGCGAGAGCAATGCTTTTTCTTTGAGCTATTTCATTTAGCGTTATCAGCACCGGACATTAACCCTAATCTGAAAAAATTACTAATTTATTTATTATTTATATACACTTTATTAGACACCAAGATAAAAACAAACATACAACAGGCGGCCTTATGACGTTCTGCGATCTTATCCAGGTAAACCAGAATGGAGAGAGTTAGCTAATTGTGCCGTATTGAGCTGTAAAAACTCTACAATGGAAACATTTCCCTTTTAAGTAAATGTCATTAAACTGTGTGTGAAAAAGTGGCACGCTTGGTTTTCATACAAATAGAGGGACTTGCGTTATCAAGTTAGATTTTTGTCTGTGGTATAATTCAACTTTTACAGAGAAATTCTCATTAATTCTATCATTCAATAATTTTTCTATGTCTGCAAGAATTAGTTTTACTTGTGAACATTCAATATTAACTTTAATTTTATTTCTTAGTGACGCAAGAAGTAGAATAACAAATGTTTTATTAAACTTTGGGCCCTTATAAAGTTTTGATAGCGATCTTATGTTGAAAGAAGACCTTTAAACGTTACTATGATATTATCACTTGATCGAATTTTGTAACTTTGTATCCAATATTAGATCATAAATATATTATGGCAAATGTTATCAAGTGATATTGGAGAATCATCAAGAAATTTAAAAAACAAAGATATACATAGACAAGTAAAAATTAAAAATTTACAAAACCGCCGGCAATTTTTTTTATTGAATACTTTTGAAACTACATAATTTATCTAGTATATAGTAAGTAGACACGCTTTGATCAACAATCTATCGAACACATACATAATTTTGAACCAATATCATGCGAAAATACTCCGTTTCAAACAGAAAACAGCCCATAACTTTTGAACGGCTAAACCGATTTTCACAAAACATGCCTAAAAACACTCTCGAAAAAGTCACCTTTCAAACAAAAATAATCAAAATTGGTTCATCCGTTTAGGTGCTATGATGCCACAGACAGACACACAGATACACATATACACAGATATACAGATACACAGCAACACACGTCAAACTTATAACACCCCTTTTTTCTGTCTGATTTCTTTCAGCCCAAGAACTGGATGTAGAAGAATTTGCTATTTGTTCCTGGGATCATTTCATCTGTATATATCAAACTATAGGTGAGTTACACATAACATCACGCCAATATTCCCTGAGACGAGTGAGTAAGAACTACTTCTATTAAGCTGCTACGTAGATTCAGGCTATCTCGGAAAAGGAGTTCATTATCATTAATTAATGTTGTCGATGGATACATAAACGTAAACACCACCTCTAGAAAAGTGGCATTCGATTTCAGAGAAGGCGATAATCGAAATGTCAAAATGTAAGGGATTGATCTCGTGATTATTCGATATCGCTTTTCAATCCCATACAATTTTGCCTTTTTGTCAATCACTATAGTAATAAAATAAATGACGAGCGTATAACGTTAATTTCTAACATTCCTTGAAGATTTCAGTTAGGTTTTAATAAAAAAAGAGGTGATAATCAACATGTCTCTCTTCTAAGTCTGCATAACTATTGCTTATCATAACCGTATTATTCGAGTTTTTGTCCTGTGTCGAGACTAGTGTCAGACTATAGACCTTTTAATTGCCCATAACGCCTGCAAAGATATACAAACGACAGCCGGTACTAACGACTGGACGTGCTTCCGAGACACGAAGGAGTATCGAATGGATGGATTATCGCCCATCCGAGGACCAACCTCGGCAAGAGTTACTTAACCTTGAACATCGACCTGTACTGGTGTTATTAGTTAGTCACGAGAAAGTAAATAAATAACCATTTTAAAGTAAAAGTAAATGGGTTCTTTATTCAAATTATTATCAGAACTATTCTACAGAACTTTCAAAGTTCATCTTTTGCCTCAATAAACACGTTAAGTTACCATCAGATAACGGTTTCCATGAAAATTAAAAAAAAAAAAACAATTTAAATTTTCCAGTTTAAGTTTAAATCTCGTTTGTTTGCTTTCAGAAATGATTGAAGTTGACATTAAGGATATTATATCTGATAGCGAATGCTATCAGAGATGTGACTACGTGGAGTATGATACCGAAGTGGAATTTATTAAAAACCAGAGGCATTTGAGGTGAGTTTAAAAATATTGATGACATGATTTTTTTTGTTTTATACGTTCTGAACTTTATGCCTATTCCCAGAAAAACAAAAATACTTTATTTCCAAAAATATAATTTTACATTTTGTGGTGTTCATTCCACATGGCTTAGTCTACTTACGTTTTCTAACATACTTTTCAAATCTTCATCGTAACTTTTTAAATTGTATCAACTCATGTTTCCCATTTTTATGTATTCTTTACATTTGTATACACCTGAAAAGCATCCAAAAACTTATTATTACTGCTAATTTGTAAAAATCATAAAATATTTTAAATCATTTTTATCTCATCATTTTTATCTGACATGACATTTGTCTATTTTATTTTCTTAAACCATAGACATAAGATACCATAGACTACCTTCTTTAAGCTCGATGTACATTATAATTTTCATAATAAGGGCAGCCGCAGACTGCGCCTCTGTAAACCGTTTTTAATCGTTCATGATTTCTTAATTGATATTTAAATTTAAAATTTAGAAGACATGTCGAAACGAAGAAAAACGGGTGTTTCAGTCTTTAATCTGGACGGAACGCTGATGGTCTGTTTTCTACTGAATACTACGAGGTATACGATTGTATCTAAAAAGTCTTTAAATCTATAAGAAAATATACGGCCTGTGAAAGTTAACAAATCATGATAACTAAACAAATATAACTAATTGAGTGTGTAACTTAAATGTGAGCATTTTTACTGGCTTATTAACCTCGACGGTCACCGCTTCATACTAAAGGGCTCGTTAAATCGGCGTATGACGCCACAGTCCGGCCTCCACACATCTTGTTGCCTGTGTCGTCACCTGTGCTACTGCCTACCTGACCGTTAGCCTGACTATTAATTCAGCTGCCTTGACCATCCATCTGTGTGCCTGCCTATCCGTTCTGTTACCTGCTCATATGCCTTCCTCGGGCATTCCTCGCCTTCCTGCCCGTCCAGCTGCCTAGCCTGCCTGCCTGCTATGAGATAGCTACCCACGTCGTGCAAAGCCGGTCCTTCCTAGCTGCCCACGTCGTGGGAAGCCGGACCTTCCTAGCTGCCCACATCGTGCCAAGCCAGATCTTAATTTCATTACCTATATCCTTTTTCTTATTTTTAACTTTATTATTAACGTGGCTTACGTATAGCTCATCTGAGCTATACGTAACGCTATAATTTTAAAATCTAATTTACAAGTAAAACACATAATCATTATAAAAATTGCATACATTACAGATTCTTGAGCTCTGGCATCCAAGCTATGATTTATCTTGTGATATGAGTGGCAGGGCTCTCTCGATTAATTGACCAACAAAAAAAAATGTATAGCCTCTCTTAGTATGGATGCGGGTGTGTGAAAGTGTATGTGTTGTGTGTATGGATGGTGTATGGTTGTATTGTATGAAAAATCAGAAAAGCTTGCCTAACATCTTCTCAATCTCCTGGTAAGTAAGAGTCGTGAGCCATTGACTCACTGTTTTTTGCATTCAAATTTTGTAATCCCATGTATGTTGCATTTTTGTTAACTGCATTATAAACTCGACTACCAATGACCTGAAAGTGTCTCTTAGCTAGTTTGGTTCTATAACAAGCTACAGGACAGACATATTTAGATCATGGAAACAGTGAGTTTATTTATTTATATAACGTAAGTTGTTACATTATTGTAGATACTTTTTTGAGCACCCAGGTAATTACTTTTGTTATCTCTTGGCAATCCCTGCGAAAAAAACATCCGAATTTAATGAAACATTAGACCGGGAAAACGCTGGCGGGTACGCCAGCGTTTTCTAATCCAGGAGGAATTTTCTTCATTTTAAGCTCACATTATTTTCTGGTATGGTGAAAATAAACTTGAATTTCGATTCAATATAAATTTGTCAGTTGTAACACAACAGATTATAAAACATGTTGTTTATTATACACTAAAGCAATTATGTCTACAATTAAAATAAAGAAAAGTACCTCTTCTCGCCTGAAACACAGGATTACCTAGTTCAGGCACATATATAACACATGTGAACTTGACATAGACTTAAGCCAAAATTATATTGATTGTTTTGCCTTATGATTTTAATTATTTTAACATTAAACAACCCCAATACTCACAAATACAAAGTTGTTCGTAGATTATTATTTAAATAGTCATCTCATCAAAAAACTATCCAAGTTTCCGGTGATCTGAATATCTTATTAATTAGGTTTCTCATTATTACATAGCTGTTTAAAATAGTCTTATGACTTTTTAGTATTTAATCATTTACTCAAATTTGTTTAGTTCTCGTATTAAACTATTAAATCTAGTTATTGGTCATAGAAATTATAACATCCGCCATTGTTGACAACTTTGCGTAATAAAAAATAACATTAGGTCATAATCAAACACACTTACTTCGTCAAATGTGCAATAGTTAAAATGAGAACAAATCTAAAAGTCCTACAATAAGTGTTCCCGTTTTATTTAAACATCTCGTATTAATTAAACATTGAAACTAGCTTATCGAAAGATTTTCATTCAAACAAATCATTAATTGATTCCACAATAAGCCAATAGATGGCGCTGAACCCAAAACCCAACTTAAATAGATATTGAAATATTTCTAATGTTATTAAAAATGATTAATTAGGATAATGAATTAGCAAATTCACGCCTACGCGGCGACATATATTATTATTCCATTTATTTATTATATACCTATACATACTATTACATTTTTAAATATTATTATATCTAAAAAACCCACCGGCATCGGGAGCAGGGTCCGGTGGTCAGGGCTCCTGAGAGAGGCATCGCCTGACTGTGCGCGCCGTGTCCAGCAGTACCGCTTTCTGGATCAAGCCCTTGATCCAGCTGCCTAACGAGAGCTTCCTCAGATGTTCGTCTAGGCTCTTGGCTATTATGCCATTAGCCGTCACTACTATCGGCACAATGACTGCTGTATTCACATCCCACATGTCGACAACCTCGCGAGCCAGATCAAGATACTTACTTTTCTTATCTCTCTCAGCCTTCACAAGGTTCTTGTCATGGAGGACCGCTATATCAACAATCATTGCGCGACGCTCTAGTCGGTATCTATCCACTATGTCAGGCTTATTGGTAATAATAGTCCTGTCAGTGATGATAGATCGATCCCAATACAACGTGATATTGCCATTTTCGAGAACTAGGTCGGCCATATATTTATAGTAAGGCACTTCCGATTCCACAAGATTGTATTTAAGAGCAAGTTGCTGATGGATAATCCTGGCTACAAGGTTGTGTCTATGCAAATAGTCTCCGTTAGCTAGACTAGAAAAACCGGAGATAATGTGACGGATTCATTCCCACGGCCGGTGACATGCCCTACAGATGTCAACCGTGCCGTCCTTCACAATGTTTTTCCAGTAGTTGTTCGTCATCATAACTTCGTCCATAATCGCCAAGACAAAACCTTCGGTTTCCCCGAAAAGGTCACCAAATCAAATTATTATTATGTCGTTTATTTATCTTTGTTCTTATTTTGTACATTTTAAAATATTTTTATAAAATAAATTAAATAACAAAAACATTTTAAAAATAAAAAATAGAGACCCACGGGTATCGAGATCAGGGTCCAAGCTATTGGCGGTCAAGGCTCCAGAGAGAGGAACCTCCTAACAATAAGAGCACACGGTTCTTATTGTTAGGAGCCAGCAATACTGCTTTCTGGATCAGGCCCTTGACCCAGCCACCTAACGAGAGCCTCCTAAGGTGTCGGTCGAGGCTTGTGGCTATCAAGCCATTGGCTGATACGACTATCGGTACAATGATTGCTGTGTCCACATCCCACATGTTGACAACCTCGCGAGCCAAGTCAAGATACTATACTTATTATTATTAATTCAACCTCCCTTCCCTTCATTATTCCCTCACAGAGAGGAGGCCTGTGTCCCAGCAGTGGGAACATTAATAGGCTGATGATGTGTGATGTGATTAATTCAACCCAAGTCAAAGAAGCCCAAGAAACCTCAATGTAAACAATCTCGATTCAGTTATCTGGTAGACAATACAACCGGATACCAAAACACAATAAATTCCTCGGCGTCCCAATGGGCCGCTACCGCTAACATTGCTCTCTTATCGACTTACTTATCGTCCCCAAGGACCAACAATATTGTCCCGTACGGGACAATATTGTTGACTAACAATATTGCTTCCATCTACATTTCACGTAAACTACACGAAGTTTATCTAAGATTGCTTTTGATCTATATTTTATACTTGAGTCAAGTTTTATAGGTTTTATCAAATTACCTATGTTTTTTATTTCTTAACCGCCAGCTTTTGATCTTGATCTCACCTGAAAAAAATCTATGGATGAGGTCTACGATGTGAGCCCAGAAGATGCTGGTTCATTCTTGGTTGTAAGGTTGGTGGACCGTAGCTGGTAGGAAATTCTGACGCTGGCAAAAAGTTCTATGCTTTAGCTGTGCGCTTGAGAATTGTGCAGGAGAAGTACTTGGAACGACTGGTCAGGATATCTATCTAATACTCTGGACAGAATTCTTCAGAACTCTTTGTGCTCTACTCAGTCCTCGAAAAACATTCCTCATCCCTACCCCCTTACAACCGAAAAAAACGCACTTTTATCCCTCCAAGTACTCATCATAGAACAACCATACATCAGTATCTGATTCTGAGAACTCTCATCTACAGAAAAAATCATAATCACCTAAACATAGTTTATCGGACAAAATGGGAAATTAAACAGAAACTTACAGAGTGGCTACTTCAACAAGACTATGACCACACAGAATCAATATTAACTTAGATAACGTAGAACATGCACACGCATACACACACAAAAGGAACAAACATGCACACACACACTCACAAAAATTTTGTTCATTATTAATTTTACTCAATTTAACTTACCATTATCTGAAAATTATTTAATTGTGTGTCAGAATCCTCATTAAATAAAAAGTAATATTAAATCATAACCTAATGGCCGTCCCCTGTCTCTTAAGATACACGTATACCCTAGTTTAAGAGACAGTGTAACGTAAATTGTCAATATTTATATACCATGCATTTACATCAACATGTACTGCCATAGGATATAATAGGATAGATGGACCCCTTTCCCGCACTTAGACTCGCATTTGGTCCGTTGTACGTGCAGGCATCCTCTTTGTGAGAGATAATGGGCCGTAATCCACCACGTGGGCCCAGTGCATATTGGTGGATGTCATATGTGTTCGAAATTTTGGTTTTAAGACATGCCGGTTTCTTCATGATGTTTTCCTTCACCATTTTGAGATCAGTAGTGATATAATAATTTACACAAAGTAAAGCACCTGCCTGGGTTCGGATCCACGACCTACAACTTGTAAGTCGCGGCCGTTACCACTGGGCCACCACTGCTCCTACCTGTACTACGATATATTATACTGTATTTTCATAACCACCACATATCTCTACCTTTTTGATCAATAAACAATTTATTTATTAATTATAAAACAATGGCTCTTTTTCTTTTTAGCACACTGAATGAAACACGCAGCAGGGTGCAGGTACATTTCGGTCAAAATACCTGCATGAAGTATAGAAGGGAAGTTCTGTACACTTGGGATCAAATGTTAGGTAAGTAGAATGTTGAGTGTTGTTTGTATTATTAGGTGTTATAATATTCCATCCTCGCTGGTTACGAGAGAAAGGTAGTGGACTCTGATGCCGTTTATTGGGCTAGTGGAAGCAATGAGGTCCAACCTCATTGCTCCCTATTAGATAGGGGGCATGGATTTGTTGCTGTGGAATCGAGATCTCTGGCCGTAGTGGACTGCTACGTGTCTCTCAACATTTCCCTCGCTGAATTTGAGGGATATCTGGACGAGGTTGCAAACTGTATTCGGTACAAATGCTCACACCGTTCGGTGCTCGTCCTGGGTGACTTCAACGCTCAGTTCATAGCTCGGGGGAACACCCGGGACAAACCAAGGGGATGCATGATACAAGACTGGGTGGCGTCGCTAGACCTTCGACTCTTGAATCGGGGTTCCGTGTCCACATGAGTGTGGTGGTATGGGGAGTCAATTGCGGATCTCTTATGGTAACTCCTTCTATTGCGTGCATGGTTACGGAATGGAGGGTAGCGGAGGAGATGGTCACACTCTCCAACCAACGCCACATCGTTTTGATGTGGAACTCCACCCCTCCAATAGTCCGAGCCGTCTAGATTCCAGCCCATCAGCGCGTCGTTGGGCTCTCAAGTGGCTCAATTGAGATATGCTCAATGCAGCTGCCAACGCCGTGGCGTGGCCATAAAATGTTCATTCCCACGGGATCTCGCTCGATGCTTTCTTAGGTTTCGATGCCATTATCAACGCACGCAATGCAGAAGACAACCACGAGCTACGGACGATGAGATAGCTAGAGCCTACAGAGCGTACCGGAAAGTGACAATGGAGCTCCAACACACCATCACGGAGGCCAGCTCAAGGTCTTGGAAGGAGCTTCTCAAGAGGCAGGACTGGGATCCATGGGGGAGACCCTATAAGGTGATCATGACTAAATTACGTCCTTGGGTCCATCACGGAAACAATGGATCCAGGTTTACTGAAGAGAGTAGTAGAAAGTAGTGCTCGGTGCTATGGTGACCTAACATAAGGTGTGTTAGGTTCTTGTAATGATAGGATATGGTATAAGTTAAAGTCTTGGATTATAAGGGAAACAACTATATTGAATTACTATATAACACTTAGATACACGAAATGGTAAATTATGGTAAACTTTGTATCTAAAAGAATGTTTAAAAAAGTATAGTAAAAATGGTTATGGTTTTAAGAGATCTTCTTTTCTACCGAGATCTGAACGTGAACTGCCTCACATTTTGGTAACCGACCGAATGTGCATACTTGCGTTTGATGCTATTATGCATTTTATATTTTATTTAATATTATATTTATATATTATTTTATTATTATATATTATGTAAACATCATGTCATTGATAAGGCATATGGAAAGCAAAAATTAAAAGCATATCGGTCTACTTAAATAACTATCATTATTAAAAACATTCATGATGGTTTTTATTACTCTATTGAGTCTTCCACAGTAAAAGCAATATTTTGATTGCCTGTGTCCTTATATTTTTTGTCCCTTTTGAACTTTAGTTTTAGCAAACTAAAGTTTGCGCTAGGCCAGCGTTTAGCATAATTGTGTAAAGGAAAACTGATTTCACTTTTACTCTTTAGATCACTGCCACTGAGCACTTCACTCTCGCTGCGGCGTAGAGGTCTCGAAGGCGGTGAAGTCACCGTGATCTGTTGCCGGAGGGATCCCTCCTGTACTTTACATTCATTGGTTGCCGGGTTCTTGTCACAAAAACTTTCGTCATTTTGCAGGTCTGTTATTGGTTTTAGAAGCTCACACATGTAAGTTGGTCCATGGTGTAGACATGCCGTTAGTTCCTGTGTGGACATGCTAAAATATGAATCTTTCTTTAGGTTGACTGCCACATATTCGGAGACTGGTCATATCGTGGCCATCATGGTGGTTGTTTGGTGCGGTACAGGTATTATCTTGTACAGTTTGAAACTTTCTCTGGATACTAGTGAAAAAGTAACTTCAATTATGACAAATTTTTGCGTCGCTCTGGCTTTAACTTTCAGTAGTTTTTAAAGATACTGAAGGTCAGTAGTGATTGGTAGTGTGAGTTCACTTGGCATCTGACCCTATATGGTTTGGAGCTCACGTTTAAGTAGCGTTGGTGACAGTAAATGTACGCTGATTTGACTAAGGCAGATATATGTTAATGCATCTTGCAGCAAGTTGTTTCCAGTCATCGCTGACAATGTGAAGTTTCACCACACCTATTCAAAAAACGACAATTGAGGATAGCGGGAGCCAAATCCAATTTTGCGCCCGTAGGAGTTTGAGCTTTCTCTTTTCTGATTGGTCCGCTTCGTGTTTATGATAGATTTGCGTAGTTGGGTCGGAGGCGCTCGCATGAAGGTCTAATGTAAAAAAAATATCACTAACTAAATATGTTTGAATAAGTTACTGGCTGGTTCTAAGTTATGGCGGCAATGTGCTTTAAAAAAACTGTAGTTCTTTCTTTAAATTTATTTTTCTCGGAAATTTTTCACACTAGGCTTCGCCATAGAGGAAATACTAGTTTCGAGTAGATAGGTACTCGTAGCTTTTTATTTTTCTCTTAGGTAGTGATGAAAAATAGTGTGTATCACTCGGGGACAAAATATTTTGTTCTCGGGCGGCGTATATTGAATTCCTCGCTAAGCTCAGGATTCTACGTTAGAATCTCTCGCTACGCTCGTGGTTCTACTATAGAATCCTTCGCTTAGCTCTAAATTCAAAATAACGCCCTGGAAGAACAAAATATTACTTTGTCCCCTTGTAACACACATAACTAGTATTTCACGTTGGAGATTGCTCGCATTTTCTTGCAATGCCATAAGCTTCTTGTTTATTAATTTGTGCTGTTTGTTTACAGTGATAACCGTTCTCTTCATAAGGTTGAACTCTGCTTCAACTATGGAAGTTTGCTTTTTCCATAAATTAGAAAGGTGTTTCTCATTGCGATGTATGGTTTCAATGTCCTTTTCATACTGGTCTGCAAAACGCATGTCCAACACTCCGAATAAGTCATTCGCTAGATATCCGATACCGTTGATTAGGCCTCGTCGGCGCCGACCCGTCTTCCCCGTGGTGCGTCGCCTAGACGGCGTGGACATCAAAATGCTGTGTTACCAAAAGTTCGTTGTAATATTCGAGTTCCTGATAATCGTGCTGGGCTTGCTGCACGATCGTATTACAATAGTTTTGTGTTTCTATGGTTGCGCACAATTTTTCTTGGTAATTTGCTATTTTGTTATTAGTGTTTAAGCATGTCCAATTGGGTTCCATGTCGTAGTACATGACTAATGTCCATTTATCCCTGATTAATTGTACTTTTGAAATAGGGTCAAAATAAAGGGTTTGTTTGTTTGGAAATGGTTTCACGGCATCTAAACCGAGAGACGGAAAAATCAGCGTGAAAACACTCAGTAAAACAGTTGCTACAAATGCGATATTTAACCTCGGTTTTCTTTTTATTTCTGTTAATTTGGTTGTTAGTTTTATATCTGGTTCTGGTAAATTTACATTATTCTGGTTAATAGGCAAAACTGAGAATTTCACAATAGGGCGTTAAATGACCCTCTTTTTGGTTTTTAATGATACTGCTCTGGTTAGGCCATTATTCCTGGATGTGTGTCGACCACGCATCCAAGATCCCATTTTCCTGGGGGAGGTTTCTCATCATGAATCACACTAGATCTCCGATTCCGATCTTTTTCTGTGGCTCCATCCATTTACTTCTAGATGGTAGCTGTACCAAGTATTCAGTCTTCCATCGTTTCCAAAGATTTTGGAATAGCTTGTTGGTTAGATGCCACCTGGTTCTAGCATCTTGCTTGGTTTCTATTACAGTTGTTCCTGGACTTCTTGATAAGAAATAAGCTGGTGTAAGGAAATTTATATCATGGGGATCCTCTGCTATCGCGCAAAGAAGTTGAGAGTTGGAGCACGCTTCTAGTCTAGCTAACAATGTGGTATACTCCTCGAAGGTTACTCTTTGTTGACCGATGACCCTCTTGAGATGATGTTTCAGAGTACGTACTGCTCGCTCCCATAGACCGCCGGCATTAGGCAAACTAGGCACGTTAAAGTGCCATTCTATGCCCATCTCTGCTATCTCGGTTATAAAACTTTCACTGAATACTTTCCGAAGCTGAATAAATTCTTCCTGTGTCATCTTGTTTGCTCCCACGAAGTTAGTGCCGTTGTCACTGTACATAAGTCGTGGTGCCCAGCCGCACGCGAACGGTTGGAAGGAATTGATGGCGGTGTCGGCCCTTGCCCTTCGTGGCGATCTCTAACCCGGGCTGGGCGTCATTTTTTATGCTGACGACACTCTCATCACAGCCCGGGGAGGAAACTTGGAAGAGGCGGCACACTTGGCCACTGAGGGTGGCGCATTGAAGCGCTTGATCTTAGGGTGGCGCTTGAGAAGACGGAAGCCCTGGTATTTTATGCCCATAAAATACCAGGGCTTCCGTCTTATCAAGCCGCAAGTCTTCTCGCCACTGGCCACCGGCACATTACCTTAGGAAGTGAGCGAATTATGGTGCGGACGCACATGAAATATCTGCTGGGCGTGGTCCTGGACCGTTGCCGTCTTGCCCCAAAGCTTATCGGCACAGCTTCCATCCTAAGTCGGCTACTGCCGCTGGTATCGTAAGTTTTTGACCGTATTTACGTCCGTTTTAAATTGTAATTAGTTAATTTCGTCAACTATCGGTAAGTACATTTATTTTTCTAGACGTGGGGGTATATCGAAATAATTGTATCGTCCTGTTAATCTTTCGCTTTTTACGTTCTAATACGATTATTCGTTTGATTTGCGTAAGTGACTATGTTGTCTAATAATGATGATGTGGAGAAATATTCTTTGTTTCTTTTGTTTGTTTTTAAAAAAACATTGCCCCACACTAGGAATTTCTTCCTGTATCGTGGGTGCGTTTACAAACATATAAACTCACATACACAAACACCCAAAGCCGGAACAACTATATGTAGGTCATACAAATATTTGTTCCGTGCGGGAATCGAACCCGCGACACGCAGCGCAGCAGTCAATCGCTCAACCACTGCGCCAACCGTGCGCCCTAATATATTTTTTATATTATTTCGATAATAATATATTTTTTATATTATTTTATTATATTATTTCGACGTAACAATAAACAAAGGTCGCCGTCAACCTCCGCTAATAACAGCGTTTATTTAGTGAAATGTCTCCTTCTTACATTTCACTCGAAGACAGATCAAACGACGGCAAACACCGGAGTCAATTGAAAGGTCTTCGCCGATATTTAATGACACTAATGCTGCCATAAAATTATCCGCCAACGAAACTAAATTAGCCAATACGGAACGCGAATTAGACAAAATTAAACTTAATACAGGTGTCAACATTACCTGCCAGTCTCATGCCAGTAATCTATACTAATATTATAAAGAGGACCGATTTAAAAAAATCTTTCACCAATAGAAAGCTACGTTATGCCTGAGTATAATAGTATCATATCATTTTTTTATCCCGAAAACGGGTCCTGGGGATGGCCCACGGGCGCGAAGCCGCGGGGAACAGCTAGTATTTCATATGTTTTGATCTGTCATCAGTGGGGTAGGCCACAAGACACGGGAGTTTGTCTACCACTGGAATAATTTTAGGTAAACGAAGGTTTAATTTATCAGCATATGAAATATTACTGACATCAGACTTGGCAATGTTGACACCGGTATTAAGTTTAATTTTGTCTAATTCGCGTTCCGTATTGGCTAATTTAGTTTCGTTGGCGGATAATTTTATGGCAGCATTAGTGTCATTAAATATCGGCGAAGACCTTTCAATTGACTCCGGTGATTGCAGTCGTTTTGATCTGTCTTCGGGTGAAATGTAAGATGTAATGTATGCTTAGTATTAGCGGAGGTCGACGGCGACCTTTGTTTATTGTTACGTCGAAATAATATTTCTCCACCACGATCAGATGGGTCATAATAATAATGACATAGTCAACATAGTAACTTACGCAAATCAAATGAATAAACGTATTATAACGTAAAAAGCGAAAGATTAACAGACGATACAACTATTTCGATAAACCCCCACGTCTAGGAAGATAAATGTACTTACCGATAGTTGACGAAATTAACTAATTACAATTAAAAACGGACGTAAATACGACCAAAAACTTGCGATACCAGCGCTTAGCACAACAATACACAACTTCAAGCAAATCACAAGCTGCAAAGCAGACCACCGCCAACAGGAGAGCGCGCGCGAAGGGAAGTGGATGACGACTTTGCTGAGGCGTTAAAAACCACTCTCTGTTTGCTAGTGGTTGATTTAGCTATCATGAGGTTTAATGCAAATGATTTTTTGTAATCTGTCTTTAATTCGCTGTTCCTCTCAAATTTCTTGTCTACGTTTCTAAATTGAGCTAATGCTTGTGGTATGGTTGCACCCAACTTGTCTTTGTTTTCCGGCTTCGGACTTCGCACCTTCCGTCCTCAAGCCTCTTAGTGGTTTTAATCAAATACTGTAAACACTCATGGTCATCGTTCAACATCTCTATCTTCTGGTGTATGTCTTCGTTCTCCCAATATTTCAGAAGGTCTTCTGTGTTGTTGAGAACCACGTTGCACTTGTAGTGTGGTATCATGGATCCACAGAGTAGCCATCTTATTTGCGTCTGCTGAGCGATTGGTTGCTTATCGTTGTCTCCCCTTAAGATACCTCCTAACATTATCTTGCTGTCACAAACATCTGCGCCTAGAAGTATGTCGACGGGTTTTATTTTTAAAATTTTTAAAATTTTGCCCCACACTTGGAATTTTTTCCTGTATCGTGGGTTTGCTTATATAAAACTCCGGATCAGCCAAATGTATCCTTCGGATAAGGTTTCACGTTGTGGGTTTGGTAAATGTGTTATTTTGAAGCGAACGATAACTTGATCAAGCATTCAAGTTATTCAAAATAATAACGTTCGTGTCGCAGGTAAATTCACTATTTGCAGACTGTAGTGTTGCCTGTAACATTCCTTTCGCGTTATTTTCTTTTCCACCGAATATTCGTCCTTTGAAATAAGCCCTCTTTAATCCCAAGATCTGGGCTGCGTTTTCAGTTATTAAAGATAGTTGAGAACCCTGATCAACTAAATGAAGCTCTCATCTTGTGCTGTGTTCCATTACCTCCCTTAACTTTTATAATAGCAGTGGCTAAAAGTATTTCAGATATGTCATTCCATGATACTTCCCGGATGGTATCCCTGGCCGAGCGTGGCTATTGGCTCTGGCTTCTCTGGGGGACCGCCTAAGATGGCTGTTGCGCACACGTGCGCGGAACAGCTGCCTTCGTGCGGGCGTGTTCCTCTCCGACTGGAAGGAGGCTGGTTTGGTCTTATTAACTTAATTGGTTGGTGGTGAACTAGATTGGTCTTGTTGAGGAAAGCAGGCAGGGGCTCGGAGTCTCCCTCTGCATACCGTCCCATTTGCCTGCTCAGCAAGGTATCCAAGCTATTCGAAAGAATAATTTCCGAAAGAGTCGTTGGGCACATGTCGCGAGTTGATCCCAACCTTGCTGATTGCCAGCATGGCTGACCCCCCCCCCAAGCACTGCACTGCAGGTAAGGGGGTGCCCCCTTACCTGCAGTGCCTCGGGCATACGTTCACGACCAGTATATTCACTATGTGGGTAGGGATGGTAGCGTACATCGTAGGGAGATCACGTGTGGGGTTCCACAGGGTTCGGTTTTAGGACCGCTCTTGTGGGGTCTCGCATATGATATGGTCCTGCGTGTTGAACTCTCTGTTGGTGTTAACGTCATTTGCTACGCAGATGACAGTCTGGTGTTGGCCAGCGGGGATACCTTTGATGAGACCATCCAGCTTTCCGAGTTCGGGGTGGCAAGAGTCGTGGCGTCGATCCGCGAGCTGGGTTTAGAGATAGTGCCTGATAAAACTGAGACGCTATGGTTCCATAAACTGCCAAGGAGCAGAGAGCCACCCAGCTCGTCAGTGACATTGATCGACTGAGATACGCATGTCCCGGTGGGTCGGTACATAAAGTATCTTGGCCTAACCCTGGACGGTCGGTGGTGCTTCGAAGAGCATTTCGAGTGCCTGGGACCTCCACTTTGCAAGGGCAGTGGGTGCTTTGCATAGACTGCCGCCCAACCTCGGGGGAGCTTGTCAAGAAGTTTGCCGCCTCTACGCGGATGTCGTACGATTGATGGTCCTTTATGGGGCACCTGTTTGGTCGAACAGACTGTTAGGTGTCCGACGCTGCAGGATTAAAATCAATAGCCTGCAGTGGAAAATGGCCATACGAATCGCACGAGTATACAAAATGGTATCCTTTGATGAGGCAACTCTCCTGGCACGCTTTTAACCGCTGGACATACTGGGATATGGACGCGAGAATCTATTTTATCCTTTTGGATTCACGCAATCCGCCAAAGTGGCAAAGCGTATCAGAAATCATTGTGGTAAGGCTAAAGCGGCAGGGACGCGACATGGGCTTTAGCGGTGGCGCCATCGGCTACAGCAGTCGCAAGTTTTGCTCAAGCACATAGTTGAAGCCGTCCTACCACACTTCGAAGCCTGGCTGAAAAGAGGGGTGCGCATCTCCTACAGGCTCACTCAGATACTCACCGGGCATGGTTGCTTCGGTGAGTACCTGAATAGGATTGGGCAAGGGGCCACGGAAAATTGCGACCTGGATTCTGCACAGCACACGCTTGAGGAGTGCTCTGCGTGGGTCTCTGAGCGGCAGGTTCTGGTCGCCAGGATCGAGCAAAACCTGTATCTGCCAGCAGTAGTTAGAGCTATGCTGGCAGAGACAGAAAACTGGAAGGGAAAAGGCCTCCTTCTGTGAGACAGTGATGATCCAAAAGGAGGCCGCCGAGCGGGATCGTGAGAGGGCTGATGTCACTCGAAGAAGAAGGCGTTGTGGAGGCCTCGACGCCTAAAACACCATAACCCCGTCTGCAACATAGGCAGGCGGGACACCGGGGTTACGGGCGGCCAGATTGGGAACTCTGTCCGCCAAGCACGTGAATCCAGGTATGACGGTGGCAAAGTGGTCACGTGCTGCCGTGCACGGCGAAACTAAGGGGAGACGTTTCACAGTCTCCCCAGGTATATGCCCAAATAGGTATTGCACAGACGGAGTTCCGTGTTTCCAGGGTTTTAGTGAGATAAAAAGCCCACTCTCCCAGGTCTGGTTTCCACCCTAGAACAAAAAAAGGGTGTTAAAATATTATTAAATGTTGATTCTTATCACGGCTAGTTTGTTAACTAGCCGTGATAATAGTAATAATAATCAGTCTGTTGACTGAAGTAACATTTTTTGACATTTAGATAAAAAATAACTTAACCAATAATTTAACGAAAGTTCCTCTCATATTTTGTTCAAATAAGCTAACTGCTAAGCTCTAAATTAAAACAATACAAATACCTGAGATTGCTTAAGTCCGTTTTATAACTTAAATTATTTAAATTCAAAAAGTCTTACAAAGAATTTAAAGTGTAACAAATAAAGAAAGAAGATTTTTAAAGCCGCGTCTCGTTTATTTTTAAGAAAAAAATGTCTGTAAAAATACATCACAATTTGTATCAAACGGAATACGTAATAGCCGTATCTTTTAAACTTCGGCATTTTAAAATATTTTTTTTATTTCTTGTGAAAAATGGACAAACACAAAAGTATAAACATTTATGTGCTCTAATGGAAAAATAAAACGGCAAAGTAAACGAAATAATATTATGAATATATAATGACTCAAAGGAGACCTTTACGTAAAAATAGCCCAAGGCCTCAACAAAGATATAAAGTAGTAGTGGTAGTAGTTAGTTAAGTTGTTGTTCAAAGGAAAATATTAAGCGCTATTCCTCTCTCCTAGACACTAACTATATCTAGAATGTTGCTGTGCCTGTCAGGGTCCATAATTGTTTCTGTAACTAATATTTACCACCTGTATGTACATTATGCATGCATAAAATTTAATTTGAATTTCATTAAAAAAAGTTACTTATAACACATCATCGCTTACCATCAGGTGAGATAGTGGTCAAGCGCGAGCCTATATATAAAAAAAAAAACTTTACAAGAAGCTCTACCGAAATGTCACGGTCAATCCTAAACATATTGAACTTTTTACAATCTTTATCGCTGCCACACTGATAATAGG
This sequence comes from Anorthoa munda, assembly GCA_945859665.1. Classification (NCBI taxonomy): domain Eukaryota; kingdom Metazoa; phylum Arthropoda; class Insecta; order Lepidoptera; family Noctuidae; genus Anorthoa; species Anorthoa munda. The sequence continues at coordinate 1,755,670 of OX243907.1, read as the reverse complement.
TAAAGTCTCAATGTCTAGTTTTGGTTTTTATTATTGTCAGGCTCGCGTTTGACCACTATCCCACGGTATGATGTGGTTGGCTGGCCTATAAGTAATCTATTCACTCTTGACTTAAAGACCCCCAGGTTAAAGCTTTCAGGTAACACAGACTCAGGCACTCCACTCCTTAGCTGTAATCACAGTATTCCCAAAACTTTTAGTGCCTATGGGTACGTCTTGTAGTCCGATGATGGAACTGACTAGATGGCATTAATTCATACAATTCTATGACAACCTCCCCGAAATGTAACCGATAAAAAACATTTTCCTACCCAAACGGCTTTACTCTATTGAAATTGACCCAAATCTAGTGGCTCGGACCACATAACACTAAAATTTCTGATCGGATCTGCGAAATCCACTGCATTGCCAGTATCTATCTTGTATAAAAAATCACTCTGTTCATGTACCGTTCCCCATATCTGGAAGTCTGCCCGCCTGCTAACTCCAGTGCATAAAAAGGGCATAAAAGTGAACTAGAGGCCAATTTCTAAACTGCGCATATTCGCAAAAATGTTTGAGAGACCAGGTATCTATGACCAAGTGTATGCAGCGCTCAGTCAGTATTTTAGTCACTCACAGCATGGGTTCCTCAAAGGCCGTTCAACTGTTTCTAACTTGTCTCTGGTTAATGACTTTCTAACGGAAAGGATGGATGATGGGACAAAGGTGGGTGCCATTTACACAGACAAAGCTCTTGATTGAATCGATCATAAAATAAATAAATAAATAATAACATCCTCAAATCGAAGCTTTTTAAGAATGGTATAAGAGGCGACTCACTCCGCTGGTTTTGTGCGGAGGCACCTTGAATAAACGTCTCAAACTTGGGACCCATGTTACAACAAATATATAGATCGTATTGAAAATATACTAAAAAAGATTCATTTGTTTTCTATGTTTTCGCCTCCGTATTCAATATCCCTCTAATTACTTAGATCATTACAACAAATTCCATCTGCAACCACGAAGGCATCGACTTAGGATGGCGGATTGCACATTATCTTTAAAAAACATATCAAATGAGATCGACTGTCCTAATCTCCTGCATAAACTGCATTTAAACATTCCCCAGAGATCAATAATAAATAGGAAAAATGGGAATAGATGGATACCTATTGATGTTTACCACTAAAAGATCAACAGTGCGTAAACTGCTTAACCTTGACTTTTTCAACATTCAAATTCAAATCTTTATTGCATAACACAATAAGACATGAAGTGTCTAAGAAGATCTTATAAATATAGTTCACACGAAACCCTGTCGGGCACATTAGTTGAGTGAAATTAAAATAAATAAATTTAAGTACTATTAGGTAATTAGAAAAAAATAATTATAATTAAATTATATGATGCTACAGAATAACAATTGTAAAAAAAAAATGTTAGTTATAGTTTAGATATAAAAGTCAAATAAAATGGCAATGTCAAAAAGATAAAATATGATACAATAATTACGTCAGAATGTCGCGCACAGTTATTTAGTGTCATCATCATCATCATTTCAGCCGAAAGACGTCCACTGCTGGACATAGGCCTCCCCCAGGCATCGCCACATTAACCGATCCCGTGCGTCTCGCATTTAGCGCCTTCCCGCAACCTTAACCAGGTCATCGGTCCACCTAGTCATCGAACGTATCATCTTCCGGTTCGCGTCTAGTAATTTAGTGTAGTCATAAATAAGTAGCTTATACAATTAATATAACTTGGAGAATTCATAATGTCAGTTTTAGTTGTTAAACTAAATGATGATATGTAATAACAATGATAAAATAATGAATGTCACATTAAAGTTTAGAAAAATAGTCAAATAATGACAATGTCAACAAAATAAAATAAAATAAAATTTGTCAAAATTCAACTTATTATGAAGTGTACCTTTAACAATATACCTTCCCATATTTGACATGTATAAGGGCGATAGCGCGGCGTAATAAAACGATTTCAGTTCATGCCACGATAAACACTTTAATACACACAACACTTTGTACATTAATGTTCTTACGCGCTAACAACAGTATATCACTAACTATTCGTACAACTAAACTTAAAGCTACGACAATAGTTATGGCGGGAACGAGCTAGAACCGTAAAATACCCGATCTATCTAGCGTGCGCGACTCGACTCGAATCTCTACTGACTGGCAGGCCAGCAGGCCAGCGGACCCGGGGCCGGCGTGGGCTCGTCGGCGGGGCTCATGCCGAACATCTGGCGGCCATCTGTTAGAGCGGTCTCTGTACCTGCGGCTCTCTGCTATGACCGTAGGCGCTCACACAGACTGAGCGTTACAGTCTCCCCCTCTAACCCTAACGAACGTCCTCGCGTTTGGGTTAGCTTCTACGAAACCTTCCCCTCCTACGCTTTTCCTGTTCCGGAGCTTGGATGCGACCGACGAAGGGTGTCAACACAGAAGCGTGATACTTACGTAGCACCATGCCATCGCTGAGGTGCTCTAGGATGTATGTAGTTGGACTGGCCACGGCCTGGACCTTGTATGGGCCATCGCGGCGAGGAATGAACTTCGGTGTCTGCCCTCTTCCGGTGTTGTTAGTTCTCAGCAGAACCAGGTCACCAACCTTATAATCAGGAGCAGGCCGACGATGTTCATCAGCATATCTTTTATGCGCTGCCTGGGCGTTCTCGTAGACGTCGCCGGCATCTAGGGGTACTGATGAAACCCTTGTGGCTGCTTTATCTCGTTGGTGGGGTACACAATTTTTAACATCTTGGGTAACGTAGGAACGCTTTCCTGGCCAGTAATACTTACCAGCTAAACGTTGCAGCGTACGTTCCGCGCCCATGTGACCAGCGGTGGGTGCATCATGGTACTTGGCCAATATGGCACGTTCTTGTTTCGGGGTCACTAGACTGGCGGTGTCGTGTTCCCCGTTCTCAGGACAGTAGCTGTGCATACTCTCTCTCTGTGCGTGCTCTGCTTGTCCATACTCTCTCCCTAGAGGGATCATCGGGCTCTTGAGCGTCAACAATCTTAGTTACCTCCGGGTCATTGTTCGGGTTCCCGCGCAGGTCGGCTGGGGTCAAGAGTCAGCTGGCATCTGCGAATGGGAGTTCATCGGTCCCCTCCCCCTGGAGTGAATTTGCTCCGAGAGCATACCCACCGTTATCATTACTGAGGACGAAAGGTAACGTCGCATCAGTCTGGCGCAAGATCGGTGACGATACCAGCAGTTCCTTCTCGAGAGCCTCTGTCATAGGCGGGGTTAATCTAAAAGGAGGAGAAACCAGAGGTTCCTGTGTCTCACTTACCTTAATTTTATGAACAGCGAAGTCCGTAGGAGGCCCGACCGAAGAGAACTGAGCGACTCTATGTTATAGAAACTCGTCGAGTGCGGCCCTGTGCTCCGGCGATAAAATCTTACCTTTTTCTTGCAGCAATGACACCTTATAGACATCTGTGTGCATCACGGCTGCGCTGTTTAATGTGTAGGAGTGCTTAAACGGGAACCGATCTCCTGGACTATCTGCAAAATACCATGACTCATGGCCTATGTCGATTACAATACCTGCGTTTGCGATGAAATCGCGACCTAAAAGTGTCCTGGTGTCGTCTCCGGAGAATACCATAAACTCGGTGTCGACTCTCCGACCACCTAGGGTGACAGGTACTGTAGCCGTCTTTACTACTTTCCTATGACAGGAGCCATCGGCAAGTCCAATGTACCGTTCCGTTTCTTTGAACCGGACGTTGTTGCCTACTAACAACGCGTGTAGTGATGGGCTAGCAACACAATGCGTGGCCCCGGTGTCGACGATCGCTACCCCTTCTTTACCTACTACTCCTATTGTAATCAATGGGTGCGATGACGTCATCGTGCAACAATCGCCTTTTACGACATTGAAGTCGGACGGTTTGGCAGGTGCGGCTTTATTTAAACAAGTCTCACACTTTGACTTGACGACCCCTGGCTGGCCGCATCCGTAACAACGTAATGTACTTTTACCGTTGCTCGCACTTGCATTTACATTCGCGTTATCAGTGCTATCAAGGGTGACTTTTGTAGCCTTCCGACATTCGTTAGTCGGGTGACCGAATGCTTTGCAGTACGAGCATCGAATGCGATTTCGTTTATCAGAGTTAGAGGTGGGAATGGAACCTAAGGTTGCGCTCTGGCTAGAAGTACCGCGGTCAACGACTCTAGATAGGTTCGGATTATCCGCGGAAACGATCGCGTTGCTAATTAGCTCTACGATCGAATCTTCCACGGTTCTCGCTCGCTCTAACAAATGATCAATATTACTAACACTATCTCGCGACAAACGTTTACGTATTCGACGGTGTAAAAGGCCGTACACTATATCTACTACCATAACACTAGGAACAATATAGGGTAATTTAACTAATAAAGAGCGTACCTTAGATATAAACACTTCAGCACGTTCACTTTCACATTGTTCGTGAGCGAATATCTCGCGCATTACCCGGTATGCAGGCCTTTGTACGCCGTAGGCGGCACGTAGGCGCGCGAGCGCGTCCGTCCACGTGGTGACGCCGGTCCGCGCGCCACGCCACCACACCGCCGCGTCGCCGCTCAGCAACATGGAGAGGCCGCGTAGCGCGTGCTCATCGGTCACGTCGGCACACTCCTTGTAGACCTCCACTGCATCTATGAATGCCTCCAGTACCTCGGTGTCGCGTGACTGCCCGTCGAATCTCGCGGTACACTTCGCGAAGTTACCGCCGCTGGAAGTCGCGGGCGCGTTCGCCGTGGGCGATGCCGCTGCCACGTGGTTGCCATGATGTAGGGATCTTAGGCTTTCCACTAATGTGCGGTTGGTCTCCGCCTGCATTCTGGCGAACGACTCCATCATGGTAGACAGGAGCCGTTCTGTGTTGAACGCTGCGGCAGGCTCCCCGATATGGGCCCCGTCGAGCGTGTAGTCTGCTGAGGCAGGAGCGCCGGTACGGGCCCCGCCAAGCATGTGGTCCGCTGCAGCAGGAGCTCCAATGTGGGCCCCGCCGAGCGTGTGGTCGAGGGCGGCACCCCCCTGGGCGCGCGTCTCCTCGATCACGTATGCGTGGGTGGCAGCGGCGCCCGCATGGGCGCGCGACTCCACCATCGATTCGCAGTCCTCGTCGGAATAACTGTCGTTATTCTGTTCCGTCGCCTTGCTGTTGATAGCTCTGGTTGCGCGCGTCGTTCGTGGCATGTTAAACTTTAGGGTTGGTTCGTTCACACACTGTTACACTTAACTGCGTTTACAACACCACGTGGATATCACGCGGTTTTTGACAGCACGTGTTATTTGACAGTATGTGGCCGCAAGTTGGGCGTCACTATAAGGGCGATAGCGCGGCGTAATAAAACGATTTCAGTTCATGCCACGATAAACACTTTAATACACACAACACTTTGTACATTAATGTTCTTACGCGCTAACAACAGTATATCACTAACTATTCGTACAACTAAACTTAAAGCTACGACAATAGTTATGGCGGGAACGAGCTAGAACCGTAAAATACCCGATCTATCTAGCGTGCGCGACTCGACTCGAATCTCTACTGACTGGCAGGCCAGCAGGCCAGCGGACCCGGGGCCGGCGTGGGCTCGTCGGCGGGGCTCATGCCGAACATCTGGCGGCCATCTGTTAGAGCGGTCTCTGTACCTGCGGCTCTCTGCTATGACCGTAGGCGCTCACACAGACTGAGCGTTACACATGTCAAAACAAAATGTTTACGTCTCCGGATAATCACGTTCGAAAGTCATCATTAAAACATTCATTCAATGTATAATAGCATCTATCAAACTAACAATTTCATGAGACGTTTAAGGAATATTTTTTCATTTTACTCAATTTTATGTCGTTGGGTATTTTGTTATATATTTTAATAGACATTAAATTGGGGCTCATGCTGTGTTATTTTAACTTTTACGATGTTATTACGAGTGTATTTTCAAAAGTGGATAGTGTGCGATATTGTTCGTTAGGGTTAGTGATTTAATATTTAGGGTTCCGTACCCAAAGGGTAACAAAAATTGCTTTTTAAGCAGTAGAGGTTTTTGGATTTTTTAAATTAACTTTTTTTATTTATAACTTTTAGTTAACATTTTATTTCGGGTTAGGTACATTTAAACATATAAGTGTTTTATATTTTTTAAATCTCCTTTTAAAACTCTTTATTTTGATACTACACACGATGGGTTGGGATGAAAAAAGAAATTTGCCGCCATTTTTCTATTTTCTAATTTTAATGTAGCCAGTGACACTCGCACGGTTAAGACGAATCGATTGACGTACGAATCATCAAATTCGGCCAATGCGTTTGGTCTCTGGAACGCCACATAGGAACAAACATACATACATACATACATAGACTGATAAACACATTACCTTTCTTCGGTAGCCGGGTAAAAACGGGACCCTATTACTAAGACTCCGCGGTCCGTCTGTCTGTCTGACTGTCTGTCTGTCATCACGCTATATCTCATGAACCGTGATAGCTTGTTGAAATTCACAGATGATGTATTTCTATTGCCGCTATAACAACAAATACTAAACAGAATAAAATAAATATTTAAAGCCCTTTGCCGTTTTTTGCGAAAATGGTACGGAACCCTTCGTGCGCGAGTCCGACTCGCACTTGGCCGGTTTTTTGATTGTTGTGCTGGTAATCCCGAAGATCTCTTTAAAATTATTATATTTCTAACCGTGAGAACCTGTAATTTGCTTATTGTAACGCACTCAACTGGTTTTATTCATTTTATGTTTAGCTGTTGGTTTTCCATCTAATAAATAAATAAAAAACCGGCCAAGTGCGAATCGGACTCACGCACGAATGATTCCGTACCTTGATTGCAAAAAAACGGCAAAAAATTACGTTTGTTGTATTGGAGTCCCACTATTTAGCCCAATTTTTAATCCCCGACGAAAAAAGACACCCCTCTTTTTGAAGTCTATATGTTTGAAGTCTGTATCTGTGTATTTATGTATTTATCTGTGGCATCATAGCTCCTAAGCAGATGTACTGATTTTGATTTAGTTATTATGTTTGAAATATGACTAAGTCAAGAGTGTTATTTGCTATGTTTTATGCAAATCGGTTTAGCAGTTAAAAAAATCTTGCAATTGGTTTGTTGAATCAATTTTTTTTTTGTAAAAAATGGAAAGATCATATATAAGTTTTCGTACAAAACTATTTTTAGTTTTATTTTTTTCATTGTAATTACAAAGTAAAATCCAAACGAAAATATTTTTTTGAATCCAGTACCGAAAACACCCCGACAGTTTTCCGAACAAACCCGAGCCCGTGTGACGTCACAACGTTCATTTCTACTCATTGTGGCACATAGCTTATACAGTGTTTTGACTATTAACCGATTCAATCTTGTTATTATCGTCAATATATTGATGAATATCGAATATATTGATCATAGATATCGAACCTTAAAAGTTATCGTGCTTGCTTCGAATCATTATGTACAAACACTACAAAAAGATCACCATTATGTGTATCGCGCAATAGCCAAATACCTAGCAATCTGTACTAAATTTGAGAAATGTTCTATGTCTAACTAGATTCCAATTATAATGTGTTAATTATGTTGTTATCTTGTTTTAATTTAGTATTAGATCCGAATTAATTTCTTACTTTGATCATGAAAGACTGAGAAAAGTAAATTTTTAAGGGAACTTTCGAGCAAAGTTGACATTGTTGTATAATTACGTAACTTGAAAACATGATTTTTTGTTTATGGAGATATATCCATTATTTTATTCTTAAATGACAGATATAGGCGTAAAACTAATATTTCTGTTTGAATTATGAAAACCGGTCGACGCATTTAAGAGATATTTACTGACGAATTAGTGTAAGAAAAATCTACCAAGTTAATATTTTCACATTAGTACATTAATACCTCAATGTATTTTCACGTTTCTGTTCTACAAATTTATTAGTGTTTGTAAATATATAATATAGATATTAGTGTTTAATATTATTAAGGGATATGTAAATAATGTGAATTAACGAAAATGTTATGTTTATGTGTATCATATTTAGTGGTACCTATTGAATTTTTTTGATATCCAAAGTCGAAGTTTCGCGCCAAACGTGTTTGTTTACTTTTTAGGGTTCCGTACCCGATGGGTGAAAACGGGACCCTATTACTAAGACTCCGCGGTCCATCTGTCTGTCTGTCTGTCTGTCTGTCCGTCTGTCACCAGGCTGTATCTCATGAATCGTGATAGATAGACAGTTGAAATTTTCACAGATGATGAATTTCTGTTGCCGCTATAATTACAAATACTAAAAACAGAATAAAATAAATATTTAAGTGGGGCTCCCATACAACAAGCGTGATTTTTCGTTTTTTTGCGATAATAATGGTACGGAACCCTTCGTGCGCGAGTCCGACTCACACTTGGTCGGTTTTATTATTTTACACCAATATCACCTACCCATATGTAAAAACGATTAAGTTATGACAATTATGTTTCTAAATGTACCTGGTAAACAACAATAACTAACACGGGTTCACTAACCCGTAATAATCATTACGACTACTTTATTTATGCTCAAAACTTCCAAATCGTCCATCAGGTGGGTATATTATCGACATTAGCCTTTATGAATCCTTTATCACACATGATTAAATAAAATTTGTTGTTTAATAATATTTTTGCACTAATTTTCGGATATTTTTAATCAATTCACGTGCAGTTGACACTGTACTATCGTGAAATTCCTTGAACGTTATGACGTCACCAACATGGCGACCAATCATGGCCCGTTTGTAGACAGGTGGTTCTTTTTAAAATTTTATCGATTTTCAATTGCTTATAATAAATTGAAAAAAAATATTTAAGAGATTTCTGCAACGACAATATAATTTATGATATGTAAAGTTTCAAAATAAATTTAAAAAATCGTATTTTTTTTTAAATTCAACAACCCAATTGCATTTTACTCTTTGGATCGAGGTTTTACATAAGATATCGTGTTGTACTTGTTTGGATGGACTATCGAATAAAGCGTGTCTACTATTAGATAAATTATGTAGTTTAAAAAGCATGGGTTAACAAGCCACGACGGTTTTTAAATTTTAAGTTTAATTCATCGTGTATGATATCATCCTGTAGTATCATACATTCAATTGTAATAAATTATTTTCAGAACAGCAACTGCCTTGTTTATCTAGTAGTTGCAAGCACTATTGCTAAGCATGAGATCAAGTGTTCGATTCCCTGGTCGGATCAAGTGTTCGATTCCCTGGCCACCTCCGTAGCAGCTCGGAATCTTGACGGTTACCTATCATAAGTTAGAAAAACATTTGACCGAATTTCATTTCACCTAAAACTTTTCAACTATTATCGTTTCTTTTTTTTTACTTCATCGAAGTCACGTCTGCCACTGTCTCAGTTGACATATTATCAATTCGATTTTTTTCGTTGCTCCTACGTTTCACGGGTCAGTGCCCACTCAACCCGATTAGACTCAACCCGAAGAATAATACCAGAAGTTTTACTACCATTTGTACAGTCAGGCAGTGTTATTTAGTCCTAAATAACTTATTAATTTATTATGCATAGAATATTTTGTTATGATACTTAATTTATCCTGGTAGTAAGAGATTTCATTTAAAAAATGTATTTTTTGGGCACTGACCCCTTTTCACTTGGTCGAAAAACTTTTTACCAAAGTTACACTTAGCCGAAATAACATTTGTTCGAAATATTTATTTTAAACGCATATTAAAATACTAAGTGAGAGAGAAACTGTGGGCGAATGAATACAAATGTTTAAAAGCGACTTGAAAAAAGAAATGTCGATGGAGCCCCGTTCCGCGGGGCTCCTGTTTCTGTCTGCAGGGTCTAAAGTAACCGGGAATTTAGGACATCCGTGTCGGGATGTCCTAAATTTCCGAGCTCGCTTCGTTCGCTCTTGGACAAATTCTTTGAAATAATTAATTAATAAAAATGTCTAATGCATGACAGCTATTAATAAATCATTTGCATGAAAATTCGAAATAAATATATAAACACAGAAAAGACTGCGTGAAGTCCATTTTGCAGCGATTCGTTTCTGTCACTAAATTTTGTAGCACATCATATTGCCCTTTTATTACACTATTTCAATTTAAAATTGAAAATGCTACCAAATTACCGGCTATATATTTGAGACAAAATAATATTCACTAAAATGTTGTTTCGGTTTGGTGAAAATATGGCAAATGAAAAAAGTTCAAAAGTGGCTTCGGCCAAAAGCAAAAAGTTATTTTGTAAATTGGCGAAATGTAGTTCGGTAAAATAATACCGATGGCAATTGATACTTCGATGATCTGGAATTATGTCAAATAATGCATATAGCAAAAAAGACGTCGGTCAATAGTTTTCGGTAAAATGAAATTCGATCAAAAAAGATTCGGAAAAGTGATCGGTTCCCGTGGGTGTACTATACTATATAATGTACATAGCTGCCTAACCCTTTGGGATCACAGGCGTGATGTTAAATGTTAATGTGTTTTTTAGCAAATCTTGGCGGTATCTTCGGCCTCTGCCTCGGCGGATCTGTTATCAGCATCATCGAAATCATCTGGTTCCTGCTTGAGATAATCTTCACAGTTCTCGGCTTCTTGTGCAAGAGTCGCGTCGTTGAACAAAAAGAGAACCCGAAGAACAAAGTGTACATCATTTCTCAGAAGGGCATGCTTTCCAAGAAGAGTGCCGGCAAAAAAGTTCTAGGTAAATATAAGTTTGTGAATTGAATAAATTATAGTTTAGTTTTCAATAAGGCTTAATTTATAAAGTATGGCATTGATTTATATAGTAAGGACAAGGTAGACCGCGCATTTTTCTGATTTGGTCATACATATATATTTGAAACTAACACCATTATTGTAATACCTGCATTCTATACAAATAAAGAAACTATTGTTATTATTATTACATAGGATATCTTCGGGGCGGGTCGTGTGTGCAATACATTAAAAATGCCGTGATTCTTGTAAGGCGTATAAGCCGTCACATACGACAGAGAACTTTCACACGATATTACGATTTTAGGTGAAGGTATAATAAAGAAAAACAAAGTAGTTAATCTGGATTTTATTTTAGAAAACCCCAAATTGATGTAATAAATCTCCATTACACCGAAATCGCGGCCATGCTAATCCAAGAAACGTGTTGAGACTAAATTGTCTCTTCATAGAAAGAATCCTTCCTTCAAGAATCAACTGCATCTTTGTAGAATACTAGTACTAATAGAATAGTCGTAAATAACCTAAATATACTACTAAATGTATCTCATGCCCTGATCCAGGTATTGGTCTACTCGTGCCACTTTTCATCCAATGTCGTTAAGATTAATTAACATATAGTTACAGACATCGTTTCACATTAATCTTTAACCGACTTTTCGCTATGTGCGTCTGTCCGTCGGCAGCTTAGCTCAGAGACTCTTAGTACTAGAAAGCACGGATTTGGTACGGATATACATATTAATAATTCCGACAAAGTGGTAAAAAAAAATCAGTAAAATATTTTTTTTTTCGGTTACCTCCTATAGATTTAAAGTGGGGATGTTTAATTATTCTAGTCTATCCCATGGTGTGGGGTATCGTTGGGTAGGCCATTCAAAAATATAACGGGTATTTAATAAAACGACGTAATTTTATGAATCGGTTACAACGGTTTATTCTGTTCCACACCAGCACACAGAGAGAAGAAATGGGCATAGATAATACAGACTAAATATGTGTTTATTTGATGTGACCAGTTATAAATAATAAATATTTCTAACAGTATTTTAAAACCATTTTTTGATTCAGAGATCCGTTTGCGTAAAATTAAGCTTTAACTTGCTAAATTTTTGTTAGAGTCAATTGGTTCCCCCCCCCCCACCCAACAAAAAGATGCTCCACAATATGGTGTCTGCTACGGCTGACACACCAACAGGCGAGGCTGCCACCGGCGCTAAGCGCAAACGCAGCACGAGGCCTAGAGGGCGTAAAAACAACAAAAAACCAATACTGAACCACCGGCAAGGGCGCAGAAGCGTTCGCGTCCCGAGGATACCGTCACACCTATTGGGGTAAGCAAGAATAGCAAGCCTGCTCGCTCCCATATGGTTGATGGAACCCTGGTGAGTTACGCCGAAGCGGCCGCGTCGTTCAGGAACAACGAGCTGTGTGTCGCCGTCATGACCGAGTCCTTCATGGTCATGACGCAGGAGCAAGCGGAGGGGATCCGACAAACCATTGTGGATCAGCGCCGGGCTCTGCTGAAGGCTGTTCCTGAACCAGCCACTCCAACCCAAAATACCGCGATCCACTTCAGAGGTCGGGCGCATTACGCCAAAGGCGTCCTCAAAACATGGTGCGAGGACGACTTCACACTGGACTGGCTCAAATATATATATGTCGGGTTTAGTCAATAGTACGGACGTCAAAACAAATCGCAAGCACGCCATCTGGCGGCAAAGCAAGAACAACTACGCTTTGGCGCGCTTTCTCTAACGACTTGCGTGGTGGGGATAATAGAATCTAGCAGTTGATCTAAAATGTACAGGCAGTTGAGTACTGACAGCCGTAGAGCTAACACGTCGTAGAATCAGTGTCGATCCGTAATATTAGTAAGCAAGAATGTAACTTGTGTCTATTTGAATATACTCAGTGTATCGAATAATTTGTGTGATTTCATTTTCACGACTACCCATCGACCTGCCCACACACTATGTCTTAACCTAAGGGAATACATCCTGACTTCCCGATGGTTTACATCTATCGGCCAGCCTTGATGCGACATATATATATCAAAATAAATAACACATCGGAATCGATGAGGAGGCGGTGGAACTGGCGACTTCCATGGCAGCGCTTGAGGTCGACTCAACTGAGGGATCAACACGGGATCCACCCTCGCCCAGACTAACTTCGAACGAGGACTGCTTTCCGCCGGGGGAGAGAAGTAGGGACAAGGACAGCGACCCCTGCTCCTCTCCTTTGCGGGACGACTAAGATCCTGCAGACCAATCTCCAGCACAGCCAAACTGCGTCGGCTACTTTACGCAAAGTGCTGGAGAATCAACAAAAAAAGACCATCGCCCTCATCAAATAGCCGTGGATTAGAAGTGGCAAAATATGCGGTCTTGCTAACATCGGAGGTAAGTTGCTGCTAGACACATCCGTAAGTAATCCGCATACCTGCATATTGGTCCCAAAACATGTACCTAACCTTTTAATTAACGAATTCTGTTCAAGGCACCTGACAGCAACCAGGCTTTTCAGAACTGAACAGGAACTCCCGGACATTGTACTAGCCTCGGCATACCTGCCAGGTGACGTGGACGTGCCTCTACCAGAGCTCGCCTTGCTGGTGGAGTACTGTGAAAGGGAGCAACTTGAACTGATCATCGGCACAGACTCCAATGCGCATCACACGCTCTGAGGTAATGTCAAAACCAACAACCGAGGTGAGAAAATGCTTGATTTTATTCTTAACCTTGTACTACTTAACAAGGGTTCTGAACCCACCTTTGTAAACGCAAGATCGCAAACAATAATAAACCTAACTTTAGCAACTTTAGGTATATCCAATTCCATCCAGAACTGGCTGTGTCCAACGAGATATCATGCTCAGACCATAGATGGATCCGTTTTACAATCAACTTCAACTTAACTAAACCACAGCTAAGAAGAGTTCCTCGCAACACAGACCAATCCAAGTTCGTCAGACTTATCGGGACTGAACTGGGTAGGTTACCCTCTCTTCCGGCTGAAATAACAGTAACCAATATAGACGAACATGTAAACAACATCACATCCATCCTCTTATCTAGCTATGAACAGTCGTGTCCCCTCACTATACCTAGGTGAGGAGTCTGGCAGTCCTGGTAGAGCTCTGAACTGGAGAGCCACCGACACAAACTGAGAAGGCTATTCAACAGAGCTAGGAACACACGGTCGCCAGAAGACTGGGACTGTTACATAACAAACTGCAAAACCTATAAAAACTCATACGCCTCCGAGGAAAAACAGGGTGGAGGCGTTTTGTACTAACATTAAAAATAACAACCAAAGGGTCAAAACATGTCTTGCTCAAGAGACAGACCTTTCTAGACTTTTAGACAACACCTATACAACAAACGACGTAGAAACTAGCAAAGTACTTCTAACTACACACTTCCCGGGCTGCCAGATTGCCACCCGGCTAAGCTGGGAACAGTACAGGGAAAGAGCTACGAGTAGCGTAGATTGGGAGGTGGCGTTAGAAGTTATCGACAAAGATAAAATAACGTAGGCAATCAACACCTTCCTACCGTTCAAGGAGCGAAGATGGACGGTATCTTTCCAGCTCTGCTCAGATGGAGCGTGATCTGCTCGCTGATTACCTCGTATTAAAGGTCTTTCGAGCCTGCCTGGCCCTCCGCTATATCCCCTTGAAATGGCGCGAAGTAAAAATAATATGTATTCCGAAACCAGGTAGAGGCGACTATACCCAGCCCAAATCTTTTAGACCTATAAGCCTCTCCTCGTTCTTTTTGAAGACACTGGTGAGGCTAGGGGACAGGAAGATAAGAAACCAGATTTCAACATAAAAAACACTGCATCCCAACCAACACGCCTACTGTGCTGGCAAATCAACTGAATCAGCGCTCCACAGTGTGGTCTCACGCGAAGGAAATGCTCTCAAAAACAAAAATACAACCCTAGGCGTCTTCATTGATATCGAAGGTGCTTTCGACAAAACTAACTTCACCAGCATCGGGCAGGCATTCGCCAAACACGGTGTTGCTTGAAGAATGGATTTACAACATGCTAAAAAACCGTGCTATTCAATTTACGAATAACCTCATTGCAGAGCTTAACGCCAGCAGTCTATACTCGGTAGGATACGCAGATGACATAAAAATTTTGATCTCGGGGAAATTTGAGGAAAAATATAATAATAACAAAATAAATAAATATAAAAAAAATGTAAAAAATATATTTTAATCATAGGTGATCTCATGAGAAAGACTTTTAAAATAATCGAGGGCTGGTCCACAAAACACGAGCTATCGGTTAACCCCTCAAAAACGGAACTAATAATGCTCACTAATAAACGAAGTTTGGGACCGCATAGGCTTTCCAAATCTTTTCAACACAGAATTAACACTTAAAGAAGAGGTCAAGTACTTGGGGGTGATTCTTGATAGCAAATTGCTCTGGAACAAGCATCTTGACTACAAATTAACAAATATACAATCGCACACTATCAGTGTAAAAAAATGTTAGGTAAACATGGGGGCCCTCTCCAAAAATTACTCTGTAGTTATACACAGCGGTGATCAGGCCATTGTTGGCTTATGGCGCTCTGGCGCGTTTGGTGGGCGAGGACAGTATTTTCGACCACTATCAATAGGAGAATACTCGCGGTGACCAGTGTCATCTACAAATGGTCGTATCTAAATTTAAGGCGCCGGAGGTCCTACAGCTCTATCACAATGGCAGTTCAGAAAGTCACATGGGAGTTAAGAGGACGTTAATCAAGATTCGAGAACGAATATACTGGATCCATTGTCGAGAGGATGTTAAGGAATGGTGCCGCAAATGCATAAGTTGTGTAGGTGCATCTGTGAAAGGACCACACACTTGTAGTAGAGGTCCATTAAAGGTTTATGAGCACATCAGAGAGACCGGTGAACAAATGTCTGCGAGGATGAAGACTCACTACGATCGGAAGGTAAACAATAAGGCCTTTGATGGAGGATCGCTGGTATGATTATATAACCCGGTACGCAGCAAAGGAAAATCGCCTAAATTGCAAGCAAAATGGTATGTACCATACCGCATAGTTACTAAGATTTATGACGTCACCTACCGAATTCAAAAGAGATCCCGAGCAGAGGCGGCTGTACTTTAAGTTCACTCGTGCGCTGAACTGCCAGATTTTAACAGGTTTAGAAAAAAATATATAAATGCATTATAAATGTTTAATAATATCTGATAAACGATCTATTTAATGTTAACGAAATTATGACGAACTAATTTAAGTTCTTTGCTAAAGTAATAAGACGTATATTGCTATAAAAAATAATCCCCGTGCGCTAGACTACAGCACACGGCGAGTGCTCATACAACTTATATGAGACACGAGCGAAAACGCCTGACGCGTGAGACAGAGATAGTTCAATAGAAAATATACGGCCAAATACGACACTCTCGTGCGCCGTCCCAGCGAGCCGAAGATTACCGAGAGCGGGCGAAGTTTGACGAACGAAATTCATGAACATTACGCGGGTGGGAAATGTGGCGGGCGCGGGGCTTGTTTACTTTTTTTTGGACACAGTGCTTAGCTTGCAATTTTGCAGTTGATCGCGGCTTTTAGTTACTTCTATATTCTAATTTCTATTGTTTTCTTTTTAATATACTTACTGAGTTGTGGGACAGTATGTGTGAGATTTCGACACTAAAGTGAATTAAAACGTTTTTCAGAAACACCATGTCTCAGGACAGGTTAAATGCACTTTCTGTGCTTACCATTGAAACAAATCAGTCAATACCAGATTTTAATAAAAAAAGGTGATAAACATTCCGCTGCGAAAAAAAATCGGCGTATCGATTTAATTTATAAAATATAAACACCTAATACCTAGAATAGACGAAATGTTGTTATTTATAATACAACTTGTTAATAATCAATAGTCACCCATCAGGTCAACAAAATGTTAAATTTTTGGTCAAGTTGTACAACGACGTAACTAGATGGCGTTGGCGTCGAATTAGAAGTCGCTAGCGAGATGGTTTGCCGATTTACATAGGCCCCTGTAAATTTTTACCAATTTCGGATTTGATACCGTGGTGAGCTGGCAAAGTGCACTACTACTTATATGATCCACCAGCCGCCACTGATCCCGAGGTACACCAAAGGTTGTTCATGTGGATCGGTTGGCCCGTTATCATGGGTCTAACAATGCTTGGGACGAGCATCTCTAAAAGGGAGGTAATGTTACAAGATAGAGCAACGCCATCTAGTGACGAGGGAAAGAATTACTGGCAGTAACTAGTAGCACCATCTTGTATCGAATAGCGGAACTAATATTCTCGTGTCGAATGGATTTTTTCAGAATTTTCGAGCAGAACATTCTGGATGGAACCAGTATGTAGCGTTATAGAAACATCTTCCATGCTATATAAAGTGCGGTCGGGTTCGTCATATCGTGAGTCAGTTTCGATTTGGAAGCGACACAGAGCGATCGGAAAAGAAAAATAGCGCAAAGTAATAGAATTGTTTAAGAAGTGTATTTGTAATAAAATGTGATTAATTGAAGTCCGATGTTTAAATAATTTATCCCTGAACCCCAGCTGGTAACAGTAATATTAGGTACTAAAACTAAAATAAGAATTAGGTAATGATACAGTGTACTTTATATCTATTTGTAACATCTATATAAACCTACCTGTGTTAAGCAAACAAACAATTTGATTTGATTTGAGTGGTTGAGCGATTGACTGCTGCGCTGCGTGTCGCGGGTTCGATTCCCGCACGGAACAAATATTTGTATGACCTACATATAGTTGTTCCGGCTCTGGGTGTTGTGTATGTGACTTTATATGTTTGTAAACGCACCCACGATACAGGAAGAAATTCCTAGTGTGGGGCAACGTTTTTTTTTAAAAAGAAAAGAAAAGAAGAAGAAAGAAATTGTGTGTTGTGTTTTATTTTGGGAGTAGTTTGAATTTTTAGCTATTTTATTTTTATATATTACTTGCTTCTGTCAGCGGCGTTAACCGATTTTCAAAATTCCGGCCAAAATCATAACCGCCGTTTTTCCTTGATTTAAACACAAACATATAATCCCTACCACTGATCTTGCTATCCCATAGTTTCTACTAATATAATATATATTAGTAGAAACTATGGAATAACAAGATCAGTTCCTGGTAAGATTATTTGATCAGATTACATGACCTTTTAAATCAAGTCCGATTTCTTTAAGGTTATTTATTCATGCTGAACGGTCAGGGACCGTTAAATTGATTTAAGTAAACAAGGATTGAACATAATCAAAGGAACCGGGTTTAAGCGGATTATGGCATTAGTACACGTGTTCAATATTATAATAAATAATAAATTAAATTTTATATTGGTATTAAGAAACTTGGTGCATGTTATTGACTACCAACTTAATAGGATAAAGAACGCTCAAAGTTTATGCGATTGGAAAGATTTACGATCCTTTTCATAGTGCGTCTTTGAGCAGATCCATCTAATTCCATTTCAAACTAGATGACTCGAGGGAGAAAATGAGCGTGAGAATGAGATGTTTTAGTGATATAAGAACTAATTAGCGCTGTGAGTATCACTTATCATGATTGTTTCTTCTAGGCAGGGTCCTTAGGATATTTATTTAATTGAATAAACACATAAATATGGTCATCTCAATCTAATGTTTAACAAGGTCTCATGAGGATGATGACTTGACAAAATCACATTCCAAGACTCTCATCTTCCTTCCTTCTCCCATTCTCTTGGCATGTAGGTTGTTAAACTAGTAATTGTTGTTGTACCAGACACCAGTTGCCTGCATTTATACTGAACTGCACTATTTGGTACAGCCATGAGACACCTTCTTTCATTTTATTTAAAAGAAACAGAAAAGGTTTTACTCATTTATTTTAATTCAGTTCTTTTGTAATGAAAACTTGTTATCTCTGTGAGTTTTTGCCAAATAAACGTAGGTTTTTTTCTCTTTATTATGTTTACGGAATAGAACTCAAAATCGGTGAACGGACTGTCAAAACGGATTGTTACAATTTCAAGATTGATTCCAAAAAATAACATTACAATTGAAATAAAAGTTATGCAAAGTTATAGTACTTTCAAAATGTTGGCACTTCAATTTTGTTTGCCTTTATTGGTTCTACAGAGTTTTGAAGCCATTATTATGACGAAGTTTAAACACAAATAAAGTAATGTTTGAATCGTATTTCTAATTTATTGTTTTCTTAAAACCATTATTCGTATTTGAATATCTTGATCCGAGAAGAAAACTTTTCCGCTCAGTCGCTTTGTCTTCTCCTTTGCTTTCATCCTCAATTAATAAGTTATTACGGTGGATCGTATAAGTACTGTTCGAGTTGTCCGCTTTACGTATTCTCCATACACGTCGAAGGAGATTCGTCAGGAACAAAATTGCATAAGTTTCTAGTGACGACGCTTAAATATGTATTAGGTAGGTATGTAAATTAAAATATATACTGGCCTACAAAACTTACTTACTTTTGAAATTGCAATTTATCCTAAATTATATAAGTCAGAGTTATGAAATAAACAAAAACCGGCCAAGTGCGTGTCGGGCCACGTGCATTAATAGGGTTCCGAAGTTGCATAATAATGCACGGACTAAGAAGAGGGTTTTGTTGTTGTTACATGAGTATTAAAACAGTTTCAGCGGCACACAACGTCTAAAGCGATGAGGATGATGTTTTTTTAATCTATATGCTTGCGTTTGATCACATCTCGCCTGATGGTAAGCGATGATGTGGTCTACGGTGCCGCACGCTTGCCTATAAGTAACCTAATCACTGTTTGATTCAAACTTCGTTTTTCAACTGAAGTTAGAAAAATTAATATTTATTTAACAATTTTGTATACACACATAATACAAGGACAAGAAGAAGGAACAGAAAATTAGGTACAGAGGTGATGCTTATTTCTAATGAAATATCTTCCAGCATACCTGCGAAAGGAAAATGATAAAAAAGAGATGTAGACATTGTGTGTGGAGGGGAAAAATAAAGACATTAAACAATTCACGGTTTAGTAATTTACAATGTAACAAATAAAATATATTGTCATATACATACATATACGTATACATATCATAACAATAAATACTAAAATATATAAAAAGATAATATACATATATTATATGCAACTATGACGGAATGGAAAGGTAGTGTTCTTTCACTCCTCTTTTGAAAACTGTAAGAGTTTGGCAGTCCCTAATGTCAGGCGGCAGCAAATTCCACAAACGCACCGCGTGCACAGTAAAGGAGTAAAGGTCTATGCATACATATCAGGGGCGTGCCCGAGACGTGACAGGGCCGGGGCCCGTCAGGGGCTCAAAAAAATATCGGTCTGTCCACGTCCCGTGCACGTCCCGGGCACGGTCCTGATATGTGTGGATAGACCTTAAGAGTAGAAGTCGGTTGTCTGGGAAGGGGTATCAAGGAGATTCTTAAGATGCGATCTGCAAGGTGCATCCGCAGGACGGGAGTAGGAGAAGCGTTCACGGAGGTAGGATGGCGTTTTAGGGTTATGTAGGATGTTAAATAGCAGACACAAAATCCGAGAGTTCCTGCGAAGTCGAATTGGGAGCCACTTGAGAATCTTGCGAAATCCAGAAACATGGTCATACTTTTTAAGATTGAAAACAAAACGAATACATATATTTTGCAAACGCTCAAGTTTATTTAAAAGCTCCTCGGTGGCATCCAAATAACAGGCGTCGGCGTAGTCGATGGTGGGCTGGAGAGTTTGAGCTAAGGAAATTTTGGTGTTCAAGGGTAAAAAGCTCTGGAGGCATTTCAGTGAGTGAAATGTGTAGTGCACCTTGCGACTGACTTCAGCGACATGGGCAGTTCACGACAAATACGAGTCCAAGATTACCCCCAGGTTTTTAGCAGGCCCCGAGTATTCAATCTGAACTCCATTCAAGCAAAGTGGAGACAGCGACGCAACATTAAGCCTGTTCCGCATGTGCCTGCCGCCGATAACTAAGGCCTGAGACTTCTTAGGGTTAATTTGCAGCCCAAAAGACCGCGACCACTCCCCAATCAACTCCAGGTCACTGTTTACGGCAGCCCCAGCGGATTCCGCGTCTTGGCTCAAAAAATGATGATAAAACTGCAGGTTGTCAGTGTAGAGATGGAAGTTACAATAGATAATTCAATGTAGAAACAGAGTTAATAAAGATAGAAAAGAGAAGAGGAGCCAAAACGCCACCCTGTTGTGTTTGTAATATTATCTATTTGAGTACCACCGCGGGTGAGAATTGTGAAAGGAGCCGATACTAGCGCGCGTTAGAGCCACGAGGAATGGTATTGCTCGTTCCTGGATCCTTGCGCGCTTGTTTATTTCTCTTTCGGAATTAGAAAAAATTCGTATGTATTCACCTTTAATCAGCGGTATTCACTATTTCATTCTGGGAAGTTTTACCCTACTCAATTAGTCATGCAGTTGGGTCGAATATTGACTTTATAGATGGATATCGACGATAGAACATAAGTAATTTGCTTGGCAATCAAATCTAATTTGACTTTAGATTACAAAACGTCGAAAATGCTTCTGCACTAACACAAAATAGACTCCCCCGCGCGCATGTGCCCTATGAACTACGGCCCGGTACCACAACCACTCCGGCCACTCCAATGCGTTCTTTGAGCTTAAACATTATTAATTTAGAAATCATTTTTACTAGGGATGTTATGATTTTATTTTTGTATATTTTTACATGGTTCATAAGCATATATTTACTATCTGTTTTACACAGCTAACAACGTTATTTAAGTAATTTTTCAATGGCATTTGTACAAAAATTATACTGTGCCAAGTACATTTTATAAGTTGGTCGACTATTACTCGTAAACTTGTAAAGCCTACTTATCCGTGATAGTTTTCCTTTTAATTTCGTTATATTTACTACTGCCGTAAATTTTTTCACATAGCTAAGAGGGTTACCTATCATAAGTTCGAAAAACATTTGACCGAATTTCATTTCACCTAAAACTTTTCAACTATTATCGTTTTGTTTTTTTTACTTCATCGAAGTCACGCCTGCCACTGTCTCAGTTGACCTATTATTAATTCGATTTTTTTCATGACTCCGAAGTTTCACTTGGTCGAAAAACTTTTTACCGAAGTTACACTTAGTCGAAATAACTTTTGTTTGAAATATTTATTTTTAAACAAATATCAAAATACTAAGTGAGAGAGAAACAGTGGGCGAATATAAATGTTTAAAAGCGACTTGAAAAAAGAAATGTCGACGGAGCCCCGCTCCGCGGGGCTCCTGTTTCTGTCTGCAGGGTCTAAAGTAACCTCTCATCTTGGACAAATTCTTTGAAATAATTAATTAATAAAAATGTCTAATGCATGACATTTATTCATAAATCATTTGCAAGAAAATTCAAATTAAATGCGTAAACACAGACAAGACAGCGTGAAGTCGATTTTGCAGCGATTCGTTTCTGTCACTAAATTTTGTCACAACATATTAACTTTTTATGACACTATTTCAATTTTAAATTGAAAATACTACCAAGTAACCGGCTATATACTTGTGACTTAATAATATTCCCTAAAATGTTTTGAATAGCCTATCCTACGATACACCAAACCATTAGATAGACGAGAAAAAAAAACATCCCCACTTTACGTCTATAGGAGGAACACCAAAATTTTTTTTTTCCTTTATTTTATTTTACCACTGTCGGAATTATTAATATGTATATCCATGCCACATTATAGCTTTCTAGTACTTAGAGTCTCTGAGCTAAGCTGCAGGTGGACAGACGGACAGAGCGAAACTATGAGGGTTCCTTGTTGACTTCGGAACCCTAAAAACAGACACTTAACAAAAACAAACAAAAAAAAATAAGTAGTAGTGTATCACCGTTGTGGCAACCCATGCGAGATGGCATAACAGCGACTCACGAAATCATAGTCTAGGCGACTGGAAATCATGCTTAGGATACTGTTGGAGCGGCTCCCCCCCCCCCTGCATACCATGAATAGAAACGATTTATATGCGCATCCCCGACGCACTACAAGCGGAACAACGCCACCTGCATCCTAAATGCGTTATTATATTACGGTTAAAGGTCGTATAGCATTGCGTAAACCTAGCCCACAGGCTACTCGTGTACAATGAGTGGGCTCGCGAGAGCGTTATTTTAACAGGAAGTAAGTATGTTTGCTCTAACCGACAACGCTTTCCGCTCCCGTTCAATGTCGTCATTTTCTTTGAGATTTGGGTTAATATATGACCTAGATAATTAAACTTCTGCACCCTATTTAAATGCGTGCCATAAAGTAAAACAGGTGGTAGGTACCTTATTAGAGCTCTTACCACCAGCCACAAAGACAATGATCTCAGACTTCTAGATGTTATATGCCAGGTCATGTAACCTAGTATACGCTTCACATTGGGCAACCAGTTTTCTCATACCACAGACTGACGCCTTGTCATCTGCGTAACTGATATTAATAACGCAGATACCGTCTACGTGACATCCAACCCTGGTACTGCTAAGCTTGGCAATCAGTTCGTTTACATAAAGGTTGAAGAGCGTAGGTAAGCTTAACCCACCTTGCCTCACCCCACATGGCCGAGAAACGCCCCAGCCCATCTTACAGTGTTGATCGTGTTGATTCGTTTAAACGTTCTGTGGGTAAACTAAACCGTTCTAATTTCATAACACAACATAAGAAACCAGATCAAAAGCCAGAGATAGGTCCAGGAAGCAGGCATAAATAGGCCTCCCAAGCTTTGCATAGTATGTGACAACATGCTTAAAACACAACACTGCACTCACACACAGTTGACAATAAGGCATGCATTTCGAAATTTCGGACCATATTTGCATGTTTATTAATTTCGAAATTGACACCCCTAATTTCGAAATTTCGAAACTGGATTTAATTTAAATATTATGTTATTTTTTATACAATTATGAAATTTATTATTGAAACGAAATGAGCATCATCTGAAAATGAGTCAGAATACGAATCTAAAGCCAATTAGACCGTTGCGTTGGGCCACCTAGTGACCATGTGTGCTAACATTACAATAAAACAAAACCTAACCATGGTATTAAATAAATAAAGAAGAGTGAAGGAAGCTTGGCGATATAGAAAAACCGAACTTTATAATAATGGTGGCCAGTGAGAGGAATACTTTGAAAAGGTCTACGATCGTTTGCTGGGAATGCCCATTTTTTTTTTGCTATCGGGGGAAACCTGTTCCTGAACTTAAGTGCATAAAAAATAGAAATAATAATTTTTATTTTTTATGCAGTTGCCATGTTATCTCTCCACCATACTTGGTTGACTGCTAGATAATGCCTCAGGCATTAAGACCGCCTATGTAGTACCTGTATGTTGCATGAAGTTTTAATAAATAAACAAATAAAAAATTGGGGAAAATACCAGGCAGTGTGGTATTCCTCATTAGAACCAAACCAGTGATCACATCAGCACTTCTTAAAATACCACATTCTTGGGGAGACTATTAAAAAAAAATTCCCTTGAGCCTCGCTGTGCACGGTAGCACATGATCACTGTGTCTGTCTTTCCTTAGTTCACTCGGTGGACGGACAGAGTCCTTATTCTGAGCACCCGAAACCCCAGAGTTCCACCGGCCTTAAATGATACAGGCGGGGTTTCGGCGTGTCTACATCGAGGTGGTTGCCTCCACGATACTTTTTTCTCCGAGTGGGATTGACCTTCTCACGATTTCACTCACTTTTCCGTCTCCGTCAGCATATTCTTCACTAATACTGGCAGAGACAGGTCTCTCCCGATCCTGTCGATTAAGACCCACCACTCAAAAGCCCAAGAAGGCACTCCTCTAGCGTGTGCTGTGCAGAATCTAAGTTGCCTCTATAATGATGTTGACAATTTACTGTTGCCTCTCACCCAATCCTATTCATGTACTCACAAAAGCAACCGTGCCCGATCAGTAACTGAATGTGCCTATAGGAGATGCGCTCCGCTCTTTACAGCCAGGCCATTTGCTATTCAAATAACTATTTTCCGCTGCTGGCTGTTGATTTTAGTCCTGCAGCGTCGGACATCTGTCAGTCTATTTCTGCCTGCGAGATTGCAAAGCACTCACTGGCATACCAATGCGGGGGAAAAGGCGTTCGAAATGATTTTTGAAGCCTCACCGTACATGGTTAAACCAAGATAGTGGACTTACGCATCTCATCCTATTGTCACTAACGAGCTGGGTGGAATTTTATGAGGCGCTATCGTCGAAGGTGTCCCCAGCAAGCAATCAATCAATCAATCAAATCAAATGCTTTGTATTTCACATAGGCCTACATGGGTACTTATAAAACGTCGACAAAAGGTGCACGGTTCGGGTTGGTAGTTTCCTGTGGAGAAGAACCGGCAAGAAACTCCACGGTTACTCTTTTAAAAAAATTGGTTTGTTTTTACAATATTTCCATGTTACAGTATTAGTGCTTAGATATGTGGGGACAACGTAGGCCCGACAATAAGTCGTAAGAAACTAAAAAAAATGTATAAACGAGAGAGTTAACAAATGTTAACAAGCGTCTAGAAATCTAGAAGCCCTACAATGTTCACACATTCACAAAACAATCAGTAAAAGAATCTATACAAAGGAAAAAATAAATAAAAATATATAACAAGACTAAATTTAACATGTGGCACAAATGTTGTTATCAGTGCTGTAACTATTCATAGCAAAGGGCTATAAAGATTATTGAAATCATTGTAAAAAGTCTAATTAAAAGAAGGAAAAAAAGTAAAAATGAGATTGAGAATAGTTAGAGACATCCACATATTTGTGCCGTTTATGAGCTACCAGGGAAGCCGCATGCGCAGAAGGAGCTAAAATTTTTATCTTCAACGTAGTCCTTGATTTTATAATATGCTTTTTTAATAATGACACGTTTGATGTAGTTTTTGAACTTTCCATCGGTCAATTCTATAACTGACTTTGGCAACTTGTTATAAAAGCGTATACTGTTTATAAGAAAAGACTTGCTAGTTTTCGTTAATCTGAATTTGGGTATTACAATTTCATGCTTACTGCGTGTATTTAAATTATGGAAATCGCTTCTAGTTTTGAAAAGCCCTCGATTTTTGCGTACATACAAAATACATTCCAATATATAAAGAGAAGGTACAGTCAGTATATCGATCTCTTTAAATTTTTCTCTGAGGGACTCTCGTGGACTCATTTTATAGATTGCGCGGATTGCCCTCTTTTGTAAGATGAAAATTGAGTCAACGTCAGCTGCTGATCCCCACAGCAGAATGCCATAAGATATAATACTGTGGAAATAAGCATAGTATACTAACCTAGCTATGGCTACATCAGTTAACTGCCTTATTTTCCTTACTGCATATGCAGCTGAACTTAACCGACCCGAAAGAGTTCTAATGTGCGCGCCCCACTGCAATTTTGAATCGATAGTAATCCCTTTTTTTTTTTTTTTTTTTTTTTTTTTTTTTTTTCGGCGGCGGGTAGTTGTGACAATAGGCACGAAAAAATTGCTCTTAATAAATTTTATTATTTTAATTTAAAATAAATAGTTTAAGTACATAATTTTATATGTATCACATTGTCTAACTATAGCTACCTGCTAGTTTTGTGTTATTCCGAAATTTCACTTATCATAACAAACAACCACAATGGAATCACTGAAAGGGTCGATGTCGGAGTTGATGGCGCAGTTTCACGCTAGAATGTCGAGGTTTGAGGCAGAACTGACCAGGACGTCCAACACTGCAACCAGCAACCCAAACGAATTAGCGGCTGACTATACATTGTTCAAGACCTTCGTGCTCCAGGCCCTTAACAGTCTCCAATGTCAAATTGAGGCGGTTGCTGGTGATTGTGATGCACTTGAGATGAGGAGTCGTCGAAAAATGCTCCTTATCCATGGTGTTGGCGAGGTGAGCAAGGAAGAGACGGCGCTGGTGGTTGCTGAGGTTGTGCGCGACAAATTGAAGCTGGAGGAGTTTTCTGCTGCTGCAATACGGAGGTGCCATAGAATGGGCAAAAGGGCCGGCACTGGCAAGCTAAGGCCCATTCTGGTGAAGCTGCAGAACGTGGACATCCGTGACAAGATCTGGTTTGCGAAAACCAAATTGAAAGGCTCTGGTATAACCTTATCAGAATTCTTGACCAGGTCGCGGCATCAGGTTTTCATGGCTGCACGTGAGAAGTTTGGCGTCACTAACTGCTGGACTAAACAAGGCTACATACATATTCTGGGGCCTGATGGGATCAAGCATCATGTCGTCACCCAAAGCGAGCTTAATTCTATCAGCGAGCCTAAGCTAGACACCGATAAACCAGAGGCAGTAGTGGCCAATAAGCAGGCCGCAGTCGCATTGAAGAAGAGGCGTGCTGCAGTCAATACTGTCTCCAAAAAGTGATCATCCATCTCCACTGTGAGCACCGTTCGGGTTATTTGTTTCAATTATCTTGTCTTTGTTTGTTTACCTTCTTACTTCATCTTATCTTTTTATTTATTTCACTGCTACCTTTATAACGTTAAATCTTTGTTACATTAATAACCTTGTCTCATAGCTTCTTACTTTTTTGTTGACAAATTGACAATAAATGCGTACGGCTGGGCTTTATGATCTGTCAATTGACTACAGTCAAATGTCAAATCAAGAGCTGCGTTCCAGTTCCTTATTTAGCTAAAATTTGGCGCATTTTTGTCTTAGCATACAACATTTTTCAAGTTTGTCCGAGAAGTTTATTTTTTGTCATAGAATTTGCGGATATTTACTATGTTTTCGTTTACTTTAATGCGATGCAATTACCCGAGCAATGCACTTCTATTGTATTTGTGTTTCTGTTTCTTTTTTTTCTTTTCTTTTTTGTTAACACATAACTGGCAGGTGGACGTATATTTTCTACCTACCTTAATTATTCTTTTTTTTTTTTATTTATTGTTACGTATTTTTATATATTTACCCTTTTTTATTAATATATATTTTATATTTACGTGGTACATAATGGTAGACACTGACAACGACAGCTTTATATCAGCGTATAGTGACAGCGACAGTTTTAGTAGTATCCCGTGTCTTGCTGACACGCTTGAGTCACAGTTTTCCGATGTTCCAAAGAATCTTAATGTAGTCCACATTAATGCTCAAAGTATTCCGGCCCATTACCATGACATGCTGGCGAATCTGGACTGTAAGAACATCCATGCAATCCTTGTTTCTGAGTCATGGCTAAAGCCATGCCTTCCTTCCACTTCCTACTCTTTACCCGGATACCAACTAATTAGAAATGATCGCACGGGCGGCGGTGGTGGCGGTGTTGCCATATATCTCCGAGCTAACATTCCTTTCACAGTTGTTCATATGTCATCACAGCCACCACCGCCGAACGCTGGCGAGCATCTCTTCTTGGAAGTTAATCTTCATCATTCGAAGATTCTGCTTGGTGTCTACTATTGTCCCTCTCTACGTATCAACTATTTTTCCTCTTTTGAAAGTCTACTCGTTAACCTTATTCCTTCTTACAGTCACACTATTATAATGGGGGACTTTAACACTTGTCTTCTCAAACAAGATTCAAGGTCATCATCACTCCAATCTATTTCACATTCTTGCAACTTGCCTCTCCTTCCTTTAAGTGCCACTCACCACTTTCCTAACTGTACTCCCTCGCTTCTTGATCTCATACTCGTTTCTTCAACTCAACATGTCGCTAAGCATGGACAATGTACAGCTGATGCCTTCTCCTATCATGACCTTTTATTCCTTTCATACAAAATTCGCCCTCCAAAGGCTAAGCCCAAGATACTCCTCCGGCGTAGTTTTGGTGGTATGAACCTTGAGAACCTGCGTGAGGATGCTGGCAGCATTGACTGGTCTGATGTCATTGCCGCTGAGTCAATTGATGGTAAAATCAGTTTACTCAATACCAAGCTTCTTCAGCTATACGACGTCCATGCACCTGTGCGGCCCGTAAAAATGAAGCACCTGCCGGCCCCGTGGCTGACAGACGATTTAAAAGACTTATTGAAGAGGAAAGCAGCAGCAAAGTCTAGATTTAAAAGCAGACCAAATTCTCTAACTCGTAAGAAATATGTTGCGATCCGCAATCGTAGCAATTTGGTGTGTAGGGATGCCCAACGCCGCCACATTCATAAGTCCGTTGATAACGGTGACCCAGCTAAAGTCTGGAAATTTCTAAGATCAATGGGAGTGGGAAAATCGCGCCAAGATTCTATTCCTAAAGATATAGATCTTGAATTGCTTAATCAACATTTTTCCACATCTTCTAACTTCAATGATACCATCAAAGCAAAAACGTTAAATGATCTTTCATCTATTCCCACTCCCGATTATTCACCTTTTGTCTTTAATCAGTTCTCCGATTGTGATGTTAAGAAGAGCATAGAATCTATCTCGTCTAATGCTGTTGGTAGTGACTGTATTAGCCGCAAGATGATACTCCCTATCCTTGACGAAATCCTTCCTGTCATCTCACATATCCTCAATCATTCCGTATCTAGCGGTGTTTTTCCCTCCTCATGGAAAGAAGCCCAAATTACCCCTCTTCCTAAGAAGCGCAATCCTGTCTCCTTCTCTGAATTCCGTCCTATATCCATATTACCATTTCTATCCAAAGTCCTTGAACGCCTTATCCATAACCAACTCAGTATTCCTATGCAAGAATCACCTCCTTAATTTTTTCCAATCCGGGTTTCGTCCAGGACATAGTACTACAACAGCTCTTGTTAGCATTACTGACGATATTAGACTTGGTATGGAAAATGGAAATCTGACGGTCCTTTCCTTATTAGACTTCAGCAATGCGTTTAACACCGTCGATTTTGACATCTTACTTGGCATACTCAGCTCTCTTAACATATCTCCAACGGCAATTGATTGGTTTCGTAGTTACCTGTGTGGCCGCCGACAACGTATTTGCATTGAAGGTTCTTCCTCGTCATGGTGCAATACTTCTGCAGGCGTACCACAGGGGGGCGTTCTATCTCCTCTTCTCTTCGCTATTTTTATTAATTCTATTTCCAATGAACTTCTCTCGTCCTACCACCTTTACGCTGACGATCTGCAAATATTTTCTCAAGCTCCAGTAGATGAATTGTCTGAGGCCGTTAACATAGTCAATCAAGATTTAGCTCGTATTTCTGAGTGGAGTTCGGCTCATGGTCTGCAGGTTAATCCAACGAAGACTCAAGTCATTGTTGTCGGCAGTCCTAGGTTGCGCTCAAGAATTAACTGGTCGCAGCTCCCCCGGATTGTTTTTGATGGCTTAGCTATTCCATACAGCGACTCGGTGAAAGACCTGGGTATTTTAGTTGACAAAGACTTTTCGTGGGGTCCTCAGCTGCAAGAAGTTAGTCGCAAGCTGTTTGCGTCTGCGGGGTCTTTACGCAGACTGCGCAATTTCCTTCCTACTGCCACTAAAACTGCGCTTGCCCAATCCCTTCTTCTCCCAATCCTCGATTATGCTGATGTCAGTTATTTAGACCTAACTGAAGTGCAGCTAGATAAGCTTGAGCGACTCCAAAACTTTTGCATAAGGTTCATATTTGGTTTACGCAAATATGACCATGTTTCTGATTTTCGTATTAAGCTCAAGTGGTTGCCAATCCGCCTTCGCCGGAATGCCCATATTTTATCATTACTTTACAGTATTCTGTTTATACCTACAACCCCCATTTATCTCAAAGAACACTTTAAGTTCCTTCATGACACACATTCAAGAAACTTGAGATCATCGGAAAATTTGAGACTTTCGATGCCTACTCATTCCACTAAGTTTTACGACAAATCGTTTACGGTCCAGGCTGTGCGATTGTGGAATGAGTTGCCCTTGTCAGTAAGACAAGCCCAGTCACTGGCTGCTTTTAAGAACCTGGTTAAAAACCATTTCCTTTCTCTATAACTTTTTCTATCATTATTCAACCCTTTTTTTTTCCATCTATGAATATGTGTAACACGTAATATTATATATGTATGTTTGTATATATATATAGTAATATAATTTTGTATGTATGTATTTAAATTTTTATGTAGCATTACACCACAGACTACCCCCTGTTTTATTTTAAGTTCTTTAGGTCCATCAAAAGGTTGTCTGGTAGATATCGCTGTCAGCGATAAGGCCGCCTTTGTACCCGTAGAAATAAGTATTATTGTAAAAGAGATGTGTAACTTAATTTTTTGGTGTACAATAAAGTATATTCTATTCTATTCTAATCCCTAAGAATAGAGTTTCCTTTATAACTTCAAGATTTTTGCCGTCAAGATTTAAATTTAAGTCACGTGGTGGTACATTTGGTAAAGAGAACTTCAGACATTTTGTTTTTTCGCATTCAGTAAAAGATTGTTAGCTACGAACCATTTAGATAGGACAATTAGACAGTAGTGGAGTATTTGTAGTAGAAGTCTTGAGAAAAAGAAAATTCACTTTGTTTGAATATAAATTGCACTTAGGCATGTCTCCAGACTACAAATTTTGCATTTTGAGTTTAGTTTAAGTATTATTTAGATTTTCCATTAAATTTGTCTCCTCAGTTTCGAAATTTCGAAACTGAGGAGTCCAATTTCGAAAGCTTATTTCAAAATTGAAAATGTACGAAACTGCATGCCCTAATGCTTACTGCGTGTATTTAAATGGGTTATTGGACGACTCGCCCGAATTTAACTCGCCCGAATCGGGCGAATTGTCCACTATTAAAAATATTCATTTTTCTGTGTCGATTCGCCCGAAGTTTATTTATCGACGCGCGACGGGCGAATTGACCACTCCAAAATTATTTAGTGGACGATTCGCACGAATTTGATTTTAGAGAACAAACATTATAAAAGTACAGTCGTGCTCACCCGTCTCGGTAATAATATGCAGAATTAATCGAAGTTAATAGATATTGAAACCAATTCAAACTACCAGGAGGCCAGAATCATGAAGAAGTATTTGCATAGCTAGAATCATTAGCGGTAGAGACTAACGGAGTACTAGGGCTTCAGAATCGAAAATCGCCCGGTACACTTTTTACCGCTCATGATTCCAGCCTAGCTTCCTCATGATTAATTTATTAGGAGTGAAGGATTTATAGCTTTAAATAGTCTATAAAAGCGGCGTGCGCGCCATTACTCGGTGTCGGTTCATTCGACCGACGTCGCTCGTGGCGAAAACATCATTCAAGGACCGTGAGACTTATATTTTTCTATTCTGTGTACCTATTGGTTACCTTTTTGATATTTATGTGCTAATTGTTTAAAGTTATCATTTGTGGTAACTAAGGTTAGTTATCAGTGATTGTTATTTTGTTCCTAATTAAAAATAAAGAGTTGTATGATTTTAGTTGTGTATCGCATTGTATTTTTTTTAAATGTCCCTGCTTCTGGTTTTTAAGAAAGAAAATTCCTCCTGGTACTTAAGTTAGTCTTTACCGGCACCGAAATCACCTGATAGCGTATATAGAGCTGTCTCTTTCATTTTTTTTGTAATGAATATTGTTGTCTCCCTCTTATTGTTTTTTCAAACAATAAGAGGGAGACAGCAATATTTGCTAATGATTCTAGCTCTGCAAATACTTCTTCATGATTCTGGCCTCCTGGTAGTTTGAATTGCTTTTCTAGTTTCTAGTACAATATCTATTAACTTCGATTAATTCTGCATATTATTACCGAGACGGGTGAGCACGACTGTACTTTTATAATGTTTGTTCTCTAAAATCAAATTCGGGCGAATCGTCCACTAAATAATTTTGGAGTGGTCAATTCGCCCGTCGCACGTCGTTAAATAAACTTCGGGCGAATCGACACAGAAAAATGAATATTTTTAATAGTGGACAATTCGCCCGATTCGGGCGAGTTAAATTCGGGCGAGTCGTCCAATAACCCATTTAAATTATGGAAATCGCTTCTAGTTTTGAAAAGCCCTCGATTTTTGCGGACATACAAAATACATTCCAATATATAAAGAGAAGGTACAGTCAGTATATCGATCTCTTTAAATTTTTCTCTGAGGGACTCTCGTGGACTCATTTTATAGATTGCGCGGATTGCCCTCTTTTGTAAGATGAAAATTGAGTCAACGTCAGCTGCTGATCCCCAGAGCAGAATGCCATAAGACATAATACTGTGGAAATAAGCATAGTATACTAACCTAGCTGTGGCTACATCGGTTAACTGCCTTATTTTCCTTACTTCATATGCAGCTGAACTTAACCAACCCGAAAGAGTTCTAATGTTCGCGCCCCACTGCAATTTTGAATCGATAGACATTTGGTAAAGAGAACTTCAGACATTTTGTTTTTTTCGCATTCAGTAAAAGATTGTTAGCTGCGAACTATTTAGAGAGGACTATTAGACAGCAGTGGAGTATTTGTAGTAGAAGTCTTGAGAAAAAGAAAATTCACTTTGTTTGAATATAAATTGCACTTAGGCATGTCTCCCGACTACAAATTTTGCATTTTGAGTTTTTTTAAAGTATTATTTTGATTTTCCATTAAATTTGGCGCATAAAATGTAATGGCGTAAAACATTATAAGTAAATGTTTTTGTTTTGTTGTGCACTTATATGTTGTCCTCATGTGAAAACAAATCTGTGGCATTTAAGTTTGTTTTAAGAAAACCCTATGCGTCAAGCTCGCTTGTGTCTTTAATCTGTCATAATGAAAATCGTATTTCAACTGTTAGTGTATTCTAATGTTAATTCTAATGGTCATCATCGACCGTCATCACGAAACCGATTTCCTTGAAATACTTTTTTCAGCATGAGCTTGATTCCGAAAACCATTTTTAACATCTTCCGGTCGTGTTAGAATAACCAAAAGATCATAAATTATGGCTTGGTGTAAAGATTGGTGAAATATAAAACAAATGAATAGCAAAGATGGTGTCTTTAGGTACATCTCGGCCTCATGTAAATGCAGCACGCCAATATCATTATGTTTACAAGGAACACTCATTGTAAACATAATATTATTGGCCTTAATTGATCAAATAAGGCCGATAACATTATGTTTTGTCAATTCCAAGAGACCAGCATCGGAAAATGTAGATGGCTGGCGAACGCCAAAGCGGCCGGCTGTAGCCAAACACTCCAAGTTTGATATTACCCGAGACATTCCAACGCGGAACAAATTCCAGGATCTTCCAGTAGATGGAGTCGCTAAATCTTCTGGGAATGAATATTACTTGAAAGCAACTACCAAAGTAATGAAGACCGGGCATATTCCACCTATCATCCTGGACATGAAGACCGACTGGACACATGAGGCTTTAAAACGCCAAATTACACAACTGACAAATCGCTTTCACCTCCAATATAGAAATGGTGGCAAGGTGGCCATTATTTGTCACACTACTGACGGGCACCAGGCGGTTAAAGATGGGCTAAGACTTCAAAATGCCTCTTTTGTTACTTTCACCAGAAAAGATGAAAAAGTACCGAAATCTGTGATTCACGGTCTTCCGGCGTATGTTGAAGAGGATTTACCAGAGGAACTGGAAAAACTTGGTTTCGGTGGAGCGTCAGTGAAACCCCTTAAGTCCCGCAGTGGTGACAATCCTTGTCCACCCTTTCTGGTGCAGCTGGAAGCAGGAGCTGATATATCTAAGTTTCGGCAAATAAAATACCTGTGTAGCTGTGTGGTGACCATCAGCAAATTCAAGCCTAATCGTTCTCATGGCACCCAATGCTTTCGCTGCCAGGAGTTCGGACACGCATCCAATAACTGCAACAAGCCTCCTCGCTGCGTAAAGTGTGTTGTTCCACATGCAACTGCTGTTTGTCCTAAGACTGACCGTGCAGAGCCTGCTCATTGCTGTAACTGCAATGAAGCTCACCCAGCTAACTACAGGAAGTGCAGAATACGACTGGCGTACCCGGACAGCATCGAAAAAAAGAAGGCCTTAGAGCGTAAGCCCGTACCTTTGATACTGCAACCGAAAACGATCCCATCGGCAATTCCTTCAAGTCTGATGTTCCGTCCAACACCAACATGGCCTACTGTAGGAACTAACAACGTGGTACCAGCAAAATCCTAGATTCAGGTCGATCACCTTACGACTGACCTCAATGATGAGACCACCAAGGATATGCTTGACATTTTGCTAGCTTTAGGAAACATAAAATCCCAATTTGCTGCTTGCACGTCCTGGTTAGAAAAGGTCATGCTTATACTCACTCATCTCGGTAAACATGTCTAATTCTGCTGAACTTTGCCTATTATCTTGGAACTCCGATGGAGTTCGTTTGAAACAAAATGAACTGCTCGATTTGGCGGTGAGTGTTTTATCTGTCGATATTATTGGTATTTGCGAAACTAGATTAACCTCAAACGTAGCTTTAAACACGCCTGGTTTCACCTGTTACCGCCAAGATAAGCATCACTCTGGTCGTGGGCAGGGAGTTGCTATTCTTGTAAAAAACGATCTGGAACATACGGTTCTAACTGTCCCTAACACTATAAATATTGAAGCTATCGGTATAGTTGTCAAAGTGTCAGGAATTGAACATACTGTCTTATCCGTTTATCAGTCACCTAACCTAGCGCTGCTTCGTAGTGACCTTGAGCTACTGTTTGGCTTGGGTTCCCATGTTGTCATCATGGGAGACTTTAATGCCAACCACTCTCACTGGCTCAGTAGCTATACAAACACGCGAGGCAGAACACTTTTTAACCACATGCTTGAATCAGATTACGTCATACATACTCCAAACTTACCTACTCAAGTTAACTACTGCCCCAATCGCAGACCAACGAGCCCGGACTTGGTGCTGTCCTTAAATGTTAATTATATTAGTGAGGTTGAAACCATAACAGCCCTGTCATCTAACCACTACCCCTTATTCTATACTATTGGAGGTACGTTGTGTCGTAAGCCAAAAACTCGTTACTTCAGATTTAATTGCGCAAATTGGCATGAGTATCGCTTCCACCTCAATAAAAATATTATGATAGTTCTAAGACTTTCAACTCGGAAAAGGAAATTGATACTGCCATTTTTCATTTGCAACAAACTATTATTGATGCTAGAGACTCATCCATACCGTCTACCACTGCTGTATATAGCGATTCTTCCACAAAACTTCCTAGGTACATTAAACGCTTAATCCGCTATAAAAACTATTTGCGTCGTAATGAGCGGAAACTGCCCAGTGGTAACTTAAGAAGAAGCAATCGCAGTAATATAAACATCCTTCAAACATTTATAAATACAAATATTCAAAATTATGTCGATAGCGTATGGAATGCTAAACTGGCAAAAGTCGATAATCCCAGTCAAGATATTTGGCGTCTGACTAAGTCCCTCAAACCTAGACCTACCGATATACCCCCCCTTAAACTCTCAGATGGGTCCCTCACGACTAGCACGGTTGATCAGTGTAACGCTTTAGCAAACGCGTTTTCCGAAAACATGAGCCTTACCACCAGCTGGGCTTGTGACTCTAAACTCCAGGATGAGGTATCCAATTCTATGTCTATCTTAAATACCTATAAACTCACTTCTGATTCTATAAAGCCCTTAAGGCCATTTGAGATTCGAAAAGCGCTGAGAAAACTGAAATCCCGTAAATCTGCTAGTCATGACGAAATCCACAACTTGCTCCTGAAAAACTTGCCACAGAAAGCGATAGTTTACATTACAAAAATTTTCAATGGTTGTTTTGGTCTGGGTTATTTCCCAAATATCTGGAAAAAAGCTAAGATCATACCACTTAAAAAACCCGGAAAAGACAGTACCTTACCTGTGAATTACCGCCCGATAAGCCTGTTACCTTCTGTTGGCAAACTTTTTGAATCCCTAATTTATACCAGACTATTAGGTGCCACAAAGCAGTCTCTGATCCAGGAGCAGTTTGGTTTTCGTGCTACTCACTCAACTGCTCAACAGCTGGCTAGGGTGACTGAACACATATCCCATCACTTAAACCTCAGACAATCCACAGGTATGTTTCTGCTCGATATAGAAAAAGCATTTGATACCGTGTGGCACGATGGCCTGTTGCACAAGTTACTCACATTGGAGGTGCCTATGCCTCTCATTAAACTAATCCAGTCGTACCTCGCGGATCGTACATTTCTTGTTTACATCAGGGAAACCTCATCATCACCCCATAAAGTACCAGCAGGCGTTCCGCAAGGCTCGATTATCGGGCCCTTTTTATTTTCTCCTGTTCATAAATGATATCCCTATTCAACCTCGAACCAAATTAGCTTGCTTTGCTGACGATACTGCCTCTTATACCTCTTCGGAGGATACAGATCTCATAATAGGTCGTCTACAATATTCAATCGACTTACTTCTTGATTATTTCAGGAAATGGAAACTCAAAATAAACGAAGGTAAGACGGAAGCTATATTTTTCTCTCGAGCTAGGCAACCCCCCTTAAATACTCTAAAAGTTGCAGGCCATAAAGTACCTTGGAGAACTTGTGTGCGTTATCTTGGAATCAAAATGGATAGTCGACTAAATTGGACCAAACATATATCAGAATTACGAGTTAAGGGTGCCCAGGCACTTGGTGCTTTAAACCCTTTATTGAATCGAAAAAGCAAATTAAGTAGCAGTACTAAGCTTAGGATTTATACTACACTTGTCCGTCCGTGTATTACATACGCTTGTCCTGTTTGGAGTAGCACATGTCTATCTAACCACCAATTATTGCAAGTCATACAGAATAAAGCCGTTAAAATGTCCTATAATACTAAATTTAAAACTAATCTCAAGAAACTTCATAAACAAATTAAACTTCCTTTACTATTCAATCATATAATTAAAATATCATCTAGATTTTATAATAAGAATAAAATTAATACTTCCAACCCCTTGATCACAAATCTATGTTCATCAACATTAGATAAGCTACCATATATCGATAGATACGGCACTTACCGCCTACCGCATCACTATCTTTTGTTCCCACCAGCTGAGGTGCGAGCGACCAGCGGCTTGACCCCTGAGAGGCTCGCTGCCGCCCCGGCCCCGGCCGCTGTAGCACCGGAGCGCGGGCGGCAGGGAGGTTCCGACCGCTGATCGTTAACTGGTCACGCGGCTGCTAGTTTTCTACAGTTACCGTGCGATCAGCTGATATTTATTCTAAATTATACTTTTAGTTACTTAGGCATACCTACATGCAAGCAGCAAAATTATGTGTTCTAAATAATTTGTAAAACTGTTAATAAGTTACCATAATAATGTAGTTGAAAGTTAATGATATAATCAGCTCCTGTTAAAATCATTGCCATAAACTTTGAAAGGTGAATTTTGTAGCCTCATAAAGTGTTCTGTGTTACTATGTTTTAATGTGTCTTAGGGTAAGTGCATTTTTGTAAAATTTTATTTATAAATAAAGATCTTTGAAAATGAAAATGAATGATCAAATAAGGCCGATAACATTATGTTTTGTGTGATCACAAATGTCACGTTTCCATCATCAGACAGCTAGCATTCAAATATCATTTCATAACAGACCACCGAGGTATTTTGAAATCAATCATTCGATCGTGCCCCTCAATGTTAGCGGCTACGTGGTCTGCTACCTATTGCGCGATGCATAGGCCATATCCTGGTGTATTGGTAAATATTGCTCGAAATAACTGCGCAGGCAGCGACTAGGCACGCCAGTACTAACAAACTTTTTTATTCAAACTGGTTTTATAAACAAGCTTTTATCTTAAAAAATGCATTGTTATGAGAAACAAATGCGTGTGAAAAAAATCAGATTAATCAAGTACCGGAACGTGGGTCTAATATGACTTGCTAGCTTTAATTCCATTGATTCAGACACTAGGATAGGTGAAACTATATAAAATCGTGTTAAATTAAATATCGTGTGCGCGCGAAGTGTGCTGCTGTCAAAGATATAGTTAAAATTGTCACGAGCCGTTAGTTTCAATGGGCAATCGATGTCACTCTCTGACGCGCTTGATTTGTATGTACTCGGCTTTCGGGGTGTGGGAGTAGTATTAGCAAAACCATTTATTATCTATCATTCAGATGGCTTCTCTGTGGTGAACGCCGAATAATTGATCATCCGGAAAATGTCTATAAAATAAATTATTTTTATAGTAATATTATAAGAACTAGGATTTTCTGGCTAAGTGATATCCACCACATGTGCCGAAGGTCAAACAATGATTGCAGAGGTAGGTCTT
This sequence comes from Anorthoa munda, assembly GCA_945859665.1. NCBI lineage: Eukaryota > Metazoa > Arthropoda > Insecta > Lepidoptera > Noctuidae > Anorthoa > Anorthoa munda. The sequence continues at coordinate 1,716,747 of OX243907.1, read as the reverse complement.
CTCGATGTATTTTTTTTGTCTATTCAGTTCAAATTTCAAAAAACTGAAGTGACAAAAATATTAAAAGACAGACTCGCGAGGTCTACAGCTCACAGAGCCACTAGTTTAAATTAGTTACTCCAATGCACTCTCTTGTCAATTATCTGCAATGAAATTAATATAAGTCGGCGAAGCTCGCAACCGATCTGCATAAATTCTTGTACATTTTGTTGCCAAATCAAATCCCTAAAGGAATGAAGCTACTCAAAGCTTGCTTGTTACTTAGAAAATGTTTGGTCCTATTATTTCAGCATATTTTTTTTTAATTAGAATCGCAAGTTAATAATTCAATGTTGCTTTAATTTATAAAAAAAATATTTTCATTTATTTTTTGGGGCAATCCCTCAGCACTTTTTCCAAACCAATGCAAGTTCTGAAAGCCAGAATCAACAGTGGTGGTTGCGGACGGCGAGTAATGGGTAACTCGCCGTCCGATTTGGACCAGGCCCGAGTCGACGACTCGTAGTGTTCCTCGCGCGGCTCAAAGAGATATCAGCAAAAACTGACGGGGTCCGCTAGGGCCGATGCCTGCCTGGGTCGCGGATAAATTTGAAAGAGAGTTACCGCGGCCCTGGTACAAGCAACTGATGGATCACGTGTGGGTTTTAGTCAGTAAAAGTCTGACTAAAACCCACATCACCCAGGGCGAGGAAAGTCATTGAATGATTTAAGAAACAAAAAAAAAATCGTAAAATTTAAGTAATATAGAGATTTTCTCACGTTCACTCAGCGTTAAAAATCCGCGTCCATGGTCTCTCGTAATAGTCCTTGCAGCACGCCGCTGAACTTGAAGATCGACCAAAAGTACGCCAACGAGTACCGGTATGGTCTTAGTACGAACGGTCCAGTATACTTTGCATAAGAATATCAAAGCTAAACGCTGACTTTGAAATAATTTACGTCGTACTATGTCCTATGGTGGGCGTATCGGCCCAAACAGGTGCCCTTTTTCACATACAACCCAAATAAGTAGCCCCATAAATATTCTTTGCTTTTTCACCGACTATTTTAATAATAAGATCTATAAAAGCAAAATTTCTCTCCAACAACAGACCAAGATAGCACATGGACTGCTTCCTTTTTACGAGAAAGTTATTAAATTTAATAGTAGGACACGATTTAAGATTACCTTTCAGAATGAGTTGATAGGTTTTGTGCGAGCAAAGGTCAGGCGGTTTCGATTGCCCCACTGTGATATTCATTGTAGGAAGGTTTTCAGCCAGATTCTAAAGTAAACTATTATTGTAATAAGGGAAAATTGTTTGTTGTTTGTAGAAGATCTCTGAGAGTACAGATCCGATTAATAAAATGTTGTTACTAATACTAACTACACTATCGCTAAATGTCATTCCTTAAATCTTAAAGATAGATAAATATCAAATTATGATTGACCCTTTTAGTTGGTATACATAGCGACATATTTATTTTTTATTATTGATAAACTCGCGCTTGACCACTCCCCGAAATGTAACTGATAAAAAACCGACAGGCTGGCAACTCGGCGCCAGTGTTCAAGGCTCTGGAGCCTAGACTCGACCAGTATTTCATTGCCGATGAGCCTGTCGGCCCGTTTTTTGATTGACTTTAGTGCATCCAACTGGTACTTGGAAGATCCGTCCCAGAGATGAGATGAGCTACACCGAGCATCGTACTGGTGCACGGCTAGGCCGCTTGGCGGTACGTCTTTGCCCGGTGGGTGGCCGCAAGCCTTCGGCCGGTACCTATCACCAGTTAATGTCACCTGATTAGCACTACCCGGGGGCCTCGTGTATGGAATCGTATGGGGTGCTCTCCTACGGACGAGAGTGACTCAGCCCCCAACTTTCAAGCATTCTGAATCCGTATTTCTCATCATGCAGTAATACGGATTCTTAATGTTTGAAATCCAGAAGTTCTGACGTGATATTTGTTTGTGCTGGCCCTCTGGAGAGTTTTCAACCCGACAACACAAAATAAAAGAAAAAAGGAATTACAGAAACGTACAAAACAAGATATATTTATTTAACAATGCCAACACGGCGAAGTTTTGCAAGTTAAATAAGATTTGTGTATGTTCGTGATTCAAACTAGGAAAAACAGGAAAATATAAGAAAAGTCAATTTACTTTCTGAATGAAGTTTAATAAACAATATGATTGGGTACAAGTTAAAAGTTTTGTTGATTGTGTTGAAGTTTGTAACGAAAGGTAACCCAGTCCTTTAACATAACTGGTGAAATGTACAGGTGCGCCTTTTCTTAGTGCTCGTTTCTGGAGGCGCGGGGCGAAGCGCTCTTTAAGAGTGTTCACGGAAAAGCGATTTTTCGCAGCACCCACGGCTTCGCACGCGCCTAAACGAACATACGGCGATACCCGCTACTGCACCCAAAGCGGCACGCAGTTTTGCTTGGCAATCGCACAAGGCAGATGTGAGCCACCGTCAGCAGTAAAGTACGACATCATTAATTTTGTTAGAAGATAATTCCGCCGCGTGCGCAACCGTGTGCGCCACGCGACCGCTTCGCGTGCAACGCTACACGCTAGAAGCCCACCGCGGGTGCAGTAGCGGGCACCGCTACTCTTACTGCCGCATGCCGCCACCGCCTCTCCGTGACCCGAAAAATATATACGACGCGCCGCGCGACTCGCTTCGTTTCTAAAAACGTGACTTTACGGGGAATACAGGCATGATGTTATGTTGTTGTAAAACCTTGTTGGGTGCTGGGATCTTAGACCGGCACGTTTTTTATTTGTAGATGGCTCGTGTTTGACTACTATCTCACCTGATGGTAAGGGATGATGTGGTTGGGAAGCACGCATGCCTAGAAGCAACCTCCCTTGATTTAAAGACCCCAGGTAATTGTGTGATTGCGCCATAGGCAGGCGGGATTTCGGCATTTTAGGCATCGTGGCGGTTGCCTCAACGACGCCTTCTTCTCCGTGTGGGGCCCTGCCGCTCAGAGGCCCACGCAGGGCACTCCTCGAGCGTGTGCTGTGCAGAGTCAAGGTCGCCTCCGCAGTGGTGGTCTCTCGCCCAATCTTATTCAGCTACTCATCGAAGCAACCGTGCCCGGTGAGTACCTGAGTGAGCCTGTAAGAGATGCGTTTTAACCTAACCTAACCTAATGTATATTCTATCGTACTTTTAATTCTATCTAAAGCAAAAAAAAATATGCTGTACCTCTTGATACTTTAACAAGAATATGTTTTTGACGATTTACAAAGAAATAACCGGAAGGCATCATGTTTGCCCGACTTGGACAAAGGCCGAAAATTCTTACTTACACAAAAAGGTATGTGCGTTTTAACGGTTTCCTTAAAACGCTTTCGGGCATCACAATAGATTAAAGGATTTGTTCGTTTAAAGCGAGACTTATTTGAAATCAAGAAGCGTACCGGGAAATTCTTTGTTCGATAGCAAGGATAATAAAAATTAATGAAAAGCCTTTGTACAAGATATATAAAAAAACCTTAGTACAAGATGAATACAAGATACATAATAAAACACATTCTAAGATATTCTTAGAAGAGTAACTAATAATTCGGTGGAGTAACAGTAACATTTGCGCGATTTCTGTGTAAAGGGTCCTAGTATTAAGAATAGTGTAAGTAAACTTAATGACAATAGATAACTTATACAGTAGGGACTTTTAAATATTGCATTATTAGTACAGGGGGGTGACCATAAGCTCTTAGAGCAAGATTATTTTTTGAGTGTGCGTAAGGAACAGATGTATATAAGTTTTATACAGGACAGATGTATATAACTTGTATACATCTGTCCCTTTTTTCCAGTCGTACCATGATATTTTTGACACCACGTCATGGTACGGGGGCTGGAACGGAATTTGGTCGTAAAGCCGCGTTTTATGCTGCAAGCAACACATGCATGCATGTTTAACTACATACATTGCAGGGTTCGATCAAGCAATTAACCACATTATACCCCGGTAGCTCGTAAAGTAATGTGACTTGCATGCGAGTTGTTTGCAGGTGGAAACGCGGCATAAAATGATCGCTATTTATGTCAAGATACTGCTCCATGGTTCGATTCCCAGGAAGAGCAAAGAGTTAGTACTAGATTTTATGATTAGAAGAGTTCAGATTTGGGCTTGGATAAGGGCAATAGGCCCGTCACACTCAATCATTACGAAATGCTCAAGTTCCTACTACTTAAACTACTCTGCCTTGCGAAGAATACAGAAGCACAAATATGTTATGTAAACGATTTAAATTCATTCTGAAAACGAGGAATAAGTGACTTCCAAAATAAAATAATTTTAATTTTTGTCATGGAATTTCTAAGATACTTTATCGTACCCAAGCCAACAAATCCCTTTGTAGTACACATAATCGTGGTATAATAAACAATTACTGCCAACATAATTTCCAGTTTTCAAACAGTTATAATAAAGCCGATAATAAAAATTAAAAAAAAATGTGTGTATTATTATGTTGTGGTATTCGCTATTAATTACATAAGTTATATTAATTTAACTGAAGAACATATCCTGAAGCTCCAAGTTAAAATTAGTCAAAAGCTGTCAGAGAACCCAATTATGGGTTAAGCTCGCCTTTGTATATAAGTTTTCCTTTTGTATTTGTAATGTTTGTTTTGTGTACAATAAAGAATATGAATATGAATATGTATAAAATACGAGTATATTATACCGTAGAATTAAATTTCCTATGGGCTCTTTGGTTATTGGCTACGTGCTTCTAGGGATAGTTCTACGATACTCTGTTTTATTACCATATACATCACAAAATGCATCATCATCCTCGTTTAAAATGAAAGACGTCCACTGCTAAACACAGGCCTCAGAGACCTAATATCGCCACCTCGACCGGGCCTGTGAATCTTGCATCCAACGGATTTTCGCACAGTTAACCAGGTCATCGGTCTACCAAGTGGCATGCCTTCCAACGCTGCTTCTTTCGGTACACAGTCGCTACTCCAGAACTATTCAGCACCATCGACCATCCGTACTGCAAGCAATGTGCCCTGCCCACTGCCACTTAAGTTTGTCAATTTTTCAGGTTATAAATCAATGAATTTTGAGACTTATTAATTATACAAAAATCTTATTAAAGAGAGACTTGATTAAACGCAACGCGTGTTTTCTCTCTCCATTTCTCTTCGTGTCGCTAATCTCATCCGAAACTTACGCCTGGAGTGATTGTGGCTTAGAAATCAATTCGACACAGATTTACTTTCGCTTCCTTGTTCTTTTATTTTAGTATCTCGGAATTTCAAGTTGAGATTTTAATCCCGCAATTTATTTGAGAGTAATGTGTCTTGAGAATGTATTTTTACTAGTTGCCGCCTGCGGCTCCGCCCACGTGTAGTCGGAATTGTGCCAAAAGAACCTTCTACCTGAAAGTATGCTATGTGTTAATCCAGTTAACAAAATATTTGTGAGCTAAATTTCATCCAACTATTTACAACAACTACTAATTGAAATGATAAAATTGACTTTGATACAAACATCCACCCATCCATCCTTATTCACAAACTTATATTTTTTTTTATATTAGCAGGATTGTTTTAGAAAGTTACAGGACAGTTAAATGTTGTGATTTCTTTAAATAGTCTTTTAAAAGTAGTTAGTGACTGCGTTTGTTTGTTGAAAATCTTCAACAACATTATAAACTGCTCAGATATTTTATCCAAATTTTATTTTAATACCCCTGTGAAGTCAAAAAGATTTAATCCACCTTTGCAGGTTTCATCAGCCTCCACAAATTATAGACAGAATTCGTATATTGTGCGGGCAAGTAGACATTTTAATGGGTTGTGTAAGCAGCACGATATTGATCCATTTCTAACTAGTGTGTCTTCAGTCAGGAAAGGCTTGAGCCAAAACTGTTTTCAATCAGTTAAATGCAACGTAAAGGTTGTTGTGTAGTGTGAGCAATATGTTAGTGATTATTATATAAGTTATTTAGTAGTCTTGTTTGGCGATCTATTGTTATAGACGTCTTCTGAAGTGTCCATAGTTATTAAGTAATATCCAATATTTTATAAGTGAAGACTTTTAATTGGCTGATTGTCAAATTTACTGCTCTTGTTCTGTTAATTTTAAGCTGTAAGTTTTCCATGTTATCTAAATAAATAAATAAATAAAAGCACTAAAGAATCTTGAATTTATCTGCACGATATGGTTCGTTTATATGCTTCGTTATTGATATGTTTCGTTTTAATGGAGAAGAATGGGCTCGAGTCTTATTGAAACACTAAATTTTGACAAAAGAAGGCGTTACACTGTACTTAAATTATGATGTCTCAAATTCTTCAAGCTTTGAGAAAAACATCTAATTTATTAATATTGATATGCTTGTTTGTAATCTCACCTGATGGTAAGCGACGATGCAGTCGACGATGGAGCACGCTAACCTAAAAGCGCCCTGCACACGTAAAGCTCGGAACGTAGGATACAGCATGCACCGTTCTATCCCTCACTCCGAAACGTACAATTAGACGCGCGGAATTGGCATGTCGACGCAAGCGCATGTCTCATGGTTTTGTGCGTGCATCACGTGTGGACGCCAAATAAACCGGTTAGTCCCCCTATGCTCTAGTCCATCTTTGCTCGACTCGAAAAATACCTTCTACAAAGTTTCGGTATGCACGCAATTCTTTTAATATTACGTCAACAATGGAAAGTACAGTTGCAAATGAAAGTGTTTGAATTCAAATAAATTGAGCAGGTACTTGAAAAATATTGAAATTAAACTAAAAATATCAACATTTTAGATCGAAATATTTATATTGCCGTAGTAAGTAGTATTGCCGTAAGACAAGACGTTTCGTTTTCATAGTTCTATGGAGTGGATGGACTTTATTTTTTAGTTGAATGACGTGACGTGTTGAGTGGAGACGAGGTTTGCAGTTTGATCCGCAGTTGGGACGTATGTATGCAGGGCGCTAATCGCTCTTGAATTAAATACCTGAACAATAGGTTACATAGTGATAATAATTCTCATTACTATTAATTTCAATAATTGAATTTCAACTATATGGACATTCAATGTAATCAATAATAATCTTATATGGCCACAAATAATATCCAAATAGGAGAGAATTTCAATAAATGTTTGTACGGAAGGTTTAACCTCGAACGCGAAAAAATGGAGAATAACGAAAAGTAATTTTGGATTCCTGAAATAAATATGATTCTGCCTACAGTATTTTCTTATTCATACAAAGCTCTTTGAAATAAAAACCTGAACACATGAGTTTGTGAGGCCAAAGTCTGACAGTTCAATTACCTAAGAGATTGGTAAACTACTGGCAGATTTTATCTGTCACTTTACTTAGTTTATTTTTATGTAGGTACCTAATATTCTAGAATTCATTCATTCATATTAATTATGGAGGGGGCTAGGTTGATACCTAGCCTATAACGTTGATACGTTAATAGCGAGTACGTCATTCACATTCGGTTTGCCGGCGACAAAGTGGTCATGGCTGAGAAAATGGAGGGCCTCAGTATAATGCTCTATGACCTCAGTAGAGCTTCCGAAAGAGTGGGTCTTAAAATGAACCTGGACAAAACCAAAGTCATGGTGAATGCCCATGTAACGCCCACTTCTATCAAGATCGGAGATCTACACTCGAAGTTGTAGACAATTATGTCTACCTGGGACAAACGGCCCACTTGGGTAGATCTAACTTCGAGAAAGAGGTCAACCGTCGAATCCGAATCGGCTGGGCGGCGTACACAGGCGGATTTTCTAAACAAAATTGGACTAAACCTTTTTATTGTTTAAAACGTTCAAAAAGTCGTAGGAATTATTGAAAAAAACATGAGTAGCATATTAAAGCTTTATTTAACTTTTTAATATTTTTAACTATTATTCATTTTTAAATATCCATATCTACTAGTTAAACACTTCTATTATTTTGGTTATTAATTTATTTAAGGATCTATCTTGTAATGTTTTCTCGAAATATCACAGTAGATGAACCTAAAAATAAAGGAAAAATGTAATACAAAAATGTTATTATTATATTTAATTAGCTAATAAAAATTCCCCGACCTATGTAGGTAAGGTACCAATTATTTTTTTATTTTTTTTATTTCATAAGAACTTTCTCCTAACAATAACAAACACAACAAAAAGAATAAGCGAAATCGGTCCAGCCCGTCAGTTTTTTTATATTTTTTTATATATATTTATATAAAGATCGGAATAAAAATAGAAGAAGTCGGCTTCTAATGAATTTGTAACTTTTTGGATTAATGACATCTATTTTTACATAAAACTTTGCAAAATAAAAAATTGGAATATAAACAATTTTAAATAGTGTAGTCAGGGTACTTTACACAAAGAAAACTCCAACTATTCTGCGTGTAAACTGTATATTAAGTATAACGAACAGTACAGGAAACTAGTGTGATCTTAACATAACAAAGAACTTATACTACATAGGGATTACAGATACAACAATGGCCAGCACGCGAGGTGCACGAAAACGTCAGTATCGCGGGGCGCGTGCGCGTGTCTTACGAATACGATTGCCCGTGACGTACTGACATGGCGTCTCGGGCGTCATGGATAGTGTTGTGCCAACCGTAACTAGTCACGTAACCGGGCTGGCACACGACGAACTCTAGAAGTGCGGGGAGTCGATTTTACTAGGGATGGGGGTCGCGATATAATAGATACATTCCTCCAGGTTCACAATCCACGATTAAAGATACTCCTTTTTTTAAAACCTTGATTTTAAACTTTGTATTAAAAAGTAACAAATAAAACATTCGTTAAAAATATTATACAAACTGAAATTGGATTAAAGAAATCCTTAAGATTCGAAAAATAAAGTCGTGTGTGACTGTTATGGCTAACTTCATAATTTGAGTTTTGTCCACAAATATGGGCAAATCCGCCTGTGTGTGGCGGGAAGCTGCGCGGTATCTTCTCGTCCAATTTACCGCAGTGTCTCAAGACAAAAGTCTATGACCAGTGTTTGTTGCTCACAATAGGTCTTATCAGAGAGCTTAAAGTCACCCAAAGAACAATGGAGAGGGCTGTGCTCGGAGTTTCCTTGCGTGATTGCATCAGAAATTAGGATATCCGCAGGAGAAACAAAGTTACCAACATAGCCCGAAGAATTGCAAAACTTAAGTGGCAGTGGGCAGGACACAATGCTCGCAGAACAGATTGCCGATGGAGCCAAAAAGTTCTAGAATGGCGACCGCGAACCGGAAAACGAACGGCGTGGGAAGGCCAGGTCCTACAAGGTGGACCGATGACCTGATTAAGGTTGCGGGAATGCGAAGGATGCGAGACGCACGGGATCGGTCAATGTGGCGACGCCTGGGGCAGGCCTATGTCCAGCAGTGGACATCTTTTAGCTGAAATGATAATGATGATGATGAATATTCTAGAATCAATCTATCTAGAACGTTTTTCCAACTATGTTGGGATCGGTTTCCAATCTAACCAAATGCAGCTGCGTACCAGTATTTTACACGGAGCGATTGTTTATCTGACCCCCACAACTCAGTTACTGGGTAACACGATGCTCCTTTGCAAGACTGGTGTCAGATTAACTTCTGACTACCGTATCAATTACTGTGAAGGTCTATAAATTACAGACGGGACCAACGACGTAACGTGCTTTCAGAGGCACAGAGGGGTTTCAGTTTGTAATAGATGGTCAGTGGTCACCCATCTATGACCAGACCGCAGTAAGCGTTGCTTAGCCTTATGATCGACCCGTGCGGTTCTTATTACATGGCCACGAGCTCTTCAATATAGAATAGAATACTCTTTATTATGTACACCATATCAATATAATTCTTGAAGATTCTATGGAAAATCTCTTACACGAGGCAGATTTTGTAAAACCTTGGGAAGTAAAGATTATGTTTTTCAGGTTCTCCTTTCAATTAAGATTCCTTGAATTATAATTACACGTGCCAATTAAACTAATGCCTTGAAATTCTAAACGAAAGTAAAAATGATTCATTATAGGTACAGGAATACATTACAGTTATATAATGTTCTCACCCTGAACTCAGGCAAAACTATGTACATGCCCTTTTATACAAGAAGTCCTTATAAACCCCCAATAGAACTTACCCTTAAATCTCACTCTATTCATCCCCACCCAACAAATGTCACAACATGTAATTGCCCTTGTCTGACCAGGCAATCGGAGGTTAAATATTTGGGTGCCATACTGGACTCATCGCTGAACTTCAGTGCACATCTATCATTACTCCAATCCAGACTGAGAAAACTCATCTATGTGTTCAAGAATTTACGGTGTGTGGCAGATATTTTTATTTTGAAAAAGGTTTACAGGGCACTTTGTCAATCGCTTCTAACTTACTGCATTTCATGTTGGGGCGGAGCTGCCAAAACCACTTTGCTTCCACTTGAAATAGCACAACGGGCAATTCTAAAAGTTAGCTCCTTCCGACCCATAGATTATCCCACACATCTTTTATACCAGTCATGGAACCTACCGACCGTACGCCAACTCTACATCATAACTACAATCCTAAAGCAACACTCCCTTACCCTTCTTGACAGGAATATTCTTCATAAGCGACGTCGAAATGCTGTAGTTCCCCAGTCCTTTCAATTTAAACATTCATTTACAAATAGGTTTTTCTGCTTTAGTGGTCCTTTTCTTTACAATAAATTAAATACTAATCTTAATATTTATACCTTAAGTAAACGTGAATGCAAAACCAATCTGTTGAACTTCCTAATTACCTGTGATTATGAAACTACAGAAGAACTTCTTAAAACATTAAGATAAAGTTTAACTATTAAACACACCAAACAAAAGCACACAACACTCACTCAAACACATTCAACACAAGCACACCACACACAACACTCACTCTGTTTGTTGTAAAATGTTATTTTGCTTTGAAGTTATATAATATTATGTAAACGTAACCACTGTTGTATTGTTCATATTGTCGGGCAGGTGAACTGCGTCCTGAAATACAGGCTCGGCCTAGCTCAGGCGCAGTTGCTCATTTTTATTTTTGACATATATGTAATGACCTTAAAAAATTAAACATAATGTTCAAAATTGTACAATTTTATGGAGAAATAAATATAATTTAATTTAATTTAATTATATTTGATCTCAGCTTTTGATTTGAATAAAAACAAGGTAGGAATGCCTAGCGACCACAAAGCCGCCAGTTTTATATTTTAGATGAGGGATTCCTTTAATATATTATTTTGGTGTACAGTAGAATGAATAAGATTGTTGGAAGGCAAAAATTTTTTTTGAAAGTGTCTGTTGGACGAGGAATACAGGCACAACTGTATTCCTCGTCTAACTTAGCACAGTGTCTCAAGACGAAAGTCTATGACCAGTTTGTGTTACCAGTGATTACGTACGGGACAGAGACGTGGTCGCTCACAATAGGACTTATTAGAAGGCTTAAAGTCACCCAAAGGGCAATGGAGAGGGCTATGCTCGGAGTTTCTTTGCGTGATCGAATCAGAAATGAAGATAACCGCAAGAGAACCAAGGTTCCTAACATATCCCGAAGAACAATGGAGAGGGCTGTGCTCGGAGTTTCCTTGCGTGATTGCATCAGAAATTAGGATATCCGCAGGAGAAACAAAGTTACCAACATAGCCCGAAGAATTGCAAAACTTAAGTGGCAGTGGGCAGGGCACATTGCTCGCAGAACAGATGGCCGCTCCGCATAATGAAAAACGCAGCGTTGGAAGGCTTTCCTCTAGGTTGAGCGACGACCTGCACAGGACCGATCAGTGTGGCGAGCTTGGGGGAGACCTATGTCCAGCAGTGGACATCTTTCTGCTGAAATGATGATGACGATTCCACGAAAAGTTAGACAGTTGTGTACCTGTAATAGAGCCTATTGCTTGCACGAATAACGAAACACCTAGAAGAAAACCAACCACGAAAACAAGCGGGGTTTCGCGCAGATTATTCTACTATCGATCATATTCACTTAGTCAAACAGATCATCGATAAACTTAATGAATATGGCCAACACTATCACATGGCATTCGTTGATTATAATAAGGCTTTCGATTCTCTAAGTCATAAATATATCTGGAAGACGCTAGAAACCCGGGGCGTAGAAAGCAAATATATAAAAATAATAAAAGAAATATACAAGAACTCCACAGCAAAGATCCAACTAGAACAGCAAGGAGAGGAATTTAGTATCCAGAAGGGCGTCAGGCAAGGTGATCCACTTTCACCAAAACTTTTCACGGCAGTTTTAGAAAACATATTCAGGAATATAGACTGGGAAGATTTTGGAATAAATGTAAATGGAAAAAAGCTAAATCACCTAAGATTCGCCGACGATATTGTGATATTTGCAGAGAAACCACACTAACTGTAACTATGTTACAGCAATTAGATAACGAAAGCAGGAAAGCTGGTTTGTCAATGAATCCATCAAAGACTAAAATAATGACGAATGCAGTAAAGGAACACATAAAAATAGGAAACCAGATCATTGAATATGTAGATGAATATATTTATTTGGGACAGCTAATTTCAATAAACAACCAATATTCAAAAGAAGTTGATAGAAGGATAAGCAACACTTGTAAACGTTACTGGTCGCTTAAGGAAATAGTCAAAAACTAATCAATACCAATGTCAGTGAAAAGCAAACTCTATAACACGTGCATTCTCCCATGCCTCACGTATGGATGTCAAACTTGGCCTGCTACGAGCAAAAACAGCCAAAAATTTATAGTTTCCCAACGTAACATGGAGAGAACCATGCTAAACATAAGACTACGAGACAGGTGGACCACTTCAAAAATAAGGAAAAGGACAAAAGTAAGCAATGTCACACTCAAAATAAAGAAATTGAAATGGAACTGGACTGGTCATATTATGAGAACGAACAAAGAAAAATGGACAAGAGACGTTATGGAATGGTATCCTAGGAATGGAAAAAACCAAAAGGGACGTCAAATAAAGAGATGGGAAGATGACCTACCAAAAGGATGGAGGAGATTAGCTCTTGACAGAGATGAGTGGAAGAAACTAGGGGAGGCCTATGTCAAAGAAGGACAACCTGACCAACAAACTTGTTGCTGAGTACTTACTCAATTGAATTAAGTTTATTTTTATTTTTTACATAGTGTTAAAATTATTCGTTAATTAAAATATTTAAGTTAAAACTGTATTGATTTTTGGTCAGTGAATAAAGGCTTTTATTATTATTATTCCATTTATGCATTTTATATACATATTTTAACATTTTTAAATATTATTCTATAAAAAATAAAATAAAAAAACATTTAAAAATACAAAAATAGTAGCCCACCGGTATCGGGAACAGGGTCCAAGCTACCGGTGGTCAGGGCTCCTGAGAGAGGAACCTCCTGACTATACGCGCCGTGTCCAGTAGTACCGCTTCCTGGATCAAGCCCTCGATCCAGCTGCCTAACGAGAGCCTCCTCAGATGTTCGTCGAGGCTCTTGGCTATTATGCCATTGGCCGTCACGACTATCGGCACAATGATTGCTGTATTCACATCCCACATGTTGAAAACCTCGCGCGCTAGATCAAGATACTTGCTTTTCTTTTCTCTCTCAGCCTTCACGAGGTTCTCGTCATGGGGGACCGCTATATCAACAATCATTGCGCGACGCTCTAGTCGGTCTATCACCACTATGTCAGGCTTATTGGCAACAATAGTCCTGTCAGTGATGATAGACCGATCCCAATACAACGTGACATTGCCATTTTCGAGAACTGGGTCGGGCACATACTTATAGTAAGGCACTGCCGATTCCACAAGATTGTATTTAAGAGCAAGTTGATGATGGATAATCCTAACTACAAGGTTGTGTCTATGCAAATAGTCTCCGTTAGCCAGACTAGAACAACCGGAGATAAGGTGACGGATAGATTAACCCGGCTGGTGAAATGCCCGACAGATGTCAACTGTGCCATCCTTCACGATGTATTTCCGGTAGTTGTTCGTCATCATAACTTCGTCCATAATCGCAAAGACAAAACCTTCGGTTTCCCCGAAAACGTCACCAAATCGCAGCCAGGCCACGGACGCTAAAAGATCTACATCGGGCCCATGTAGGACCCGGTAGAAACGTCCGTGAAGCTCCTTGCTCTGCCTCTGCCTCTCTCTCTCCTCTCTCTCTCTCTCTCTCTCTCTCTCTCTCTGGACTTCATACTCAACAGTAGCACTTGTGACCACTAGACCGACGAGGCAGGCTGTTGGCGTATGTTTGAAATTACACTTTTGGTAACAAATACTTCGAATGGGAAAGATACAGCTGTTAGGTCTTGTGCTGTAAAAGGAAGTGAGTCGGATTACTGTAAGTCTGTAATACTAGAACAAAGCTGGCTTTTACATATTTCAACACTTCCAGCTTTATCCGCAATGTTTTTAGAGTTAGCATTTTTGTACAAAGATAAAAAGTTATTTTGTTTTTTTTTCGTTTGTAATAGACAGATTTTACACCATTCTTACACACTGATAATTTTCAGTTTTATAAAACTAATACAAGCTTGGCTTTTTAAAAACGGGTCTTTAATAGTTTGATTCGGATTATTAGCCATTTTATTTTGATTTAGTTGGATTGTGTGAGGGGTGATTTGAAAGGAGAGGGAGAAATGAAATGGTAGTGTAACCAGAATGGAAGATGAATACGTGTTGCGCTGACCTCATGTAACAAGGGCACGCAAATGATGATGATGATAGCAGAAATACTTCTTTTGACAAAAAAACATGACACTTGGGAGTGTTATGTTTTTTTGTAACAACACTTTCTTTTGAGAGTGTCTATCTTCAGATTTCTATAGACATAGATTAATAAGAAAAGAGCCTTGGCCATCCAAAACCAAAACTAGAAACTATTTCTAAAAAGACATTGTCTCAACATTTAATAAGAAAAGCACCACTTTTTAAGATTCCGAATTCAACAAGGAACCCTTATAGTTTCGCTCTGTCCATCTGTCCGTCCGTAGCTTAGCTCAGAGACTCTTAGTAGTAGAAAGCTATAATTTAGCATGGATATACATATTATTAATTCCGACAAAGTGGTAAAATAAAATAATGAAAGTTTTTTTTATTCATTTACATAACTCCTATAGACGTAAAGTGTGGATCCTTTTTTTTCTCGTCTATCCCATGGTGTGGAGTATCGTTGGATAGGCCATTCAAAAATATTATGGGTTTGTTATAACCATTTTTCGATTCAGAGATCCGTTTGCGTAAAATTAAGTGAAATTGTTGCTTTTGGCTATGTGAAAAAATTTATGGCAGTAGTATAAACAAATTATAAGGAAAACTATCACAGCTAAGTAGGCTGTTGTAAACAGTAAAAAATTTGTTCAAATACCATTTAAAATTACATAAATAACGTTGTTAGTTGTGCAAAATAAATAGTAAATATTATATATGATTATTGTTATAGCGGTTTGAGAAACCTCTTCATCCTTGTGTCTATTTTAATTAGTGGACTGTATTTGAAGGGTGCCTTAATGATGAAAGTGTGTAAGTTGGACTGAAAATGGACGCCAATAAGACCAAAGTAATGACCAACTCCACAAAGGTAGACATAAGAGTTAATCAAAAAACTCTAGAGTTTGTGGACAAATATAATTACCTCGGTCAGCTTATTTCCCCAAAAGACCAAACCGGAAAGGAAATCAACACAAGAATTGCGAATGGATGGAAGAGATACTGGTCACTCAAGGAAATTATGAAATCACAGGACCTGGGCATGGCAGTGAAAAGAAAAACCTTTAACTCGTGCATCCTTCCATGCTTGACCTACAGCTGCGAAACATGGGCACTTACCTAACACCTCAGAGACAAGCTTGCCACATGTCAAAGAGCAATGGAGCGCAGCATCACAGGGTTCAAACGCCAGGACAGAATCAGAAATACCGACCTCAAGATGAAAACGAAGCTTACTGACATCCTCACACAAATAGACCAGCAAAAGCCGAGGTGGACCGGCCACACGATGCGCAACAAACGTGGGAAACAGAATGGTACCCAAGGGATGGGAAAAGAAGCCGTGAAGACAGTGTCTGCGATGGGAGGATTAAATTAAAAGGACAAGACAGTTAATTGCTCAAGACAGACCCCACTGAAAACTGTTAGAGGAGGCCTATGCCAAGAGTCACACTGAAATCAGAGACATTTTATAAATAACGAAGATTTTGCTGTTATTTTAGCTGTATTTCTCTAATTTTTGAATAAAAGGCTATTTATAATTTGAAGGGTGCTGGCAATAGTGCGTTGAAAATAAGCGGGAAAATATTCACGGATCAATTCGGGCGATCTATTATGGGAATGAGGTAAGCAGTACGCCTTACCTTGTGGTGATCAATGCCAGCCCACGTGTGGCGGCGAGCTGGTGTTCTTCAACTCCAAAATGGCGACGACGACTTTCAGATCATTCAGGATCCACACACTTCACACAAACGTTTTTATATCCGCGAAGCGGGTTAATAGACACGGTTCACAAGGTTCTCTGCAATCTAACTAATCAGATGCATCAATCTCCAGCCATGTGGCTTGGAAAGCTGGTGGTTGAGACACGAAGACCGGTCACGTTGAAGTTTCGGTTCGTTCTTGCGACCTGTCATCAAGGCGTACATGAAGGGAAAAGGAATGAGGAAGGAACGAGATAATTAGGATATCGATCGCCCGCGAAATCTCAAATGCGTATGTCTATATATTCGGTCATTGATTTATGAAATTTACAAGAGATGATGAGAGAAGAGATTACGCTACCATTTTCCCGGCCTTAAAGGGTCACCTTTAATGAAAATTAAACTTAGCCATATGAGATGTACTACCGTATACCTATTCAGCATTACAGACTAAGATGCGTATTTTTATATTTATATTAAGAGTAATACTGCGAGTTGCATAATACTTTAAGTTACATACCTATAATTAAATTTTAAAGAAAAATTATGTTGCGTCGCAAACTAAAACTAAGAGACCTAACTGTCAAGCCAGGCCTTATTGAGTCGGTAACGAATACAGACGTACAACAGGGCGCACGTAGCTACCCTTCGCGGTTTTCACATTAACTACACGGGTTGTACCGTCTTTAGAGATACGCAATTTCTCAATAATGCCTAACGGCCATGAAAGAGGCGGAGCGTTATCAGTAATGATAACTACAATAGTACCCTCTTGTATAGGAGGTGCAGGACTATTTCATTTGGATCTAGCCTGAAGTTGATGTAAGTATTCTGAACGCCAGCGCTGCCAGAACGACTGCACAAGTTTGTCAAGTAGAGTATGTCTCTGAAGCAAGCTGAGCGTATCTGCTTCAGGAGCGGGAAGGGACAACAATGGCGCCATACGCAGGGGTCAGCGCTGATGGTTCAGTAGGGTCACTACTCATAGCAGTAACTTGCCACGAATTAACTAGACCCTCAACTTGGCTATGGACAGTTATAAGTTCCTCGTAGAAGAGGATTAGTTGACCTATAACTTTGAAAAAGTGAGTTTTAACTACTAGGAGGGATCAAAAATTAGTGAGAACGACATAGTCCTTGGTAAGAAAAAAAAATACTGGCAGGCATAGCTCAGATACATATTTGTAATATTAATAAAGAAAAAAATCTTCGATTCTCTTTTGTTTTTTTCTGAATGTAGTCATTTGTTTGCTTCGTGTCGGAACGCGTTCTCGAAAATGGAGAAAAATTAAGTGCGAGCCGTTATTAAATACCTATGTTTAAAAAAGTTAACGACGCAACGTGGGCTTCTCAATTTCGAGTAGGGAGAATGAGCACGGAAGACGAACATCGTTGCGGCCGTCCATCGACGTCAGTCACCCAATAAAATGTTGCGACAGTCGAGAAAATTGTATTGAGCGATCGAAGAGTTACCATCAGATACTTAATTCAAGAAACGGGCATTTCATATGGAAGTATTCATTCCATATTGAAACAATCTTTGAATATGAGAAAAGTCTCCGCAAGATGGGTGCCGAGAATGTTAACCGACAGTCAGAAACAAAATCGACTTGACATTTCGAAGATATTGTTGGACAAGTTTCAAGAAGATTCTGCAAACTTTTTGTCTCGTTTCGTAACAATGGTCGAAACATGGGTCCATCATTTTGATCCCGAGACAAAACATCAATCTTCGCAATGGAAACGGCCATCATCACCGACCCCGAAGAAGTTTCGTGTCGTGGCATCGGCTGGCAAGGTTATGGCCTCAATATTTTGGGACTCAGAAGGGATATTGTTGATTGATAACCTGGAGCGTGGAACCACTATTACAGGCCAATATTATGCAGCTTTAATTCCCAAGTTGAGGAATGCCATCAAAGAGAAAAGGAGAGGGAAACTTCGAAAGGGCGTGCTGTTTCATCACGACAACGCACTCGCGCACAGGTTGGCACTTGCGATGGCTGCCATTCAGCAAGCTGGCTTCGAATTGGTTGACCACCCCCCATCCACCAGACCTGGCGGCTAGCGATTTTTATCTGTTCCCCAAATTGAAAAAATACTTAAGGGGAAACAGGTACGAAGACGATAACGAGGTGATCGATGCCGTGGAGAGCTTTTTGCAGGACCAAGACAAAACTTTTTTTCTGAAAGAGATTGAAGCCTTGAAAAAGCGCTGGACTCGGTGTGTTGAGAGACTCGGCAAATATGTAGTAAAATAAATTATTAAGTTATCAATAGTCATTATATTCTATCTCATTCTCACTACTTCTTGATCCCTCTACTTTAACCATACTTTCCCAACATCCTCCAAAATATGGGGAAGCAGGCGGAATAAACTTCCAATCTATATGATTGAAGGAAAGTTCTTCTTCAAGATGAGGATGAAATCTTTAAGAAATTTAAGAATGTCGCGTAAATAAGAACTCGCACCTACGAAACAAGTACCGTTATCGGTATATAAGCATTTAATAGGACCGCGTCGCGAAAGAAAGCGTTTTAAAGCTGCAAGAAAAGTCACTGTGCTTAAATCTGTAGCCATTTCAATGTGCGGAGCACGTGTCGTCAAACACGTACAAATACAGAGCCAAGCCTTACGGCTCTTAACACCTCGACCACGAAATGGTGTGTACTGCAGCGGGCCTGCATAGTCACAGCCAGTGTGTGGCTAGGTAGATCTGCCATAAGTGGAAGAACAGGACGCGGGCGGAATTTAAAGCAAGTGTTACAGTTGCGGATTCTGTGGCGAATTATTTGACGAGCAGCTAAAGTCCAATAATTATGTCTGAGACATAAGCAACTCCGGACCGGCATGAAGATATTTCTTGTGACAAAAGTCAACAAGTAGATCAACAATATGGTCATGAACCGGTAGAATACAGGGGTGTTTATATTCGTAGGGTTCGTACGAATTAGTGAGAGGACCACCAACTCGTATGATGCCGTGCTCATCGAGAGAAACGGCTTAAGCTTATGGAAGGCGGGAGTACATGGTTTATTGTTTTTTAAATTTAGAATATCGTTACGGAAATGAACATCCTGTACAGCTCGCAGCAATTTAATTTTTTGCATATTAGAAATCAGAGCTTGTACGTACACTAGGCAGTTGTCTTAAAAACTTATAGGCGTAAACAATAGCGCGCAGCAACTTAAACCATGACGAAACACGTAGTGCTAGCGCGTAAATTGGTGATTCCGTAACGTCAGAAACCACGGCATGAGCGACTGATTTCTGTTCGGGTACGCCCTCATGCAGTGCATTGTGGTCGAAAGTGTGATGGTCCACGATACCCCAATGGATGATGCAAGAGCTTAGCTGGCGTAACACCACGAGACAGACAAGCAGCGGGGTTCTCAATACCCACGACATGGTTGAAACAATTAGCGGGCATAAGCTTTATTAGCTTATTTATTTATTTATTAATCATAAAATCCACAGCTCTTAATAAAAAACTTAAAAAAAAAAAATACTACCGACTTCCAAATAAGAAAACTATAAAGTGAAAAATAACTGTATTTTTGGCAGTCGGTGTCTTTGGTAGGTACCAAATTTATAAGTTATGGACACCGACTGCCAAAAATACAGTTATTTTTCACTTTATAGTTTTCTTATTTGGAAGTCGGTAGTATTTTTTTTTTAAAAAGTTTTTTATTTTTCACTTTTTAGTTGTACCTACCTAATAGGGAAGTAGTTAAGTAAGTACCTATAACGACAGAATAGATTACCCGAATAACATGAAACTTGAATGTAACCGGTGAAATGAGAGATCTGCATACCCCTTTCGAGCGTACTGGCGTGATGTTATATTATGAAATAGTATAAGCAATAAACATACATGCGATTGCAGCAAACCCGATAGATTTGCCGTTATGTATTAAAGAGTTCTGTTGTATATCTCCGAAGTTCTTCATCAGATCTTCACCAAATTAAAATGGAACCAATTTCAGAATATATTCTTTCAAACAAAACAAGAATTTTTAAAATCGGTCTACAATTGACGGAGATATCGGTGAAAATAAATAAATAAAAAAAAAAAAAAAACATACATAATGTCGAACATAGAACCTCCTCCTTTTTTGTTAAGTCGGTTAAAAATACCTTAACACACTTATTGTACTACTATTACAGCCAATTACGGATTTACAATTTATTAACTTTACAAATAAAATTGCAACAGAAACTTAGAACAACAAAACATACCTATCTAATATTTGAAAACTAGTGTGAGTGTGCAAGAGGAGTTGTGTCTATTGTATAAATGCGTTCAAATGAGAGGAAAATCGAATAACCTCCAGCAAGCTACAATTGGAAAAGACCGCACAGCTAGCAATACAACAATCTGTTTCAAAAGCCTAGGGTCAGTTATTTATATTAACCCCCAGATTCCGAAACAAACTATTCCGCCGCCAACAGCACAATCCTGACGAATCGTGTCACAATGAGCCTTGCCGCCGACCGTCCTCTCATTCGGAACGCATAGTAGTGTTAGTGTATTGTATAGTGTGGTGTAGTCTGTGTAGGTCTGTATTTTTACTTTCCATACAATTCAATTCCTACTAGTTTCATTCAGCTTTAGCTTTATTACTCAGTTCGTCACATACAGAGGTTAATAATAGTTTCCTGAACATACCTCTTTGGAATTAAATATATCAATGTGAGCGAATTGTTTATTAAAGTTCCTTAGTATCCTATCGATAATTAAGAATCAAACGAACTTACCTTGTGAAGTTTGATTCCAATTATGCGAGGGTCTCAACCGAAGACGATTACAAATTTACTTGCAGCAGTTCATGAGAAGGTGCTGTCTTTGCCACACTTTTAGAAACTCATAGCTAATAAAAAAAATATAAGAACCAAAACCATGACGCCGCGTCCCGTCTCGCTCCCACCCGCCCGCACGCGGCATTTTCGGTCCCGCTCTTTATTCATTAATTTTAGAGAAATATCAGCTTCTAGCTGATAAACTAATATATTAGAATTTTCCTTTTTGTCTGTAAGGGCTCTCGTAGGGATGGGTGGGATTGTAATCGTCTTCGGTTGAGACCCTCGCATAATTGGAATCAAACTTCACAAGGTAAGTTCGTTTGATTCTTAATTATACTTCGGGTCTCAACCGAAGACGATCAAAAATTTACTTGCAGATGTTTAGAGTAAGTATCATGACAAAAAAGGGAAAGCAAACATTGTAGTAAAATGATTCTCTTTACTATTCATTCAGGTTATATAAAAAAAAAATAAGCCTTTATTGCTGGTTACTTACACTATTTACATTAATACTACAATGAGATTATAACCTATTTACACTCAGTATTATTTATATATTTTTCTCAGCACCTGGTTATTTTTTCCTCGTCCCAGCTTGTCTTTCGACAAAGGCCTCCCTCAGGTTATATATATAACAATAATTAAATATCTAAATATTCTACATATTAATCAGACTTTTATTGTTAGCTACATCCAGTTACATCTATCCTGATCTTAACTAAATTAGTCAATTCGATAGGTGTACATGATTATTAATTTTAATATTCTGATTCTGAAGTCTGAATTTATCTTCAGTTGAGTGGTAATAGGCTTGCGCTCTCTAACATAAGACTTAAACATAAAATTTAAACTATGAATGTACACTAATGTGAGAACACCTCTGCCAAGCCCTTTAGGGAAACTGAGGTATGATGTTAAGATAATTGCTTGTCTAAATATAATTAAATATTATTAAATATAGCAGTAGCGAAATCGTTGTTAACCGGGTTAATGATATCTCTGTTATAGTACTTTAAGAAAACATTAGAAGTATTACTCCAACCTGCGGCCTTCCGTACCACTTCCAGGTTTACACCCAGCCTATGCTCGGCTGACGTGGAGGCGTGGCGAGTACTGTGGGCTCCAAATATGGATATATCAATGCCAGTGTCTTCTAAAACCTTTTTGACCCAGTAAGCTAGTGTCTGCGAACATACCAGTTATGAGGTTTTCGAAAGCTAATGAACAAGTGGTCGTCTAATTGATTGTGATTGATACGTAAGGATGAAGTCTTATCAATGTAAGCTTGAATAACGGTAGCTGGACATATAGATAAATTTTCGCGAATAAAGAATAACCTGATAGAGGTTGGAAGGTCCCAGGTCTCGAGGTTTTAATTAAGTCGGATGTTTTAATTATAATCATATCATCTTCAATACTGATATTTTTTAATCTGATTAAACTTAGTGTCTGCATTCTTTGCGCAGAAGCTATTGATAATAAACAATTGTTTTTCTTGATAAACATTCAAGTGTTATATCCGTATTGTAGCGTTACGTATAGTTCAAATGAACTATACGTAAGCCACGTTAATAAAATTAAAGGTAACTATAAATTAAAATTAATTAAAAGGATATTGAGTATAAAACTATGGGCCGGCTTCGCACGACGTGGGCAGGTTTTTCATAGCAGGCAGGAAGGCTGGGCAGCTGGACGGGCAGGCTAGGCAGCTGGACGGACACGAAGGCGTGGAATGCCCGAGGTAGGCAGATGAGCACGCAGATGGTCAAGGCTTGAACCAATTGTCAGGATAACAGGCAGGAAGCAGTAGCAGTAGCACTGGTGCAGGAACAGGCAGCTAGGAGTGTGGAGGTCAGGCTGTGGCTTAATATGCTGATCAATCAAGCCCTTTTGATATGAAGCGGTGACCGTCGAAGTTAAAGAACCAGTAACACACTCAATAAATTATATTTATTGTATTAAACAGAATTGGTAGATTCACAGGCCTTATATATAATAGTTGTAAAGAGAAATTTTAAATACAATTGTAAACTTCATAGTATCAAACAGAAAAAATGGACTACTAGCGTTCAGTCCAGATTCAAGACTCAATTCAAGACTCCAAGCCCTCGGCCTTTCCGTCTTTTATATCCACCGCTTGACAGAATCAGAACCAGAATTTAAGTTAGTGACATCTTGTTGTCATAAAAAAAAAAGGTGCAACCTGCCAGTATTCAAAACAGCCAGTAATATTCAATCCAAAACCTTTTCGATGAATTCTGAGAGCGTGTAAATTAATTTTCAATTTATAAAATACATTATTTGAGCTAACCATATTGATAAAAAGAATTTAAATTATATAAATCAAAAGTAATCTTCATAGACTAAGCTAGTAAGAAGCTCTATGACAGAAAATTTAAAAGGAAAAGTATTGACAGCTTGACAACCTGACGTAGGTGTCATAACATTGAAAAATATGATTATTTTATAAGAAAACGAATCGTTTTAGACCGATTCGCAGAATAATAATATAAACGTATAAAGGATGCGAAGTATAAGTATATGATGTAAAATGTATTGGCATGGAATAATATGAAGTAAGTATTAAGAGACCTAAGTGTGAATTAGGTGAGAAGACCAGCTCACTCAGTGAAATAACTAAAATATGTGGTTTAAAATAGCGAAATACCACATTTCCCCAACAACCCCGGAAAATTTTCAACTCCATTGAAAATTTTGAAGGTTAAAATAAGTCCTTGCTCCAACACACAACATCTTTCATACTTTCGTCAAACACTCTCATTCATTCACACGTAGGGGATATGGTTCACATTCAATGACGCATACTCCAACAAAGAAATATTTATATTATAATTACGAAGGCTTTTTTTTTTAATTAGGTGTCGTAACCCGCACCTGTTTGAAAACCCAATTTAGAAGAGAGCATTAGGGCTTATTTAACGAGTTGCTTATCCGCTCAAGAGCATTAGGGCTTATTTAACGAGTTGCTTATCCGCTCGAAAAGTTTAAAGTTTAAGAAAAACCCCAAGTTTAAGAGACACTCGAGTTTAAGAGAGCCCAAGAGGAACTTGAGTTTAAGAGAGCTCAAGAGTAACTTGAGTTTAAGAGAGCTCAAGAGTAACTTGAGTTTAAGGTTTAGAGGGTTTTAAGAATACCTCTAAGAAAAGATAATGCATTAGGGGCTTATTTAATGAGTTGCTACCGCTCAAAAAAAAAAAAAAATATGCATTATAGCCAAATGAGGGTGAGGGTGAGGGTTAATGAGTGCTAAAGGCGACTCAAGAGAGTAGAGTTGAGGTCAAGAGTTACAGAAAACTCAAGTTTAAGAGGACTTTAAGAGGTGAGTGTAGGGTAGTGAAGTATTAGAGAGTTATGTGTTATGGAACGTTATGGTAACGACTATAGGATATTCTCCTACAGTACGTCGTAGAGTAAACCAAACCCCAGCTTGTGAGTGACCACGAATGGTTTTAAAAACACTTCCAAGTGAAGAATGGGTGCCAATTACCAGAGGGTAAAAGGGATGTGTGTGGGGTGTAGTGTAAGTAGGTATGAATATGTGTTGAGTAGAAGAAAGAAGAAAAAGTGAATAAGGTAAATAAATAAATAAATGAATATGAGTAGACTAAGCCAAATAAGAGTCCAAAAGAAAGTACTAGTGGTAGTTTTTTTAGAATTTTGAAAAGATAACGCTGATTTTACGTTGGGCGCCAAACTGTAGCGTTACGTATAGCTCAGTTGAACTATACGTAAGCCACGTTAATAAAATTAAAGGTAACTATAAATTAAAAGTAAGAAAAGGATATAAATAACAAATTAAGGTCCGGCTTGACACGACGTAGGCAGCTAGGAAGATCCGGACTTCACACGACGTGGGCAGCTACGAAGATCCGGCTTCGCACGACGTGGGCAGGTATTTCTTAGCAGACAGTCAGGTTACGCAGCTGGACGGACACGAAGGCGTGCAATGCCCGAGGTAGGCAGATGAGCTCGCAGATGAATCGCTTACTCGTGGATAAGCAGTAGGGTAGCCAGCAGGACGAATGGGCTGGCACACAGATGGTCAAGGCTTGAACCAATTGTCAGGCTAACAGACAGTAGCATAGGTGCAAGAACAGGCAGATAGAAGTGTGGAGGTCGGGCTGTGGCTTACTATGCCGATCAAAAGAGCCCTTTAAACATGAAGTGGTGTCCGACAAGGTCAATGAAATTAAGGATCCACATTCAATATGTTTATATTTATTGCACTTCTAAGATTTTAATACATTCACATGCCGTATTTATTATAGTTTTCAAGAGTTTTAGATTCAATCGTATACTTCATAGTATTAACAGAAAAACGGACTCTAGCGTTCAGAGCAGATTCAAGACTAAAAAAGTGACACCCGTTTTTCTTCGTTCCGATATGTCTTCTCAATTTTAAATTCAAATATGAATTAAGAAATCATGAACGAATAAAAACGGTTTACAGAGGCGCAGTCAGCCGCTGCCCTTATAATGAAAAATATAATGTACAACGAGCTTAATAAGCTATAGAGAAAGGTATCTTATGTCTATGGTTTAAGAAAATAAAATAATGACAATGTCATGTCAGGTAAAAGTGTCAAGAGTTAAAAATAATATAATAGTTTTGGATGAATCAACAAATCTTATGATTTTCAGGTTTATACCAATGTAAAGCATACATAAAAAATGGAAAACGTGAGATGATACAATTTCAAAAGTAACGGTGATGAAATTTGTAAAATATATTATAAAACGTAAGTAAACTAAAACATGTGGAATGAACACCACAGTATAAGGATACCAACTAGACACATAGCTCAATACTTTATTAGTGTCCCAAGTGGCTGTGTACTTAGGATTGGAAGGTCGTAACCTGTACAGCCTTCAGGAACCTATTGGTACAACTATTTAGCGTGATTTCTGTACCTAAAATAATTGAGAGGGCAGATCTGTGTGTATTTATCGTATTATAACTAGCTAACTAACTTCGTTCAATTTTACTGTTAAAAATGAAATAACTTGAGTACTAGTGGCTTTAAAAATGTCATAATTATTGTCTTGAGACTAAATTAGCCAAGATTTCAGGGTACAGTTATATTGATTAAAGGTTTTTGGTGCAAATGAAGACATTAGGCAAAGATGTCTCCGGAACACCTCGAGCTATCATCGATTGCCTGATAATCTCGCTGCCACTAGGATAAGGTCTGCATATAGTGGATGGTGTGTTCTGAAAGGAGAATACAACAAATCTTCATCGGGTCCAAAAAACATTTTATCTGATATTATTAATTTGGTCCATAGTGGGTACCAAGGTTGTGAACGCCAGTAGGGTACAATTAGTATACCCTCTGCCTTATCTCTAATTATTTTTTGCAAAACTTTGGTTATAGTGCTGAACGGGGGAAAGCCATACAAGGAAAGATCTTTCCAGTTGAAAGAGAAGGTATCTACTATTTCAGAATGGGGATCAAGCTTCCATGAGGCGTATCTTGGACATTTGTAATTTTGTGAGCTAGCATTAAGATCAAAGTTGGGAACACCCAATTTATTTATGATTTCCAAGACTGCATACTCAGCTAGCTCCCATTCGGTGTCCACATTAACTTTACGTGATTCTCTATCAGCAATAATATTATCCGAAGATTTAACATATGAAGCAAATATATGAATTTTCCGAAGTTCACACCACTGCCAAATATTTCGGGCTATTTCATTTAAATGTGGATGTTGTATACCTCCCATTCGATTTATGTAGCTGATCGCCGCTGTGTTATCGATTCTCAGCAGAATATTGCAATTTATTAGCACAGAAGCGAATATTCTTAAACCATAAAAGGCAGCTTTCAATTCTTAACTATTAATATGCATACTAAGTTCTGATTTAGTCCAGTTCCCGTGTGAACTTTCGTTACCACAAGCTATATCCCAACCAGTGGTTGATGCATCGCTGTATATTTCGAGAGTATAATCATTATTACGTATTTTTAATATTATTTTCCCACCAATGGAAGTTCTGTTTCAATGAATTTGACAATGTCATTATCTTGTTATAGTCATATGAGTTACCCAGAGCTAGAAATTTTTCCCTTTCAAATAATATTGTATAAATCCATCCATAACTGACTGCAGGGCATGCAGAAGTCAGTAGGCCTATAAATTCAGCAAAGTACCTGATTGAACATTTGTTTAAATTCAGGAATTCTATAGTTTTGTTTAAGATGTTTCTTCTCTTCAGGAAGAGAAATAGTCAAATCTACGGTATTGAAAATAAATCCTAAAAATTTACATTCCGTCTTTGGCGTTACTTGACTTTTATTGAAGTTTATTACAAAACCTAAAGATTGTAAAACATTATGTGTCTTTTTATAATGTAGGCACATTCATCATATGATTGTCCAATACATAGGAAATCGTCTAAGTAATTAATTGACATCAAACCTCGACATCGTAGATACTGTAGAACAGGTTTTAACAGTTTGGTAAACACAAACGGGGCAGTACATAGACCAAAGGGTAAAACGTTAAATTGGTATAATTTTGATTTTCATTGAAAACGTAATTTCTTCCTATCAATAGTATTTATAGGGAATAAAAAATAGGCGTCCTTTAAATCTAAAGTTGCCATAAAATTATTTTTATCTAATAACCTTAATGCTGTTCTGTAATCTTCCAAGTAGACGCGAGGACACGAATATCCTGATACCTATCAAGGAGTGCCTGGAATATGACTTGGTAATTCTCAGCACATGATGTGACTCCCGCGAACACAGACTGCACCTCCGGCGACAGCTTACCTATTTAATAGTTCAACCTGTCTGCATCCGTCAGCGACTTATTATCACGAACTGTAGATTTAAAACTTGCATAAAATAATGGCCAGTTTCGTATATCATCGTCGAACGACATGAGTTCGATTGGCGGCAACCTTGGTCTACATGCTGCGGAATCACTCATACTGTGCCTCCCGGACGGCTTATCTTCAAATTGAGACATCACATGTTTAACGGAACAACAAATATCCACGAATGAGGCGTAGGCTTGATAGCTAGGCTTCGCATCGGGATATATAGCCTTGCATTATAATCATCCAATAATTTATGAAAGGCCTTTCGAATATCATCTACTATTACACAAGAGCTGAGAAAGCTTTCTCTCACTGATTCGGAAGTATTAACGACTTTAGAGCGATCATAAATTGACTGAATACGCTCGAAAAGTATATTACGCTTAGCTTCTAAAATCACCAACTGTTGATCTTCCGAAGAAGCGATTGCTTTCGCATCACGCGGCATTGTTATGTAATGTAGTTACAAATAACCACACAAACAAAACAATATACGGTGATTATTTAAATGAACAACTAAATGTAAAAAAGTAATACTACTGATTGTGACTGTACTGTGACAACGGGTTTCGCAATATTTGCGTAGTAATGAAATAAGTTTTTTTTTTTGTAGTACCCGCTAACCAAAGTAATTAGATTGTATAAAATGTTAATAGCATTACCATCTATCCAAGCAAGTTTTATTTTTAAGTTCGAATATTGTTTAAGATAAATAAGTAGGTATAGATATGCAACTTTACAGCCCGCAATAGTCGAAATGTATTTGGTAAAGTTATAATATTTATACTGCGTAGGTACCTACAAGTAGTACACCTACTTTTTTTTTTTAGAGAATGAATGTCTACCCCGCGGTATTCGGAAAGTAACTTATTCCTAATAATTTATAATTGGAGGTAGCTGATTCCCATAAGGGCGGTTAAACTAGAAGACGCTTGAAATATAGAAATTTAAATTATTTTATTAAATAAGAATTATTTGTAATAATAGTAGATACGTAATTATGTACCTGCTATAGCGGCGTTGATGGAACCACGTATTGGGTTTACAACTTGATTATGTGGGTAGGCGGCTAGGTGCCACGACCCTAGTAGGAATTTATAATAGATTCCTACGTAATAAATAAAGGAAAATGGATATATTATAGTAATATATCCGGCTAAGAAGAACCAAAAATGTTTGAGAAATCCTTGTGTCTATTTTAATTAATGGATTTTATTTGAAGGGTGCTGGCAATAGTCATCATCATCATCATTTCAGCCGAAAGACGTCCACTGCTGGACATAGGCCTCCCCCAGGCGTCGCCACATTGACCGATCCCGTGCGTCTCGCATCCAGCGCCTTCCCGCAACCTTAACCAGGTCATCGGTCCACCTAGTGGGAGGCCTTCCAACATATCGTCTTCCGGTTCGCGGTCGCCATTCCAGAACTTTTCGGCCCCAACGGCCATCCGTTCTGCGAGCAATGTGCCCTGCCCACTGCCACTTAAGTTTGGCAATTCTTCGGGCTATGTCGGTAACTTTGGTTCTCCTGCGGATATCATCATTTCTGACGTGATCACGCAAGGAAATGCCGAGCATAGCCCTCTCCATTGCCCTTTGGGTGACTTTAAGCTTTCTGATAAGGCCCATTGTGAGCGACAAAGTCTCGGTCCCATAGGTGATCACTGGCAACACACACTGGTCATAGACTTTTGTCTTGAGACATTGCGGTAAATTGGACGAGAAGATACCACGCAACTTCCTGAACGCCGCCCAGCCGAGTCGGATTCGACGGTTGACCTCTTTCTCGAAGTTGGATCTACCCAACTGGATCGTTTGTCCCAGGTAGACATAATCATCTACAACTTCAAGTAAACAGTCTCCGATCTTGATAGGAGTGGGTGTTACATGGGCATTCATCATGACCTTGGTTTTGTCCATGTTCATTTTAAGACCCACTCTTTCGGAAGCTTTATTGCGGTCATCGAGCATTGTACTGAAGCTCTCCATGGTCTCAGCCATGACCACTATGTCGTCGGCAAACCGAAGGTGAGTGATGTACTCGCCATTAACGTTGATGCAAAGCGCGTTCCAACCCAGGACCTTGAAGACATCCTCCAGCGCAGCAGTGAACAGTTTCGGGGAAATGACGTCTCCCTGTCTCACGCCGCGCTGGAGAAGGATTGGTTTCGAGGTCTGATCCTGAAGACGGACTGACATGGTGGCGTTTTTGTACAAACACTTCAACACCTCAATGTACCGGTAGTCGATCTGGCACCGTTGGAGAGATTGCAGTACTGCCCAAGTCTCGATCGAATCGAAGGCTTTCGCGTAGTCCACAAACGCTAAACAGAGAGGCAGGTTATACTCTTCGGTCTTCTGTATGACCTGCTGCAGCGTATGTATGTGGTCTACGGTGCTAAAGCCTTTTCGGAATCCGGCTTGTTCGGGAGGCTGGAAATCGTCAAACCTGCGCGATTCGTGATGACTCTTGAAAACAACTTGTAGACATGGCTAAGAAGTGAGATGGGCCTATAGTTCTTCAGTCGGGCATTGTCGCCCTTCTTGAAGAAGAGTACCACCACACCCCTGCACCATGCCTGTGGCGTTTTGCCCTCGAGTATGACGGCATTAAACAGCTTCTGAAGGGCCTTAAGGACCGGTTTTTCACCCACCTTCAGGAGTTCAGCCGTGATTCCGTCATCACCCGGCGCCTTGTTGTTTTTAAGCTGTTTCAGAGACATCTCGTACAGGCTGACGTCCGGGATATCTTCGGTATAGTGTCGGGTCAATCTAGCTCTTGGGTCGTTTGCTAGACTCGCAACGGACTTGCTGATTGATGTGTACAACTGCCCATAGAATGTCTCGATCTCCCTCAGAAGCTCCGGTTTGGCGGATACGATCCTGCCATCGTCGGTCTTCAGTCTCGTGAGCTGGCTTTGCCCAATAGCCAGATCCCTTGCAAATACCTTGGAGCCTTTATTTAGCTCAATCGCGTCTTTAATACGCTCGGTGTTACAGCGGCGGAGGTCTCTTTTCAAGGATTTAGAGATCTGTCTATTGAGCTGCCGATATTTGCACGCCTCATCTGAAGACTGCAGGATCATCTCACGCCTCTCCTTCATAAGCTTGAGAGTAGGATCAGAGAGCTTTTTGTTTCTATCAGTACGACGGGTCTTGAAAAACTTAGACCCGACCGTATGGACAGCTTCCACGAACCCGTTATTGTATTCGTCCACTGAGGTCCCTAGGCACTCGAAACGATTCTGGAGTTCGAGCTGAAAGCTCTCGGGGTCTTGGACCTGAATCTGTGCTGGACGGAGCGTGGACTTCATCAGTCGAGACCTTTCAAGCTTAATATTAATGTTCAATGTGCTTCTTACCATGCGGTGATCGCTCCCGGTTTAGACCGAATTGATCACAGAGACATCATTGAACATTTGCTTCCTGGTTGACATGATGAAGTCGATCTCATTTTTTGTTGCACCATCGGGGCTCTGCCAGGTCCACTTCCTATGTTCACGCTTTTTGAAGAAGGAGTTTATCATATAGAGGCGCTCCTTCTCCATAAAACTGGCCAGTAGGTGACACCGGTGGTTCCGACGTCCAACTCCAAATTGCCCCACTTGCAGCTCATCCTCGTCTCGTTTGCCCAGTTTCGCGTTGAAGTCCCCCATGACAACGGTGAAGTGAGTTTTGAAACCATGCATGGCTCTGGAGATATCCTCATACATGGTCTCATACCTCGTCGTCGGGGTGTGCCGAGGTTGGGGCGTAGACCTGTATGACCTTCAGCGAATATCTTGCGGATATTCTGAGTATCAGGTACGCCACCCTGGTCGACACACTCTCGATCTTCACCACGTTGTTCACAAGGGACTTGTGGACGATAAACCCGACACCACCCTGGGACTGCTGGTCACCCTCTCGGAAATAGAGCTGGTTGCCGGATTTGAGGATTATCGAGTCCTCCCCCTCTCTTCGGACTTCAGATAACCCTATAATACTCCATCGCAACCAGTGTGCGCGTGTTGTATGTTGCCAGGTCCAGTCGTCGGTGTTTGTTGGGGTAGCCGGATCCCGTCCGGAGATTCTTGGCACCCCTTGCCATGCCGTAACCTCGACCGCTACCGTAGTCGAGGGTAGGCAGGCTGCCGGGCACTAGGGGCCATTTTTTATTTGTGCTATTCATGGGGGGGTTTTGCCATAATCGCCACGCTTGGCAGGCGGGTTGGCGATCGCAGTATGGTTCTTATAAGCACAGAGAACGCTGCTGCCCATTCTCTGGTTTGTCCTTTAGTCGCCTCTTACGACACCCACGGGAAGACATGGGATGGTGAAATTCTTTACGGCCGGCACCATACGGCACATCGTGCTGGCAATAGTGCGTTGAAAATAAGCGGGAAAATATTCACGGATCAATTCGGGCGATCTATTATGGGAATGAGGGAAGTAGTACGCCCTTACTTTATAGTGATCGATGCCAGCCCACATGTGGCAGCGAGCTGGTGTTCTTCAACTCCAAAATGGCGAAGACGACTTTCTGATTATTCAGGATCCACACACTTCACACAAATGTTTTTATATCCGCGAAGCGGGTTAATAGACACGGTTCACAAGGTTCTCTGCAATCTAACTAATTAGATGCATCAGTCTCCAGCCATGTGGCTTCGAAAGCTGGCTTTTGAGACACGAAGCCCGGTCACGTTGAAGTTTCGGTTCGTTCTGGCAACCTGTCATTAAGGCGTACATAAAGGGAAAAGGAATGAGGAAGGAACGAGATAATTAGGATGTCGATCGCCCGCGAAATATCAAATGCGTTTGTCTATATATATGGTCATTGATTTATGACATTTACAAGAGATAGCGCTACCACTTATGTACCATGTAAAAATATACAATAATATAATCATAACATCCATAATAATAATGATTTCTAGATTAGTAATGTTTAAGCTTGACTAACGCATTGGAGTGGGTGGAGTCGTTGGCAGTACCGGTCCGTACGGCGCATGCGCACGGGGGCGTCTATTTTGTATTATTGCAAAAGTACTTTCGACGTTTTGTAATCTAAAGTTAAACTAGATTCCACCATAGATAGTGATATTCTCAGTCGCAATTATAAACTTAATTGAGTTTGCGGTGAGGTTGACATACGTTTCATAGATCGATATTTAGTAGTAGAGAGGAGTAGAGATATTAAGTAGTAGACTCAACGAAGGTCACATCAGTGCAGTATAACACATTGCATTTTTAATTACATTATCGATAGATTTCTTAATTTGAATAAATAAGACTTGGAATTATTTGTTTTAATTTGAAGGCGTATACATTTTTTATAAATAAAATCAATTTGTAATTATGTACTTATTTAATTATGCTCATTTAGGCGGGTGGGGCTCTTTACTATATATTCTTATATAAATATTAATTTACTTTTTTTTTTTTGTCGATACCCAACTATAAAGTTAATATCCAACCCATGTACATCACTAATTGAGTAGCGAAGAAATTACAAAAATAAAATAGTGAATATATTCAAAAATTAATCAAACGAAAGAAAATGAATGGAAGGAGCGTGCGTGCGAGCGTCCAGAAACAAACCATACCATTCTTCGTGGCTCTAACGCGCGCTCGTATCGGCTACTTTCGCAATTGACGTCCATCATATAGATTATTTATTGCAGCTTATTTACGTTGGTTGTTTGTTCCTATCATTGATTAATTTAATTTTACTTTTTGATAAAATCAAAAAAATTGTGTAGGTTGTTTGAAAGTACTCATGAAAATTTTTTTGGCTTCGGTTTGTAAATATTTGGAGATTTTAACGAAGACTATTTATTATTTATTTATTTATTATATACTTTATTGTACACCACAAAAAATATACAGGACATATGTTCAAATATACAAGTGTACAATGGGCGGTCTTATCGCACTAGGCAATCTCTTACAGACAACCTTTGGATGGACTGAAAGATAGGAGAAGAATTTAGGGCTGTCAGTGTACAAAATATAAAAATAATATTAATTAGACTTAATAACATACAATACATACATACAATATTACATAATATACTAATACATATCAAATATATAACAGGGAAAGGAGACTATCTTCGTAACGGCAATACTGCAGTATTCAAATATTACTAAGTGACGCTAGTTATAAATCTTTATTACAAACGCTCGCCTCTATCCACGGTGGTACTGAAAAAGATAATATTTTTCTAACATCACTTGTGAAGTAGGATTTCATAACTTCTACAGTTACCTTCGTCCTATGTGAGCCGCTGAAACCTTCTTCTTAGTCCGCATTATTATGCAACTACGGATTCCTAAATTAAATCAAATCATTTATTTCTTTGCAAACATGGGTAATTGATACAAAGATGTTTTCTTTTTAATCGTCGCATGGGCATGCAAATAATATTCAATTTTAAAATTAAATTAAATTAAATTAAAAAATACAATACGAATAAAGATAAATGTCAAATCATAATAAATTATACTGCGCGTGGCCCGACACGCACTTGGCCGGGTTATTTATTCTTGTATATATACGGATACGGATTGCAAGCATACAATACCTAATGTTTTTTTTTATTGTTTGGACGTTTAAAATACTACTACGAGTCCTAAGATAAACTTTAAGAAACAAGTGTTTAAGGACAAACTTTAATTAAGACATTAACGCTGACAATTTTATAAACTTCTAAAAAAAGTGTTAGCGATCTCGTTTCCTCTTTTCATTATCATCCTGAAGGCTTATTTGCATGCCCTGAACACTTGAACAGGCTGAGTGGAGTCAGCGAATAGTAATCAGAGTTAGGGTGCTTTTCTACCAGTGATGAGCGACGTAACTAGGCGATACGATGATAAAGGCACTCGCGCCGTATGCACTAAAGCTTCTGCATGGAGAAGAACATGGGGGCCGAGTCACCCACGTCCGTAGGAGTGTACCCTTTGATTCCCTACACGAGGTCCCCGGGTGGTGCAAATCAGGTGACATCTGGTGGTAGGCTTCGGCCGAAGGCTTGCGACCACCCACTGGGCAAAGGCGTACCGCCAAGCGGCCTAGCCGTTTTCCGGTGCGATGCTCGGTGCCACTAGAGGAGTTCGGTCGAGACAGCTGTTCCACTGTAGGCTGACCAGCCTGACGCGCGCTGTTATGAACGTATCGGGAGACGGGGCTAAAGTAGTGTGCCAGCCACACACGAAAGGCTGCCCCGCCAACTGTCGAAAAATCCCGGCATGACCCATCGTGCTGGTTGGCAACCAGATGGGGAGTGCCCGATGGACATTCTGGGGGGCCTCGGGCGTCCCCGCATTCTCCGGACTAGTGCCCCACTGATGGCGTCCTTTCAGTGCGTGTTAGCAGCGTGGAACCTCGTCTCACTTCCTTCTCCTCTCATCCATTCACTCTTCAATCATAATCATGGCAAGGAAAAAGAATACTGGATCTAAACAGCGGCTGCACTTCCTCCCCCACAAAGTGCACCTCACCAACATTAGAGGTCTGCACTCAAATCTCTCTGCAGTCCACTACCACCTGGAGGCTGAGACACCAGCGCTGTTTTATCTTACGGAGACGCAGATAGCGAGTCCTTCAGACGTCTCGTACTTATTTTACCCAGGGTTTACCCTGGAGCACAATTATAAAACACGCGCGGGTGTGTGTATGTACGCCCGTGACGACACTTGCTATCGGCGTTTCCGTAACCTTGAGGACTCCAGATTCTCTACGCTTTGGAATCTGGTGGACACAGGACTGGATAAAATTATCTACGCCTTTGTCTACCGTTCGCACAGCGGAGATCAAGAGACAACCAGGCTCACAGAGTACCTCAGTGAGGCGTCTGATGCGGCACAGCAGCGGTACCCTTCCACCCAATTAGTGTTACTGGGGGACTTCAATGCCCACCAACAGGAGTGGCTCTTCCCATACCAGTGCACTGACCATGCTAGACGGGAGATGCGTAAGCTTTCGCTTGCGCTAAACCTTACCCAGCTGGTCCATGGGGCAACGAGGGTGCCAGATGTTGATTCGCACACAGCCAATTGCTTGGACCTTCTGCTGACAACAGATCCAGACCGATACTCTGTATCGATAGCTTCACCTTTGGGTAGTTCCGACCATTGTCTGGTGTATGTGTCCGTCTACTCCCCACCCAATCCCAGCCCAAGAGGTACCCGGTGGGTTTGGCGGTACAGGTCAGCAGATTGGGATGGCATGCGATCTTTCTTCGTTTGCTATCCTTGGCAGCCTACTTGCTTTTCTTCGGCTGATCCTTCGTCGTGCGTGGACGCCGTGAAGGGTATGCTGCGTCAGAGAATGGAGTACTACATTCCGTTCTCAGACGTAACGATATCCAGCGTTGACTAGCCATGGTTTGGCGCTGAATGTCATCGCGCCAACGCGCTTA
This sequence comes from Anorthoa munda, assembly GCA_945859665.1. Taxonomy (NCBI): domain Eukaryota; kingdom Metazoa; phylum Arthropoda; class Insecta; order Lepidoptera; family Noctuidae; genus Anorthoa; species Anorthoa munda. The sequence goes on along the minus strand of OX243907.1, from coordinate 1,680,280 downwards.
AACATGAGGCGTACCTGGCATGGGACGACGCTCAATCGCGCAAAACGAGTGTCGTGGGTCTGAAGTAGAAAGCCTTCAACAGGACTGCCAAATCCTGCAAGAAGGTGTTGCGAAGGGCTCGGTTTGACCACATTGGCCGAGTAGGGGCCAAACTTGCTTGTTACCCAGCAGGTAGTAAAGCATTTTGGTCCCTGGCTAAGTCGGTCGAATCAAACTTCTGCCATCCCTCACTACCACCACTGCTGAAACCCGATGGGTCGCTGGCCCACACCGCTGAGGAGAAGGAAAATTTATTTGCCTCTCTTTTTGTGGAATCTTCGCGTCTAAATCCTGGTGATTCGCGGCCCCCTCTTTCTCCTGATGGATGCGAGACGAGTATGTCAGACATTCGTATCCATCAAAAGGACGTCCGTAGGTTGCTGCGCAACCTCGACGTGCCAAACATTGAGGCAAAGGCTCAGCTGGCTGACAAAAACTTGGGGATTCTTGCGAAGGTGAGAAGGTACTTCACGCCGGAACAGCTGCTCAACTTGTATCAACCGCATGTTCGGTCGTGCATGGAGTACTGTTCTCATCTCTGAGACGGATCTGTCAAATACCAGCTTGATGCACTAAATTCGATTGAAAAGTGGGCTAAGAAACTCATCGGCATTGAGGCACTGGTCAAGTCAAAGCTCCCGAGCCTTGAACATCGTCGCCGAGTTGCTAGCTTGTCGGTTTTTTATCGGTTACATTTCGGGGAGTGTGCGATGGAATTGCATGATTTAATTCCGCCCAGCCCGTTCCATCATCGGACTACCAGACGTACGGCGAAGCGTCATCGGTACATGGTGGACATCCCACCCAAACGCACAAAACGTTTTGGAGACACTTTTATTATGCGTACAGCTAAGAAGTGGAATTCCCTGCCAGAGTACCTGAGAGGTGTGAGTATGTTCAGCTGTGCACGCATTCTTTCATCGCACAAATTGCTTGTCCGCGTCATTCGCACATATTCTTTACTCTTTTATTTAGTTTCACCTGCACACACATGATATACATCTGAAATCAAAACTTGCAAGTTAATTTTGACTCACTTCCCGGTGAAATCTAATTTTGCACACACGTTTTTTTCTTATAATGCAAGTTTCAATTAAAAAAATTGTTTTTCTTTGTAGATTCACTTATTTATAAAAATATCTAATTCCTTTCCACCAAAGTTATGATGACCCTGGCTGGGCATTATGAAGTGTTCTCATTAGTGGATCTTTCTCACCTCGCTCATCTCTTTTTGGAACAGCAGCCTTAATGAGGCGGTAGTATGCAAATTTATTCGAGTCTGCGATACTGGCTTGAAGATAGTGAAGATGTGGGAATTTGTGGGTTCTTTGGTAATCATTTTGGTTTGATAGATATTGATCACCATCTCCTGTAAAAAATACAAAAAAAAGATACATTCATTCTACAGCCTGATACATCACCATGTATCGGGCTGTAGAATGAATGTATCTTTTTTTTTGTATTTTTTACAGGAAATATTTCTTGAATGATGTAACTGAAATATTTAAAATGAATGTTTTTTTTTTCTTTTTTCATGATTTTTGGTTTTCAAACACGTGTTGGCAAATGCTGACCGATCATTTGCCGGATTTTGTTTTTCTACGTAATTGTATCCATTTTTGCGGATGTGGAATGATGATGTTTGTTTTTACTTAGGTAACTTATGCAAAGCGAAAAAGTCGGTATGAAACTTGACGTTATATATCATACAGGTTTCACTACAGTTTTTAAGAATTCGACAGACAGATTTTAAGCTTTGACAGTGTCAATTCGGTCGTGCAAAAACTGATCCCCCTGGGGTATCAAATACGGATTACCCGACCGAAATAAAAAAAACCGGTCAAGTGCATGTCGGGCCACGCAATAGGGTTCCGCAGTTACATAATAATCCGAACTAAGAAGAGGGTATTTTGTTGTTACATGATTAAAACGATTAAAACGGTTTCAGCGGCTCACAACGTCTAAAAACGGGCCCACATATTTTATTTATTTATTATATTCTTTATTGCACACCATAAAAAATTACATACAGACTTGCATGTGAGCGATATTGTTTCGGACATACATTCGGTCGAAGTTAATGAATTAGAAGTATTCAATTTACTAAAAGGTATTGACTTAACAAAATCTGCAGGGCCAGACAATATTTCGCCTGTTTTTATACTCAACTGTGCAAAAAGTCTGACTCCTCCTCTTACACTTCTGTTTAGGCGCTCCCTGAATCTGGGTGAGGTGCCTGCAATTTGGAAGTCGGCTTTAATTACTCCGATCCACAAGAAAGGGCCTCGAGACCTCGTGGAGAACTACAGACCCATATCAAAACTATGCATTTTCGCTAAAATCCTGGAAAAAATTATCTACAAGCAGCTTTACTCTAGTCTTAAACTTAGCATCAGTGACCGCCAACATGGTTTCCTGCGAGGTCGGTCTACAACCACTAATCTCATTTTGTGTGGTGACTACTTGACTGAATGTATGGCTAATCGCACACAAGTGGATGTAATATACACTGATTACAGTAAGTGTTTTGATCGCTTGGATCATGCTATTCTTCTGCGCAAGCTGTTGGCTATAGGTATCAGTGGAAATCTTTTCAGGTGGTTCTCATCTTATGTGGCGAACAGATGTCAAACTGTTGTTCTTAATGGATACACATCCAGAACTATGATTATCCCCTCAGGAATTCCACAGGGATCGCTATTGGGACCTTTGTTGTTCAACATCTTCATCAATGACGTCTCTTCATGTTTCTCAAACGCAACAGTTCTTTTGTTTGCGGACGATATGAAGATTCTTAGTGATATCAGAACTTATGAGGATGCTGAGCATCTCCAACGTGATCTGGACAGATTCCAAGAGTACTGTGTGGCCAACCGCTTGGATCTAAATGTTTCGAAATGTTATACATGTACCTTCACTCGTAAACTTAAACCTATTCTTTACGATTACAAACTGGCCGACACTTCATTAGCCAGAGTTAATACGATTAGAGATTTGGGCGTCACTTTTGACTCGAAACTTCTTTTTGACACACACATCGATAATATTATTAAAAAAGCTTCTAAGGCACTAGGTTTCATCTTGAGGATATCAGCCGATTTTAAAAACATAAAAACCCTCAAAATTCTATATTGTGCTTTTGTGCGCAGTCATCTCGAGTACTGCTCTCCAGTATGGAATCCGATCTACAATACTTACGTCAATCGCATCGAAGGTATACAAAGGAAGTTCTTGAGGTACATTCAGTATAGATCCAAAACCTATTTACCTAATTATTACAGCCGCTGCAGGAAGTTTCACATTCTTCCACTAATTGAGCGGAGAAGAATTGCCGACATAGCACTCCTGTTCAGTTTGGCTAATGGTTCAACTGACTGTTCTGAACTGACGAGCAAAATTGGGCTGCGTGTTCCATCCTTCACTTTAAGGAATCATCAACCTCTGTATGTTCCCCCTGCGCGGTGCACTTATCGACAAAACTCTTACATAATAAGAGCTAGCAGGGCATACAACTCGATGTGTCAGAGTATCGATGACCTTGATTTATTCTCCACCAGTGTTCCCAAACTAAAAAAAAAATTATGTAAAAACTTCTTTGAAGATCACTGACACTTGTTCTGTTTCATCTTTCATTATCTACGAGTACTTATTTCTTACGAACTCTTGCATGTCTACTGTTTCTTGTGCTACCCTAATATTGTCTGTGAAAACTTTTAATTGGCCTTCCTTCACTAACTGTCTACTATCTGTATCCTAGCTGTAAGTTTTCTTAAGTAATAAAATAAAATAAAATAAATAAAATACAGAACAAACATTTTCAAACAAAGTGTACAATGGGCGGTCTTATCGCTCAGGGCAATATCTTACAGACAACCTTTGGATGGCATGAACGATAGGAGAAGAATAATAGTACGATGGTAACTGAAGAAGGAGAATAAATTCCAACTTAACAATTGGAAAAAATGTTATCTGTTTGAGTACCACCGCGGGTAGAGGCAAGCGTTTGTAATATAGATTTATAACCAGCGAAACTTAATAATTTGGAGATAGTCTTCGTAAAAATCTCCAAATATAATATTAGGTCGTTACCTATGAAATTGGCATTTAGTCGTACTGGTTACTTTGATCTCAAATATCTCCACTTTGGGTTGGAATTCCAATTTGAAATTAATACAGCTATATTACAAGCGAAAATTGACTCAAAAAGTAATACTTGTGAGCGCTTGGTGGACTAGTGCCGGTGTCGTTCACTACAGCTTTCTTAAATCTGGCCAGACGATTAAGGCGGATGTCTATTGTCAGCAACTGCAAACCATGATGGAAAAGCTAGCTGCTAAACAGCCGAGGCTGGTCAATCGCTCTAGGCCACTGCTGCTTTAGGACAACGCTAGACCACATACGGCACAACAGACGGCTACCAAATTAGAGGAGCTTCAATTGGAATGTCTAAGACAACCACCGTACTCCCCGGACCTTGCTCCAACAGATTACCATTTTTTTCGAAATTTGGATAAGCAAGGGAAAAATTCAACTCCGATGGGGCAGTCCAAAGCGCCTTCAAAGATTTTATTGATTCCCGTGCGAATGTATTTTTTAGTAAAGTGGTCAATGAGATGGCAAAAGTGTATAGATAGCAATGGTACATACTTTGATTAAATAAATATACTATATTAAAAAAAAAAGACTTTATGTTCCTCCCTTATAAAACGCCAATTTCATATGTAATGACCTAATATTTACAAACCGAAAACAAATATTTGAGTATGAGTATTTTCAAACAACCTACTCAATTACCAAAAATAAAATCAAATTATTTAATGATAGGAACAAACAACCAACGTAAATAAGCTTTAATAAATAATCTAAATGAAGGACGTCAATTGCGAAAGGAGCCGATAAGAGCGCAAGTTGGAGTCACGGGGAATGGTATGGTTCGTTCCTGGATCCTCCTGCGCACGCTTCTTGTTTATTTATCTTTCGGAATTTGAAAATTTTCGAATGTATTCACCTCTAGTCTAACGTATTCACGTATTCACTATTTCGTTCGCGAAAATTCTACGCTATTCAATTAGTGATGTAATCGGGTCGAATATTGACTTTATAGATGGATATCGACAAAAAAGTTAAGTAATTTAATATTTCTATAAGATAATATTATGAAGAGGCCCACCCGCCTTAATGAGCATAATTAAATTAGTACATAATTACAAATTGATTTTATTTATAAAAATATATACAAGACTCGTTATTTAAGTATTTTTTCAATGGCATTTGTACAAAAAAATTACAGTTCCAAGTACATTTTATAAGTTGGTCAACTATTACTCGTAAACTTGTAAAGCCTGTTATGATTTTATTTTTGTATATTTCTACTTGTTTCATAAGCTACTCGGTTTTATACAGCTAACAACGTTATGTAAGAAATCAATGGCATTTGTACAAGTTTTTACTGTTCCAAGTACATTTTATAAGGTAGTCGACTATTATTCGTAAACTTGTAAAGCCTACTTAGCTGTAAACATTTCGCTGGCAGCGAAATTTATTTATTTATTTATTCATTTACACATACATTTATTTTTACAGGTAAAACCTTCTTAAAGAAGAAGACAGGTAAAACCCAAGGTAATAAAAGTAGTCATACAATGCGACTGTTACATATAGTGATGACACGTTACATAGAAGACAATACATTCACTGTCACCCTCTGGAATTCCGCCAAAGAGCAGGAAAAAATGTCCAATCGCTGAGAGATGATATTAATAATCGTAATTGCCCGACACACGGGAGCAAACTTTAATATGTTTGTACGGGCTACCGGAGTTTCAAAGAGACTCTTCCTCGGCCCCAACCGTAGCCTACTGTTTGGAACGAGTAATCCCAACGATTCTAAGATTTGTGGATTGTTTAACATCCCACGAAAAACCATAAAGACATATTTGACCAGAGCAAGATTGCGCCTTACTTCCAACTTATAGTACCCAACCATCCCTATTACAAAGAGAGTTGGGTACATAAGCGGGTAAAACGGGTAGACGCCAAATTGTCTCATATATAAGTAACGTCTAAATTTGTTCTGCATCTTTTCCACCATCTGAGAATATTTAGTCTCATAAGGATTCCAGATGATAGCACTAGTTTCCAAGTTGCTTCGCACCAACGCATTATAAAGTGATTTCACTGCTGACATGTTAGTAAAGTCACGGGTTTCACGCATGACAAACCCAAGATTTTTAAAGGCTTTTTTACACACTTGCACGACATGAGCTCTAAATGATAGATCATCAGAGAATATGACCCCAAGATCTCGCACCGACCCCACCCGCGCAATGACGTGACCGCCCATACTATATTCGTGACGTCGGGGTACCATGGCCCGCGTGAAGGACATTATATGACACTTCGACACATTGAAGAGTAATTTGTTTTCTACACTCCACTCTACCACCCGATCGATGTCACGCTGAAGCTTTTCACAGTGCGAATCGTTGCTTATCCGCATGAACAACTTCAGATCGTCAGCGAATAATAGGCAGCCAGCGTCTTCAATGACCTCCGGGAGATCATTAACCATGATAATGAATTCCAAGGGTCCTAAATTCGTCCCCTGGCTTACCCCCGTAAGAGTGCAATACGGTTCTGAAGTGTAGCCTGCGTATTCCACCATTTGTTTGCGGTTGCCCAAGTAGCTGGAAAAGAACTTTAGAAGGGCTGGGGTAAAACCAGCCCTCGCAAATTTACTCAAAAGGATATCATTGTCCACACTATCGAATGCCTTCCTGAAGTCAAAGTAAGCGACGTCCAGTTGGGCACCTACCTCAGAGTCCAGTACTGTGGCGGCCTGGTTTAAGAAACACATTAAATTCGAATTCGTGCTGCGGCCCGCGCGGAAACCATGTTGCGCGTCGTTGAGCTGTGAGGCTACTTGCAATTGGATAGATGAGCACAACGCAGACTCAAAGACTTTAGCAAATGGTGACAGCACTGCTACTGGTCTATATCCACTAACGTCTGAGCTTGGGGCACCTTTCGGTACCGGAATAACCCTAGTCACCTTCCAGCCGTCCGGATATGAACATTCTCGTAAGAAACTATTGAACAGATGCATGAGCGGCCGGGCTAGTACATTCCTACAATCCCTAACAATGAAGGGGGGCACCCCGTCTGGCCCAACCGAACGCTTGGGCTTGAGGCGCGTGAGCGCGGCACCCACCTCGCCGAGAGACAGCAGCCCCACGTGAACGCGGGCGCCGCGCTCGGGCGCAGCCAGCCCAGCGGCAGCCGCATCCAACCGCGGCGCCACCGCCCCATAAACTGAATGGAAGTAGTCAGCGAACGCCTGGGCACACTCATGCTCTGGTATCGGCTCACCATTCCTAGCTATCTTCACTTTGAAACGTTTCGAACGCTTGCTCCCAATAAAACCCCAAAAAGACCTCGGTTCTTTCGCAAATTGTTGTTCAATACGGTTTCGATATTCTCGGTATGCAGTACTGATCATAACTTTGACAACAGAACGAAAATAAGAAAAGTTTATATAGTCGCTGTCTGACTTAGTATTCTTATAAGATTTATGCCAAAAAGCCTTCTGTTTAATATGACTAATTATGTCAGCAGTGAACCAGTCTGGGTAGCGATAACGAGAGCAAACACACTTGGAGCTCTTTCTTGGAGTGCTATCAACTAAAATCCCGAAAAAAATGTCATAAAAAATATTATATGCTTCGTCGGCATTACTCGTTTCATACAGGGCACTCCAGTCTACCCCTGCCAGAGCTAAGTATAAAGATTGGAAATCCGCCCTGCTATGATTCCATCGCGGTATCAACCTCCTGGTAGAAGACTGCGGTACAAGGCCGCAAGGGCTAGCAGTGACTCGCGCACGACTTATACTTACTCGCAGTGGCGGATGCTGTGGGTCTATACACGATAAACACTCCCCACTTGCCTCGCTTACAACAATATCTTCGTCAGGCAAAGTAGTAAGGACTAAATCGAGAGTACGATTGTTACAATTCGGAATGTTATTACATTGGCGGAACCCACAGAAGGTGACAAAGTATTCAAAATAACATTGTACATCTTGGTTCGTTGAGTACATATTGAAATCAGCGACTAAAACAACTTTATCATAGTTAACACATATCTGCTCCAACAAATGGAACATATACATATACTCTCTTTCAATACTTTTTGGCGGCATGTATACAACACAACACAAAAAGAGAAAAACATTTTGTTTAAATACCGTCGCACATACGATTTCGAACGGGTGGTGGTTCAAGCTAGCGTTATCAGGTAACGGTACACTACGTAAGTCAAGAGCGCCGCGCGGGGTGGCGGCCAGCATGACCCCTCCGTGTTTACGGCCATCCGCGCGGTCACATCTAAGTATTGTGTACCCACTCGGAGCCAGTTCACCATCATGTATCGAGACATTAATTCCAGTCTCGGTTATAGCTACCAAGTCAGCCATAGATTCCACAATATTACTGTAAAAAGCCTTTAATTTCGTGCGTAGTCCTCTTACATTTTGGTAAAACAGATCTAATGAACATTTTCTTTTACTAGCTTGAACCACATTCACACCGTTCGGGCACTCTTTTCCCAACGTTTGCGAGAGGGAAGTATTTAAACTATTAGTAACAGCATACAAGTCATTCACGTGTCGTCGTTTCGTACCATGTTCACTGGGAGGCGCAGCCGACGACTGCGCTTGCACTGGCGCCGGTGCGAATGTCGGAGCTCGTGTCCCCCCGCTGCCCGCGGGGACGCCTCGGAAACCAGTCAGACAACTTCACTCCCGCAGGCCACGCCGCCGGCGTGTTTATCCGCTCGTTCAAGCTCTCAGGAAAGGCAATAACGAAGGCAGCGTGCCTTGTAGTTTTAATTACACGTTTCTCCACCATATATTGTTCACAACCTTGAAGCTTATTTAAATAATTAAGAACGGTTTAAAAGACCAAGCCTGTACATATTTTAGTTTTTCCACACTTTTGAGTTCGTCATCCTCTTGTCCGTTGCCAGTGACCACACGCCGTTTAGAGTTACGTGGCTTGCGCGCTGGTTGCCACCCTTCTTCGGAGGTAGGGTTTTCCTGGCGATTGTCGTCCGTGCGTATACTCGCTGAATTCGTGGCCCCACACTGTTGAGACGACAAAGTTGTTTTTGCGGGTAGCATGTGATTTGCGCTCGTAGCTGTCATGTTAATAATCGTCTTAACTCGTTCGGTTTCGGGTAGATTATTTGTTTCACCAATAACCCCATCGATCCTTGATTTTTCAGCGGCTGACTTTTTTGCAGCGGCTGCGTATCCAATTTTGGTTTTTGCGGTTGAATTAACTCGCGCTTGACGAATGGGTCGCTGCGTAGTCGCTGGAATCTCCAGCTTTTCTTGACCACCGTCGGTGTTCACTTGTTTAGGAGGGACAGTTTTCGGTGTACCCTCAACAGCTAACCTTAACAAGCTTAATGATTGCTCTTGCTTAACTATTATCCCTGTTTGCTCAACTATTTTGTCCTGGAGAGCACTGATTTTTGTTGCGAGATCAGCCACTACTTTTTGTAGCTCGCGCACTACACCTTCAAGGGCCTTTTGAGCCATTATTATATTATTAAAATACGTTAATACTGGGAGCTGTACTACACTGCACGAAGTACCCACAGACAGTGTCAAATGGTTGCTCTTGATACTAACCAAAATAAAAATTTGCAATTTAATGCTTAATTTTACGCAAACGGATCTCTGAATCGAAAAATGGTTTTAATAAACACGTAATATTTTTGAATGACCTATCCAACGATACCCCACGCCATGGGATAGACAAGAAAAAAAACATCAACACTTTACGACTACAGGAGAAAATTTTCTTTTTCATTATTTTATTGTACCACTTTGTCGGAATTATTAATATGTATATCCATAATCCATGCCAAATTATAGCTTTCTCTCTTTTCTTCTTTTCTATAATTACATACGGAGAGAGCGAAACCACGGTAAAGATATCTAACAGTATTGTGACTCGGCCCTGTCCTTGAAACAAGCGCGCGTCATGTAAACAGGCGTTAGGGCCGCCCGTCTCTACCTACTTGAGTTTATTTCTAGTATTGTGATTGTAATATATATCTCAGATTCTTTTCTCTAATCTGAGGTAGGTAAATATTATACTTTTTATTATAGATATTTTAAATCTTACTAGGTACCTACCATTCATTACTCTCATAGGTAATAATTTAAATATGATATTTTGTCTAATTCAATAATATATGTAAGTGCCTAAGTACATAAGTAATTAGATAGACTAGCCTAGGAAACTACCTTTTTGTATTTTTAACGCGAGTGTAGGTAGGTCACTCGTGTGTCAATCTATCAGCATATCTACTTATTTATTTATTAATCCATGTATTTTACTCAGTGGAAAAAGCGAAATACCTACCTAATAAAAAAGAAACAAATTACGTACTAGTAGGTTATGTATATAATTTTTTTGTAGTCTTGCCTTTCGGCGGTTCCAGGTAATTTAAATAATGTTATCTAGTGTTAGGGAGCGTTATAGAAGAATTAAACAGCACAATATAGTCTATAATTGCCATATAAGTAAGTACTTGTACTTATTTCAACCAAATATTCATAAATTGCTCGCTTACTGCTTACAAAACCATCACACTGTTTGTGACTGTTTGCGACTGTAGTGTATCGAGTGTTGGCTGAACTCGAGACGCGTAGGTATGACTCGCGTTCCGAACGTTTGTATGAAGATAGAATATTGTTAGATATCTTTACCGTGGTGAAACTATAAGGGTTCCTTGTTGACTTCGGAACCCTAAAAAGCAGGACCGTTCAAAAGCGCTTTGACAAGAGAATATTACCAAAGTCGCGGGCAATACCTGGATGGCAGAACGTTTTTCATAAAAAAGAAAAGGCATACCAGTGGGTGATTCCGGGCTTAAGTAAGGTTTAGTGCCTGTGCTTTTCAGGGATTGATCAAATGAACAGCAGACTAGTAGTATTGTTATAGTTTAATATAATATCTGCATTAAGCAATCTTGTTAAAAACCAAACCTCTATACATTTTAGTATTCACTGAGCACTAGAACATTCCAAAGAGGCTTTGTTTTAGGGCTTACAATAATTCAATGAGTAAAACATGATTAGCGAGAGATATAAATCATAAGCTTTATGCATATCACAAATGTCATTACACGGTCTAATGTATAAATATATTTTCTTTCATTAATCACTACAAAACCGATCACAATGGACGTATTTTTTGCTTAGAATCAAAACAGTGCAGAAATGTTATATGAAATCTCATTGATGCACGGTTTTTCATTAGTGCACAATTTTTTATTTAGATATAAATTTACCACAGAGGTTTAATGTCTCCCCCATTAAGTTGCCACGGCATGCTTAAACAAAGGGGTAGGAACCTTAATATAAAATGTATGCATTAGATAAAAAAGATACTGGCTGAAAATAAAAATCGGCTGAATAAAATCGATTTGATGAAAAAGAAAATACCAATTGCGCGCATTTTGTACCATTGTAAAACATTGATATTTCATATTTAGCAAGAAAAGGAAAATAATGGAAATAGACAGCGATAGCGATTTGAATTCAACTCCAGAAAGTATATGTTAAGGATCGCCTTAACTCCGACAATAAAACACGAAGTAATTTGTTATGGAGGTAAAAGGCGGCGAGGAAACTAATTGGGAGCTGGCTTTCTTTATGAACATAGACTTCTTTACTTCTTAAATACTGTAAACTGACTGACACGTTGTGCATTTTTTTTTTTTTTTTTTTAATACGTGGCGTCTCGCAACTCAGTCAAAGTGACTGGTAAGCTGCTTAACCGGGCTTTCCTACGGAGACTAAACTATATAGCCTCCAGCTAGGCAAAAATTTACTTAACCTAAGCGACAACGCTGAGGGCTACCCCAGTTGGGGTCGAACCTCGGCTCAGGGCGTCGCTGGGGGGACAACTAAGGCTGGATCTTAATAAAGTGATTCTACCATCCGTTCGGAATAAGCCTACGTGGAGAAGAACGGACAAGAAACTCCAATTTACTAATTAGAATTAACTATGGCACAGCTATTCGCGGGCTGGCTACATAAATAATGACTGGGACTTCGCGGCGGGGCCTCGGCGGCGAGGACGGACCAATCGGTATGTATGCTACGTTTGTACTATTTACGAACCCATTGACCGTCCTTGTAGACAAGGCTGTCAAGTTCCCTGGTAATGCACTCGTACCTCGAGAAGAGGGCACTGCATGAAGCGGGGGTGAGAGAGCCTGCATTCCGGATTTCTGCATCCAGAGCACGGGCCTGAGGGGTCATCCATATGGAATACGCGCTGATAATATTCTCAGCGACGCTCAAATATGGCTTGTGCCCGGAGGGGGCTACAGGGGGCGGGCACATGGCGGCGGTGGTGGTGGAAGCCACCTTCCGGTTTTGTGCGGGCATGGGGGCAGCTGGGGCCACTGGGTCGGGGACTGGATTTGGAGCTGCAATGGGGTGGGCCATCAGCGCCGGGATAGGCTGGGAGTAAGTCTGAGGAGCCACACTTTGGTGGTTCAGCTTACCCCATGGTGAAGTCCTCTGAGGGGCTAGTCGGGGGGGTGGTTGGGAAGAGGGAGCCATGCGAATTATGTGCGCATTGTATCGCTTGGCCATTTTAGGCGCAAGCTTGGGGGCTTTTGGGCAACCCCGGTAATTAGCTGGGTGCCCGACTTGGCCACAGAGCACGCAGCTGGGAGGCTCCGTGCACTGTGAGCGGTCTTTAGGACGGGGACAGTCCTTAGTGCCATGATCACCCATGCACTTAACGCACCTGGGTGTTGCATAGCAGTGGGCCTGAGAATGGCCATAAAGTTGACAGTTGTGACACTGTCCTACAAGATGGGGGCGGTACGGTTTCTCGATCGAAATGCCCGACAGGGAGCACACGGTCTTTATATTGAATATCGGGTTGTAACCCTCAGTAGGGCTACATACAACTAATACAATATCGTACTGTTGTCCGCCTCTTGCTTTATGCAAGCGGTGGACTTCAGTGACGGGGACATTTTGGTCAAGAAGGTCCTTACGGATTTCCTCCGTAGGGATCTCTTTTGGGATTCGCCTAATAACTACTCGGACGGGCTTTTCCTCTGGGAGGGAGTAAGTATGGAACGAGATGTTCCTTTCTTTGAGGTACCGGGTTAGATTCCGGAAATCAGTGGGACTGGGGAGTTGGATTCTGATGCCTTGTTGGCATGCAGTGGCTTTCGTGTAGTTGATTTTCCGCTCAACACAAGCGTTTGAAACATCGTTCCACTTGACTTTATCCTGAAGATAAATAGGTGGAGGGGGACGGAGCTTCTTATTGGTAACTATTACCATGGGACTGGGGCTGCGGTTGGACCGCTGAGAAGAAGCAATGTCAGGGGTGGGGGTGATTTGCCTTACGGGCGAGGCCGGTGGCAGAACTGACTGAGGAGAGGTTTTTGGTACCGCCTTTTTGGCCTTGGTAGCATTTATGGGACTACTCCTCTTTTTCCTCTTTCCTCCAGAGCAAACTACGGAGTCACCGTCGGAGGAGACGGTGTCGTAGTCGTCTGACCTATCGGGGACATTTGGGTCTAAAGGGTCGTCAGCGACTGAGTTAGCTTGGTCAGCCAAAGCTTCCCATTCCTCGTCAGTGCTGAGGGTTGCTCCCTCTTCCATAGGGGAGTCATCATCGTCCGCCCAGATGGACTTGGACTTGGACTTGGGCCTGGATTTATGGAGGGCGGCTATGCGCTCTTTATAGCTTTTATAAGCTTTTACTTGAGTAGCTATGGGAGAAGGAGGATCTCTCCATGATCGGGTTTTCTTAGGCTCGACGGCCGGTTGAGAAGAAGTTTTAGGAGAAGGAGGATCTCTCCATGAACGGACAGTAGCTTTAGGCTCGACGGCCGGAGCTGGGGGCTTAGATAGAGTCGGCTCACCAGTCCCAGAAGTGGGCCTGGCTGCCGGGGAGGGCGACCTGGGCGAGACCTGGGCTTCGCTCGGCACGGGTGCCTGGCTAGGTCCAGGGGCCCCGGTCGGACCCGAAGCGGGCACATAAGAGGCTAAAGCCTGACTTACAGCATGGCTGTATTTTTTGGAGAGCTTTTCCTTCTCGAGAATCTCGTGAAGGAGTTCAATTACTGCCGCGAGCGACATAATTGAGAATTATAGATCCGGTGAAGCCGGGAGAGGGTATCTTCCCCGGGTGGAGGGGCCCGGGGATGTGTGCAACCTACCCTCCCAGTCGGGTTAGACTGGGAGGTGAGTATCTGGTGAGCCCTAAGCTTGTCTACCTGCCACCAATCTTATTGGGTGACAGGGCCCTAAGGTACCGGTAAACCCACCGAAGGTGGGCCACCCACCAATGTGTACCGAAGAAGTCTGGCACGTCGGGGTAGACACACCCGACCGTGCCTGGTGAATGCTGTGGGACGAAGCGGGGGTTGACTAGGCTATCTACCAAGGCCAACTGATCCCGCTCCCGACTCCAATGACTGCCGTGTCCTTAAGGGACTTGGCGGGTGCTTGGGGCACACCCCACTGGCTTGTTAACACCGCTAGGTTTCCCGCCAGGGACCACAAAGAGTGGATTTGCCCGGAAGGGCCAAAATAGCTGCCACTACTAGTAACCAAAGTTACTAGTAGCGACACCTTTGGAGCGGCGTGCGAAGACGCGACGACCGCAGTGACGTCACGCAGAGGGGCGCGACGAGACGGAGAGTGGGGGCGCCGGAGAGCGCGGTGGGGCGACGAGCAGCGAGACGTCCGCACGGAGCGACGGCTGGCGAGCTACTAACAATCCACGTTGTGCAAACGGTGCCACCTCTTTTATACTAAATTGTAAATGCTGGCCAGTGAACCATTTCCTCACCCCCGATCATTTTTATTTGCTATAAAATATTTTACAAATGCCTTGAGCTGGCGAGTCTCTAATGATATTATAGCTTACTAGCTGTTCCCCGCGGCTTCGCTCCCGTGGGTCACCCCACAGGACCCGTTTTCGGGATAAAAAAATAGCCTATGTCACTCAGGAATAATGTAGCTTTCTATTGGTGAAAGAATTTTTCAAATCGGTCCAGTAGTTTCGGAGCCTATTCGGTACAAACAAACAAACAAACAAAAAAATCTTTCCTCTTTATAATATTAGTATAGATTAAATTATATTTACAATTTCATATCGATCATCCCTCTACGACGCTCCATCACGGAATGGTGCACGGTCAAAGGTGACGGGCATATTTATATGACACCGCCCCCCGCCTCACTACTATAAAAACAAATGACACCATCGGAAAACCTTATTCTTATTTTATGCGTCGTAGAGGTAAGATCTCACAATAAAAATATTATAATATGAAAATATAAACTCGAATACATCTTAATACAGTTAAGGAATGGCTCTAAGTATGTAAACAAAGGGAATATAAATAAAAGAAGTTAGTCTCCATACATTTATTCAAAAATCCTACTTGTTTCTGATTGGTTCGGTGTCAGGTCGCCTAACCCACTACTTGCACCCATTGAATTTAAGGTGTCGTGCACAGTATAAATACAGCTACAAATTAAATTGTTAATAACCTTTTGCCGCAAAAGTCGCGGGATAAATATTTTTCATTATCTTGAGTTTTTATTTTGAGTAGGTATATTTTATCACGGTAGGTAGGTTGGTATTTAAAAGAAAAGTAAATTACGCACCTCAATAAAGTGAATATTTAATGCACTCGAGTTAATTTAGTGCCCTCGCTTGCGCTCGGACACCTACATAACACTCATTCGTTGATAACTCACTTTGCGCTCGATGCAACAATCTACTATACAGGCTGGCCAAAAAATCGTGGATCAAACGCAATTAGGAATTAGGTGGGGTCATCAGCTGCAAAAATTTGTACTACGGGAGGTCCTTAAGGTCAACCCCTGCAAGGTTATAATTTAATTTGTGTTTTTATGAGAAGTTTGTCTTTTTTACTAATTCTTATTAAAATTTTAAAAAATTACGTCCTGTATCTTTTTTATAATTTTCACTAGATTGTTACTGATAACTTCTTGCGTTAGACATGCTATTTATGGTTGTTTATTGGGTGTGATGAAGATAATATTAAGATCTACGATTTTTTTTTATCAAATCATAACTTTTTATTTACCTCGGATCCCACTGTGAAAAAAAAGTACTCTACCGAAAAGTGATCCTGTATCACAAGTTTTGGCGCATTAAATAGGGATCCTAAATATGTATAACACATGCCCATGAGTGGCTCTAATATCTTTATAGGAAGAAAAAACAAAATAACGATTGTGAACAAATACAAAATAAATAAAACACAATACTAGTTTATGAAACTGTTGCATAATAAGAAGTATTAAAACATGAGTGTGTGTTTCAAAACCGAGCCGTAGGCTAGATTTTTAATAGTATTCACACGAATGTTTTAATACATGTTTTAAATGTTTTTCTGATTTGTTTTTATGTGCAGTTTCATACACTATTTTATCTACACTTATACATTGGTATTGAACCTACTAAATACCTTTTTTGCATTTTCCATGCCATAAAGTCGTTGGTGGAGCAGTGGTGGCCCAGTGGTATCGGCCGCGACTTACAAATTGTAGGTCTTGGGTTCAAGCCCAGGCAGGCGCTTTACTTTGTGTAAATTATTTCATCACCACTGCTCTCAAAACGGTGAAGGAAAACATCGTGAGGAAACCGGCATGTCCTAGAACCAAAAATTAGAAGACATGTGACATCCAGCAACCCGCACTGGGCTGCGTGGTGGATTACGGCCCATTCCCTCTCGCAGAGAGGAGGCCTGTGTCTCAGCAGTGGGAACAGTGAAAGTCGTGGTAGCATATCATATAATTTTCACGACTTTTCTGGTAATAGATTATGAGTAATTTCCTTCGCCGCATCTAAAATATCGGGCGGTATCAAATTTTCTTCACATTCACTGATATCTGACAATTTTAAGCAAGAATTAAAAAAACTCATGAAATTCAGTACAGCTTAACCTGCCAAACGTAAGAATGGCGCCAAAACCCAGCACATCACCGCATTAACCGCGCATGCGCTAAGGCTTAGCACGCACTGCGATTTTTATTCGCGCGTATTTTTTCCGCCCATTCTGCGACCTATGGAAATGTTGGAAGCTGCTTGCATTGCGGTAAAAAAATCGGGTGGAAATAATACCGCAAGAAATCCGTGTTTTGAGTGTACCCCATTGTTGCGAAGTTCATTACCGTGATGTACGTTACTGCGAAAGTTTATTATCGCGACGTACGTTGTCGCGAAAGTTCCTTACTGCGATATACATTACTGCGAAAGTTTACCATTGCGAAGTACGTTGTCACGAAAGTTCTTTACTGCGATGTACGTTACTGCGAAAGTTTACCATCGCGAAGGACGTTGTCACGAAAGTTCTTTACTGCGATGTACGTTACTGCGAAAGTTTACCATTGCGAAGTACGTTGGAGTATGTACGTTACTGCGAAAGTTTACCATTGCGAAGTCGAGTAGGAGGGTTGCTGATACTGGTGATAGCAAATTTAATTATAATTGAATCAAAAGATAATAATAATAAAATAAACATAAAAAAATCATATAACTAAATTGACGTGTAAATGGAACAAAAGAAAAATCAACAAAAGCAAACTTAATGTAGGTGCCTGTCTAAGTATATCGCACACACTACAAAATTGACAGATTACGACGTTGAAAGACTGAGATCTGTAATTAAAAAGCGAAAACGAAGCACAAAAAATAATTTAAATAAACTGAAAAGTCACTTGTCACGAAAGAATGGCACAAAATATTGAAGATTATAAGGGTGGGACTTGCGTACCTATGTTACATAAAAAAACATAATTAGCATTGATTAAGGTTTTTTTGTTTTATTTATGTTGGTAGATTAAGTATCTAGTGTGTGATATTCTTAGATAGGCATCTATATTAATTTTGTTTTAGTTGATTTTTAGACTGCAACCTATCTTGGCATGTTTACATTGCTGAAGGAAGCGTCTCCAGAAGTTCTTGCCTTTCTCAACTAAAATTAAGTAGAGAAAGGCAGCTCTTTCTCAGTCTCTTCTTATTCCTCTTCTTGACTATGCTGATGTCTGCATCCTTGATGCGACTAAGAAACTTCTTGATAAGCTCAAGCGTTTGCAGAATGTAAGTATCGCTTCATTGCATATTTTATTTTATTTTGTTAGCTCTCTTCCTTCGATAATTTCTAATGGTTCCGTCATTCCCATCAGCCCTAGTGTGAAAGATCTCGGTTTGCATCTTGACTCGACACTTAGTTGGCAAAGTCAGGTAGCCAGTGTCAGTCAGAGAGCCAACGGCAGTTTGCGATCCTTATATCGATTGAGAAGGTTTTTACCTGTAAAGACAAAGATAATGCTTGTGTAAACTTTAATTTTCCCAGTGGTCGACTATGGTGACGTGTGCTACTTTGACTTGAACGCGGTCTTGCTTGATAAACTAGATAGGGTCTTGAACAACTGTATCAGATTTATATTTAACCTCAGAAAATATGACCATGTGTCAAACTACAGGTCTGAGCTAAAATGGCTGCCCATTCGCCAGAGGAGATGTCTACGTGCTTTGACCACACTTTTCTCCCTACTCAATTCTCCCACCCCTCCTTCCTATCTTATGTCTAACTTTCAATATCTATGTTCTTCACATGCTCGGATTCTGCGTTCTTCTAATAATCTCCTCTTACTCTGTCCTTCTCATTCGACTGATTTTGTTCACTCTTCCTTTCATATACAGTCCATTCTTCTTTGGAATGCGCTTCCTCCCGAGATCAGGACGGCCACCAGTCGGTGTGCATTCAAGCGGAAATTGCGGATTTATTTTCAAAACAACTAAGCAGAGTCATCTCACCTTCTTCTTTTCTGTTAATTTATAAATATATATATTTATATAAGTATATATTATTTTCAATATATATATGTACGTGTATTTCACCTATTTTAGTATGTTATATAAAAACTGGCTTATTATTATTTTTGAAAAATGCACCTGTCATGTTCTCTCTGCACCACCCTTGGTTGACTGGTAGAGAATGCCTTAGGCATTAAGTCCGCCTTTGTACCTTTTGTGCATGAAGTCTAAATAAATAAATAACCCAATTATTGGTTAAGCTTTTGTACATAAGTTGTCCTTCTGTATTTGTGTATGTTTGTTTTGGGAACAATAAATAATATGAATATTAATAATCAGATTAGATAGATAGGTACATGAATTTTGTTTATGTTAATTTTATTATTATTACTTTTGGTTCAATTATAATTAAATTTGCTTACAACTTTTGCTCATTTACAATATAATATTTCCACTATCACCATTATCAGCAACCCACCTAGGTGACCTAAATTGCAATAGCGTGTTATGGAAACTGCAATCGTCACAGTAAAGAACTTTCGCGACAACGTACGTCGCAATGGTAAACTTTCGCAGTAACGTACATCGCAGTAAAGAACTTTCGTGACAACGTACTTCGTGATGGTAAACTTTCGCAGTAACGTACATCGCAGTAAAGAACTTTCGTGACAACGTACTTCGCGATAATAAACTTTCGCAGTAACGTACATCGCGGTAATGAACTTCGCAACAATGGGGTACACTCTGTAGAAAGAGACAAAATTCGCGGGAATAAAAATCACCGTGCGTGCTAAGCCTAAAGCGGCAAGAAAAAAATGGAATCAATCTTTTTATAATAGGTACTATAAAAACGGCATTACAAAAAAAAAATATGGAAACGCCTTAATGATTACTTTCTTGGATTTGTCCTGTAATGTAATAGAAACAAATTGTTTTATAGCGTTATTTTGTTAGAGAAAAAGTGTTATAATATAGTACATTACTGCACTGCCCTCAATAGCATAATTGCAGTAAGTCGGTATTTTGTTAAAAATGAGTTAGATAAACAGCCGTGATCACAATAACGAGATCTACATTTTTATCTTACCCATTCGTTTGAATCGCTTTTTGAACCAAATTTAACAATTTGCAGTAAGTCGAGCATTTTTTTGACATCACTAGGCATGAATACAGTGGGTACACTTACTGCAGAAGTTCTTGTTCAGGGTCTCTCGGCCAAAGTACAGTATGACATCTATACCACAAATATATTAAGTCATTAACTTTATAAAAATTGGATATACGCTTAGCAAATAGACATTAAGAAGATATACTGTTTTCATCCTAAGCAGTTGCCCAATATTAGCTAAATGAGTGATCTAGTCTTAAAAGCAGTATGCTGCAAATACTGCATGTATGCTTAGTAACGATCCTAAGCGTAGGTTCCAGATTACTACTTACCACAAAGACAGTTTGATTTGATATTGCGTTTATGTTAAGTAACGTTATCAGATCTTATATAAGGTTACTTATTATACTGAGAGTATATAGCCATCCTGTGTTCATGTTTAGACAACAGTTGTAGCGATAACGGTCAGATGACTTGCCATGGGAGCAGTAAATTAGCAATATTCTGTCCTCGCATCAACGAAATTTTTGCTCCATTAGTTAAATCTAATTCATCAGTCATTAGCTCTCTTTACGCTGTCTTATGGCACAAAGCCATTTCAGGCCAAAATGGTCATGACATTGTTTCAACATTTAGAGCTTTTTTAATACACCAATTACCGGCACAAAAGTCATTTGGTATTTGGGCAGATAATTGTTCGTCACATAACAAATACTGGAAACTCTTTTCGTTTCTTGTCAATGTTGTCAACAGTAATTGAAGCACGCTCTATCCGATCCGATATCCTGATCTTTTAAAAAATTTGTATCTTTCATTCTGACAGAAACAACAGAAAATGCGTGCAATGAAAGACCGGAAATACGTTGAGAATCTAACTGTGGTCAAAGTTGTCCGTGGAGAATACAATTTATTCTACAAAAAATCTCACGCTGATGAGGAATTCAGGCCAACCTTAAACTTTTTACAAGCCAAAATTAAAAAACAAACGATACCCTTGTGCTGAACAGAGAAGTTCACCAAGGGATATCGCCTCTTCACGAAAAGAGAGAATGGTCAAAGATCTCGTTCCCTTGACCTTGACCCAGCCGAAGGCAATTCTGGTTTGACTTGCCAATTGACGAAGCATCCTTGAATCTTTCCAACGAATTTGACAATTAGTTATCGCATTCCTGTTTTCGGAGGCGTTGATTCCTAATTCATTGAATATTTTAATTTTGTTTCAATGTTATAGTAGAAAGTTAAATTTTTTATCCTAAATGGTTATAACTTTTGTTATATACGGCTTAAGTATCTATAAGATCCATAAGTGTTGTTCGAGAAATCTATAAGTGATGATTTGATACCGAAGAAAGAATTTTTAGTTTATTTGAAATGTAAAGCTACTTTTAGAAAATAATTCATTTTGCCCTAAATTAGCATTTGGGGTTTTTAAAATAATTAGTGTTGAGAAGACTGAATAATACGGGTTATTGGACGACTCGCCCGAATTTAACTCGCCCGAATCGGGCGAATTGTCCACTATTAAAAATATTCATTTTTCTGTGTCGATTCGCCCGAAGTTTATTTATCGACGCGCGACGGGCGAATTGACCACTCCAAAATTATTTAGTGGACGATTCGCCCGAATTTGATTTTAGAGAACAAACATTATAAAAGTACAGTCGTGCTCACCCGTCTCGGTAATAATATGCAGAATGAATCGAAGTTAATAGATATTGTACTAGAAACTAGAAAAGCAATTCAAACTACCAGGAGGCCAGAATCATGAAGAAGTATTTGCAGAGCTAGAATCATTAGCGGTAGAGACTAACGGAGTACTAGGGCTTCAGAATCGAAAATCGCCCGGTACACTTTTTACCGCTCATGATTCCAGCCTAGCTTCCTCATGATTAATTAATAATTCCTCCTGGTATTTAAGTTAGTCTTTACCGGTACCGAAATGACCTGATAGCGTATATAGAGCTGTCTCTTTCATTTTTTTTGTAATGAATATTGCTGTCTCCCTCTTATTGTTTGAAAAAACAATAAGAGGGAGACAGCAATATTCGCTAATGATTCTAGCTCTGCAAATACTTTTTCATGATTCTGGCCTCCTGGTAGTTTGAATTGCTTTTCTAGTTTCTAGTACAATATCTATTAACTTCGATTCATTCTGCATATTATTACCGAGACGGGTGAGCACGACTGTACTTTTATAATGTTTGTTCTCTAAAATCAAATTCGGGCGAATCGTCCACTAAATAACTTTGGAGTGGTCAATTCGCCCGTCGCGCGTCGATAAATAAACTTCGGGCGAATCGACACAGAAAAATGAATATTTTTAATAGTGGACAATTCGCCCGATTCGGGCGAGTTAAATTCGGGCGAGTCGTCCAATAACCCAATAATACACATTAACTTGAGTTGAGTAGTTAATGTAAGAAAATTAAATTCTTAGTTGTGCCATTTTTTTACTGAAAAGACTGATTCAATTAAGTAAAATTAAGAAACGTTATTTTGTGAATATGATCATCATAATCGGGCGGTGTGGCCTGTGCTTAATAGGAATGTTTCTTGGGTAGAAAGATGATAATTCTATTTAGTCCGTCAGTGAGATTATCAAATAATTACACGTTATTTATGCTTTACCAAATCAATAAAAAATACGAAGTTTAAGCGCATCATAGTTTAAACGTATCATGATTTGTCAAATTTTATTGCTAGGTTATTTACAGCAACAGTTAATAACAGTATATCTACAACAAAATTATAAAAATCAAATCAAATTAAATTAATCAAATACCTACATTAAGTAAAACCAACAATTTCTTATTTTATTATCACTACAGCCAATTTATATGGTTATTTAGCATAAATACAGTAAAAAACACACTCACTGTGTTTATGTTAAGTGTTACCTATCAGAGAGCCTCTAGGAGATAGTATAACTAAGATAATGAATTTATGTTGTCTCTTAATGAGTCAGTATTAGTTTCGAAATATGTAATAGATAGGTGCTGATGTCCTCTTTCATTTAAAGTATCAACCATCATGATCCGATTACAAACAAAGGATTTATGGAAGATTTTCTCACCAAAAATTTACCCGCGTTTTTCTCGAAACCGTCTGGAGCGTACTTACTGCAACTATGCTATTGAGGGCAGTGCAGCGGTCAGCAAAAGAGGCATTGATGGACGAACGTGTAAATGTGGGCCGAGGCGAAGTCGAGGCACACATACGTAACTCCTTCAATGCCTAGTTGTGGCCAAGGCTTGTATAGTACTTTTCTCAAATAATGCGCTGAAATTAATACTGAGTATATTCACAACGGATCTTTGCGTCTCTGAATTGGCTGCAAGAGTCTGCGCAGTAGCTATTTTTGTGTCAATATTGAAATGAAGATAGCATTGTATATCTGTCTCTTTTACTCGCTTACGTTTGTCTCATCATCTTCTCTCGCTTATACTATGCAGTTGAACTGTTTCCTGCGCAATAGTTGACAGAATCAACTTCAGAGACGAAGACCCACTGTGAATATTATAGTACCTAGAACCAATAGAACTCATTTTGTCAAAATCAATGACGAACAACAATAATTTTGCCCGCGTTAAAATGTTCATTTGTTTTTTTTTCAATAAATAGCTTTCTATTTGCAAGCCAGCTCGAAATTTAAATAAAACCTTTGATAAGTTACCTCCTTGGTTTCCATGTTTCAGAGTAAAAGATCGTTCCATTTTTAACTTACACGACAGATATGAGTTTACTATTTAATTTATTTTGCCGGTAGACACAACAGATATGGATTTTCATACAACTTTTGCCGGCCGCTGCGCGCATGTATTTGGCCAGTACAGCAATTTCGATTTATCTCGAAGAAGGTTGTCAAAATAATGCTCACATTTCCAAGCATGTTTGAGAAAAGATACTATTTTTAAATTTTGGTATTGTGTTTGTAAAGTATGTCAATATAAACTCGTTTTGAAGTTTATAATTCGAATATTACGATATGAGAGTAGATATTAGTTATTTATGCTACAAGTGCGGAAGGTAGGTGATGAATCGACACGAGTCGGAAATCATCTTACGTACGTGTATCATACAACATTTTACTATGCATTGTGCGAGGAAATAAAAAAAATTATCTGAACCAATCAAGAAATTAATAAAATGGCGAGCTTATTCAAGCGCATATCCACAGATTAACTAATAGTTCCTCGGGCTACTGCGCGTGTGCAAATAGCTGTCACGTCGTAACGCAAAAAGGCACGAGCAAAATATACGTTCTGCCAAACATATTTAATGAATATTAAAAAATCAATATCTAAATCTAGATTAATTAAAAGCGCCTTTAATGAAGTATTAGTTTTATTTTACCTTTTATATTAATGATAATCTGTACTTAACTAGTTTGTAAAACTTTTCTCAAGTAGTAAAAGCTCTATGCGTCAAAAATTAAAAAAATGCAGAAAAGTAAAAAGCACTAGTGAAAAAAGTGACACTTTCCCGCACAGTTTGGCTGCTTGGAAAACGCTCTTTTCGAGGACATGTATTGCAAATTAAATTATAACTCTGCAGAGTAAATTAAATTATAACCTTAAGGACCTCCGTAGAACAATTTTGTGCAGCTGATGGCCCCATCTAACTCCTAGTTGCGTTTGATCCACGACTTTTTGGCCACCCTGTATTTGAACGTAAAATTGTTACTTATAAAAGGTCTTTAAATATGTTTATTCTACATAAATAATATCCATCAGTATGTATGACTTCTAAATTTTATCATATTGTGTAATGAAAATTGTGTAATTTAATATATTATTTAAAACGCGCCTTTTATAATGTAAAACTAACAAAGATTATAATTATACTTGTTCTTATCTTATTGCATGTCTTTTACAATGTTTCATTATAATATTTTAGTTGTTTTTTTTTATCTATAAAATGGGTCCACGCGAGTCCCTCAGTGAAAAATTTAAAGAGATCGATATACTGACTCTACCTTCTCTTTATAATTTGGAATGTATTTTGTATGTCCGCAAAAATCGAGGGCTTTTCAAAACTAGAAGCGACTTCCATAATTTAAATACACGCAGTAAGCATGAAATTGTAATACCCAATACAAGTCTTTTCTTATAACTAACTCTTATCTCGTTTATACAAACTTTTTTTTTAGTTTCTTACGACTTATTATCGGGCCTACGTTGTCCCCCCATATCTAAGCACTAATGCTGTAACATGGAAATATTGTAAAACAAACCAATTTATTTTAAAAGAGTAACCGTGGAGTTTCTTGCCGGTTCTTCTCCATAGGAAACGACCAACCCGAACCGTGCACCTTTTGTCGACGTTTTATAAGTGCCCATGTAGGCCAATGTGAAATAAAAAACATTTAATTTTGATTTAATATAAGCATGAAATAAAGAGGCTTTTTTTTTATATCTTCTATAAGTTCTTATTATGATCAAAAAACCACAACCGGATTTTTTTTTTCGTGAAATTCATTTATGAAATAACTCAATTGTTGAAACCAAATTTAATTCACGACTGTTTCTCTAAAAAAATATGAAAGACTAGCTGCCGTTTTCAGCTTCACCGGCGTGGAATTTGTATTCCCACAATACCTCGTAAATCATAGCGGATGTCTTATTCTAATGTATAAGCTATATCACTGTAAAGTTTCATCATAATCCGTTCATCAGTTATTGCGTGAAAGTGTAACAAACCATCCATCTATGTTCGTCACAAAACCTAAGTAAGTACCTAAGTAAAAATTTAAAATATTTTGCAAAAGTATTAGTCTAGTTTACATCAGTGTTTTCATTAGAAAAATTGACATGGCTATTCATCATCTTTTCAGCCGAAAGACGTCCACTGCTGGACATGGACCTCCCCCTAGCGTCGCCACACTGATCGGTCATGTATGTTTCACATCCACTGGACTCCCGCAGCCTTTACCAGGCCGTCGCTCCACCTAGAGGGAGGCCTTCCACCGCTGCATCTTCCGGAACGCAGTGGCAACTTAAGTGGCAGTGGGCAGGGTACATTTCTCACAGAATGGATGGTCGTTAGGGCTGAAAAGTTTTAGAGTGGCGACCGCGTACCGGAAGACACATGGCTAATTACTTACACATATTTAAGACCCCATTCCTTCAAACTAGAAAAAACCTGTATCTTGAAGAACAGTTTGTAACTTCAGCGTAATAATAATAGGATTTTAGTTCACAAAATCTCCCAAGGGAAATCTGAAATCAAAACCAAGTGCTTTCTTATTTAAATTATTCGTGTCAACATTTATCTTCCCTTCACGCGCAGGGAGCGCACGACATAAGATTGAAATGTGAGACAACGGTTTAAAGTATAGTTGTCCACTAGAATAGTCGTTTATCTTAGTAGTTATTTATGCCCCACAGGGATAGATAATGACTTGGTTACAAATTGCAGGCACTCTGCCTGCGTCACCGAGAGATAGACATTGAGTTAGGTATGTTCTGGGTTCCGTAGGAAAACTAGGTTGTTGAATTTAAAAAAAAATACGATATTTTAAATGTATTTTGAAACTTTATATATCTTAAATTATATTGTCGTTGCAGAAATCTCTTAAATATTTTTTTTTAAATTTGTTATAAGCATTTAAAAATCGATAATTTTTTTAAAAGAACTACCTGTCTACAAACGGGCCATGATTGGTCGCCATGTTTTTGACGTCATAACGTTCAAGGAATTTCACGGTACTACAGTGTCAACTGCACGTGAATTGACTAAAAATTTCCGAAAATTAGTGCAAAAATATTATTAAACAACAAATTTTATTTAGTCATGTGTGATAAAGGATTCATAAAGGCTAATGTCGATATTATACCCACCTGAGGGACGATTTGGAAGTTTTGAGGATAAATAAAGTAGTCGTAATGAATATTACGTGTTAGTGAACCGATGTTAGTTATTGTTGTTTACCAGGTACATTCAGAAACATAATTGTCATAACGTAATCGTTTTTACATATGGGTAAGTGATATTGGTGTAAAATAAAAAGTAAACAAACACGATTGGCGTGAAACTTCGACTTTGCATATTAAAAATTTTTATTAGATACCACTAAATACACACACATAAACATAATATTTTCGTTAATTCACATTATTTACATATCCCTTAATAATATTAAACACTAATATCTATATTACATATTTATTTACTAAAAAGTTTGTAGAACAGAAACTTGAAAATATTAACGTGGTAGATTTTCCTTACACTAATTCGTCAGTAAATATCTCTTAAATGCGTCGACCGATATTCATTTTTTTGTTCTAACTGAAATATTAGTTTTACGCCTATATCTGTCATTTAAGAATAAAATAATGAAACAAAAAATCATGTTTTCAAGTTACGTAATTATACAACAATGTCAACTTTGTCAATTTACTTTTCTCAGTCTTTAATGATCAAAGTAAGAAATTAATACGGATCTAATACTAAATTAAAACAAGATAACAACATAATTAATACATTATAATTGGAATCTAGTTAGATATAGAACATTTCTCAAATTTAGTACAGATTGCTAGGTATTTGGCTACTTGGCTATTGCGCGAAACACATATAATGAGGATCTTTTTGTAGTGTTCGTACATAATCATACGAAGCAAGCACGATAACTTTTAAGGTTCGATATTTATGATCAATATATTCGATAATCATCAATATATTGACGATAATAACAAAATTAAATCGTTAAAATTCAAAACACTGTATAAGCTATGTGCCACAGTGAGTAGAAATGAACGTTCTTACGTCACACGGGCTCGGGTTTGTTCGGAAAACTGTCGGGGTGTTTTCGGTACTGGATTCTTAAAAATATTTTTGATTGGATTTTACTTTGTAATTACAATGAAAAAAAAACTAATAATAGTTTTGTATGAAAACTTATATATGATCATTCCACTTCTAACAAAAAAAAAAAATTGGTTCAACAAACCAATTATAATAAATGGTAACTTACTACTAGAAGGACCATACCGAGACTGTATTTATTTAGTGGTGTTATGAAAATGGTGTGTATAAGAAATGTAAATAAATAATGAGAAACTATATTTTTTGTTGCATGGAATTGACGTTATTGAATTGCATTAGATAAAAATTACTGACTCAAGAAAATATAATACCAAAAACAAACAAAAAAAATTGTAGGTTTGGAGAAACAGAATATAATTGAACGTTACTTATGGAGTTAGTTGTAAAGTTATCTAGTAACTATCGTTTCTATCTATTTACATTAAAACTATCTTAGTTATTATATTATAAATCAGAAAATTTGGGTGGATGTATGTGTGGGTGGATGTATGTTTGTTACTCAATCACGCCAGAACGGCTGAACGGATCTGGATGAAATTTGGCACAGCGAAAGATTATAGTCTGGAATAGCACATTGGCTATTTTTTATCCCGGCATATTGTTCCCTTGAGATGATAAAACACTTTTCACGCAGGTAAAGCCGCTGGCAAACGCTAGTATTAAAAAATTCTCTGCTGGAACTTGATACAAAGGTTCTTTTATCAGTACACCTTGAACCCTAATATAAACGAGAAGGCAAATAATTCCACTGTCACGGGCAGATACCTGACCCTTGTACAAAAGACACTCGAGTGGACTGAATAACGCTGCCTACTTATAATGTGATTTTAAATTTCGTGGACTAAACTGACATTTGGGGGATTGTCACTTTATCGTCCCATAAAAATAGTGTCGTACCCTAACTATCCTGAGTGATCGAAAGTTAATCGAAAATCGAAGTAGATCGAAAATGAAACTACTTCACGGCAAAAAAAAAATGTTTTGAAACTAGCGACCCTTATTTAGTTTCTAGTCATTTATTTCAGACTTCATTTTATCGATCGCATTTATTTTATTGTTGATTTCATATTTAACACAATAAAAGTTCATGTACTATGTGTGTGAATACTGTTATATTTAAATATATTACGTTTATATTCATAAAACATTTATTTACACCAATTAATAAAAATAAATTGAGGAGTCATGTCACATCGATTCGATGAATCACTTATGATTGAGCCTTACCTACAACACTATGATCCGCGCTTGCAACATTTAAAAAAAATAAGGTCATTGGCAGCTGTCAGTTTGGTCCAGGAAATTAAAAATCACAGTATACACAAATAGGTATAGATAGCTATTTACAAGTCGCTTTGAATCTCGAATGTTCGAATCAGGAATGATGGAACTAAAGTAAAATGTAAATTTTATTAAAATAATATTTTTTACTTTTTTATTTCCGTATTTATATAAATTCGAAAATAAGTCTGTCCGTGGTTTTGTCTGTATTCTTCTTGTTTAAGAATTTGGTTGCCGCACTTAGTCCGTAATGAAGTAGTGCGTGAGCCATGACGGCCGTCACTCCAGACAGTCTGTCTGTCTATTCGTAACATTTTCACGTTGAAAAACTAAACTAAAATAATTTGGATAAATTTTGGTATAGAAATTAATTGTATCTAAGGCTCTAAGCCCTAGAGGAGTTAGAAATAACCTGAAGGGAACAAATTTCCGGTTTAAAATATCCGTGCTATAATAAATTGTCAGTGCTTTTTTCAACATAATTGCTAGAAGCATGGAAGCTAGACACTTGCTTTGACATTAATTCATTAGCAATACATTTTAATGTCCATCCAACGAGGCACATAAGATTTTATTTTTCTTGTTTTTTTCATACGACCCTTCGTATGAAAAAACAAGAAAAATAAAATGTTTACATTTCTGTTCCATTTTAATCCTACTGTCTCAGAAGCAGTTTTTGAATTTGTTATTCTTACAATAGGGAAGTTTATTGAAAATTAGTTATTGTGCAGGTAGATTAATAAAAAATATTGTACACGTATTTTTTTCTTTTGAAACGTAAACATAAAGTGACGACGATATAATGCATTAAAATATCGTGAAACGTCACGCCGCTAGCACGAGCTAGTGTTGTCGCGAGCCCCCACTCCTGAACTTTGTTGCGCCTTAACTTTGTAATTTTTTATTGATAAGGTAAATCAAAAAATACGTGTCCAATATTATTTGATAATCTCACTGACGGACTAAACAGAATTATAATTTTTCAGCCCAGGAAACATCCCTATTTATTTTACACAGAATAAATCAAGTGAATGTCATTTCAAAACGTTTTTCGCCTCTCCAGTCGCCTTCCTCATTACCTATTGTGTAAAACTTTGTACCTTTTTTACAAGTGTAATGAAGGAAGGTTACGGTGTTTTGAAGGTATGTTTAAGAAGTATTTATTTTGAACTTTTGTTATTTATTTATTTATATAATAAGCACACCAACAGCACTGTCACTTACAATTAAAAAAAAATAACATCCAAAACTGGCATTTTAGTAACCATGCAAATAACAGGTATGCATGACATTGACACAATGAATATTAGAGACAAAGTAAGATATAAAGTGTGTCCAGTAGACCTAAATCTAGAACACTACAAAAACAAAACAATTGAGCTATATAGGCGTACATTGATCGCACTGTTTATAAAGGGAACATCTGTATGAAGCGAAACTCATAGAGAAAACATCGATAGGATCCGTCAAGTTGAACCTTTCATTATATAGCCTTGCTATACGTGTCAGGGGGCTATTAAAGGTTGTATTTAAGGCCGGCAATTGAAAAATGGGATTATATCGCTTGCTACGTTGGCTAGCCCTAAAGCTTAAATAGTTAATCAATTGCGCATCTATGGAACCATTTATAATTTTGTGCAGTAAAAGTAAGTCAGAATTGATCCGTCTTTCTTTCAAGCTAATCATCTTATAGTGCCCTAACCTATCACTGTAATCAGGTATAGCTTTTTGGATCCCATTCTTTACACATAGATACCTAACAAAACGGGCCTGAACTGATTCAACATTATTAATATAACTTGAGTAATAGGGAGACCAAATAGAGGAACAATACTTCAAGTTGCTCCTTACTAGTGTGATATAGAGTAGAATAATACTACTATTATTACGAAAAGGTTTTGACATGCGGATTATAAAGCCAAGCATTCTTTTAGCCTTAGCAACTATGATATCTACATGATCAAGGACAGGGATGTATCAAAGAGTATACCAAGATCACGGATGACTGATACTCTGCTCAGTATTGATCCATCTATATGATAATCAAATTTAATGTAATTTACTTTATTCGTATATGTAATAGTCTGGCATTTTCTAAGATTGAGCGTCATTGTGTTTTTGAAACACCATTGTTGAAGGACTTCAAGATCTCTTTAAAGCTTCATACAATCACTCAAGTCAGATATCCTGCAGTATATTTTTAAATCATCAGCGTAGGCTAAACAATTGCAATTTATATGATCTAAAAGATCATTCAAGAATACCAAAAAAAGCAAAGGGCCCAACTTAGAGCCCTGTGGAACACCAGAGCTAGGAGAAAAAGGTACAGATTCATATCCCGCCATGGCAAATATTTGAGAACGATTAACTAAATAACTCTCGAACCACCGCAACAGAGAGCCATGAATGCCAGCGCTATTCAATTTCATAGAAAGAATTGAGTGATCAACACGATCAAAGGCTTTTTACTGTGTAAACAGCATCAACCTGACCCCTAGCTTCAAAGGTGTTGCCAATGAAAGTAGTGTAAATAAGTAAGTTAGATATAGTAGAACGGTTAGACACAAACCCATGTTGCTTCGAACTAATTATATGACGGAGGTGAGAATAAACTGCATTGTATTTAAGACCCTCAAACGTCTTTGCAAATTGTGATATAATAGAGATTGGTCTATAGTTAGTTACGTCATTCATACTACCACATATATACACGGGGATAACGTGTGAGATTTTCCATAAATCGGGCAATGTACCTTCCTTAAGGGATTTATTATATATTATCTGCAGTGGCACAATAAGAGCATCCATGCAGAGACGAATAAAAATAGGAGGAAGTCCATCCGGGCCAGCTCCCTTATTAAGATCTAACTTTTTGATGCTATCTCTAACGTCACTTCCAGTAATGCCAATGGAATACATACTGTAATTGGACGGAGAGAAACCTGGAGACAAGTTACTAGGCTGTTGACTTGACACCGTACACAGATGCAAAATACTCTGCAAATAGATCAGCCACACCACGACCACTCTCACCAACACGATCACCCCACGAAACTTGGTTAGGAACACCTCTGAAATTTTTCTTTGACTTAGTATAACGCCAAAAAGCCTTTACATTCGTTTTCAAATCACTCTTTATTCTTTCTAAATAATCTTTAAAACAGTCATCCATAGCTCTTCCAGCCCGCATCCGTAGGGAAACAAAAGTATCGTAGTCCCGTATTCCTGTATTCCTGTATGAGTCCTGTATTTATGCTTTTCCCTAAGAAGTTTAATCAACGAAGCCGAGAACCATACTGGATAACAATTATTCTTAGGTATACCCTTCGGAGTGTATTTATCTATATTTTCCCATAGTATATTATAAAATGTCAGAACATAATCATTACAACCCAAATGACAATAATCCTCCCAATTAACATTACGCAGATCACGAACACATGCCTCATAGTCTGTTTTAATGAAAATATATTTCAACTGTAAACTATTATAATTTAAATTAGAAATTGAAGTTTTAGTAAGGGCTAATTCTAGCGGCGGATGATGCACATCTGGTTTATTGCTGGGGGTTGCACAAGAAACAGAAAGACTGGAGTTCTCATCCACTAAGATGAGGTCTAAGATGTTATTATTTTCATTGGCGATATTATTCATTTGAACAAACCCAGTAATATTAAGAAAGTCTCTTAATGCTAAAGGGTCACTAATTCCTAGAAAGGGATCATTCGATTCAAGCCATTTCAGATTAGGTAGATTAAAATCACCAAGAATCAAAGTAGTGCAATCTGTATAACGCAAACAGATTTCTTCAGCCCTGGCCAAGAACTGCACAAAGATATGGCAAGGTATATAAGACGGTAAATACACAACACAAATATTCATACAGACGCCACCAGCACCAATACATAACCACATATCCTCAACGGAGGTTTGCCACTCAGTTTTATTAACAAAATAATATTTATTATTAATAGCTACTAATAACCCACTACCATAACTTTTAGAATACAAATCTTTAAACTGTGCACTACGGTCACGGCGTACAACAGTATATCTTTGATCAAAGTATTCAGAGGACAAGAACGAGTCATCTAACCACGTTTCTGTCATACATATAATGTCATAGTCAGAACTTAAAATTGCCATTAGAATTTCATGTGACTTCGTTTTCATGCCTCTCAAATTCTGATAGAAAATGGAAATACTATCCATTGAACTAAATAAAAAGTAAACATGACAAGTAGGAACTAAACTAATACTTAATTCAAATAATTAAACAATTTTCTCTAAACTCTGCTTATCCTTAATCAGAATAGTACCGAAATTTCCCTTTTACATACAAAAATTTTACCGTAGCGAACCGAGACAAACTTATATGATTTTTCTTTAGCCTTAAGACGTGCAGCAGCATGTAAAGATTTATATATCAGAGAAAGGTGCTCGGATACATAAACTGGGTCCTTGCCACCGCCATAACCCAAAAGACTTGTGTACAATTTATCCTCAGAGTGAGATTTATTGTATCTAGTTATCGCAGAGAAAAATTCTTCGCGACATCTAGGACTACTAAGCTTCACTATTGCAGAGCGCGGGCGAGACTTGTTGTTGTTCATACTGGCCACTCTAACGCACTTCATAATATCGCAGTCCTTTAGGGCATATGACACAACATTAGTTTATACAACATTAGGTAATATTTCATTCTTATTCTCAGGCAAACCGTGAATTTCAAGATTCGCTCACTCATATTCTGATCAAGGGCGTTTATTTGTGTTTTTAGCTGCGCCAAAGTCTTTTGCATAACGGAGTTCTGAGAACGTAGTTCAGTGTTCTCACGTTGCACTCCCTGGAGTTCAGTTTTTAGGTCGTTAACTTGAGAGATGTCAAAGGATCCCGATAACTTCAACTCATCAACCTGTTTTATTATCTCGTCCATTTCGAATCTAAGCTCGCTAATCATATTTTTCACTTCAATGCGCAATGTATTCCGAATTTCCTCCCGTATAACAAGTCGTATGTCGCTGATCTTATCATCCTCGCCTTCAGAGCTATCACCAATCACCTCAGACGTCGATTTATTAGGCTCACAATCAGATAAACAGCTCGGACGATTCCACTTAGAACGCGCAGCTTTACCGAGTCTTTTAAACGCAGTAGTACTCAGTTTAACTCATAGATGATGATAGAATTATCGCAATTAAAACATGTTATCTTATCATTCTGTTTAACTTGTAATCCACAAGTACCACAGTTAGACATTTTTCAAATTCACAATCGCCCAAACAGTACAATAAATCCAAAAAGACGAAGTGCGAATTGTCGGGCTAGAACTCGCGACTCCTTGTGTACAGGTGCCAGACGTTAGAGCTTGGAGCAAACAAGACTTTAGCTTGACACACGAAATTATGAATCCGGTATGGGGACAACACGAAGTTTGCTCAACTGACGGTAGATTGGAAATAATTCACTATTGACAACTTCCAATGAAATAAGTTTTGTTTGATCACCGCCACAGTACACTTTGGTTTTCACTATTAACACCACCAAAAACACTTTAATCGATTAGAAAATTATATGATTGCAGCCCTTAGGGTTCCGTCCTTGAGTGTCTAGACAGCTCGCAGTCGTACGATAACTTTTCAGTAAGATTTTAGAATTTAAGTTACGGAGCAGAATTAACGTGACCGTACTAATTGACGTCTCGATGACAATATGTTATTGTGTTGTTTGTTCGTTTTTATTTTTTTTTAATTTATTTAGGATCACCGACGAGTGGCATAACAAAAACTTACAGAAAATATATAAATTGACAAACATTATCATGTAATGCACACTCAAATATAAGTAACCACAGCTTACATTAATTAATAATAAGGAATATTTAACTCTTTTCAGTTCCAGAATAGCGTAAAAACTGTACTTTTTGAGCTTTCGTTTTTGTACTTGAAACGACATCTGCCTAATTTACAGGCGACTAAATTAATTTTCCGTGCTCTAAAGAAAATCTGGTGATTTCAGAAAACTGCCATCTATACACTGGAGACTGAAGTTGAAAGCTTTTAAGAACCAACAATGTGTGCTTACTGAAAATTACATGAACAATGAGGTTGTTTAGTTTCATAGGGCGTCGGTAGATGGCTTTGTCCAAGTCTGGCGTTCTGTTTGGTTTCTATAACGGAATATAGATAGCGTTGGCAGTCTCGTTTTCTTTGCGTTTTAGTTTCTATTGTGCATTATTTCAGCGATAACGAAAGTCAACACTCGTAAGTCTCATTTAGTTTGATACCATTTTCAACATAAACATAATGTTTAACAATGAAATAGAAAACATTATTTTAGTTGCTTATATAAACAGAAATAGCATAATCCAAAGCTTTGACTTTCTAACTAATTTAAAGTCATGATTTTTGCCACTAACATATTATTGGGATAATTGTGATGTGATATTACTTTTATACTCATTTAAGTATCTAATAGTTATGTAGTTATAAGTTGGGGCCATGAACTCAAGTGGCTCATTTTTAGGGTTCCGTACCCAAAGGGTAAAAACGGGACCCTATTACTGAGACTTCGCTGTCCGTCTGTCGGTCTGTCTGTCTGTCTGTCACCAGGCTGTATCTCATGAACCGTGATAGTTAGACAGTTGAAATTTTCACAGATGATGTATTCCTAATTTATAATTAATATTTAAGGGGGGCTCCCATACAACAAACGTGATATTTTTGCCGTTTTTTGCTCGATATTAATAACGGCAACAGGTAGACGCTTGAAATATTCACAGAATATTAAGTTGTATATTCTCTTTCAAAATTAATAATTATTAAATTAAAATAAAATAAATTAAGGGGGGCTCCCATACAACAAACGTGATTTTTTTGCAGTGTTTTACGATAATGGTACGGAACCCTTCGTGTGCGAGTCCGACTCGCACTTGGCCGGTTTTTTTTTATTTTTTATATGTAATAGGCTCGCGTTTGACCACTATCTCGCCTGATGTTAAGTGATGATGTGGTCGAAGGTGAAGCACGCTTGCCTAAAAGTAACCTATTCACTCTAGACTTGAAGACCCCTCGGTTGTAGCTATCAGGAAACAAAGACGCCGGCAGGGAATTCCACTCCTTAGCTGTACGCACAGTGAAAGTATTTTAAAAACGCTTTGTGCGTATGGGTGGGCTATCCACCATGTACCGATGGCGCATTGCCGTACGGCTTGTGGTCCGATGATGAAAAGGGATTGGCGGAATCAAATTGTGCAGTTCCATCGCACACTCCCCGAAATGTAACCGATAGAAAACCGACAGGCTGGCAACTCGTCGTCGGTGTTCAAGGCTCTGGAGCTTTGAGTCGACCAGCGCATCGTTGCCGATAAGCCCTTCTGTCAATCGACTCAAGAGCATCAAGTTGGTATCTGGCAGATCCGTCCCAGAGGTGCAAGGTAGAAGATGTAACTGTGTGCTTTAACAAATAAATAACAATTTTAACCACTGTAGAAATTAATACGACAAAAAAATACGTTTCCCTACAAGGCATAAGTGCACAAGAAAACTTTAAACTCTATTTCTTACTTCGTGTAAAAATCTTCAAATAGTAATCTTGAACTGTGCTTTAATAAACACCCATTAATCATCACATAAGCAACCAGCAGCCAAATAACGTATTAGCATAACTTCTACACCCAACTTATACGTACCTACTTCTAAGAAGTAAATTGATATAAGATCTCCCAGTAGCGTTATAACGTACGTACAAAGTGTATAACAAGCAAGGGTCTTAGAAAGAAGCCGAACAACTTATAGTCTGCATACGGTGCAGGTTACGCTACGTTAAATTCGACCTATCGGGAAAACTCGCTGAGCGAAGATTTAGAGAGTTTGCTGGAAAGGCAAATATTTTTAAAGAACCTGAAGCCTGATTGTATACTATAAACCCTATCGTATAGACGATGCAAGTGACATATTGCTTCAATTTTTAGGCAGGTATACAAATCGCTAAACACTCTTGAGCAAGCGTGGCAATCAATGCTCGTGCTTTCTCAGCATTAGAAGACGCCTTTGCCCTGCAGCAAGACGGTTCGAGATTGGTATTATTATACCACAGGTAAGGAACTTGCTTCGTTTAAAAAGAAGCTTTACCGACAAACGCAATGCGTGTATTTTTATTAAATGGAGAAGAATTAAGATTCAAAACGCTGTAAATGTCATGGACAACCACGGGTTTTTACGCGACTGTATATTTTTTATTTTCTTTAAAAAAAAACCTTGTCCTAAACTAGGCATTATACCTGTACAAGGGAATTTTATTAAATGGACAAATGACTTACTCGAGAACAGCCAGACCCGAGACAAAGACCCGGTATAAATATTTGTTTCGTGCGGAAATCGAATTCCCGACACGCAGTGCTGCGTCAATCAGTTGGAAGAGCGATTATCAGAGAGAGAGAATATGAGCAAATGGATGATTCCATTTGCTCATATTCTCTGAGGTTTGAAGGACGACTGGATTCATAATCAATGCAGTTTATTGGCTGGAACGGTTGTAGTAGAGCCACAGAAAACCATTACACAAGGACAATTAGAAAATAAATACTGTTAGCTCTACAAGCTCGTCTGTCACTTCTAGAATGTTTACGATCGTGTTTTATATACTTACGTAGGTACATATTGTTTATTATTAGTTAACATATGCGAGGCGTAATCAGAGCCCTCGGATGTTGTTCTAAGCTAAAACATTAAATTTTGTGATAATACCTGCTTAAGAACGACCTAGTTATTGGTGAGATGGGATAATATTATCATGAAATACATTAAGGCTTTTGCGATGAATGTGTACTAAACACTTTTCAGTCTAAACTACGAGTATCTTCGAAATGGAAATAAAATAAAACCTTTGGGTATGCGGACGACAGCACTGTTGCTGAGAGATACGTCTCCGATGCGCGCGCTACTGGGCCTCTGATCCAGTCTCTCCGAGAGGCAGTCACCGAATGGGGCGATGCTAATCTGGTCAGGTTCAATGCTGCTAAGACCCAGGCGTGTCTTTTTCCCGCTAAAAGGAGCCAGTTCCACCCGGCTCCTTCTTTCCGAGGTGTGACCGTGCCGAAAAAGGACCGACTTGAGCCTCTTGGCGTTACGTTGACATCGACCCTCAATTTTGGTCCATTCATTGAGGCAAAAGCTCAGCGGGCTGCCTTAAAGTTGGAGATCCTTGCGA
This sequence comes from Anorthoa munda, assembly GCA_945859665.1. Lineage (NCBI taxonomy): Eukaryota > Metazoa > Arthropoda > Insecta > Lepidoptera > Noctuidae > Anorthoa > Anorthoa munda. The sequence goes on along the minus strand of OX243907.1, from coordinate 1,641,901 downwards.
AGGTGAGACGGTACTTCACCCCAGAGCAGTTGCTTAACTTGTATCAAGCGCAAGTTAGATCATGCATGAGTACTGCTCTCATCTCTGGGACGGATCTGCCAAATACAAGCTGAATGCACTCGAGTCGATAGACAAACGGGCCAAGAGGCTTATCGGCAATGAGATACTGGTCGAGTCTAGGCTCCAGAGCCTTGAACATCGGCGCCGAGTTGCCAGCCTGTCGGTATTTTACCGGTTACATTTCGGGGAGTGTGCGTTGGAATTGCATGAACTGATTCCTCCTGGCCCGTTCCATCATCGGACTACAAGACGTACGGCAATGCGTCATCGATACACGTTGGACATCCCACCCATACGCACTAAACGTTTTGGACATACTTTTATAATACGCACAGCAAAAGAGTGGAATTCCCTGCCGGAGTCTGTATTGCCCGATAGCTACAACCTGGGAGTCTTTAAGTCAAGAGTGAATAGGTTTCTTCTAGGCAAGCGTGCTTCATCGTGGACCACATCATCGGTTACCATCAGGTGAGATAGTGGTTAAGCGCAAACCTAGTAATAATTAAAAAAAAAGAAAAAGGTAAAATAAAAAGAATTAATGAAGAAAGGGGTGGGCTGTGTAAAGCAGCGTTGACCAGTGTAGTCATGCTGTACACTTCTAAATATCTGCTGAGCTCGCTCCTTATACCATACTGAAGAAAATATTGTGTGCCAGATCTAAATTGTATTTTGTTTATAACAGTTGGCTATAAATGTTTTCTTTCTGCTTTCAAAATTGTTTGTATGTTTGCTTGTAGGAGGTTCTTACATTGACAGAAAGCTAAATACTGAATATACTTACTACGTGAGCGAAGCAGCGTGCAAAATCTTACAAGAATAATTAAATTGCCTGAAAAAAAGTATTACCTTTTATTTTACAGGAGTCACAGACAATGCAACAGTAACTTCATATCAATATCAGTAGGTCTGTAGAAATCGCTGACAATAAATAACATTTACTGTTTAGTCCGTTTACCAAGAATTTAATGCCCTGAGATAGCTAAACAATAAAGTCTCTTGTATACTGTTTCGAATAATATATTCTAGAAACTTTTTCTATTTGTTGTTTTGGTAATAAATACCAAATTTGTCAGTAAGAAGTAACACACAAATTACATATTATTATAATAGACGCCTACTTAATATAATCATATTGTTTAATTTCGCTTGGTCGCTGCATTTGAGTTCCTTTGGTAACAGTGTGTGAATGTTCGAGGGGAAATTCCTAAAACCCATTTTTTATTTTTTTACTATATGTTGTAAGTATTTAAGTACACTTTCATCCACATCATCATCATATCAGCCGAAAGACGTCCACTGCTGGACATCTTACACCCCCGAAGTACACTTTAGAATTTTATTATTTGCTTGGCTTGAGAGATTAGAATTTTATTCTTTTCAATGTCTATGCAGCCTTTCATTTTCTATGTTTCTTTTTCATGATAAATGTAAAAGTCCTATATATTTATATAATCTTTAAATACGTGTAATTCTAAAAATCATCATCATCATCATATGTGATATCACATGTGTCATCAACATCAGCCCATATTGACGCAGCTGCTGGAATTTGGGTAGGGTTCCTTTTTGATCTAGATATGCCAATTACACCAGCCCCTGTCTCCGTGCATCGGAAAGCACGGAAAGCTTTTGGTCCTATGCCTGATCTCTCACCGATCGTGATCGAGATTGCAACATGTTTGCGTGCACACTTGTGCTCTATATTTCCCATGCCGATGGCTTGTCTCCACGGAGATTGGCCGCCGTGGGCGAAATTTGGCTTGGAGCACTATTATTATTATGCCAATTAAGAATCCATCTTTCTCACTGAGGCGTTTGTAAATGCTTGTTTGCACCTCTTGGTATCCACCTCAAGTTTTGTTTGTTTATATTTTAAGCAGGCTGAAAAAGGCCAATAAAGTGTACCAACTCATACGCCTAATCTAACATTTACGTATAACGGTACAGTCAAGCGCACAAATCACGTACGAACGGATCACGTTCCCTGAGCCGACGGGACACAGAACGGCGTGTTTGCGGACCATTTGAATTAAATTTTCACGTCGCGAGAAACATGAATGTGTGCGTGTCGCTGTCCAGATCGCGTGACAACTCTTGTACCTTTTGCTACCTATACATCTTAATTTCTACGGTCACTTTCTACTTTTAGTTGATATTTATGATCGCCTTTTTCAAGGCACGTTTGCTTAAATAACTGAAGTAAATTTCAAAGGCTAAAAGATAAAGTTGGCAAAGGTATATCTTTAAAAAAAAAATTGAGCTATTTATTCAAATTATGTGCATTACTTTCTTATTGCAGTCGTAAACTATGATAAAAATAAGTTTCAATGTTTAAAAAAATCCAACTGTTTTATAATTTTATCGAGCCTTTACATTCTTTGGTCTTTATCTTACCATGGGGATACGCAAAAACTACAGAACGCCACGAACCGTACATACTCCTTTTGCTTCGTTCACGTTCATACATGTTATACACGCACGCATGCATGGTTATAAGTACTTCGCACCTGGCCTTTCTGAAGAACATCACCAAAAATATCCGTGTACAGGGCGTCCCCTCCCGGCGTCTCCACTCACGTCTGCCTTGTAACCTTTTGTAAGTGGCCTTTCATTTATGCTCTCAACATGACCAAACCATCTAAGAATACTCTTTTCAATTTCAACTAATATGTTATTAAACATATTATGCTTTGAACATGTTAGCCCTTCTACGACTATACATTTCATTGAATTACATACACAGTATCAAAATTGTTAGCGATCTTTATATTTAATTGACCCACACCAAGTGATTTTTCTATGTTGGAAATAATTAATTCAATTAATTCATTTGTGGACGAATTTTTTGATGCACAATGAGCTTTTTTGCCGTCTCCCTTTTGTATTTGTATATAGGTTTGTTTTTCTTAGAATATTCAATTGTATATATGTTAATAAATAAGTTATTAATTCAATATTTTTACGTTTGCAACAAAGATAGACTCCTACTTGTCAGATTGGTAAACGATAAGTTTGCATTTCTCATTTCCCGCTCATTCCAAGGCTATAAATAGTATGGCTCATGCCATCCAAAGTAGTCCATTTTTAATCGAGGAGCGATAAACAACTAAGGGTAAGTGCTACTGCTCTAAACACTGTATTCTAGAAACTATGTTCTATAAACTGTGTATATGAGAAGACACGTATGGGTGAGTAACCCTTTTCCAAGCATTTTCATTCACATCACCATCCTCGCTGAAATATCCACAAAAGGTTTAGTCTTTTAGTTAGAAGACAACAAAATGCTACGTTCATTTTCGTGCTCTATAATTATAACAAAGTTTAATGAACTTACTTATGTTATAGATACAGTAACTTGCAGCTTCGTGGCTATTAACGATGATTATCAATCTATAACACAATTACTTGGTGAGTGCTTTCAATCAGATAATCTTCTCTCTCTCTATATAAACTCTATATAAAAGTATTAATATCTACCAAGATTATTTGAATGTCAAGATGGTTGTTGGTTATTTACTGTGTATCAGAGTTCCAATGTATGCAGTGTATAAGCGAAGGGTTTTATGAATAAAATCACAGAAAAACAAGACTAGATATTTATTTATATAAGACTTGTCAATTAATTCATATTTAGAATGCTCATTGAGCTTACCGCCTTTTTACTAGACTAGTTCTCGTGGAAAAGAAGGGCAATAAACTCCACGGAAGCTCTTTTATAGTATTTATTGATATCTTTTAAAAACACTAAATATTTACAACATTATAGAATCAAAATAACAAGGGAAAGGCAAAGGACACAGACTAGCCCTAAATCAATTTAACATATTAGGAATAAAGGCCATAATATGATATAGATAAACACAACCATTAGCAATAACAAAGTTATAATATCATATAACTTACGTTAGTCTTGTGTTGTCGATCTTACACCAAGTATTAATGAATAAGGAAATATAATAATATATCTGGCCTGTACTGGTTTTATTTTACAAAAAAGTAATTCGGCTTATCAATTACACAGTATTTTATAATCTCGGGTCTATCTGTGTCTATATATGTCCAATGTGAGAAAATGACACGGTATCCCGCCATTTTCTACATTGCTTTACTGCCTATCTCACAATTAGGTGAACAATAATAATTCTTAAGTAGAGAAAGTGTTTTAAAACATATCAAGACAATTAAGGAATTTAATATTGCTTACTTACATACACACATAAACTCACGCCTTTTTCCCATGGGGGTAGGCAGAAACTACAGAACGCCACCTGCTACGATCCTTACATACTTCTTACTTAGTCATTCTTAATCAATATTCGAAAGAATATTTCCTTCTTATGGGATATCTCATCCTAAAGTTGGTACTGAACCAAATATTGAAACTAGGAAAGTAACCAATAGGAAACTCATTAGCTACTTGCTTTTTACCCGACTGCCGAAGGAGGGTAATGTGTTTATCAGTCTATGTATGTATGTATGTAAGTATGTATGTATGTATGTATGTATGTATGTATGTATGTATGTATGTATGTATGTATGTATGTATGTATGTATGTATGTATGTATGTATGTATGTTTGTTCCTATGTGGCGTTCTAGAGACCAAACGCGTAAGCCGATTTTGATGGTTCTTACGTCAATCGATTCGTCTTAACCCCGCGAGTGTCACTGGTTACATGAAAATTGGAAAATGGCGGTTTTTGGGCGCCATATTGTGGGGCCCCAAATTTTTTTTTTCTTCTAAACCTATCGTGGGGGTATCAAAATAAAGGATTTTAAGAGGTGATTTCAAAAATATACAATACTTATATGTTTAAATGTACCTAATTCGAAAAAAAAAAATAACTAAAAAGTTATAAATAAAAAAAGTTAATTAAAAAAATTAAAAAACCCGACTGCTTGAAAGCGAACTAAAAAGACGTAAAAAAGGAGAAAATCATGCTGTGCAGTCGGAAGATACGTCTGGTTTTGGTCAGCCAGCTCGAGAAGATGTATCCTCCGACAGCACAGCATGATTTTCTCCTTGTTTACGTCTTTTTAGTTCGCTTTCAAGTAGTCGGGTTTTTGATTTTTTTAATTAACTTTTTTACTAAGTGTGTCTTAATTACCTAGTGATAGTGCTAGGTATAACCACCACCAATTCAGTGACCAAATAAGAACACTTCAAACTCGAAATAGCATCTCTTCACTAGAGAACCTTCGACCTCACTATCGAAATAACATGGAAGCGACTCACCGAGTATTCCAATCCAAACTTGCGCGCACATGACCTCACAGCTGTTGTCATAACGTTCGGCTACCACCTGCGAACTGCTAGCCTGCAATTCCTCTTAACCTCTCAAATCAACACGTCAGACTTCGCATAAAGCATCTGGCTGGCTCCACTGTGACACAATATGGTATCTGAAACATGATTATATGCCCATAAAAATATAAAATTGTTTAAAAAATACAGTGATATCCATAACATAAATACTAGGAACAAACACAAATTTGTAGTACCTACAACAAGGCTCAAGAAAATAGGTGGCTCGTTTAGATGTCAATGTGTACGCTTTTATAATAAGCTTCCAAGCGACGTACAAGGTTTAAGTGTTAATAAATTCAAATCATTCATTAAACGTAAGTTGTGCCAGAAAGCGTTTTATAACATTAAAGATTACGTTGAGGACAAAAAGGCTTGGGATTGAGCTGCTCCAATTAATTTCGTTTTTTATTTTTTTTTATTTTGCTTCGTGGATTTAGTTTTTAATTATATTTTAATTTTTTTAATTTTTCTTGCAATGACAAGAATATTTACTTTTTAAAGTATTATATTATTTTATTTTAATTATTGTGAATGTGAAGACTATGTGGATTATTCTTTTTTTTTTTAATTTTAATTTATCTTAGTTAGTTTTTAATCATGGTCTGGCAGTTTGAGTATTTATGCGGCCTACCCGAATGTCCTTTCTTTGGTATTGTTCGTCAATTCGTTGAGCTCCTTAAATTCTAAGTTGAGCTGCACGGTTATTGACAAATGCGTGCACTGACTGGACAGGTCCACTCAATCTGGCTGGTTCTTTTCTCAAAAGACCATTTCAGACATCAGTCTACATGGTCTTCACATGATCTAACCAAGTTTTTGTCTGGACTTTAAAAGAGACTGTGACCTCTGAGTTTGTTTCGGCCTTTCTTCTCAGAGTAGTCAGACAGGAAACGCCGACCTCATCTAGTTTTAAAAAATATGATCGACATGTGAAAGTGTTTGTACAAACCAACTTACAGAAAATAAATCATTTATCATTTATCATTTATCATTTATGAGAAACACTACGAGAGTAAATGTTTACACGGTCATCTTAACCATACACAGCTTTAATGGAAATAAACCAGTGCAGCGGTGTAGTAAAATTAACCGGCACGGCAAAATGTGAGTGCAGAGTCCCTGTCCAAAACATGAACCACACATTACAGTATCCCAAGTGTCCAGATAGGTATATGGGCTTTAGAGAATCCAATGAATGCCATAGCATCAGTGGCATATTAAATCGCAATAAACGAGGCCACATACTATGCCCAAACTGTCTGAAGAGTTTAACCACAACTTGAAAAGAAATCACATAATCAATCTCAATTAACTCAAAATTAATAATATCATTAGGAATTATCATATTTTCCAAAATGATGTGTTTGGTTCTGTTGCGTACCGCAATTATTTTTTTAATGTATAAAATCAACATGTGCATTAAATAACCGACATCTATCGAATTAAGGAAGTATCAATGTATCATTTATTATGTACGAATACGATATAGTCGATTAATCCATAGGATAGAGACAGTCCATTTCAATAAAATCAATTCCTTTTTTTGGAATTGGTGTATTTTATCTAGCGTTATTTAGGAAAATGACAACACAATTATTTCAAAATTATTTATCTTCATATATGTGCCTAGAACAAATTAGTTTTCAAACAAAGTACATATTGCAATCTGATTGGCGCGTTCTCAACGCGCGCTTTTACGTCATAACCTTTTTTGAGACCACCACGAGCGATCCGTCGTGTGTGCAACGTATGTGAAAATCAAGAAAACTGAGGCTTTTCTGCCCGAAGACCTCTGGACGTTACGGTGTGCTAATCCAAGTGCTTGTGGACAATCCATCCTCCAGCTACATAAGCGAAATCAGTGCCTGTGGATTAAGTTCTCTGGGGCCCTTGCCTGATCCACTGGAATCCAGCCGGCCGGCCATCCTCATCGGAGCGCGGGAGTACGACGGGAGATTTCTGGTGAGTTCTAGGCACCCTCAGTAACAGGTACGGCAATGCTACTACATCGCTCCAAAGTTCGAACAATAATAGCCAGCTAAGGACTATTACCAGTGATAGTAAAATAATAACTCTTCATCAACACTAAAATTTGACCAGCGATAATAAACATCAGATTATGGACCTGACATGGGCCATACCGTAAACAAAACCAGAATTCTGAATAATGAACACAATTTTCCATTGTCATAACAAATTCAAAACGACTCACCAGATTGGCATAAAAATCCGTGTGTATGGATCTTTCCACACGTCCATACGCGTCTCCTTGACCTGTTTAGGTCCTTGGCTGTTGCTAGCTTTCTTGCAGCTCTGCTCCAAACTGGTTTTTCATTATTCAAGAGTGAGGGTAGTCGCAGAAACGAACCACAACTGTTTCTATCTCAAATGACACCGCCATTTTCACTAGTTTTTTAGGGTTCCGTACCCAAAGGGTAAAAACGGGACCCTATTACTAAGACTTCGCGATCCGTCTGTCTGTCTGTCTGTATGTCTGTCTGTCTGTCTGTCTGTCTGTCTGTCTGTCTGTCTGTCTGTCCGTCTGTCTCCAGGCTGTATCTCATGAACCGTGATAGCTAGACAGTTGAAATTTTCACAGATGATGTATTTCTGTTGCCGCTATAACAACAAATACTAAAAACAGTATAAAATAAATATTAAGGGGGGGCTCCCATAAAACAAACGTGATATTTTTGCCGTTTTTTGCTCGATATTAATAACGGCAACAGGTAGACGCTTGAAATATTCACAGAATGTTTAGTTGTATATTTACTTACAAAAAATAATAATTAATAAATAAAAATAAATAAAATTAAGGGGGGCTCCCTTACAACAAACGTGATTTTTATGCAGTATTTTGCGATAATGGTACGGAACCCTTCGTGTGCGATTCCGACTCGCACTTGGCCGGTTTTTTTACGTGTGATTTCATTAGCACGACCGAATCCCACTTCTGCTGTCGCATCAAGGCTGGCCGATTGATACAAACCATCGGGAAGTCAGGATGTATTCCCTTTTTTTACATGTGATCTCATTAGCACGACCGAATCCCACTTCTGCTGTCGCATCAAGGCTAGCCGATTGATACAAACCATCGGGAAGTCAGGATGTATTCCCTTAGGTTAAGACGTGTGTGGTCAGGTCGGTGAGTGCAATCACGAAAATGAAATCACACAAGTTATTTGATACACTGGATTTATTCAAATAGTCACAACTTACAGTTACAATCTTGCTTACTAATATTATTGATCGACACTGATTCTACGATGTGTTAGCTCTAAGGCTGTCAGTACTCAACTGCTATCTTTTGCTGTCCCAACCACGCAAGTGGTTAGAGAAAGCGTGACAAAGCGTAGTTGTTCTTGACTTGCTGACAGGTGGCGTGCTTGTGATTTGTTTTGACGTCTGTAATATTGACTAAACCCGACATGCTTATGTTATTAATTAAAATAGTAATCCAATTTAGAATAATTAATATTTATTTACTGAAACAACTGAATTTTGAATATTACAAAAGTTACTCACGTTTGAAACAAACAGAACAACAACAACAACAACAACAACAACATTTACATCTCTTGATTTTTTTCAAAACTGTTTACAAAAAAATGAACTATGAAAAACTTAACTGTAGCTTGTGGGGTCAAATCTATACTTATAACGGAGAGGGTAACCTTTATTTTTTATGACTTCTAATCTTGATCTTATTCCATTTACCATATTATTAAAACAAATTGCAATGTTTGCAAATCTTATCCGGGCTTGACGATGAGCTTTGGTTAGTTTTTTTTTTATGACAGGTTTATAATTATAGATCCCAGTTGCATGTAAATGTCTTCGGACAGTGGTAATCGAAATGCCATGTCTTATGGCACCAGATCGGGTGTTTACAAAAGAATGGTTTGGCTATTCACAATATCACGATGATGGATGGATTGATTTGACGTGGCCCTTGGCTGTTACACTTAACTTCATCAGTTTATTGATACCGTCGCACCCATAAACGAACTGCATTTCTCTATAAAGAAGTAAATTAAAAAGTTAGATTTCTAATGGCAAAAAATTAAAATATAAATTGATTATAGTTTAGGTAACACTTACTTCGACATTTAACTCTCGAGCAATACTCTTTAAACTTTGATGTAGTTCCAAAAGGACAATTGTTTTCACTTTTAAAAAGTTACTCTTCCGAGACATCATATTATTGTAATTATAAGTCGTTATTCGAACAATACAAGCAGACGAGAGATTATGCTATGATGCGATGTCATGTTTTACTTAACACAATTACAAGCTTACTAATCTTCTTCATAATCTATTTTTATAATATTTTATAAACGTCACGGCTGACATGAATAATGTGATGGTTGATTTATAAACATATCGATGAATTTCACAGCTGTGATAAGTGTCAGAATGGCACAGCGGTAAGATTCGTGAGTTTTAGGATCCTAGGTTCGAATCTTGCTTCGGCCTAACGATTTTATAAAATTTCAAAAATGATGTGAGATTTTAGAAATATGAAAAAAGAAAAAGTATATTGTTTGGCAGTTTAAACACATTTGGAAATTTAAAAATATAAATAGGTAGGATGCGATGGATATTACCTAGCGGTCGCTTGCATGAGCGCCGTCAGTTTTTAGGGTTCCGTACCAAAGGGTACAAACGGGACCCTATTACTAAGACTCCGCGGTCCATCTATCTGTCTGTCCGTCTGTCTATCTGTCCGTCTGACTGTTTGTCTGTCTGTCTGCCCGTCTGTCACCAGGCTGTATCTCATGAACCGTGATAGCTGACAGTTGAAATTTTCACAGATGATGCATTTCTGTTGCCGCTATAACCACAAATACTTAAAACAGAATAAAATAATTATTGAGGTTAAAAATGTTTGATGTAAAGTCATGAAGGACGCTTTTAATATGAAAAACAGGCAGTTTTGCTTTTCAAGTCAAGCCTTGAAAAGCAAAACATTTAAGCAATTTAATTATGCCATACGACTCAATCTTGCATTTATTTTACTCCATTTGTTTCAATTTTTTCTGTCTTTTATTTAAGACCGTTAGTCTAGTATTATCAAGTGCTACTGCTGAGCATGAGGTACTAGGTTCGATTCCCGGGTTGGCCAAAGTGTTATTGGGTTTTTAATCTAGAATTTCTCAATAGCAGTCCGGAGTCCGAAGTTGTGCCCGGTTGATAGTTCCCTCCCTTATCAAGAGACTTAAACATAACTGTTGAAAAGTGTGTGTAATACAGATGCATCTCTGCCTAACCCTTCAGGTAATAAAGGCGTGATATTACATATGTTATTCAAACCGAATAAATCTCACGACAACAGACATTCACTATTTACATCTAAATTTTAAGTACCGCACGTCTGTACCATCAAGCCGACTGCTTCTGAATAATTAAATCTGGTCTGTTCTCAAGAAAAATTGATAGCGATCCGGATCAGGCCAATCGGAATATTGGACGCGTGACTGGCGTCCCAAAGAGACGTTTTATTTTTTACCAGTTGTACGCGATGCTGACTGTACTAGCGTGTAAATATTTGTATATGCTCCCATGTTTATTTGATGTGAATTTGGACTGTTTTGTGGGACATGTTGATCTTTTTTATGGCTGTATCTTTGTAAGTTGCATTGGTTGGAAATTATGAGTTTTCGGGATATGTGCGGCTTATTTGATTAAAATTCACAGCCCCAGCAAACTTTTTGCTTATGAAGATGATCAAGAAGTTTATTCCCATGAACTCAAGGTATGTAAAGTATTTAGGTATTCATCATTCTAACTATACAACTAATAATAATATTATAAATGTAACGCAGGCAAAGCCGCTGGCAGAGCATATTAACTAATTAAAACCAAAACTGAAAAGGAGAACAATTTGATGCTGACATGATGATGCTATAGTTTAGCTTTGTTCCCCATTTGCGGTGGTAGAGCCCACTGTGGACATTTTAGTAGGAGTAGGTGTTTATGAAACATTTGAAAAATTAAAGGATTCTATCATTTTAAACGATGTGGAAATTAAAGTGCCTCTCAATCATTTATTCTGATGACCATATTTTTTTTTTAAGCTTGAAGTAATGCTCATGCATACTGCACTACCACGGGGAGATTGTGCAGCTATGTGGGACTCTAACCCAATAAAACTCGACGGTGTCCTCCTGTGCCACTTATGATGGGAACACGGGCACGCGCTAGCACTCACCGCGAACCGACCTCGGCTATCCGTCACCGGACACTCCTCTGGGGAGTACCCCCATCACCGGCGCACCTGAACACTCTGTGCGCCGTGACCATCCCAGGGACCAAACCAGCATATGAGTACCAGACGACCCCGTGTACGGTACCATTGGTCCCCTAGTGACGGGTCAAGGTCAATGGCCTCGTCACCTACCATTTTTCGGCCGCAGGGGATAAGGAGAGCGGCCAAAGATATACCGACACTCCTTTTTCCCTGCGGCCCTATCCAGTCCGCCATCAGACGGTGGCAACCACGGCCAGGCCGCGGAAGCTAGGGAGAGCGGCGCACCGCAATACCGGCACTCCTCTGCCGCCGCGGCCTCCAACCCTCAGCCGCGATAACGTATGGGTTTGGGAAGCTCCATACAAAATTGCGGCCCGCTCAGTTGCGATGTCGCCCAGGCTGCTGCCTGGGCGACATCGCAACTGCAACTGGTCCGTCGTGGGTTTGAATCCGGGCAAGTGACCAATGTGAATTTTTCAATTCATATGTACTTTCTAAGTTTATCTGGGACATCGCTGACAACGGTGAAGGAAAAACATTGTGAGGGAACCTGTACTTATCACTATAAGGACAAAGCATTTTATATGTATAGATAGTGATCTCAACGCACAGCCTAAACCGCTGATCGTAGAGACCTGAAACTTGGAGGGTGTATTTTTTCTATGACGTAAGCATCCGATAAGAAAGGATTTTTCGAAATTCTACCCCCAAGGGGGTGAAAAAGGGGGGCAAAATTTGTATGAAAAATCTAATTCCTTCGACCAAAAGTCTTGATACTTAGTACAACTAGTAATCTAAGTAAATGATAAAGGTTGTCATTATTAGTTTTTCGAAACTTCCCATAAATGATGATTTATGGGGTGTTGAAGTTTGTATGGAAGAATCTGATTTCTTGAGTCATTAAACTTGAATCTTGGCACAAATACTATCCTAAATGAATAATAAAGGATGCCATTATCATTTTTGTAACTACCCCCAAAAGACGATTTAAGGGTGTTATGTTTTTTTGAAGAATCTTTAAACTTGAAACTTGACATAAATACGATCCTTAATAAACAATAAAAGTTTTCATTATAGGTTTTCCGAAACTACGCCCAAAAGATTTTTTATTTTTTTGGCAAATCTTATTTGTTGGGTTAATAAACGTGAAAATTGATATAAATACGAACCTAAATAAACAATAAAGGTTATCATTATTAGTCTTTTGAAACAACCCCCAAAAGACGATTTAGGGGGAGTTAAAGTGTTATCATCGCTTACCATCCGGCGAGATAGTGGTCAAACGGGAGCCTATCGATAAATAAAAAAGAAAATTTTAAAGTGTTTGTTTTTTTTTTTTGTTTTTTATGAATCTTAATACTTGGGTTAATAAATTTGAAAGGTGACATACGCGGATACGCGGATGATATGGTGCTGCTGGCTCCCTCGGTTTGTGCTCTCAGGAAACTAGTCAAAGTATGTGAGGATTATGCTGCCGGCCATGGGTTGCTATAATATAATGTGAAGAAGTCCGAACTCATGGTTTTTAAGGCGGTTGGCAAGAAATGTCCAGTGAATGTGCCACCAGTTAAAATTTACGATGTCCCGATTCGTCGGGTACATCAGTTTAAATACTTGGGGCATTTCATTGCTGACGACCTTAAGGACGATGGTGCTGTTGAACGGGAACGCAGGGCATTGGCGGTACGGGCGAACATGTTGGCCCGTAGGTTCGCAAGATGTACAGCAGCAGTCAAACACACGCTTTTTAAAGCATACTGCACATCTATGTACTCGAGCGCCCTATGGGTCAGCTGTTCCAAACACGCCGTAAATGCGCTGCGCGTCCAATATAATAACGCCTTCAGGGCGCTGATGCGGCTGCCACGTTACTGCAGTGCGTCAGAGATGTTCGCAGAAGCCCGAGTCGACAGCTTCTCAGCTGTCGTACGGAAGAAAAGTGCGTCTCTGCTCGCCAGATTGCGTGGCAGTGGCAACAGCCTCCTGAGGGTGATAGCTGACAGGCCTGATGAGAGTCCTATAATGGGACATCTCATCAAAACAACACTGTCTGTCATAGTGTATAAGTACTAACATAGATCATAAGCCACATTGTTACTAACATCCTAGTATATAAGTACTAACATAGGTTATAAGTTTTTATATTGTTACTAACACCCATTAATTATGTTATTTTTATTATTATGGATCATTTTGCTGTCTGAAATAAATATATTATTATTATTATAAAGCCCAACAAAAGTAAATAACAAAGGTTGTCATTATTAGTTTTTCGAATCCATCCAAAAGACGATGGAAACTGGATATAAGTATTAACCTATGTAAACAATATAGGTTATCATTATAAGTTTTTCGAAACTAACCTCAAGCTACGAATCATACTGGACAGGTTTTCGTTTTTGACGTAGGGTTTTAGGGGAGCACATAGCAGGAATTTTCGGAAATTCAACCTTTAAGGGGGTGAAAAGAGGCAAAATTTGTTTGTATGATAAATCTAATTCCTTGAGGATAAAGTAAATAATCTAAATTTACATAAAACGTTTTTTAAAACTACCCCAAAGTTTTTTAGAGGAATCTTACTAACATTAACGAAAAATAAAAACGAAGAAAAGTGAATAAAATATTTGGGTTGTTCAAAACTCGACCCTCAACGGGGCAAAATGGGGTTATTAAGATTTTAGGGGAGGATTTTAATTTATGGCGGTAACCTACAATTTATTATTCTTTATATAACGAATCGTCCCAAATCAACAAACCCTGTATATCTACGATACCCCATTTTTTATTGATTTAGTAATAGCTTATTTTTGGTCGCCTTCATTAACTGCACTTAAGAGTTTTATAGGAAAACAAAATCACGCGAACGAAGTCACGGGCGAAGCACTAGTTTTATTATAAGATTTTGCTCAATTGCTGCAAGGCGTTCCAGTGCGTGGATAAACTAATAAATCGATGCTTTACCAATAAATCCGATTTATTCGTCGTTCGTTCTGAAGTTTTGTCCTGCATTCCAAAAAATTCTTGGTTTGTTGCATATCACCCACATAAAAACAAAACACAACGCCTTAATTCTCACCATAGATCAAAACACGAATCCCTCATCGCGCGTGCGTAATTCACGCAAAAAACCGCTTCCGGAAAAGAGGGCACTGAAAAACAGATAAAATAACAGTCGCTATCTGTAAACATGGAATATTATTAGGGCACATAAACGCTCCGTAATAAACGTGCACTAGATTTTTATGTGTTTGTAATAAAAGTTCTGGTTCTCTTCGGGAGACAGGCGGTTCGAGGTGGTATTCTGGTTTTTTCGTAGCGATCTTGCTGTTAGTCCTACATATTTTTTTTATATTTTCACTGCTACTTTTGTTTCGTTGTGGGATCCACGATGGTAAAATAGTTTCTCCAGGAGTAGGTTATCTAGTGGTTGCCATCGTGCATTATCTGTCTTTTTTTAGGGTTCCGTACCCAAAGTGTAAAAACGGGACCTTATTACTAAGACTTCGCGGTTCGTCTGTCTGTCTGTCCATCTGTCACCAGGCTGTATCTAATGCACCGTGATAGCTAGACAGTTGAAATTTTCAAAGATGATGTATTTCTGTTGCCGCTATAACAACAAATCCTAAAAACAGAATAAATGATTTTTTTGCCGTTTTTTGCGATAATTGTAGGGAACCCTTCGTGCGCGAGTCCGACTCGCACTTGGCCTGTTTTTTTAATAACAAGGCATTTCTCCAGTGTCGTGGGTGCGTTTACAATCATTTTAGCTCACTTACACAGCTACAACCGGAGCGACTATCTGCAGGCCATGCAAATATTTGTTACGAGCAAGAATCAAACATGCGACACGCAGCGAAGCAACCGATCGCTCAACCATTGCGTTAACTGTGTCGTCAAAATTCTGAATGTCTCCATCTCTCCTTCCTTCCAATTTTCTGAAGGCCTTTCTTTGCTACATTTTATTACAAGGTATTAGAACTATTCACAAACACACACATACAATAATGCTTTTTCCATAAAGACAAACAAAAACTACAGAACACCACCTGCAACGAATATTATTTTTATAATTTCGAATAAACAGGACCCCCATCTTGATCGTCACATTCCACACTTGTGTTCATCAGAATACCGCCAAGGTATCGCGAAAAAGTGGCGTAACGGAAGCAACGGCTGTATTCATTCGGAATTTCAATGTCCTTTATCTGAGAGGAAGAGAGCCATAAACATAGTCGTAAATTTGGTGTTATTTGTGAAAAATTTTGTGCGCCACGCTTTATTTATACGCACTTATTGTGTTTAGTGGCGGGGAATTGTCTGAGTCTGGGTTTGTTTCCACTTCTTGTGTTTCGAAGTTGAGATTTGATATCATGTCTTGATGAAATGGATATGTTTTGTTGTGCAAGTTATAATCTGTATCGTTCTTCTTCTATTTCTGCTTCTGTCAGTTTATATGGTCAGAAGGACGGTACGGTCTTGAGCTGAGCTGGCGTCCAATAATTGTACTTCTTTCTGGTCTTTTTCAACCGTCGTCAACCAAGTGGCAGGTGGTTTTTGTCATCCACGTTTTGTCGTCGACTTTGTTAATTTCTGTTCTGATGCTTAATGAATTCTGCCACTCTCCTCTTTTCACAACTGCTTATACATAATACGCACTTTAATAGCGGGGGTCATCTGTGTCTGCTTGCACTTTATGTGATTCTGTGGGTTCGATACATGATATATCCTGATGAGATGGAAATTGTTAACCGACTTCAAAAAGGAGGAGATTCTACACCATATAAAATCATAACATCACGCCGGTACGCTCTAAAGCGGTACGCAGATGAGTAAAGGTTACCCAATGGATTACACTCTCATTCCACAAGTTTCGTTCAAATTATTCGGGTCATCTGTTGTCGCAACACTATGCGCATTATGAGTAAGTACTTATAATAGAACTTGCCCGTTATATACCACAACTAAAAAGTGAAAATAAAAACGATTTACAAAAAAATATAACCGTCTTCCAAACAACAAAAACACTACTCCGAAAGTGAAGTTATTTTTTACTTCGTAGTGTTATTAATTGGAAGTCGGTAATATTTTTTTGTAAAAACGTTTTCTGTAGTCTTTAACTTCTTAACCAATATTATAAAGAGATAGCTCGAATTTTGTGAGATTTTTTAGACGTCTGGTAATCTCTGGAACGTTTACACCTATTTGAAAAATGTTTAACCATTTGAAAGGTGCATTATTCCAGAAGGTTACACAGGCTATAAATTATGATGAAGCCGGAGCGGGCCACTAGTGCAATATATAATTTCTGTCATTGATTTTGTAATTAAAATTTAAATGGTAATTTTAATTGATGACTAGATGTGTGAACATAAATGTAGTAAGTAAGGATGGTAGCTGGTTCTGTAAGTTCTGCCTACCCTCATGGAAAAAAGGCGTGAATTAAAGGTAGTTTGGTACAAGATTTTCTTTTACCGTGTTCATATTGTATTTCAGCATTTGCAAGATCAACCAAGCCTGGCCAACGCACTCGGAGAGATTGGCGAAGACCGTCACACGTTGAACGCCTGTAGAAGGGCGTTGCGTCAAGATCGACTGAGTCGGAGGTGATGTGACGATCTGATCACGTATGAGGGTCAATCTTGTTCAGAGATCACCCAATAATGGGAATTTTGTCCTGTATCCTGGGTGCGTTTGACCAGCAGTGGGACACAAAAAAAATACACAAGGCGATACTCTTCAATTTCATCTATTTTAAGCACATAAGAATCCACTAGCTCCCATCAAAGTTGAGCTGTAGTAACAACTTCAAGCTATTCTTCGCCATTTTAATATTCACCAGGAAACTGATACTCGCCTAACTTGGAGGGTAGTTTTTAACTATTTTTACGTGGGTTGACTTGAGTTTCGGAAACTTTACAGTTTGATAAAGAGTTCTCACTTCGTTTACAATACCTACAGAAATAATATTTTAGGG
Source organism: Anorthoa munda (assembly GCA_945859665.1). NCBI lineage: Eukaryota > Metazoa > Arthropoda > Insecta > Lepidoptera > Noctuidae > Anorthoa > Anorthoa munda. The sequence goes on along the minus strand of OX243907.1, from coordinate 1,624,310 downwards.
TTTTATTCCTTTCAAAATACAGAGCCTATTTTTCAAATTCAATGACCTGACCCGACCTTTGATGTTAGAGGAAGTATCTGCTAGGTGGTGTTGGCTTTTAGCCATTCATACACAGAATTATGACTACATCTATATTTGACAGCAATATTTTTTTTTTTTTAATCTTTGCCCCACGCTAGGAATTTCTTCCTGTATCGTGGGTGCGTTTAAAATCATATAAACTCACATACACAAACACCCAGAGCCGGAACAACTACCTGTAGGTCATACATACAAATTTTTGTTCCGTGCGTGAATCGAACCTGCGACACGCAGCGCAGCAGTCAATTGCTCAACCACTGCGCCAACCGTGCGCCCAAATATTACTATATTTTCATCCATTTTTGTGTGTGGTAAAACTCATGGATGTCCACCACCCCAGTTTGTCAGAAACTATGCATTTATCTTCTAGTCTCTAATTTGTACGACCAGTAGACTATTTGCCCAAATGAAATAGAACGAACCATGAAACCAAAAATAAAATAAATAAAACATGCAAATACAAAAGTTTCATCTTCAACAATAATCACAGTTAAGCCATATTAAATTAAATATTTGCGATACGGCAACGAAAAATATAGTTCAATTTTATTTCATAGTCTTTTTATTAATCAACCGCGTGAATTGCTGTTATACCGTGACATGTGAACACGGCCGTGTTTCGGACGAATTAAAATTATGTTTTCATCTCTTAATTTATTCAAATATTAATTTCCTGGGGTTCGGTGTGAGAGGTGCGTTGGATGTTTTTATTTAACAGCTTTGTGAAACTTCCAGGCCGTCCTTTTAAAGCCATATGAAAACTAAAGTGTACCTACTTACCTTTATTTACCTACTAGCTTCTGCCAGCGGCTTCGCCCGCGTGAATGTCGAAAATTATCCTAAGAGAACATTTTTCGGGATAAAAGTATCATATATGCTATTCCAGACTATAAGCTATAAGTATATGTGCCAAATTTCATCCAGATCCATCCAGCTTTGAGCGTGAAGAAGTAACAAACATACAAACACACTCACAGACTTTCGCCTTTATAATATTAGTGTGACATTGAACCTACTTACTTATATTTTGGTGTATGGTGAGTCAAAACGAGATATTCTGACAAATTAGTTGATTGAACAGGCAAAAAATAAAAAATTGCCAGCCTGAATAGGACCAGGATAGCACACCGTACTGCACCCTCTTGAAATGTGTCCAGCATTGACTCCGAGCAGGCAGGTTGACTATGTTGACAGGCCGCTTCGTGAAGGGAAATCCGATTACCGATAATTTTTCGCAAATAAACAAAATATTTGCTTTGTTTAATTAGCCTACACTGTACCACTATTGGAACAAGGCCATCCTGCACTCCAAAGTCAGCTCACACATAAATGAATACAGCAAAAACATTGATAAGGTTTAGCATCAATGAATGCAAACAAAATCCGCAAAAGAAGAAATAAAAGGAATCCCGCCACTACATGGTAAGCCAAAGATCAAATTAACAAGGAAAAAAAGCCCTTATTAAAACCGCCATTGCCACTCAAACTAACTCATTACTAGAAAAAAGAACGCGATATATATTTTTTTATAAAGAGGACGCCAGCGCTTCGCTCGCTCAGTTGTGCTCTGTGACCTCGTTCCGCTCGAGTCGGACTGGAGAGGGCTTCAGCCGCTTCACAGCATGGCGGCAACGCTTAGCATGCATGTCGCTCAAATATGCCCGTCGTAATTATTTTTGTAATTCAATTTTATTGTATGTGGATAAAACTTTTATTTTGTTGGTGTTATGGCTCGCTTAGTTTTTTAGAAAGGTGTGCGCTATGTTTTTACAGTGGGAAGCTCAATTAGCGTATTGTTTTTTTCAAAGTTGATAAAGAAAGCTTTTTTGAAAAACTATCTTTTAATTACCGGTTACTGGTATGCAGATGTAGTAACTTTCTGTTATTATAGAGTAAACAGAACCCACCACTATTAAAGTTTTTCCAACTTTTGACAATAGAGTCAGTTGTTAAACGTTTTCACTTTCGTAATTCATGTAATAGTATAGGCCTAGCCTTGGGAGTATAATTAGTCAGTCTTAAACATTTTTTTGGTCCGAAACGATAAGCCAATTACCATGGCTAGTTAGTTTGGTTTCTTACTTTCTTGTTCTTAGTTTGTAGTTGTTGTTTAACCATCAAAGGGATACCGAATTAAGGTTCTTAAAACACAAACCACCAATTAGAATTTAAACCTTTTTCCGCAAGGGATTAGATTGTAAATTAATTAACTCGCATATGAACGGTGAAGTTAGCGCAGTTACCGAAATGTAGATAAACTTGCTCACTGCGCTACATTTACTAGTTGCTCTATTGGAAAATATAGCTCAAAAACTTCGTCCATAAACATTATTACAAGTTAACACTTATAGCCAAAGATTTTGCCCTAGTGGGTTAAAATCCTACAAAAACATCTGAATGCTCATTGATCATCGACTAATTAGGGACCATTATAAAACAAAAATACTTTTTTTCTTTTTGTAAATTACATCTATATCCAATTACTCTGGAAACTGACCTCAATAACACTTTCTTTTAAAGAGTAAGTGTGGAGTTTTTTGTCCGTTTTTCTCCATAACAAACTGCGAATGGAGAGTAGAATCAAATTTTGACATTCAAAATTGCCGTATAATGCCCTTTTTGAAATAAATTATTTGACTTTGAATTTATTGGGCAATAGTTAAGTAGGTTAATGAAAATTTTAGTCAAAATAATAACAAATCAGGCATCCATACAAGCTCAAAAAATTAATATAAAACACGGAAAAATAAAAATGAACAATATACAAAACAGCCTACCGTCGTAATGAAAAGTAAAATTTTAACCATCTGTACTACGATGGCCCCGGGATAAATTCCGAGGGTCATAACAATAAAAACTTTTGGACTTCTCACCTCCTTAATTTAGCCACGGCAACTTTACACCAGCAACTTGGCCAAGCTTCACGTGATATTATTTTGTTAAATATTTGAAAGGGAGCCGGTACTCGCGATTAAACTTCAATATAACACCTTGAGTCTTGTTTAGACTTCGGAGAATTTGTCGGTGAGTGGAAACATCTGTAGGATCTTTGTGATAGCTTTGAATAGATTATTTTAATTTGAGGTGTTGTTTTCAAGAAATATATGTCAGGAATAACCACTATCAGCAAGCAGCACTGTAGAATATCTAATATTAAATTTGATTGAACGCATTAGATTTCTTGCCTGCAATTTTATGCATGTACCCATCATCATTATCTCATCATCTTACTGCCCTGGTCGCATGTTACTTGGGGTCAGCACAGGACGTTTTCTTCTTCCATACCGCCCTGTCCTCCGTCACGCCATCACTGACTACCTTTTCTTTCATATCACGCCTCACACCGCCCATCTATCTTTTCTTTGGCCGTCCCCTAATTCTCCATCCATCCACATTTATAATCATAACTCTTTTAGTAATATGTGTTTCATCCCTTCTCATCACATGACCAACGGTTATCATACCAGGACAAACGGTTTCTTTTCAACTTTTATGTCACTGGCGCCACTTTCAAACTTCTTCTAATAAACTCATTTCTCACTTTATCCATTCTCGTCACTCCGCACATCCATCTCAACATTCTAATCTGTGCTATAGTGCTCGTCAATCTTCTGGGCCGCCCTGACGTCGGCTTGCCGATACGCAAGGCACGGATCGGTGCTGTTTTTACCCGACTGCCGAAGGAGGGTAATGTGTTTATCAGTCTATGTATGTATGTATGTATATATGTATGTATGTTTGTTCCTATGTGGCGTTCCAGAGACCAAACGCGTTGACCGATTTTGATGATTTATACGTCAATCGATTCGTCTTAACCTTGCGAGTGTCATAGGCTACATTAAAATTGGAAAATAGAAAAATGGCGGCTTTTGGGCGCCATATTGTGGGGGGGCAATTTTATTTTTTCTTCCAAACCCATCGTGTGGGGTATCAAAATAAAGGGTTTCAAGAGGTGATTTCAAAAATATATAACACTTATATATTTAAATGTATCTAATTCGAAAAAAATGTTAACTAAAAAGTTATAAATAAAAAAGTTAATTAAAAAAATCAAAATACCCGACTGCTTAAAAAGCGAACTAAAAAGACGTAAACAAGAAGAAAATCATGCTGTGCAGTCGGAGGATACATCTGGTTTTGGTCAGCCAGCTCGCGAATATGTATCCTCCGACTGCACAGCATGATTTTCTTCTTGTTTGCGTCTTTTTAGTTCGCTTTTTAAGCAGTCGGGTATTTTGATTTTTTTAATTAACTTTTTTATTGTATGAGATTTACTACTGCGCAGTCATTGTATTCAACTTCAGGGGGGGCAAGAATTTTTTGGCGAGAACTATACATGCAATTTCTTCTTCTCATCATCTTTTGACAGCCCAACATTCTGATCCATACAGTACGACAGATCTAATCACGGACATGTTACTTTTCCCCTTTAACTTGAGGGGCATCCGTGGGTTGCAAGTTGTTCCAGTGAGCTGTCACCATTTCATCCATCCCGAGTTGAATCCGTGCGTTCTCGATCTAAATCTTCATCCCCTTGAACAAGCGGCCCTAGGTACCGGAAGTCGGAGCAGATTGGTACGGGTGTTCCAGCGAGAGCTATAGGCACGAAACTGGAGAGACCGCCAAAATCGCAGAACAAGTATTCGGTTTTGGTTTTGTTCAATTTCAAGCCAACACTCTACAGTCTGTGCCACCACACCTCCAATCTGCTCTGGGCCTCGAGGCCATTCTCGGTAACCAGCACAATGTCATCGGCAAACAGCATACACCAAGGTGCCTCTTCCTGTATGTCCGACGTCAGAAAGTCCATTATCATCAGGAAGAGGTTAGGACTGAGAGCCGACACTTGGTGCAAGCCAACTACCTCACTGAAGCTGCCAGTAGTGCCCACTGTAGATTGGACTTGGGAACTGCATCGACTGTACATCGCTAGGATCAACTGTACATACTTCCCAGGCATACATAAATAAGTCAAATAAAATAAATGAACCACATTCAAACTCAAACTAAAATTATTTATTTCAATGCAAACTGTATTACTTATAGCTTAAATATATATGGAGTACGTACAGGAAACTCCACGATTTTTCTTTTACGCACATGTGTTAAAAATACCTGGTTACACCATTATAAGTTATGCTATGTTACAAAAAGATGATACAATACAAAAATACATTGATCGTTTTAAACGAAAAGTCTTCTAACAGCAAGCTGATTTTAATTAGGACCTAACTGCGCAATATTTTGTAATACTCCAACGGATTGTTGCTGATTTGATTCCAATCCAGCAATAGAGGTAGTGCACATTAGTTCGGAATGGGAGCAATATTTTCGGTTTCACCATTATTTATTTCAAATGGCAGCTAAACACTTACCGAAAAACAAAATGATCTACCTGTTTAACTGTAGCAGTCTCACCAAATCGCTTAAAATTATTATTATTATTTATTTATTTTAAAATTAATCGCTCGTAGCTCTCACTGGTCCCATGTTTATTTATGCATTCGTTTATCCTCTCATTGGAATTCCTTGCAGCAATTACACCTACGGAGCATTAATTACTATGAGAATCCCTTCCTTTCCAACATCATGTGTGCGGTGGTGTGGTAGACATAGAATGGATGACGGTGAGTCAGACATGAAAACATTAACAAACCAATGCTATCAGAAAATTTTATGAACATAAAAATATGGAAGTGACAAAAATACCGTACCTACTTTCACTTGAAGTTAAACTTTGATACCAGCCTGCGAACATTACCGGAGGTCCAAAAAAGCGTGTGTCGTGGACGTACTGTCGTACCCGACCGGCTCCGAGATAACTTTTGCCCTGTTAAATAAAGACGACAGTTTTATTGAAAGTAGGGCCGTTTGCCTTCTGTAATTTTCTCGGGATACCCTTGTTTTGTGGTGTGAGTGATGAGCGGTCAGCGGATAGTTTAATGTTTTATTTTTCCTTGTTATTTAATTTTTGGAATTGGAATTGGTAAAATTCGGAAATACCAAACTATAGTATAGCGGTTTTCCGGATTCTGATTCTTTTGAAAATACAAATCATCAGAGTAATTTTACCTCAAAAACTAAACAATTCAATGCGGCGTGGTTGTCAAAAACGCCATTAAAAAGTTTTTAAAATACAACTTATCGTCATAGTTTGCATATTGTTCAAACCAAATAAAACAAGCTAAAGTGTCGCTGCAACAATGTAATAGGGATTTTTCTACTGCGAGGTTCTTTTTATAAGTATCACGTTTGTTAAACAATCAATCTACTCAGCCTTTCGCAGTCCACAGCTGGACCAGGTGTCCATAGGTATTTTCAAAACTAGGCCACAGCACCCAATACTTAGCCTTCCTATAAGTTCCCAACAATTTTTACAGCAGTATCTCGCTCCCGCTGCCTCTCCCAACTTCAACCACGCCCAAGAAGAGATAGAGACATTTTTCGCTTTTCCACAAAGTTAAAAACTCGTTATTCGCGGGCGAAAAGTTAAGGGGAGAGAGCATTGTGTCTGGCGTCGAATTTATCGCTCCAGCCGTGATGACGACGGCCCGATTATGACAACAACTGGCAAATGTTAATTGGAGCATTTGCTGTTTGCTGGAATGGGCTGGAATGGTATGGGAGGAGCTTGGAGGAAGTTATGTGTCGTTTGAGATGTCGTGAGGATCCCAGATTGAGGAATGGAGATGGGGGATACGTCTTTCTGTAGTGATAGTCTCATGGGCTTGGTAGTTTCTCTAAGTAACAAAATCTACGATTGATGATAGAGTTATTTTAATTATTTCTTTGCAATCAATTGAATTTCGGTGTTAACAGTTTGACATTGACAGCGTCTCGTTTCGTAGCTGTAAAGGTAGGTTGGTAGTGCGAATGTTACTATTGATTGCGATTAACTGTAATTTATCGATATGGTAACAATATGGGGCTGGTAAAATGAAATAAATATGTACCTAACTTTTGATAACCTAGCAATAGATAGGATGGTAATGACGATGGCTAATGATTACTATATTATATTAGGCACTGTGAGTATAAGTATAATAAAACAAAACCCAAATCGATCGGTCGATCGGTTTCAAAATATTCGGCTACATATTATATTATGTCACAAGCAAAAGCGTTTGAAATCACACATTTTCTTTACAATAAAATAAAAAGGAACGTTGCTTGAGCGACGCACATAAATTTATATTTTTCTGTGACCTCAATAAATAAAGCAACAATATGTCTCCTCAGCACCGGTTGAACAGAAGTATTATTTACCTCATAAATACCTGCACGTACGAACGTTTTGCTCGAATTATGTATCAGATAATAATAACACGAGAAAAAAAGAAGAAAATAAGAAAAAAACCTCTCGTTGGAGACGCACTTTATTCTCACGAATAAAACACCCAGAAACATATGCCAGCAACTGGCTACAATATATATAAATATGTAACGCTACACCCACCTACTGTCATCTAAACATCGACTTCAAAATAGAACCTAACACTTCCATCTCTGTCTCTACTTTGGAGAATGAGAAAGACGAAAGTTTACAGTCAAGTCGAAACTTCCCGGGGTGCGAAAATAGCCGTTCACTCGCTCCCCCCACAATATATTTTATGGAGAGCGCAACGTTCTTTTTGCAATAGCTACCAGAAGGTGCTCTCGAACCCTTCATATTTACGATTAAGTCGTGATCAGAAATATAAAATACTAGTGTTTTTTGTCGATAGGCTCCTCGATACACGGTGCTAGTCAAAATGCGATTTTTTGTACATTTTGCTGTAGACGGTATACATAATGGAAGGGGTGTTGCTGTTTCGTGTTAAGATTTGAAGAATATTCGCTCTCATGCCCGAGGGCTTGCATTAAAAATATGATGTGACACAGGCAGCCGATTTTCTGTCTAAATTGCTTGCAAAACACAAAGAAAAATGGGCGTCTATCGCTCAGGAGTATGTCAGTCGCTCTATAAAAATTTTTCGTTGACAAATACCGCAACATCTTCACGTTACTAAGGGCCGATTTCATCAGTGAAACTAATTGTGATTAGTTCAACTAAACTCAGTTTATGCAAGTACAGCGTGCTGATTGGTTGACCCCGCTGAGAAACTACCAATCGGAACGCTGTATTTCCATAAACTTAGTTTAGTTAAACATATCGCGTTTAAATTTATTGATGATTTCAGCTCAAGCCAAGAAAGAAAATAATATTATCGTACCTATGTAACATCGATAATAATCCTACTATTACAATACTCGTACACCGCCTAATCGCTCTTTATCTTCTCAATACGTTACACCTATTTGTTGAGTGGTGCCGAGTACTAAGATATTACTCTTTCACCCTTTCTCTTAAAAGGCTTTTGGGAAAGAGATAGCGTGCCGTTGTTGATATTTGTGTTTGATAAACTGGAAAAGATTTTCACTAAAGCATTTTTCTTCTCTTAAAATGCCTTGCGATCTTTTTTTAGAAACCGCATAGTAGAGTACTTAAGTAAAAGTGCTTAGACAAAAAACCAGTTGTAAGTGTGTATCAAGCACAGGTAGTCGGATATTTTAGTCTTATTGTATCTAAAAAAAGCTTTCATCATCAGCCTTTTATTTTTCTCACTGCTGGGACACAGGCCTCCTCTCTGAGAGAGAGAGTGGGCCGTAATCCACCACGCGGGCCCAGTGTGGATTGGTGGATATCACATGTCTTCGAATTTTGTTTCTAGAACGAGCCGGTTACCTCACGATGTATTTTTTCTTTTAAGCTCTTTATTATAGCTATAAAAACATGACGATAATAAACTCAACATATTCCAAAAAACTGGCAAAGTGCGAGTCGGACCCGCGCACGAAGGGTTCCGTACCGTTATCGCAAAACACGACAAAAAAATCACGTTTGTTGTATGGGAGGCCCACTTAAATATTTATTTTATTCTGTTTTTAGTATTTGTTGTTATAGCGGCAACAGAAATACATCAACTGCGAAAATTTTAACTCAAAGTCAAAGTCAAATATATTTATTTCAACTAGGCCAATAAGCGGCAGTTTTGAACGTCAAACATTAAATCTAAATTAAAAATGTACAAGTAATAAAAATTGACTCTACCGTGCATTCGGAAAGTAGCTTGTTATGGAGAAGAACGCACAAGAAACTCCATACTTATTCTTTAAAAAAAAAAAAATGTTTTACAATGTTTACTTATGTTCATACATTAATAAATTAATATATGTGAGGACGATGCACCCAAAAATAGCACTACACACTATACTACGTACAGGTATAAAAAAAATAAAAGCACCAACACAAACTAACACACACACACACTAACACTAACTGGTCCAGCTATCACGGTTCATGAGATACAGCCTGGTGACAGACGGACAGAAGGACATACAGACAGACAGACAGACAGACGGACCGCGGAGTCTTAGTAATAGGACCCCGTTTTTACCCTTTGGGAACCCTAAAAAAGAACTTTGAACATTTCTAGTACAATGGGCCGGTTTCTGAATTGAGTATTTGGAGTTAAGAACGTGACAAACTCTATTTAAATGCCAAAGTTCGACAGGTTTTCAGCCTTAAGTAAAGTCGTACAAATGCTCAACTTTCAATTCCCAAATCTGAAATTGGGAGTATGTACAAGTATCTACAGATTACAAAACATCACATATTCTACTTACACCAGCTACCTACATGCGCAGCAAAAAACTAACCTTTCTGTCTATTAAAAATGTAGAAAAGTCGATGAGTTTTCGAATCACGATCTGATCATAAAATGTGGATCGGGCAGCGCGATATTTGATTTGAACTCTACTATATAATATGTATGTAGGCAGCGCACAGATATCGTAATGTAAGCGAAGTTTATATGCAAAAAGGACGAAGATTATTTTCATATTTACTGCAGATTTTAGACTGAAATATGAAGATGCAGTGTGGTCATAAACTTCGACGGCATAAAGTATTTTAAACATTTATCTCATAGATACATTAGATAATTTCATTGAATTATTATTATTTTTTTTCGTTTCCTTGTACCTGCACGCTGCATGAAGTTTTAATAGATAAATAAATGAAAGATATTAGAAGGAAAAAAGGAAATTATATTCCACTCAAACAAAACGCACATAGGTAATTAGTACGACCAAAGACCGGTAAAACACAAAGTAATTATTAAAGGCAAGAAAATAACATAAATAACCTTTGGTTACTAACTGGTTTAAGACGATTTACTTTAATAAATTAACTTATTATCAAAAAACTTACCTAGAAGACATCAAAGACCAGCCAATCAATAATAAAAAAGCCTCTATTAAGAAAACCAGGCTGAACAACATTAGATAAATCTCAAAGTCCAATTTCTTAATTTTAATTAATAGCAGAAGAAACATTTGTTGACAAAAACATGATAAAACTAACACATACATTTAATACTAGTAATTAATGTCTGAGCCTCTGAATCTAAAACATAAGAAACATGATAAGTCCTATTAAGACGACGATAGTCGCCAACGACCTTGAGGGAACAAAACGTGCACTTGTTTTACACACGCGCGACCCGAAATTCAGTAGTTTTTTGTACTTTCTTTAATATACATGACAAAAAAAATAACATAACAAACAACTTAACTTTACAAATGAATTACACTATGTTATAAGAATAAAACTCAAAATTTTCTTAGATCAAATTATTAAGAAAATGGTCTATTTTAAAATATATTTTTCAAAAAAAATACGACAAGCCGTTTAGACGTGATTCTCATTTTAAAATCAGCTACTGATACGGGGGTTCTATGTTCTATGCTCTATGTTAGGGGGGTTTGGTTTCCGCACTTAGTTCCTCAAATGGGCCTTTGTACGTGGGCCATGGCGGCCGTTGGGTGGGTCATTCCAACCAGCACACCTCCCTCCAGAAGTCAATTAGAGCTCCTGGTTTCTTCAGAACATCCGTGTAAGATCTGGGTGACCCGAGGGTTTGTGCTCTTATCTGGGTGACACCTCTGCATTCAAAAAGAACGTGCGCAACGGTTTCCTCAGCCTCCATACATGCCCTGCACAGAGGACTGTCCGTTATGCTTATTGTGTGGAAGTGTTTGTTAAGTGAGCAGTGTCCCGTGATGGTCCCCGTCACCAGGCGGAGGCCATTCCTGTCCAGGCGTAAAAGACGCCTGGTAAGCCTACTGTCCAAGGATGGCAGAGCTTTTTTGGATTGCCTACAGCCCGGTGTCGAGGCCCACCAGTTCTCCGCCTGTGTCTGGGTGAATTCCTGTAGCCACCTGCGTATTTGGTTGAAGGGGATGGGTACAACAGGTTCGGGTCCATAGACCGTCGAGCTGGATCCGCGCCTCGCTAGCTCGTCAGCCGCGTCGTTTCCCAGCGATCCGCTGTGTCCCTTTATCCATTGTAGTGTCACCGTGTTACGGCTAGATACGGTTATTTGTTCTAGCGCGTTGTGACATTCTAGTATTAGTTTTGATGTAATGTATTTTTTTCCGTAAGGATTGGAGGACTGATGCGCTGTCGGAGAGAATCCGTATGTGGGTGTCCGTAACCCTCCTGGCTTCTAGGGCATGGACCGATTGTATGATGCCAACACACTCCGCCTGGTAGACGGTGTTGAACCCTCCTAGCGGTCTGGATATATTTATATTGAAATCGTATGAGAAGACTCCGACTCCGGTACCTGAGTCAGTTTTCGATCCGTCGGTGTATATTCTCATCTCTTTCGGGCCAGAGTAGTCACATCTTTCCTCTGTGAGTGTTATGTTGTAGTGTCTGTGAAAGTGGTGTGATTTCGGGGCTTTGTCACATGGTGATGCTAACATCGGTTTACGCTTGATCGCATCATCTCTTATGCGTGTGTGCTTAATTCTGGAGTCTTTATTTAGGGAACCTGATAGGTGGTGGAGTCTAAAGGTGGCTAGGGCTGCCTCCTCCCTCACAATTAGATGTAGAGGTGGGAGTCCCAGCATTGCCTGTAGGGCGGCAGTTGGTGTACTGGTGATTGCAACACAGGCGAACCGCTGTAGTTTTTCGAGATCTCTTTGGGCTGTGCTGAGGTCTGTCCTGGGCCACCAGACCAGCGAGCCATATGTAATGATTGGTCGGATAACTGTGGTGTATAGCCAGTAGGTGACCATGGGGCTAATCCCCCAATTCCTGCATAGCAGTCGTTTGCACTGCCACATGGATATGCTGGCTTTTGTGGTGATATGGTTCATGTGTTTTGCCCAATTCAACTGTTTGTCCAAATAAATGCCCAGGTACTTGGTTTACTAAGGCTTAGGGTTGTTCCGAAGAAACGCGGTAATTGCAGTGTCATCGGTTATCTCTTTTTAGTGAAGAGAATTAGTTTAGTTTTTGTGGTGTTCACTGAGAGTTGGTGCTCGTTGCACCATTCCTCTACTATTTACAGGGCTTGACGCATGAGATTGCATAGGGTGTTTTCGTGGGTCCCGTATATTATTATTGTTATGTCATCCGCGTAGCCAACGGTGAAATAACCTTTGTCGTTGAGTGTTTTGATGAGGCTGTTAGCTACCAGGTTCCACAAAAGTGGCGAAAGGACGCCCCCCTGTGGACAGCCCTTCGCGACGATGGCCCTTGTAGTGTCGTTAACCGTGACTTAGACCGCTCTCAGTTTGAGCATATTGGTGATCCAGCCCCCTAGGGTCGGGTCTATGCCGTGTCTGTCAAGGGCCGTGTAAATGGTGTTGAATATGCTCTTATCGAAGGCGCCCTCAATGTCAATGAAGGCAGCCAATGCTGAGCATTTGTGGTCCACTGCGCATTCAATTTAAGAAACCACGTTGTGCAACACGGATTCTGTTGATTTGCCTGTGGAGTACGCATGCTATTGTTTGTGCAGTGGTTTCTCTCGGAGAGGCCCATCACGGATGTGCCTATCGCAGAGTCTTTCGAGGGTTTTCAGCAAGAAGGATGTGAGGCTTATAGGTCTATATGCCTTGGGTTGTGTGTAATCAGTTTTGCCAGGTTTGGGTATGAAGATGACTTTCACCTCGCGCCATCTGAGAGGTATGTATCTTAGTGCTATGCAGGCCCGATAGATCTCCAACAGCCATGGCGTGAGATAATCTACCCCCCACTGTAGCAGGGCTGGGAAGATGCCGTCCAGCCTCGCCGATTTGTATGGCTGAAAGGCGTTGATAGCCCATTTTATCCGGTCTACTGTTACTATATTGTGGGCTCTTGACCAGTCTTGTTCCGTTGGGGTCCATTCGGGTTCAGCCTCCCATGTCCTGTTCTCCAGGACTTGACAGTCCGGGAAGTGAGTTTCGAGAAGGACCTTGCTGGTTTTATAGTCGGTTTGTGTGTATGAGTTGTCGGGTTTTTTCACCGCGCCGAGGGATCGGCCCTGATCAGTTGATAGGATTTTCCGTACCCTTGCGGCCTCATTATTTGTTTCAATGGATTCACAGAATTTCCGCCATGCCATCCTCCTGGCGGTTCTAGTCTGTTTTTTGTATGCATATTGGGTCACTTTGTATATCTCCCAGTCTTCCGAGAGTCTGGTGTTTTTTGCTCTGTTAAATTGCTTACGCAGCGTCTCTCTGAGTTTACCGTTCCACCAGGGGTTCCTCTCGTTCCTGCTTTGTGACGCTCTTGATTTACAGCATGCGTGGTAAGCTTCTGTTAGGTATTTGGATAATTGCGTTACGGTGTGTTCTAATTGTGCTTGGTCCCTTACGGTAGCCAGTGCTAGATGTCCAGCTAATAGTGATGCTAGAAGGCTTTTGAACCCGGGAACGTTGGTACGTCTCGGGTTTCGCCTTGGTTCAGGTTTTTTGGTGTTTGTGGTTAGTGTAAAGCGGATCCTTCTATGGTCTGAGCAAGAAGGCTCGTCCGATACGTGCCAATTTGTGATAAGGTTTGTTGCGTTTTCTGTGGCAAGTGTTAGATCTATGATCGTTTGTCCCCGGGCCGTGACCCAAGTGGGTTCTGTGCCGCGGTTAACAATGTTAAGATTAGTAGAGAATAAAAAGGAGGATAGTACCTCTCCTCTGGGTTTCGGTGTGACACTGCCCCAGAGCGGGTGGTGGGCGTTTGAATCGGTACAGATGATCAGGTCCAGACCGGCGCGCTCACAGTGCTGCACCAGGTCAGCCAGCTCCTTTGGCGGGCAATCTGTGTCCTCACCTGGCATGTATGCCGAGGCCAGTACAACATTCGGAGCGCTGTCTTCGGTATGGAGCCTGACAGCTGTCAGGTCTCTGGAACAGAATTGTGTTAGTGACGTAAAGGGAATATCTTTGGGTATGTAGATGCAGGTACTTGGCTTTTCTGAGCCATGTGTGTTGAGAATTATCTTACCTCCGATGTTACCGAGGCCGCATATTCTATTGTTCCTGATCCACGGCTCTTGGATCAGTGCGATGGTTCTGGGCTTTACCGCCTGTGCTCTGCGTAAGCTAGCCGTGGCAGTTTGGCTATGCTGGAGGTTGGTTTGGATGATGTTGAGGGGTGGGGATGGAGGCGTGGTGGGGTTAGTCAGTGGTGGATCCATCAGATAGTCCCTCCATCTCCACCTCTCTGTAATTGTCGTCGTGTCGGTCGCCCGGCGACGAGGCAAGGAGCTGCTCGCTCCAGCCAGGTGACTCGGGCGGTATGGAGTCAGCGATATCGGCCATTACCGTACGGGCCATCACCTCCTCGAGGTGGGTAATATCCGTGTAGCTTGTCGGGGTCGTCGTCGGTTCCGTCGTTTGTTCTGATGGGTTTCCATCCGTGCTGTCAGTCTGGGTGTCAGAGGGTCGGGCCGTGGGCCAGAAACGCACGTATATCGACCCCAAGAAGTACGATATCCGTCGCTCCCGCCCCACGACCTTTTCGGCTTCCTCCGGTGGCAGCCCCAGGGTCAGGTAAGTCCCATGACGGTCGCCACCGACGGTTGTCGCCCTGTATAGTGACCACCTACTGATGTCGTACCAGGTATACTGACGGATCAGAATACCATGGAGCCTGCCCACGTCACCTCTGTAACGAGGGACGAAGAGCGAGGCTCGGACACGGGTGGGCACGTCGGTCTGCTTCATCACCGTCAGTGAAAGGTCATTGTCGGGGAGTTTGATGAGGGGAACATTCTGGGTCAGCCAGGTCAGAGCGTAGTCATCTTCGCACCACAGCTGCACCGTGCCCTCCGCTACCCGCAGGTATCCGCGGAAGGCCGGGAGCGGTGTCGTCGAGTCTGTGTCCAGCATTCTGTCCTCTAGTGCGGTCTTAATATGTTCGGCCTCCTGTATGGTCAACTCTCTGCCGGGGTGGGGAAGGCAGATTGCTACCGCCAGCCGTGTAGGAATATCTTTCGTGGCCCGCGCGTAGGTCCTCTGCCCCCACTGAGCCGAGTGGATTCGCACCCGCTTGGCGTCCCCTTGCAGTGTGCTTGGCGAGGCTGTGTCGACGGGGCGCTCCCTCTTTAGTGGCGCAGTCCCACTTGGTCCAGGTGTTGGGTTTGGGGAGCATGGCGTGGTCTGTTTGGCTTTGCGCGCAGCTCCACCGCGCTTGCTCCTGGTGTGTCTGGGTTTCAGTCCGTCGTGGGTTCTGTCGGTGTCTTGGGGTCGGTTTGCGACCCTGGCAGATTCTGTCGCGTCCGGTCGCTTTTCGCGCTGGGTTGCTTCCACGCGTACTTGCGGCTGGTCGTGTGGCCCCGCGTCCGGCCGCTTTTCGCGCTGGGTTGCCCCTACGCGTACTTGCGGCCGGTCGCGTGGCCCCACGTCCGGCCGCTTTTCGCGCTGGGTTTCCCCTACGCGTACTTGCGACTGGTCGCGTGGTTCCGCGTCCGGCCGCTTTTCGCGCTGGGTTTCCCCTGCGCGTCCTTGCGGCTGGTCGCGTGCCACTCCTTTAGCGTCCGATTGCGCTTCGCTCTGGCTGGTGCCGTCGCGGGTGTTGCGCTTTCGGTCGCCTTCTTTTCTCTCGCGGGCCGTGATTTTTCCGCGCTTGTTACGCGAGCGTACTCCGTCACCTACAGCCGGGAGAGTTGTAGAACTGCCAGTTCCGCTATCCTTCCCCGTGACTGTCTGTCTGTGCTGGTCTGGGTCGTTGTCTGGGTAGTTGGTGCTGCTCCGTACGACGCTCTGTTGGCAGGGGTTCGTGGGGGGCATACACCGTGAAGCGGGTGTCGCAGTCGGGGTCGAGTCAGTGGGCGCGTTGGACGCAGCCGAGGTCTGATTTGTGGGCGCGTTTGTCGCTGCCTGTGTTGTGGGTGCTAAATCAGCAGCCGGCAGCGCCGTAAAGCGCGGCATGAGTTGCTCGATGATGCAGTTTGATGCTCCCCCCATATTACGTTGGGAGCTAACCGCCGAAGCGGTGTGGGATTCCCCGGCTTGGCCGGGGCCCACCTGGTTATTAAGTTTATCTTGCTGCATGTTCATATCGTAGGGGGGTGGGCTTATATTGGGGTTCGAGGTTACCCTTCCTCGGGGACCGACGGGATTAGGGGATAGGAGGGAGGGAGTTTGATGGATAGAGGTGTGGGTTTCTTGGGGGTCACCCTAGGCCTGGGAGTTGACCTAGGGATTTAAGGATCGACGGGATGTGTATGGATACGGAGGGATGGCTTGTTTAGGTGGTGGGCACATAGGAGAGTGGTGTATAGGTTACCCTAGGCCTGGGGTTTGGCTTTCGGGAACTTCTCTTGTCCGGGATCTTTATATCAGATGCCCCGACCACAGGATCGCCAAACGGCAAAGGTAGCCGCCATCAGTCGATCCCGCAGCCGGAGTTGGGCCATCCGCAACCTGCCCACCCGCTCGGTTGCATGAGAAGAAGTGCCTGGCAGTCCGGGCCGCCCCACCACGGATGTACGTATACATTCGCGTTGGGTCGACCCAGCCTCCCCCGAGATACGGGGGAGGCTGATACGGGGGTATCTGCCTTAATAATGGACTGAAAAGTACAAAATGTAATATCGCTTGTTAATACACATAAATTATCAATTGAGGCCATCTTATATGGCTGAGAAGTATCTAGGGCCACCTATCGGATTGCATCATGGGACCAACTTCGTCAAATAATAAAATATTGAAACGTTTCCAAAGTTACATAAGTAAGCAAAGTTTCAGCTTAATTGGATAATCGGCACCTTAAGATTTTTTTTATATTTTTTATAATATTGCCCCACACTAGGAATACTCCTGCCTACGCACCCTCGATACAGGGAGAATCCTGTATCGAGGGTGCGTTTACAAACATATAAACTCACATGCACAACACCAAGAGCCGAAACAACTATCTGTAGGTCATACAAATATTTATTCCGAGCGGGAATCGAACCCGCGACACTCAGCGCAGCAGTCAATCGCTCAACCACTGCTCCAACTGTGCGCCCGATGGATGGACCGTGCGCCCGGAATATCCCAAGAAGTGTTTAAGAAATTGTTTAATACAATGCCGAACACATTTATATGGAAACAAGGTAATTAATGCTAGTAAAAATAGCTTGTCCCCATGACTGCCAACAGAAGTGTAAACTTAAAACGTCACACTAGCATGTCGGTGACGCGATCTCATAAGTTTTGCCCCACCAAAAAAATCACTCAACGCGACTAAAGAAGTTTTCAATAAAAAAATCAGAACATAAGTCTACTCCACAAAACAGCTGATTCTTTCCTCACATCGCAGAAATCTGGTCTATAATGAAAGCGAACAAACGGACGAGCAATTAGGCGCTTTATTGCGCTCAATTAAGTAGCTGTAACAAATTAAGAAACGCGAACGAAAAGCTCGCTCGCTGTTAACAGATTATGTAAACACGGTAACGAAGGAAATGCTGGGGAGGTGTGCAAGTGTCGTGGATGTGGTAAATCTGAAACTAGAATAAACTTTGATAGTTTTACCCGAGGTGTGTGGGTGTCTCAAAAGTCCAAACTCAAGGTATGCCAAAGGGCGATGGTGCGTAGCTCAGCGACCGAATACGTATTACTACGATACGGTCCAAAACAGGAATCGCCGCAATGTGGCAATGGCAATGTGGGCAGCAAGTCTGCTGGGCTGAAGTGGGATTGGGCGGATCACATATGCAGAATGCATAACGATAGATTGGCCAGAATCGTCACGCAGTGGGAGCCGGAAGATGAGCGTCGTCACAGTGGGAGGCCTAGGAAACGCTGGCGTGACGACTTAGAGGCGTTTACGGGCGATTGGCAGGCGATGGCAAAAAATCGGGCAGAGTGAAAAGCTATGGGGGCCTTTGCCTTGAAGTGGGATAATATATGTCGAAAAAAAAAGTATTACCCACGGTATTACGGTATTATTGGTATTAGTTTTATTCCGTGTCTATGCTTTTCGTATTTCTCTATAGCAACGAAAGCCAATAATTTTGTTTAAGGCAATAGACCAGGGCCGAAACCTTTGAAAATGGTAAAAAGTGACAAAACATAGTAGGATGAAACCCTTTGGATAAGGAAGAGAATATATCAAAAATGAAAGGAAGATAATTTATCGGCGATCTGAGGTCGGGAAGTACAAGGGGGTGAGTTTTAAAGGGTAGAAAATCGTTAAAACACCCAACACCCTAATTTTCAATCAAAAATTCTCACGACAAAATATCTGCTTTTTTAAAAAGTCGGTGGGTTTTATGAAATCTCTACTTTTTGATGGTATAAAAAGTATACATTATAATGGTAAATTTAATTTATTTTTAAAATAAAATTACAGGTAGTAAGGCCCCTAGTCTCTTCCCCACTTCTCTATGAAATACCTTTTGATGGGCTAAAATTTTCCGTAAATCACTCAGGTATATGAGTTATCTTAAAATAGCAATAAATACGTCTACGCATATAATTTAAAGAAGGTTTTACAACTTTCTCAAAATATTGTAGATGTCTTATTAAATATTATCTTTATATTTTTTACATTTTCGGAGAAAATTATCTATCTATACATATAAAATGCTTTTTCCTGAATGACTGACTGACGGATCAACGCACAGCCTAAACCACTGATCGTAGAGACCTGAAACTTAGAGGGTGTGTCCTTTCTATGACGTAGGCATCCAACAAGAAAGGATATTTGGAAATTCTACCCCTAAGGGGGTGAAAAAGTGGTTGAGAATTTGTATGAAAAATCTAATTCAATCAGCCAAAATGCTTGAAAATTGGCAAAAAAAGTAATCTATGTAAATGATAAAGGTCGCCATTATAAGTTTTTTGAAACTGGGTAGTTCACCCCCTAAATCAAAAGATGATTTAGGGGGTGTTGAAGTTTGTATGGAAGAATCTAATTTCTTGGGTTAATAAACTTGAAACTTGGCATAAATACCCACCTAAGTAAACAATACAAGTTGTCATTATTAGTTTTTCGAAACTAACGCCAAAAAACGATTTAGAGGGTGTTTAAGTTTTTTTGAAGAATCTTATTTCTTGGGTTAATAAACTTGAAACTTGATATAAATATCAACTTAAGTAAACAATAAAGGTTGTTATTATAAGTTTTTCGAAACTAACCCCAAAATACGATTAAATGGGTGTTGAAGTGTTAAACTACCCCCAAAAGACGATTTCGGAAGTATTAAACTTTATTTTTGAAGAAGTTTTTCGGAACTACCCTCAAAAACGATTAAGCGGGTGTTAAAGTTTGCTAAGAATCTTAGTGCATAGGGTTTTGTCTAGGAGAATACTAAGGAGGAATTTTAGACAATTCAACCTTTCACCATCATCATCATCATTTCAGCCAAAAAACGTCCACTGCTGGACATAGGCCTCCCCCAAATGTCGCCATACTGATCGGTACGGTGCGTTTCGCATCCACCAGGACGCCCGCAGCCTTGACCAGGTCGTCTCTCCACCTAGAGGGAGGCCTTGCAACGCTGCGTCTTCCGGTACTCGGTCACCACTCCATAACTTTCAACATTTAAGGGGGTGAAAAGGGAGAAATTTGTTTGTATGAAAAATCTTATTCCTTGGGGATACATTAAATAATCAAAATTTAAATAATTGGATTTTTAAAACTACTCTCCAGATAACGTTTAGGGGTGTTAAAGTTTTTTTATCCGACTGCCGAAGGAGGGTAATGTGTTTATCAGTCTATGTACGTATGTATGTAAGTATGTATGTATGTATGTAAGTATGTATGTATGTATGTATGTATGTAAGTATGTATGTATGTATGTAAGTAAGTATGTATGTATGTATGTAAGTATGTATGTATGTTTGTTCCTATGTGGTGTTCTAGAGACCAAACGCGTTGGTTGATTTTGATGATTCTTACGTCAATCGATTCGTCTTAACCTTGCGAGTGTCACTGGCTACATTAAAATTGGAAAAAGAAAAATGACGGATTTTGGGCGCCATATTGTGCATCGTGTAGGGTATCAAAATAAAGGGTTTTAAGAGGTGATTACAAAACTATATATCACTTATATGTTTAAATGTACCGAAATGTTAAAAAAATATTACAAAAAAGTTGTTAATAACAAAAGTTATTTCAAAAAACCAAAACACCCGACTGCTTAAAAAGCAAAGAAAAAATCCGTAAACAAGATGAAAATCATGTTGTGCAGTCGGAGGATACGTATTCGCGAGCTGGCTGACCAAAACCAGATGTATCCTACTATTAACAGTTTAAACCTTAAACTCTTAATATATTTTTCTGAAACATTTTTTCTCAAGCTCAAACCCAACATCTCAGTATATCTCCACATTCTTACACAAACTTACCGCCTCCATTCTCCCCTGGCTCAGTGGCTGGTTGTCGCGCCGCGTCCTGATTACGCGACACCTGACGAACTGCATCCGCTGCCAGCTAATTGTTTGAAAAATTGCATTCAATCCAAGTAACACACTTTTGTCATGTGTCATCTTTTGTTTGACGTTCTTTTAGAGAGTAACAAGTTTGTATTATTGGCAGTAATGATATGTTCTTGATGTGTTGTTATAAGCTATATTTTATGAAGTTCTGTGTTTATTTGTAAGGTGATTTTTGTGGTGTAACAAAATTATGATTTACTTTGAAGTTTAGGTTTCATAATTATTAAGGTTCTGGTGATGAGTAGCTCGTGGCTAAATAATAATAACCGCCGCCAGGTTATCTTCGAGTTTAAGCAACGCGTGCTGAGGTCGGTCCGAAGATGGGGTTCATTCTTGACATACCGAGTCTCCTCGTTGCCTCGGAAAGCACGTTAAGCCGTTAGTACTGGCTGTCATTTAAAGATCTTTGACAGTTTTGACGGGTAGTCATAAGCCTGAATCTGACACCAGTCTTGTTAAGGTGTTTCGTGCTACCTAGTAAATCGAAAAATTTTGAAAGCCAGATAGGCAGTCGCTCAATATAAAACACAGGTATCCAGCTGAATTCGGTTAGACTGGAAGACGACCCCAATAAATTTGGAAAATGACATGGCAATTTTTTTTTTATTATAGATATGCTCGCGCTTGACCACTATCTCACCTGATGGTAAGCGATGATGTGGTCGACGGTGTAACACGCTTGCCTAGAAGTAATCTATTCACTCTTGACTTAAAGACCCCGAGTTTGTAGCTATCTGGAAACACAGACCCCGGCAGGGAATTCCACTCCTTAGCTGTACGCATAATGAAAGTATTATTTTGTAAGTTGTACAAACATCCAAAGCTGTGGAAGAGCGGAGTCTCCTAACACAGGCGTCATAATGCTTAAAAGGAGGCTCCAATCATAAACTAATGTATACTAGTTGGTACAGAAAAAAACATTTTGTATTTGTATTGTATTTGGACATTTGTATTTGTATTTCCAAAATGTTTAGTGCGTATGGGTGGGATGTCCACCATGTATCGATGGCGCATCACCGTACATCTTGTAGTCCGATGATGAAACGAGCTAGGCGGAATTAGATCATGCAATTCCATCGCACACTCTCCGAAATGCAACCGATAAAAAACCTAAAAGCTGGCAACTCGACGACGATGTTCAAGGCTCTGGAGCTTTGACTCGACCAGTGCCTCATTGCCGATGAGCCTCTTGGCCCAATTTTCGATCGACTCTAGTGCATCAAGCTAGTACTTAGCAGATCCGTCCCAGAGATGAGAACAGTACCCCATCCATCCAGATTTATTGCTTTCAAGTTCGTATCGTAATTATTAAGATTGGATCAGAATGTTGGCCTCCGAAAAAGATGATGATGATGCGGAACAGGCTTGATGTTGCGTCGCTGTCTCCGCTATGGTTGAATGGAGTACAGATTGGGTACACTAAGACGGCTAAAAACTTGGGGGTAATCATGGACTCCTATCTGTCGTGGACTGCCCATGTCGCTGAGGTCAGTCGCAAAGTGCATTACTCGTTCCACTCGCTGAAATGCCTCCAGAGCTTTTTGCCCTTGTAAACCAAAATTTCCCTTGCCCAAACACTCATTCAGCCAATCATCGACTACGCCGACGCCTGTTATTTGGATGCCACCGAGGAGCTTTTAAATAAACTTGAGCGTTTGCAAAATGTATGTATTCGTTTTGTTTTCAACCTTAAAAAGTACGATCACGTTTCAGATTTTCGCAAGTCACTCTAGTGGCTCCCTATTCGACTTCGCAGGAACTCTCGCATATTGTGTCTATTATTTAACATCCTTCATAATCCTAAAACGCCTTCCTACCTCCGTGAACGCTTTTCTTACTCCCGTCCTTCCGATGCACTTTGCAGGTCGCATCTTAAAAATATCCTTAATATCCCTTCCCACACTACCGATTTCTACTCCTACTCTTTTACTGTGCACGCCGCCGTGCGATTGTGGAACTCTCTACCGCCTGACATTAGGGACTGCAAAACTCTTGCAGTTTTTAAAAGAAGAGTGAAAGACCACTATCTTTCCATTCCGTCATAGTTGCATATTTATTTATGTATTATTATTTTATATATATATATATATATATAGATAGGTATTAGTATTTATTGTTTTAATATTTATTTTACAAATATGTTTGTTTAAATTGTTATGATAGTAGGTATATTTATTTGTTATCGGTATTGTTTATTAGTTATTACTTAGTTATGAATCGTTTTATGTTTATTATTTTTCAACTCTACACACTATGTCTATATCTCTTTTTTTCATCTTTCCTTTCGCAGGTATGCTGGAAGAGATTTCTATAGAAATAAGCATTACCTATGTACCTATTGTTCTATTTCTTCTTCTTGTCTGTATATTATGTGTGTGTGCATAAATGGTTAAATAAATAAATAAATAAATGAAAAGAGATTGCATGTAGCAGAGATGAGAATGTTGAAATGGATGTGCAGAGTTACGAGAGTGGATAAAGTGAGAAATGAGTATATTAAAGGAAGTTTGAAAGTGGCACCAGTGACAGAAAAGTTGACAGGAATCCGTTTGTCCTGGTATGGTTGACTGAGGAGGAGGGATGAATGCATGTTACTGCAAGAGTTATGAATATAAATGTGGGTGGATGGAGGGGGAGGGGACGGCCAAAGAAAAGATGCGTGGACTGTGTGAGGAGTAATATGAAAGAAAAGGAAGTCGTGACGGGGACAGGATGGTGTGGAAGAAGAAAACGTATTGAGCCGACCCCAAATAAAATGGATCAAGGGCAGGGAGATGATGAATTATTAAGATTCTGATTCCGAAAACTAAAAAAATACTTTTGGGGAAATTACATATTAGACGACATAGATAATCACAAGTCAACCGATGTATACGACGACTAAACCTGATATGAACAGCCGCACTAACAGACGTCAGCACTTCACAATTCTGTCTGGCCTGGTGACCCCTTAACACTAACTACGATTAATTCCCCAACAATCCAAGTAAGCGGGCTAGCGGCAATAACTAAGTCGGGTCAAGTGTACCGCCATATCTTGCGGAGAACGACCGCACATAGAATATTTACACAAGCTCACTCAAACACCTTTGATCAAAAGTTAGTGTTACCGACAGTAATCCAGGGAGATTAAGAAACGTAGTCGCAATGATATTAGACTATTTGTTGAAGTTAACTCTAGTTAGTTCGGTGGAGCCGGACTGCTAAATTAGTTAGGAAGTTGCTTGTTTATGATTATAGTTGAGGTTGTGAGGTGTTTGTGTGCTTTAGCGTTTGAAATTGAGCTGAATAGCTTAATATACGAGTGTTAGTGTGGCTTGAACTGTAATGATTAGTTTAGGTTAGTTTTCCTTGTATATTTTTTTTAATGTTTCCCATACATAATCGCAGTGCGTTTTGACATCTGCATGTATTTTGTATTTCAATTTCCCAATATATAATACTAGCACTTCGCCCGCGACTTCGTTCGCGTGATCCGTATTTTATCGTACAGATAACTTTTTAGTTTCACCTCCTTAAAGGTTGAATTGCCGAAAATCCCTTCTTAGTGCTCCCCTACATCATCTAAAGAAGCCCGGTACAGTAAACTTCTTCAAAAATCTTTAACACCCCATAAATCGTATTTTAGGAGTAGTTTTGAAAAACTTATAATGAAAACCTTTACTATTTACTTAGGTTAGTATTTATGCCAAGTTTCAAATATATAAGCCGAACAAATCGCCACCTTTTCACCTCTTTAGGGGTAGAATAATTGACAAAAACCAATAAATACATAATTTTGTTTTATCAACCAAGAGCGTGAATCTAAAATTTCATGTTTCCAATATACAAACTAAAAATTTCATACAAACTTTTAACCTTTTTTTTACCCCTTTATGGGTGGAATTGCCAAAAACCAATAAATACTTTAATTATTTTTATCAACCAACAGCGTAAATCTAAAATTTAATGTGTACAACTTACAAACTGTAGAAATTTCATAGAAACTTTCAACACCCTTTTTACCTCCTTACGGGTGGAATTTCCAAAAACCAATAAATACATGATTTTTTTTTATCAATCAAGAGCGTAAATGTAAAATTTTCAGTGTCCAATTTACAAACTGTAAAAATTTCATACAAATTTTCAAACCCCTTAGGGGTGGAATTTCCAAAAATCCTTTCTTCGCACTAACGTCACTTGAGGAACCTCCCTGCCTTCCATCTTTATACGTCAAGCGGTTTTCGATATTTGGTGTGACCTTTCGCTTTTATATAATATAGACAGATACTATTCGAAGAATTTAGAACCTCTTAGCAAAATAATAACCGTCCGTCGGTCCGTGGTTGGGTGACCAACTTTAATAGAGATTCCTTCGTGCCTCAGAAAGCACGTAAAGCTGTTTGCCCCGGCTGTCGTAGATCTACAAGATCTTTGACACTCGTTACGGACAGTCAGAAGCCAGATAATCTGCCACCAATCTTGTCAAGATGTATCGCGGTACCCAGTTACTGGGTTGTGGAGGTCAGATAGGCAGTCGCTCCATATAAAAAACTGGTCCTGAGCTTCATCCGGTTGGACTGGAAGCCAGGCCCAATATAGTATGGAAAAGAGATGCCAATTGACTATTCGAACAATATTAATTGTACATTATGGGCATTACTACTGCCAATTAACACATTTTACTAAATCGCTGTGACATGTTGCGTTTTGTGCTTTATCTTTTATCGCTGCTGTACATACGATTGATTGTCACACAGAGTTGCAATTGGCTTTTGTCTGTGTGATGAGTATATTGAAATAAAGCAAGGTTACTTACTGACTAACCGTGGTCCTCTAAAGCGCTAAAATTAAAGAAAAAGCCATAACCATTTGTCACTGTGTTTTTACCCGACTGCCGAAGGAGGGTAATGTGTTTATCAGTCTATGTATGTATGTAAGTATGTATGTATGTATGTTTGTTCCTATGTGGCGTTCCAGAGACCAAACGATCTGATTTTGATGGTTCTTACATCAATCGATTCGTCTTAACCCCGCGAAAGTCACTGGCTACATTAAAATTGTAAAATAGGAAAATGGCTGTTCTTGGACGCCATATTGTGGGGACACATCCAAACCTATCGTGTGGGATATCAAAATAAAGGGTTTTAAGAGGTGATTTCAAAAATGTATAACACTTATATGTTTAAATGTACCTAATTTGAAAACGAAAACTAAAAAGTTATAAATAAAAAAAGTTAATTAAAAATATCAAAAAAACCCGACTGCTTGAAAAGCGAACTAAAAAGACGTAAACAAGGAAAAAATCATGCTGTGCAGTCGGAGGATACATCTGGTTTTGGTCAGCCAGCTCGCGAATATGTATCCTCCGACTGCACAGCATGATTTTTTCCTTGTTTACGTCTTTTTAGTTCGCTTTTCAAGCAGTCGGGTTTTTTTATATTTTTAATTAACTTTTATTTTCTGAAAATATAGCTACAGTCCACCGCTTCAAAGTCAATTTATTCTAGTCTTGAATGGCACTCACAATTTTTTAGTTATTAGGTATTACTCGTAGTTCGCGGTAAAATCCTTTTCCTTATAAATGTACGCAACTATCTAAACAACCAACATAATTCATCTTTCATCCATCATTCCATGTCTAAATCTCGACCACACGGAACACGAAAAATTAAAAATTCCCACACATACCCTCATGGCTTGTGTCCTTATTCAGATATTCACATAAAACCATCTCTATTCGGCAGTGGGTTGTAAATAGTGTCGAGTCGCCAGACGCGGTACGTAGCACGTAGAGCCTTGTAAAATATTCAGAGGTGAGCGGTGAAATAAAACCCCTCTGCTGTCTACCAGACGGAATGCTGGCTTCGGTATTAACTTTTCGTACAAGTGACCAGGAAATGTGGGAGGAAATTGAAGGTGTGTTCTGCTTTATAGTCTTTTGTTAGATAAAAATGTAATTGTATATGATCTGCACTTCTGCAGTTTTATTCTCTAGATTTTTATCTTACTTCAAAATGCAAATCGATGTCGGAGAAATAATTTGAGATAATCCACCCCTATCTTTCAAGTCATATCTCTCTCTATTTGACTCCACCGCGAATCATCAAATTCACAGTTGTAGCTTTTTATTTATTAAAATTAACCGAAGGATTTTTCTTTGTAATGGTGATTGAGTCGAGTGGAGGTCCTTCAAACTGACATGGAATTTGGACTAATCTCAATTTACTTGTGGGTTTCCATACTTCTCTATTTGTCGTCATCTCAGTTTGTAGTTACACCCTTCAGGGCATATCATCTTTCACGAGGTCCATAATTTAACAGAACAGTACGGTCAGTATTTTTTTTCATGCCTGTACATTATTGAAAAGTTTGAGAAAAAGCACCAGATTACCAGAATGCCTAATTTTATAATTTGGCATTCTGGTAGTCTGGTGCTTCAAAAGCTTTCAAATACAAGTCGAAATATCATCTCAGCGATAGTCAATGTTAAAAACCTGTCAAAATGTAGAGAAATTAGAGGTGTTTTTGACAGATTGCGACTTCTTCAATGCGAATGCGAACGATTTTGAGAATTGCCCTCTTACGAAAAGTAGAAACTTATACTTAACCCGAGCTAGTCTCTTAACCCTAATTCGACCTATCCTTTTAACCTAGTCAAGTATCTTATTGTTCAATATCAAGAGTTGCTTGATATTAACCGAGATGGAACAACACAACTTGCACTGATAACTGATAGGAATAACTAAATGAAGTATAAATAAAACTACAATAATTAGTCCCTTGCACTGAAGTAATTGTAATCGTTCCAAAAAATAAAACATCGTCGGAGCTTATACGCTACGGCCGGAGAATCTTAATAGCGCGATTCAGAAAGCGGTACAACGCCATCTATCGAGGTTTAGAGTAAACCTCGTGTAAACATCATTGGTGTTTGGTTTGATATTTAACATGCCGCCCACCAAGGACATTTAGTGAGGAAATGTCCTTCTTGATACAACAAATTTATACAGTACATTAAGCAATAACATTGTATTCATTAGGTAATTGATCTAGATGTTTGAATTACATTGTATTCGATAGCTCTTTAAAACCCTAATGGGTTGTACATAAAATATAGCTTGAATTTAACAAATAAAAGTAGAACTAGTGTAACAATAAATAAGTGTATAAATTTGAACTAAAATTGTAAACGGTTAAAATTGAAAAAGTTTAACATGCAATAAAACAACATAAATATTTTAAGTTCATTGCTCTAAAACTGGTAAAATACATAATTTCGAGGTTGGTCTTTTTAAAACTGAAGAACCCGTACGCAATGTGACTACACGGGTAATTTTGTCATCGCCTGGATGTTTTTGTTCAATACGGCCTAACAGCCAGCGACTCGGTGGTAAATCATCTTCTTTGATTAAAACTATGTCACCGACCTTAGGTTCCGGAACCTGCTTAGACCATTTATATCGATGCATGAGATTTGAAATATATTCTGAAGACCAACGTCTCCAGAAAGATTGCAACAATCGTTGCACGAATTGCCAACGCGTCAAACAATTTACGTTTGAGTTCTCATACGTGTAATCAGGTACATTTAAGATAGGCTCTCTAATTAAGAAATGTCCGGGAGTTAATGGCATCAGTTCACCAGGATCAGTTCCGCTAATGGTGCTTAACGGCCGCGAATTCAAGCAAGCTTCTACCTGAGCTAGAAGTGTACTCATCTCTTCGTAGGTAAGTGTTGATTCGCCTATTACCCGTTTTAGATGGTATTTGGTGGATTTCACTCCGGCCTCCCACAATCCACCAAAATTGGGGCCATGCGGTGGAATGAAATGCCACTCAGTACCATTGGATTCAAGGTGCTCTGCTATTTCGGGTTGAATGGCGGTTAGTTGCTGCAGCTCTTTGGATGCTCCTACAAAGGTGGTGCCATTGTCGCTCCACAATTTAGCGCAGTGACCTCGACGAGATACAAATCGCCTGAATGCTGCAAGGAACGCTTGGGTGGTCATGTCACTAACAACTTCTAAGTGCAGGGCGCGAGTACACATACACACAAATAGGCAGATGTATCCCTTGTATGCATGATGTCCCCGACCCTTGGTGGTGCGTATTTGGACTGGACCAGCGTAGTCAACTCCGCTGTGCAAAAATGGCCTTGCAGGTGTGCAGCGAACTGTTGGAAGCGAACCCATCAATTGATTCTGAGCGCTGTGTCTATACCTAGCGCACCTTACACACTTTTTAAAATGTTTTTTGACCAAATTTTTGGCTCCTATAATCCAATAGGCCGTTCTCAGATAACCGAGCATTAGTTGCGGACCTCCGTGCAGTGTTTTGTGGTGCGCGTCTGCGACAATGAGTTCGGTTAAATGATTATCACTAGGCAATACTATTGGATGTTTTGTTTGCTCATCTAATTCTGAGTTCTGGAGTCGGCCCTTAGCTCTTATTATACCTTGATTGTCGAAATAGGGACACAAGGATTTTAATTTACCTTTTGATTGTATTTGTTCGTTCTTCTGTAGTTGTAAATGTTCTTCATAAAAAAATTCTAACTGTACCTTTTTTATACAACTATTCAATGCATCGTCTAGTTCTCGCTTTTGTAAATATGTTTCCTGATTTTTGCCCTTGTTTAAAAATCGTCGACAATATGCTACTACCCTGAGCAATCTCGGTAATGAAGAAAACCTTTCTATTATTGAATTGTCTGGAACTACTGCTATATGTATTCTAACTGATTCTTCTAAATTAATCTTTAGATCCTTTGGCTTTTCATAATTTATAATTTTGTTCTTCAGAAATGATGGTCCCAAAAACCATATTTCGTGTTCCACCAACAGACTGGGTAATAGACCTCGTGAGGCACAGTCTGCGGGGTTGTCCTTGGTAGAAATATGAAACCACTGACTAGGTTTTGTCGCTGATAATATCTCTGAGGTACGATTTGCAACAAATGTTTTCCACCTGCTTGGATGGCTGTTAAGCCAAGCTAGGACTACGGTAGAATCCGTCCAGGCTGTTATCCTTTCCTGTGGTATGTTCAGAATTTCAGCCGTTTCCATCAGTAGCTGCGCCATCAGCACTGCTCCACACAACTCCAAGCGAGGGATGCTTATTTGCTTAATGGGAGCCACTCGAGTTTTTGCAACCAGCAAGGAAACGTGTACTTGTCCTGTCACGTCGACTCTGCGTAGATAAATAACAGCTGCATATGCTACCTTTGAGGCATCACTGAATCCGTGGAGTTCCAGATCATCGGTTGGCTTGGTCCCAAGCCACCGTGGTACCTGGACTCTGGTGATGAAGGAGAGCTCGTTACGGTAAGTACACCACTCTTGTACGAAATCCGTGCTTAGTTCCTCGTCCCAGCTGACTCCTGCGAGCCACAATTTCTGAATGAATACTTTGGCTAACACCACGCATGGTGCTAACTAACCAAGAGGATCGAACAGTCTTGAAATTTCAGAAATTATGGCCCTCTTTGTTACAGGTGCTGTCAACGCGGAAGGAAGATTCACGGAGTACTGAAACGTGTCTTCTCTGCGATTCCAGGTAAGACCTAAAATTTTTATTGTATTATCCAGCTTTATTTGTACTCTATTTTGCTCTTCGGTTTCCTCCTTTGTATATTCTATTGGATTGTCCTTTTTGTATTTGCTTGTTTCATCTAGTTG
Source organism: Anorthoa munda (assembly GCA_945859665.1). Taxonomy (NCBI): domain Eukaryota; kingdom Metazoa; phylum Arthropoda; class Insecta; order Lepidoptera; family Noctuidae; genus Anorthoa; species Anorthoa munda. The sequence goes on along the minus strand of OX243907.1, from coordinate 1,593,822 downwards.
CTCTGTCTTCTTATCCATTTCCATAGCTTGAATAACTTCTAACATATTTTTACAATTGCTATTCCACTTCTGCAGTTCAAAGCCCCCGGTTCTCAATAACGCTGTCATTTGCTTGAATATTTCAGTTCCTTCTTCCACGCTGTCACACCCTGTCATCAGATCGTCCATATAAAATGCGTTCAAAACCCTATTATAAGCCAGTGGATACTTATGTCCTTCGTCGTAAGCGATCTGATGAAGCGTCCGAACTGCCTGATATGGAGCCGAAGCGGTACCGAAAGTGACGGTCAGTAACTCGTAGTCTTGTAGTTGCATGTCCGGGCTATCTCGCCATAAAACTCGCTGAAACATGACGTCATTCTCAGCTACCCGTATCTGCCTATACATTTTGATAATGTCAGCTTCAAGACCAATCGCATGCCGGCGCCATTTTAAAATAGTGTGTCGTAAATCAGCCTGCAGCGTGGGACCGACCATCAGAGTATCATTTAGTGATATATTCTTGTTGTTCTTTTCAGACGCATTGAACACCACCCGAACTTTCGTGGTAGTTTTGTCCTCTCGTATTACCGCATGGTGGGGTAAATAAACTGCTTCTTGTCTTTTTTTATCATTTTTCTTTACAGCCCTCATGTGTCCTAGTAGTAAGTACTCTTTGATTACTTTTGTATATTCTCCCTTTAATTTTTCATTCTTTCCTAATCTTTTTTCTAGAGATTTGAACCTTGATTCCGCTATGCCGCGTGAGTTCCCTGCTTTGCATAGAGGATTCACATCTCGAAATGGAAGCCTGACCACATACCGACCATTTTCATCTCGAGTTGTAGTTTGTCGATATAGTTCTTCACATTTCTGTTCTTCTGGTGTAAGTATTTTATTTGTTCTAATTTTTTCTTCTACTTCCCAAAATTTCATAAGACTATCATCTTCGTTTATCTGGGCGTGCATGACACTAATATTTATTGCATTATTTTTTTCATTATTTACAGGATTAACTGTACCCGACAGGATCCACCCTAAGGCAGTGCTTTGTGCGATCAAAGTGCCATGTGGACTCTTTACGATCCCTTCCTGTATGATACGGCTGTAAACATCGGCGCCCAACAGAATGTCAATCCTATTAGATGTGTTGAATTGTGGGTCTGCAAGATAAAAACCCTTGGTTTTAATCCAGTCGAAATTGCATGTATCAATGTCCTTCTCTGGCAAATACGTTGTTATTTTATTCAACACGTAAGCGCTCAAGTGAAGATGAAAACTTGGGTCGACGCGGGACTGGATCGTTATATGCACCATATGCTTGGCCACGGTTGACTTGCTATTACCTAAACCCGTTATGATCCCTTGAACTGGAACTCGCTTCAGTCCTAATAGTTGTACTGTAGATTCTGTAATAAAACAAGCCTGGGAGCCTTGATCAAGCAAGGCTCGGACTATCTGTGGATGACCCATATTTGATTCGGCGTTTATTAGCGCAGTGGCTAATAAAACCGATCGTGGCTTTAGAACGGTGCCTGTTGAAAGGCAGGACACTATGGGTTCCCCACTGGTTGCAGTATCAGACGAATCTACCAATGCATCGGGACTGCTAACGGGATGCAACAGAGAGTGATGACGCCTCTTACAAACCCTACAAGTAGCGGGATTCTTACACGCATAGACATTGTGATTGCCGCCTAAGCAATTAAAACAAATATTTTGCTTGGCTACAAAATCACGTCTCACGTCTACTGGTTGCTTAGCAAACTTTTTGCAGAAACAAAGTTTGTGTGACGCCTCCTGACAGTATTCACAACGCTTAGATGATGAATTGGTGGCCAACAAGGCCTTGTGACTGTGCCCAGTTGAAACCCTATCCTGGTGAACTGAGGACCGATTTGGCTCTACGAACTCCAACGCGCGGTACCTGGTTTCCAAAAACGTATTAAATTGTGTCATTGATGGCAATTCATTACCACTGATGTTACCGATGCTCAATTCCCACTGTTTGCGCGTTTCAAAATCCAATTTGTTAGATACGATGTGAATGATGATTACATCCCATGTAGTCACATCAACGTTCAGGTGTGTAAGTGCTTTTAAACAATCATTGGTTGTGTCGAACAATTCTTTAAGACCCTTACCAGACTCCGCAGATAAACGCCTTTGGCCAAACAAACGGTTTAAAATACAATCAGCTAAATGCCTTTTATTATTATAGCGCTTTTCCAATATTTCCCAACACTGACTATAGTTAGCGTCACTTATTGGAGTGTATCTAATTAATTGTTCGGCTTCTCCAGTAAGATGATCTTTCAAATAATGTAATTTTTGGCAATCACTCAGAGACTCATTATTATGTACCAAAGCTTTAAATAAATCATTAAAAGTAGCCCACTCACTATACTGACCCGAAAATTTAGGAATTGTAATTTTAGGCAATTTAACAAAGGCACTAGATTTTTTAGTTGATTTATCCGTACTATTTTCTTGTTCTGACCCTTTAACTGACATCTTATTGAGTACTGTTTTCATGTGAGCCTTGTAATTTATATAGTTATCTTCAGTTGATTCATAAATATTATCTACCTTTTGATCTATCTCTTCAGCATTATAACTTTCATATAACTTACAATGTATACTCTCAAAATTAGACCAGTTCTGCTCTAGTAATTCCTTTCTTGTTTCTATATATTCTATCGTAAGTCTTTCCTTTGGAGTTTTCTTAAAATTAATAAATCCTTTTTGGATAGAGTTGTGTATTTTTTGTAAGACATTGATTGACCCCTCCATTGTAAATTCAATAGAAAACCAAACTAGCCTTAGCAATAAAATATATAAAGTTTGAATAAATAATTATTGCTCAAAGGTAAACAAAATATTAAATGTAAATAATCTAATCTTAATTTCTTCCAACTAATTTGCAATTTTTTTCTTAGTTATTTAATAGGTAAACTCTTAAAATTATTCTAAGTGCCAAATACTTTCAAAAAATTACAAGTGTTTGAAATTGCAACCTTTACTATCGCTGGCAATCGGGCATAGAGACCACGTTCCCTCGTTTTTTGTAAAACTATTCTAAGTCCTTAACTAAACATGCAACAAATTACACATTATACTTTTTAAGCTACACTTATAATTTACTTATGTCCAATAATACTCCACTTTAAAAGTTCTAAGTTAAAATCTTGATGTGAATAAAGTTCAAAATTGCTGCTGATTGCCTCGAACTATTAAAAGTTAAAATGTACTCACGATTGCACTTCACTCACAAACATGAAGATAAGTTGACCTAGTGGCGCCACCTGGTGGCGAGTGGCGTCACTTTGAACTCCTCGACGTCAGACTTCTGTTGTCTCGTCGAAATGGTTGTGACGTCCTTCTTATGACGACACGTTGAACTACGCGGATGACGTACAGTCACCTCACGTTTGCACTGGATGCAAGTTGCGGCCGTGTGACGACACGTTGCTGCCGCTGCTGACACCGTCCACAATGCTGGACGAAGCTGTCACTGCCGATGCAGGAACCGTGTACTTTAGCCGCAGCGATCCACTGCGAGTATCACGGACGAACTCTCAAAAAACCGGCAATCCGGAACTATATCGGGCTCGATGGACCAATGTTCAATATCAAGAGTTGCTTGATATTAACCGAGATGGAACAACACAACTTGCACTGATAACTGATAGGAATAACTAAATGAAGTATAAATAAAACTACAATAATTAGTCCCTTGCACTGAAGTAATTGTAATCGTTCCAAAAAATAAAACATCGTCGGAGCTTATACGCTACGGCCGGAGAATCTTAATAGCGCGATTCAGAAAGCGGTACAACGCCATCTATCGAGGTTTAGAGTAAACCTCGTGTAAACATCATTGGTGTTTGGTTTGATATTTAACACTTATAACGAAATATAGCTGTATTGGGTAGTGATTCAACAGAATTGATGGCGTCGATTACTTCGATTGAGCCTACAGCATGAATGTTTAAGATCGGAGCGGTCATCACCATCCATCGTGAGATTGAAGGTCGGCTGGTACTTGATATAAGTCCCAATTACTCGTATATTCGTACGGAGAGAAGATATTCTAAATAATCGGGAATATGATATATGCATTAGTTGCAGTTTTTATATGAAAGTGGTAAACCCCACATCACCGTAAGGTTAGATGTTCACTAACTAGTTGTCAACATGCAGACATAATGCACACAGGTAGATAAACACATGAACACACACATGAATAACTGGTCTTATGTGTCGGACGACTTACGACAAGTTTCAACCTAGTTTTATATGATTTCGACCAGTTACGGTCTAGGCACGACTTCCTATGTATAGTTTCTGACTGTTCATGACTGACTATAACTTATTCGGAGTAGTCACAACTGACTTCGACTAGATTCAGACAAATATGAAATAATAAATATCATATGAGTATTGAGCACTTTTCGTCGGCTATAACAACACCTAAAAGTAACTTCTACAACATACAAAAGTCAAATATTTTGATTACCAACATTTAACAGCAAGCACAAGGAAGACCGAATTTAATTCAAACAAATTTATTTATGCCTAGCAAAAAATGCAAGAATACCCCAACCAATTACTTCGTTATCTTGGGCTCTAACTGAATAAAACTCTGGAACGTTTCATCATTTTCGCGTGGCAAAACTTTTAGTTAGTTTTTGTGCTAACTTCTGATTTATGACCCCACCGGCCATCCTTCACGGCATACTCTCTAATAAAGGAATTTACTCGAAAAAAGGTCAAGGAATTATTATTTTTTTTCGCTCCCACTTGATGAAATTTAAGCTGGTTTTGACGGCAGACTGTGTGTAATATTTTATAAGGACGAGGGTTTTTGTCAAGATTCTTCTTAGAGGTTTAGAATGGAGGTAGAATAAAGAGTGGATGTCGCGTGAAGAGAACAGCGAAGTTAGAAACTGTAGACCTGTATACCTATGGATAGTTCACATCCGTTTTTATGTAACTGGAAAAAATCTTATGGTATTGTCAATGTGCTGATGGATTAAGGTGGTACGCATAGCATACAGTTCTGCTTTTAAAAGCTTTAAAAATCATACTTGAACCCAAAATTCAAAAGGTATAGTTTTTATAGTGATAATTGAGTTGTACATTTTTACCAAAGCTCAAGGATGATTATTTTGAAAGCCATGCCACAAAACCACAGCCTTATATCTAGTAAAATTACAAAATACATGGGTTGATGAAAAATCCCATTTCACGTGTTACGACCTGCACGTTTTGTTAGCCACGCGAAATCCCTAAAATTGGCTTCTTTAATGTATGGCACGCGCAAATGTATGAAAAAATCGTGTGCAGATGTACTACTTACACAGCAAAAGTTTGGCATCAGCCATTCGTGGGTAGCTGGGAGAAATATGAAGGAATTTTTCAAATGGTGATTTGGAAACATCGTTGGACTGACTTACGTTTCTTTTTTCGCTCAAACCTTTTTTTTTGCGGCGTCTGAGTCTTTTCTCCTTCGTTCGCTCATTAGCATGTAAACCCTGGACATCAGCTTGTATGCTCTTATCGACATATTTACGTATTATATCCACATATTGTATTACTTATAACTCTTTAGTCAAGGACTTCACATTACACACCTTAAAAGAACAATTTTGTAGGTACTTATACCACCTACATAATAAAAAATCCTGGTAGTTCAAGCCTTATTAAATGTAATGACGTGGCTTTTATTTTCTGAATATTTGTCCAACTAACGTAGGTTGCGACATTTGTAATTTTCCTGTTGCCTCTATCTCGTCCTAATAGGTACATGGAGTGGGTTTACTATTATCTAACCCATTTCTATAACTATTATGAATTTCAATATTTTTCGGTGTAGTTAGAAAAGACTTTAGTTGTACCTAATTTCCAGGCGCCATCTATTTTTGAATTGCAACTTTTCTATTTTTTCCTTTCTATTTTTATTGGTCCAAAAACCAAGTTAATGATTTTCGAAATATATTGTTTATAAATGAAAATTATAATGACCAGGAAATACTGTCGTGAAGACTTTGAAGCGTTTATGGGAGATTCAATGTAGCCGTAGCCTTCTGGCTGTGGGTGAGACCTTTGCTTAACAGTGGGAACAGGATAAATATATAGAAGAAAATAATGACGCAAAAACTTACTTCACTATTTTCTCTACCCTTTTCATATCATCATTTTTCTTGGCATGTTCACCCGAAAATTAACCACCGCCGCACGAAAAGCCAATAGCAAAATAATGTATCATAAAGGCGGGTGCATAATGCCGCCGTTGCACGCGCCACCTGCGACGCTAGCGACACATTTTATGACCCGCCCGTGGCGCGAATTGCAACTAACTGCCGATACGTTTGGGAATCTACGGGGGCATAGTTTGGTCGGGAACGTGGTTGGAGTTTGCAATGTGTGTTAATGTTTTGCTGGTTTTTCGTTTTGTTGTGATTGTGTGAAAATTTGTAAGTGCCAGTGCACTGTACATTTAAAATTAGTTATTATTTAAACCAACCAACATGAAATTTCATGTCATGGAAGAGGGTATATCCTAGAAGAAAAATTGATTTTATGCCTTCCTTTATTAATTAAAAAAAAAAGAAAAAATAATTGTTTAGAATCTTTTAGGTACCTATTTTCTCAAGACGTTGCAAGGCGTTGGTTTTGATAAGATTGTAAAAATAACATTATTTTTTAATGGTAGTAATAGTATTTAAACGATTGAAAATAAATTCAAAATAAGTTGTCAAAAATACTGAATATGCCTTACTGAAATAAAAAGTGGGCGACAAACAATGGGCGAATACAACAGTTTAAAACATTGACTTGAAAATAATATAATTGTAAACGGAGCCCCGCTAGGCGGGGCTGCTATTTCTGTCTGCAGGGTCTTAAGTAACCTAACATGAAGGAGATGATGGGAGCTGAAGTGAGAGAGCAAACCGTGTAGGAGTGCCCTATAAGTTCCCGAGCTAGCTTCGCTCGCTCTTGGTCTACTTCGTTTAAAATACGAATACACCCGAAATCCCTCGGTGCACACAAATGTCACCTCGTTGGTTGTTCTGCCATTTTCAATAGAATAATATGCTAAAATAGAACAAATACAATTACAGTATGTAACAATATTATTACCGCAGCTCACAAAAACCTAAAAGGTATTTACTCAAACCGGATAAATAGTTACTTTCTTGGTATAATAATAGCCAATCAGGTATATTTTTCGCCCGGTTAATAATTACCTCTTTTTAATCACCATAGTTACACGGTAAATACATAATACCAATTTTATAAGTATAATCTAATAAAGAAAATTTTGATGTAGCCAGTGACACTCGCAGGGTTAAGACGAATCAATTGACGTAAGAATCATCAAAATCAGCTTATGCGTTTGGTCTCTAGATTACCACATAGGAACAAACATACATACATAGACTAATAAACACATTATTACCCTCCTTCAGCAGTCGGATAAAAAGCGTTTACGCTCTCAATTTAAGTCCCATGTGCTTTCCCAATCGGCTGCCAATAACCAGTGTGTTGCTGAGCAAAACTCGTGTTGTAAGCTATTTATTGCCTATTTACAATCATTCCGAGTCGCGGTACTGTGCGATTTACAACATATTCCGCTATTGTGCCCCCCGCCTTGCTACACGCGTGAAAAACTTACCGAGTAAAGAATGAGAAATACCTCTCTTATGTTCGAAGAAAAATACTTTGTTTTGTGATACCAGTGTATGTTTCTTTCAAAGTATATTTATTCGGATAAAGCGTATTTTATCTTTGCACCTACATTTTTCTTTGGTGTATTAAAATTCTTTGGCTTGGTTGAATTGTTGATCTAGAGTCTGCTTGTCGTGTTTTGGCTAAGTGACCACAGGATACTTTTTAGCAGCATTTTTGCGTGCTTGTAAATTACAAATTAATTGCGAAAGGTTTCGTGTCTCTTTTCTCTCTCTTTTTTATATAAATATTCTGAAGAAAAAGAATCTGAATGCTGATTATTTGGACCGTCAAAAATTATAGTTTTTCAGGCACCAGATCAACATAAGGCAAACCCAATGTAAAATTATTTCCCAGCACATGACATGCCAGTACCTATTTTCAAAAAACCAAAAATAGAATAAAGACATTCCGACAAGGCTTCTTCTAATTCACTCCAACTCCCAAAAGGCCGGTGCAACAATGGTCCCATTCTTACACAGTTGTACATTCGAGGGCAGACGTAGAACTAAGCTCCGGTGAGTGAAGCCTTGGCTTGGACTAATTAATGTGCTGGCCACAAAGTCTGTCTGCCCTTGTGAGATTAGCTTTGTGTTACTATGGAGAAGGGATGTAGGTATTGGTAGGCGATGGAGGATTATGTAAAAAAAAATAACTGAATGGAGGATTTGGTATTGTTTCGAAAAATCGTTTGAAATATTTAGTGTATATCTGGTGGGCTCATATATGCTAGGAATATGTGGCTCAAGTTTATTATTCGACAAAGGCAGAAAGATGATGATGATATACATAGAAAAACTGTCCGAATAGTTTGAAACTCAAATGGAGCAGTGATTTTTTTAAATAAATGCGTCCATTATTTGATATAGCGTACATCTAATATAATATTCTTGTTGTATTATGTTACTCCTTTTCAAGAGGTTATATAAATTATTTACCTGGCTACTGAGGCATTTTAGTCTCGTAAGTCAGGTCCCATACTACATTAAAATGTTACTTCCTCACACTAACCTAAATCACAAAGCAAACATAAAACACACTGCAGATTCCAACAAACTGCAACAAAACTTATAAATCCATACCAATCCTCCATTACAGAATTAAGACTTGGATCTCTGCCGCTGACCGACCTGATTAGTATGCTTGAGGCTCGCCGCAGAGGTATCGGGAGTTATGACGACCGCCTTGCCGGAAGAGAGATGCAATAAAGTGAATTATGCACACAACTGCGATACTTTGTTCTGAACCCTCGAGAATTGGACTGGGTTATTGTGAAGAGGGAAGCGGGAGCGGGGATTGGATTACTATTGAAATGGCAATTCATTAGTTTTGGAAATGAGTAGCCTAATATCAACAACATCCTCTATCTTCCCTAATCTCAATCATATTGGGGTCGGTTTTTAAATACGAACGATCTGGCTGTGCATTTGAATGGCTATATTTTACATGGAGCGACTGAAGGTATTGGATGCTTAGTATTAACATGACGTGGTGTGTTAATACAAGTAAATATACTTCGTTAAAGAGTTCAAGTATATACTTTATGTCCAGAATATCTGAAACTTTGTGTGGTTTCGTTACAATCTGATATTTCAAAAGTGTATGAAAGTTAAAAAGTGTTGCCTGAGGATAATGAGGTTAAATAAAATCAATAACATTTCTTGGTTGACTGTAAATGTATTGAAATGTATGAACCAAAATCCGACACCTATTTCTAAAAGACTGTTGACCTACTTCTGCAGCCATGTGTAGAAAAAAACATAAGAGCGCCTACACACGCCACCGACTCTGCACTAAGCCACCATCCCGACACTCGCATACCCACGGGACTCCTAATGCAGACTTACACAGAGCCGCAGTGTTCGTTCAATTTAAACTTTAATATGCAACCGACTACCACGCCAAATTGGAAATAATGATCTGTGAGGGCACTATTTTATTTTCCCGGCTGTATTGTGTTCGTTGGACGCGGCATTAATGCAATACCGATATTACGATTCAGGGATATCACTTTAGTTTGCTTCGTAAATAAAATTGTACGGTAAAATTTTGAGGGGATAAAAAAAAATTAACTTATTTTTTTTCCAAATATGCAGAGTGAATGAATTCCGGTCAGATTTTTGTATCACAATTTTATTGTGATACAAAGGATGCTCTTTAATAAGTTTAATCTTTCTAATATTATAAATGTGAAAGTTTGAGAAGTATATGTGTGTAGATGTATGTTTGTTACTCAATCACGCCTGAACGGCTGAACGGATCTAGATGAAATTTGGCACAGTGATATAGTCTGGAATAGCACATAGGCTTTTTATCCCGATATAATGTTCCCTTAGGATGATAAAACAGTTTTCACGCGGTCGAAGCCGCTGGCCAAATCTAGTATTACATAATTTCAAGATGGTAAAGATAATGCAATCGTAGCACAGTGCATAATAGCGTAGTAAGAGATTTTGTTCGTTTACTTTGCAAAATTGTGACTTAAGATTTAGCATAAAGATATTCATTTAAAGATGTCCAAGTGGGTATAGAAAAGGAAGAGGAAGAACTTATAAGACATTAAAAAAACAAATTGAATGGATAGATAATAAAGTTTTCATAAATTGTTACTTTCCCCGCAAAATCAGGTTAAGAAACTCACTATTAATATTCGAATATATAATATTCATGATGTTATTTCATATTCGACCTTGAAATATTAACACCTGAAAAGCACGAAGGCTTCAAACATTAACAATTACTTCAACAATAGGCCTCATCATTTTATTTATAGGCTCACAGATAATTTCAATCGCGCATCAAGCCACATTTTATCGCACGCTCTTCGGAACTATAAAAAATATATTACAGCCATAACAGCATAGAATCAGCGGCTTTTTACCACGGGATACAAATAAAACACGACGATAACACAGCATGACACGCGATAAAAGTGATATACGTTGTAAAAATCACGCTAGAAGCACCGTGTTTGCATAATGTAAGTTTTATTTTGTGGCTTATTGAATATGTTTATGAGGTGTGGTCGCGAATATTGAGTTGTGATGGTTTGAAAGTGGTGGTTGCTCGTTATCTGTAATAGGATTTGATTACAGGTTTTAGCTTGGTATCATCTGATTTTGCCGGCACCTCAAACCTTCAAATTATAATAAAGTTTTTCGGCACTGGTTATTATGGCAACGCCTATTGCCATAATAACCAGTGTCGAAAAACTATTGCTTGCCTGCTATATCCAAAGGCTTGATTTTAGTTTGAATTGCAGCGGAAAACAAATTTACTTAATTCTAATTTGTTTTGTTCCTTTTCAAAATCCTCAAATAGATCTGTTAGTTATTGTTTGCCACTATTTATTGTTCATTTCATTTGTTGTTTAATTCAGGGCGAAAATTAACGCTATTAGAGAAAACAACCGAAAGTGATTGCTGAACCCGTATTTTCATTTTCTCGAACTTAAATCCATAAAGTAAACCTATTTTTTTTTATAAAATAGACTAGGACTAGAATCAATAACAATCTCTTTAGCTTTCTCTCCCCAAGCTCCCGTCAAAACGAAACAAATAACATGCAATCAAAATCTGCATTTCAAATTCATAATCTCGCTTTTCAATTTAATTTCGAGGAACAAGATGCAAAGCTAAAGAAATATTCGCTGCAAACGCTCCGATGTTGCGATGTCTTGTGATTTGCCAAGCGAATATAAATCTTAATTGCCACATTTTAAGGGCCCTAGTCACGGTGGGTTTTTTCTGAGGCCCTCCATATGGTGCTAGAGGTGCGGCGTGCTTGAGGCTCGGGTGTGGTGCAAGGTGAGGGCAACCGTTTCTGTTGGCAGTATTTTATGTTTAGCGCTTACGGAGGAACTATTGGATTTCCTGGCCTAGACAAGTGGAAATTGTTTTCAAAACGTTTCGTATTTCTATAACGTCTTTTAACGAGATTGATTTCACATAAACTCACCAAATATAAGTTGGCAGATCTTCTTTGTTCAGTGTTAGATAGAACGCGTCGGTGTTTTACTGAAGAAATTTTACATGTTCCATTCCTAAAAAAATGTCTATATTATTTGGGTTGACCCTTTAAAGTCTGCATTAAAAAGTAAACGTAAAGAGTCGATGTAATTTGAGAGCTCTTTGATTGTCTCAGCTCTTGACATCTACTTTTCCAAATAACATAAATAAATTAAATAATTTTGAAAATATGAAGTTAATCCCTTAATTTAGTTCCCGCTCTCAATTCAAACTTATACCACATCATAAGGTGAAAAAGTAAAGTTTCCTGGAGACGCTGTCGTTGCAAATTTAAGCTTGCATTTATGTTAGTTTATTTTTCGAGTGTTAGGTAATTTCGCCATGTTTCTTACACGGCCGAGTTTTTTATTCCAATGGATTTTCTTTGTACATGTCTTATTTAAGTGAGAAAGTATGTTAGATATTTGAATCTATCCCGGGACTTCGTAGAAAATGGTGCTGAAATAAGCCTGAGAGCTTAAGTGTCTTTTTTTTTGTATCGACCTAGATTTGTGACTGAATTTTAATTATTTAAGGCTAGGTAATTGCTATTGTCTTTCTTGGTACTGACTGGTTGACATTCGATTAGATTGTCGAATCGAATGTCAACACAACATTTATCTAGGTAGGTACTGTAATTTTCTTATAATATGTTTATTGAAAAGTTAAACATATTTTTAATATTAGGCACAGCCCGCGGTTCTTGGAAGATGTTTTCAATTCAATTTTTTTGCTGAAACCGACAAAGCAGTTTTGCTTTCCTCTGCAACTAGCTCAAGTGTTCATAGGAATCTTCTTAAAGATTCTTACAAAAAAATGCTTAATATGATTAATAATATATTTTTATTAATCATCTCAAACTTTAAGCCCCTTATTTTCTTGTTTAACACACTATCCAGGCGTTTCACATCATTAAAACGAATCACTTCGGAAAAAGAAGTAATACAAAAATCGAACAGTCGCTCTATTCCACATTTCCGACACGAGTTTAGGTGCACGGTTCCAATTAGTCGATTTCCATGGAAAAAATTCGGCAAAAACTTCATAGCAGATGATCCTGTAGAAATTGAAAACACCTGCATGCAAGGAAAGCGGGCTTCTTCTCTTGTAAAACGAGGAAAGATGATTCTAATTGATGCACCAGATACTTCAATTAAAAATAATCATTAATTATATTTCTTAACCTATATAATTATAATAGAGCACTAAAATAATTATCTTGTTTAAATGCTGAAGATATTGATTTGTGAAGAAAAGACGCATTTCATTACAAAAATAATAATCAAAACTTGAATACAAATAGGAAAAGCGGAGAGGAAATACTGATTCGATTCCAAAAGTTCTTTCAAAGCTACCCAATCGCTGGCGCTGAGTTCCATAGGCACCTATTTAGGGTTCCGTAGTCAAGGCACCCAAATAGTTTCGCCATGTCCGTATGTCCATCCGCAGCTTGCCTCAGAGACTCTAAGTACTAGAAAGCTATAATTTGGCATATACATACTAACCACGCCGACAAAGTGGTTAAAATAATCATGAAATATTATTTTTTTAGGCTACCTTCTGTATACGTAAAGTGAGTTATTTTTTCTCTTCTTTCCATGTCTCGTTAGATAGGCTATTCAAAAATATTCGTAGATCCATTTGCGTAAAATTAAGCTTTATGTTGCAAATTTTTGGTAGAGTCAAGTGTCTCCCCCCTGCCAGCTAAATGGTGGCTTTTGGATACTTAAAAAAAAAATCGTGGCAGTAGTATATATGACAAAAATAAAAGAAAAGCTATCAGAGCTAAGTAGGCTTTTCAAGTTTACGAGTAATAGTCAACCAACTTATAAGGTGTACTTGGAAAAGTAAAAATTTTGTACAAATTCCATTGAAAACTTACTTGCGTTGTTAGTTGTGTAATAAAATAGGTAGTAAATATACGTTTATGAACCATGTAAAAATTTGCTAAAATATAATCATCCTTAATAATAATGATTTCTAAATTAATAATGTTTAATAATAAATACGCTCGAATAACGCATTGGAGTGGGCGGCAGCGTTTGGTGTGAGCCGCCGAAACCGATGTTCATAAAACAACAAAAAGGCCCTCTTAATTCTTAGTCCGCATTATTGTGCATCTACGGAATCCTATTAATGCGCGTGGCCCAACACGCCTTGGCCTTTTTATACCGATAAAAATGCCCAACACTCGAATTTGTGGACGATGATATCTATCTCGGACAAACGATTCATTTGGTTAGGACCAACTTCGAGAAAGAAGTCAACCGTCGAATCCGACTTGGCTGGCCAGCGTTCGGGAAGTTGCGCGGTATCTTCTCGTCCAACTTACTACAGTTTCCCAAGACGAAAGTCTATGACTAGTGTGTGTTGCCAGTTATGACCTATGGCTCTGAGACGTGGTCGCTCACAATGGGCCTCATCAGAAAGCTTACAGTCACCCAAAGGGCAATAGAGAATGCTTTGCTCGGAGTATCCTTGTGTGATCGAATCAGAAATATAGAGATCCGCAAGAGAACCAAGTTTACCGACATAGCCTGAAGAATTGCCAAACTTAATTGGTAGTGGACAGAGCATAATGCTCGCAGAAAAGATGGCTGAAGTGGCGACCGCAAACCGGAAGACGTTGCGTTGGAAGGCCTTCCACCAGGTGGACCGATGACCTGGTGAAGGTTGCGGGGATTCGCTGGAAGCGGGACGCACGGAATCGGTCAATGTGGCGAAGCTTGGGGGAGGCCTATGTCCAGCAGTGGACGTCTTACGGCTGAGAAGATGATGATTAAAAATGCACGATACCTGTCGCGGGAGGGAAACCGTGCGCAAAAAGTGGTTATTATAGTTAGCTAGTTTAAATTATTGCATTATTGCAAAGATGTCAAAGATTGAGAAAATTTCAATTTTGTTTGTCATGGCGATGAAGTCACATATTACTTATACTTACTGGCCAGTAAATATGATTAAAGTTAATGAATGATTTATATTACTACAGCAGTATGCAGCCTATCAATACTCCATGCAGGTAAATTGTCCACGCATCCATACACTAACCCTACAGTGCTCAATGACCGAATTGATCAAGATGCAGTACAGTTAACACGTGCCGTAATACCCAGTGGCTTTGTGTCCCACAATAGAGGGTTAACCGAGTCCCGTTTGTCTATGTTGGTGACATCACGCCATAGTGGTTGATGCCGCAAAAACTATGGGTTCTGGAGGGTTAGGGTTGAATGTGTTTTGTGGGTCCGGTGGATGGTAAAATATATGACTGTGTTAGTTGAAGATCTTATTCTGTGAAAGATGCTTTTATAAAGTGGGTGACAGTATATAAATAACAATTACCCGTATGAGGCAGTAGTGTCCCACAGTCCCACTGTAGGGCAAAGGCCTACCTTCCGTTATAGGTAGCAGTCCATCCGCGTGGCTGGTTCCTAAGAAAATACAAGAAAAATAATTAATTTATAATAGCTAGCTAGGTAAGTATATTAATAACACCTTTTGCTATGAGCATAACGTCACTTAAGTTCTATCACCACGGAAGTCAAAATCAGGCACTTTTCAGGAATAAATAAATCATCATCAGCCTTTTAATGTGCCCACTGCCGGGACACAGGCCTCCTCTCTGTGAGATGGAATGGGCCGTAATCCACCACGCGGGCCCTGTTCGGGTTAATACATTTATAATAAATAAATATTATATTAATAATGAAGCATAAATCTGTTAAGCAGCACGTAATTCAGGTTTAACCAAAAAACTGAGTTACGTGCTGTTGCTATGGCAATACAGCTGAGTTACGCGGTTTTGATTTGGTTTTTCTGTGCAACACTGACACACGCGGGTGTCCTTATTTTTGTTTTCCATTGGTTCAAACTCTCATGTTTGATTCGTCAAACGTTGCGTCTTGAGATTTCTTATCGAATGACATACAAAACGTATTTCGCGGTGTTAGAATGTAAAGCGTAGCCCTGTAAACGATCAAATTTGTTTGACAAATTTTACGTGTTTGTCAAATTACTAGGAGAGATCAAAAAGTAGTGAGAACGACATACTCCTTGGTAAGAAAAAAAAATACTGGCAGGCATAGCTCAGATACATATTTGTAATATTAATAAAGAAAAAAATCTTCAATTCTCTTTTGTTTTTACCCGACTGCCGAAGGAGGGTAATGTGTTTATCAGTCTATGTATGTATGTAAGTATGTATGTATATATGCATGTTTGTTCCTATGTGGAGTTCCAGAGACCAAAGGCGTTGGCCGATATTGATGATGCATACGTCAATCGATTCGTCTTAACCCTACGAGTGTCACTGGCTACATTAAAATTGAAAAATAGAAAAATGGCGGATTTTGGGCGCCATATTGTGGGGGACAACATTTTTTTTTAATTTTCATACCCATCGTGTGGGGTATCAAAATAAAGGGTTTTAAGAGGAGATTTCAAAAATATATAACACTTGTATGTTTAAATGTACCGAAATCTAAAAAAGAATTAACTAAAAAGTAATAAATAAAAAAAGTTAGTTAAAAAAATCAAAAAACACGACTGTCTGCAGTCGGGTATTTTGATTTTTTGAATTAACTTTTTTTTTTCTGAATGTAGTCATTTGTTTGCATCGTGTCGGAACGTGTTCTCGAAAATGGAGAAAAACGAAGTGTGAGCCGTTATTAAATACCTCTGTTTAAAAAAGTTATCGACGCAAGAGATTCATTGCGATTTGGAGGCAACATTAGGAGAGTCTGCTCCGCCGTATTCCATTGTCGCAAGGTGGGCTTCTCAATTTCGATTAGGGAGAACGAGCACGGAAGACGAACGTCGTTGCGGCCGTCCATCGACGTCAGTGAATCAAGAAAATATTGCGAAAGTCGAGAAAATTGTATTGAGCGATCGAAGAGTTACCAACCGATACTTAATTCAAGAAACGGGCATTTCATATGGAAGTATTCAATCCATATTGAAACAATTTTTGAATATGAGAAAAGTCTCTGCAAGATGGGTGGCGAGAATGTTAACCGGGATAAAATTTCCTTTATGGGCCGCTGAGTTGAAAGTTCATTTTTTTATTGTAGATAGTACTCATAAATAGAAAGCTTTTCACAAAGTTTCACAACTCGGAGCATCACGGTTTACGAGAAAAAAAAAAAAAATATTTCCATATAAATTTTGTTTTGTGCAAATTTTTAGGTTAGTTAAATTGTCATGGTAAACGTCAAAGTTCACATTTTACGTTCCGTTCACGTTGAGGTGTATTATAGTAAATTTGAAGTCATATTTTTTACTTATAAATAATTTTATTTTCACTTACTCATATATTTAATTCGGTGTGTAATTAATGTGCACAATAACCATGGTGTATTATGCAATTTCATTGACTTTTTACACAAAAATAACGAATTTTTGTTTACACTGTGGAACGGAACGTAAAGCGACCGACGCCGCGCTTTTTTGCTGTCAGTGTCAGTCATCGTTTGTTGCTCTTGTAGTTTCGATCGTTTTGACTACCATGGCGTCTCCGAAGCCCTATGCTTCTGTGTCTGAAGAGTTGAGTGATGAATTAGTCCAAGAGCGAGCGAAGCGAGCTCGGGAGCTTAGGGCACCCCGACACGGATAGGTTAGGTTTGAAGAGATGACGGAAGCTGAAGTGAGCGAGCAAAGCGAGCGAACTCAGCTCCCGTCATCTTCTTCGTGTTAGGTTACTTTAGACCCTTCAGACAAAAATAGGAGCCCCGCGCAGCGGGGCTCCGTCGACATTGTTGTTAAATATTAATTGTAAAAATTTTAACCATGGATATCTCCTTAACCATGGGGTTCTGCGGGGTGGGGATGGTGGAGTGGGGTAGCCCCCTACCCCCCCACTGCCCTACCCCCTTTCCCGCCCCAAAAATCGATGGATATTGATGGAAATTTTTATTCTAACCTAAAAACTTTAACCATGGATATCTCCATAACCATGGGGCTCCGAGTAGTGGGGATGGTAAAGGGGGGCATCCCCCCCTCCCCCCTCCCTCCCCGCGCCTTAAATCAGCGGCCCATAAAGGAAATTTTAACCTTTTTTTGTCTCGTTTCGTAACAATGGACGAAACATGGGTTCGTCATTTTGATCTCAAGACAAAACAGCAATCTTCGCAATGGAAACGGACCTCGAAGAAGTTTCGTGTCGTGGCATCGGCTGGCAAGGTTATGGCCTCAATATTTTGGGACTTTGAAGGGATATTGTTGATTGATTACCTGGAGCGTGCAACCACTATTACAGGCCAATATTATGCAGCTTTAATTCCCAAGTTGAGGAATGCCTTCAAAGAGAAAAGGAGAGGGTAACTTCGAAGGGACGTGCTGTTTCATCACGACAACGCACCCGCGCACAGGTAGGCAGTTGCGATGGCTGCCATTCAGCAAGCTGGCTTCGAATTGGTTGACCACCCCCCTTATTCACCAGATCTAGCGGCTAGCGATTTTTATCTGTTCCCCAAATTGAAAAAATACTTAAGGGGAAACAGGTACAAAGACGATAAAGAGGTGATGGATGCCGTGGAGAGCAGTTTTTGCAGGACCAAGACAAAACTTTTTTTCTGAAAGGGATTGAAGCCTTAGAAAAGCGCTGGACTCGGTGTGTAGAGAGACTCGGAAACTATGTAGAAAAATAAATTATTAAGTTATCAATAGTCATTATATTCTATCTCATTCTCACTACTTTTTGATCCCTCCTCGTATTTGATAGTGTGCAGCTGTTTTTGATGCGTTTGTCAAACAGTCCAAATTTTTGTCTTGTTTGACGAACATCTTATTTGATGACGTGTTTGACAAACAAGTTTGAACGTGAACGGCGGTGTTTGTCAAACAAGATCTCCAGATCCAGACGTTTCTTAAACCGAATGTACGGGTCGGTATTAACAAATTTGTTTGATCGTTGAAGCTATTGTTTGATGAAAACGTGAAGTTTGGTCAACAAATTTGTCTTTGATTGTATACAGGGCGCTTTAATAAGCATTTTGGTAGTTTAGTAGCCGTTACAAAATGTCTCTTTATTAGTGTGCCATTTGACAAAGGCCTCTAATACTAATATACACTGTTTCCTATATCATGGAACTCTTTCCCTATTCCTGCTTTAAGTTTGATAATTGGCACGTAGCAGCTGATTAATAAAGGTCACCATATTTTTTATTTTCACATGATCTGACTTACGCATACCTTGCTACACATTAAAGTACCGTAAATAATAAATATCAACATGATGGTGCCCCCCGGTAGTTATGACATGAATAAAGGACCTGCGGGTGTTATAAAAGGCGACAAAGGGATCTTATTATAATGATGGGTGACAAAGGCCTATACATACAAGGAAAGAATGATAGAGTACTCTATCATTCTTTCCTTGTATGTATAGGCACTTACAAGTTGTGTTCATGAGTTCGAACCCAGGCAGGTAGGTATTTTGTGTCAATTATTTCGTTACCACTGCTCTTAAAACGGTGAAGGACAACATTGTGAGGAAACCTGCATGTCCTAGAACCATAAATTCCAAGACATGTGGCATCCGCAAACCCGCACTAGGCCCGCGTGGTGGTTGCCTGTGTCCCAGCAGTAGGAACATTAAAAAACCGGCCAAGTGCGTGTCGGGCCACGCGCAGTAACAGGGTTCTGAAGTTGCATAATAATGCGAACTAAGAGGGTTTTTTTGTTGTTCCATGAACATTAAAACGGTTCCAGTTGCACACAACGTCTAAAAACGGGCCCACATAGAATTATATTTTTTTTAAATCTATATACTCCCGTTTGAACACTTTCTCGCCTGATGGTAAGCGATGATGTGGTCTACGGTGAAGCACGCTTGCCTAGAAGTAACCTATTCACTATTGATTTAAAGTAAAGAAGGACTAACTGGTAACTGAAGAAGGAGTTATAAAATCCAACTTCGCAACTGAAGTTAGAAAACTATTATCTATTTGAATACCACTGCGAGTGCGAATTGCGAAAGCAGCCGATACGAGCGTGCGTTAGAGCCACGGAGAATGGTATGGTTCGTTCCTGGATCCTTGCGCGCACGCTCCTTCGAACTTCCAACTCCGGCCACTCCAATGCGTTATTCAAGCTTAAACATTATTAATGTAGAAATCATTATTATTACGGATGTTATGATTTTATTTTTGTATTATTTTACATGGTTCATAAGCATATATTTACTATCTGTTTTACACAGCTAACAACGTTATTTAAGTAATTTGTCAATGGCATTTGTACAAAAATTTTACTGTGCCAAGTACATTTTATAAGTTGGCCGACTATTACTCGTAAAGTTGTAAAGCCTACTTATCTGTGATAGTTTTCCTTTTAATTTCGTTATATTTTCTACTGCCTTGAATTTTTTCACAAAGTCAAGAGCAACCATTTCGCTGGCAGGGGGAGGGGGGGTACACTTGACTCTAACATAAATTTGCAATTTAAAGCTTATTTTTACGCAAAAGAATCTATGAATCGTAAAATGGTTTAAACAAACCACCACTTTACGTCTATAGAAGGTTTTTTTTTTCATTATTTTATTTTACCACTTTTACGGACTTATTAATATGTATAACCATGCCAAATTATAGCTTTCTAGCTTTTTGCTTGCTTTTTTATATAAGTATATCTCTGAGCTAAGCTGCGGACGGACAGACGGACAGAGCGAAACTATAAGGGTTCCTTGTTGACTTCGGAACCCTAAAATGGCTGGTGATGATGATGTAAGGCACAAGCTATTGCTAAGAAAAGAGTAGTTTTGTATTTTCTAATAGTTGTTGGAATGCTCATTTTCGACCAGTCAAGTAATCATATCAATTAATTAATCTGCCTAGCCTTAACCTTACTTTATTGGGGTCGTCTTTCAGTGTAACTGGAAGCAGCTGAGTATCAGCTGGTATTTAACATAAAAATCGTGTATGTAGTATATGGTTACCCATCCATGGACTGACCTCGGTTCGACTCATGCGGCTATAATTACTAAACCATTAGCTGCGCATGCAGCTTCGCTCCCTTCAACTGCAGTGCACTAATTATTTACTTAGGTACCTACCTACTTTAGCTACCCTACTTACCTTGTTACCTACCTACCAATTTTTTTCTAGGTTCATTCTTCCGCAGAGAATCTTAAACCATTCAGAAAATGACGTCAAATACACAACGCCATATATGGAATAAGGAGTATCTGAATTGCGTGTGTTGTGATATTTTCTTGAACACTTTAAATTCATCTTTCCGCCATTAAAACAATGACTAACAACAATAATAAAAATCAACAACCACTACAACTTTTAAAAATTGCTGACAATCCCAAAGAGGCAGTCAACAAAACTAACGAATATTTCTCTAATATAGGTAAATGTCTATCTGATATGATTATGCCCACTCACTTT
The DNA here is from genome assembly GCA_945859665.1 of Anorthoa munda. Classification (NCBI taxonomy): domain Eukaryota; kingdom Metazoa; phylum Arthropoda; class Insecta; order Lepidoptera; family Noctuidae; genus Anorthoa; species Anorthoa munda. The sequence goes on along the minus strand of OX243907.1, from coordinate 1,572,716 downwards.
CCAAACTTCCAGAAAGTTATTGAGCCTCCCGTGAAATCATTTGTCCTCCTACCAACCGACAACGAAGAAGTTGAGAGAACAATACAGTTTCTAAAAAGTGACTGCCCTCCTGGTTGGGATCAAATTGGTGCAGAGATTCTTAAGATTGCATCCAAGTCAGTAACACCCGTTCTTACTGATTTGATAAATCGCTGTTTTGAGGCTGGGGTTTTTCCGGATTCATTAAAAAGAGCTGTAGTACACCCGATATACAAGGCGGGGGATAGAGGCAGTGTCGGTAACTACAGACCGATTGCAATTTTAACTTCACTGTCGAAATTATTTGAGCGCATAATTAACACCAGACTTACTAAATACCTAGAAGACGGTAATCTACTTTCAAACTCGCAATATGGTTTTAGATCTGGCCGCTCAACTAGTAATGCTGTGCTTGACCTTGTTAACTTTCTGGTTGATAAATTGGATAATAAAAAGAAATGCCTAACTATATTCTTAGACCTTGCTAAGGCTTTTGACACTGTTTCTGTCCCCTGCCTTGTAGAGACACTGGAAGACCTTGGTATAAGAGGCATCCCACTGGCATTGTTATCAGATTATCTGCACAATAGAACACAATGTGTTAAAGTCGGTGACAACATCAGTGATGAGTTACCAATTACATTCGGGGTGCCACAAGGCAGTATACTTGGCCCAACACTCTTTCTTTGCTACATAAATGAGCTCTGCACTCTTAGTAGTAAGAACTGCCGCATCTCAGCTTATGCAGATGATACAGCTTTAACCTTTTATGCTGATTCGTGGGATGAACTTTTTAATCTTGCGCAGGAGGGCTTTAACAAAATATGTCATTGGCTAACGTCACACTCTCTCACTGTATACGACGACAAGACCAAGTTCATTGTGTTCTCTATCCAAAATCGAACAGAAATAGATAACCTTACAAATAACATATATGCGCATAAGTGTAATTTTCCTCCTACTCCTAACTGCACATGTCCCAAAATTACCCCCACAAAGTGTATTAAATATCTTGGAATCGAAATTGACGCCAATCTAAATTTTGAAAATCATATACAAAACATATCCAATAGAATTCGAAAATTAACATACATTTTTAAAACACTACGTGACGTAGCAGACAAACAGACTGTAAGGTTAGTATATGAGGCCTTGGCGCAATCAATTATATCCTATTGCATCACTACCTGGGGAGGAGCTTGTAAATCAAAAATGATAACCCTTGAAAGAGCTCAAAGAATGATACTAAAAGTAAGCCTATCAAAACCTCGACTTTTTCCTACTTCTAAACTTTACGAAGAAGCGCAAGTCCTCACTGTACGCCAGCTTTACATAATGCTATCCATACTTCATAAGATGAGTGACGTAACAGAGGACAGAAGAAAGCGTATAGCTCAAACTAGAAGGAAGTACGCGGTATGTGAGTCGACTGCCGTAAACACCTCTTTTGCACAAAGATTTTTTCCATACCGAGGCAGTATGCTGCTCAACAAAGTAAACAAAATAGTTCCCTTCTCGGACCATTGTAAAAAAGAATGCAAAAATATAATTTACAAATGGTTACAAACACTTAATTACTCCGAAACAGAAAAAAACCTAGAGGTAACAATATAAATTGATGTGTACTAATATACATTTATCTACAATATTTCGTTTTATATACCACATTAGGTAAAATACTATAAATCACATTTAATCACAATTATTATGTTTTACATTACATTATATTATATATTTATATATATATATTTATCTACATATTGCCCACATTACTTAGGAAACTTATATATACTTATTAATTAGGTAAAATACTATATATCACATTTAATCATAATTATTATGTTATACATTACATTATATTATATATATATATATATATATATATATATATATATATATATCTACATATTGCCCACATTACTTAGGAAACATATATATACTTATTAATAAATATGCTAATACATGCAAAATTATTATTTGACAGAGTTATATGTCCCTTAACTACACATACATACACACACTCACATGCACACACACACACACGCACACCCCCACAAGCAGAGATACTAAAACCCGCTCCCGCTTACTCATTCAGTACACTCATGTTCGCATCTCACATGTTGACAATCTATACTATGTTATGAAATGGGGGGCCTGGAGATCTATAGTACAGGCCTCGGCTTAGTTTAGACTCCAGATCTCCCACAAATTACAAACTTGTAAAAATTTATGTCAGCTGTATAATGTATGTACTTGATGTAATTTGTGGAGATAAAATAAACATTTTTATTATTATTATTATTATCTTACTTTGATAGAGTGAACCGATTGCGATAAAACAAAAAAAAACGGTCAAGTGCGAGCCGGACTCGCACACGAAGGGTTCCGTACCATTATCGCAAAACACTGCAAAAAAATCACGCTTTTTGTATGGGAGCCCCCCTTAATTTATTTTATTTTAATTTAATAATTATTATTTTTTGAAGAAAATATACAACTAAATATTCTGTGAATATTAACAAGCGTCTACCTGTTGCCGTTATTAATATCGAGCAAAAGACGGCAAAAAAATCACGTTTGTTGTATGGGAGCCCCCCTTAAATATTAATTTTATACTGTTTTTAGTATTTGTTGTTATAGCGGCAACAGGAATACATCATCTGTAAAAATTTCAACTTTCTTACTATCACGGTTCATGAGATACAGCCTGGTGACAGACAGACAGACAGTAAACAACTAAGTAATACTTCAAGTTATGCATAATTTTATGTATATAAGTTATCTAGATTGGTTTCTCACATTTTACGTGATGCGTGCACAACTAAACAGATAAACAGAAAAAATTTCATGTTTCTGTTTGTCATCCTTTAACACCCTGGCTATTTTTTTTGTAAACATTTTCGTTGTACAAAACGAATTTTCTACAGATTTATTATAATGTATTGATGAGTGATATGTTCTGTAGTGGCGCTCGCGTGCCGGAAGAGGCTGCGTTGGAAGGCCACGCACTAGGTGGAACGTGTGCCTTGTTAAGCCTGCGGGAATCCGCTGTATGCGAGAAGTGCAGGACCGGTCGATGTAGTCACATTGGTGAAGGCCTATGTCCAGACCCTCTGGTCGATGTGGTGACATTTGGTGAAGGCCTATGTCCAGACCCTCTGGTCGATGTAGTCACATTGGTGAAGGCCTATGTCCAGACCCTCTGGTCGATGTAGTCACATTTATGAAGGCCTATGTCCAGACCCTCTGGTCGATGTAGTCACATTGGTGAAGGCCTATGTCCAGACCCTCTGGTCGATGTAGTCACATTGGTGAAGGCCTATGTCCAGACCCTCTGGTCGATGTAGTCACATTGGTGAAGGCCTATGTCCAGACCCTCTGGTCGATGTAGTCACATTGGTGAAGGCCTATGTCCAGACCCTCTGGTCGATGTAGTCACATTGGTGAAGGCCTATGTCCAGACCCTCTGGTCGATGTGGTGACATTTGGTGAAGGCCTATGTCCAGACCCTCTGGTCGATGTGGTGACATTTGGTGAAGGCCTATGTCCAGACCCTCTGGTCGATGTGGTTACATTTGGTGAAGGCCTATGTGCAGACCCTCTGGTCGATGTGGTCACATTGGTGAAGGCCTATGTTCAGACCCTCTGGTCGATGTGGTCACATTGGTGAAGGCCTATGTTCAGACCCTCTGGTCGATGTGGTCACATTGGTGAAGGCCTATGTTCAGACCCTCTGGTCGATGTGGTCACATTGGTGAAGGCCTATGTTCAGACCCTCTGGTCGATGTGGTCACATTGGTGAAGGCCTATGTTCAGACCCTCTGGTCGATGTGGTCACATTGGTGAAGGCTTATGTTCAGACCCTCTGGTCGATGTGGTGACATTTGGTGAAGGCCTATGTCCAGACCCTCTGGTCGATGTGGTGACATTTGGTGAAGGCCTATGTCCAGACCCTCTGGTCGATGTGGTGACATTTGGTGAAGGCCTATGTCCAGATCCTCTGGTCGATGTGGTGACATTTGGTGAAGGCCTATGTCCAGACCCTCTGGTCGATGTGGTGACATTTGGTGAAGGCCTATGTCCAGATCCTCTGGTCGATGTGGTGACATTTGGTGAAGGCCTATGTCCAGACCCTCTGGTCGATGTGGTGACATTTGGTGAAGGCCTATGTCCAGATCCTCTGGTCGATGTGGTGACATTTGGTGAAGGCCTATGTCCAGACCCTCTGGTCGATGTGGTGACATTTGGTGAAGGCCTATGTCCAGATCCTCTGGTCGATGTGGTGACATTTGATGAAGGCCTATGTCCAGACCCCCTGGTCAATGTGGTGACATTTGGTGAAGGCCTATGTCCAGATCCTCTGGTCGATGTGGTGACATTTGGTGAAGGCCTATGTCCAGACCCTCTGGTCGATGTGGTGACATTTGGTGAAGGCCTATGTCCAGACCCTCTGGTCGATGTGGTGACATTTGGTGAAGGCCTATGTCCAGATCCTCTGGTCGATGTGGTGACATTTGATGAAGGCCTATGTCCAGACCCCCTGGTCAATGTGGTGACATTTGGTGAAGGCCTATGTCCAGATCCTCTGGTCGATGTGGTGACATTTGGTGAAGGCCTATGTCCAGATCCTCTGGTCGATGTGGTGACATTTGATGAAGGCCTATGTCCAGACCCCCTGGTCAATGTGGTGACATTTGGTGAAGGCCTATGTCCAGACTCTCTTTCAGTTGAAATTATAATGATGATAAACAATCAAACCATTGACAAAAATAACTTAGATCATAAAACCATAATTCTAAATTGACAATAACTCAACCACTCCCAAAGCGTAGCATTCATTTCCATATTTTCACGAAATCACCAAGTAAATGGAACGTCAACTGTAGTCTGAACAACTCGTCACCCGAACTAACAACGTTTTGTCGCTTCGCAAATTGCTCGCTTGCAACATAATACCTTCGCGTCCTTCATAATAAAAGAGCCTTTTCTAATTAATATTCAGCAACAGTACCGTTTCTTGAATAATTAAACTTTTTTATGGAAAATAAGAGAGTCCTTTACTTATTAGTCGCAGAATGAAGTTAGCATAACGTAATCTTAATTTGGCGTCGTAAGTGTCTGTTAGATTACATTAAGTAAGTATTTTATGAAGCTTTGAGAAAAAAGATATTGCTGCATTTTACAGTATACTGAATTTTGTGACTAACAATATATTATTTATTGTGTTTAGGTACTAGCTTCTGGCAGTGGCTTCCCCTGCGTGAAAATTGTTTTATCATTCCAAGGGAATATTATACCGGGATAAAAAGCCTATGTGCTATTCCAGACTATAATCTATCTCTAAGACAAATTTCATCCAGATCTGTTCAGTCATTTTGGCGTGATTGAGTAACAAACTTCCAAAATTTTGCTTTTATAATAGACTAGCTTCTGCCAGCGGCTTCACCCACGCGTTAGTCAAAATTATCCCAAGGGAACATATTCCCGGGATAAATATTATAATATGAGTTATGCCAGACTATAATCTATCTCTGTGCCAAATTTCATCTAGATCCATTCTGTAGTTTTTGCGTGAAAGAGTAGCAAACATACAAACACACACACACAAACTTTAACCTTTATAATATTAGTAAGATTATAAAGGTCACGTATAATTTACGCAGTGTTTATAATTTATGACTTTTTACATAATAGGGCACTTGAAGGTTTTTTACATTTCAAACCAGAAATAAATATGTTTGTATTACTGAATGAATGGTTTGTCATCATCATCTGCAGCCTAACGTCACCAAGTGTGTCCAATAGAGGCCATAGGCCTTAGCCATTTTTTCTCGTGTCAATGTCCTCCTGACATATTTAGTACGTTCATGGGAAAATATGCCATTTTAAAAGTTTGTTTTCATTTATGTAGCTCCATATTTTCCGTTTGGTATTTTCAGCTGGCATCAATATGGATTAGCTTCTTTATCTAGAACGGCAGCAAAATATGGAGCAAACCCACAAATGCAAATGTACCAAAATATTTTTATTAATTTTTATCGCAAACATTACTTTACTTAAAATACTGAAATTGGGTATATTTTGAGTGCTGCAGTTATTATGACAAACTTTTTATTTTTTTATTTACTTGCAATAAAATCTTGCAAGTTAAATTTCACAAATTTCCCTGAAATTTTGCACACAATTTTTAAATTATATTATGTACATTATTTTATTTTTTTTATTTACACAGATAATCACTTTCTTCATCTATTTCGCAGAGGATGCATTTTTGTACAATATTTTTTCGTTCCAGTACAAAGTTAAGCGCCACATTTTCAATGTATTGGAGTTTAAAAAGCCGCATCCTCTACTCGTGACAAGACACTGGCTGAGCGCCAAGGAAGCCGAATCTTAAATCCTTAAACAAGTCTAGTTCAGTGGAACCTCTCGAATAGTGCTGTTCTTAAGAATTTTCGATATTCTATGACGTGATAGTGGTGCGGCAATTCCTTTTTGAATATGGTTATTGGCTTTCATCTGTTGCAGAATGAGAAGAAATGCTAAGTTATATGTGCAAAGAGTACCGGTCGATTTGAACTTAAAAGCAGCTGTGAAGTTCACTTTTCATTGTGCAGTACCCCCCCTTAACCCTGTTTTTACTTGAATTTTCTACTGCGTATCAACTAGCCTCGTCCTCGTCCGAGGCGCTAACAGGTTAGAATCTAACTATATCTAGCAGCAGTTACAGCCAAACATTGGATTCCAGTGTAACTGCCTGATGGATTTTCTTCAAGGACAAACGCCATTTTTTTTAACAATCAACATTGGTAGATGCTGCTAGATGCGAGAAGCACAGGATTGGTTGAGGAGGCCTTTATCCAGAATATAACTTTATTAGCAAATGCAAACAGAACACTTACATTATCTAAATGGAAAGCAAATGTCCATAAGCACAATGCAGAAAGGACACACACACATTTCTCTACTACATTAAAAACACATACTTTTCAGAAACCCATTAAAATTGAAATAATTAAAACACATTTTGCAGAAAGAGCAGCAATTTTTGATAAAGCAGAAGTCCCGTGTTCATTATTTTTACGCCAAATAAGAGAGCTTCATTCAACGCCTTTCGCTCAACATAAAGGGATGTGACTTGTTAAAGAAAATAAAGAAAAAAAAATTGTGTGCCATTTCACAGACGGCACTGGCATTTTCTTTATTTATATGTAGTTTCGAGTATGTTTGAAGTATAGTAGCTAGATAGAGTTTGCTCGGCCGTACACAAGCATTTTAATAAGGCTCATTTACAAACAATTAATTACTATCAATAAGTGTACCACAGCGGTCTTGAAGATATAACTGGTACTTACACTATACAATAACATTAAGGTATAGGCATGTGGTCCACTAGGTTACCTATCATAAGTTCGAAAAACATTTGACCGAATTTCATTTCACCTAAAACTTTTCAACTATTATCGTTTCGTTTTTTTTACTTCATTGAAGTCACGTCTGCCACTGTCTCAGTTGACCTATTATCAAACCGATTTTTTTCGTTACTCCGATGTTTCACTTGGTCGAAAAACTTTTTAAACGCTTATCAAAATACTAAGTGAGAGAAACAGTGTTTAAAACAGTACAAATGTTTAAAACAGTGACAAAAAAAAATTGTTGACGGAGCCCCGCTCCGTGGGGCCCCTATTTCTGTCTGCAGGGTCTAAAGTAACCTAACACGAAGGAACGAACCTAATGTATCCGTGTCGGGGTGCCCTAAATTCTAGAGTTCAATTCGCTCGCTCTTAGACAAATTCTTTGAAATAATTAAAAATGTCTAATGTATGACAGCTATTATTAATAATTCATTTGCATGTAAATTCGAAATATGTACGTAAACACAGACAAGACTGCATGAAGTCGATTTTGCAGCGATTCGTTTCTGTCACTAAATTTTGTAGCACAACATATTGACTTTTTATGACACTATTTCAATTTTAAATTGAAAATGCTACCAAGTTACCGGCTATATATTTGTGACTAAATAATATTCCCTAAAATGTTGTTTCGGTTTGGTGAAAATATGGCAAATGAAAAAAGTTCAAAAGAGGCTTCGGCCAAAAGCTTAAAGTTATTTTGTAAATCGATGAAATGTAGTTCGGTAAAATAATACCTAAAGCAATTGATACTTCGATGATCTGAAATTATGGCAAATAATGCAAATTGCAAAAAAGACGTCGATCAATAGTTTTCGGTAAAATGAAATTCGAACAAAAACGATTCGGAATAGTGATTGGTCCCGGTCCAGTATGTATTATTTTTTAAATATCGCAGCATATCGACGCTAGAAAGGCATATTGTAGTAACAACCATTGTTCAAAAAACTGATTTGAAATTCAACTTTTCACAAAAAAGAAACATACTAAATTAACTACTGGAGTATTTTTGTTAAACTCAGAACAGTTATTATTTAATATATTTATTATTTAATTACTAAGTCAAAAAAAATGTACATGGAGATTTTGGAATAATCTTGGTTATCTAAAATTGACTTAAGTCATAATTCCAACATTAGAGGTCCTGTAAAAATGTTTTAACAGGCCAAGTAAATCCAAACCGAGGAAAACCAAAAAATCTGATCTTACTCATTAAACATAGTTCCGTCTAAGATCAAGGTATTATATACCAATATTATTATATTATTTTAGCTATAGGTTAAAACATAAAATACAAAATAAAGAAGTAGCAAAATTGTAACTGTTGGGGAAGGTTTACAGAGCGAAAACACATGGAATATCGTTAAGCATATTGTAATAGGAAGGTATAAGATCAAGTATAGTAAAACATGGACAACCGTACAAAAGACAGTACAAAGCTATATTCTATAGCTCGTTCAAACTAGACAGTTCTCTATCTAGCCAGTAGCTAGTGTTAGTACTTGAAGGTGATATATCTTCAACAGTAACAGCAAACTTCACAAAGTTATGCAGTTGGTAAATAGCAACAAAAACATAAAACAACTAGTTTATACTAAAAAAAAACTAAATCAACTTTGAGATCAATCAGTCACATGAAAATTCTATCTTGTGTTACAATATTTTATTCACAACAAAACAAAAAATAAAACAACTTATACATTTATAATTAAACACCAAAACTACTTAAATTTGAGATCAATCAGTCACATGAAAATGATGCAGATGTTCGTATAATATGTAGTAACAAAAAATAAAGCAACTTATAACACCAATCAGCCCTATGAAACCTTTATAGATATAACAACAATCAAACATTAATAGTTTATAATTATAACTCAATAGATCAGATACTATGTGTCTAGTAAACTCTATAAAGGTACTAGGTAGTTTAATGAAAAGTAAAACCATTTAAAGAATACTCGAATAAATTAATAAATAACACCCTGTGTTCAATTGGGAAACGGATAGAGAAAAATGCCCAAAAAAAAATATGTTTCAATAATAACAGTTTTGGTGAAATATCTACTTTATACAATTTAAAAATGTATGGTCATTCACATGCAATATTTATTAAAAACCACAATGAATATGGTAAATATCCTGTTTTGTATTTACTATCTTCCTAAGTTTAATCGTTGACGTCTTCTACATCAGTGTCTGCAATAATTCTTTAGCGTTGCAAGTTAGCAAATTAGGTTAGGTACTCCATATGATACTTACGTGGGATAGCAATGGTTTTAAAAAGCTTTACCTAATCAGCATCTAGGGGCACCGCAATGCCCCCAACAAGTTGAGCAAATAAATGGACAGTCGTACCATCCTTTACTCGAAGCCATTCAGGACATTTTCGACCTCCCTGTACCTTCGCTGTGGATAAAGCTAGAAGCCTGAATTTTCAGTGACTAAGAGAACATAATTTAACTAGTATAATAAAGAATTACTTTAAATTTGAACTTGTAGTTTAGGAATTATTGCTAGTCAATATTTCTTAGTTTCGTCACTGACTGACTGTCTCACTCACCGATCATCAAAATTCTAGGATACTTCTAGTAGACTCACAAGCTTCAAATTTTTTGCATTATTAGTGTTTAGCCAATAAAGCAAGGAAAAACTAAAACAACCTGCAATTTCCGTCCCGTTTCCTATATATACAAACTACATAAGTAACTTTGTAATCCTATATAAGTAGTCATTCATAGAATTACAAAATTACATACAAGTTTTCACACTGCTTATCTACGTAGATAGGTAAATAGTTAATTAATAAAAGTAGGTACAGTTAGTCACAGATGTTGCCTGCTTTAATATACCTAATACCTATACTATACTTATGAGTCGGTGCTGTATGTCGAAGGCAAGTGATGAGATCGTGATCTTAACGATCTTAATATAACAGACTAAATTTAGTTAGGTTAGGTTTGTATTTGAATTTCTTAAACAGTTTGTAAAATTATTACCTGCGCTACCCACATTTACAATACATATGGACTAGGTACCTAGTGTAGGTAACAACCTAATGGAATATGGACCGTAAAAGACGTACCGAAAATAGTACCCGAAAAGAAATAAAGGAGGACTACGTACAAAAGTAACAAAATATGTAAAAAACACAAGTTTCGCGGGGCAGTTCTTCTAACGCAAAAAGTAGTGAGATCGAATGTTAAACTAAATCAGATAACTTATTCAGTAGGTGTCACCTTATTAATTAGGCTACAAACAAACGAGTTAATTATAAAAATATTATCTAAATATTTTTTTCTTAAATTTAACAATTCTGAGTTTGTTAATTTTGCCAAACATTAATCTCCTTCTTAGTCTAACGTTGTTCAATACTTTCTTGCATCGTTCGGAAGCCATGATAAATTAATATATTACACGCCTAAATGAAAACAGTTTTCGAGTAGTAGCAGCGGGTAATTCATGCATGACCACCCTCATCGACAATGTGTGGTTAACTGAAGAGCCCACGCAACGCTCATACCTTATACGCAGCGGTTCGCGCGCTTAAAAAGCGGTCATTGAATACAATTTATCCACCACTTTTTCACCCAAAAAATGCTTTTTTTAAGTACCTTACTAAAACAAACAACTTTGCTTAAATTAAAGTTGCTTAATTGCTAACGATACGTCAAAATCGTTTCAGGTAAAAATGTATGATCAACCAACTTGTTATTAAACATTGATGATTAAATGCGCGTAACGTCCAAGTCATTGTAATTAGCAGAAAGGTAGTGTAAATGAAAAATATACCGATTCCAACGATACAAAAAACTAAATGTTATCCAAAATGGTCGTAAATACAATATACCTATCTAGCGTCGATATGCTGAGATAGCCTTTTTGCTTTCGCATGGTGTTCTTTTGTTTAAATTATATTTTGATTTTTTTTACTTGTCTGTATCTCCTGTGCGAGTCACACATATTTATCTTTTTTTTTATTTAAAAAAAATAAAGTCTAGTCAAAGTTATTTTTATGGGTGTCGTTTAAGGGTTGGTAAAGGTAAAATTAACCTTTGGGTGTTGCAGATGTAACCGTGTCACAATGATGGTCACCATTTATCGTCAGACAAAATGTGCATGATTTTTTCTTTCCTAGCTTATCAAACAAATAAGGTCGTATGTTTTAGATACTTGTAGAATTTATCTGTTTAGAAACCACGCTATTTTTATGACCATACAATAATAATTATTATTAACTGCTTTTTAGCCTATTGTGCCCCATTTTAGGACAAAGTCTTCACCTCTCCAATTTATTATTGTGATAATGTAATTGCGTATACACCGGTTATATAACTGCCTTCTGAAACAAAATTTGAATACACATCTGCTCAATCCCCTAAGGAATTTACTCACTGTTCCACTGCCACACTCGTACAAATGCCACGAATTACTTCAGGATTAATCATAGAGTGTAACATGCCATTTCTTACGTCTTTGTTCAGACAGCTGACGTCCTCATTAACATTAATCATGCCTCGTGTGACGTCACTCATGTAATGATGACGTTGCATACGTTCGCCAATTATTTGTATGTTGGTGTTTTGAAATACAATGTGATATTTTATGTGTTTATTTTTTGAAATTCCTTTCCTGCGAGTATTTTTATATGGTTAACAGAGAAACATTAAGGTGTTTTAACTGTTTCTTATAAAATGTAGGCACTGTTTTTTTTTCCTTAGGCTACGCTGTCCCAATGCTGGGAAAAAACCACAAGATCCACTGAAAAATTAAGGCATCAAAAATGACTTGAAGTAGAAAATACGTACCAGAAAATGCCTAAGGCATTAAATCCGTCTTTGTACTTGTAGTTTTAATAAATAAATGAAATCGTTACTTGAAATCTTGAATGAGAAATTAAAAACAAAATCTAAGTGAAAGTGTAATCATCACTTACCATCAGGTGAGATAGAAGTCAAGGGCAAGCCTATCTGCAATAAAAAAAAAACAAGTTTTTTCTATAATATCAAGTTATTGGGTCATATTTCTTGAACCGATGAAGTAAATCTTTGACTGAATTAAGGTTAAAGTTGGGGCTAAGAAACCAAGTTTTGGGCAACTCCTGGAAGACGGATGCACGAAATAGAAAAGGTCAAGCTTTTCCCGGCCAGGAACCATTTCCTCTACGTTAAAAACAAGCTCTAAATACTCTTCTAAAATAAGCAACCATGACTTATTGACCGTACAAAGTGTAGTGTGTTTAACCGCAGATTTTAAGAGTATAGAGGCTAAACGAGTTAGTTTACAGCGCGGGACGGTAAACAGATTACTTGTCGGTTAACGGTCGCGGGTAAATCACTGCGTCGTTAACCGTAGTTTAACGAACTTAACTTGAGCTCGTTCGCGAAGCTACGTTATTATTATGAGCGACTTATTTTAAAGAGGAACAATATCACGCCGGTATTCCCCGAACGGGTAAGCATAGGCTTCAGCACCATAATTTTGCCCGTCGTATATAATCGTCGTTTTGTCGTCGTGGTTCTCTTGTATGACCGAATTAGAAATGAAGAGATCCGCAGGAGTAGCAATACCAAAAAAATTATAACAAATGTTGGGATTCGAACTCACGACGAGCGACTTGGAAGCCTTGTATCTAAACCACCAGGCTATTTTTTGCATTATTTTTTGTCCTCTTTTTTCCAGGCCCGCGTTAATTATACCTAGTAGAAAACACATATAATGCAACATTGCTTAGCCCCCAAGGTAAATAGCATGATCATTTATAGTCTATGTTCCTCTGGTGTCTAAGGAATATTGGCCAATTGAATGCATTGCAGCAGACAAACAGATAAAAAAATTAAAATGCTTCTGTTTCCTTCATACGTTCGTCTCTAACGATTGTATTATATGTATAGTGAACCAAGAACTGCCAAACTTAAGTGGCAATGGACAGGGCACATTGCTCATAGGATTGAAAGTCGATGAGCCGAAGGGTTTTGGAATGGCCAACGCATGCCGAAAGCCGCAGCGTTGGAAGACCTTACAGAACGTGGATCGATTACACGTGGTAAGGGTTTCAGAAATTTGCTGGATGCAAAAAGCATAAAACCGGTCAATGTAATGACGATTAGGGGAAGTCTATGTCCAGCAGTAAACGTTTTTCGGCTGAAATGATGAAGAAGATAATATATTATATTGGTATAAATGGTTAAACAAACCAAAAAACAACTTTTTTTTTAATGATGCCATACCTCGGTTTCGGATATATTGAAGATCGAATTGCCAAAGCTCTAGGCTGCTACTGCGATTGTTTTAATGGAAATCCCAAAGGTAAACGATTAGAGCCTGTAAAGAATTAATCAAGAGGATCCTTCCGCAACATACATACACAAAAACAAGAGACAAGAGTAAAATACAAGAGACTAAAACCCGGTAAATAGGTATACCAAAACTGTGCCGGCAGCATCATCTACTCATCTTAACAATCAGTCAACGTCATATCCTCAAGATAAAATGCCATTTTGTATCATCCACGTTAGATTTATCGCGCTTAGGTATCGCCACACACTTAACTCGATTATTTAAAGCCTCGCAGCTTTATTTAATGGCTTTATCTTACGGTGTTCGTTTATTTTGTCCGTGGCTTCTGCTAGAACAAAATTGTTGATATTTGGTTTTACGTGTAAATATTGGAAGTGAGTTTGTGCAAACGCGAATGTTTGTGAGGAACAATTAATGAAAGAAAGCTTTATCTGCGACTCACACAGGAGATACAGAGAGGAGAAAAAAAATTGACATCAAAAATTAAAAAAAGGAACCCCGTAGATGGATTTTAATTACCCTTTCACGCAAAAACTACTAAACTGATTAGGGTGAAAGGCGACCATTTTCTTTTTGTTCGGGGAATATGCCTACCACACAAATTGTGGGGTATATAATGTAATCCATGTTGTTTTATTTTTTTTAATTTCTAGATTGCAGTGGTAATATTAGCAAAACTTTATGTAAATGGGCGACTGTGAAATACACCAATTAAAACATGACTTTTACGTGTTAATAAACGTCATAAACGCTCCTAAATATCTACGCATTTTTTGTTTATTATTAGGCTTTTACTATTATTTAATTAGTCCGGTTAGATTTTAAGATAATCTTTGGTCTGTTTACTATAGTAAAATGGTTACTTTTTATGATTATTAAGATTAATAATCATTATTTATCTTATTTTTTGGGCCCAAAAAAAAAAGAAACTCTAACACATATTATTTTTTTTTTACTTTGGCCACCCTAGGAATTTCTTCCTGTATCGTTTGTGCGTTTACAAATATTTCTTCTCACATACACATAGTTTGTAACCTGGAACACATGTATTACTGTTTATAACGTAAGAACGTTCCCTTGGGATCATTTTCGCAATCACACGAGCGAAGCCACTGGCTACTGTTACTCATAAGTAGACTAACTAGGCAACCACCAGAGAGCTATACTGAAGGTTAGCACGTTTAAACCAATGCGTTACTCTACTGTTGCACTGTTCCAGTTGTGCGAGATTTTAACAGTGAGACAGTTATTTATACTTAGAATTATCCTGCAAGAATACAACAAACAGCACTACAACTCATTGTTATTACAGATACGTCGTAAACATCACGTATGTGACAATTTAAACACTTTTAAAACACATTTTGGTAAAAGATTTGTAAGTTTTCTTGGCCCATACCTTTATAATAACCTTAACAAAAAATTACACATATACCCCTTGACTAGAAAACAATGCAAATTAAAAGTACGCCAATATTTGCAGAAATTAAGCTATGAGGAGACTGAACAACTACTATACATACCACACTGAGATAAAAACTAAGAGCACAGTTAACGAAGGTACACTCTATATACCTCTCACACGCTACCCATACACACATACACTCACGCATACTCACACCCACACACTCACCACATTATTAAATTCACATCCGCTTGCACCTACATATACTCATATACATACGCTACTCACACTCCTACACATTCTCAGAAACACACATGCACTCACATACGAACATACACACTCACGCCCGCACACTAAATCCATTTAATAATAAATTTAAATTATGTACTTATAAATTACCTATCCAAAGTGTCACGGTGTGTTGTGTATCACTTATCAACTATTTTTCTGTAGTATTCACTTAATTGTATTATACTACCATGCTTGGCATTTATTCTTGTATTGTTAAAACTCGAGGGGAATGGTGCTGATAGTCGAAATACAGGCTATGCCTAGTTCGGCTACAGACGCTAATCTCTTTGCCCATATTGAAATTGCTGCCACATTGCCATTGTAAAGTAGTATTAAGTTTTTTGGAAAAAAATAAATAATTATCTAATTATCTTATCATAATTTGCCTAAACTTTTCCCAACCAAGTGGGGGTCTACTTGCAAAGTAAAGTGATGTAGTTGAATCATAAATTATACCTGCGGCTTCGCTCACGTAGCCTATCTCACGAGAACGTGTCGTATTTCTTGGAAAAAAAGTATCCATTCAGCGCTATGGTAAGTTACTATCAGTGAAATTATTTTGGTAATCGGATAATTGATGACCTCCTTCAATTATTAGCCTGTGCTAAATAAATTACCTTTCTTTAAAAACCAACAATCAATTTACCTCTTAGAATTAGTTTAGAACCGAGGTGGGGGGTCTCTCAGTAGCCATGGCTTGGTCACCCACGGTGAAGCGAAGAGGAACCCGAGGAGGTATCTCTCGTCAGGTCTACAAGCTGCTAACAAGTAGGTTGCTGTGCCGCTTGGGTGACATCTCAACTGAGGCGGGCCGCAATGTCGTATACATATTTTTTGCGATGCCTCGCAACATGCGTACGGTACTTGCGTATACGTACGTACCTATACCACAGATGGCAATAACAATGTTCAGTTACTAATGGCTAAGGGACGGGTGGCTCCTTTGAAAACACTTACAATTCCGCGACTTGAATTATGCGCAGCATTAGCAGGTGTTAATTTGTGTAAAAAAGTTATAAATTCACTTCGTAACATAAACAACTATAAGTGTTATTATTGGAGTGACTCGACAATTGTTTTATCATGGATGAATACACCAACATATAAATTGCAAACATTTGTCAAACACAAAGTTACAGACATTCTGAAACATACTGATCCACACTCCTGGACAATGTATGTACCGACCAAACAGAATCCAGCAGACATTATAACAAAGTGTACTAATGCAAAACAATTACTACATACACATTTATGGTTTTCAGGGCCTGACTTCCTAAGGAATGATGATAACAACAGCTGGCCTGAACAACCTGGGCATCTCAGCATATTTGACCTACCGGAAGTCTGGTCTCAAACGCATTTTACACACATTGATACACATAATAACAAGTCCTTTCTTTACAAATATTCCAATTTCAAAAAACTTACACGCATCGTAGCTTACATACTTAGATTCATTCATCACTGCGGAAACAAACATTCAAACATTTTCAACACAAGTAACGTAGACAAACAGGTGTGCACAGCTGACATCAAGCCTTTATCAACCATAGAACTTAATTGCTAGATATCAGTTACCAAAGATAGTACTTTTCAGAATACCGTCCAATATCCGTCCTTCCATTCCTGTCCAAAGTCCTGGAACGTTTAATCCACGACCAAATTAGTACATTCCTATCTAAAAATAATCTCATCAATCCCTTCCAGTCCGGCTTCCTTCCTGGTCATAGCACCATCACAGCTCTTCTCAATATTACGGATGATATAAAGTCAGCCATGGAAAGCAGTCTGACGGTCTTGGCATTGCTAGATTTCAGTAATGCTTTTAATACTGTCGATTTCGATGTTTTGCTTGGCTCGTGCTCGTGGCTGAAGGTTGGAGGCCGCGGCGGGAGAGGAGTGCTGGTTTTGCAGTGCGCCGCCCTCCCTATCTTCCGCGGCCTGGACGGGGTCGCCACCGTCTGGTGGCGGACGCGGTGGGCCACAAGGGAGGAGAAGTATCGGTATAGCATTGGCCGTTATCCCTATACCTATGTGGTAGGCGGCAGGGCCACTGGCCTGACCCGTCACAGGGGGACCAAGAGTGCCATACACAGGGTCGTCTGACGCCCATATGCTGGTTAGGGCCCTGGGGTGGTCACGGCGTGCAGTGTGCTCTGGTGCACAGGTGATGGGGTAATCCCCAGAGAAGGGTCCGGTGACGGACAGCCGCGGCGGGTTCGTGGATGATTACTTATGCGTGCCCGTGTTCCCGCCATAGGACACCGTGGATTTTAAGTGAGTTGGAGTCCCACATAACTGTGCTATCTCCCCGTAGTAGCGCAGTATGCATGAGCATTACTCAATGCAAAAAAAGTATTGGTTTAGATAGATTATAGCCATCTTAAAAAAATATAAAAATGCGAAAGTTCTGATGGATGGATGTTTAATACTCAATCACGCTAGAACGGCTGAATGGATCTAGATGAATGGCATATATCTCGAATAGCATATATCCCGGTAATATCTATGTTCCCTTGGTATAAGAAAACACTTTTCACCCGGACGAAGCGTTTAATTGTGGAATTTATTTCCACAAGAACAAAAATCAAATGCGGAATCAAATTAAAAAAAAACACTGTATACCATTAAACAAACAATACACAATTGAGACATTCACACACCACACTGACCTAACCAAGCAATATCTGTTTCACTCACAGCAGTAACGCACACCACCCTTTACAAATCCCTTGATCCTCACAATACTTCATTATTAATGAACGAACGAATGAACGGTAAAAACAAGCGAGTTTTAACGTCACTTAATGAATGAATGTAATGTGAAGTACAGATGATCTATCAACGTCGTCTCAAGATAAAATGACGTCATACGAATTAGATTTATTATTGTCTAAGGTTAACTGAAGTGTGTCATGCGTTCTTAAAGGTTTTCCGTCGGCTGATTTATTGTGGTCTTGTTATGAAAGTGTGCTCGTCTTATATTTACTTAGAGACTAGATATGGCAAGCTTTGGATAGTTATATCAGGATTACATTCCGCCAGCATTTTCTTGCTATATTTTTATTCATCACAAAATTCAGATCATTCCTCATACATCAATTCTTCACCAGTATCAGGCAGATATTTTCTGGTTTGATCAACAGAAACAATAATTTAACTAAGTGTAATGTATTTTTTTTTTAGTTTGCCGCACACTACCTCACATAAATATTATACAACAGCTAGACCCAGAACTACTATCTGCAGGCTATACAAATATTTGTTCCATTATATACTTACTAGCTTCTGCCAGCGGCTTTGCCCGCGCGCAAGTCGAAAATTATCCCTAGTGACCATTACGCCGGGATAAGACACCAGACTACAATCTATCTCTGTGCCAAATTTCATCCAGATCCGTTCAGCGGTTCTGGCGTTATTGAGTAACAAACATACATCCATCCATCCAAACTTTCGCATTTATAACGTTAGTAAGTTTTTTTATATCTGCATGTATTCAATGCAAACATAGCATATTCATCAAAAAGGTGCAAATAATAAGTAACTAAGCACTGCTAAGCGAAAGGTAATCCTTATGGTAAAGAATTGTGAACCCCAACCAAATAAATGTAACATTGAAGTTGAGTTTTAGCTCACATTTAATTTCATACACAACAAACATAGTCAAGCAACAAGTACAAAAATAATACAACATTCTTCTAAATACACCTACACCTACATTTCATGTTATCCTTTCATACTCGCACGGTAAATTTGTCCGTCACACAATATGGCCGACCCACAACGGAGGTAACTAGTGTGCGCTTTAATTGTGCGAATATTACCACTTGGCGGGCCCGCGCGAGTTCAGGCTTGTAACAAAAGGTTGTGGCACACTGTGTGATGTGTGACTTGGGACCGAGGTGAGTTACTGAAGGTGGGAGGTAGTGTTAAAATAAACGAGTTTTCTGGTGATAGATGCACTAAATAACAACTTAGTAAAAGATGCTCATTCAAATATATCCTTGTGCCATATTTTTTTACCAAGCTTTAGGACTTCTTAATAATTATAACTAAAAACTGGCAATTAATCTGCCCAGCCTTTTTTAAACTATGTTAGGACCGCCTTCCAGTCTAAAAAGCTGCAGTTTTAATATATGGAGCGGCTGACGAACTTTGCTACATTATTGGTCTTTGGTACATTATTGTTTTCCGTGTTTCGACACCGACTTCGGAAAAGAAAGTTATTTTTTGTTTTGCAGTGTTTTTTTGGAAGTCGGTTAATTTTTTGTTAAAAAGTTTTTATTTATCTCTTTTTAGTTTTGATAGGTACTTCCAATTGCAATAAACATCATATATAGCCAAAGTACATCTCATCACGATTCCAATAAGCCCATACACGACTAGGATACATTGTTTTATTTCGGAGTACCAGTGCCTACCTGCCGGCTTCATCATCAGATCAGTTCGATGGTACCATTTTCATCAGCACTATTTGCTTCATCATAGTCGTTAAACTATTCTAGATATCTTATAACCCATGACATACTTAGCATTAAGGAATTCTATTGGCCATCTGTGGTCTTCTTCACTAGTTCCACTTCACCAAATGTTACTTTCGGAGTGCAGATGATTGCATTGTTGATAAAAATACCAAAATCGCTATATGTATGCCTATAATATTTGAGGAGTTCCCTCGATTTCTCCAAGATTCCATCATCAGATCCTGACTTGATGACTATGGGACCAACTGGGAAGTATAACCCTTTCAAACAAAAGAAGAATTTTCCAAATAGGTCCAGGCGTCTTACAGTAATCGGGGAACATACATAAAAAAAAAAGATTCCGACGAATTGAGAACCTCCTCCTTTTTTTGAAGTCGGTTAAAAAAAAATGCTGATAAAGATGATAAAATAATGAGAACATAACGATAATTTCAGCAATTTCGCATTGTAATATCTGTTCTCATTAATCTAGATCAAAATTTTAACCAACACAATCAAGCGGAATTCTAGTCTAATCAACATTGCTATTCGCAATCCTTGAAAGCCAATTTTGCAATAACTCAGACTAGTCCCTAACCACATGAGTCCCTAACACAATAAAACCGCACGTTGAGCTCTCAGCTTTAAATCAGAACGTTGAAATGAAACAAATTTGGGCGGTAGTAAAACTGCAAAAAGGCCGGCGCGTGTTGAAGTGGTCGACGGTGGCACTGTGCTCCATGCTCTCTGCTCTGTGGCACTGTACAGTGTATTGTTTCTGCGTAATAATGCCGCGTTGCTGATTTAAACGACCGCGGATTGCATGTGTGGAGTTGGAGGTCTTTCGTTTTTGGCTGTCAACGTTCTTTAGTAACTATTTTTCAAGATCACGTCATCTTTAATCATGTTGGACCAACTTCACTAATTTGCAAAGATGTCCGATTAACACTGCTCTGTCGATGACGTATTTTTGAAAGATTTGTTACACAATATTTGATAGAAAACACGCAATCGAGAGACTACTGACACTTTTAGATTTTAGTGAAATATGGGCGCTGAAATGTAACTGATTGGTCACGTGACATTTCGATAGCTCTTTGTCCATCCCATATAAATTACATTACATCTATATATTTTTATCCTTTTGACTATCGCTTCCGCTGAGAGAATGTCACTGTCATGTCTGGTTAAGTTCTTCAAAACCTTAAGGCCCAGTTTTTTTATCCCTAGTTAACTCAACCAATGGTTAAATATGCTAACCAGTGGTTTCGAATTTAGATAAAATGCGTTTTATCCTCAATTGTTAGCCTCACAAATGGTCAAATAAGTTGGAGAGTTAATTATTTAACCATTTATAAGATAAATAAAAACGTTTTACCGAAAATTCAAACCATATTTAGTAAAATATAAATCAAAATCACAGCACAGCTTCTATTACTTTATAAGTGACCGAAGGATCACAGCCAAGTAATTTTCAACCCATCTTTCATGTCACACTATATTATGCACCTGCAAACCTTTACAGAAACAGCTACCAAAAAATTCATGATAAACCAAAAAAAGCGCATACCGTTTGAAATGATAATGAAGTATCATTAAAATATATTCAAGCACCTTAGGAACTCTTTGAAGATTAGTTTTGGAGTCATCAGTAATAGCCGAGTCTCCGTCTTGGATGCAAATCGCGAATCGATTTTGCCCCTGCCAATCGGTACTCAGAGAATTTAACACTTTTGAATTCATAAGCGAGAGATGGAAAAGTTTTTGTGGGTCTCCTTTCGGTTTGTCAAATAACTTGTTATTACTTCGGAGCCGGGTAGTAAGTTCTTTTAAAAGGGTATTTTCCTGGACCGAATCGCAAACGGTATCAATGTTGGGTGCAGCGATTTGAGCAAAGCTTTTTGTAATAGTATCACGTTATGAGAACACTGGGTTCTGGGAAAACGCTAACTCTTGCGAATCTTGTTTGCTAAGAGGTCTGAATTCGAGCAGAACTTTAATTTGTTACTGAACTTAATCATGACTATGTTTATTCAGTCACAAAACCTAAGTAAATGATCTAGTTTAGATCCACGAATGGGTTGGCCTTAGTATCCAGGAGCCCGATTTTGGGGTTGTTAGGCGTTGTTTTTATAAGGGTTGGTTTCCCATTTCGAATGAATCGCCCCATAAGCCTAGCAAACGCGTATTGTTTTTATTTGTCTTTAAAATAACGTGCAATGGACCGTCATTTAGCGTTTGCATGTTCGTTTTTTAAGTTTTTAACCGACTTACCAAAAAAGGAGGAGGTTCTATGTTCGACATTATGTATGTTCAACGATATCTCCGTCAATTGTGGACCGATTTTGAAAATTCTTTTTTTGTTTGAAAGGGTATATTCCGAAATTGGTCCCATTTTCATTTGGTAAAGATCTGATGAAGAACTTCGGAGGTATACAACAGAACTCTTCAATAAATAACGGCAAATCTCTCGGAATTGCTGCAATCGCATGTCTGTTTATTGTTTATACCATTTCTTAACATAACATCACGCCAGTACGCTTGAAAGGGGTATGCAGATCTCTCATTTCACCGGTTATATTCAAGTTTCATGTTATTCGGGTAATCTATTCTGTCGTTATAGGTACTTACTTAACTACTTCCCTATTAGGTAGGTACAACTAAAAAGTGAAAAAAAATAAACTTTTTTACAAAAAAATACTACCGACTTTCAAATTAGAAAACTAGAAATTGAAAAATAACTATATTTTTGGAAGTCGGTGTCCATAACTTAAATAGTTATTTTTCACTTTCTAGTTTTCTTATTTGGAAGTCGGTAGTATTTTTTTGTAAAAAAGTTTTTTATATTTTGTTGTTTTTTAATTATTTATTGTCGTTTTATAATAAATAAAATAAAATATAAAATAACCTTTATTCACTGACTTTTACAGTTCATTTTAAAGGTATCCTTAAGTTAATTTATACTGTTTTTCAGTCAGGTTGTCCTTTGAGATAGGCCTCCTCCAGGTCATGCCACTTGTTACGGTGCCTTGCCGATCTTCTCCACCCCTGTGGGAGATCGTCCTCCCACCTCTTGTGTTGCCTCCTTTTCCCGTCGCGTGGGTGTTGTTTTATAATAATTCACTACTATTTTAGAAAAAAGTTGTACGATCATGAAACGAAACGTTTTCCGCCTAAAAAACCTCAAAATCAGTATCCTAGATGGTATTCATGTGGGAAATACTTTTCTCACATGAATACCATCTAGGTAGTAAAAATGTTTTAATTTTCAAAATGTCCTGCATAGCTTGATGACAGCCGGGACCAAAAGCTTAACATGCTTTGTGAGGCACGGAGGAATCTCGCTTTGTTAAGATGCTCACCCATCTACGAACCGACCTCGGAAAGCGATGCTTAACCTTGAAGATCGGCCCATGTGGCTGTTATTCTTTAACCACGAGCTCCTGCTTAGGTATAGCTACACAAATTAACAATAGATTGTCTCAAATAAATAAATAAAAAGCTTGAACACATCTGTACAAAAACCTTTTCGAAAGTCCTTTGAGTCATTATATCCTAATGGCATTATAATAATTTAAGTGAAGGAAAAATATTTAAAATTCTACTCCGGCCCTCGCCAGTCACGTCCAGGATCGGGTTAAAATTCAACAGTTTTCGCCTTTTCCGTAATTTATTCAAATAAATTTTGGACATGCGACGCGCCGGGAAAATGGGCTGTTTAGGCACGTCAGGCGAACCCGATCTGTATTCAAATTGTACGGTCATTATAAACGTACTAATGGAAGATCAACACATCTTTATTTATAAACATTAATTTGTTCTTAGTTATGAAGGAGAAGAGTAATAGAGGTTGTATTTATTTGTAATGTCAAAGTGTTTCTAGGGAATCGTCTCAATTATTATTGGTAAGACAGGGTAAGACATACACTGGAAAAAGGAGCAACTTTACTTGAGCTCTGCAGGAAAAACCTGACTGCTTGTTTAGACATATGAAAAGCAAGAAAAAAGAAAATATTAATTTGGAAAAAAAGACATAACTGCTTAAAATTGACACATTGACTGACCAATTTGGAAAACCTCATTAAAATTAACACATCAAATTGTATCTATCTACTTTTAGTGCGATTTGGTGGCAAACACAAACCCTTATGTCCTGGAAAAAAAATATCGACGCATCACAAAGGAAATAACGATCACTTGAAAATTCCTTCAATCAATCACTTAACGTGCGTTCAATATCTCATTTGTTTTTGTACAAACTGCGGCAGACATAATTACGTAACTATAAATAGGGACCAATTAGTTCAACCAGGGTTCAGACTGGCTAAAGTAGCCTCATCTTTAATGGGATATTTTTTTTTTCTGTATGCTTGCGCTTGACCACTATCTCACCTGATGGTAAGCGATGATGAGGTCGACGGTGAAGCACGCTTGCCTAGAAGAAACCCATTCACTCTTGACGGCTTGACGCTTGACGTAGCTATCGGGAAACACAGACTCCGGCAGGGAATTCCACTCCTTAGCTGTATGCATAATAAAAGTGTCCCCAAAATGTTTTGTGCGTATGGGTGGGATGTCCATCATGTACCGATGACGCATCGCCGTACGTCTTGTAGTCCGATGATGGAACGGGCTGGGCGGAATTAAATCAGGCAATTCCATCGCACACTCCCCGAAATATATCCGATAAAAAACCGACAAGCTGGCAATTTGGCGACGATGTTCAAGGCTTTGACTTGACCAGTGCCTCATTGCCGATGAGTTTCTTAGCCCGTTTTTCAATCGACTCTAGTGCATCAAGCTGGTATTTGGCAGATCCGTCCCAGAAATGAGAACAGTACTCCATGACGATCGAATTTGCGCTTGATACAAGTTGAGCAGCTGTTCCGGCGTGAAGTACTCACCTTCGCAAGAATCTCCAACTTTTTGGCTGCCAAAAAGTTGGAGATTCTTGCGAAGCTGAGCCTTTGCCTCAATGTATGGCCCAAAATTGAGAGTCGATGTCAACGTAACGCCAAGAAGCTCAATATGGTCCGTTATTAGCACGGTTACATCACGGAATATTGGAGCCGGCTGAAATTGGCTCTTTATAGCGGAAAAAAGACACGCCTGGGATTTAGCAGCATTAAACCTGACCAGATTGGCATCGCCCCATTCGGAGACTGCCTGCAAGGACTGGTTCAAACGCTCCACCATGGACTCACGGAGAGACCGGATCTGCGGCCCGGTAGCCCGTGCGTTGGACAGTGCTATCGTCTGCATACCCAAAGGTGCGTGTGGGGTGTTGGGTGGTGCGTGTGGTTTTAGCAGATCGTTAATGTGCAACAAGAATAATGTTGCCGAGAGTACCGACCCCGGCATTAATATCCATTTGGTTCGACGAGCAGCCATCGATAACCACTCGAATAGACCGATCTCTCAGGAAGTCTGAAATCCAATCACACAGACCACCGGGCAGACCGAATGAAGGAAGCTTACCGATAAAGCTTTCGTGCCAGAAACTATCGAAAGCCTTCGAGATGTCGAGGGAGATGGCAAGCGCTTCCCTGTGCCTCTCGATGGCCTCACTCCATATGTGAATGGCATACGCTAGAAGATCCCCAGTAGACCGATTTCGGCGGAAGCCGTATTGGCGGTCGCTAAGGTTAACGTTAGTTTCTAGGTATGCCAGGAGCTTAGTGTTAAGGACGTTACAGTGATGGGTCTGTAGTTGGCCGGGTCAGCTCGACTGCCCTTCTTGGGCACGGGCTGTACGTTGGTTTGCTTCCAAGCATTCGGCACTTTTCCAGTCTCATATGAAAGGCGGAATAGGCGTGTCAAGATCGGAGACAGTTCAGGCGCACAGGTTCTAAGAACTATAGCTGGTATGCCGTCAGGGCCACTAGCCTTGTTCACGTCGAGGTTGTGCAGCACCCTACGGACCTTTTGATGGATGCTAATGTCCGACATACTCGTCTCGCATCCTGTGAATGAACTTCATACGGATGGCAAACAATACTATTAAGACCCCACTTACGACGAATACATGCACAATATAAAGACGTACTGTGGACATAGATTATACAGATATGTACAATAAGGATGATTTCGCAGAGGAGAAGTGGAATGGATAACGTCTTAACTTGTTTGGAGATTATGATCTGTCTTTGATAGACTGCGGCAGACTAATCTTAAGGTTCAATTGGATAAATCTGATTTTTTACGTAAGGAAGTGCAGTACTTAGGACATACATTGACTAAAAACAGATTTCAAACAAATAATGACAAAATACAGGTAGTACTTGACTACCCCTTACCACGAACACAGACCGAAATCAAACGATTTCTATGATTTGTGGGCTATTACAGACGGTTTATTAAAGACTTCTCCAGAATTACACAACCTTTGTCAGCTTGTTTAAAAAAGAGTAAGAGAGTTGTCACAGATCAAAAGTATATTGAGGCCTTTGTACTAACCACCGACGCCTCTGAAGTCGCTATTGGTGCGGTATTATCACAGGGACCTATAAACAGCGACAAGCCCATAGCTTATGCTAGTCGAACGTTAACGGATACTGAAAAAAGGTATATATTTACTTTTATATTATACTTTTTACGGTACACCACAGAAAATAAGTTATGACCCTGGAACTGAATTCAACAACGAATTACTAAGAGAACTGACAGAATTACATAAAATAAAACTGCACATAGGGACCCCTAATAATCCAAACTCTATGGGTCTCATAGAACGTTTTCATTCTACAATTATAGAAACATACAGAATGGAAAAATATGCAAAGAAATGTACAGATGCAGCGCCTGTAATGACCTATGCTGTCATAGCTTATAATAATACTATTCATAGTACCTTAGATTTAACCCCGTTTGAAGTTGCGTTCGGCCATACTGAATTAAACTCTTTAATTCTGAATTTGATAAAGCATAGAAACAACAACTGATTAGGGATCATAAGAAGAGAACACAGACACTTTATAAGTATATTTCGGAAAATATTAAAGATCGCAAAGAACAGATTTTAACGAAGCGAGGAGGTGAATTAGAACCAAATTTAGAAATAGGAACATCGATTTTCGCTAAAGCCGTAAATAAAAGACAAGCGAAAGATAAACCTAAGTATCAAAAGGCCGTTGTCGCAGGTCAGATAGAGCAGCAATGTTATACCAATTAAACTTAAAAATAGGGATACCAAAGTTCCTCTTAAAAATATAAAACGTCCTCCGCAGGTGGTGTTTGATCCTGTTGATATGGACAACGAGCGATTGGGCTCTCTCAACCCAGACCCTCCAAGCAATAAAGATTAATCAAAATCCTGGTATTCTGCCGGTCAAGATGCGTCAAGCATTTATTCAATACGATAAGTGGTCTATGATTAAAACAATCAAACTTCAGGGATTGAGTACTGATCTTTCTTTCAATACTCAAAAATATTCGGAGCTGAGCCAAGTATTACAACCAAATAAATCCTACACAGAGTTATTAGAATTTATGGGACTTAAAACACAAGTGGAGTATATTCGAAATCAGGCTATAGAAAAATTACAGCAATTAATTCCATCTAAAAGATTTAAACGTGGTATTGTAAATCCTTTAGGCTCTATCATCAAAATTATAACTGGTAACCTTGACCATGAGGATGCGGTTAGATATGATAATTTAATTAATAATATTCAGACTAAAGAACAAGCAATATCTAACAAATTCACAGTGACTTCCAAAATGTGTGATCATCTTCTAAACTCTACTGAAATAATTAACGAAAATTCAATTAAAATTAACATGCGCATTAAGTTACTCGAAGACCTTATTGCTAATCTTAGTACCAAAGATAATCATAAAATTTATATGACGTATGTATTTGGATTACTCAATCAATTTATTGTGAACTTTAGGACCATTTGTTTTAAACTTAGTGAATTAGAAACTGCTATTGCATTTAGTAAAGCATCTATGTTACACAAATCCATAATAAATTCCTATGAATTGTTAAATTTGCTAAAAGATATTAAAAACATGATAACTTAATGTATCCCGTAAATTATAGAAATTTATTGAATATAGAAGAATCTGTAAAAGAGTACCTTAAAAATTAAGAAATAACCTTTATTATTGAAGTTCCGCTAAATTTTAAATGCTACTTATAATTATTATAAACTGTATCCCCTTCCTATGGATTCCTTTAACCAAACTGTTGTTGTTATTCCTGAATTCCCTTAACTTTTGGTAGAAGGGTCGAAATATCGTCTGATTGATCAACCATGCCAAGAGATAACAGTCAAAGAATACCTCTGCTCTGAAAATAAACTCGTCCAATATGTGGATGAAACCTGCATCGAACAATTGATGAAGTATCAGCAAAACCTGTTGCGATGGCTTCCCCGTCAGATAAAGTCTGAATCCCTGAAACTTCAAAGAATAAGTCCAAATAGTTGGATACTAGTAGTGTATGCGAAATACAACCAAATTATATCAAAAACTTCTGGCAATGATAACACAAAGGCATACAAGGAACATACATCATGACCATAGAACCGCAATTTGAGGTTTCTATAGAAAATATCCAACTCCACGGACAGCGTTCTTACTCTAACATTAACATTAGAAACGGGATATTTACCATGTTTATGTTTGTTTGTTTGTGTGTTTTGTTTTAATATCCCGTTTCTAATGTTAATGTTAGTGTTAGTGACCATGACAGTTTAAAAACTTATATAGCGTTCTTACTCTCTGCAGACGGAGTACATGCCTGTTCCTGTGATATACTTATCTGATTTACGAGAACTTACCTCTGACGCTACGAAGATTGAACCTGTAAACCTGAAAGGAGTTAACCTGGATGACATACGCCATCTAAACTACCTTTTGAAGAATAGTGTGAATAGTGTCAAAAGTGAAACCAGTGAAACCAATGGTTACAGTGTCAGTGTCGCTCTTTACTTTCTGTACGCGATCGTCTTTTTATTGTTAGCAGTAATTATGCATAAGTATGTTATAAGGAAAATATGTAAAAAGCAGGATCGTCGTTCGAATGGTGTTGAAGACAATCCTGCTCAACTGGAAGAAAATAGAGTCATTCAGAGATCTGTGTTATTAGTGTCTTAACTTTATTATTCTCATTTTATTATTAATTCTCTTATCTTATCGGCTCTCAACTCTATTATTCTCATTTTATGATTAATCCTCGTATATAAGGTAATAGTTATATCATTTTATACTTTTTGTTAATTTGAGTTTTTTTGCGAAGAATTTGCGAAGTTTTCAGAAAAGCCTAGTTTTTCCGATAACTTTGGTCCAAAGGGGGAGGAGTTATATTCTCAGAACCCACAACGTCGCTGTGGTACAGCAATTATATCAGACGCAGCATTTTTGCCCTTATCAGCCAGACATGGCGGATGTGCTGTCGCCAGTGACCACCAGCTTAGTTCTAAGACCTAAGTATATAATTAGAATTAGATAGAATAGTAGTCTTACATCGAACTCTGTAAGCGCGGGTCGTTTATTCTAATAAACTCTTAGTTAAACGAGTCCCAAGGTTTTATTTCTAACCGTCGCTACGCTCCCGAAATCTAACTAGCTACTTTTCCGAATGCACAGTAGAATAAATTTTTATGACTTGTAAATTTTACGTTTTTGTTGACGTTCAAAAGTGCCGATTGGTGGCCTAATTGAAATAAATATATTTGATTTTGACTGGACCTTTGCAACAAATATACGGCTGCGGAGAGCAACGGGCATGCAGTAATTTACCAGTTATGCTAATCTAATATCTTTACACGACACGTTAGAACAGCAAAAAAAACTCCAAGCATATAAATGATACTGAATCCAACCTAAAATAAAGAAAAAAAAACAATTTGTATTAAGGTGGACTTCGTTCTGATAATTAATTTCGTTATTACATTTATTTTTCTTTATTCTTAGCAGCGTTCCATCTTCAAACAGGTATATTTTTTCGAACATTCGCTATCTCTTTCTATCGTTTGTCGTCCCTCGTTAGTAGAGAAGTATCACGCATGCGCACCGTGCGTCATCGAGCAAGGCCAACCGGGCAATCGGCGAATTGTCAAATTAGATAAACAATTCAAGTTGGGTACACTCAAAGTAGCAGTATTTTGTTTTATAAACCTAGAAATATTACTTGAAAATGATCTATATAATGTGAATTGAACTTAATTAGTGAAAGTGTACAGCTTAATTCTAATTAACACAGTGTTTCTAACAAGTCACAACATAACCTCTTACGGATGTGTTTATTAATTTGCCAAAGGAAATTGAAATTTAATGCCTAGTGATTACGGTCTACTACAAAAACATGAAGTGCGGCAAAAGAATAGTACTATTTACGTTATTCGCGATGAATTTAGTGGATCAGCCGGCACCCGAAGTGACTATCGAGCAAGGGATTTTGAGCGGTAAAATCAGTAGCGATGGGTCGTTTTTTGAATACGTTGGAATTCCTTACGCGACGACGAACAGCAGTACGAGGTTCAAGGTAAGCGTGATCGATAACTAGCTAATAATTTAAAGAGTTTTTAATCAATACCTAAAATAGCAGTTGTCAACAGTCAGTCTCATAGTATAAGAAATCCTAATCAATTTTGTCAATATTACTCATGCCAACAATTATTTCACAAAGATAAGACAAATTACGTAAGGCATAATTAGTTTGTATATTGTTATCTGAGATTAGCTTGAGGGAACTTAGTATGTAAATTATTACCTGTTATTATAACATAATTTAATTGATAACATTTAAATAAAATTATCCCACGGTAATGTAGGTACTACAGGGATAAAAAGCATTCTATCTAATATCTAAAAAGCGTACGTTCATCATTTTAATATAATACACTCAGCGTCATTAAGAAGCTAAATAAACATCGAAAAATACAGACTTTTCACCTTTATTATATTACTTGCTTTTGCTAGCGGCTTTGCCCGTGCTGTGAAAGTCGGAAATATTACCATGGGTTTATACAGCCGGGATCTATGTCCTCATCCAGGATATGTTCTACCGGTAATATACAAAGATTCATTTAAATCCGTTATGACGTTAAGACGTGAAAAGGTAACAAACATACCGAAAGACAGACCAAGTTACTTTCACATTTGTAATATTAGTATGGTACATAGAGTCACTGATATAGTGGAGGCTGCTTGTATACGGTTCGAGTATCTTGCGCCATTATTTTGTAAAGATGCGAGCTTTATGGGTCACATACAGTCAGGTGCGCTTGCTTAAAAGACTCCTTACAGACCCTTTCACACACAATGAATATAACATACACAGGTGTATAATTGATGGTTAATCGAACTTACCTTAAGTGATGTTCGACCATAATTATACAAGACGTCACATCCGAAAGATTGATTTGATTCACTTGGTAGTCCACTTTCTAATGTACTAGGCATCGCACAATTTTTTAGAGCTAAAGAAATAAAATATATTAAAAGTAAGTAAATATCCTTCCCCCACTATGTTACCTGCGCCCGCGCCGCCATAACTCCTGTCATTGTTTTCAGAGAAGAAGAACCTATTTCACGAAATAATTCGGGGAGATTAATGATTGACATTGGAATCATAGGGTTTGGGTGGGTTATAAATCTTTCGGATGTGACGTCTTGTATAATTATGGTCGAACATCACTTAAGGTAAGTTCGATTAACCATCAATTATACTACGACGTCACATCCTTCAGATTTATTTGATTCACTTGGTAGATGTTTAGAACCTGGAGTGAAATAGGTGAGGCATAAAGGAGGAGCGTGGAGGATTTAAGACAAACTCAGATAAGTTTTCAAATCAGCAATATTATTCATTAATAATTAGCTTAATTTCAACATAATTATATCTTTCTTGTTTGCTCATCAATTATAAATAACCGTTGCAAAAGCCTCATCATCATTATTTACAAGGGGTCTGTCGTAGAACTTTGCAAAAGTTAATGAGTTGCCAGACCAACCCGCTGATTTCTTAATAAGATCTACAGATATGCCTTTTCTTTTAGCCGCCGAGGTAGACGCGTGGCGCGTACTATGCGCGGAGAATATGGTCGTATCTACCCCACTTTCAGTAAGTACCAGTTTAATCCAGCGGCTAATAGAGGAGACACTCGCGTTATGTATAGGTTTTTTAATAGTTAGTATGAGTTTATCAGTCTGTGGAGAATGTCTGAATTTCTGAGTTGCTTCTAGATATGAGGTCAAAGTCTTGCCCGGGCAGATTTCTACTTTATGAGGGAAAAAAGGTATGGTTAAACGTGGCATATTCCGCCCTGGTGCAGAAGTTTTAGTAACATCAGTAATAATTATTTCAAAGTTTGAGTCATTGGCTCTTACATTACATAAACGAATTAATGATAGCGTCTGCACACGTTGTGCAGTCGACAACGCAAGTAGAGCTACCAGCTTTTTTGTAAGTTTATCTAGTGGCAATTCATCGTTTGGATACCAGTTTGATATATAATCAAGGACCAGATTTGGGTTCCAAGTTGCCTGATATTTAGGGAAAGTAGGGTTCTTTTTAAATACTCCCTTAAAGAACCGGACAACACGGTCATCGTCACTTAGCTGCCTGCCTAATATAAGAGCCAACGCTGAGCGAGTGGAATTAAGGGTGGAATAGCTCGCCCCCGGTTCGAGTTCCACTGTAAGGAACTTTAGTATTAGTGGAATGTTTGTACCATAACAGTTTATATTATTATTGGTACAAAAATGCCACCATTTTTTATAAGCGCAGCTGTATTGTTTTAAAGAATTTTTTGCCAATGATGCAATCATAATTTCGATAGTTTCGGGTGTTAAGTCTTGTCTTGCATATGCTTCCCTGATAATAGGGATGACACCAGGGTAAGTCGTGTCCAGAGTGGGTGTTTGGTTCTGAAAGGAGACAGTAGTAGGTCAGGATCAGGTTTAAAGTCAGTCACAAAGCGACCTTGTTTCGCTTTGTGACAACTTCAAAAAGAGCGGGTACCAAGGCTGACTAGGCCAATGTGGTACAACCATTATTCCTGTAGCTTTATCATTGACTATTTTCCGTAGACATCTTAAAATCAATGAAAACGGAGGGAATAAGTAAGAGAAGAATGATCCCCAATCTACAGTGAACGCGTCGATGTTGAACGCTTCCGGGTCTCGTTGCCATGAGATATACCTGTCACACTTAGCATTTATTCTAGTAGCAAATAAGTCGATTTCAGGGTAACCAAACTTATGAATGATTTTCTTAAAAGCGAACGAGGACAGGCTCCATTCGGTATCGATGTTTTTTCGCCTCGATTCTTCGTCTGCCTCAACATTATCTTTAGACTTTATATATGACGCGAATACATGCAATTGCCTTTTTTCGCACCATTGCCAGATTTCGCGAGCTGTTTCATTTAGATCTGGATATTGTATTCCACCATATCTATTTATATAAGATACCGCTGTTGTATTGTCTATGCGCAGCAATATCTCTTTATTGCGTTGTTGTTTGGCAAAGCATTTAAGTCCAATAAAGGCGGCTTTCAATTCTAACAAATTTATGTGATAATTGATTTCTGTATTATCCCAGAACCCATTTGTCTTTTCACCATTACAGAATACACCCCAGCCAGTCAGAGAAGCATCCGAAAATATTTCTAATTCATAACGTCCGTTGCGTACTAAATTTTTTGTATGCATTATATTGTCTATCCACCATAACAAGTCTGGTTTTAAGCTAATAGGTAATCTCATAGTTTTATCATAATCCTGGTCAGCGTTTTTCAAAGCTAAGAACTTTTCGCGTTCAAAGAGTTTGGTATGCACCCAGCCGTAAGAGACTGCCGGACATACAGAACAAAGTATACCAAGGAATTTAGCAAAATCTCTAATAGAAATTAGGTTTTCTTTAGAAATATTTTCGACACACTTTTGAACTTTGATTCGTTTTTCCTTCGGTAATTTTAAACAATAATCCTGCGAATGAAGTTCGAAACCAAGAAAAGTTTGGGATTGTTTCGGTTCTAATTTACTTTTGCCAAAATTTATGACGAAGCCCAAATGTTCCAATAATACCTTTGTGTCGTTAACGCATTTAAGGCATTCTTCATAATTATTACCTATACAAATAATATCGTCTAAATATATAGCCAGTATCAAGCCACTATTTCTTAGTGTGGCGACCACCGGTTTCATAAGTTTAGTGAAAATATATGGTGCTACGGACAAACCGAACGGTAAACATTGAAATTCGAAAATATTCCCTTCGAACATGAATCGTAAAAACTTTTTACTAGCTTCTTCGATTTTTACTAAAAAATACGCTTCTTTGAGGTCTATAGTAGCCATATAGCAATTTTTTGTAATTAATTTTGTAACAGTTCTAATATCCTCAGTTTTAAAATGTTGTGTGGTGATAAAACTATTTAAGTTCTTTAAATTAAGGATAAATCGGAATGAGCCATCACTTTTGTTAGCCAAAAATATTTTTGACAAAAATTGGTCAGTCACGGCAGTACGTTTAACAACAGCACCGGAAGACTGTAATTTTGATATCTCGGTCTTTATACTGTTTATTTCGGAATTACAAAAATTTTGATTTTTGGGTATAATTGTTTGAACGACTGGTTTTGTGAAGGGGATTTTTAAACCCCTTACATAACTTAAAACCATCGGTTATATTACACCAGTTATTCAAAAAGTGACTTAGTCTACCCGCATGGGGTATAGTTACCTCGTTTAAGGTTTGTGTGTCCTGAAGTTGGTCTTCGATGACGGTGTCTGGCGATATGCAGCTGACGTTGGCCGTTTGTTCGTTTGAACATGGAAACGAGGTCGCTGCCCACCCTGTCTGCGTGCCTGTTGACCTTGAGATCTGGGTGGGCCCCGCCAGTTTCCCTGCTGAGTGTACCTCCGGGATGTTGGTGCAGGGTCACTACGTTTTATCTGGAGTCCAGACCTTTCAGCAGTTTTTGATGCCTTTATTTTCTCACCTAGATTGGCTCCAAAAAGGTAAGTGTCCCGTTTTACGTCTGTAATCAGCTGTGTGAATTTTTTATCTAGGGATGTAATTACCAGTTTTCTTCTAGTTTTTGTATTTTCATAATGCAGATCTAGCAGTATTTTATTGATATCCGATATTTTCTTCAGAAGTTCTATTTTGTCTGTATCCCCATCAATAATGGAGCATGCCAGATTAGTTAAACCTGCAATTCCATGACCAAGATGGTTTTGTGCCTTTTCCAGTAACTTGTCTCTATTTTTTTTTTTTTTTTTTTTACTATGTATAGGCCTGTGTTTGACCACAATCTCACCGTGGTCAGTGATGATGTGGCCGATGGTGGTAAGCACACAAAGCCTAGAAGGGAACTGGCTCTCAAGTGCTGCTGTCGGAACACACCGGAAGGTGCTTGGCGACAGATTTTCAACTTGAGGGTGGTTGCCAGCCAGGCGGGTACTACAAAGTACCCTACCACCGTGCTATGGTTTCCTCACGATGTTTTCCTTCACCGAAAGCTCAAGCTCATTGTAGGATTCGAACCCGCGACCTTCGTCTCGGTATCCGACGTCACTACCACTGAGCTATCATCGCCCTATTTTTTACTGAGTCACTTAAAACCGGGATGATTTCCGGATTTAACAGAGGTGCTTTGGCAAGCTTGAAGTTTTCTGGTACTAGTGACCTTTCCAATCCCTCCTGCTTCTGTTCTCTCGTCAGGCCATCGACTAAGATACACCCCCAACGTTTAGCAATCTCGTCAGGGATCGGTGGTCCAAATACTTCGTCCTTTCCCTTCAGTTCGCCGAGCGCTTCTAAAATCTCCTGGGAAAGGGATTCCTGGGTAGTGGCTACCTTAATCGTATCTTTACTAGTGCTGGGACCTGGTTCTGGACCTGGCTCAATATCGCCATCTAAGGCGGAGGTCCTGTTAGCATTTTCTAACGAAAAACCAGGAGCTACCGCGGACCTGATCATTTGTGTTGGCACCTCCGGATCGTCTGACTCCGAGAGATCCATTTGAGCTTGTTCATACGGCGGTGAGGCGCCTGGTGATAATGACCGTGAGTCACCTGGTGATATTGACCAGGGCTCGGAGTCTGTAAAAAACAACATGAACGTTGTTTTCAAATCACACTAAACAATTGTATACTGCATTTGCAGTTGTGTATTTTTGAGTCATTGGTTATAATCACGTTACAACACGAGACTGTATGGTTATCAGCCATGATTACGTCATGGAGAATAACAGTGTCACATCATGCCGTTATGGTTATCTGTTGCGATCGCATCGCAGAGAATAACCGGCAGGTAAGTAGAAATCTATCAGCCATGATCGCGTCGCGGCGAATAGTATGAGAAAAATAAATAGTAATATAGTATCACCTATATTACAATCGTTAACGTATGTCATAATCATAACGTTAACTAAGTACCTACCTTAGGATAGAAAACACTCAAGAAAAGAAAAAAAAAAATAATCACATAGAATATCTTATTGACGGTAGATTGGTACTTAAATGGTGATAGAATGTTTTTTAAACATCTGGTAACAAACATGATTATTGGTAATGAATGAATTTTACGTAAAAGTAATTACGGATAGTTCTAAAACGTAAACAAGTAGGTAAGACTCACCTTCACTCGTTTCCGAATAATGAAGTTGCTTTTGTAACCGCTTTATTTTCTTCCGAATTCGCGATTCCTTATCTCCGTGCTTTCGTTTACCCATTATAGTAATCCAAGAATCACGGTTTTCACTTAATCACACGCTAATCGAACACGAAATATTACAGATGTCGCGATGCCCGCACAAAAAAAGCGAATGACAGGAGTTATGGCGGCGCGGGCGCAGGTAACATAGTGGGGGAAGGATATTTACTTACTTTTAATATATTTTATTTCTTTAGCTCTAAAAAATTGTGCGATGCCTAGTACATTAGAAAGTGGACTACCAAGTGAATCAAATAAATCTGAAGGATGTGACGTCGTAGTATAATAATTGACTTACCCACTTTATTTAACTAATCTACGAAAAGATATTTCTATCGAGATTTTTTCTTCTCTAGGCGCCCCTACCACCACCGTCTTGGAACGGAGTATACAAAGCAGTGGACGAAATATACCAATGTCCACAACCCTCATTGGTAGGAATTGTTGGAACCGAGGACTGTCTGAAAATAAACGTATATGTGCCAGCGCTAGCTCAAAACCCACTACCGGTAATGGTTTATATTCATGGAGGGGCATTTTTACTAGGGAGTGGAGGAAAGTTTATATACGCACCTGATTTTCTAGTCAAACACGACGTAATTTTAGTCTCATTTAACTATAGACTTGGAGCGCTAGGATTCCTTTGTTTGGGTATCAAAGAAGCGCCAGGTAATGCAGGCATAAAAGATCAGATTGCTGCTTTAAGATGGGTGAAGAAAAATATTGCAGCTTTTGGCGGCGATCCTGATAATGTCACAGTTTTTGGACAAAGTGCTGGAGCCACATCCGCGTCGTTGCTTCTAGCTAGCAATGCTACTGAAGGATTGTTTAAAAAAGTAATCTTACAGAGTGGTTCTTCTATATCTAGTTGGGCAATCAATAGACAACCATTATGGGTGGCTAGTTTAATAGCGAAAGAGTTAGGCTACGATTCTGAAGATCCGAAAGAAATATTTGAAATATTTTCTAAACTGCCGTTCGAAAAACTACTAAAAGCTAAACCCAAAAAGCCACTCGGCATGTATTTTGATACCCAATTATTGAATTATCCGTGCGTTGAACAAGAAATTGAAGGTGAAGAGGCTGTCATAACAGATTACCCTTATAATATTTTTAGTAAGAATCCTAAAAATATATCTGTTATTTACGGAACAACAAGTAGAGAAGGAATATTCTTAATACCCGACGATACCAAAGAATCTTTAGCAGCAAGAAATGCAAGATACATATTTGCTTCTGATTTGCAGTTTCCTTCAGAAGAAGAAGCGGCTAATGTATCCAAGATGGCAAGAGAATTTTATTTGGGTGAAAAGAATATTAGTTTTGAAATACAAAGTATTATTATTGATCTCAACACACAGTTGTATTTTGAGGCGCCTGCGATATTAGAGTCAGAAACTTTAATTAAGAACATAGAAGCTAACGTATATAACTATTACTTCAATTACGCTGGAGGAAGAAACTTTCTCAAATATATATCTGGATTTAAGAGTGAACCTGGAGCTTGTCATAGTGATGAGATTTTGTATTTATTTAAAGGAAATATTTGGCCTTTCTCTATCAGTAAAGATGATCAGAAACTTATAGATTGGATGACTAAGATGTGGACCAATTTTGCCAAATTTGGGTTTGTATATTCTTTTTAATTCAAACACTAAATATAAAATGATTTGAGTTTTCTTAAACACTTAAACGGTATAAATTATAACGGTAAAAATAATGTTTTTGTACTTACTTTTCAGAAATCCTACGCAAACAGATGATTTACCATTGAAATGGGAGCCAAGTAGCAAAGACAATATGAAATTCCTCCACATAGACCAAGAATTGAAAATGGGTAGTATTCCTAATCCCGAAGCTAATCGGTTATGGAAAAATATTTATGAAAAATATCGTAAGAAGAATAAACCTAATGATTTTAAAAGATAAGACGTTTGTGTTTTTTTTGAACCTATTACAAATTAATTTATATTGTTGTTTATTTTCTGAAAAATCTAGTTATATTGTCAGTGTGTGTATTTTCAAAACCTTATTTTAAGATGATTTAATTTTCTAGTAAGGGTTTCTTTATATAACTTAACGAAAGACTTTTTTGTTTATCACTTTACACGTGACCTCTGAA
The DNA here is from genome assembly GCA_945859665.1 of Anorthoa munda. Lineage (NCBI taxonomy): Eukaryota > Metazoa > Arthropoda > Insecta > Lepidoptera > Noctuidae > Anorthoa > Anorthoa munda. The sequence continues at coordinate 1,534,024 of OX243907.1, read as the reverse complement.
ACCTGAAGTGGTTTTTGTAAAAAATCTTTATAATTACTAGTAGGTTTTCGGCTCCCGCGCGTAACACCCGCTTAGAAACCTTTAAAATAACAAGCAATGATAAAATTTGTCTTAATCATAATAAGACACATAATTTAGTGAGACACGCTACGTCTAGTAAAATTTTCATATTTTTCTACAACATCGTACTTAAATTTGATAAGATTTACTCCATTTACTTTGCAAAGATTCAATGTTAAAAGCTAAACCTGGCAAAAGTCAAACTTTCTGTTTATTTTAAGGCTAAAAGTTGCACTATACTATCAAAATGTGAAAAGTGGCAAAATTATAGTTTTATCTAATATCTTTAAACGAGCAATTTTTGTATATATATAATCTGAATCTCGGAAACGGCTCCAACGATTTTCATGAAATTTAGTATGCATGAGGTATTCGGGGGCGATAAATCGATCTAACTAGGTTTAATTTTTAGAAAACGTAGTTTTCTTTTTTTTTCACCGGTCACCCAGGTACTTTACATTATTCGCAATAATGATGAATTGAATATGGGACCTATTCCCAATCTGAAGCCCTATGGATTATGGAATGATGTTTACCTCACACCAAATATCGTTAAAATAATAAGTCAAATGATTTTAAAAGATAACTATGTAGTTGTTTTATTGAAGACAAGAAGTATTTAAATTATCCGCAGGTCAGTGAATTGATGTTATTTGATCAGTGATCGTAAAGCTTATATTATAATGTGTTACAATAATCATCATCATTTCAGATAAAAAAAAGGTCCACTGCTAGAAATCGATTCACTGACCTGCGGACAATCTCACTCTCTCCCAAGCGCCGCCACACTGATCGGTACTATGTGTGTCAAATCCACCTTATTCCCACAGCCTTGACCAGGTCGCTCCACTTTGTGGGAGGCCTTCCAACACTGCGTTTTCCGGCACGCAGTCGCCACTCCAGAACTTTTTGATCCCAACGACCATCCGATCTTTGAGCAATGTGCCGTGCAAAAGTTTGGCAATCCTTCAGTTACATTACATTAATATTTCAATATTTGTACTCTGAACGAAATGTAAATACATTTTGTTCTACTAATAACACATTTTAGTAATTGTACGTCATCTTTATAATACTCTTTGCAATAATAATTTGTGCCACTAGAATTTTTATTAATGCTACAAGAGAAACCAATTCTGGAAAAAGCAAGGGTAGTAATTAGAAGCTTTACAATTAATTTGCAATACGTGACTTCGAACAATGGCTTGCCTTGCATTCTTTGCTGAAGATCTATTCCCCTTTTTTTCTGAGTTTTATTTTTGTTGTGGAACATAGTTATCTACTACGAAAAAATATTTCGATATTCGAAAGTTAGTTCTTATCTATCACAGACGGATACGATTTCTCATTATACGAGTATACATAAGTTATTTATCTAAATATTAAGTATATATATGAAAATATTGTTTTATTTGTTTATGTTCATCGTCGACCACATCATCGCTTACCATCAGGTGAGATAGTGGTCAAGCGCAAGCCTATCAACAATAAAAAAAAAAAAAAAAAAATGTTTTGGATTCCTAAGTAAATATTTAAAGAAAACATTTACATTATTTGCAATGAACCGAGACTGAAATTAAATTAGAAGTAGGTAAACCGAACCGATCTACAAAATATTAATGAATGATTTGAGTAAAAACAAACGTTTTAGGATTTCTTACACTAAGACAACCATTAAAATGTTTTCTATACTGAAAATAGTTTTGTTGTTTAAAAATATAATGCAAAACTGCATAATTGTTGTTTCCATAATTTTATTAACGAGTTTAACATTTAATTATTTTTGTAGGCACCACTACCTCCTCCAAAGTGGAACGGTGTCTACAAAGCCGTCGATGAGTTTTACCAGTGTCCACAAAACACCCCCCTCGGAGTAGTTGGCACAGAAGACTGCCTAAAAATCAATGTGTATGTCCCAGCTCAGGCCAAAGGACCACTTCCTGTCATGGCCTATATTCATGGAGGAGCTTTTATCTTGGGTAGTGGTGGAAAAATTATGGTGGGAGCAGATTTTCTAGTTAAACAAGATGTTATATTAGTCTCATTTAACTACAGACTCGGGGCACTGGGCTTTCTATGTTTAGGTATCAAAGAAGCGCCAGGCAATGCTGGCTTGAAGGATCAGGTAGCTGCTTTGCGCTGGATTAAGAAAAACATTGCAGCATTTGGAGGAGATCCAGATAACGTAACTATATTTGGAACTAGTGCCGGTGGAACGTCAGTATCTTTACTTGTTGCTAGTGACGCTACACTTGGTCTGTTTAAACGAGCAATCGTTCACAGTGGATCGTCATTGACAACTTGGGCTGTAAATTACAATCCCGTGTCAGTAGCAAGTACAATTGTGAGCATGATAGGGTATGATACAAAAGAACCTGTGAAGCTCTTTGAAATATATTCGAAATTGCCATACAAGGATTTAGTATTAGCCACTGCACATCTTCCTATAAAAGAGCTTACTCATAATAATGTTTTCCAACTGCCATGCGTCGAGAAAAACTTTCCTGGAGTAGAAGCAGTACTAACTGATCTGCCATATAATTTGATGACTACCAAACCTAAAAATATTTCACTAATGTACTCGTCTACGGACCGAGAGGGATTATTTTTCATTGATGAGGAAACAAAAGAATCACTTGAACAAAGCAACAAACGCTCTTTTCTGGGTGAAGAATTAATATTCGCTTCAAAAACTGAAGAGGCCAAAATATTTCAAAACATAAAAGAGTATTATTTTGGAAAAGAAGAAATCAGTGAAAAAACTATACTGAAGTTGTCACAGTTGTATACACATTTGTACTTTGAAGTGCCTATGATATTAGAAGCAGAAAAAATGGCTCGTACTATCGACGCTCCGGTCTATAGTTTCTATTTCACATATTCTGGCAAGAGGAATTTAGTCAAATCCAGAACTAAATATTCTGATGAAATAGGAGCATGCCATGGAGATGATCTGCTCTATATATTCAACAGTTTAGTGTGGCCTTACAGAATAGATGAAAAGGATCAATTGATGATAAACAGATTGACAATAATGTTGACAAATTTTGCTAAGTATGGGTGAGTTTCATGTTCACTTATATTAGACGTAGTTATGTTTTATCAATCTTCTTGTGTAGTAAGGTAAACCGCATCGCAAGCATCCCACCAGTTATTGGCACTTCTGAGTTTATAAGCTAAACATTAGAAAACCATAGATTACGCAACGTTGAGATTTCTATACCAGTAATACGATTTTAGATAGCTTTTTTATAATTTTGTAAAAATATGTATAATTACTATTTCACTGAATGAAACAACACTTAAAATAAAGATTATAATATTTAATTCGATGTCATTATATTTTTTGTATGCTAGTGCATTTGATTACGAAGCTTGGGGGAAGTGCCAATAGCTGGTTATCTTACCCTACTAACGATATGAACAATAAACTATTAACGATGTATTGAATTTAAGCAATAAACGTTTATTAATCTATTATGCCTCTACGGTTGAGTGGATTAAGATGAAACTTGGCTGGATTACGACACAGACTTTACTTGTTAGTACGTTCTCTTCAGATAATAAAACACCTTCTAAACACGTCTAGCCGCGGGCAAGGCTAGTTATTTATATTTTTTTTAAATCCACCTTCCGGCTTCATCATGAGACCAGCCCCATAGTACCATATTATTTTAATGTTTTCAAAGTTACATACGTTAAGTACGCCAAACTTCATCTTAATCAGATGCCAGGAAATGCTTTAAAAACGATTACTAGTTGCCGAACACATACGAAAGCAAGGTAAAAACAGAGAAACACATATGATACCGCTCTGAATGAGCCAATAGTAATAAAATAATTGACTATTATATAGTACACTTGACAAACGGACACAAATTTTATTTCAGGAACCCGACCCCGAATGATTTGCCAGTGAGATGGGTTCCGCACAGCAAAGACCAACTTAACTTCTTACACGTAGGCGATGAACTGAAGATGGGGTCAATTCCAAATCCTGATACGTATAAGCTTTGGAAAGATATTTATGAGAAGCATAGAAGGTTGAAGATTGATTAGGAATATAGCAATGCTATTTTTACCAAGCCGCAATATTTTTTAAAGTTATTTTTTTACAAATTGATTAACCGATTGTTAAATTATTTACTATGGTAAAGGCACAAGTATTATAATTATATGTTTTGATTTACAGGAATTGTTTGATTTTGATAATTCAATGTAAAGTTAAAAAAAAATTTAGTCCCCAATAGTAGTTTATGCGCCAACGGCAATAAAGCACTGTCTTCACGGCACATTTTACCCCGAGCGTAACGAAGGACACTAGAGATAAGGAAAAAAATCAGACTATTTATTTCCACATGCATTCATAAATTTCTTACATAAAAAAATAGCAATCAATATTTTTGAGGCAAGATTCGGGTTTAAGTTACTCGCTCACAATTTATCTGGTAGTCGATCCACACGTAGGCTCCTCCCCTAGTCTAGACTTTTAAATGGGAAAATAGATTTTCAAGATGTTTTTTAGTCGAGGTTTTATGTTTTCAATTGTTTTGGCTATTTCCTTAGGTAATTTATTCATAATGCTTGGAAGAGCATACATGCAGACCCACAGTCCAGAGCCTTTTACCGTATTCATTATTTACTTTCGGTAGTTTATACACAGTTAAGTACGACAGGTTACGAACAAAATTAGGTCTACTTATTTTCTGTAACTTACTAAAATTGTGTTCACAGTAGTCAGAGGCAACAGCTAATTTAACTTTATCTAATACATATAAGGCTACAATATTGGAATAACTTATCATAATCGGGTTTATATTTGAGTTTAATTTTATATGGTACCACTATCTTTAATAATCTTGTTTGTATATCATATTTTTAAAATAATGTTTATAAGTTCTTCCATAACTGGTTATACTTATACCACAATTCATAACAGCGTCAGCCAATGCATATACAACAATCTCAAGGTCCTATAAGGCAATTTGTACTTCAATATGCGCAATAATGACAGTCACGATAGCTCTAAGCTTAATGCATACGTGGTCCACATGTGGGCCCCAGTTAAATTTATGATCAATCTTAAGACCTAGATATACATGTTCTTTAACATTTTCTATCGGCTTATAGTCACAGACATCCAACTACCGATGCGTGTACTGGTTTTAATGAGCCACGACTCTTGGTGTCCCTTGAGTAGAGTCCTGAGTGAAGCGAGGAGTTCAAGCTGCCCAAAATGAAGTCAGGCTTTATTTCAGAGGAGCATACTCTACTTTTTACACCTTCTGCGAGACATTAAAAAGCTGCTGTATGTATTGATTGGTATATTGTGTTTGATGCTTATTTGAGATCTGAACATTGAATAAATGCACCAAAAAACGGAAAACAATAGGTACCAAAGACACCGACTTCGGAAAAGAATGTTATTTTTCGCTATGTAGTGTTTTGTTTTGGAATTCGGTTTGCTTTTTTTGTTAAAAAGTTTTTTTGAAATATATTAATTGATGCGGATACGATTCCAGGCTTATTTAAAACCATTTGTGTAAAACAATAGCAATTTTTATTCAGTGGAGTTCTCTCAGGAAATTCACAGTATTCTTTTTCAAATTGTGCCAAAACATATTTTTTTTTATATAAAATATTTATTGTACACACGTAAAGTAAAAATCGAAACTGGCCTAAGTTAAGAGCGGTTAAAAGCATGTTGCTTATTACACGTATGAGAAGTAGGCACGAAATTAATAGACAATTAAAATGCTGCCAAACGGAATATCGGTAATAATCTCGCATTTTCTTTATCACTATAAAATGAAGCTCAGAGAAGACGAAGTAAAAAAACCAGATACCGATTTTTGGTTGAAAAAAATGGGTATTATTCAATTTGAGACAAATCCGCTAACCACTGTTCCTGAAAGCCAGAACCAATAGCGTTGACCACCAGAAAAGCGCCGAGGCTCAACGAGTCCACGATAATTTTTTCAACTCTCTTGGTTCCTACAGCGAAATTAATAAGAAAACTACAGTGACAGAGGTTAATCAAAGCATAAAAATTTATATGTATCACGTTTACAGTCCCATGGCATATTATGTGTAATTATAAAATCCGAATTTTTTTATAGAATAAAGTTAAATCTAAACGTGGACTTTAATCAAATAATGATCCTTACTCAAACCATCTGTATATCCACCTACCCTCAACAATTGCTACCACAAACGCTAGTCGGATCGCAGTTCTGAACTACACTGTGTTATGAATATTGTACGAGGGGACTGCGCCAAGGTCTTATTTCAAACACACTTTGTGTAATTTTTTTCCTTGTCGTCGCTGCAAGTGAGCAGTTGTGGCCCAGTGGTATTGGCCGCGACTTACAAGTTGTAAGTCGTGGGTTCGAATCCAGGCAGGAGGTTTACTTTGTGTAAATTAATTCATCACCACTGCTCTCAAAAACGGTGAAGGAAAACATCGTGAGGAAACCGGCATGTCCTTGAACCAAAAATTCGAAGACATGTGAACAACCTGCAATGAGCCCGCGTGGTGGATTACGGCTCATCCCCTCTCACAGAGAGGAAGCCTGTGACCAAGCAGTGGGCACATTACTGATGTTATGTGATGTGATGTCGCTGCAATGGTAAAAGTAGTATTACACGTAAGTATTTGTTATTTTATTTTTTATGGTATGCTTCATACCTCATCTTCATTTCAGCTGAAAGACGTCCACTGCTGTACATAGGCCTCCCCCAGGCGTCACCACATTGACCAAACCCGTGCGTCTCGCATCCAGCGCATTCTTGCAACCTCAACCAGATCATCGGTCTACCGAGTGGGAGGCCATCCAACGCATCGTCTTCTGGTTCGCGGTCGCCATTCCAGAACTTTTCATTGCTTTCAGCTCAAACTCAAGAGTGGCTTCGAGTGCCTAGGGAGCTTCTGTCTGTCTGTCTGTCTGTCTGTCTGTCTGTCTGTCTGTCTGTCTGTCTGTCTGTCTGTCTGTCTGTCTGTCTGTCTGTCTGTCTGTCTGTCTGTCTGTCTGTCTGTCTGTCTGTCTGTCTGTCTGTCTGTCTGTCTGTCTGTCTGTCTGTCTGTCTGTCTGTCTGTCTGTCTGTCTGTCTGTCTGTCTGTCTGTCTGTCTGTCTGTCTGTCTGTCTGTCTGTCTGTCTGTCTGTCTGTCTGTCTGTCTGTCTGTCTGTCTGTCTGTCTGTCTGTCTGTCTGTCTGTCTGTCTGTCTGTCTGTCTGTCTGTCTGTCTGTCTGTCTGTCTGTCTGTCTGTCTGTCTGTCTGTCTGTCTGTCTGTCTGTCTGTCTGTCTGTCTGTCTGTCTGTCTGTCTGTCTGTCTGTCTGTCTGTCTGTCTGTCTGTCTGTCTGTCTGTCTGTCTGTCTGTCTGTCTGTCTGTCTGTCTGTCTGTCTGTCTGTCTGTCTGTCTGTCTGTCTGTCTGTCTGTCTGTCTGTCTGTCTGTCTGTCTGTCTGTCTGTCTGTCTGTCTGTCTGTCTGTCTGTCTGTCTGTCTGTCTGTCTGTCTGTCTGTCTGTCTGTCTGTCTGTCTGTCTGTCTGTCTGTCTGTCTGTCTGTCTGTCTGTCTGTCTGTCTGTCTGTCTGTCTGTCTGTCTGTCTGTCTGTCTGTCTGTCTGTCTGTCTGTCTGTCTGTCTGTCTGTCTGTCTGTCTGTCTGTCTGTCTGTCTGTCTGTCTGTCTGTCTGTCTGTCTGTCTGTCTGTCTGTCTGTCTGATGATGTATTTCTTTTGCCTTTATAACAACAAATACTAAAGACAGAATAAAATAAATATTTAAGTAGGGCTCCCATACAACAAACGTGCTTTTTTTTGCCGTTGTTTGCGATAATGGTACGGAACCCTTCGTGCGAGAGTCCGACTCGCACTTGGCCGGTTTTTTAGTTCTACCTACCAAGAGTACCAAGAGTGAACCAAGGTGAATTGTACACATCTGCGTACCCTTATAGAGCGTACTGGCGTAATGTTATGTTAAGAAATGGTATAAACAATAAACAGACATGCAATTCCGAGAGATTTGCTGTTATTTATTGAAGAGTTCTGTTGTATATCGCCGAAGTTCTTCATCAGATCTTTTGAAGTTTTTCAACATACTTTTTCAAACAAAAAAAGAATTTTCAGAATCGGTCCAAAATTTACGGAGATATGCGTGAAAATACAAAAAAGAAACAAAGAAACAATCATAATGTCGAACATAGAACCTGCTCCTTTTTGGTAAGTCGGTTAAAAAGACACAGGCATGAGGCAGATGTGTGGTGGTACCCTTCTTCAAAAATAGTGACAATGCCAGGTTAAATAATTATAGGCCCATCTCACTCCAGCCAGTCTTCTCAGAGGACTTCCGCATAGCCACACCACTAGGGATCCACAACACGGTATTCCAGGCCGAATGCTTGGGCATTTCCATGACGGCCTATGCGGTCCTGGCTAGGGAGGTAAAGGATTTCCCTATACGAATACTTTTGGACAGCATGGCAGTCCTACAAGCACTAAACAGCCACACGGTTAACTCAAGGCTGATTTACGAGTGTCACTGGCGCCTGAATCAGATCGGTATGCACAATGAAGTCACCATTCAATGGATCAAAGGACACAGCGACTCCCGAGGGAACGACGCTTCGGATGAGCTCGTCCGAAGGGGCTCAAATATGACACCGATGGGCCCGGAGCCCGTAGTGCCTTTACCTTTTGGGTACCTACGCAGTCTGGTAAGAAAACGCACCAGGAATCAACATGGCAAGCTGATCATAGCGAGTGTAGACAGGCCAAGGTGGCACTACCCTTCATCGACGGCCGTTTCACGTAAAAGACCCTACCACTGTCTAAGCCACAGTTGCGTGCAGTCACAGCCGTAACTAGTGGACACGGGACCTATAATAATTACCTTTTTATCATAGGAATTACGGACAGTCCACTCTGCAGAGCATGCATGGTGGAAGACGAAACAGCAGCACACCTGCTTCTAAACTGCCCTGTAATCGCTGGTTACAGGGCCGAATACTTCGGCGACCCAGGTAACTTGCAGGAGATGGTCGGCAACACCAAGGCGCTGCTGGCCTTTCTCGAGGAGCTGGGGTGGATCGAATGATGTAACAGAATCCCACCCATACGCAAAATACGCGCTCAGTAAACTAATTAAAATCACTCCAGCCAGAATAAGCCGGATTCTGAAAAGGCCTCAGAGCCGTATATCACATACATACGCTACGGCAGGTTAAAAAAAGACCGTAAAATATAACCTTCCTATCTGATTAGCGTTTGTGAACTACGGAAAAGCCTTTCGTAGTCCACAAATGCGACTAGGGCTGTACTGCAGTCTCTCCAACGGTGCCAGATCGACTACCGGGGTACATCGAGGTGTTGAAGTGTTTGTACAAAAACGCCACCACGTTAGTCTGACTTATGGATCAGACCTTGGAACTTATCCTTCTAGAGAGAGGTGTGAGACAGGGAGACGTCATATCTACGAAACAGTTCACCGCTGTACTGGAGGATTTGTTTAAGGTTCTGAACTGGAGAGGGCTAGGAATTAACGTCAATGGTGAGTATGACAACACTCAGGTTCGGTTTTCGGACGATATAGTGGCGATGGCTGAGACTGTAGGAAGCTTAGTGCAATGCTATAAAACGAAAGACTGAGTCTTAAAATGAACATGAACAAAACAAATGGCATGTTGAATGCCCATGCAACACCCACTACTATCAAGATCGGAGACTCTACAATCGAAGATGTAGACGATTATGTCAACCTAGAACAACTTACGGACATATATTAAATAACGATATACAAATTAAAACTTGAAAACTAAAACAGGTATAAAATGTTTTTATATTTATTTATTTATTTGACTAGGTTCACCAACAATTGTTTACACTTAATTATAACAAAAAATACATGCTACATAATTGTTGCACTGTAATATTAATTACAGTGCAACAATTAATTAGAGGCAAACACCACATTAACAATTATGAAAAATCTAAAAGCTAACTTACATAGTAATAAGCGCTAATTATTAATACAAGTGAGTGAGTACATAACATCGATAGCATTCATAAAAATGGCACATATTGGTAAAATGTATCAAAAATTGGTTACAAAAAATAAAGATTGGTAAAAATTATACAATTTATAAAATTAGTAAAAATTGGTAAAAATTATACAATTTATAAAATTATTATATTAAACGGGTTTATTAAAAATAAAACTAATAATGAACTAAAAGCTAAAAATAATTAGAGAGCTCCTAGGTACCAGTCATCATACCACTCTCCTCATCCATCTAGGGCATTGATTTGACTCAAAAATAAAATCATGGAGCGTGTGAAAATTATTGCAACAGTCAACCGCTGATCAGTTGACTGTTGATGTAATAATAATAAATATAATTATTAATGCTATTTAAATATTTATTCAGGTTGAGCTACGCCGTTAAATAAGATTGAGCATTTAGCCAGACCCTAAATTATATTTTTTTTCCCTATTTTATTTTGTATTTACTACGTTTCATACACGTATCATTTTTCAAATATTCGCTATCTCTTTCTATCGTGTGTTGTTACTCGTTAGTAGAGAAGCATTACGCATGCGCATCGCGCGTGCTGTGCAATGCTAACCGGCGAACTGTCAAATTAGATAAACACTTCAAATTGTAAACACTCAAAGAAGCAGTGTTTTGTTTTTATAAACATATACCGAAATAACAACCTCAAAAAATTACCTCAAGTAATAGAACCTCAAAATTATCTATACAATGTGAATTGTATTTTAAAAGTGAAGTGTATAGCTGAGTTTATCTAAACAAGGTGTTTCTAACATGTCTATGACTTAACCTCTTACGGATGTGGTTATCAAGTTTGCAAAGGTGATTAAACTTTATGCTAAGATATACCAACATGAAGTGCGGCAAAAGAATAGTCTTATTTACGTTATTTGCAATGAATTTAGTGAATCAGCCAGCACCCGAAGTGACTATCGAGCAAAGGATTTTGAGCGGTAAAATCAGTAATGATGGGTTGTTTTTTGAATACGTTGGAATACCTTACGTGCTACTAACAGTAGCACAAAGTTAGTAATTTAAAGAGTTTTTAATCAATATCTAAATGGCACTTGTATTCATTCAGTCTCATAAGTACCTATAAGAAATCCTAATAAATTTTGTCAATATTACTCATGACAACATTATTTCGCAAAGATAAGACAAATTATGTAGGTCATGATAAGTTTGTAATATTTTTATCAGTCTGAGGTTAGCTTGAGGGCACTTAATATTATGTAAATTATTACCTGATATTACAACATAATTTAATTAATAACATGATAAGATAGCAGCTTTTGCCAGCGGTTCACCCATTTGAAAGACGAAAATTATCCCACGTTATCATACTTCCGCGCTGAAAAGTATTATATGTTCTGTTAAGTAGGTGCGTAGGAACAAGTGAAACAACTGACAGCTAGAAGCACACTGGTTTATTGTCTGGTAAGAGCAGTGCAGGGACGCAACCCACGCACACATACACAATGTTGACATACACATATATAACATTTCCTCCCCTTATTTGACCAACAATGTACCAAACTTGTGCCCAAATAACTAAATAAGTAAAGACCACAGTTACAGGAAAGGTCTGTAATCTACCCTGGGAATGTTTCTCAAAAGTCTGTCTGGATTCCTTGAAACTGGATCAGACACAATAGCTGCGTCTGCAGACGGTGGTGATTGCAGGTTTGCCTCATCAGTTTCCCTCCCCGCGGGACTCTGTCCCTGAAGGTTGACAGTCGATGGCTCGTTATGACAGCTGTTGAAGTCGTCAAAGTCATGCTGGTGTTGTGGCTGTTGTGAAACATTCCCTTTGTTACCTTTATATAATATTATTTGGTTCTTATGTTTTTTAGCATCACACGACGAACTCAAGTCTTGAATAAGGTAAAGTACTTTACCCAGTCTCCTTTTAATAATACCTCTGCACCAATGGTATTTAAAATTGTTTATGAACTTTTTGTACATTATATTATCCCCTGGTTTAAACACTTGTTTATTATATCGTCCACTTGATTTAATTTGCGAACACTGTTGACGATGAACATTATTAGTAGGGATTGTGAGTGAGGTCGCCGGCGTTTTCGGATTGAGTAAGTCTAAGCGTGACCTCAACTTGCGGCCAAACACTAGCTCAGCTGGTGAGAACCCCGTGACAGAATGGACTGAATTCCTATAGTCAAATAAGTATTTTAATATTTTTAACTTGCAATCACTTTTATTGCGCGAAGAGATAACACATGATTTAATGCCCTTTTTCACGATTTTGACGAAACTTTCCGCTTGCCCGTTACTTTCTGGATTGTAGGCTGGTGACGTCAAATGGTCGATGCCGTTTCTTGTACAAAAATTCTTAAACTCAAATGACGTAAACGCGGTCCCGTTGTCACTTACTATTGTATGTGGTAGGCCGTACTTCGACATAAAGTCGTATAGCTTTGCTACGACGGTTGTGGAAGTTGTTGACATAGTAACGTCGTACAATTCCACCCATTTTGTATGCGCGTCTACTACCACGAGAAATATTTGATTATTCAACGGCCCTAGAAAATCAATATGTATCCTATAGAATGGCATTGGCGGGTACCGCCACGGAGCAATCGGTGTTCGCGGCGGGGAGGGGCGCAACTGTTGACAGATGTCACACGAGTTGATCATTGTCTCCAACGCCGCGTCAACCCCTGGGAACCAAAATCGTGACCTAGCCTCAGCTTTGGTTTTCACAATGCCCAAATGCGAATTATGTAACTCGTGTAAAAGTTTTGAGCGCAACGTTTCTGGAAGAACTACCTTATGTCCTCTCATAAGACAACCATTTTCGTGTGACAGTTGTGTCCTACACAAATAATAGGGCTTAATACTTAAATCCGACAATAAATGTCTAGGCCAACCTTGATGAATGTATTTAATTACTTTCGTTAATGTGATATCCTTGACAGTTTCATTTCGCAATTCGTCCAGCGTCACTGGCATACTGCCTTCAACCACGAAGTTAACGTAAGTGGCCCGGTCGATAGGCGCCGCGGCTGCTGCGGCGTACGCGCCCGCGCCGCTGTCTTCCCGCTCCTCTGTCTGTGCCGGCTCGTGACGTAAACTCGCTCGTGACAAATAGTCTGCGTTGTTATCGGCACTCCGAACGTACTCGATCGTGTAATTATATGCGCTTAAAAACATTGCATATCTTTGAAGCCTGTTAGCCGTTACCTCTGGTATGCCCTTATAGGGACCAAAAATTGTAATCAAGGGTTTGTGGTCGGTACGTAATACAAATGGTTCGGATCTGCCATACAAATATTGATGAAAACGCCTTACCCCAAATATAATCGCTGTGGCTTCTTTCTGTATTTGCGAGTATCGTTTTTCGGCTGACGCGAGCGTGCGGGACGCGAATGATATGGGTCGTTCTAACATGTCATTACCTACTTGCGATAAAATAGCGCCTAACCCGTGTGGTGACGCATCTACTGTCAAAATGATTTTTGAATTTGGGTCAAAATGTGTTAACACTTGTGCTGACGTTAAGCATTGTTTTATTTCATTGAATGCATTCTGATGAATTGCTGTCCAATGCCACTTAACTCCTTTCTTTAATAGATCATACAAAGGACTGAGTATGCTTGATGCTTGAGGAACAAAATTCCGATAGTAGTTAACAAGTCCTAAAAATGATTGTAAAGTGTTAACATTAGTAGGTAGGGGAGCGTCAATAATTGCCTTTACTTTTGACGGATCTTTCTTTAGTCCGTTCTTGTTGATTACATACCCTAAATAACATATTTCGTCTTTAAAAAATTCACATTTGTCCTTTCGCAATGTTAGTCCCGCGTCCTGAAGTCTTTTGAGAACTATGTGTAGTTTTTCCATATGCAAATCTTTTGTTTTTGCTGTTATCAATACGTCATCTAACAGGCATAACACACCGTCCAATCCGGACAAAACAGTTTCCATTGCGCGTTGGAAAATAGACGGTGCGCTCGATAAGCCGAATACAAGGCGCGTGTATTTGAACAATCCCCGGTGAGTGTTAATACAGGTTATGTTTTGTGACTCATCATCGAGCAGAAATTGATTGTAGGCCATGGACAAATCAATTTTCGAGAACTGTTGGCCACCGTGTAATTTAGAAAATAATTCGTGAATGGTTGGCAAAGGATATTGTTCTATTATTAATTGCTTGTTAATGGTCACCGAATAATCCGCACATAATCTGACCGAACCATCTCGTTTGAGTACGGGCACTATAGGTGACGCATAGTCCGAATGTTTAACGGGTTTTAACACTCCTAGGTTTAGTAATCGTTCTATCTCCTTTTCGACTTTGTCGCGCAGGGCAAACGCAATGGGACGCGCTTTAAAAAATACCGGTATTGCATCATTTTTTAGTTTTAATTTTACGTTATAATTTTTGAAAGCGCCCAACTTGTCTGAAAATACTTCAGGGAACTGTATTTGCAACCGCTCAATTATGCTTTGACTATCATTAAGGAAATTTATTTGAGCTAATTTTAATTTGAATACTGATATGAAATCGCGCCCTAGTAGCGGTGGGCCGCCGTGACGTATAACGAACACATCAAGTGTGTGTGTGCGCTGCATATATGTTATTGCTAAACGCACATAACCTGCGCACTGCATTTGGTTACCCGTGTAACTATAAAATCTCTTGTGTGACGTACGTAATGGTATACTTGCAAATAACTTTTTATAAGTACCCTCAGATATGACTGTCACAGCTGAACCACTATCAATTTGAAATTTTAAATTTTGACCGTTTATTGTGACCGTTTCTGTCATAGGTTCCCCCCGAGCTGAACTAATGTTATAAAGCGACTTACCATCGTCGTCCTCGCTCACATCCCCCGATGACACGTAGTTCATTTGATTGCACATCCTACGCAAATGTCCTACTTTGTTGCACCTTTTACACTTATAAGTTGCGAACCGACATTGAGACGATTTGTGATTAGCCCGACCGCACACCGAACACTTTTCTTTCGCGGCACTATTGCTCGGGTTGGCACTATTTTGTCCTTTCGTGATCTTGAACACCTGTACTTGATCTGCTGATGTAGAAGCAGTAGCGGCAGCGCCCGCGCCCGCGCGCGCGCTTCTTGTGCTCTCTGCTAACTCCACCGCCTTCGCCAAGCTTAAGGTCTCCAAGTTCTGCGCAAACAGTTTCTCCCGTTCTGGACCCGCTACCATCCCCATCACAAATCGATCACGCAGCGCCTCCTCAACATTGCTGAATCCGCAATGTGCCGTCAGGCCTCGTAACCTTGCTGCCCATTGAGTATATGTCTCGCCCGGCTGCTGCGAAGCTGCATAAAAGTTGTACCGCTCACTGAACCCGCAACGTTTCGGAGTGAAGTGATTATCCAATAACTGCACTAGATCCTCATATGGCACCTCTTGCACGTCTTTGGGTAAGGCTAAGTCTGCTGCCAACTTGTAGGTTCCATCGTTGAGCGCGCTGAGTAGTATGGCTCGCCTCCTGGTTCCCGCCGCATCATTTTTCGCATCGATGTTATTAGCGATGAACCACTGCGTGATACGACCTTTGTAAGTCTTCCAATCATTAACATTATGATCGAAAGTCGTTAAAATTCCACAAAATGACTGTGCCATTTTTCAACTAGGAATACTTTTTTTTTTGGATTGTGGGTAAACTCGTCGCCACTGTTAAGTAGGTGCGTAGGAACAAGTGAAACAACTGACAGCTAGAAGCACACTGGTTTATTGTCTGGTAAGAGCAGTGCAGGGACGCAACCCACGCACACATACACAATGTTGACATACACATATATAACATGTTCTAATCCAGGCTATACCTACCAGCGTTCCAAATTTCATCAAAAGCTATTCTGCACTATGCATTGGGCAGCCAAATACATCACCTTTGTATTATGACTAGATTCTGCCAGCTGCTTTGCTCAGGCGAATGTCCGCAATTATGACAAGGGAACATACTCCCGGAATACAAGTATTCTATGCCCAAATCCAGTAATACAAATGCAGCAGCAAGGTGTACCCACGTACAAAGTAGGTATCAATAAAATCCATTCAACCGTTAAGACGTGGTAAAACACAGATAGTCAGACAGACAAAGTCACTTTTACGTTTATAATTCCTTTTTAATTTATATATACGGTCAATGATATAAGGCTGCTTGTACACGGTTCGAATATCTTGCGCCATTATTTTCTAATGATGCGAGCTTTATGCGTCACGTATATTCAAGTGGGCTTACTTAAAACACACACACATTGCATATAACATACACGTGTGTATTATAATTGACTTACTCACTTTATTTATCTAATCTATGAAAAGATATTTGTATCGAGATTTTTTCTTCTCTAGACGCTCCTATCACCACCGTCTTTGACTGAAGTATACAAAGCAGTGGATGAAATATATGTCAACAACTCTCATTGATTGGAATTTTTGGAACCGAGAACTGTCTGAAAATAAACGTATATGTGCCAGCACTAGCTCAAAAACCACTACCAGTATGGTTTATATTCATGGAGGAGCATATTGATTAGGCAATGGTGCAAAATTGACATACGCACCTAATTTTCTAGTCACACATGATGTGATTTTAGTTTCATTTAATTATAGACTTGAATCGCTAGGACTCCTTTGTTTAGGTATCAAAGAAGCGCCAGGTAAGCTGGAATAAAATATCATATTGCTGTTTTGAGATGGGTTAAGAAAAATATTGTAATTTACGATGAAGATTCTGATAATCTCACAGTTTTTGGACAAAGTGCTGGAGCCACATCCACGTCGTTGCTTCTAGCTAGTAATGCTACAGAACGGTTGTTTCATACAGTTATAGTACAAAGTGGTTCTTCTATGTCTAGTTGGGTAATTAACAGACAGCCATTATGGGTGGCCATTGGATGGCCATGGCCATATTAGACTAATAGCATAAGACTTAGGATACGATACTGAATATCCGAAGGAAATATTTGAAATATTTTTCAAATTGCCGTACAAAAAACTACTAAAAGCTAGACCTAAAAAGCGACTCGACCTGTATTTTGACACCCAATTATTGAATTATCAGTGCGTTGAACAAGATATTGAAGAAGAAGAGGCTGTCATAACAGATTACCCTTATACTATATTCAGCAAGAATCCTAAAAATATATCTGTTATTTATGAAATAACAAGTAGAGAAGGAATATTCTTAATACCTGACGATACCAAATAGTTTTTAGCAACAAGAAATGCAAGATACATATTTGCATCTTATCTACAGTTTCCTTAGACTGATACTCAGTGTCGATATCTTCACCTTTGGGCAGTTCCGACCACTGTCTGGTGAAGTCTGTGTCCGTGTACTCCCCGCCTGACCCCAGCCGAAGAGGCACCCGGTGGGTCAACAAGTCAGCAGATTGAGATGGGATGCTATCTTTCTTCGCATGCTATCATTGGCAGCCCACTTGGTTCTCTTCGGATGATCCATCATCATGCGCTGACGCCGTGACAGATGTGTTGCGTCGGGAGATGGAGTACTATATTCAATTCTCTGACGTAGGAATGTCTGACGTCGACTGACCATGGTTTGGAGCTGAGTAACTGCGCTGACGCGGTTAAACACATAGCTTACCAGGCAAGGGTCGATACTCGAACGCGCAAGGCAAATGATGTAAGTCAAAAGAAAAGAGCCTTTACTTCAACACGGCTCCCAAGTCTCGCAAAAAGGTGATGCGAAGAGAACGGTTTGAACACATTAGCAGAATCAGGCACGAACTTGCTTTATAGCGAACGGATAGCAAAGCGTTTTGGTCCCTGGGTAAGTCAGTTGAATCAAACTTCTGTCGCCCTCAGTACAACAACTGTTGAAACCTGATGGGACATTGCCGTAATCTGCTGAGGAAAAGGTAAACTTGTTTGCCTCCCTTTTTGCGGAATCTTCGCATATGAATCCTGATGGCGGCAAGCCTCCTCCTTCCTCCTCCTTTACGCAAAATGTTGGATAATGTACAGGCTGGATCTGGAGTTATTTATTATACGGACCTTGTGGAAACTAGAACAAATTTCCATGCTTTCAAGCGTTTTTGCTATAACTATTATTGGAATCAAATATAAAAGGTCACAATGTTAGGACCATTTATTATTAATGTTAATTTTTGTCCGTGGCGCTAGGCGACTGGGCTTATCCGAGTTGTAAAGGACCCTTTGTGCCATTGACCTGGTTTGTTCTGTCTCCTGCTTGATATGAAGGGAAATGGATATTTTGATTTTGTTTTCCTAGTGTCCTTTATTCTTTTCTGATAAATTTCGTTGCAATGAATTGAACTGTCTTGTATCCCACAAGACAGTTCAATACATTCTCCGGGACTTCGTCGAGCTTCATTGCCTCGGCGCTTTTCTGGTGGTCACCACTGTTGATTTTGGCTTTCAGGAGTTGCAGTGGTTGAGAAAAATGTGGTGAGATTGTCTCAACAAACAAGCCTCCTTCTTCCTCTGACGGATGTGTGACGATTATGTCGGACATTCGTATCCATCAAAAGGACGTCCGTAGGGTGCTGCGTAGCCTTGATGTGAAAAAAGTGGCCTCGACGGGATACCTGCAATTGTACTTAAAACCTGTGAATAGTGCCGAAGGCTTGAAGGCAAGCCAATGTACAGCCCGTGCCCAAGAAGACTGCCCGTCGAGCTGATACGGTCAACTACAGACCCACCTCTGTAACGTCCACTCTCTGAGAGTATGGAACGTGTGCTCAACAGTAAGCCCCTGGCATACCTAGAAGCGAACGACATCATCATCGCTTACCATCAGGTGAGATAGTGATCAAAAGTGAGCCTACCGTAAAATAAAAAACTTGCGCTTTCTTAACAGTATAAAATTTTCATATTATTGTACTTTCTTTTCAGAAAGCCTAAACTTACAGATGATTTACCACTGAAATGGGAACCAAGTAGCAAAGACAATATGAAATTCCTCCACATAGATTAAGAATTGAAAATAGAAACCATTCCTAATCCTGAAACTGATCTGTTATGAAAAAATATTTATGAAAAATATCGTTAGAAGAAAAACCTAAGTTAAACCTAATGATTTAAAATATAAGACGATTATGTATTTTTGAACCTATGACAAAATATATTTTTTATATTTCCTTTTTTTATAAAAAATCTAGTTATATTTAGTAATTGAAAGTGTGAGTGTTTCCTAAACCTTATTTCTAAATTATATATTTTTCTAGTAATGTTTCTTTATTTAAGTTAACGATCGGCCTAGTTTGTTTCTCTCCTTACACATGACCTCTGAAACTATATTATCAGTGATAGATAAAATTAGTAGTAGGGTTTCGGATCGTGCGCGTAACACCCGCTTAGAAACCTTTTAACTAACAAGCCATTATAAACTTTTGCTTAGTCAAAATAAGACACATCATTAGGGGAGACACGCTACGTCTAGTTACACTTTCATATTATTCTACAACCTCGTACCTACATTCGATAAGACTTTCTCCATAAACTTTACAAACATTAAAAGTTAAAAGCTAAACCTGGCACAAACCAAACTTTCTGTTTATTTTAAGGCTGAAAGTAGAACTATCAAATATGAAAAGTGGCAAAATAATAGTTTTATTTACATTATTCGCAATAAACTTGGTGGAGCAGCCAGCGCCCGAAGTGAGGATCGAACAAGGGGTTTTGAGCGGGAAAGTGAGCGCAGATGGGTCGTTTTTTGAGTACATTGGCATTCCTTATGCTTCTACTAATAGCAGCACGAGGTTCAAGGTAAGCTTTGATTGATTGTATATTGCAAGGTATTTTACTGGAAATTACCTGTTTGAAAAAGGTATATATAGTGCTAGATTTGTGTTAAGGTAGTGTCAAGATAAATAACTTAAACTTTGCGTTTCAGGCTCCATCGCCACCACCGTCATGGAATGGAGTATACAGAGCAGTTGATGAGAACTACCAGTGTCCACAAACTTCCATGTTTGGAGTCATTGGAACCGAAGATTGCTTAAAAATCAATATTTACGTTCCAGTTACAGACAAAAAACCATTACCAGTCATGGTTTATATTCACGGTGGAACTTACATTATTGGGAACGGAGGAAAAGTTTTATATGGACCTGATTTTCTCGTCAAACATGATGTTATTCTAGTCACTTTTAACTACAGACTTGGAGCTTTAGGATTTCTTTGTCTGGGTATTAAAGAAGCTCCAGGGAACGCTGGATTGAAGGACCAAATTGCTGCTTTGAGATGGGTTAAGAAAAACATTGCAGCGTTTGGCGGAGACTCCGAAAATGTTACAGTTTTTGGATTGAGTGCCGGTGCGACGTCTGTTTCTATGTTGATAGCAAGCGATGCTACCAAGGGTTTGTTTAAAAGAGCAATTTTACAGAGTGGTGTATCTACCTCTAGTTGGGCAGTCAACAGACAACCATTATTTACAGCCAGTCTTGTAGCAAAAGAACTTGGTTATGATACAAAAGATCCAAAGGCGATTTATGAGATATTTTCTAAGCTACAATATAAAGATCTGATCGCAGCTAGGCCGAAGAAACCTATAGGAAAATACTTTGACTTTCAGTTGATAAATTATCCGTGCGTTGAAAAAGTTATCGATGGCGAGGAGGCTGTCTTGACAGATTTACCTTTTAATTTATTTAGAAAAAAATCTTATAATATATCTGTGATATATGGCACGACGAGTAGAGAAGGAGCCATCTTGTTGCCGGAGCAGACGGAAGATACTTTAAGAGAAAGAGATTCTAAGTATATATTCGCACCGGATTTAAAATTTCCTACAGAAGATGAAGCTGCAAATCTTTCAACTGTTGTAAAGAAATATTACTTTGGACCAAAAAATATTAGTTTTAATGTTTCCAATGCTTTGCTGGATCTCAATACACATTTATATTTTGAAGTACCAACACTACTTGAATCTGAAATAGTTATCAATAGAACGAGTGCTCCTATCTATCATTATTATTTTAATTATTCTGGAGGAAGAAATTTTCTGAAATTCTATACGGGTTATATGAATAAGACGGGGGCTTGTCATGGCGATGAACTTATGTACTTATTCAAGGGAAGAGTTTGGCCATTTGCGATTAGCAAAAAAGATCAAACTATGATTAATTGGATGACTAAATTGTGGACAAATTTTGCTAGATATGGGTACGAATATAATTTAAAATTGTATTTTAGAAAAATTAAGAAAAATCTGATAAATAAATATGAATTTTATTTTGCAGGAATCCAACACCAACTACCAACGGTTTACCTGTAAGATGGGATCCGAGCACCAAAGATAATATGACATTCTTGTACATAGATGATGAATTGAAAATGGGACCTATGCCCAATCCGGAGCCCTACGGAATATGGAAAGATATCTACAGCAAATATCGTAAAACTAATAAAGCAAATGATTTTTAACCCCCGACGGAAAAAGAGGGGTGTTATAAGTTTCAGGTGTGTTGCTGTGTATCTGTGTATATGTGTATCTGTCTATGGCATCGTAGCGTCCAAACGGGTGAACCGATTTTGATTTATTTTGTTTGTTTGAATGGTGATTTTTTCGAGACTGTTTATTTATTTATTTATTTAAACTTCATGCACAAAGGTACAATGGCGGACTTAATGCCTTAGGCATTCTCTACCAGTCAACCAAGAGTGGTGCAGAGACAACATGGCAGGTGCATTGTTTAAAACGTGGCAGCTACAAATTTAACAAAAAAAATAAAAATAAATTGCTTAATATACACATACATACATATATTATATGATACATGCTTAGATAAATATATATATATATAATAAAGTAATGAAAATAAGTTATCGAGATGACCCTTCCCCCCGCTGATAATAATACTGCAATTTCCGCTTGAAAGCATACCGACTGGTGGCCGCCCTGATTTCGAAAGGAAGCGCGTTCCAAAGAAGAATAGACTGAATATACTGTTCTTAGCTATGTTTAAATAAAATCGGTTCAGCCGTTCCAAAATTATGGACGTTTCAATGTTTGAATCGGGGTGCTTACGCAAGATATCGTGTCATAATAACGTGTTCAATAAATTGCCGATCGAAGCGTATCTACTATGTACTAGATAAATTATGTAGCATGAAATAAAAATGTTCGAGTTTTTTAAATTTTTAAATTTTACTTGTAGACGATAAGTAGTTGCTTTATTGAAGGCAAGAAATATTATGTTTTTTTATGACATGGTAAAGTAAAAATTAATCAGTTTAACATTCATTAATTTTACTAAGTTACATTCGTTTTTGCTCTATGAATGTTACAGTCTGTCATTCTAGTTGAACGTGCCTATGCTCCATGCACTAATAAATTATTGCTACTAGAAATTTTATTTACGCTACAAGGAAAACCAATTATAGAAAAAGTAAAGGTAGAATTAGAAGCTTTACAATTAATTGCAATACCTAACTTCGAACAATGCCTTGCCTTGCATTCTTTTCTGAAGATCAGGGTAGTATAGTAAGGTTATTTTGAGTGTGTGTAAGGGACCGATGAATACAAGTCATATACATCTGTCCCTTACACACACTAAAAATATTTTTACTCTAAGAGCTTATGGTCACCCTCCTGTTCTCCTTTTTTTCTGAGTTTTATTTTATGTTGTGGAACGAAATATTCTACTGCGATAAAAATAATTTGATAACGCAATCAATAAAGGTTAGTTCTTATCATTCAGATACGAATACAATTTCTCAATATAAGTTTACAAAACATTCTCAGCTAACTAAGCATAAATGTATAAATTGTTTTGGTTACTTATTTTATATTAGATCCATAACATAAAATAAGTAACCAAAACATTTACATTTTTTGCAAAGGACCTATACTGAAATTAAATTAGATGTAGGAAGACCGAACCGACCTACTAATAAATGATTTGAGTAAATACTAACTTAATAGGATTTCTTACACCATAACAACCATAAAAATGTTTTCTAGACTGACAATAATTTTATTGTTTCAAAATATAATGCAAAACTCTGCATGATTGTTGCTTTAATAGTCTTACTAAATAGTTTAATATTTATTCAATTTTTGCAGGCACCACTACCTCCTCCAAAGTGAAAAGGTGTCTACAAAGCTGTCGACGAATTTTCTGTCGCGCTGTCTCGGAGTGGTTGGCACAGAAGATTGCCTTAAAATCAATGTGTATGTCCCAGCTCAGGCCAAAGGACCACTTCCCGTCATGGCCTATATTCATGGAGGAGATTTTATCTTGGGTAGTGTTGGAAAAATTATGGTGGGAGCAGATTTTGTAGTTAAGCAAGATGTCATATTAGTCTCATTTAACTACAGACTTGGGGCTCTAGGCTTTCTATGTTTAGAAATCAAAGAAGCGCCAGGCAATGCTGGCTTGAAGGATCAGGTATCTACTTTGTGCTGGCTTAAGAAAATCAGTTGCATTTAGTAGATAATGTGGCCATATTTGGAACTAGTGCTGGTGGAACGTCGGTATCATTGTTTGTTGCTAGTGATGCTAAACATGGTCTGTTTAAACGAGCAATCTTTCACAGTGGATCGTCATTGACAACTTGGTCTATAAATTACAATCCCGTATCAGTATGAGTAGCAAGTACAATTGTGAGCATGATAGGGTATGATACAAAAGAGCCTGAGAAGCTCTCCTCTGAAATATATTCGAAATTGCCATACAAGATTTTAGTACTAGGCACTGCACATATGCCTATAACACAGCTTACTCAAAACAAAGTTTTTCAACTACCATGCGTCGAAAAACCTTTCCTGGAGTAGAAGCAGTACTCACTGATCTGCCATATAATCTGATGACTACCAAATCTAAAAATATTTCATTAATGTACTCGTAAACGGACCGAGAAGGATTCGCTTGGTTTCGCTTTTAGCTATAAGGCCGCCCATTGTGTCACCCATTGTAATGTTTTCTTTGTCTATACTTTCTGTAACTTATATGGAGTACTAGTACATAATAAACAGTATTCTATTCTATTTTTTCATTGATGACGAAACAAAAGAAACACTTGACCAATGTAACAAACGCACTTTGTTGGGTGAACAATTAATATTCACATCTAAAAATGAAGAGATCCAAATGTCTCGGCAAGTAAAAGAGTATTATTTTGGAAAAAAAGCTATTAGTGAAGAAACTATTATGAAACTATCGGTGCTGTCTGCCATATAATTTGATGACTACCAAAACTAAAAATATTTCACTAATGTACTCTTGTACGGACCAAGAGGG
This sequence comes from Anorthoa munda, assembly GCA_945859665.1. NCBI lineage: Eukaryota > Metazoa > Arthropoda > Insecta > Lepidoptera > Noctuidae > Anorthoa > Anorthoa munda. Next base: position 1,509,678 of record OX243907.1, on the reverse strand, counting down.
ATTATTTTTCATTGATGGGGAAACAAAAAAATCACTTGAACAAAGCAACAAATGCTCTATTCTGGGTGAAGAATTGATATTTGCTTCAAAAACTGAAGAAGCCAAAAAATTTCAGAACGTAAAAGAGTATTATTTTGGATAAGAAGAAATCAGTGAAAAACCTATGCTGAAATTGTCACAGTTGTATACACATTTGTACTTTGAAGTGCCTATGGTTTTGGAAGCAGAAAAAATGGCTCGTACTATCGACGCTCCGGTCTATAGTTTCGATTTCACATATTCTGGCAAGAGTCAGTCAAATTCAGAACTAAATATTCTGATGAAATAGGAGCATACCATGGAGATGATCTGCTTTACATATTCAATAGCTTGGTGTGACCTTACAGAATAAATAAAAATGATCAACTGATGATATACAGATTGACAACAATGTTTATTTATTTATTTTTATTTATTTATTCATTTACACATACAATTATTTATACAGTTAGAACCCAAGGTAATAAAAGTAGTCATACAATGCGACACCCAGAGACGCCCCCCGAAAACTGATCACACACCTACTTGCGTCTATGATAGACCAGTCCCAAGTAACGGCTCCTTGTGCCGGCCCAATTTACATAGAGGACAACACACTAACGGTCACCCTCCGGAATTCCGCCAAAGAGCAGGAAAAAATGTCCAACCGTTGAGAGATGCTATTAATGATTGTAACCGCCCGACATACGGGTGCAAACTTTAATAGGTTTGTACGGGCTACCGGAGTTTTAAACAGACACTCCCTCGGCCCCAACCGTAGCCTACTGTTTGGAACGAGTAATCCCAACGAAGCCAAGATTTGCGAATTGTTTAGCATCCCACGAAACACCATAAAGACATATTTGACCAGAACATGATTGCGTCTTACTTCCAACTTATAGTACCCAACCATTCCTATTACAAAGAGAGTTGGGTACATAAGCGGGTAAAACGGGTAGACGCCAAATTGCCTCATATAGAGGTACCGTGTAAACTTGTTCTGCATTTTTTCCACCATCTGAGAATATTTAGTTTCATAAGGATTCCAGATGATAGCACTAGTTTCCAAGTTGCTTCGCACCAACGCATTATAAAGCGATTTCACTGCTGCCATGTTAGTGAATTCCCGAGTTTCTCACATGACAAACCCAAGATTTTTGAAGGCTTTTTTACACACTTGCACGAAATATTTTTTTTTTTTTTTTTCTTATCTTTAATCTTGCAATCAGTCCCTCTGACTATGAGCAGATGTGTTCAACGGCTATTATTCATGAGGAGATGTACCCCACTGGGAACATCCTCCATATTAGTATATTGGCTTAGTCAACGCCGCCGAGATCCAAGGTTCTGCGCCGTTTCAGGCGATTTAGACAGTCAGGTAATGTGGCTTGACAGCGAGCTGGTTAGGATGGTTGTCCAGTCTTGTTTTGTATTTGCCTGCAAATGTTTTCATCTCATCCGTCACTGTTGGCATGCTAAGGTATTTGTGTACTTGACTGTTTCTAATGAACCAGGGTGCATTGCTAATTTGTTTAAGGATGTAGTTCTGAGTTCTTTGAATAATATTTATGTTGGAATCACAGCAGGCTCCCCATAACTGAATCCCGTAGGTCCAGACTTGCACGACATGAGTTCGAAATGATAGATCTTCAGTAAAAATGACCCCAAGATCTCGCACTGACCCCACCCGCGGTATGACGTGATCGCCCATACTATATTCGTGACGTCGGGATACCACGGCCCGCGTGAAGGACATTATATTACACTTCGCCACATTGAAGTGTAACTTGCTCTCCACACTCCATGCCACCACCCGATCGATGTCACGCTGAAGTTTTTCACAGTGCGACTCGTTGGTTATCTGCATGAACAATTTCAGATCGTCAGCAAATAAAAGGCAGCCAGCGTCTTCAATGACCTCCGGGAGATCATTAACCATGATAATGAATTCCAAGGGTCCTAAATTCGTCCCCTGGCTTACCCCCGTAAGGGTGCAATACAGGTCTGACGTGTAGCCTGCGTATTCCACTTGCTTGCGGTTGCCCAAGTAGCTCGAAAAGAACTTTAAAAGGGCTGGGGTAAAACCAGCCCTCGCAAATTTACTTAAAAGAATATCATTGTCCACACTATCGAATGCCTTCCTAAAGTCAAAGTAAGCGACGTCTAGTTGGGCACCTGCCTCAGAGTCCAGTACTGTGGAGGCCTGGTTTAGGAAATACATTAAATTCGAATTCGTGCTGCGGCCCGCGCGGAAACCATGCTGTTCGTCGTTGAGCTGTGAGGCTACTTGCGAGTGGATAGATGAACACAACGCAGACTCAAAGATTTATGCAAATGGTGATAGTACATACTACAGGTCTATATCCACTAACGTCTGAGCTTGGGGCCCCTTTCGGTACCGGAATAACCCTGGTCAACGTCCAGCCTTCCGGATAAGAGCATTCCCGTAAAAAGCTATTGAACAGATGCATGAGCGGCCTGGCTAGTACACTCCTACAATCCCTAACAATAAACTGGGGCACCCCGTCTGGTCCAACCGAACGCTTGGGCTTGAGGCGCGTGAGTGCGGCACCCACCTCGCTGAAAGACAGCTGCCCCACGTGAACGCGGGTGCCGCGCTCGGGCCCTACCTGCCCGGCTGCAGCCGCATCCAGCCTCGGCGCCACCGCCCCATAAACCGAATGGAAGTAGTCCGCGAACGCCTGGGCACACTCATGCTCTGGCATCGGCCCACTATTATCACCTATCTTCAATTTGCTTCGTTTTGAACGCTTGCTCCCTATGAAACCCCAAGAAGACCTCGGTTCGTTTACAAATTGTTGCTCAATACGGTTTTGATAGTCTCGGTATGCGGTACTGATTATAACTTTGACAACAGAACGAAAGTAAGAAAAGTTAATATAATCACTGTCCGACCTAGTCTTCTTAAAAGATTTATGCCAAAAAGCCTTCTGTTGAATATGAGCAATTATGTCAGCAGTGAACCATTCTGGGTAGTGATAACGAGAGCAATCACGCTTAGAGCTCTTTCTTGGAGTGCTACCATCTAAAACCCTGTAAAATATGTCATAAAAAATGTTATATGCCATGTTGCTAAGTATGGGCACGTGGTCTCATTGCTAAGAAAGAAAAGGTTGCTTCAATTAAATCTCACTAGATGGCGCGACATGTACACACAATTCAATGGAATTGTGTGTAAAATTAACATTTTCTGGAATTTAACATAAAAATTGTATATTCTTGTTTAATCAACTCTTCTAAGTATAAAATTATGGCATATTGGGCTCTTAATCCACATTTCAAAGATTATTTGAACGGATCATTTAAAATTGATGCCAATAGAAGGCGCATTTTTAAATTTCTGAGGCATTCCACTCGATTGTTAAAATTTGCATTGTAACACGTTTTGGTGCAAAAAAACTGTAAAAACGTGCAAAAAAAATTATAAAATGAACCATCACTGTATGTAAAGAAAAAAAATTCACGAACCAAGGGTTTACTACCCTTTTACTTGCAAGTCGCTGCTAACACCATGTATTGCCGTGAAACGGGATCGAACGCGATTGATGTACTTACAAAAATAACAAGATTAATCAGATGAAAAACGCTAGTTACGTCGGCACGGTTTCTTTGTATGGGATGAGGCATCTGTATGCTAGTATTTTATTACCTGTGTTATGGGTGAGTTTCATGTTCACTAATATTAGGTAAAATTATGTCTTATCAATCCAATTCTATAGAACTAACGATACGAACAATTATGTACGATTATTAAATTTAAGCACTTAATGTGAAATTCTGTATGTTTCAATTACTAATTAGATTAAACTTGTCTGGATTACGATCTATGATACTTTTTACTTAGTGGTTAGATTTGTTCGGATTTGTGAAGCTGCGGGCACAAGCTAGTTTCATATAAAACCTACATAGAAATAATACCTACTTTTAAGCTACGAAAATTTTAAAATTCTTTAATAAATTACACATTTTGTTTCAGGAATCCTACCCCGAAGGATTTGCCAATGAGATAGGTTCCGCACAGCAAAGTTCAATTGAACTTCTTGCACGTAGGCGATGAACTAAAGATGGAGTCAGTTCCAAATCCTGATACATTTCAGCTCTGGAAAGATATACATGAGAAGCATAGAACGTTGAAGATTGATTAAGAAGATGCCAATCCAAGATTGCATTTTCTTTTTATATTCTTCGAAACTTTAATAAAATAATTATTGGAGATTAATCGATTATTAAATATTTTAAGTATACGGTAAAGGGTTCAAGTTCAAGTTTTTTTTTTAAATGTTTGATTTTAATATTTCAATGTAGATCTCTTTGATGTTAGTTATCAAAATTACACGCCATTAACGATTTTACCTTTTACACTCGATTAAATATAACTGTCCAGTAACAAGTAATGCACTAACAATTAATACTATGTATAAGTAGTACTAAAAAACAATTATGGAAAAGTTAAGGACATTAAAAGTTTAACAATTGAGTTTACTTCGTATTTTTTGCTATAAAACTTTTTTCTATTCTAGTTTACATAGATATATAAAATCACGCCTTTTTGCCATGAGTGTATGCAGAAACACGTTTTAAGAAAGATCGTGTCACGAAAAAATCATTCTTTAGTAAAAATCTATGTATATTTATTTAATAACCTATATCGATATATATTTGTATAATAATAGAAATGTTTTCATACAGTTATTCGTGAATACAATCTTCGCAGCACATATGTGTAAAATAATAGCAATTATTATTTAGTGAGGGTTCAACTGCAGGACAGTATATTCTTAGTACTCTTGTTCAAATTGTGCTACAACTTGGTGTAAATTTTTATAAAATAATGGTCTAGCACACACGGGGGTAAAGTAAAAATCGGAGCTGGCGTAAAAGAGCGTAAGTCTACAAATGTTTTTCGCTGTCAGCGATAGCGATGGTATAAATGCCAAAATGTTAGGGATTGATCACCTGACATTTTGATAATGTTTGATATTCAGCTACATTTTTGTCATTTTTCCAATTGCTATGACCACGCTTTCGTTGATTAAATGTCACTTGTCTTGGGCCTAAGAAGTACGTACAATTGCCATGTATTGCTGTTCCTGATAAAACAGTGGTGACCACCAGAAAAGCGCCGAGACTCAACGAATTCATGAGAATTTTTCAACTGTTTTAATTCCTACAGCGAAATTAATCTGCAAACTACAGTGAAATAGGTAAGAAAAAACAAGGATAGGTAAGAACGAGTATATCACGTTAAAAGTCTCATGGCATATTATGCGTACCTTTTAAATTAAAAAAAAAAACGAGCTGCATTTTTTATAGAATTTTAGTTCTTCACAAATCGCTAAAGGCTCGCTGCAAAGGCTAGTGGATCAGAAAAAGAATACCTAATAGAATTTGGGACTGGCCTTTGCCCAGCAATGGGACAGTGTAGAATTATTTAAAAAACAAAAATTTATGCTTTGAATCAGTTGATGGTCCTTATTCAAACCATCTCTAAATCCGCGTACTCTCAACAGTTTGTACCACAAACGCTAGTAGGATCGCAGTTCTGAACTACACTGTGTGTTATGAATATTGTAAGAGCGGACTGCGTCTGCGACACTCTTGTTTCCTGTCCCATTCTACAGTAACCCAAGATTGAGATTATTGTTAACTCCGATCTTATACTTAGTAGGTCTTTTGATCGTATCAATGATATTGTCATGAATCGATGTGTGGTTGCTGCTTGGTTATTGAAACAAATCTACTTTGCTTTGTGCCAGTCAGCACATATTGTATTTCATCCTGGGGAGGAATTCCGAAAACGGTAATTAAATCTATTGAGATCGCTCAACGCGCAATTCTGAAAGTCTTATCCCCACTACAGAGAAAGCTCTTCATGTGCTTACGGTTAGACAACTCCACCCACTCACAATAATTTTGAAGCAACATCAAGACTTAGCATACGACCCCAACCTTATACATAGGCGTAGGAAACAATTAGTGTGAACTCGTGAACATAAACCTGTAACTACTTTTGTTAGAAGATTTTTTGTTTTTTTGGGTCCCTAAGTCTATAATAAAATAAACTATATTCTGGATGTTTACCCGTTTAATAGGTTTCGTTGCAAAGACTGAGTGAAAAAGTACTTATTGACCTTAACTTATGATGACACAGAAAGATTATTTACCATACCAGAGTAAATAGGGTTGTTTTGCAATTTTTAATATTTTAATTACTCTATATATATACACTCAAACTCTCATACGCGCTAACTCCACATACATCATCACACGCACACACACATTCCAACATCACCTCTCATTACACTATTACTCACCATTCTCCTGCCAGCTAAATGGTTACTTCTGGATATTTGAAAAAATCACGGCAGTAGTAAATATAACGAAATTTAAAGGAAAACTATCACAGTTAAGCTTTACAAGTTTACGAATAATAGTCGACCAACTTATAAAATATACTTAGAAAAGTAAAAAAAATGTATATTGATGTATGGGCACACCAGTTTTCGAACGGCAAAGTTAATTTTGTTGCTTCGTTAGAGCAATGATCAGTGCTTTCATTGCTTACGAACGTTAGTAATGTTTCCTATTTATTTTGGTGAATTTAGCTGTTTATACGGAACTAACGGAACCCTCTGTGCAGGAGTCAGACTCGCAGTTGGTGGGTTTTTAGGGTTCCGAAGTCAACAATGAACCCTTATAGTTTCGCTCTGTCCGTCTGTCCGTCCGCAGTTTAGCTCAGAGAATCTAAGTACTCGAAAACTATAATTTGGCATGGATATACATATTAATAATTCCGACAATGTGGTATAATAAAATCATGAAAAAAAAACTATTTTTGTGGTTCCCTCCTATAGTTGTAAAATGGGGATGTTTTTTTTTTCTTGTCTATCCCATAGTGGGGGGTATTGTTGGATAGGCCATTTAAAAATATTATGGGTCTGTTAAAACCATTTTTCGAATCAGAGATCCGATTGCGGGAAATTAAGCTTTAAATTGCAAATTTATGTTAGAGTTATGTGTGTGTGTCCCCTGCCAGCGAAATGGTTGCTCTTGGCTATGTGAAAATATTTAAGACAGTAGTAAATATAACGAGATTAAAAGGAAATCTATCACGGATAACTAGTCTTTACAAGTTAACGAGTAATAGTCGACCAACTTATAAAATGTACTTGGAACACTAAAAATTTTGTACAAATACCATTGAAAAATTACTTAAATAACGTGGTTAGCTGTGTAAAATAGAGTAAATATATGCTTATGAACCATTTAAAAATATACAAAAATAATCTCATAACAGGCTTCACAAGTTTACGAGTAATAGTAGACCAACTTATAAAATGTACTTACACTGTAAAATGTTTTGTACAAATGCCATTAAAAATTACTTAAATAACGTTGTTAGCTGTGTAAAACAGATATTAAATATATGCTTATGAACCATGTAAAACATATAACACATATAAAATTAAAATCATAACATCCTTAATAATAATGATTTCCAAATTAATAATGTTTAAGCTCTAATAACGCATTGGAGTGGTCGGAGTCGTTGGCAGTACCGGTCCGTAGTCCATACGGCGCATGCTTGCGGGGGAGTCTATTTTGTGTTAGTGCAGAAGTATTTTCGACGTTTTGTAATCTAACGTCAAATTAAATTCGATTGCCAAGCAAATTACTTATTTTCTTCTGTCGATATCCAACTATAAAGTCAAGATTCGACCCGTCTACATCACTAATTGAGTAGCGTAAAACTTTCCAGAACTAAATAATGAATACTGCACATTAGAGGTGTACATACGATTTTTTTCAAATTCCGAAAGAGAAATAAACAAAGATCGTGCGTGCAATCTCTAAAATTTCATCAAAATCCTCCAATGAATGATGAAAAAAAAAAGAGATCCAGGAACGAACCATACCATTCCCCGTGGCTCTAAAGCGCGCTCGTATCGGCTCCTTTCGCAATTCGCACCTGCGGTGGTACTCAAATATTTTACTAACTTCAGTTGCGAAGTTGGATTTTATAACTCCTTCTTCAGTTACACGTTAGACCTTCTTTAGTTTAAGCCAAGAGTGAATAGATAACTTCTAGGCAAGCGTGCTTCACCATAGACCACATCATCGCTTACCATCAGGCGAGATAGTGGTTAAACGCGAGCATATAGATTAAAAAAAACATCATCCTATGTGGGCCCGTTTTTAAACGTTGTGTGCCGCTGAAACCATTTTAATGTTCATGTAACAACAACAAAACCCTCTTCTTAGGCCACATTATTATGCAACTTCGGAACCCTATTACTGCGCGTGGCCCAACACGCACTTGGCCGGTTTTTTATCCCATAGATTTAGCAACCAACTACAATACATAATAAAAGTGCCTAATTTATACAAATTATTAAAGTACGACATCCACGGCACGGGTAGTCACGTTTGCAGCACTTTTAAGTGACTCCTAGCAAGTATTTTGCACCACCTGCCAGCATAGCATCTGCACTATCACTGACATTACTTTCACTGGGCACTACACTTTCACTGGTTTAGAGGATCACAATGTCGCAACTTGAGGAGATTGTAGCTGCACAAAAAACCCTCGAAGACAGCTTCATCCGGAAGATGGGAGAGTTGGAGGCGCAGATCCGATGCGCGGGGCCTGCCAAGGATACTGTGGCGAGGATTGCCGAGGAGTTTCGCGCCTTCAGAGAGCTGGTCTTCGGCATGCTTAGCCTGCTCCGAGGACAGATAAGCGAGTGCGCCAGACAGGTTGACGTGATGGAGACCAGACATCGGCGGAAGGCGCTAATTTTCCAGGGCATACCAGAGGTTGATGGTGAAGTCAGCAGTACAGTCATCCTGGACATTATCAACAAGAAGCTGGCCCCTAAACCATTGGCTGCAACCTGCATAAAGTCTTGTCATAGACTCGGTGTAGCCAAAAAAGATCAATATAGACCAATCCTGGTGAAGTTTTCTACCTATGATGACAAATTGGCGGTCTGGAAAGCTAAGACAGGCTTAAAAGGTTCCTACATGTCAGTCAAGGAGTTCTTGACAAGAACACGGCAGAACATCTTTGGGAAGGCGCGGCTCCACGTCGGAATGAGATCTTCTTGGACTCAAGACGGTGTTATTGTGGTGAAGGCCCCCGACGGGAGCAAACATAAGATAACTTCAGTCAACGAATTGAGTCCACTACTGGCGAAGTATCCGAAGGTCCAGGGAGGCGATAACCTGCAAAACAAGACGCGTTAATGGTATTTATCTACTTATTTTCATTAATAATGTGTACACAATAGTCAGTAAGGTTTTACTTACCATAGCAATCTTGTCGTTATGTTATGATTTTATTTTGTTCTTATCTATCATTTTATTCACTTTTCTTATTATCACTTTGTTGCATAGTTCGTTTTGTTTTGCTAATGTAATGCGTAGTTTCCGCTTGGAGCTCTGTAATTTCTAGTATGCAAAATAACTTTACCGTGTTTACCCTCAAACTTTTTTTTTATATGCCTCAAATGTCAATCAGAATTAATATTATTTTATAACTACCGTCAATTATTATTGTTACCTGACTTTATTCGGATACGTTCATGATTGTTTGGCAAGGTGCGTTCCGAGTTCCATTATTATTGCATATTTAGCTTGTTTTATATCTGAATACACTTTCTATTTTCTATAAACTTTCATCGTTACCTTTTTACTTCCTCCAATGTTATTTTATGTAGTGTTTGTTACCTATTACAAATTATGATGTTAGCTGGCGGGTGGTGCAGAGATGCAAGCGCCAGCCTTTCTTGTAGTGTTTTTGTTTGTGTGACTTGTGTGTTATTTTGGTATATATTTTATTTATTTATTTACTTTCATATGATGTTATCTGACAATGAATCCTTTTATTCTGCCAACGCATCAACTGCCTCTTCCTCTGATGTTAGCTTAAACTCTCTTGCGGACACCCTTGGCGATCATTTGCGTCAAAGGTTCAGTCAAAATCCTGGCCGACTGTTTAACGTGTGTCACATTAACGCTCAAAGCATTCCGAGCCACCATAGCGAATTGGCCGATACTTTTGCCAATAACAATGTTCACGCCGTCCTGATTTCAGAGTCCTGGATCAAACCTGAACTTCCATCTGCCACCTACTCTCTTCCTGGTTTTGTTCTTCTTCGGAATGATCGGATTGGTAAGAGAGGGGGTGGTGTAGCAATTTACCTTCGTGATGATCTTCCATTTAAAATTCTTACCACTTCTGTTTCTAATGATTCTGCCGAGTTTCTTTTTCTAGAGGTTTGTGTCAAAGGAGCTAAAACCGTTTTAGGTGTTGTTTACTGCCCCCCTTCCCTTGATTATTTCACCGAAATTGAATCGGTACTTGAATCTTTGGGTTCAGAGTATGCACATCACATCATCATTGGAGATTTTAACACCAACCTCCTTGCTCACAACTCCCCTCGGTCCCGTAAACTCCTGCATATTGTCGAGTCAGCCAGTCTTCACGTATTGCCTCTCCAACCCACTCATCACAATTCAATCGGCGATGATAACTGGCTCGATCTTATCCTCACCTCTAATCCTTCCCTAGTTTCCTCGTATGGTCAACATGATGCCCCTGGTTTTTCCCATCACGACCTTATTTACCTGTCCTATGTCCTCAAACCTCCTAAACCTAAACCAACGTTCCAGTACAGGCGTGCCTTTGCAAGTATGGATAGTGAGCAACTACAAAAAGACGCTTCGAATATTGACTGGACACTCCTACAGGAAGCTGTTACAGTGGATGACAAAGTTTGTGTGTTCAACAGTGCTGTGACCAAACTGTATGGTACTCATGCTCCTATCAGGAGAGTCAAGTTGAAGCGTCCACCTGCTCCATGGATGAATAGGGGAATCCGGATGGCAATGCGACGGAGGGACCGCGCGTTTCGGGTATTTAAAAAGGATCGCTCGGAGGACAATTGGACCTTGTTCAAGTCAGCTAGGAATCGGTGTAATCAGATGATACGCAACGCTAAACGCCGCCATATTCTAAATAATATTTCTTCTTCTTCTTCTGGCGACATCTGGCAATTCCTTGGGACCCTAGGTATCGGCAAATCGCGGCATTCAGACCTTCCTAACAAAATTGACTTGGACGATCTAAACCACTTTTTCTCTACTGTGCCTATGCTAGATAGTCTAACCACACGCGAAACTATCGACTATCTTGATGGTCTGACGCGTCCTAATATTGCCCCCTTTGTCTTCACCCCAGTCGACCCAGAAGAGATCAAAAAAATTATCCTATCCATTAAATCCAAAGCTGTGGGCTGCGATAACATAAGTCATCATATGATCGTGTCGGCTTTGGATCAACTTCTTCCTGTAATCTCCCACATTGTTAACTTCTCTCTTTACGCCGGTGTTTTCCCTTCCTTGTGGCGTAATGCTCATGTTCGAGCCCTGCCTAAGATTTCCAATCCCACTCTTTCCAGTCACTTTCGCCCAATTTCAATCCTTCCTTTTCTTTCCAAAGTGCTCGAGGCCTGTGTTCATAAACAATTGTCTTACTTTATTCACCACAACTCCCTCATCAGCCCGTTTCAATCCGGTTTCAGGCCCGGGCACAGTACCGTGTCAGCTCTCCTTAAAGTGACTGACGATATAAGGCGAGGAATGGAGGACACTAAAGTTACTGTTATAGTGTTAATCGACTTCTCCAACGCCTTTAATACCGTCAATCGTGATATCCTTTTGTCTATCCTTTCTTATCGTAAGGTTTTTCACGAGGTACTGGAATGGTTTTCCTCTTATCTTCGGGGGCGTCAGCAGTCAGTTCGTACTGGAGACATCTCTTCTATGTGGTGTGACCTTGTAGCTGGCGTCCCTCAAGGCGGTATCTTATCTCCTCTTCTGTTCTCAATTTTTATAAATCTTATAACCACCGAGCTTCAGTGTGCGTTTCATCTCTACGCTGACGATTTACAGCTCTACTGTCAGGCGGGTGTTGACAGCTTATCGGATGCGATCGAGGGGCTAAACCGGGATCTAATTATGATTAAAGACTGGTCAGACCGATTCGGTGTGGCGGTTAACCCTGCAAAATGTCAGGCTATCATACTTGAGAGCCCCCATAGTTTGAGAAAGCTCGATAGCTTAACTGTTGCACCCATAATCTTCGACAACGTACCAATTCCGTTTAGCTCCGAGGATCTTGGTTTGCTCGTCGACACTTGCCTTGACTGGCGCAAACAGGTAACGAGTGTGAGCCAAAAGGTCACCGGAACGTTGCGTTCACTGTATCGGCTAAAAAATCTTCTCCCAGCTCACATAAAGGCCATGCTTGTACAGTCCCTAATCTTTCCCATAATTGACTATGGTGATGTGTGCTACTATGACCTGAATGCAGACCTACTCAATAAACTTGACCGCCTTCTAAATAACTGCATTCGATTTGTCTTCAACCTCCGTAAGTATGATCATGTATCCACTCATCGATCACTTTTAAAATGGTTACCCATTCGTCAGCGTAGAGCGCTGAGGGCCTTGACTACCCTGTTTTCTTTTATTGATAAACCTCCTCCTTCTTATCTGACTTCTCATGTTCAATTCCTTTGCTCTGTTCGCAGTAAAAATCTTCGTTCCACCAATAATCGTCTTCTTCAATGTCCCTATCACCACTCTGGGTTTATCCACTCGTCCTTCTTTGTCCAGGCTATCTCTCTTTGGAATACGCTCACTCAGAATATCAGGATGGCAACCAGTCGGTTCTCTTTTAAATTTAAGGCACGTGAGCACATTCGCAAGAAGTTTGCAGAATCATCACAGAATTGATTTGTTGGTTTCTGTTTCTCTATAATATTGTTTATGTATGTATGTATCTAAGTATATATTTATATACATTCTTTTTATTTATATTTTTCTCTATTTATTCTTTCATTTAGTTGCACCTGCCTTTTTTTTTATCTCTGCACCACCCTAAGGTCGACTGGTAGAAAATGCCTAAGGCATTAAGTCCGCATTTGTACTTGTGCATAAAGTTTTAATAAATAAATAAATATTCGGCAAAGAAAAAGTTTCGTTTAATGAATTCTAATTTATTACTTCATTTAAGTAGAAGAACATACCATCATGTTAGATATGATTTATTTTGTACTGAAGGTCCTTACAGAATTTGTAATCATTTCAGTATGTAAATAAAGCTTATAAATAATATTTTTCGCATAAACGTAATTTTAATTGCCTAGTAATACATTAACACGTTAAAACAACGGATCCCTAATTGATAACTCGTCTTATTTCATTAAACATTTCACAGTAACTCTTCTCAGAGAGCTTAACTAAACCCATCGTGGTGTAAAATTACACTCCAATTAGGTTTAACCACTGATATTTTAATTTGGTTACAAAAAAATAGGTCCCAGAGCACACGCCACGAATTTTAACAAGACATAACCCAGCCTTTATCTAGCTATGTTTTCATTATGCTCCCTCTGTAGGTACAATTGCAAAATTTTATAAGTATTTAAGCAATAAAATTAAATTTACGAGGCTCCTTAACAACGCCTGTGCGCTTAAAAAGATAACCCCGGGACGAGTAAAGGCGTTATTTATCGCAGCTTCGGACTTTCTATTCATAATATTGTGGTTTAATATTTATATTTTTGGCGTTTATTAAAATTTTATTTGTATTAACTTTTTAATTACTTTGCGTGAGATCGGGTCGTGCTCTTTGGACACTTTTGTTTTCTGTTTTTAGTTGTTAAAAGTTTCCGGGTACAGGATAATTTTTCTTGGACCTTTTTGTAGCATGAATAGCTTTTTAATTTTTATTCCATCTGTCTTTTATTTCACGAGAAAATAAAAACAATGGTTTCTAACAATTTTTAAATTTATTAAACTTAGCTTAATAATAAACTTTTCCCAATTAAAACATGCCATTAAAGTTCTTGAACATCAACAGATATTAAATAAAAAAAACAACCAACTGCAAGTCGGACTCTCACACCGAGGGTTCCGTACAAATAACTACATTCATCAAAATAGTTAGGTAATATTACTGAAGTTCATAAACAATGAATGCTCGCATGCTCTTACGAAAATGTAGAGATTAAAGGACAAAATTAATTTTGCCTTAGGATAACTGTAGTCCCCATACATCAGCATAAGTTCCGGTCAGTTTACCAACTCAGGTAAATTCCTTTTTTATTTTTTTTAGGTACAAATTTACGGATTTCACCTTTTTTCTTTATTACTATTACTTTAAGACATGCCTCATGATTCTCGGTCAACGAGAAGTACTCTATAGGTACTGATACCCTTGCGATCCGTCAAATTTGCGACATAAATGATTCACAGCTCAAAGGGATTGCAGCCTTGAGTATAAGATATATTTTTAACTTGATACATACACGCATTCCTGAGAAAAAGGTCTTGACACACGAATAGACAGACGGGCAGACAACGAAGTTATCCTATAAGGATTATTTTTTTCCTTCTCAGGAACGGAACCCTAAAAAACCGGCCAAGTGCGAATTGGCCTCGCGCATGAAAGTTTCTGTACCATTATCGCAAAAAACGGCAAAAAATTCACAATTTTTTTGTGTGGGGGCCCCCATACAAAAAATTTGTGAATTTTTTACACTTAAACATTAATTTTATTCTGTTTTTAGTATTTGTTGGTATAGCGGCATTATAAATACATCAGTTGTGAAAATTTCAACTGTCTAGCTATCAAGATTCATGAAATACAGCCTGGTGACAGACGGACAGTGGAGTCTTATTAATAGGGTCCCGTTTTTACCACACGGAACCCTAAAAACAGAAAATATAAAATTACACGTGATACTCACGTCACAATACCCTGTATCTGTGTAAAAATTACTCCATTATTAAGGAAATCCAGAGACAGATTTTCCGAAATCGAATCGAAATAATAGTGGCGTCGCTCGAAGCTATCTTGTATGTAAAATAATCCGGCGCTGCATTTGCCATTCATTGCGCTTTAGATAAAACACGCAGACATTTTTATTTTTCCATGTAAAATGTCCGTTTCAACACGCCACTTCGACACTACAAAATGAACCTTGAAACTTCAGTTTTAAAGTTTTAAATTCGTTGAGGACTTGATTTGAAAAAGATTGCAAGACAATTTCTCGATATTCAAAAGGGGGCGAGCAGACGGGACGCTTTTTACAATTGTTTAGTTTTGTAATATCGAGAATGTGATAGAATATTTATGGAAATATTGAGTGGCTTCATAAAATAGTATGATGAGAAAACCGTAGTTTTACAAAACTTTGGGTTTAATAACTTAGGTACATAAGAGAAAGAAGCAATATCGTTACAGTATATATTATGTTTGATATTATGATGGTCCTTACATACGCACATTTGTTTTAATTACGAAGTTTACTTATACTCTGGCAGAAACTTGTAGTGCCGACAAAACAATAATGATCTGAATTGCACATCACAAAAATTACTATCTATTGGAGACCAACAATGACAAATTTGGCGACGGAGACGTTTGGGAAAGGCCTATGTCCAACAAGGGATATCTTCCAGTCGAAATGATGCAAAGGATGATAAAGCTGATAAAAGACCACGTGATTAACCGGTTGCATGCCGTAATAAGCAAACCAATTAAATAGCCATTGTGTCTCGCGTGGATCCACAGTTTAGGCATAGAAGGGAAAGTTCCGTTCCGTTCCGCTCACAGTTCAAAGTTCATTTATGTTCTCACGGTATCCACCTAGAGTTCTTTATAATTTTGTGTCATGTTCTAGAAAGATCGAGCCTGCCACGACAAAAAAAACGCAAGCCTACACATACAAAGCGAAATGAATAACAAAAAGCGCTTGAAGCCCACAGCGATCGCGGAAGCGCGAACCAGCGCCGATAAACAACAGACAATCGCACTTATCACTTGCCGGCCATATCAGAGGCTTTGTCAGGTTGGTGAGGGGTATATCGAAGATTGTCGCAGTTGGCACCAATGTGCTGGTGGTGGGTCTAGAGTCAATGGCTTGGTTATGAGAGCTCTTTATTTAAATGAGGAGTGTGATTGAAGAAGTCTTTGTTTAGCAGTGCACTGTTGTAAGCTGGGAACGATTTTCAAAGTTTGTAAAAGTAAATATATGACAATTATATATTCCTTCTGGAATTCATGGTATTTAGTAGTTTGTGATATTTAAAAGAAAGCTTAAGATTTTGGCCAAAGTCTCATTGATTCGAACCGGGGGATCGCAATGGCGCATTATTTGATAATCGCAAAACATAGCCGTTGACGAAGAATGACCATGGCCCACCTTTCATCCTGTACCAAAGTTCTGTAACCTGTACATGTGGGGCCCCTTAGACTGATGCGAATGATGTTGCCGTAGCTGCATATTGGCCCAAACTTAACATTTAAAATTGTATATTTGCCATTGACATGCTGAGAAAAAGAACGAGAGTACGTAAATTCGAGTCCGACTCGTACTTAACTGGTTTTTGTAATACTAAGTATGTCGTCATATTGTACGATGCAAATCATTAGCTCGTTTAATTAACATAATTGCTAAATAAAACTGGACTGTTAATATTTTGCTCTTACAGTACAATTGTTCTCCTAAAGCTATGTTTCAATAGGGTATTCGCCACAAGAATACCTTATTCGAAAATTACAAAATTGATCATGATAAATTATTATTCACACGTATCTAGTTTTTTATGTAAATTTGCAATAGTAAGTAGCCCCAACTATCACATGATTGCGTAGATAGTTGCCTACTTATACCATGTCTATTTACTGCTTCAACTATTAAACTAACAAAAACTACTAGCACTACAAATAAATAAACAACAGGACATCTGGGGGGTGACCATAAGCTCTTAGAGTAAGGTTATTTTGTGTGTGTGTGTGTAAGGGACAGATGTATATGACTTGTATGTGACAGATGTCTGTCACTTACGCAATCAACCAACGCAAAAAACAACATCAACAACAAAATAACCTTATTCTAAGAGCTTATGGTCACCCCCTGTATTCATTATCAAAGTATTATTGTCTATACACTTTGTGATTACGCTCCCTGTCGTTCCCGGTTGTCCTCGGGTCTCCTCGGGCATCCTCGGCGTCCCCTGTCGGCTTTACAATTTTGTGCCACTAAACAACGCCATATTGTCTACCCTCATTTAAATTATTGGTTCGTATTTTGTCCTGAATTTGGATCTTGACTTGATTTGAGCTGTTAAATATGGAGGGGCCTGGGAAGATGCTAATTTTGGAAGAGAAGCTTTCGTTAATTTTGTTTCTGTTTTAAATTTTAATGTAGATAAGGAACAAATAATAAGAATAGAAACATTTGTAACATTTACTATATCCCTAACAGTAACAGTGGAGGATGATCAAAAAAAGGAATAGATAGTCTTGTAGAGACGAAAACACTTGTGAATAAATAGGTACGATTCTAAGCCGAGAGCCGGGGGAGTCGGTTAATAGAAACAGGTGTCTGTTTAATTGTACTCTCGATGGTAGACTCCACACCTTTTGAATGAATTAATAGATTATTCCACACGCAAGTAAATAGCTCGCGTACCATTCGAGGTGTTAATTATCTCGTGAACTAAAGCAATTTGAATAGAAGACGACGTCTAGTTTAGAAAATGAGTTCATTAAAATTGTGCCTGGAAAAATCTTTTGTGTAAACTGTAAGAAGTTTTAGGCTTTCATTTAGCTTTTTGGTTTCTTTAGCGTTGCTTCAAACACATAATAATATAATATCGGTACCTATTCTGAAAACAAATCTGGCAACAGAATAGTGTTGAAATTAAAAAATATACACTCGCATTGAAATTGTATATTGAGATATGTCGTTGTCGCAGCTTTTATGCTGAATGTTTTTCGAATAATTATTAGATTTTCATGAGAATATTATGTATTTTCTTTATCTAGACCTAAGCATAACCACCTTTGAATTATTCAGCAATAAATTCTGTCTATCCTCATTTACGTTTCTGCCAATAATTTCCTACAAAAAAAAAAAACATTTCGTTAAACTCCGATATAAAAACCGTTATTCATCTGTAAATTCATTTGTCGAACTTCTTCAAACTCATTACAGGTCGTCTTTACTTCGTAAATTTATTCAGCATCAATCAAACTTGCGACAGATGCAAACCGACTAAACGTTTCATTAGCAAATCCATATTTTTCCATCCAGGACTGGCCAGGTGCTCGCAGATCCACGTAATCACTACGGTGATGAGAAATGGCTTCGTCTCGAACGCTGCTGGATTCGATTGGAAATTGCTATCGGATGTTTAAGTAGCTGCAATTTGTCATGTGATCTGTCTGTCTTCATTTTCTTTGTGGAGATCGTTAGTGATATTTTTTTGAATTAGTTCTGTTTTAGGATTTAGGCTACAACAAATTTTACCTCTGGTTTTCCACTCAAGGCCCATCCTACAGACACCGTGTACTTTTTTTCAGAATAAAAAGTATCCTAGCACTTAGCAATAGTATAGCTTTATAACAGAGAAAGTATTTCGGAATCAGTTTAGTACTTCCAGAGTGTATCTAAACTACATAAATAAACTGATGCCATCATTTGCCAATACTACGCAACACCATACGATACGAACAAAATAAAACTTTCTGAAAGTAACCATTCTAAAGTTCCCTGAAAATCTTCTGTACTGCTGCATCACATAACTACCATAACTCAAGTCTTCCGCCGTCAACTCAAGATAATAATGCAAATGATTGTGAGTATAATTAGCCGCTCGCTACTAGCCTAATGACGTGTATTCCGAGTGCTCCTCAGAAAGCCCTGGCTTATGTAAATTATATTGTCATCTTCAAGAATAGGCATTAAACCGCGACGTGTACCTGGAGTGGTACAAGTTTTAACAGATTGGCGATTTTAATTCTTATATTTATAGGCCACTATGTTACCTGATCACAGAAAAAGCAAGGCGAAGTTTCTCTGAGTGATAGAAACCGTAAGAGATCTACAGGAGGTGGGCAGGGTAATGTACCCATGGACCAAGCAATATGGGATGGGACCAACAGGTTCTAAAGTGGTGACCGCTTACTGGAAGAATGCCCTGTTGTTAGAAGAGTAGCACAACGCCGGTCAATTGGATACTCGACATTCTAAATGTCAACCTCGGTCTGCAAGTTCTGATAAGTTATTGAGTTATTTATGCTTGTAACTACATATAACTCATTAAATGAATGACTGAATAAAGCTGTTCTTAACATAAACAATTTATTTTTATTTTATAGCTTAGCTCTTATAGCTTGCAGCATCCTTTGTACATGAAAATGCCATCTCATTTCGGAACTAGAATTATTCTTGTTTTGCTTACTACTTTACCATTCGTCTTTAGAGGTGTTATTTTAGTACTTATTGTTATACATATTTGATAGCGTGAAAGCTGAAAGGGGTGAATGGATGAAGGAAACATGCTGCCTTGTTCCTAAGTAATGTGGGACGAGGGTAGGATGGTGGTGATACAGGTCATATATATCGTCGGCGTTGGTTTAGAACTAATAACTACGATTTACGTCAAATTGACTTTTTAACATTTTCGTTACACCCAAAACATGTCGCATATTTTTGCCTGACAAACAAAATTCGTATTCCTGTCCTGTTCATAAATATAGGCTTTTCATGTTTCAAGTGGAAAAATAAATATGTCCAAAACTAACACTAAACCGTAGAAGAAAAAGTAAGTAACTCAATAAATAAATCCATAACTATAGATTCAAGTTGTTTAATTTTTCTTCGACTCTTAATGTTTTAATCAAATAAATCAAATTCAAGGAAAACCAAATAACTCGAGTTATTTGATTTTAAAATTGAAATTCTAATTTTACTTCAAATTATGAATAATTTCTCACGCAGTCTATCAAGTACGGCGTCATCCAGCATTCGGTTACGTTGGATGACCCGCACCTGGAGGCCTACTCCCGAAGCTCGAAGTTCGTAGTTTCGAGCTTAGTTACGGGCGTTTCCTACTCCCTAACACCTACGGACGGATGATTCGTACGGGGCCCGAACGAAGAATGAATGACAACACAATTTGACAGTTGTACCTACTCCCTAAGCGTTTTTATCCGTCGGAAAAATTTAACTTGACACTTGTTTTATCGGATCATTATGTCAGATATTACGACATGAAAATAGTTATCGTGCGGTCGACGGAAACTAAAATTCCAAGCGGTGCCTGCTTTTTTAATGCTCGAAGAAGCTCTACTGGAAGAGCAGAGGCAACGTCGATGACATTTACGCCAAAAAATCCTGTTGGAGAGTATTCCCAACGTTTAGTTCATATGGAACTATAGGCTCACTAGG
The DNA here is from genome assembly GCA_945859665.1 of Anorthoa munda. Taxonomy (NCBI): domain Eukaryota; kingdom Metazoa; phylum Arthropoda; class Insecta; order Lepidoptera; family Noctuidae; genus Anorthoa; species Anorthoa munda. The sequence continues at coordinate 1,489,327 of OX243907.1, read as the reverse complement.
GAATTATTCGAGGACTTGTGTGAGGACCTAATACCTCTTTTGGCTCGACACATAGGAACGACGAAGTGGTGTTGATCCAACAATGAAGGTAAGGATATATTAAAGATTCTGCAACATTGAGCTGTATTACCAAAGCATCACACCCATTTACTGTTGTTATTGTTTTATTTCAGACCACAGCTCTTAATTTTTTTGCCGGAGGGGTTACCAAGGTGCAGTGGGCCTCATTAATAAAATAATATATAAGGTTTCCACAGAATTTGGCTTGGAGGAACCTTATAAAAAGACAGTAAGTTTAAAAGCATGGACCATTTTTTTTAAATCTAAAAGCCATTTCAATAATGACTACCTATGCATTGAAGAGTGTTTATACCTATACCTACTTAAAGAGTACACTTAAATAAATTGTATCATGGATCACCCCATGTTCGGGAATGATCTAGATACTACGTAAAATGGTTGAAATAATACTCGGAAGTATATCAACGAAAAGCTTTTTATTAAGCAAAATATAACTAAGGTCATTAAACGGCGGAGAATCTTAACACCGCGATTTAACTTTAAAGGAATCCGGTACAGCGCCATCTATCGGCCAGAATCTTAACTAAATGTACATAACGTTTTGAACTACTGTAAACACCCCAATAGACAATAACATACAAAAACATGCCCGGTCTAATAAACAGCGTATATTTGCTATTTTAAAAGGCCGATTAAGATGCCTCTTAGCAGCAAGAGATCTGCTTAATACACCAGTCATAGTTGGTATTTGTCACAATTTATACTAGGTATAGCTATGTTTTTCTAATAATGCATTGAACGGGTGAACAGTATTTTTTTCATCTATTTAAGAGCATATTTAATTATTTTTTCTGGTAAAATTGTCATTGCCTGCTGTGTTTTACATAATATGTTTAATCAGGCGGACTTAGAAGCACCTTCCCTCAGCACGAAGATCTACAATTTGAGCGCAGTAGACAGGGAGAAGTGTCTACAAATATATTATCTGCCCATCAAGCTCTTCAGCAAGGGCAAAGAGCAAGAGCAATTGCTGGAAAGAAATAGATACTTACGCAGTCTCAAAAGAAAACTTTACAAATATAAATGCATTGGGTATGTGTATGACTAGATGTATGAATGTGAGTGAAGCAAAAGAAGTATGTAAGGATCGTAGCAGGTGGCATTCCGTAGTTTCTGCCTACCCCATGGAAAAATGGCGTGAGTTTATGTATGTATGTATTATTGATTTTTCACAATAAAAGCATTGTTTTCATTTCAATTTTTTATTTTTCCTTTCAAATCTGAATAAATTTAACAATTACAACACACTATGACTTATACAATAACTACAAAAATACAACTACAAAAGGCAAAAAAACGTTTCATTTCGTAATCAAAGTTGTTTTGATTTTGGCACTTGATTATTTGCCAAAATTAAGTGTTGATAGGAAAACAAACTTTATGGGTATGTGACTTTACCCTACTTTAAGTACGAAAATCGCCAAAATGTTGAAAGAAAAGAAAAATTATTTATTTGTGACCCGCAGAGGAGACACAAGATATAAGCAAAAAATTAAACAATAATAAAAATACAACCCCGTGCGTGACCAAAAAGGCTCCTATCTCAGCATGTGTAGCGACACCCAAAAAGGAAATAATGCTGCGCTGTTATTCTTATAATTTATATTGACACTTCAACATGGTTTTTCTTTTACTTATCAATCTTAAATTATTGCTAGGACCTTAATATCTCTTGTCTACTGAGACTCAAATACCTAATAATCTGAATAAAATTAACACTTAACACACTATAACAATCAAAACATATTATTCCATTTATTTATCAGTCTTAGATTATTGCTGTGAACATAGTTTTTCAAGAATAATCAGCTTGTCTTCATCGAGCATCTCATTTCTCCTAGTTTTGATTATAAGCCTTCGCACTTCCACCTTCGACAGGTGAAGCAGCATGGGTGGGTGTGATGGTGGCTGGCTCTCTTACTAGTGGACCCTGTACAACAAAAACTGAATATCATTGACGGATACAACAAAAATATATGATTTTGTGCCTGAAATTTATTAATATTTAGTAAAAAAAAATAGTCTACTACGATAAATATAAATTTTGTTAAGTATACCATTGGAAAAGCTGGTTGGACTCTTGACTAGGTAGCTCCATTTGGGAGCGGGTTGGTGCTACCAATGGACCTGTAGCACATGCTGACCGTCTGGCAGCTCCAGCAGCTTTCTTGGCCAAATATTTTTAACAGCCCACACCTAAAATTTGGATATTTTGTTAATTTGAATTGCATGAAAGGTATAATATTTAAAAACATTATACTCATAAGTACACCCACAGATAATAATCCAATCAGTAAATAATTAAAAATGCCTTTGCCAAAGCTGGGTTAGTGATGATTTTCACATATGTAATTGTGATTGTAACCCCTACTGACTGGGCTATAAGTATTTGCAGGATGAATGACTATGATTGTATGCACTTTACTGAGCACAAGACCTTAAAATCATATTAATATCGACGAGTAATGTTTAAACTCACCTTTTGCCACTGCTCCACAGAATTAGTGCAACTTTCCATTGAATTAAGGTGGTTGCACAGGTTTTCCCACAGCCGTTTTGAGCGAACTTATAAAGTCGACGAGGGCCTCAATTTGCGCGTAAATTGCTACAGCGGTTGGGCCATTATAATTAAATATTATTGAAAACTAAATTCTTCCAAGGTATTTATTATTTATTTCTTGACATTCCATTTGACAGTTTCCGTCATAAAGAAAAAAAAGCAAAGGTATTAACAGGATAATGTCGCTTTCCGGACAAAAATGGCAAAAGTAATGCATTGCTATATTTATAGACATAAAAATGTAAATTGTTAAAAATATGGTCATTTCCTAACGTAAAAATATTTTATTTTTTGTTTAGTAAGCTTGAAACCACAAACTAGGGAAACCGGTAATCGACCGATAAAATAGTGCAACTCTATCGTTCGTTCACGAATATTGTCTATGATCCCGTTCGAAGCTCAATTCCTCCCATACGCACAAAGCGTTTTGCTAATACTTTCGTTGTACGCACAGCTAAGGAGTGGAACTCCCTTCTGGAGTCTTTGTTCCCTGATAGCTACAACCTTGGGGTCTTTAAGTCAAGAGTGAATAGGTTTCTTCTAGGTAAGCGTGCTTCACCGTAGACCGCATCATCGCTTAACATCAGGCGAGATAGTGGTCAAACGCGAGCCTATAGATTATAAAAAAAAAAAAAACCCAAATCGTTAGGGGGTAGGGTTCTCTCCGAAGTTTCGGAATACTTTCGGACGGCCCGTAACTTCGTCGACGAAGATAGGTTGTAGACGCCCTGATCCGACAGACGTTGGGCCAACACGTTGATAGCTGGCTCAAGCAGTTGAAACAGAGAGAGCATCCGACTACGGTACGCAGTCAGGTTACTTCCCCTCTCCGTGTATTCCCGTTCATCCCACCGACTTCGTCCGTTCACCGAGTGCTCGATGGTTGTACGTTGATTTATTCTTTTAGGGCTTTGTGTGCAATAATTATTATCGCCTTATTTTATGGTCTCAACTACTTTCTTAAATCCGTGTCAATTTTTTAGGGTTCCGTACCCAAAGGGTAAAAACGGGACCCTATTACTAAGACTTCGCGATCCGTCTGTCTGTCTGTCTGTCTGTCTGTGTCTGTCTGTCTGTCTGTCTGTCTGTCTGTCCGTCTGTCTCCAGGCTGTATCTCATGAACCGTGATAGCTAGACAGTTGAAATTTTCACAGATGATGTATTTCTGTTGCCGCTATAACAACAAATACTAAAAACAGTATAAAGTAAATATTAAAGGGGGGCTCCCATACAACAAACGTGATATTTTTGCCGTTTTTTGCTCGATATTAATAACGGCTACAGGTAGACGCCTGAAATATTCACAGAATGTTTAGTGTAATATTTACTTCAAAAATAATAATTATTAAATTAAAATAAAATAAATTAAGGGGGGCTCCCATACAACAAACGTGATTTTTATGCAGTGTTTTGCGATAATGGTACGGAACCCTTCGTGTGCGAGTCCGACTCGCACTTGGCCGGTTTTTTATTATTGTTATTCTTTATGATGTTTTATGTTCTTCTTGATTTTGTAATATTTTGGGTATTTTTATTATGATTTTTTTATAGTTTATTATTTATTGACGCTATGGGTAAAATTAACGAGTTTACTGTCCTGATCACTTATATAATGTTTAACGCAAAAATGTGCGACTGTATACCTACGTAAGCAAGTTTGACTTTGTAATAATTAGGACGTTTCCTTTTTATAAAAAGAAACTGATTGAAGAAGTTGACTGATTTTTAATCATAATTTTTAGTTTTATGCAGAATTTTATTTTGTTTTAATGTTTCAGTGTATGTGTATTTTGATACCTAGGTACGTAAAGTTAATTCTGTGATTTTAACTGTGATTTTTATTCCTTAATAAATGACTGACAATTTTTTTTTGTTTTTTACATTTAAAACAACCAGTCTGAAATTATTTGGTGGGACCAAGAGGACTAAAAAAATAATTAATGAATTATTCCCGTTCATCCCATTAACAAAATTAGTGGCACGATCGGGAAAAAAAATAACCAATTCCCGTTCGTCCCACGAGGGCGTCGAAGTCGATGGGACGAACGGGAATACACGGATGGGACGAACGGGAATACACGCTCTGTCGTGAGCCCCAAGGATGCGTGCATGACGTTTTCGTTATATGAATGCGTTTATCGCATGCGCTGCACACTTCCACCGGGAGCGGGGACCCTGTCAGAGGTCGATGGGCCTCGAAGTCGCAGGTTGTCTGGCAGCCGGCGTCAATCCCCGTCGACGCGCAGGTGGTGGTGTCCCCCCCCCCGGTGGGTTCCCGCATTGTCGAGGCGGGGGGGCTCAGTAACCGTGGCTTGGTCACCCACGGTGAAGCGAAGAGGAACCCGAGGAGGGGCCGCTCGTCAGGGCTTTTGCCGATAAGCCGACGACGTAGCGGCCAACATGTAGGTTGCGGTGCTGCCTGGGCAACATCGCAACTGAGGCGGGCCGTGTTGTCGTATGGGGTCTCCCAAACTCATGCGATGTCGCAGCTGAGGGTTGGAGGCCGCGGCGGGAGAGGAGTGCCGGTATTGCGGTGCGCCGCTCTCCCTACCTTCCGCGGCCTGGACGGGGTCGCCACCGTCTGTTGGCGGACGCGGTGGGGTCGTAGGCGGAGAGAAGTATATATAATAGTTGGCTGGTATACTATGCTTACTTCCACAGTATTATGTCTTATGGCATTTTACTGTGGGGATCAGCAGCGGACGTTGACTCAATTTTCGTCTTACAAAAGAGGGCAATCCGCGCGATCTATAAAATGGGTCCTCGCAAGTCCCTCAGAGAAAAATATATACTGACTCTACCTTCACTTTATATTTTGGAATGTATTTTGCACGTACGCAAAAATCGAGGGCTTTTCAAAACTAGAAGCGACTTCCATAATTTAAATACACGCAGCAAGCACGAAATTGTAATACCCAAAATCAGATTAACGAAAACTAGCAAGTCTTTTCTTATAAACAGTATACGCTTCTATAACAAGTTGCCAAAGTCAGTTATAGAACTGACCGATGGAAAGTTTAAAAACTTCATCAAACGTGTCCTTATTAAAAAAGTATATTATAAAATCAAGGACTACGTTGAAGATAAAAATTTTAGCTCCTTCTGCGCATGCGGCTTCCCTGGTAACTCATAAACGGTACAAATATGTGGATGTCTCTAACTATTCTCAATCTCATTTTTCTTTTTTTTTCTCTTCTTTTTATTGGACTTTATACAATGGTTTTCAATCATCTTAATAACCCTTTGCTAAGAATAGTTATAGCACTGATAACTACATTTGTGCCACATGTTTAATTTAGTCTTGTTATACATTTATTTTTATTTTTTTACCTTTGCATAGATGCTTATACCGATTGTTTTGTGAATGTGAACATTATAGGCCTTCTAGATTCCTAGATGCTTGATAACATTTGATAACTTTATATCTCGTTTTACTTTTTATTTTTAGTTTCTAACGTTTTATTGTCGGGCCTACGTTGTCCTCCCATATTTAAGTAATGCTGTAACATGGAAATTTTGTAAAAACAAACCATATTTTTAAAAGAGTAACCATGGAGTTTCTTGCCGGTTCTTCTCCATAGGAATCGAACAACCCGAACCGTGCGCCTTTTGTCGACGTTTTATAAGTGCCCATGTAGGCCTACGTAAAATAAAAAAAATTGTTTTAGATTTTTGAAGTATTCCCAAAATACAAGCACAGGCTTAGCTTGGGAATCAGTAGCAGTAATTTTTGTGTTATACACTAATACGAAGCATATTTTAGTTTAAGATAAGATAGATAAGTGTATTAGCCGGCGACAATAAAGAACTCTTTTTTTTTTTGTATATTATTGTTATTATTATTTCGTATAAATTAAAAAACAGAATATATCTGCCAGAGAATAAATTGTATCCCAAATAGAGGAACAGGAAGCAAGAAAATTTAGTGTAGAAATAAAACCGAAACAGCAAGGAGTTATTAAAGTATATTTTTTTGTCTACAATCCAAAGATAATAACCGAAGTTAAAATTTAGCTTCATGTACATAAACTTGGACGTTCTTTTAGTTCGCTAAACGTTGTTCTATTGTTTGGTTTACTTTTAATTTATTCTTTCAAACTCGTTGTTTTGTCATCCTTTATATTCTTAGAAGTTGGCGAAATAGGTAAATTAAAAAGGGAACTTGCTTCGAGATTTTTGACTGCTAAAAATACCGCTGTATCGGTAGTCACTGGTTTCAGTTTAATTTAGTAATCAGCATTTTATATGAATGGTCATGTGGTTGCCAAGACATTTTATTTATAGAATACAAACGAGTTTCATTTAGGTGCTGGTAAGGAATAAAAGATCAGCCAGAAAAGACAAAAGATGGGTAAAATAAAATGATTAATGAACGGACAATCCAACCATTTTGCGGAAGGCACACAGTCCATCAATTATTTAGTAATACTCTTTCGTCCAGTAGACTTTTATACCCATTATACCAAGGACAAACCTCTTTACACCTTACATCACCGTATTCATAATCACAATAATGTTAGCGCCCCACTTAAGCGAGCTCAACGCAGGGCACAGTTAACAAAGCTATCGGTCTCACTAAGCGCACCCTAATAATCTTCATAAGCCAGGGTATCCTCGTGACTCTGGTGTCCTGGTACCTTACCATGGCAATTATATAAATGGTTTGTTGTGTGAATGAGAATTATATTGTTGTTGTTAATAAATAATTGTAAAATTGTTTTGGTTTGTGTTTTCTGAGAGAATATTTGGCCCAGTTTTTGTATTCCAATTTTAAAACTGACAAATATTGACTGGCAGTAATTATCTCAGGGAACGAAATCTTATTTTCTAATCCAGGACATTGACTTTTCGTGTACTAAGTTTCATCCCAATCCTTTCAGCAGGTAGACGTGAAAACTGAAAAGGTAACAGACAGACAGAAAGATTTACTTTCACATTTCTAATATTGGTATGGATTATATATACGTAAAACCTATATCTTAGGGTTTATTTCATACGTTAAAACAACTAGAAGTAAACTTACCTATTTTCCCATGGAAAAAACCCGGTTCATAATATTCGCACTACTTTCCATGTTAAACACATTCATCATAAGTAATAATAAAACGACAACAGTTACGCAATTACCTCACGACCCTCGTCAACAGCCTGCAACCCTTTGCAGTTCCCACTAAAAGTGTGGGCTATATATCGTTTACTTGTAACGCGGTAATTATTCCCCCGTTTAAGTGGGCGCGCGTATAAGCTGGTATAAGCCGGGCGCTATGTGACTTCAAACACGAATTAACAGTAATTGTTTAAGCGGTTGCAGTTGTTGTTGTGTTGTAATGCTGTTAGTTTGCTGTAAAACAGCGTTTATTGTTTTACTGTTATTTCATTGCAACTGCCTGTGTTTGACATTGTGATATAAGCGTGTTGATTAATATTCTTGCATTTTTCGTATAGAAAGAGACTTTTGCCCTACAGCGAGATAGTTATTGGATGGTGATACATACATACGAATACATCAACTCATGCCTTTTCCCATGAGGAGCGGAAACTATAAAACACCTCCTGCTTCGATTCTTACACACACCTTTTACTTCAAGTACGTTCATACATCTAATCATACAATCACGCCGGTTATGAGTACTGCGCACCTGGCCGCCCTGAAGGATATCACCAATAAGCTAGTGATATTATTGTTCTTTACTTTACTTTATTCCTTTGAAAAAAAACGTCTCAAATATCCACTCTCTTTTATAAGTTGCTTCGCGTTCAGTTCTTTATCAAGTAATCTCAGTAATGACGTCAGGATTTTTCTTAGGGTGCTATGTCCATCTGTTTCTATAAGTCCTTTATAACTATCATTGTCTTTGTTTCACTAATTCCTTGACTTATTATCTGCTTCAGAAAGTCTATTTAGTTAACCAATGTACCTAATATAATGCAAAGAGGACAATTAACTTCGGTGCAAGTTTTTGACAAGTTTTCTCTATTCAGAGTTTTGATAAATTGGTATTTAACTGCGTTTAGCAAACAATTGCAAAATGGAAAAAAACACAAAGATATCACAATTTATTTTTGTTATCAAATATTTTATCCATTATTGTTAGGTATAGGATATATAGTATTTTAATCCCACGTAAGCCGCCTGGTTACATTGCGTCAGGTGAGCCACCAATTAAATGTAATTGGTGTGGTCGCCATAACAAATGTATTAGCACTGAAGCTCATCATGTCGCATTAATTGTGTCATAGAGCTTATTTGTAATTTTGTTTGGTAAACTATATTGTCATCGTGTGACATTGCAAACCATTTAGCCATTTCATGTTTTCATCATTTTAACAGGGGATTTTTTTTGCCATTTTTTCATGTACATATGTGTAAAAATAATTACTGCACAATATATTGTTATGATTTAAAATGGATGCAATCAGACGGACTTACACATTGTACTATAGTTATGATTGCCAGGTTGTTATTAGTATTGGTCGCGAAAGAGGAAAAAAGACGTCTTCATTTAATAACTTGCATTGTTCAAACATAGTACATACCTGTACGTACCTGTTGCAAAATATCTCCTCTTTTAATTCAATTCAACTACTAAAAGAGCACTATGATTATCTAATATAACCATACATTCTAACACCTGTCTTCATACAAAAATAATAACAAAATAATGCTCTCGGCAGGATCCTTACAATTTTATTACCACTCCAAACTAGCATTCCAGCAGAAGCAGTGAAAAGCTAGTGGAACATAAAATTACAACTAGCCGTCTAATTAGCAACCCGCCTAATAACGGAATCCACTGAATAATTATGAAAGGAGAAATTCTACGGAAAGCTGAAGCCTCGCGTCAAAAGAGCAATATAGCAGACCACAAACACGTGGTTAGGCGAGGCCTTGCGCGGCCTTTTTTGAGCGAAGGTACGCGGTATAGATTAGTTCAAAGGCCCACTTGTGGAAATGCGTAATAGCATCAGGAATAATCAAGACTTTTTTAAAGATCTGAGTGATCTGATTGGCCATTTCGGTGCTTACCAAATAGACCTCTTTAAACTATTTCTTTTATAAATCTTGCTCTCTTTAAATGATTATCAAATACCATGAAATTCTGCTAGATACTTAATTGACAAAATGTTTACCTATCTGATCCATCACAGCCTTCATAATAAACTGCTGGTTTCAGAACTTTTTGTATCAATGGTGTCTCTTTATAAGAGTTTACAGAAGAATGTTTTTAGGAATGAACCTTCTTCTCTTTTTTTTTGTTGTAGTTGTATAAGACTGGTGCTATACCGTGGTTTTGTTCGTGCAGATTTTGGTTTTAAGGATTTAAACGTATATTCTTTATTTGGGTTTTGGGTTTAATATTACTTAGTTACAAAATTATAAATAACACCTATTCTTTTCAAATAAATGATTTGATTTGATTTTTTTTATGTTCAATTTATTTTCTTTGCCGACTACGCAACTTAACTTTCTCGAATTCTTTCTTCTTTTCAGTAAAAATCTTCCGTATAAAGTTGAAAAACTTTCCCAAAGATTTTTCATAATAAAAACACAATGTCGAAGCTAAAATATTACTCCACGTAGATATGCAACGTTACTTACCTATTAAATGCATTAAGCTTTTAACACATGTCTAATTCAGGGACCGTGTACACAGGCCTTTAGGGCAACAGTAATTAAAATTAAGCTCTATGTTGTCAATTTTAAAGTTGTTTTTAGTTTGTCCGAAATTTTCAGATGGGATCATTTCGAAGTTTTTCATGGGAGAGCTAGAGTGTTGGTACAGGCGTGAAGTTGGGTCGTCTCATTTATTATTGAGCGGATACTCTCGGGGAGTCGGCAAAGGTAAAGTTTGTCACCCAGCGAGCTCATAGTATAGTAATGACGCTGCACTTTGTAAACAAGGGAGAACGCTGTTCAGCTGCTTATTGCGCTTCATCATCAGCCTTTTGATGTTCCCACTGCTGGAACACAGGTAGGAGACCTGTGTTCCTCTATGAGATGGAATGGGCCATAATCCATACGTGGGCTGTAGGATGTCACATGTCTTTGAATTTGTTCCTAGGACATGCCGGTTTCCTCACGATGTTTTCCTTCACCGTTTTGAGAGCAGTGGTGATGAAATAATTTACACTAAGTAAAGAGCCTGCCACCACTGCTCTGTCAGCGCTATCTATTGCGCTTAAGCAAACTTTAAATTCAAATATGTGATACTTCCACCACCAACTGTTTTATTATTTTGTCTAAATTTTCCTTACAAATAATAACATTCGATCTGCCTAGCCTTTTCCTAACAATGTTGCAATTGGTTTCCAGTCTAGCCGGATGCATCTGAGTACCAGTGTGTTTTATAGAGCGACTGCCTATCTGACCTCCACAACCCAGTAACTGGGTAATACAATCCCCCTTTGCCAAGACTGCAGTCGGATTTGCTGGCTTCTGACTATCTGGAAGGACTAACGACTCCTCAAGGTGTACAAATATGTGAAAGTAACTATGTCCGTCTGTTTGGCTATTTGCTTGTCTGTCTGTCTGTTACCTTTTCACGCTTAAACCATTGAACCGATTTAGATGAAATTTGGTTTGGAGATAGTTTGAGACCCTGGGATAGGATATTTTTATCCCGTTAATGCGTTTCTTTGGGATGATAAAACGCATTTTACGCGGGTGAAGCCGAGGCAAAAGCTAGTGACAGAATGAAATATTAGCTCTACACAAAACAATTCTTCGTCAAAAGATTACCTGAAAGAATCTAAGAAATACTGGTACATTTAGAAAAAGTTTGACGAATAGCTGCCACGTCAAGCAGGCGAGAAGGCGAGCAGCACTCAGTCGATTAAATGCCAAGCGCTTGCGACTATAACTGTATCGATGGATGGATGTTTTGAAGCATGACAAAGATACAACCCGATCTGGATTGAGGATATTTAAATAGTGAAGGATCTGAAACATTCAATAGTTTTACTTATATAGATGCATAACATAACATTGACCAGTTTTGCTTTGTTTGTGATAGATTTTTAGAGCTTTGCATGCCTCATCAATAGACGACGTTTTATTTATGTCAGAATAATAATTGTTATTAATACCACAGAGTTCAGTTCCTACATTGAAAACATTCTGACATCCTAATCTATATTACACTTTCTATCACAATCCAAAGGATTTTGAAATTAATTCCTAATCTATATTGGTTTGTACCTTCGTCAAAAAAATTAATTAACTTAAATTTCTGAATGAAAGACAATGTCATAAACTGTGTGTTTCGTAATTACCACCAGAATTTTCTAAGATTTGAATTTTAAAATAATCCCATGGCAGATACTGAATACATCCTGCTCGTAGGTCAACATTTTTACTTACAAGGTAAAAGCGATAATTCGCATTACATCGTAGCAAGTTGTAATGCAAAAGTGTCGCTGAATCTGTATCACAATCCTAACCCGTCCTACATCGACTGTATCGGTATTTGTTACTTGTTCGGTCATTTACATCTCTTTATGTTCCTCGGTTGCTAAATAACTTGCCGATTGTCGTAACCGACGCGGTTCGTGCCCGTTCGGTAACCATTCGGTAGCCTTCGGGAACCCTTTCGGCTTTATTTTAATTCAAGACTTTGTTAATTCTGCTTTTGATTATGATGTAAAAGTTTATCCTATGTTTTAAATTCTAAGAAGATGTGCCAGTTTCATATTGAATTTATAAATGTTGTTTGAGAATGAGAGTAGACTCAAGTTATTATGTCTAAAAATTAAGAAATTAAAAAGGCAAGATTCTGCTGTAGTCATCCATCGTGCTGAATTATTGTAAGACATTTCTTCCACACTAATGATGCTACTCACGGGTTTCTCGGGGGTAGGCACAAACTACCGTATCGTACCGGAGCCGTACCATGACGTGTTATAACTATCAAGGTGCGACTGTGAAAAAAGGACAGATATACTCAAGTCACATACATCTGTCCCTTACGCATAATGGAAATAACCTTGTTCTAAGAGCATAGGGTAACCCCCCCTTAACTCTACCTACTGCGATCCTTAGATTAGGTACTAGTTTTTATTTTTTATTATAGTTAGGCTTGCTCTCTTATAATTCTAGAGGTCTAATTAACTACCTAATAAATTGCCCTACTATAACAGATTGAGTCTAAGAGTAAAACATCGTATAGCAACTTAACTACCAGGCAAGCAGGCGGGCTAGGACGCCAGAAGTAACCAAGTCACGAAATCCCGATCAACAAAACTACGAGTTTCGTCTACCAATACATTGGTCAGAAGCCGCTGTAAATATCTCAATGTGGCAATGGATTGGACTGGCTCAACATCGTAAAAGATGGCGAAAAACAGCTGCGAAGATTCAGTCCTGAAGTAAAGAGTATAAATGGGTACGCATTTGAGACATGTCGAAAACAAAAAGATATTAATTATATGTTCGTAACAATCCCACAGTTATCTATAGGTCAGGCGAGGGTTTACCTCGCCTGACCTATAGATTATCTCAACATAACAATGAAATATACATAACAATTAAAACACGGCTACTTTCTGGCCAGACAGCTATAAAAAACCTATAACAAGTTGAACGACAGAGCAATCCCAACTCGTCAGGGTCGTCAATCAGCAGATTCAACAAAAACAACCGAACACCGAACAATGCGAAAGCGAAAATACAAATTGTGGGATTTGTTTCGTCATCCCTACTGATTTGTTAAACAACTAAACGCAAAAGTTGGTGCGATCACCATTAAGGGTACAGAGTACAAAATTTCCCATCAGTAATAATCTGCAAAATGCAAACTACAAAAAAATTGTTCGAGAATTTGCTAGTCTGTGACTCTAATGAGTAGCTTCGATTCAGCTTGGGAGTAGGGTCGGGAATAATTTCCATTCCATGATTGGAACACACAGGCGACACCTGAGACGGCGTTTGTCAAACTGACAGTCGCTCCCCTCTTTTTGTATAAACATCAAATATGTAACGAATTATTCATTGCGGTTCGCTCGGCTGTGTGAGTTTTATTACAGTCTCCATTGCGAACGTTTGGACTAGCGTTTCTCGTTTAGTTAGACAGGGAGCTAGTTTGAACGCCGTCTGTCCGCTTAAGCGATGTTTTGTAATTGTCTACGTTTCTTCTTAAGAAATTGCCTGCTGTTTAAGCTTATAACATTTTTCTGCCACACTCAGAAAGATTCATTAAATTAGTCCTAATGTGTACTTAACTAAGTATCATTAAATCCGTTAATTAACGATACATTCCAGAGACATAATTTAAGGGTTCATTAGTTAATGACAATTTTAAGTATCCGTAGGGTTATGTATACACATTGAAAGCATGGAAACAAGTAACATAAATGAAAATAAGTTATTTTACTGATCGTTTTTAATAAAAGACAAAGCGATACAGCTGTTTTCATATAAATAAAGCAACTGGACCCGTTTTACCCGACTGCCGAAGGAGGGTAATGTGTTTATCAGTCTATGCATATATGTATGTTTGTTCCTATGTGGCGTTCTAGAGACCAAACGCGTTGGTCGATTTTGATCGTTCTTACGTCAATCGATTCGTCTTAACCCTGCGAGTGTTACTGGCTACATGAAAATAGGTAAATGGCCGATGTTCGGCGCCATATTGTAGGGGACCAAATTTTGTTTCTTCCAATCCCGTCGTGTGGGATATCAAAATAAAGGGTTTTAAGAGGTGGTTTAAAAAATATATATCACTTATATGTTTAAATGTACCTAAATCGAAAAAAACAATAACTAAAAAGATGTAAATAAAAAAACGTTAATTCAATAAATCATAAAATCCGACTGGTTTTGGTCTGCCAGCTCGCGAATATGTATCCTCCGACTGCACAGTATGATTTTCTCCTTGTTTACATCTTTTTAGTTTGCTTTTCAAGCAGTCGGGTTTTTGGATTTTTTGTTTTTCTGGTATCATTTATAGCTAACTGTCAATGTTATAAAGTGTCAAGGTTATAAAATGTTTCACCCGGCAAAAATAAAATTTCGTGTTGTAAATTTTAATTACATATTTATCATAATATATTATTAGAAATCTATTGTTTCTTTTTGTGGGTTAAAATAATAGTATTATAATTTGATTAATTTATGGATTTTCATTAATTACCTATAGAATTCATCTTTCTGCCCTTGACCCATGTTGCTTGGGGTCGGTTAAGAATTTCATATAAAGAAAAAACATTTCAACCAAAGATATTTTATTTTTATTTTATTTATAATAATTTTATTTTTATTTTATTTTATTTATAATAATTTTTATTTTATTTAATTTATAACAATTTTTATTTTATTATATTTATTAAGGAAAACCTTTCATCTAAAGATAAGCACCATAAAAACTAATTCTCTTTTAAAAATAAGAATATAATCTCAAACGTAAATGTCAAAATCAATCGTTAAACAGTTAAGTAAGGGTTTTGCTATACTTAACTTTAATTGTCATTAAGGGACGTTAAGGAACCATTAACTGTCTCTGAGATTATCCTTTTTTAAATCTTCACTAAGGAATGACTTAAGTAAACGTTAAACGTCTCTGAGTGTGGCAGTTTGTAAACTTCTTTAGGTTGTTTCAACACATTGAACTTAGTGGCTTTAAGAGGCTTTTATTCTGAGGATGTTATAATGCAAAACTATTGATATCAACAACAATATGGCGTGGCATATGTGGGCATTTTTTGGCTTTAAGATGATGATTAACACCTTGAGTATCTAAAACGAGGATCCACGCGAAACACAGTGGCTAATTAATTTTTTCGGTAATTATGGCACTCAAACGGTTAATTACTACCGGAGAATGCTTCAATATAATTATTATACGGCACTCATTGGATTTTTTTCTTGACTGTACTAAACACACTAAGCTTAACAATATCTGTAAGTCTGTCTTAAACTTAATAAAGCTTTCTGCTTACAATCTTGCGTAAATAAAAATGAAACAACATGACATAAAAATAAACGACGAACAAAACTAAAAGCCCAAGAATATCATTTGGCAAACCCGTCCAGCGTAGACAATCAGTTCTGTAAAGGTATTATTGTTTTAAAGACACGAGACCCTGCAACCGACAGCCGCATTGTGGCCCCGCCGCACATTGCCACACTGCACGAGGTGACATTGTCAGCGGTTACGCTGCTATCTTATACACTGCGGTATGTTGTTTTTTGTTGTGGTTGCAGTATGCTGTGTTGGGAGTATGATTGGCGAAATTTAAGGAGGAAGAAGAGATCATAGAGTTTTAGATTTTTTGTGTATTAAGTTTGTTATTTCGTCAGTTGGCATTCAGCTGATTCTGTTGAAAAAACAGTTATTTTCTGTGCAACAGAATTATAATCTCAAAAAATTAACTATTGTGTATTTTTCCTTTTCGTGGCCAACTCATGTAATAAATCGCTTTAGGAATTAAACTGTACAGAATACTAAGGTTCTTTATTAAGGACATACATTGAGCCAATCATAGAGACTACTTACTCCTTATCGTAATCAATTTCCTTATTTTCATTAGACTCAATCCTAGTATCATCTATTGTCCTACGAGAAGCTAACTCCTCCTATAGTACCCCGTCTTCACGCTCTCGTGAAATTGAAAAACAACGATACGCCTCTTTTGTTTGGTCTTCCTTTGTCTCAAACAAGATACTTATCAAGCATTTACTCGTTTACCTGGCTGTCCGCTTTTTTTAATAAGCTGTCTTGTGTAGCGTTCTATCTGGGCAGGATCTCGGTGATTTTATTTTGTGCTCATTCCGTCCTTGTATTAAGTTACTCGGTAATAGTTCTCTTAATTTAACCGGAGTGGTGTTTTTTCTTTTCTTTTTTGAGTGATCGGCAGATGTTGTCGGCTTTTCTTTTGCATTTATTTGGAGAACGATTTTTGTGCACTTTTCTGGGGAATAAGATATTTGATGTGAGAGAGTGTTTTTTTAAGCTTTTTAGACTGGTTTTCTTGTTGACTTTTGTTATGGTGTACTATACAGCGTATTACAATGTCTTTCTGGACAGTGTTGCATAATTTTTTGAAATTTTATCGTTATTGTTCTCTACGTGTCTGCTTTTACTTTAAAAGTACCTCTTATAATCAATGAATAAAATATAGTTCTAGCAAAACTATCTGATTATGGTTGCAAGCTTACTAGCAAACTAGATTATTTAAAATTTCCTTTTCAAACAAAGTGGCCTTTAACCTAAATTCAGAACTACCCACACAAGGTATCGGGTGTAGCACCAAATAAAAATGGGAGTCATTCCACGACGCCGCACGCCAGCAGGTATAAGGAGATCGCAGTGCATAACTAACGTTAGGTGGCCGCCTTATCGCACTTGAACCCTATTAAATAACCCATTTCGTACGCTAACTCTACACTACCGAGCACGATAAGCTGATACTATGGGTATTT
Organism: Anorthoa munda; assembly: GCA_945859665.1. NCBI lineage: Eukaryota > Metazoa > Arthropoda > Insecta > Lepidoptera > Noctuidae > Anorthoa > Anorthoa munda. The sequence goes on along the minus strand of OX243907.1, from coordinate 1,472,270 downwards.
TTCTTTCATTCCACATCAAGGAAGGAATTACAAAGTACAATTTATTTTATTTCAAGGTTGGTCGTAGTTTACTTAACTGATAAAGTTTGTTGGATTGTTTTTGAAACGGTCTCGGTCTGGCATAATATCGTTAACTTGGTGGACACTGACGTGTTTGGCTTATGGAGATAGGATGGTGATGCTCGGGGGATGGACTTCAGTGTCTTCTTTTGTGCTACTAATCTGTGTGCTAAGTGTAGTGCTTATGGCAATTTACCTTTGACCATTCTGTGGTTATGGAAATATTGGTCTACGTTCAGGAGAGCTTGGTATACATTTAACATATTTACTATGTCTTAAGCTATTATATATCATTTCAAACGTACTCTGTTGCCTTTATACAGATTATAAACCGGTTTCAAAAAAGGAGAAGGTTTTCATTTCGTCTGAATGTATTTTTATTTAATAGGCTTGAAGTTTCTATGATTATGAAATATACCTATGATATGATGATATGATATGATACCTATGACAAAGGATCTGTTTTACCTGTATTTGTGTCTTAGTGTTTAGAATAACACTATAACACTATAAAGCAAAAACCACCATCAATACTTCTCACTTTATTTCCATACCACGTCACAAGTAGTATCGATCAGACGCAACAATGAAGAGGCTCGCTGAACGCCTCCTTGTTGCCCTTGCGTCAAGGGTCCTCCACTCGACTCAAGGAGTTTCGCCTAAACCGATGGCGTTTACCTTTCTATAGCTGCAGGAGTATTTTGTTTGGCTCTTTTGAGAAACGTTTAGTGAGTATGACCACTTTATACTCAAGCGCGTGAGAAAAATAGTTATCCAAAGGGCCAAGACAATTTCATATTCTTACTGTTAGCCAATGAGTTGCAAGCCAATGGTTTATTTTTCTTCAGTGGCAACTGAGCCGATGTCGAGTATTCTGCCAGAGTCATGTAGTGACATCAGTGCGGTGAGGTAAGCTGTCGAACTTTGCACTTTGTGGTAGATCTACAGCCGATGGGTTGTCGTTCGAAAAACCGCGTGACATTTCAATAGCTCATGTTAACAAAAAGGCTTTTCGATATTCGTTTAAGTGATAGAATGTTACTTTGTAAATGCTCTTAGCTATTTTACGTGGTAAATATGCAAATGTTGGTCATGAAGTCAAGTAATACTATGGACGAGACCAGAGCACGTTTTTTTGCTTAGATAATGCTTGTTAATCGTGAGCTGAGTTTTTCCTACTCATCGATACTTAATAATAAATATATAATTGAGAAAGCAACTCTGTCTGCCTGTTTGTTACCTCTTTACGTATTAACGGCTGCATAGATTTTGATGACATTCATCACACGGGTAGATGATGTCTTGGAGTATGATTCCTTATAAAAACTTTTACGCGGTCAAAGCCACTAGTATTACGCAGGAATTTTTATTAAATACTAGGCAAAAACTAATATTCGAATATCAAGGATGGATATAAAACTAAATAATTAAATTAATAGGTACTGCTTTTAAGATCATAACGACTTACAGAACAATGGAGTCTTCGTGGAACGTTGAGTCCTTGAGTCAAGGGTCCTCACTAGAGATTAGAGTGCTCGCCTAAATAGATGGGGTTTACATGCTTGTATTGCTTTTTTGATGTAATTGGCGCTTGTTGGACACACTTGAAATCGTAGTTTTATTGTGGGAATTAATTGAATATCCTATCAATAGTAATAGACTTTGATGGAAACTTGAAATTATGTTCTTAGCATCTAGAAACGGAAAGTTTTTTTTGTTTTAATGGTTTGTGTGTGTATTTTCTATGGAAGCTATAATCGTCAATTATGTAGACACCCAATTGCAATTTATCAACTGAGTTTTAATGTCTCTTCAAATTTATTTGTGTCTGCAATTGGGTTAAAATAGCAACATTGAGATGAGCCCTGCACTGCACACCGATTAAAAGTAGATTTTTATAAAGTCAGAATCGATGATTGTTTTTATAACTCTTGAATAAATAAACCGTCATTGATCAAATAAACAAAATCGTAACATAATGGACCTGTATAGTGCAAGTCTAACCAGTGCGTTCTACTACTACTACTACTACGGTGGCGAGATGTGGTCACTCACAATACGGCTGGTCGATCAGTTCAAAGTTGCTCAGCAAGCTATATGGAAAGAGCTATGCTTGGAGTCTCTCTAAAGGATCGAATCCGAAATGATGTGATCAGGCAGAGCACCAAAGTTGTTGACATAGCTCACAGAATAAAAGGTAAACGTGTTCTTGGTTGTATACTGCGAACTGGTAGACGTACAGGCTAGGTGGAGCCAAGATATTTACAGGATGGCTGGTAGGAGCTGGATGAGAGTTGGTGAAAATCAAACCAAATGACGTGCAATTGCACATTTTGTATTGTTTTTTGTTTGCATTGCGTTTGAACATAGGCCTCTGCCTATGTTCAGCAGTGGAGTGCTAAAGGCTGATGATGATGATTATAGTACAAGACTGGAATCCTGACACAGCCAGGCGGGATCAAGGCAAACCGAGGAGAAGATGGCGGGATGCCTTGGTTGGTTTTCTAGTGACTTTTCTTAAAGAGGCAAGACAGAGGGAAATGGAAGAAATAGGGAGGATAATAGGCCTTTGCCCAAGAGTTCAGGCTGATAAAAAATAACTAAATCATAACCCAGGAAATATAAACAAAAACAAAATAAAGTCATTAAGCCAATCAAGGAGCAGCTTATCAAATTGAACGCAAAAGACTCAAATCAGCCGGATACGGTGCGGGGTGTCGGAAGGTGTTGTAATTAATAAGGTAAGCGAGCATCGGCCGTGCGTGAGCGGTGAGCAGACCCGGATCACCCGAGTCACCCTGTACTTGAGGTGCAGTGTTCATACTGTGATATTTATTAACTGAAACGTATTTTTGGTCAGCTTATTCTTCTGAAAATTATTGTGTGATCAACTCATCTCTTAGTTATTATACTTATGTCTAGCGCACTTGGTCAGTACAGTAGCTTTGCTAATGTTTTTAACCCCCGACGAAAAAAGAGAGGTGTTATAAGTTTTACGAGTGTTGTTGTGTGTAACTGTGTATATGTGTGTCTGTATGTGGCATCGTAGCGTCCAAACGGGTGAACCGATTTTGATATATTTTTTTGTTTGAAAGGTGATTTTGTCGAGAGCGTTCTTAGCTATAGTTGCATAAAATCGGTTCAGCCGTTCAATAGTTATGGGCGTTTCACTGTTTGAATCGGGGTGTTTACGCAAGATATCGTGTCATAATTAAGTGTTCAATAGATGGCCGATCGAAGCGTATCTACTATGTACTAGATACATTATGTAGCCTGAAATAAAAATGTGTCGGGGTTTTTTTAAATTTTGGAATTTTATTTGTTGTGATCTAACTTATAATCTAGCCCGTGATACCTGATGTGTATCAAACGAAGTAATCGTTGAAGCAGCTGGTTGATATTTAGGGTTAGCAGTTTCCAATTACTTTCTGACTACGGACTTAGTTATTGTAAATGACATCATAAGCAACTGCTCAGGAAGGCGGTGGATGAAATGTCTAGCAGTACCTATTTATGTTCAGTTAATGTAAATTGATAATGATTGTAGGTCATAAGCTGGTGACACTACATTGATCTTTTTGGCTTTATGCTCAAACCTTGGATATTGTTGACAATAATGTTCAACAAATAGATGTAATCTATTCTTCCAGCTTCAATAAAATTTTATGTAAATCTCGAATACCATCGCAGTTCACACTCAATCCTCCAGTCTGAACATCGAACAGGCGCCTTAATCACTATTTAATTATGCGGAACTCAAGCGTCGCGCGAAAGAGCCTAACTTGGCGATTACTTCATGTTTTTGTTTCGCCCCGACACGCCCCGGTGTTTCGCCCCGCAATGAATTGTCATTATATTTACAAGTACCCTCAAACTGTGGGAACATCGGTGAGTATAAAGAGAGTGGACAATTTGAAGTTATTTTAACGTGGTTATTTCTTTTATGAATTTAAAGGGAAGAAAAGGATGAGGAAGATGATTTTAAAACGTCCTGGCTTCATTTTTTATAATGAAATTTGAAAGGAATAGAACGTTATATAAACATAACATCACGCTTGTGTTTGTCGAAGGATTATGCAGAGGTGCACCTAATTATGGTACACCCACATTATTATATGGTACACCCACATTTTCTTCTTGAATCGAAATAATGTTGTACTCGTTAGCTCAATTTTGAATGCAAATAGCGTTCTGAGAGGTTTGGCGCTGTATACCGAGATACAGGTTTTTTACTAGTTCGGTTGAAGGTGCTCCTACATTGTATTGAACTTATAATAGTTTGCTAGTTTTTAAGTTGTTTTTTGTACAATCTTTTTTGGGTAAATAAATTATTATTATTAAATTACATTATCCCAGTTATATTCAAGTCTCATGTAATAGTGGGCGAACCTATTACCATCAACCGTGCTTGTGACCAGACCTCGTTTGCCTGTCCCGGGAGTCGAACCCAGGATCTCATGCTTAGTAGTAGCGCTTGTAACCACTACACCGAGAAGAAAAGGAATCTGAAGAGAAAATACACAGCAAGATGTATAGTGGAGACTGGGGATAGTTGATCTTACGGAAGACTTGCTTCATGAAAATAATAAAGCTACTTAGCATCTCAAATTGTTTTAAAATGGTAATTCTTAGTCTACTAAAGTAATAAAGCCGAAGAAATAGAACTAATAGTTGAGTTAGATTTGATTTTTTAAATTATTTAAGATGTATAGGGCTTTATAATTTTGATGTACCAAGTCACCCCAGTCTCCCAGTCCTAGATAAAATAAAAGGCTTGTAGGTACTTGGTAGTGGCTACAGCTGCAGATAATGAAACCATGCGGGTAGAAAAAGAAACGCAACATTGTAGCCTTACATAGAAGCCTTAGGATCCTGTAACGTAATTTCAGCTTAGCAAGAATTGCAAAGGCTAGCTAGACAATCACCACGTTTATTAAACGGTATCGTGAAAACAGTAAACTGCTATTAACAACAGTTCAAGACCTTTTACGTATTTTGTAATCAGTCTGTAACATCCGAAGGAAATTAATTGCCTGCGTTTCGTGTTAGTAGTACCTTTTAAGTCATGTCCTCCAACTCCACTCCACCTCGAATCAACAATTTGACAATTATAGCTTGTTATTTATTAGCTTGTTGTTTTTTTTTATTTGACATTAATCCAGTTTTTTTTTACTAGAGATTTAGTTGAGTACAGGCTGTGTAAGTCCTTCAAAGTGTCTTGGAATATGGCAGTTGATACCAACTGAATGTCATACCGCTTCAAAACCTAAACTCTAGATATAAACGGGATCTTAGAAGGCAATAAAAACAAAACAAATTGCAGGTATATAATGCCGTGAGCTTTGCCCCTCACCCCCTGCCTTCATCCCGCAGAGGCTGGTGCGAAGGCTTTAAATCCTTATTTATATGATAACGGCATAATTCTTCGGCGGCCCATTTTGTGGTTCCTTATGTATCTCCTTTATAACAACTGTTTTGAGATAATGTTAGGATCATGTTTTTAGGCAAGATAAAGGTTTGAAAGGTGAAATAAAATTGTACTTTGAATTGTTGATTTTTCTATTTACTCTTTATTTGGCACCAAAGAAAATTTATATGTTAAAAATTTAGCTAGTAGTATGTAGTTTAGAATGGAGCAATTCTTTGAAAAAAAAAATTTTGTTTTGATTATGCGAAAGGGACACGAATCGAATTAAAATGAACTATTTTAATAACCGGGAAAATAATAGTAGTTTATGCAACGGTCATATAATAAGGGTTATTAAAACATAAGTGTGGGTAATATAATTACCACTTTTAAACACAAACGTATGAATGGCGCCAAAAGCCAGCACATCACCGGCTCACCGCATTAACCGCGCATGCACTAAACCGTTGCCACAGACAAGTAAAAATTGGAATCAAAACTTTTTATAATAGGTACTATAAAAAAACTTTTCCCACCCGCAGTAGGATAAAAATAGCGCGGCCAGCATAAGCTTTTCATTACAAAAAAATAATTGATGGAAACTCCTTGGTGATATTAACTTCTTGAATTTGCACTGTATCGTAATAGAAAATAAAATGTTTTATTGCATTATTTTGTTAGAGAACTTTTTCTCTAACAAAATAATGCCAAAAAACATTTCAAGAATCTATTTTTAAATTTCGGTATTGTGTTAATAAAGTATGTCAATATAAACTCGTTTTGAAGTTTATAATTTGAATATTACGATATGAGAGTAGATAATAGTAGTTTATGCAATGGTCATATAATAGGGGTTATTAAAACACGAGCGTAGGTTTATCAAATGAGGCGAAGCCGAATTTGATAATAATATTACGCGAGTGTTTTAATACCTAATTATATGCCGTTGCATACACTAATTTATCTTCACTCATACAGTTGAAATAAAACAAAAGTGGAAAGGGAAAAAATAAGTGGTATGGCGGGCAATTTAGATTCTCATTGCCCAGCGCGCGCATCCACAGACAACTGAAAATGACATGAGCCCATACGCGCCAGAAAATTAAAAAGTAAAAGTGTGCTATAAAAATTAAAAAGTTATTTTATGATGCAGTTGTTTGAAAATCGAAGGAAAATGTTGAGCTATAATGGTTTTTTTTTTTAATTTTACCTATCCACGAATATAAAGTACGTGTTTATACAATATTTTTCGAATTCGTATTTGGAACATTACGTTGTGAGTGTAGATAAAAACGTTTTCGGATCAACACTATTTTTGTTGCATTGTAAGGCAACTCCAATGGAGATACATACTAGTAAAATGCCCCTTTTATGCCACCGCTCACCTCTTATGTTGAAGATATAATGGTAAACCCTTTTGGACATTGCAGCTGTCTAGGGCAACATTCTTTAAGATCGTCAGCCTGTATACTTATAAAATATTTCCCCAAATGATCATCTCTACAGACAGCTTTGTCAAATTATCAACCGCCAATTAATTTAAACTTACGCAACGTATTTAATGTTATTATATTCATAATAAACATTTGTGTAAAACAGCCTCGCCAAATAAACCATGAAACTTAATTCCCCCACAGTACGGCTAGCGTACAGCGGTCCCCAAAAGTTGTGTTACAAACAAGTGCGCGGTGTTATCACGTCGTAAAATAAAAGTAATGACCACACTGTGTTGCCCGGTGTACGCGACGCTCCTATTTGAATATACGGCTGCGGTATTGAAATGTGAAATTTTATTTAAAGGTTTGAGTTTTGTAATGTGCTGTTTTGGTGCCAAAGGTTGAAACCTAGTTTATTCGTGAAAAGTATTTTTATTTTATGTTTTGTCAACACGAGATCGCATATAAGAAAAGTTGGTAACAGACTGCCAAGTAGGTTATGTTGCTTATTAGTTGACGCTTTTGCATTTTTTGGATTCCTCACACCCTATTATAAATTGTCTTTTAGACCAAAATGAGGCTCTCAACAAGTGACATTCTGCCAATGAAACCTTCGTGATAAGGTAAAATGTCAAAATTAGCAAGCGCTGCCGAAATGCCACCTATTCAATCCGTTACATTTTGGCATTTTGAGTATCGGACTCGTTGATATAATGTCACATTGTCTAAAGCCTCATGGTCCTTATTTCATTGTAAATATTCGCCTGGAAGAAGGATACACATAGAAAAGATATGTATAACTTGCGGATTTAAGCCTTCCTTCACTCCATTACCCTTTGAAAATCGATACCAGTTGTAACCTCAATATCTAAACTTAACATCCAAAAATAACATTCACCCATGAACTTCACGGCAAGTTATCTAAGCGATACATCACACAGTGGCACACCGCGGCCTATAAATAATCGATCATAACACGAACTTATATATGTCATTGTTTTGTCAAAGTCAATCGGATAAGTTCGAACAACATCGGGGTTTTATTTGCGATACGCGTGACTTGCGGATATGGCTTTGGTAGAAATATTTTTCAGTTAGGTTAATCGTTTATTTTTTTATGGTGGAGACATTTAAACCGGTTTTGCTGAAGCTGAGCAGATTTAATAGGGTCCAGGTAAAAGACATCTGCACTATGGTAGACAGTGACAAAACAAGGCATAAACCCTACACCCCTCACTAATCTACATTTACACAAAACCGACAGACACACAGATACACACAGACTTTTATACACACACATACAGATTTTTTATATTTATTAGAAAATTAATCAAGACATTTTATTCATGAAATAAAATGTCTTGATTTTGAATTTTGAAATGTGTTGCGTCTTTTTGCATGGCTACTGGACTAAATATAAATACTTATTTCGAGAGTCAGGCTCTGTATGCCGAAATACAGGACCCGTCCTAGTTAGGCTACTGGCCCATGTTGCATAATTTCAAGTACTGGCTTGTAAGAATAGTTTATGTAGTAATTCTTTGTATTACTTTTGGTAAAATAAATAAATATAAATAAACTGCTGAACATAGGCCTCTTCAAAGTATCACCCAATCGACCGCAGCTTCACCAGGCCATCGTTCCATCTAGTGGGAGGTCTTCCATCGCTGCGTCTTCCGGTACACGGTCGTCACTCGAACTTGCTAGCTCATGTGCATGTATGGCATCTATGCTCTTCAAACTAAAATAGAGCAGTTATATTTTCCTGGACAGTCAATTTTATCATAGTTTAAGTGCATCTGGAAAAAGGGTTTAGAGGAGAAGCATTAAGGAATTCCGTATCAATAAGAAAAATGATATCGTCATCAGAATTTCCCATTCCTACGTGCCGAGAAAATAATGTGAAAACTCTTATGAAGATGGACATTATCAACAAACTAATAATAGCCCACTTAAGTGTCGTTTCAACAGGTAATATTGACTCCTCAGCTTTTTTAAAATTTTAACATAATTTCACTCATAATCAATAATCACATTTTAATTGTATGAATAAGGAAAATGGCAAGCAAAATATTTTGCCAACATTATTTTAATAATCTATTTAAAGAATTATCCACACATACACCCATACACAGAGGCGGATTTAATGCCTTAGGTATTTTCTACCAGTTACCTTTGGGTGATGGATAGACAAATAGTGGTAGGATACCACTATTGGTAAAATGCGATTAGGTAATTTTTATGTAGGTAGAAATATATAAGCTATAAAAAAACTAAATACACTTAAACAATTAGTAGACAATATAATTAATTGGAAAACATTAACACCGTGACGATACTACTGCCAACTTCTTACGAATGTGCTCGTGAACTTTAACTTTGACGGTTAATCGGTTGATTGGCATTCCTGGGGGACCACAGTTCACCGAGAAATAGACTGAATGAAGCAAAAACAGTGAATGAAGTCAGAACTTACAATACTCAACTTACAAACTACTGGTCAATAATATATATGTCTTGATCCTCAATCTAAAACATTTCAATTAATTAAAACAAAAAATGAAGCGAAGAAAAAGCCCTTCGGATCTCAGTTGACGAATAAAGGGCGACCAGTAATAGATGGCGTCATAACCCTCAAATGCGAACGGGATAAAAAATAAGTTGAAGTCGTTCCACATCGCCCGCATCTGGTACTAATGTGTCCAACTTTTGATAAAGCCGTAGTGCCCGACGAATTGGCGCGTAGAATCACTTTCTCATGTTCAACTGCTAAGTGATATTTTAAGGTTGAAAAGTAGTTTTTTGAGTGGGTGGATTTGGTTTGTAAATGGTAGTTTAATTTTGTTTTTACCCGACTGCCGAAGGAGGGTAATGTGTTTATCAGTCTATGTATGTATGTATGTATGTATGTATGTATGTATGTATGTATGTATGTTTGTTCCTATGTGGCGTACTAGAGACCAAACGCGTGGGCCGATTTTGATGGTTCTTACGTCAATCGATTCGTCTTAACCCCGCGAGTGTCACTGGCTACATGAAAATTGGAAAATAGGAAAATGGCGGTTCTTGGGCGCCATATTGTGGTGGCCCAATATTTTTTTTCTTCCAAACCTATCGTGTGGGGTATCAAAATAAAGGATTTTAAGAGGTGATTTCAAAAATATATAACACTTATATGTTTAAATGTACCTAATTCGAAAAAAAAATAACTAAAAAGTTATAAATAAAAAAAGTTAATTAAAAAATCAAAAACCCGACTGCTTGTAAAGCGAACTAAAAAGACGTAAACAAGGAGAAAATCATGCTGTGCAGTCGGAGGATACGTCTGGTTTTGGTCAGCCAGCTCGCGAAGATGTATCCTCCGACAGCACAGCATGATTTTCTCCTTGTTTACGTCTTTTTAGTTCGCTTTACAAGCAGTCGGGTTTTTGATTTTTTAACACGTTGAACGCCGCTTTAATTTTTCAGTCTTTCTGTTTGGGCCGTGGGGGACACCGTGTGGTCGACATACAATAGTTCCGTTGGGGCCGCGGGGGACAACATATGACCGCGAGTCAGAGGCGATTTTAAGCGTCTTTATTGGGCCGTCGGGCATAGATATGAAGCTAATATGTATTTGACGTGACCCCCACGGGCCTGCAGACAAACAGATTGTATTTGGTTTTTAGTAAAAAATATGACTTATAAAAATATGACAAATAATTTCGGGACAAGACTTGTTTGAAAGTTCTAAAGGAAACAGTGTGTATGATAATGTGTTATTTTATATTTTTCTATAAAATGACTATATATAATGTGTTGTAAAATACTGTATTCTGTTACTATTTACTTAAGTAGTTAAATTCAGGTTAACGTTGTACTACATAGCTGTTAGGGTTTAATTTTTCGGGGACAGTTTGACGAATTAAACTACATGTTTGTAAATCTATACTAATATTATAAAGAGGTAAAGTTTGTGGATTGTGAGTTTGTGACGTTATAGGGGGTAATCTCTGGATGTACTGAACCAATTTTGAATATTCTTTCACCAGTAAAAAGCTACATTATTCCTGAGTCTCATAAACTATAATTTATTTAAAAAAAAATAACAGATCCATAAGAAAATTGCAATAATGTAACCCAAAGTAGCAAAATGTTGCATATAATATTCATTCTTTGGCGTGCGCTGAGAAAACTATTGATGATACATAATCTCTGGATGTACAGAACCAATTTTGAAAATTCTTTCACCAGTAAAAAGCTACATTATTCCTGAGTCTCATAAACTATAATTTATTTTCAAAAAAAATAACAGATCCTTATGAAAATTGCAATATTGTAACCCAAAGTAGCAAAATGTTGCATATAATATTCATTCTTTGGCGTGCGCTGAGAAAACTATTGATGATACATAAAAAATATGTATTACATGATCCATTAATTATGAAAAGTTTTTATTTATTAACATATATACAATTGAATATTCTAAGAAAAACAAACCTATATACAAATACAAAAGGGAGACGGCAAAAAAGCTCATTGTGCATCAAAAAATTCGTCCACATCGATGTCAATGGGAAACGTGCCCAGAACGCTGGCGGCATTGCCACGTTGTATGGCAATGCTAATTCTCTGGCCGAAGAAAAGGCCAGCCCTCTGGTCACGTGAAGAGTCGACGAGCTTTGTGCTAATTTCTCGAAAAACTCGATGCGCACTCGGACCCCATGGACCTAATGTTTCAACCCCAAACGGCTCAAACATATAACTTCCAATAAGGTTGTTATATTTGCGCCGTTTGAGGTTTTCTGCACCGGCAGCAGCCGCCCCAGCACAGCCCGCCGTGCTAAGGAGATGGGATGGCGCAAGGGTGTCGACACATGTTGCATCCCACACCAAAGGCCTACCCACCTTCCAAGGCATTATGGTCATCCCATCTGGTCTCTTCCCATCGTCGCGTGCCAAGCCATTGGGTTCTAAAACAGCTGGCACCCCGGCGGTGACAAGAGCCCGACGTATGATGTCATTAAAGCTGGCGTGCCGTGCTATCCGGCCAGCGCTCCTACTGCAGGATAGGCCATGGTGACCGAGGCGGTCGACTGCTTCACCACATTGACAACGATGTGGAGCTCCACTAGGAGCACCCAAACGCAGACAAGTAGCGATTTTTTTATTACATGATTAGGTGTGGTAGGGTAGGTAGGGTTGGGTAGGAAGTGTAGGCACGGTAGGCAGGGCAGGCAGGGTAGGATGGGTAGGCAGGGTAGGCAGGGTTGGCAGGGTAGGCAGGGTAGGCAAGGTAGGCAGGGATGGCAGGATAGGCAGGGTAAGCTGGGTGGGCAGGGTAGGCAGTGCTGGCTGGGCAGGCAGGGTAGGCTGGGTAAAGTAGGTATGGTAGGTAGGTAGCCAAATGACGGGAGCGAAGCCCCGGGGGTCAGCTAGTAAACAAATAAACAGAAAATTCTGAAAACGATACGAATCAATGTAGGTAGTACAAACGGTCACAGCGCGGGCGCGCGGGAATCGCGTACCGAGACGGCCGGCGGCGGCCGGCAGGACATGAGTGGGGATGACCGACACCCCGACCCCGCGGCCCCTGCCAACGATCAACGCGATTTATTTCCGCGTGGGCCATGGGGGGCAACTGTTGAGTGACAGTAGTATTTTGGTAAAATATAGTCACAAATAATTTTTCTTCGATTTATTTCATGTGGTTTGGCACATTTTCTAACCCATAAAGCAATAAAAACTTACACGTAAAATTTAACAATCGGGCATTGTTGCTGAATGGAACCGCTGGCTGTGATTTGTCGGGCGACGTGCTGCTTGGCGCAGTTCACCACTGCGATTGGCCGAGGGCCATGTTTCATCGTGCTGCCCAACCTAGCTGGCCAACGTGATTCGTTAGTGTGGTGGTGGCGCGACGGTCAGCGGACCAATCAGAGGACGACGCGAAGCAGTAGACAATCAGTGCGTAATGACAGGGCAGAAGTGAAAAATCTAATTCCAAAAATTGTACCAAGAAACGACACGTCTCACTGTAACTAATTTTCAAAAGTAAAAAGTCAAAATTCATCGATTGTTTTTATTATCGCCTCAATCCCGTAGCAGATACGCGCAGCTACATAATTTGGACCTTCGAACCGGAGCATCTACGCAAATAGACCGGACGATTGAGAGACCTATGGTGGATACAACGGTGGATTACAGTTCTTTTGGTGAGACGTGCCAACTAAAATCTCCAAAACCTTCTTTCTTCACCTGTGTGATACTGTGCTTTTATCAATTTCAGTGCTTTGCCATTTCGCTTGCCCGCTTGCACATCGTGGTTTGGTGCAGACGCTTTAGCTCATCAGAATTTCACAAAGTGCAGTGATTCAACTGTGAGTATCATCTAATATAAACCTTTCGCCTTTCCGCATTCCCACAATGGCTTTATCAGATACAAAAGTAGAAATAATGATGAAAGATCTCAAAAAGAAACGAGCATCGATCAAATGTCGGTTAACACATTTTAAAAAGTATGTGAATTCGTTCGAAGATGTCGATTTATCTATTAACCAGCGAACAGAACTAAAATTACGCGTTGTAGGATCGCAAACCCTAATGAATGATTTTAATCAAGTTCAAAGTAAAATAGAGGACATAAGTCCTGAGTCAGATATTGAAAAACAACTTGAATCGCGCGAGGATTTTGAAAGGGAATATTACATTGTTCTTGCACTTGCTGAATGTATGACAAGTACTGATGAGAAATCTACCAGTATTTCTGAACTACCTACGACCAGTTCAAACCATTCTATCAAGTTACCTACTATATCTATTCCCAACTTTGACGGTTCCTATGAACACTGGTTGGAGTTCCGCGACACGTTCATGTCATTAGTGCACAACTGTAAAACAATAACGCAAATTCAAAAATTTCATTATTTAAAATCATCTTTAAACGGTAACGCTAAGTCTGTCATAGATTCTCTGGAATTTTCTGCAGACAATTACGAAGTTGCATGGGAATTGTTGACCAATCGGTTTGACAATACAAGTTTGCTGGTTCATAACCATGTTAAATCTATATTTTCAATTCAACCGCTAACCAAAGAATCGCCAGGATTATTACGCAAACTTATTGATAATATTCTTAAGAGTTTACGTGCATTAAAATTATTAGGTGAGCCGACAGAGTACTGGGATACATTAATTATTTATAATATAGTTTCAAAATTGGATCCCATTACAGAACGCGATTGGGAACAGCATAAATGTACGTTACTGAAGACTAATAGTTCATCAAAGTTGGTAGTTAAACTAGACGATTTATTACAGTTTCTTAGGAACAAAGCGGATATATTAGAGACACTTATAGTGTCACACAGTAAAACGAATATTAACAGCGGGAGTGACCATAAGAAACAGGCCAATAATCACGTGACAACGCCTAAGGTTCATTGTAACGTAGTAACTAATAAATCTAATAACAAATCGCAAAGTAAAACCCCACGTTTTTATAAAGCTTGTCTTATGTGTGAAGCACAACATCCCTTATATTCGTGCCAAAAATTCCTTGACCTAAGTGTAGAAGATAGATTAAAGATTGTCAAAGATAAAGACTTGTGCATAAATTGTATGCGTCCTGGTCACCATGTAGGTACTTGTGTTTTTGGTCCGTGCCGAAAATGTGAACAAAAACATAATTCCTTAATTTGTGAAGCAGTTAACAGTAACAAAATTAACTCAAGTGTAGTTACATTTACGACTAGCGAACAGACAGCTGCTCCTAGTTCTAGTTTGAACAATAATAATTCGCATACACACAGTAATTCATTTCAGGTACATAATGTTCACGCAAATAAAAATACGGCTTCGGCACAACATGTGTTGTTGTCAACTGCAATCGTAGATATTCGTAGCCAGTCGGGTGTTTATCATAAAGCGCGTGTGATTCTCGACAGCGGCAGCGAACGTTCATTTATTACGCAATCATTTTGCGACAAATTAAATACGCAAATTATACAGTCCACTCAGAAAATTCACGGCGTAGGAGACTCAATAACACAGTGTTCGCAATCCTGTAATGTTGAGTTAAGATCGCGCAACGGTAGCTTCACTGCAAGCGTTCAGTGTTTGGTTCTGCAACAGATAACATCAAAGTTACCTACGACAACTTTGAGTGCTATTTGTTTCAGTATACCAGATAATATTACTCTCGCTGATCCGAACTTTTATGACAGTCAGCCGATAGATTTGTTATTAGGTGCGGATTTGTTTTGGGAGTTAATTAAGGAAGGTAAGATGCGTCTCAAAAATGGCCCTTACCTTCAAAATACGAAATTAGGTTGGATAGTGTCAGGTTCGATTCAATCTATTACGCAAAATAAAGTGAAACATGTAAAATGTAATTTTACGCAATCAATAGACATTGATGCATGTTCACTTGATCAATTATTACGCAAATTTTGGGAGATAGAAGAGTTACCTAATAGTATGAATAAGCTCGGCAGCGACGAGGAGCTCGCGTGCGAGGAGCATTTTATTCAAACAACTAAACGAGTTGCAGACGGAAGGTTCAGCGTTCGAATCCCGTTAAAGCACTTACCGGAAAAGTTAGGTGAAACTCGCACACAAGCGGAACGTCGGTTTTTTGCTTTAGAGAAAAAACTTCAACGTAACCCTAATTATAAAAAAATGTATAGTGATTTCATTCACGAATACATTGAGTTAGGCCATATGAGTCTCATAAACAATTACAATACACCGCATTATTTTTTACCACACCATGGTGTGTTTCGCGAACATTCCACAACCACCAAATTACGTGTGGTCTTCGATGCTGGAATGGCTTCCAGTTCTGGTGTTTCGTTGAATGATCTGCAGATGGTCGGTTCAGCCATACAAGGCGATTTAATTTCAATTTTACTTAAATTTCGCGAAAACAGATATGTAGCTTGCGCTGATATCGAAAAAATGTATCGTCAAGTATTAATAGATAAAGATCAACGGGATCTTCAGCTTATCTTGTGGCGGGATAATCCGTCTGAGACTCTGAAGGTGTACCAGTTAAACACGGTCACGTATGGTACCGCTTCAGCACCGTTTCTTAGTTGCCGGTGTTTAAAACAATTGGCTGAAGAATGTGAGGTTCCGTACGTGAAGGAAACTATTAATAATAATTTTTACGTTGACGATCTTATTTGTGGGGCAAACAGTGTCTCAGAATTAAATGAAATTTGCGAAGGTACTAGTCAAGTTTTACGATCGGCGTGTCTAGTTTTGCGTAAATGGGTTTATAATTACGACCGCGCGAACCCTAATGATTCACAAGACGTTACGGAACAACGTGCGCTGGGTGATAACATTCAAAACAAAACTTTAGGTATTGGATGGAACAATAAGTCGGATGAATTAAACTATTATTCGCAGATTAAAACCGATGTAAGTGTACTTACAAAACGTATTATTTTATCGAATGCATCTCAGATTTATGACCCTCTAGGATTAGTTAGTCCGGTAATCACAATTGCTAAAACATTGTTACAAAAATGTTGGTTATTAAAACTAGAATGGGACGAACCGGTTCCGAGTGACGTCGCGCAAGTCTGGAACCGATTTATTAGTTGTTTATCTTTACTTAGTAGTTTACGCATACCTCGCTATGTTATGTGCTTCGATCCTACTTACGTAGAACTACATATATTTACCGATGCCTCGCAGACGGCGTACGGCGCTTGCGCTTATATACGCACAATTAATAATAGTCAATCTGCTGTGACGATGCGCTTGTTATGTTCCAAGGGCAAGGTCGCGCCTACAAAACCCACAACTATACCTAGATTAGAGTTGTGTGGTGCAGTATTAGGCGCGCGATTGTATTCAAAGGTGATTGAATCTCTCCGTTCTAAAGTCAATAAGGTCGTTTTCTGGACGGATTCCACTATTGTTTTGGGTTGGCTAGGTATGCCGACTAATTTACTCAAAACGTATGTTCAGAATAGAACCGCAGAGATTCATGACTTAACTAAGGAACATCCATGGCGGCATGTTTCTGGCAAAGATAATCCAGCTGATTTAGTGTCGCGCGGTGTAAGCCTAGATATACTTAAAGCCTCGACTTTATGGTGGGAAGGTCCGCAATATTTACACGATGTTAAATTTGAGGTGTCTAAGTTATCAAATAGTGACAAATTAATCGAAAACGACTTGCCTGAGTTAAAATCGAATATTCTGTGTCACGTAATGAACCAGTCAATTGAGAGTAGTCTATTTCCATTTTCTAAATATTCACAGTACTTAAGGATGAAGCGTTCCGCCGCTTATATATTTCGTTTCATACACAATACGCGCAATAAAACCAATCGGCGGACGGGTTTATTGACAGTAGATGAGCTTGAATATTCGGCCTTAACGTTAGCAAGATTAAGTCAGCAGGAATCATTTCCTGATGTTTATGATTCGCTTATGAATAAGAAAAGCATAAAGAAAAATGCTCAATTATTAAAATTAAACTTATTTATAGATGAAAATCGTTTAATACGAGTCGGTGGGCGCATACAGTATTCCCATAATTTTAGTTTCGATAAAAAACACCCAATTTTGTTATCTGCCAAACATTGTTTTACAGTTTTGCTTTTTCGTTATGAGCACCTGCGTACGCTGCACGCTGCGCCACAGCTGCTTCTATTTACCATAAGAGAGGCGTGGTGGCCGGTCGGTGGTCGGAATCTTGCGAAAAAGGTTGTGCATGCATGCGTAAAGTGTGCACGACTGCGCGCAACCACGTTGGTTCCCATAATGGGTAATCTGCCGCAAGAACGTCTGGATCCCGGGTATCCTTTTCTGCGCTGTGGCGTGGACTACGCAGGTCCAGTGTTCACCTTGAACCGAAAGGGTAGGGGAGCGAAATTGCAAAAATCATACATATGTATATTCGTATGTTTTGTTACGCGCGCTGTACATTTAGAACTTGTTGGAGATCTCTCATCAGATGCTTATTTATTAGCTCTCAAACGTTTTGTTTCACGACGTGGTAAACCAATTGAAATATTCTCGGACAATGGAAAAAACTTTGTTGGTTTAATGAACGAATTCGCAAAATTTTTAAAATGTTGTTCTAATGACATAAAGGAATACGCAAGTGCACAAAATATAAAATTTAAAATGATTCCATCTTATGCTAGCCATTTTGGGGGCTTGTGGGAGGCCGGGGTGAAGAGCTGTAAGCATCATCTGCGGCGTGTAGTGGGCAATGCGCATTTAACTTTTGAGGAGTTCACAACAGTGTTAACACAGGTTGAAGCAATCCTGAACTCCCGACCCTTGACT
Organism: Anorthoa munda; assembly: GCA_945859665.1. Lineage (NCBI taxonomy): Eukaryota > Metazoa > Arthropoda > Insecta > Lepidoptera > Noctuidae > Anorthoa > Anorthoa munda. The sequence goes on along the minus strand of OX243907.1, from coordinate 1,454,075 downwards.
CCTATGTCCACAGATCCTTTAGACTTCCTCCCTCTTAGTCCAGCTCATTTTTTGGTTGGCCGTCCACTGACTGCACCTGTATCTGCTGACATCCACGATGTTCCTGAGCACCGACTCACTCGATACCAGAGGGTGGAACAGATACGACAACACTTCTGGCGTCGCTGGGCCAAGGAGTACGTGTCAGAACTGCAGACCAGGAGCAAGTGGCAAGAGCATAATACTGACCTCAAAGAGAATATGCTCGTTCTCCTAAAAGACGACAACTTGCCGCCATTGAAGTGGAGCCTAGGAAGAGTTCTCAAAACCTATCCGGGGAAAGATGGAATAGCAAGAGTAGCTGATATACGCAAGGCGGACGGCATAGTCAGACGGGCATTCTCCAAAATTTGTCCGCTTCCTCTGACGCATGATTAATGGCATTGCGCTGAAGCTGCCGGGCGTCCTTCTTCTCATTGGAACCTGATGCTTCCAAGGCCCGGAGCATGTTGCTGAATGGAACCGCTGGCTGTGATTTGTCGGGCGACGTGCTGCTTGGCGCAGTTCACCACTGCGATTGGCCGAGGGCCATGTTTCATCGTGCTGCCCAACCTAGCTGGCCAACGTGATTCGTTAGTGTGGTGGTGGCGCGACGGTCAGCGGACCAATCAGAGGACGACGCGAAGCAGTAGACAATCAGTGCGTAATGACAGGGCAGAAGTGAAAAATCTAATTCCAAAAATTGTACCAAGAAACGACACGTCTCACTGTAACTAATTTTCAAAAGTAAAAAGTCAAAATTCATCGATTGTTTTTATTATCGCCTCAATCCCGTAGCAGATACGCGCAGCTACAGGCATTTTTAACCTGGCTCCTTTTACTAAATAACTAAGGCCCTTATGTTGTCCCCCACGGCGTTTAACGTGTTAATTAACTTTTTTTTTATATTTAGTAGTGGATGTATTTTTCATTATTTATTGTACACCAAAATAATACATTTACACAATTAAATAACAAAATTCGTGTACAAAGGACCAAATGCAGTTTTCTTTCAGCAAACGTGTTGTTTGAATGGTGAAAATAAAATTGTTGAAAAGAAAAACATTGTTGTGATTGCGATTTTATTATATTCATTCAATATCTGCCTAGCCATTTCCCATCAATGTTGGATTCGATTTCCACTCTACATAACAGGAAGCAGCTGAATAGGTTTTCATGAAGCCACTGCCTATCGGACTTTCACAATCCAGGAAGTGAGTGACACGATACCAACCTTGGCAACACTGGTATTAGATTTTCTGATTTCTAACTACCCGTTACTCCAAACCACTGCAACTTCTGAAAGTCAGAATCAACAGTGGCGACCACCAGAAAAGCGCCGGGGCAATGAAGCTCGACGAAGTCCCAGCGACATATATATCGAGCAGGAAACAGAACAAACAAGGTCTGCTTACCGAGACACGGAGGACAGAGGGTCAATCATCAAGGGGCCGAGCTCAAAAAGCATGGCCTAAAGATTTCCTATATTAGATTTTGTTTGTAAACTCAATCATGATTCAGAAATCAAACCTGCAACCACAGTTTGGAGAATAAATATGTTATAAAGATTTTGTCACAAATCATTACTCAGTAATATTGAATATTTAATAATAATACGATTAGGATTTCACATTGGTTCACACCCGTGAGATCCTATTAAAACACCAGGTTCTTACCTGAGAAACTTGAGTTTAAAAACCATAATAATACGAAAAATCCCATTAAGAAGTACTCCAATGACAAAGTATCTAGGTATGTACAAACAAATCGCAATCGTGATATCATAAGTATAATAATTAGTCTATTAGTCAGTTATTGCAATGCTGGGCAAATACATGACTACACCATTAATAATCTACCCATATTTTTTTTTAATTTTTTTATTATATGCCCATAAAAATATAAAATTGTTTAAAAATACAGTGATATCCATAACATAAATACTAGGAACAAACACAAATTTCAAGAAAATAGGTGGCTCGTTTAGATCTCAATGTGTACGCTTTTATAATAAGCTTCCAAGCCACGTACAAGGTTTAAGTGTTAATAAATTCAAATCATTCATTAAACGTAAGTTGTGCCAGAAAGCGTTTTATAACATTTAAGATTACGTTGAGGACAAAAAGGCTTGGGATTGAGCTGCTCCAATTAATTTAGTTTTTATCTTTTTATTTTGCACCGTGAATTTAGTTACTTAATTTTTTTTTCTTGAAATGACAAGAATATTAACTTTTTAAAGTATTATATTATTTTATTTTAATTATTGTGAATGTGAAGACTATGGGGATCATTCTTTTTTTTTAATTTATCTTAGGTTTTAATCATGGTCTGGCAGTTTGAGTATTTATGCGGCCTACCCGAATGTCCTTTCTTTGGTATTGTTCGTCAATTCGTTGAGCTCCTTAAATTCTAAGTTGAGCTGCACGGTTATTGAAAAATGTTTGCACTGACTGGACAGGTCCACTCAATCTGGCTGCTTCTTTCCTCAAAAGACCATTTCAGACATCAGTCTACATGGTCTTCACATGATCTAACCAAGATTTTGTCTGGACTTTAAAAGAGACTGTGATCTCTGAGTTTGTTTCGGCGTTTCTTCTCAGAGTAGGCAGACAGGAAACGCCGACCTCATCTAGTTTTAAAAAATATGATCGATATGTAAAAGTGTTTGTACAAACCAACTTACAGAAATAAAATCTTTTATCATTTACATTCAAGAAAATTACGCCTCAAGAATGTAGAAAATATGAAACGAAACGAGTGTAAATGCTCTTTCTAACCTTGAAACAAAGTGATGAATCATTTCACCGAATACCACTGACTATAACTATCAGTCACCAATTGATAGCTCTTATCGACGTCTCGATAACATGATTCACGACCTTATCATTATCATTTTATCTCGATTGCAACACAGAATGAGAATAATATAAATTGTACAAACAAATCTTCTGGAACATAGACAAAGTCATCTCAGTTCGATTAAGTCGTCTTGTTTTTTCATAATGTCTTTTATTTCAAAATCGTTGTTGGTGTGTTTGTTGTGTGTGGCCTTGTATAAAGCCGATGACTTGCAGCTAGGGTCTTCTGTCAATGGACAGTTGGGATACCAGGAGACTGTCAAATTGAGTTCTGTACCATTTACCTCAAGGATCAAGAATGTGTTCTACAACTCGAATAATACTAAAGTTATTAAGGTGAGTTGCTTTAATCCGTCAATTGTTATGAACTTCACAAGGCGAAATACTTTATTACTGCACCGTTGCCAGCTATACCATCAACTGCTTACTGGCTTTTATTATATCTCAGTATGTATCAACTCTTAGATATTTACTTTCTGCTGATTCACGGTAGTAGAATAATATACCATACTTGTATCATTGTTTAATCTCAAAAATAGTTTATTTTTATTTTTCCTCTTTCAAGATAATAATATCACGAGCTGTCTGATAGATGCGAATGTCGTAGAAAAACAAGATTAGCCTATCAGCAAGATTGATATCAAAATTAACATGTGCTTAAGATTTTAATTTAAGTCCTCATACACACTTTCCAAATTTTCATAGTTTTTATTAGGTTATCGCCATCTAGTAACCATCTAAAAGTAATTGGATTCCTTCACATTTAGATAGTGTCGTGTTAACTATCTGACGTGTTATCAGTTGATGTCTCTGATGAGAATAAGTCTAGAACTTACTAGTCTGGAAGTGATTCAACGCGCAAAAAAATATTTAATCTATTATATATTTTTATGATTACAGAGCATATCAGCAATCGACTTAGAAAAGACAAAAGCACAAGTAAGCATCACGGCGGGAGGCGTCGGCTCGTCCTTCGTCAATCTTCGGCTGAAAGGCGAGAAAGGAAAGGCCCTCTACTACCTGGTTCAAGTATTTGTATGATTGTACCTATTATTGTACCAAAATAAAATGTTAATACCGATATGGAACAAGAAAAACAAGATGATAATTTGTAAATTATGGCTTAATATCTTGCTTATAAAATATCTTTGAAGTGTCTGCCATTGATTAGCATATTCCTAAATCAGATTTTTACATCTGCTAAACGGTGAAGATATTTTTATAAATAAATTGTGAGTATAATATTTAAGTTGGTTGTGACGATAAAACAATTTTGAATTACAGTTGTTGTTTTACTAATCAAGACAAAATATTTGAAATAATCTTCTTGACATGTTGTAAATTTAATATCAGTTCATAATCAATAAAGAAAACCCGGAGAGTATCTCATCCACCTATATAAAAGTGTGCTTTCTGGAATAGAAGAATGTTCTAAGAATCTTAAGAAACGTTGTCAAAGCCAAAATTCTTTATTTAAATTAGGTAATGGTCTAATAAAGAATTTTGGCGGCACTTTTTAACGTCAAAACTTTTAAATTTGAATGTAATAATAATTGATTCTACCGTCCATTCAGCATTTTACCATCCATTTGGAACTTTGCACGAGAACAGCATCATCATCATATCAGCCGAAAGACTTTCACTGCTGGATATAAGCCTCCCCCAAGAGTCACCACATTGACCGGTCCCCTGCGTCCCGTTGAAAAAAGTTGCGGGGATCCGTTGGATGTGTTGACGTTTGAAAATAATTAAAGTACAAGAACTGAATTGGAAGAATGAACTGGAAGGAGGAAGCGCGGGCTCGTGAAAGTACAAGGATTGGAGGGAAATGTGACACCCATTGTATTGCATATACCCAATACACTTATTATCATGCGTGTCGACTTCGTCCACTGCTGAGCTGCCTAGGCCTCTCTTTTCTTGTGCCAATCTCCACGCTCCTGTGCCCACCTCATTCAGGTTCTGACCACGAAGGCAACAATCTCGTCTGCCCATCTCGCCACTGGACGACTAACATTCTTTTGTCAGTCCTTGGAAGCTACTCGGTCACTGCATTACTCCAGCTGTCATAAAAGCGGCAGTTCCTTAACATGTGTCCTGCCCAACTCTGTACTCTTAAATACAAATGAACAAATGCATGAAATAAACTCCTACAGCTTTATTAATTAGCTATAGAGCGTGATTTCTGATCAATAACGCGTGACATTTCCTGATAAAGCATTATTAATGAGCCAGCTGATTAAAATGCCAATAAATAACAATACGGGCTTGTTTATTGAGTGCATGTAAATTATACAAATGCAAGGTATATGGGACTACGCTCACATATTGGTCATGGGGTAGCGATGCGTGGCCGTAGAGCGGGAGCTGGGACTTTAAATAACAGTTTTTAGTGTATATGGTATTAATTCACAGGTAAAAAATAGAAACGCTCGAGACAAAATCTTTTAGATCAAAATGAGGCTCTAGACATACTGCCAATGAAAGCATCGTGATATGGTAAAATGTCAAAAACGTTAGGGATTGTCAAGCGCTACCGAAATGCCACCTATTCAATCCGTCTCATTTTGGCATTTTGAATATCGTACTCGCTGATATATTGATATTTTTCCAGAGCCTCATGGTCCTTATTTAATCTTAAATATTCCGCTGAAAGAAGGATTCGCTGTCAGAACCTCGCAAGACGTCGCTAAAATCAAGCCTGGCTTCCTCTGGCTTCTCATCGCCGATTGACTACAGGGGCGCTGCACGAGTCGCTTGATGTTTTGCTTGATGGTTTTGGATTGGCACGGGTTTCAGAATTTGCAAGTGTCTTACTCGTTGATTTCCTATGTACGTATAATCCTCCTGAGAGTATATTATTGCAAGGTCGTTTTTTTTTTTTTTTTATAAAATACTGTTTTACCTGCGTGAAAGTGATGGCTAATTTTGTAGGTAGTTTTATGCATACATTTGCTATGAGTTTTTTGTTAGGTGGCAACATATTTTTATGGTACTTATGGGCTATACGGCTGGCGTATTGTTTGTTGTTATGTTCGATCTATTTTATTGAGCTATGCTTGTTTCCTGTTCTTTTTTTCTTTCCATTTTGTTGATTTAATGGGCGAATATATTGCGATTACGTTTATAACGACTAATGCATGGGTGACTCCTATTTCATGTAGTGTCCTACACGACAATGACAGATATATTAGTAATATATTACCAAAACTGCAGGAGAATCCACACTAAATTGCATATTCTTTATATGAAGCTTAGCTAATTGTTACCACATAATAGTTTTGACTGAGACCTGGTTGACGCCCGAGGTATATAACAAGGAGTTCATTGATGACCGTTATGAGGTATATCGATGTGACCGTGACCGCGTGGCTACTAATAAAAACCGACCAAATGCGAGTCGGACTCGCGCACGCAGGGTTCCGTACTCTTATTGCAAAAAACGACAAAAGAATCACAAATAGTTATTTTATTCTGTTTTTAGTATTTGTTATTATAGCGGCAAAACGAAAAAAAAATAAACTAACTAACTAAAAGAAAATTTCAACTGTCTATCTATCACGGTTCATGAGATACAGCCTGGTGACGGACAGACAGACGGACCGTGGAGTCTTAGTAAAGGGAACACCAAAATAATTATAACACACACATACACCGAAATATTTTATTCCGAATTTCGATGTACCGATTTTCAAAAGTTCGAATTTCATATTATCTAAGAATTATAATGTCTATTATTAAAAATCACGAAATTTATTTTACCGAAAGTCGTAAATGCGATTTGTTAGTTTTCCGATTTTCATATCATTTCATAAGTCAACATGTTGTGCTATTTTTCAAATTTAGTGACAGAAACGAATCGCAGCAAAACCGACTTTACGTAGTCTTGCCTGCCCTACCCTACCAGTAATTTAAGCCCGCGTAGGCGCGGAGGGGTGGGGCGGCCCGCGAGCTGAGGAGCAGGTGGTTTGAAGGACCGCTGCCGCGGCTGGGGCTGCCAAAGCCAAAGACAAAGCCGCGGTGGTGAGCGTTAAAACCATCTGCGACGATAAGCTCGCGTGGGGCCGCCCAAACCCCGCAGCGCTTGCTTGCATGCTGCATGCCTGCTTGCATGTTGCATGCCTGCTTGCAAATTGCATGCTTGCTTGCATGCTGCGTGTCTGCTTGCCTGCTGCGTGCTTGCTTGCATGCTACAAATCGCAATTGCAATCCGGAATTGTATTAATCGGTATTTTAATAATCGGAATTCGTATTTTTGATGTTTCGGATAGGGATGATGACGGGGTACGAAACAGCAAATTCTATTTAGTCTATTAAAATATTGGGCACGTATTTTTTGCTTAGTTCACCAAGAGACAGCGCATCAAAGTTCGAGAGTGGGGGCTTGTGACGTCACTTCTATGTAAAAAGTGTACCAAGGCGTGACGTCATGCGATATTTTAATGCACTGTATCGTCATATTTTTTTGTTAACGTGACAAAAGAAAAAATACGTGTCCAATATTTATTGGAAATATTTTGACCATTTGCAAGCACTTAATGAGGACAGAAATATTGAAAAATTCTATTTGTTGGGAGGATATCAATAAGTGTTTTCTAAATTCGAAATTGTTACTATACGCAGACTATCTCAAATTTTTTAGGACAGTCGGAAATCTTCGCAATTCGCAGCTTCTCTTACAAGAAGATCTAGATAGGTTCACTACGTATTGTTTAAACAATAAACTCCAACTTAGTATATCCAAATGTTGCTGCATCAGCTGTACAAAAAAATAAAAAAATTGTAAAATATCCTTACGCGTTAATCAAAATCTTCGTCGTCTTAAAAAGAGAATATCTATATCTTCGCTGTTTCTGTAGGACAATTTAGACGCCTTGCTTGTGAGACAGTTAATTCTGTTGACATTTGACAGTCTGTTGTAATTGCGGGCTTTCCGTTTGTTGCTTTTTATCATTTACTAGCTATTCCACGCGGCTTCGCCCCGTGGGCCACCCCACAGGACCCGTTTTCGGGATAAAAAAATAGCCTATGTCACTCAAAAATAATGTAGCTTTCTATTGGTGAAAGAATTTTTTAAATCGGTCCAGTAGTTTCGGAGCCTATTCGGTACAAACAAACAAACAAACAAAAAAATCTTTCCTCTTTATAATATTACTAGCTGACCCGGCAAACTTTGTTTTGCCATAAAAACACCAAACATTCATCTACCCTACCTAACCTACCCTAACTACCTACCCTACCCTACCCTACCTACCTACCCTACCCTACCCTACCTACCCTACCCTACCCTACCCTACCTACCCTACCCTACCTACCCTACCCTAACTACCTACCCTACCCTACCTACCCTACCTACCCTACCCTACCCTACCTTACCCTACCTACCCTACCCTACCCTACCCTACCTACCCTACCCTACCTACCCTACCCTAACTACCTACCCTACCCTACCTACCCTACCTACCCTACCCTACCCTACCTACCCTACCTACCCTACCCTACCCTGCCTACCCTACCTACCCTACCTACCCTACCTACCCTACCTACCCTACCTACCCTACCCTACCCTACCCTACCCTATCTCTCAAGTTGGATCGAACTGCACATGGTGTGCGAATTTTATTATAATCGGTTAAGTGGTTTAGGAGTCCATTGAGGACAAACATTGTGACACGAGATTTATATATATTAAGATTATTATAGTATAGATTATTATTAGTATAGATAATAATAATAATATTGATAGTGACTAATTAATAAAAAAAATCTGCACCTTCCTGCTTTTTTATTGTTTGAAATTTTTCTGACATCTTAATTTTTTTTTTTTGTAGTTCTATATTTTTGTTTTTTTTGTATACCTAATAATTTAATAACAATATTGACATAATAATAGTTGTTTTGTTTTTATTTTTATATAACTTCTTACTTTTCGTTGTACATTTGTCACACTGTTATTTATACTGTAACGTGTAACTGTTTGTTTTACTAATAACTAAAATAAAAATAAAACTTGCGGATGTTAGCCTTCCTCCACTCCCTTACCCCTTGACAATCGATACCAGTTGTAACCTCAATATCTAACCTAACTTAACCTTTACATCCAGAAATAACATTCACCCATGAACTTCACGGAATGTTGTCTACGCGATAAATCACACAGTGGCACACCGCGGCCCATAAATAAACGATCATAACATGAACTTATATTTGTCATTGTTTCGTCAAAGTCAATCGGATAAGTTCGAACAACTTCGGGGTTTTATTTGCGACACGCGTGACTTGCGGATAAGGCTTTGGTGGAATGTTTTTCAGTTAGGTTAATCATTTATTTTTATATGGTAGAAACATTTAGAGACGTTTTGCCCAAGCTGAGAAGATTTAATAGGGTCCAGGTAAAAGACGTCTGCACTACGGTAGACAGTGCAAAAATAAGAGATTACCCCTTAAACCCGTCACTACTCTACATTTACACAAAACCACACGTAGGTACACATACACATTTTTAGTATTGTTTGATTTTAGAAAATTTAACAAGTCATTTTATTTCATGGTTACGTTTTTTGTATGTCTACTGGGCTAAATAAATAACCTATTTTGAGGGTCAGGCGCTTTATGCCAAGATACAGCACAGTACAGGCCTATAAGAATAGTTTATGTAATTCGTTTTATTGCTTTTGGCGAAATAAATAAATATAAATAAACTGCTGAACATAGGCCTCTCCAAAGTATCACCACATAGACCGCAGCGTTTACCAGGCCATTCTTCCAGCTAGAGGGAGGTCTTCCAACGCTGTCGTCCGGTACGCGTTCGCCATTCCAGAACTGCGTTGCTAGCTCATGTGCATGTATGGCATCTGGAAACTCTGAAAACCTAAACTCAACAGTTATATTTGCCTGGAAAACCCATCATATCATAGTATAAGAGCATCTAGAAAAAGATTTAGAAGAGAAGCATTAAAGAATTGCGTACCAATAAGGAAAATGATATCGTCATCAGAATTTCTCATTCCTAGGTGCTGAGAAAATAATGTGATAACTCTTGTGATGATGGACATTATCAGCAAACTTATAATAGCCCACTTAAGTGTCGTTTCAAGCGGTAATATTGACTCATCAGCTTTTGTAAAATTTTATCATCATTTTAGTCATCATCAATTTTTTCATCAACATTTTCATTGTAAGGACTTACAGATGAATAAGGAAAATGGCAAGCAAAATATTTTGCCAAGATTATTTTATTTATCTATTTATTGCTTTATCACGTAAGCATATATAGTCAAACAGCTAATTAGTTTTACAGCGGTCTAGTCATATCGAGATTAAAACCTATAGCGAACTAGTCATATCTGCTATTTAGTCTTATCGAGAGTTAGTCATAACGCTTCTAACCCAAACATACATACACAGAGGCAGACTTACTGCCTTAGGCATTTCCTACCAGTCAACCTTGGGGTGGTGGTTATACAAATACTAATAGGCTACCACTATTTGTAAAATACGATTAGGTAATATTATTAATATTATATTATTTTTAATATATATTATAAAGAACTAAATACACAAAGGAGATGTTTCATTTTTGTATGGGACTCCGGCCATAACCTGTACCTTTAAGGAAATCTGGGAAACTAACCCCTGAATAGAATAAAGTAATTTTTTTTCCACACATCCAATGTTTTTGAGGTACACTAATAAAATATAATAATGTTTGACGTTTATCGTGACAGCTATTTGACAGCCATGAGAGGTTTTAGTTTTGACGTTTAGGTAACCTAGAAAGTGTTGTGACACTCAGTAAACAAACTAAATGTCATTTTGAATTATTCGTTCAGAAGTACACTTCAGAGGAGTAAAATAAATATATTTTTAACGATGCAATCGTCACACTTGCTTTAATATTAGTCGTTAAAGATATTTATAAGAATAATAGTCATTTTTACTAGTACAAGAACACTTGCCTTTCATATTTAACATCTACTTTATTGATGTGACATGATTTTAGAACGAAATCGATTCGATTAGATTATGGCAATAATTGAAAAACTATTACTTTTTGTACGCAAGAAATCAGGCTTAAATTTATGAAAGAATATTTTTCCTGAAATCTTCCTGAGATTTTTTCCACTTTTTTGATAAATGTACATCTCATGGCCGAAAATGATACATCTCCTTTATTTAATCAATTAGAGACAATATAGATAATTGAAAAACATTAACACCGTGACGATACTACTGCCAACTTCTTACGAATGTGCTTGGAAACTTTAACTTTGAAGTTTTTTCGGTTAATTGCTATTCCTGGGGGACCACATTACACAGAGAAATAGACTGAATGAAGGCAAAACAGTAAATAAAGTCAGAATTAATCCAGAACTTATAACACTCAAACAGTTCAATATGTACCTTGACCCTCAAGCTAAACCATTTCAATTAATTAAAACAAAAAATGAAGCGAAGAAAAAGCCCTTCGGATCTCAGCTGACGAATAAAGGGCGACCAGTAATAGATGGCGTCATAATCCTCAAATGCGAACGGGGTAAAAAATAAGTTGAAGTCGTTCCACATCGCCCGCATCTGGTACTAATGTGTCCAACTTTTGATAAAGCCGTAGTGCCCGACGAATTGGCGCGTAGAATCACTTTCTCATGTTCAACTGCTAAGTGATATTTTAAGGTTGAAAAGTAGTTTTTTGAGTGGGTGGGTTTGTATTGTAAACGGTTGTTTGATTTTGTTTTTATATTAAGTAGTTTATTTATTATTAATTCTTTATTGTACACCAAAATAATACATGTATACAAGGTAATAACGAAATTCATGTACAAAGTTGAGTTTTACTCCAAATGGAGTTTTCTTCAAGCAAACCATAGTCTTGTTTGAATGTTGAAAATAAAATTGTTAAAAAAAACATTTTTACAAAAAAATACTACCGACTTCCAAATAAGAAAACTAGAAAGTGAAAAATAACTTTATTTTTGGAAGTCGGTGTCTTTGGTAGGTACCAATTTTTTAAGTTATGGACACCGACTTCCAAAAATAAAGTTATTTTTCACTTTCTAGTTTTCTTATTTGGAAGTCGGTAGTATTTTTTTGTAAAAAAGATTTTTATTTTCACTTTTTAGTTGTACCTACCTAATAGGGAAGTATTTAAGTACGAGGAAGGATAAAAAAATAGTGAGAATGAGATAGAATATAATAACTATTGATAACTTAATCATTTATTTTGCTACATAGTTTCCGAGTCTTTCTACACACCGAGTCCAGCGCTTTTCCAAGGCTTCAATCGCTTTCAGAAAAAAAGTTTTATCTTGGTCCTGCAAAAAGCTCTCGAAGGCATCCATCACCTCGTTATCGTCTTCGTACCTGTTTCCCCTTAAGTATTTTTCAATTTGAGGAACAGATAAAAATCTCTAGCCGCCAGATCTGGTGAATAAGGGGGGTGGTCAACCAATTCGAAGCCAGCTCGCTGAATGGCAGCCATTGCAACTGCCAACCTGTGCGCGGGTGCGTTGTTGTGATGAAACAGCACGCCCCTTCGAAGTTTCCCTCTCCTTTTCTCTTTGATGGCATTCCTCAACTTGGGAATTAAAGCTGCATTATATTAGTCTGTAATAGTAGTTCCACGCTCCAGGTAATCAATCAACAATATCCCTTCTGAGTCCCAAAATATTGAGGCCATAACCTTGCCAGCCGATGCCACGACACGAAACTTCTTCGAGGTCCGTTTCCATTGCGAAGATTGCTGTTTTGTCTCGGGATCAAAATGATGGACCCATGTTTCGTCCATTGTTACCAAAACGAGACAAAAAGTTTTCAGAATCTTCTTGAAACTTGTCCAACAATATCTTCGAAATGCCAAGTCGATTTTGTTTCTGACTGTCGGTTAACATTCTCGGCACCCATCTTGCGGAGCTTGTTGTGTGGGGCAACGTTTTTTTTAAAAAAGAAAGAAAGAAAGACTTTTCTCATATTCAAAAATTGTTTCAATATGGATTGAATACTTCAATATGAAATGCCCGTTTCTTGAATTATGTATCGGATGGTAACTCTTCGATCGCTCAATACAATTTTCTCGACTTTCGCAACATTTTCTTGGGTAACTGACGTCGATGGACGGCCGCAACGATGTTCGTCTTCCGAGCTCGTTCTCCCTACTCGAAATTGAGAAGCTCACCTTGCGACAGTGGAATACGGCGGAGCAAACTCTCCTAATGTTGCCTCCAAATCGCAATGAATCTCTTGCGTCGTTAACTTTTTTTAACAGAGGTATTTAATAACGGCTCGCACTTCGTTTTTCTCCATTTTCGAGAACACGTTCCGACACGAAGCAAACAAATGACTAAATTCAGAAAAAAACAAAAGAGAATCGAAGATTTTTTTCTTTATTAATATTTCAAATATGTATCTGAGCTATGCCTGCCAGTACTTTTTTTTCTTACCAAGGAGTATGTCGTTCTCACTACTTTTTGATCCCTCCTAGTAAGTACCTATAACGACAGAATAAATTACCCGAATAACATGAAACTACCCCTTTCAAGCGTACTGGCGTGATGTTATTTTATGATATGGTATAAACAATAAACAGACATGTGATTGCAGCAATCCCGAGAGATTTGCCGTTATTTATTGAAGAGTTCTGTTGTATATCTCCGAAGTTCTTCACCAGATCTTCACCAAATTTAAATGGGACCTATTTTGGAATATACCCTTTCAAACAAAAGTAATTTTCAAAATCGGTCCACAATTGGCGGAGATATTAAAATACATAAAAAAAAAAGAAACATAATGTCGAACATAGAACCTCCTCCTTTTTTGGTAAGTCGGTTAAAAAGAATAACATGGTGTAATTACGATTTTATTTTACTTATTCAATATCTGCCTAGCCATTTCCCATCAATGTTAGATTTGGTTTCCACTCTACATAACAGGATGCAACTGAATAGGTTTTCATGAAGCCACTGCCTATCGGACTTTCACAATCCAGGAAGTAAATGACACGATACCAACCCCTTGGCAACACTGATATTAGATTTTCTGATTTCTGACTACTCGTTACTCCTTTTTTATGAGACAATTCCCAAGCCACTGCAACTTCTTAAAGTCAGAATCAAGAGTGGCTACCACCAGTAAAGCGCCGAGGCAATGAAGCTCGACGAAGTCCCGGCAACGAAATTAATCAGAAAAGAATAACGGAGGAGTAGGACAAAAAATCAAACCACTTCCCTCCATTTCAAGCAGGAGACAGAACAAACAAGGCCAATAGGCACAAAAGGTCGTTTACAACTGGGATAAGTCCAGTTGCCTAGCACCACGGTTAAATATACCTAATAAGATACCCGTAACGACTTTCAAAGATCTACAAACGACAACCAGGACCGAGGCCCAGGACCCAGCTTTACGTGCTTACCGAGACACGTAAGACAGAGGGACAATCATCCAGGGACCGACCTCAACAAGCATGGCCTAACGATTTCCTATATTAGATTTTGTTTGCAAACTTAAACATGATTCAGAAATCAATCCTACTTAGACCAAAGTTTGGTGAATCAATATGTTATAAAGTTTTTGTCAAGAATCATTACTCAGTAATATTGAAATAATAATAATAACACGAATAACCCCATTAATAAATTAGTATTATTGAATTGTTATTATTAAATTGTTATTGTTGAAATATTATTATTGACTTATGATTTTTGTTTATGTTAATTTAATTAATTTGGTTGATTAATAATTATTATTGTGTTGTTTTTAATGTTGATATGTGTGTGTCGATATTTTTAACTTATGATATTTTGCTTAAGTATTTTAATTTAGCCAGAATGAAATTCAATTAATTTGGTTGATTGAGTATTCCTTTGTGTTGTTTTAATGTCGGTATGTGCTACTCGTGAATTATTTGTGTGTTGTTTGTCTATTGTAAATGTAATAATTATATAGCATTGACTCTTTGCAGGTGTTGGGTTACACTGTTAGTGCAAGGAGTAATTGAATTGAAATAAATAAAATAAAAGAAATAATCCAATGACAAAGTAGCTAGGTATGTACAAACAAATCGCAATCGTGATATCATAAGGGTAATAATTAGTCAATAAGTCAGTTATTACAATGCTGGGCAAATACTACTAATGACTACACCGTTAATAATAACATTCAAGAAAATTATGCCTCAAGAATACAGAAAATATGAAACGAAACGAGTGCAAAATTTGCACTCGTTTCGTTTCATATTTTCTGTATTAATGCTCTTTCTAACCTTGAAACAAAGTGATGAATAATTTAATCGAATACAGTGGACTATAACTATCAGTCACCAATCGATAGCCCTTATCGACGTCTCGATAACATGATTCACGACCTTATCATTATCATTTTATCTTGAGTGAATCACAGAGTGAGAATAATATAAATTGTACAAAAAAATCTTCAGGAACACAGACAAAGTCATTTCAGTTCGATCAAGTCGTATTGTTTGTTTAAAATGTATTTTATTTCAAAAGCCTTGTTGGTATGTGTGCTGTGTGTGGCCTTGTATAGAGCCGATGACTTGCAGCTAGGGTCTTCTGTCAATGGACAGTTGGGACACCAAGAGACTGTCAAATTGAGGGCTGTACCAAATACCTCAAGGACCGAGACTGTGTCCTACAACTCGAAAAATACTAAAGTTATTAAGGTGAGTTGCTTTAATCCGTCAATTGTTATAACTTCACAAGTAAAGATACTTTATAACTGTACCGTTGCCAGCTATACTTACTGCTGCTTATCTATGCTTACTGGCTTTTATTATTTCACAAAAACTCTCGATATTTAGTTTCTGCTGATACACGGGAGTAGAATAATATCGTACAATATATCTTAGAAACATGTAATTTTTTTTTCTCGAAAATATTTATTTTTTATTTTTCCTCTTTCTCACGAACTGTCTGCTACTAGGGAATATCGTAGAAAAAAAGTATATTTGCCAGTCAACAAGGTTGATACCTATCGAAGTTAACCTGTGCTTAAGATTATAATTTAAGTTCTTGATCATTCAGAATTTTCATAGTTACCAGGTGATCTCCATCTAGTAACCATTGAAAAGTAATTGTTATTTTTCACATTTAGATAGTGACGTGTTAATTGCCTGCTCAGTTGATATCTCTGATGAGAATACGTCTAGAACTTACTAGTATTAAAAAATACACCAAAAAATATTAAATCTTTTTTTATTTTTATTACAGGGTATATCTGCAATTGACTTAGGAAAGACTAAAGCACAAGTAAGCATCTCGAGGGGCGGCATCGGTTCGTCCTTCGTCAATCTTCGGCTGAAGGGCGAGGAAGGAAAGGCCCTCTACTACCTGGTTCAAGTATTTGTATGATTGTACCTGTAATTGTACCAAAAGAAAACTTTAATACTGTTATGGACCAAGAAAGGCAAGAGGAAGATTTGTAAATTATGACTTAATACCTTACTTGTAAAAAATCTCTGAAGTTTCTGCATATTCCTAATTCAAATTTTCTGTAAACAACTTGATTTTAGAATCTGTTAACCAGCTCCTAAACGGTGTAGATATTTTTATAAATAAGGTTGTGAAAATAAAACAATTTTGAATTACAGTTGTTGTTTTACTAATCAAAACAAAATATTTGAGATGATCTTCTTGACATGTTGTAAATTTAATATCAGTTGAAATAAAGAAAACCCGAAGAGTATCTCATCCACCTATCTAAAAGTGTGCTTTCTGGAAAGAAGACGAAAGATGTTCTAAGAATTTTAAGAAACTTTGTCAAAGCCAAAATTCTTTATTTCAATAAGGCAATTAAGCGGCACTTTTGGACGTCGAAAAAAAATATTGAAACGTAGGAATAATTGATTCTACTGTCCATTCGGAATTTTGCACGTGTACAACATCATCAACATCGTCATATCAGCCGAAAGACGTCTAATGGTGGAAATAGACCGCCCCCAAGCGGCGTTACATTGAGTGGTGTAGCGTTACGTATAGTTCAAATGAACTATACGTAAGCCACGTTAATAAAATTAAAGGTAATTATAAATTAAAACTAATAAAAGGATATAGAGTATAAAACTATGGGCCGGCTTCGCACGACGTGGGCAGGTTTTTCATAGCAGGCAGGAAGGCTGGGCAGCTGGACGGGCAGGCTAGGCAGCTGGACGGGCACGAAGGCGTGGAATGCCCGAGGTAGGCAGATGAGCACGCAGATGGTCAAGGCTTGAACCAATTGTCAGGATAACAGGCAGGTAGCAGTAGCAGTAGCACTGGTGCAGGAACAGGCAGCTAGGAGTGTGGAGGTCAGGCTGTGGCTTAATATGCTGTTCAATCAAGCCCTTTTGATATGAAGCGGTGACCGTCGAAGTTAAAGAACCAGTAACACACTCAATAAATAATATTTATTGCATTAAACAGAATTGGTAGATTCACAGGCCTTATATATAATAGTTTTTAAAGAGAAATTTTTAAATACAATTGTATACTTCATAGTATCAAACAGAAAAATGGACTACTAGCGTTCAGTCCAGTTTCAAGACTCCAAGCCCTCGGCCTTTCCGTCTTTTATATCCACCGCTTGACAGAATCAGAACCAGAATTTAAGTTAGTGACATCTTGTTGTCATAAAAAAAGTGCAACCTGCCAGTATTCAAAACAGCCAGTAATATTCAATCCAAAACCTTTTCGATGAATTCTGAGAGCGTGTAAATTAATTTTCAATTTATAAAATACAATATTTTGAGCTAACCATATTGATAAAAAGAATTTAAATTATATAAATCAAAAGTAATCTTCATAGACTAAGCTAGTAAGAAGCTCTATGACAGAAAATTTAAAAGGAAAAGTATTGACAGCTTGACAACCTGACGTAGGTGTCATAACATTGAAAAATATGATTATTTTATAAGAAAACGAATCGTTTTAGACCGATTCGCAGAATAATAATGTAAACGTATAAAGGATGCGAAGTATAAGTATATGATGTAAAATGTATTGGCATGGAATAATATGAAGTAAGTATTAAGAGACCTAAGTGTGAATTAGGTGAGAACACTAGCTCACTCAGTGAAATAACTAAAATATGTGGTTTAAAATAGCGAAATACCACATTTCCCCAACAACCCCGGAAAATTTTCAACCCCATTGAAAATTTTGAAGGTTAAAATAAGTCCTTGCTCCAACACACAACATCTTTCATACTTTCGTCAAACACTCTCATTCATTCACACGTAGGGGATATGGTTCACATTCAATGACGCATACTCCAACAAAGAAATATTTATATTGTAATTACGAAGGCTTTTTTTTTTAATTAGGTGTCGTAACCCGCACCTGTTTGAAAACCCAATTTAGAAGAGAGCATTAGGGCTTATTTAACGAGTTGCTTATCCGCTCAAGAGCATTAGGGCTTATTTAACGAGTTGCTTATCCGCTAAGTTTAAGAAAAACCCCAAGTTTAAGAGACACTCGAGTTTAAGAGAGCCCAAGAGGAACTTGAGTTTAAGAGAGCTCAAGAGTAACTTGAGTTTAAGAGAGCTCAAGAGTAACTTGAGTTTAAGAGAGCTCAAGAGTAACTTGAGTTTAAGAGAGCTCAAGAGTAACTTGAGTTTAAGAGAGCTCAAGAGTAACTTGAGTTTAAGAGAGCTCAAGAGTAACTTGAGTTTAAGAGAGCTCAAGAGTAACTTGAGTTTAAGGTTTAGAGGGTTTTAAGAATACCTGTCGCGACGTGTAGCTCGCGAAATAAACAGGTAACAGAATCAAATTAATATTGTTAGAGCGAGACGTGTAACTAGTCTATTCATAAATGACAACATTAGTGTATGCTTAGTGATATGCTAGCAATACTGACATAATCGTAATATGGGTTCACCACTATAGATAAAGAGTATTTATAGTTTATGGTTGTGGCGCTTAAGTGATATCTCTAGATAGTCTATGGCGTTTGCCGCTTCATTTTGTGTCATTTGAAATACACCAAAGGTAACTTAGCCAATTCAATAAGTGCAAAGTAAAAGTGATTAGTGTTTTGATGGAGACTTCCAGCCTAGTGGCAGCTCATCAGAGATAAATATAAGCTAAGTGGTAACACTATGTCAATAGTGTAGAGATTCCCCCATTTAAATGTCTAAACTCTAGATCTACTAACTTTATGAAAGTTTCTGATGCTTTAGAAGTCGGTTACATTAAGAGGTCTTTCGATACTGCAATGCGAAAACCTCGTGAGAATTAGACTGGGCGAAAGGCCGTGATCAGTCCGTTAGAGGAGACCTTCGGTGCTGCAATACGAAGTCTCCCTAACTAATTTGTACAATTGTATGTAGTAAGATATAGAATATTATATTATGAGAAAGAGTCCCGTGGTGCACACAGAGATAGCAAGAGGTTAATTAGCAGACTTGGCTGCGGTTAACTCTTTAATACCCAAATTATGATGACTCGGTTAATTGGCAGACTCGGCTGCGGTTAACTGAGGTACACACAGAGATAGCAAGAGGTTAATTAGCAGACTTGGCTGCGGTTAACTCTTTAATACCCAAATTATGATGACTCGGTTAATTGGCAGACTCGGCTGCGGTTAACTGAGGTATACACAGAAATAGTAAGAGGTTAATTAGCAGACTTGGCTGCGGTTAACTCTTTAAAGACCAACAAACTACGATGACTTAGTATCTCGTAGAGCATGTGACCGAATATCTAATTCTAGCAGATGTGTATGCTATAACTTCACACCTAAGACACTAGAAATGTTTTATTACGTAATTATGTATATGAAAAAATATAGAATGGTGGGAATCAATTTATTTTTAACCACAGATGGCGAGCTGAATCGCGGTACGAGCTAGTAAGAACTAAAGGTCGATTACGCGAAGCAAACCTCCCAAAGTATTGAAGATTCCTCTCGGATCAAACCCCAGGTACATATAATTATTCACAAACAAAAAAATACTCCGACTCGCCGCCGCGGCTTCCCTCGGCGTTGCGTTGTCCGGGATGGTGCCGGACGCGCGTGCCTGGCCAGCATGCGCGTCCTGGTCCTGGCCCTGGATGAAGTGACGGCGGGCCGCTAGCTAGGGGCGGCGCGGCGGCGACATGGTGGAGATGCTGGGATCTGAGAGGAAAAATCAATAAATTACAAAAATAACATTCAAAGTTCTTGCTAGTGCTACCATCTGTGAAAGCTCTATGTATAACTTATCGTGTCAAAGTTGAAGAAATTATGCAAAAATATTGAATGGATTTGATACACGTTTCGCTGATATTGACTCTGATATTACAAATAAATATTATCGAATATTTCTCTATGTAATTATCTTAGAATTAAGTATCACAGATTAATAAGTAAGTGTTGTGATTGATTTGAGGTGATGAATCGATGCGACAACGTTGACGACAACGACGACTAGATGGCGTTACTTGTCGTTGTAATGAAAGTCGATAAGTTTATTTCTTTGATATGCGAAATAAAATAAGTGATGTTGTTTGATTATTCGTTTCATAAATTATTTAAGGGATTCTATCATTAATATTCATTAGTTTACAAAGATACGTAATAAGCCTGCGGATTTATTATAAACCGGAAGTGAAACAAACATGATTTGACAGAGACAAAAAATTCCCCCGGCCATAGTTGCTGTTTTGTACTCCGCCTTCCTGTGCGAGAAGCTTCGCTGTGTTTTCAAAGTTTACTGGTAACATAGTTTGTGAGAACAAAAATATCTACAGCTTATTGATTTACACCACGTCTGGAATAAAATAATCGTGCTTGGATTAATAAAAGGTCAGTATAGCTTGGATGTGTGTTGATTACAATTTCGAATTTGTGAACACAGTTCTTGGGATACTTTATGTGTAATAAATAAATACTCTGTTAAACCTAGATTTACATGTAATTCGTAAATCTGCACCTTCTCTCGGCGATAGATTTAACTTGTCGCGTGAGATTATCCTAAAGGATTATTAGAATGTAAAATATGGTCCGCCATAATATCAAATTAATGGCGGTTGGTATAGCGTCCTACGAAAAACAAATTTAACTCATTTATATGAGAATACCTACGTGTTAAAACCTGTGCACTTATCCTTTCAACAGGACTAGAATTATTAATTATCGGAGGTAATTAGCATCGAAAGGAGGTGATTAAATTAGACTGCCTACAGCTAAAGAAAAGGCTATTGGAGTTGTAACTGAAAACAACATCTCAAGTGAGTAATAGTTTATAATCTTATAACTTGACAATGGATGAGTATCCATGCTACCTTATTTACAATAAATAAATGCTCGAGTGGATATCTCGCACATGACCATTTGGTCCCAGATTGACCAACGAAGCTGGTACCTATTAAGGACCTCTGTAGACAATACATACTGTGAATGAGTACTTCAGGTACACATGGCAAACACAAACATTTGTCTAAGGTGCAAGCAGAAGCACTCCTGACTAGGCAGAGGTGTCTTCAATACTTGAAAATAAATACTTTAAGAGAGATTATAAATTCTTGTACTCTGTAAGCACCTAGTAGTGTCTGTTAGCTGAAGGCACACTATATAAGAAGAATGACATTTCCTTACTGTACCCATTATGAATTCTATGATTGATTATATGCACTTGGTGCTTGAGTACTTATGTTGGGAGCATTCTAAAAGTATTAAGTGACATTTACTTACCTGTACAGGGTGATCCAAAACACCTTAATAAATCTGAAAGGAGATGATTATCTCCATGATAGTGAACAAGTTGAATTTCTGAAAATTTATTTAAGGAAAGTAGATAATATTTTTTTAAATATCCTATACCTATGTATGATGTGTGATCTATTGCAATTAAATCACAAGTTTTTGCGATTAAATAAGTCATCAGAATTATTTCAGTTAATAATACAAACATTAATTTATTATTCCCTATTTTAAAAATGGGTAGTTATAATTAAAACATACTACATCATAATTACATTTATATAACAAATTAGAACTTGTCATGTCATGAACTGTGTATGTGATGGAAGGATATTATATTACATTACAGAACGCTAATATGGAGGAAGCCATGCTCATTATTATTCGCAGTCTGTGTGATAAAATAAAAACTCTGTCCGAATGTGCTCAAAATGCAACTAGCAAACTCACTAATGAATTGAATGACCTAACCTTGTATGAAGCAAAGGTGGTATCCTCTAAACTTCATACCTGTCTCCAACGATTGGAGAGGGAACTAAACAATTATTTTCGACTCGTTAACGAACCGCAAGTGGATGAGGTCTCTGCCATCTCTGCAATTCAACTGGAAGCTGAAGAAAACTGCTGCGAACTTAAAGTGAAAATTGAAGAATGTGAGAATTCAACGATAAATAGCAACAAGAACGACGAACGTTCCTTATCAGGAAAACTACCGAAGTTAGAGTTACCACAGTTTGAAGGTAGCATTCTCCAGTGGCATCAATTTTGGGACCAATTTAGTTCCAATATTCACAATCGAAATTTACCAGACGTTGACAAGTTATTATATCTAAAGAATTCTTTAAAGGGAGAAGCCAAGGGAGTGATAGACGGGTTAGACATTACTAATAAAAATTATTCCATAGCCATACAATCTTTGAAAGATAGATATGGGAAACAAACTCAAGTGGTAGATGCACATTATTCCTCACTCTATAGAATAAAACCAGCAAACAAAACCGTATCAGATTGTCGAAGAGTTTTGGCTGAAATTGAAAAACATTTGAGAGTTTTGGATTCAATGGGTGAAATTATTAACCATAACCACTTGAGGTTTATGGTAATGGAGAAATTTCCGGAAGATATAATATATGAAATGAAATTAAAATTAAAGCAAGAATCAATTGAAGAGATAAGGAAACATTTGGAAATTATTATTTCAGCACGTGAAGATGCAAATAGACTAACGCAAGAGAAAAACCTAAATGAGAAAGAATATTACACTGTAAAGACACTTCATTCCTCTGGGAAGGATGATCATACAAATCAGAAGAGAAAAGAAGACCAAAGGAGGCAACAGAAAGGTAACTACAGAAACAATCAAGAAAAGGCTCGATACTATCATACACAGAACAAAGGAAATACTTCCCAGAGGAACTACGGGATCAAGCAAAAATATACAAGTTATCCTGGGAAAAACCAGGGAAGGGAAGGGCCACCTATGAAGAAGTCTAAACTTCATTGTGTCTTCTGTAAGGAGTCACACTACAATGACGAATGTACTAAATACAAGGAAATAAAAGAAAGAAAATCCCTATTAAAAAATAGATGCTATGGTTGTCTTAGAATAGGACATTCTTATGTAGACTGTAGAAATAAAAGAGAATGCTTTCATTGCAATAAATTAGGTCATAACCGTGCTTTATGTCCTGCAAAATTCTCAAGTGTACACAAAGATAAGTTAACAACAACCAATGTCCTATACACAAGAGATAAAGGACTCACCGTTTTACAAACAGCAGTAGTTACTGCCAATAAAGTAGGAGATTTTTCTAAAGAAACTCCATGCAGAGTTCTATTAGATTCCGGAAGCCAAAGAACATACATCACCCAGAAATCTGCAAGAAACCTTAATCTAAAATTTGAGGAAGAAAGTACACTAACTGTATTCACATTTGGAACAATGACTCCTCAAGAAATAGACAGTCCCGTGGTTAAGGTGCAGTTGAGGACAAGAGTAGGTAAGACAATCACTCTATTTGCTAATGTGGTACCAGTGATATCACATAGTATTCCATATCCTCATCAAGACCTCAGCCACTGGAAGGATACATCAAAACTAGCTGATGATGGTTCTCTACAAGACCAAGTAGACATTCTGATTGGTAATGATTATTACTTTTCACTTATCTCAGGACAGAAAATTAAACTAAAGGAGAACTTGTATTTGGTAGAGTCCGACCTCGGATGGATACTAAGCGGAAAAATGGATTCCAGTCCTATTCATGAACTATCAGTGGTGACATATCTCCAGTCTAATGTGGACATGTTATTCAACGAACCTGACCTGCCACTGATCGAGACTAACATGAAGAGTTTATGGGAACTTGAATCCATTGGCATAACCGATTCTCCGAGGGAAAATCGAGAAGATGAAGCTGTAAAAAGATTCAATGAAACTACTGAATATATAGATAACAGGTACTCCGTATCCTGGCCCTGGATTGAGTACCCTCCTGCTCTGAATGTGAACTTTGGATTGGCTTATGGCCGACTTGTCAACTTATTGAAGCGGCTAGATACATCCACATTATTGGCATATGAAGACACATTCAAGGATCAAATGATGAAGGGAATAATTGAAATCGTACCTGATCTGAGAGATCAAGCAGTAGGACATCCAGTTCATTACCTTCCACACCATGGGGTAAAAGTACCTGACAAACCTATGAGAATTGTCTATGACGCGTCATCTAAAACAAAAGACAATAAAAGTTTAAATCAATGCTTGTATTGTGGACCCATGATGTTGGAGGATCTGACTGGATTACTAATAAAGTTCAGATGTCGACCAATAGGTATAAGTGCAGATGTCGAGAAGGCATTCTTACAGATTGCACTCAATAAACCGGATAGGGATGTAACTCGATTCCTATGGTTAAAGGATACAAAGAAACCCGCTACAGAAGATAATCTTCTTCACTTAAGATTTACAAGAGTTCCATTTGGCGTTATATCTAGCCCATTTCTGCTTAATGCAACAATCAGATTACACTTACAAAGTTCAGATAATGAACAAGTTAAGAAATTAACTAAAGACATATACGTGGATAATGTCGTAACTGGAACAAAAACAGTGAAGGAAGCACTTCAACTTTATAAGAATTCTAAAGAGATATTTAACCAACTATCCATGAATCTTAGAGATTGGAGTTCCAACTCTGAAGAATTTATAAAACAAGTACCTGAATCTTGCAAAGAAGATAAGATCAAGATTCTTGGACTAAACTGGAAACTGAAAGAAGACACGCTTCAATTAAAAGATAAGGTTATTAGTGAACCTAAATTTACAAAAAGAGATGTCTTAAGAGTCATGGCGTCAATCTACGATCCGTGTGGATTTGCTGTACCGTCACTGTTGTCTAGCAAACTGTTCATACAAAATCTGTGGAAAGAAAAGGTAAAATGGGATACACCATTTTCTGAGATATTAAAAACCGATTGGTCAAAAATATGTAACGATTTAGATGAGGTTCGAGACATATCATTGGCCAGATGTTACTTCAGTGACGCTACTACAAGTACTTGTCAAATTCACTGCTTCACAGACTCTTCTACGAAGGCCTATGCAGCTGTAATCTACATTGTTAACGGCAAGGAGGTAAAGTTTGTCCTAGGTAAATCAAGGCTGGTCCCTTTGAAGGATCAAGACGATCTGAAAATACCACGGTTGGAATTACTAGGCGTATTAATTGGAACTAGGTTGATTAAATATGTATGCCAATTTTTACAATTCAACATCACAAGTCAAACGTTATGGACTGATAGTCAGATCGTTATCGACTGGTGCAAGTCGGACAAACTGCTCACACCGTTCGTAGCCAGAAGAGTAGAAGAAATTAAAAGGAATAAAAACTTAATAATACGACATGTTCCATCAGACCTAAATCCAGCGGATGTTGCCACAAGACCATTCAGCTCTAAAGAAGATAGAGTAATATGGCTGACTGGCCCCCAGTTTTTATTACAACAACCGGATTCCTGGCCGTCAGGAATCAAAGAAATTTCTTCTCTTTATGCGGGGGAGGGTCTCCCGAAAGAGTCACAAGAATATACAATGGATAAAGAAAATAAACTCGATGTGGAAAATCGAGAGGCATGTACAAGTAACCAAACTAAAATGGATGTAGACATAAGTGAAGAAAAGGGTGACAAAATTAAGCAGCTTGAGAAGCTACAAGCCGAACACTTTCCAAAAGAACTAGAAGGGAAAGAAACAAGCTTAAAAATTAATCTTGGACTATTTCTGGACGAAGACGGTCTTTTACGTTGCAAAGGACGTTTAAAGAACACGGATTGGTCGTACGACCAACGTTATCCAATACTTATTCCAAAGGATTGTGATTATACTAACAAAATTATAACCCAGACTCATAGCGACAATCATCATGTAGGTGTTAACCATACCCTCGCTATAATTCGTCAGACCTTTTGGATTCCACATGGAAAACGCCAAGTCCAGAAGATTATAAGGAAATGTCCTAGATGTCAGAAACATGGAGGGGGACCATTCAAGCTACCACCAACACCTGCGTTACCCACTGAAAGAGTAAATTACACTTCACCGTTTACATTTACAGGCCTGGACTACATGGGCCCTGTACTAATTAAACATGGAAATGAAACAAGTAAACGTTGGATAGCACTTTTCACTTGCCTAGCAGTCAGGGCGGTGCATTTAGAGGTTGTTCAAGATCTCACAGCTGAAGAAGGACTTCATGCTTTGAGAAGAATGATATCGACAAGAGGTGTGCCACGAATGATCACATCAGATAATGCTACGAATTTTAAGCTTATGTCAGAAATACTATCAAATTCTTATTGTATTAAACACGAAATTCGTTGGAGGTTTATACCCCAACTGGCTCCCTGGTTCGGGGGATTTTACGAACGGCTGATTGCAATAGTGAAGAATTGTATGAGAAGAACATTGGAAAAGCACATGCTAACAGATAGTCAATTGGTTACATTAGTCAAAGAAATTGAAGCAACTGTTAATACAAGACCGTTAACTTGTGTCGATTCTGAATTGGTACATATTTTAAAACCATCCGATTTCTTAACTATGGGGAAATGCATAACGATGGAAGGTTCAACCGAAGATCTTTTAGTACAAGGCACTACGACAAAATCCGACCTTATCAAGGCTTGGAAAAGAGGTTTAGTTATCCTCAACGAATTTAAAGACATGTTCACGAATCGATACTTACAAAGTCTGCGTGAACGATATGGACATTCTGTCAAAGAACCTAGAATCACGGCAAAAATAATCCCAAAGGTGGGACAAATTGTGCAGATAAAGGGAGATGGTAAAAATCGAGAAGAATGGAAAGTAGGAAAAATTACTTCATTAGTCAAAGGTTCCGACGGACTTTGCAGAGTTGCGAAGGTCGAAGTTGGAAATAAAGAGTTTGTAAGATCTTTAACTCATTTATATCCATTGGAAATGGAAGACAAAGAAGAAGTAGAATACGATGCGAACACGTTAGAAAGAGAAAGTGAGATACCACGGAATATAACAGTACACGAATTGACACCATTAGTAGCGGAAGTCACAAATTCAAAGGATACATCAGATAGTTCGAAAAACGAGAAAGAAAGCACAGAGTCGATAATACCAACAGAAAAGAGTATGTTGGAAGACATTGATAATGCATCAGAGAGCACGGACAGAGATAAAATATTGAGTCAGAAAGAAGATGAACCTGATAAGACAGTTCAAGTAAACAATGAGGTTAAACAAAGGAGAGGCGCGGCCACCAGAGCTCTGGAGAAAATTGCAGAGTGGACGCGTAACTTACTAACCCTGCTCTAAAATTATTCCGGCGGGAGTGTCGCGACGTGTAGCTCGCGAAATAAACAGGTAACAGAATCAAATTAATATTGTTAGAGCGAGACGTGTAACTAGTCTATTCATAAATGACAACATTAGTGTATGCTTAGTGATATGCTAGCAATACTGACATAATCGTAATATGGGTTCACCACTATAGATAAAGAGTATTTATAGTTTATGGTTGTGGCGCTTAAGTGATATCTCTAGATAGTCTATGGCGTTTGCCGCTTCATTTTGTGTCATTTGAAATACACCAAAGGTAACTTAGCCAATTCAATAAGTGCAAAGTAAAAGTGATTAGTGTTTTGATGGAGACTTCCAGCCTAGTGGCAGCTCATCAGAGATAAATATAAGCTAAGTGGTAACACTATGTCAATAGTGTAGAGATTCCCCCATTTAAATGTCTAAACTCTAGATCTACTAACTTTATGAAAGTTTCTGATGCTTTAGAAGTCGGTTACATTAAGAGGTCTTTCGATACTGCAATGCGAAAACCTCGTGAGAATTAGACTGGGCGAAAGGCCGTGATCAGTCCGTTAGAGGAGACCTTCGGTGCTGCAATACGAAGTCTCCCTAACTAATTTGTACAATTGTATGTAGTAAGATATAGAATATTATATTATGAGAAAGAGTCCCGTGGTGCACACAGAGATAGCAAGAGGTTAATTAGCAGACTTGGCTGCGGTTAACTCTTTAATACCCAAATTATGATGACTCGGTTAATTGGCAGACTCGGCTGCGGTTAACTGAGGTACACACAGAGATAGCAAGAGGTTAATTAGCAGACTTGGCTGCGGTTAACTCTTTAATACCCAAATTATGATGACTCGGTTAATTGGCAGACTCGGCTGCGGTTAACTGAGGTATACACAGAAATAGTAAGAGGTTAATTAGCAGACTTGGCTGCGGTTAACTCTTTAAAGACCAACAAACTACGATGACTTAGTATCTCGTAGAGCATGTGACCGAATATCTAATTCTAGCAGATGTGTATGCTATAACTTCACACCTAAGACACTAGAAATGTTTTATTACGTAATTATGTATATGAAAAAATATAGAATGGTGGGAATCAATTTATTTTTAACCACAGATGGCGAGCTGAATCGCGGTACGAGCTAGTAAGAACTAAAGGTCGATTACGCGAAGCAAACCTCCCAAAGTATTGAAGATTCCTCTCGGATCAAACCCCAGGTACATATAATTATTCACAAACAACAAAAACTCCGACTCGCCGCCGCGGCTTCCCTCGGCGTTGCGTTATCCGGGATGGTGCCGGACGCGCGTGCCTGGCCAGCATGCGCGTCCTGGTCCTGGCCCTGGATGAAGTGACGGCGGGCCGCTAGCTAGGGGCGGCGCGGCGGCGACAATACCTCTAAGAAAAGATAATGCATTAGGGGCTTATTTAATGAGTTGCTACCGCTCAAAAAAAAGGAATAATGCATTATAGCCAAATGAGGGTGAGGGTGAGGGTTAATGAGTGCTAAAGGCGACTCAAGAGAGTAGAGTTGAGGTCAAGAGTTACAGAAAACTCAAGTTTAAGAGGACTTTAAGAGGTGAGTGTAGGGTAGTGAAGTATTAGAGAGTTATGTGTTATGGAACGTTATGGTAACGACTATAGGATATTCTCCTACAGTACGTCGTAGAGTAAACCAAACCCCAGCTTGTGAAGAATGGTTTTAAAAACACTTCCAAGTGAAGAATGGGTGCCAATTACCAGAGGGTAAAAGGGATGTGTGTGGGGTGTAGTGTAAGTAAGTATGAATATGTGTTGAGTAGAAGAAAGAAGAAGAAGAGAAAAAGTGAATAAGGTAAATAAATAAATAAATGAATATGAGTAGACTAAACCAAATAAGAGTCCAAAAGAAAGTACTAGTGGTAGTTTTTTTTAGAATTTTGAAAAAGATAACGCTGATTTTACGTTGGGCGCCAAACTGTAGCGTTACGTATAGTTCAAATGAACTATACGTAAGCCACGTTAATAAAATTAAAGGTAATTATAAATTAAAACTAATAAAAGGATATAGAGTATAAAACTATGGGCCGGCTTCGCACGACGTGGGCAGGTTTTTCATAGCAGGCAGGAAGGCTGGGCAGCTGGACGGGCAGGCTAGGCAGCTGGACGGGCACGAAGGCGTGGAATGCCCGAGGTAGGCAGATGAGCACGCAGATGGTCAAGGCTTGAACCAATTGTCAGGATAACAGGCAGGTAGCAGTAGCAGTAGCACTGGTGCAGGAACAGGCAGCTAGGAGTGTGGAGGTCAGGCTGTGGCTTAATATGCTGTTCAATCAAGCCCTTTTGATATGAAGCGGTGACCGTCGAAGTTAAAGAACCAGTAACACACTCAATAAATAATATTTATTGCATTAAACAGAATTGGTAGATTCACAGGCCTTATATATAATAGTTTTTAAAGAGAAATTTTTAAATACAATTGTATACTTCATAGTATCAAACAGAAAAATGGACTACTAGCGTTCAGTCCAGTTTCAAGACTCCAAGCCCTCGGCCTTTCCGTCTTTTATATCCACCGCTTGACAGAATCAGAACCAGAATTTAAGTTAGTGACATCTTGTTGTCATAAAAAAAGTGCAACCTGCCAGTATTCAAAACAGCCAGTAATATTCAATCCAAAACCTTTTCGATGAATTCTGAGAGCGTGTAAATTAATTTTCAATTTATAAAATACAATATTTTGAGCTAACCATATTGATAAAAAGAATTTAAATTATATAAATCAAAAGTAATCTTCATAGACTAAGCTAGTAAGAAGCTCTATGACAGAAAATTTAAAAGGAAAAGTATTGACAGCTTGACAACCTGACGTAGGTGTCATAACATTGAAAAATATGATTATTTTATAAGAAAACGAATCGTTTTAGACCGATTCGCAGAATAATAATGTAAACGTATAAAGGATGCGAAGTATAAGTATATGATGTAAAATGTATTGGCATGGAATAATATGAAGTAAGTATTAAGAGACCTAAGTGTGAATTAGGTGAGAACACTAGCTCACTCAGTGAAATAACTAAAATATGTGGTTTAAAATAGCGAAATACCACAGTGGTGCCGTGTATCCCGTTGCATAACGTTGCGATGATTCGCTGAATGCACGTGTACGTTTGAAAACAATTAAAGTACACTAGCTAAATTGGAAGAACGTACTAGAAGGAGGAAGCGCGGGCTTGTACAAGGATTAGAGGGTAACCTCTGCCCAGGAGTTGGCAAACAGGGTAGGAAAAACTTTAAATAAAAAGGATAGGCAAAGCACATGTTGCACCCCTTATATTGTATATACCCAAAACACTTATTATCAGGCGTGTCGCCTTCGTCCACTGCTGAGCTGCATAGGCCTTTCTTTTCTTGTACAAATCTCCACGCTCCTGTGCCCACCTCATCCAGGTTCTGCCCACGATGGCAACAACCTCGTCTGCCAATCTCGCCGCTGGAGACCAACATTCTTTTGTCAGTCCTTGTAAGCTACTCGGTCACTGCATTACTCCAGCTGTCATAACAGCGGCAGCGCCTTAACATGTGTCCTGCCTAACTCCATTTCAATTTAGCATTTTAAATACAAATGAACAAATTCATGAAATAAACTCCTAGAGCTTTATTAATCAGCCATATAGCGTGATTTCTGATCAATAACTCGGGATATTTCCTGATAAAGCATTATTAATGAGCGAGCTGATTAAAATTCCAATAAATAACAATACGGGCTTGTTTAATGAGTGCGCGTAAAGTATGCAAATGCAAGGTATATGGGACTACGCTCACATATTGGTCACGGCGCAGCGATGCGTGGCCGTAGAGCGGGAGCTGGGACTTCAAGTAATAGATTTTAGCGTAGGATTATGGTAATAATTCACAGGTAAAAAATGAAAACGCTCGAGTAAATACTATTTCACTTACTTACTATTTCAACTGTAGATTGTAGAAATTAATAGGTAGACCAAAAAAAAAAGATGGATGGAGTGTGTAAAACACGATTAAATTACTAGATAGAAGGTAACTATTATTATCGATAACGAAAACATATCATGTACGAAAAAAAACGATATTCTACGTCGATTTCAACCAAATAGGGAATTGGAATTTGCGGACATAATTATATGAGTAGCTGAACAGCTGACAAATGTGTTGGTTGATGCTTTGTTCAATAGGAACACAAAGACGTAGCTTAAATTTATCAATCCAATCTACTAAGTATTGATTAGTATTTAATTATACTTGTATTTTTTGGTATAACGATTATCGATTGCGCAAAAAAGAAATAATATTTAAAAATACATTAACATTTAGTCAGACCTGGCAAATTCTCAGCTACCCACCTGCTTTCACCACAAAACTAGTATCAGTCTGCAATGCCGCCACTGTTTACGGACATTATTAATTTCACTTACTGACTCAACATGGATAGGAAACAGCAGACAGAGTTAATGTTTTTTATTCTTAAATAAGTGTCTGCACGAATTAATGCTATAGTATCATTTTTTGAGATTGAAGATACAAAGATAATTTGCCAAGAATTTTTGACCCGAAATTTTTAATTCGACGGGGTATGAGTGGACCTTATTTTTAAGACTGATATCAAATCAGAAAATTCTATTCGTATCAAAGTACCTCGCACAAAAAGTTTCTATTTAAAGTCATTGAAAACAAGCCGAAAGCCCGTCTTATGTTAATTGGTAATTTGTCAAAAGACAACAGCAAGAGGCATTACAGATTCGTTGCAATTTCAAATTCAATGCTAAATTGACCCATATGGTTGTTATTACACTGGCATCCATTTCTTAAGACCAGAACAGGGCAACACTGCTTGTCAGCAGAAATAGTTATTGTGGCAATACTTTGGATGATCTCCTTCGCAAAGAAATCCACTACTACTTTAATATATTCCACATCTCGTTGTCCAGAGCCTTTAGCTCCCGACCTAATATGTTGACTCTGGCCACGTTGAATATGCAGTGCACTGGGCGTGCCCTAAACTCTTGTAAGCCTTTGTTTGGTCCCGATATTGGATCCCGACGTTTATCGTCCACTTTGATACACTCCCTAAAATATTCACGTTGTTTATACGCGGGGCCGTGCGTTCGTTACCTATAGACTGATGAGTTTTGTACGAGAGTTGGGTAGTTTGGAACAATTGGGGATGTTGCTATGGAGGTAGGAAGTATCATTATACTGGTTGAAGGTAGAGATAGAGTCGGGATTGAAAAATAATCTGACGTAGTGACCCTCATCACAAATTCATGCTATCACAAATACTTTCGTCTGAATAAATTGTCTGAGTAAAGAATAATTATTCCATCTTGCAGAATGAAATAAATGATTTTACTCTTTGGTTATTGTCGGTAAAATGGCATTTGTGCCATAAAAGTCAGGTTTTTATGCCAATGTTTTTCTTTGACTTCAGAAGTTTCAGGCGGTGCATGCGGCTTATATAGATAGGTATTTTTATGCCATTCATAGTTTTGCAAACAAGTTAGCCTACATGATCGTAAGTGGTCACCTTGCTGCTTATGGACATCTGCTATACCAGAGGTACCACTATTGGCACATCTTTAACCTACTAACATTAGTTTGACTGTTTCTTGAAGCTTTATTCACTTACATTGTTTCCTTAAATTATTACCTACACTTTGTACTCCATTCGGACAAGTTCCCCAGTCTTGACTAAGAGCGTCTGACGGGAACAAAGTGTGGTTCCAGTCGGATGCGGCGACATTACGTCGCAATCAAACGCTCGTTAACGCGTCCAGTAATTACTGTAGCGGACCTCACTGCTGACTAATATTCTCTAGTTTAGTAGACAGGTACTAACTGTACCTATGTAGCTGTACAATGCTTGTGTTTACAGGCTAATTGGATTTTAATATAATTTGTCTGAAAACTATGAACATGGAGTCTTAGAGACACCTCACTGCTGACTAATATTTTCTAGATTAGTGCTACATTTAGTAAACAATCATATACACAGGTAGATTCAAACTTAATGGAAGCACGGATCACGTACCGAATCGCTACGCAGTAGTAAAATCCACTGATTTTACTACTGCGTAGCGTATTAGAAAGGAAGTGAGGGGTGGGTACAGCGCAAGCAAAAGGCGTTCAGTCGTCATTAAGTTTAATATTATAAAGCTGAAGAGTTTATTTGTTTGTTTGTTTGAACGAGCTAATCTCAGGAAGTCCTGGTTGGAATTGAAAATTCTTTTTGTATTGGATAGTCCATTTATCGAGGAATATTATAGGCTATATAACATCACGCTCCGACCAATAGGAGTGGCGCATAAATGAAAAATGTTGCAAAAACGGGAAAACAAATTCCTTTTTGAGAGCTTCCGTTGCGCGCGCGCGTTACGACTGGGTGCTGAGGGGCGAACTCCAACCGGGCGTAGACCTGTGTTACGCGGACGATACGCTGGTCACCGCCCGGGGGAGTTCGTACAGGGAGGCAGCGTTGCTGGCGACGCACGTAGGGGTATTTGACTCAAAAATACGGACAAAATAATTTTGCGGTCTTAAATGACATATAAGCTCAAAACAGTCATATGTATAATAAAATTGAATTTTTATATAGTGGGGTTTGGAAAATGGCAAAGAGTGAAACTTATTTAAGCTACTTCTTCAGGATAAAGTTTAATAAAACATAAAAAAACTTGATATAATTGTTTAATTATAGGCTAATACTCAGCGGAGGAGTCCTACTCGTTTCCATCAACAGAATTATTTGTTTCATCCATTTCTTCAGTAACATAACATAACAATACCAACAACAACACAACATAACATTAATAACATTTCCATGGCTACTGCGCTAAATGGATTTGATCTTTTCGGTAGTTTCGGCCTTATGCTACTCATGAAGGGATCTGACGGAAGGAGCAACCTGTTTAGAACGTCTTGGTTGCATTTCTCTCGAGAAAATATTCGTCAAAAGTTTTGGCAAAATTGCCGGCAGTGTTTATTTCTCGCCTCACCTACTTTTTCCTACAAGGTTCCGATAGGTAATAGGGAATAGGTTCCGAATGTTAGAGAACAAAGGGACCTTGAATTAGTACCTTGTGTATAAAGATAACTCGTTATGTAAAATTACATTTATAAATAGACATAATAAGCATTAATAATAATTTTATTTAGTATAAACTATGCATTTCAAATATACAAATTTTAATTCAATTTAGGTGAATAAATTAATAATTAGGTAATAATAGACGATAATAGTACATAACATGACATAAAAATAGACATATTAGTAGGTACATTATACCAAATAAAAACATAGGAAACACAACTGAAATGTTATTATGCAAAAATATTAAACGCTATTCCTCTCTCCTAGACACTGACTGTATCTAGAATGTTGCAGTGCCTGACAGGCACTGACCTATATTTAACACCTGTATGTATATTATGGATGCAATAAATTGAATTTGAATTTGAGATGCCAGGAGTATAATTATTCGTATAGTAAAGTAATGCTGTATCGTGGCAAAATGTTGATTTTTTTTCAATATAAATTTTATGCCCACTGGAATCCAATATTGCAGCAAATATATCTAGATCAATCTATCTATCGATCTAAATCATTCCTTAGAATTTCTGAAGACTGCGCCTTTTGCTGCGGTCACTCAAGTCAGCGAATGTCTTTGATAGACGACTGCGGGTCGTCTATCAAAGACGTTCGCTGACTTAATTTTGTAAGTGTTATTGTCTGTAGTTATTGCCTAATTGCGTAAGTGAATTATGCAAAGCAAACAAGATGGAACCTTCCCAAAAACGACTTTTCGTATTGCATATTAAACTCTGAAACGGAAAGGTTATGCTCCTTTCATCCTTACCAATATTTTGACGTACCGTACGTGTCGTATGGTGCCGGCCATAAATAATTCCAACATCCAATGTCTTCCCGTAGGTGTCGTAAGAGGCGACTAAGGGACAAACCAGAGAATGGGCAGCAGCGTTCTCTGTGCTTCTATAACAACCATACTGCGATCGCCAACCCGCCTGCCAAGCGTGGCGATTATGGCAAACCCCCCCCCCCCCCCCCCATGAATAGCACAAATAAAAAATGGCCCCTAGTGCACGGCAGCCTGCCTACCCTCGACTACGGTAGCGGTCGAGGTTACGGCATGGCAAGGGGTGCCAAGAATCTCCGGACGGGGTCCGGCTACCAAAACAAACACCGACGGCTGGACCTGGCAACATACAACACGCGCTCGAAGAGGAATTGAGCAGGTTGCGATGGAGTATTATAGGGTTATCTGAAGTCCGAAGAGAGGGGGAGGACTCGATAATCCTCAAATCCGGCAACCTGCTCTATTTCCGAGAGGGTGACCGGCAGTCCCAGGGTGGTGTCGGGTTTATCGTCCACAAGTCCCTTGTGAACAACGTGGTGAAAATCGAGAGTGTGTCGACCAGGGTGGCGTACCTGATACTCAGAATATCCGCAAGATATTCGCTGAAGGTCATACAGGTCTACGCCCCAACCTCGGCACACCCCGACGACGAGGTAGAGACCATGTATGAGGATATCTCCAGAGCCATGCATGGTTTCAAAACTCACTTCACCGTTGTCATGGGGGACTTCAACGCGAAACTGGGCAAACGAGACGAGGATGAGCTGCAAGTGGGGCAATTTGGAGTTGGACGTCGGAACCACCGGGGTCACCTACTGGCCAGTTTTATGGAGAAGGAGGGCCTCTATATGATGAACTTCTTCTTCAAAAAGCGTGAACATAGGAAGTGGACCTGGCAGAGCCCCGATGGTGCAACAAAAAATGAGATCGACTTCATCATGTCAACCAGGAAGCAAATGTTCAATGATGTCTCTGTGATCAATTCGGTAAAAACCGGGAGCGATCACCGCATGGTAAGAGGCACATTGAACATTAATTTTAAGCTTGAAAGGTCTCGACTGATGAAGTCCACGCTCCGTCCAGCACAGATTCAGGTCCAAAACCCCGAGAGCTTTCAGCTCGAACTCCAGAATCGTTTCGAGTGCCTAGGGAGCTCAGTGGACGAATACAATGAGGGGTTCGTGGAAGCTGTCCATACGGTCGGGTCTAAGTTTTTCAAGACCCGTCGTACAGATAGAAACAAAAAGCTCTCTGATCCTACTCTCAAGCTTATGAAGGAGAGGCGTGAGATGATCCTGCAGTCTTCAGATGAGGCGTGCAAATATCGGCAGCTCAATAGACAGATCTCTAAATCCTTGAAAAGAGACCTCCGCCGCTTTAACACCGA
Organism: Anorthoa munda; assembly: GCA_945859665.1. Classification (NCBI taxonomy): domain Eukaryota; kingdom Metazoa; phylum Arthropoda; class Insecta; order Lepidoptera; family Noctuidae; genus Anorthoa; species Anorthoa munda. The sequence continues at coordinate 1,417,408 of OX243907.1, read as the reverse complement.
GCGTATTAAAGACGCGATTGAGCGAAATAAAGGCTCCAAGGTATTTGCAAGGGATCTGGCTATTGGGCAGAGCCAGCTCACGAGACTGAAGACCGACGATGGCAGGATCGTATCCGCCAAACCGGAGCTTCTGAGGGAGATCGAGACATTCTATGGGCAGTTGTACACATCAATCAGCAAGCCCGTTGCGAGTCTAGCAAACGACCCAAGAGCTAGATTGACCCGACACTATACCGAAGATATCCCGGACGTCAGCCTGTACGAGATTAGGATGGCTCTGAAACAGCTTAAAAACAACAAGGCGCCGGGTGATGACGGAATCACGGCTGAACTCCTGAAGGCGGGTGGGAAACCGGTCCTTAAGGCCCTTCAGAAGCTGTTTGATGCCGTCATACTCGAGGGCAAAACGCCACAGGCATGGTGCAGGGGTGTGGTGGTACTCTTCTTCAAGAAGAGCGACAATGCCCGACTGAAGAACTATAGGCCCATCTCACTTCTTAGCCATGTCTACAAGTTGTTTTCAAGAGTCATCACGAATCGTCTCGCGCGCAGGTTTGACGATTTCCAGCCTCCCGAACAAGCCGGATTTCGAAAAGGCTTTAGCACCGTAGACCACATACATACGCTGCGGCAGGTCATACAGAAGACCGAAGAGTATAACCTGCCTCTCTGTTTAGCTTTTGTGGACTACGAGAAAGCCTTCGATTCGATCGAGACTTGGGCAGTACTGCAATCTCTCCAACGGTGCCAGATCGACTACCGGTACATTGAGGTGTTGAAGTGTTTGTACAAAAACGCCACCATGTCAGTCCGTCTTCAGGATCAGACCTCGAAACCAATCCTTCTCCAGCGCGGCGTGAGACAGGGAGACGTCATTTCTCCGAAACTGTTCACTGCTGCGCTGGAGGATGTCTTCAAGGTTCTGGATTGGAAGTCGCTTGGCATCAACGTTAATGGCGAGTACATCACTCACCTTCGGTTTGCCGACGACATAGTGGTCATGGCTGAGACCATGGAGAGCCTCAGTACAATGCTCGATGACCTCAATAGAGCTTCCGAAAGAGTGGGTCTTAAAATGAACATGGACAAAAGCAAGGTCATGATGAATGCCCATGTAACACCCACTCCTATCAAGATCGGAGACTGTTTACTTGAAGTTGTAGATGATTATGTCTACCTGGGACAAACGATCCAGTTGGGTAGATCCAACTTCGAGAAAGAGGTCAACCGTCGAATCCGACTCGGCTGGGCGGCGTTCGGGAAGTTGCGTGGTATCTTCTCGTCCAATTTACCGCAATGTCTCAAGACAAAAGTCTATGACCAGTGTGTGTTGCCAGTGATCACTTATGGGACCGAGACGTGGTCGCTCACAATGGGCCTTATCAGAAAGCTTAAAGTCACCCAAAGGGCAATGGAGAGGGCTATGCTCGGAATTTCCTTGCGTGATCACGTCAGAAATGATGATATCCGCAGGAGAACCAAAGTTACCGACATAGCCCGAAGAATTGCCAAACTTAAGTGGCAGTGGGCAGGGCACATTGCTCGCAGAACGGATGGCCGTTGGGGCCGAAAAGTTCTGGAATGGCCACCCCCGCGAACCGGAAGACGATATGTTGGAAGGCTTCCCACTAGGTGGACCGATGACCTGGTTAAGGTTGCGGGAAGGCGCTGGTGCGAGACGCACGGGATCGGTCAATGTGGCGACGCCTGGGGGAGGCCTATGTCCAGCAGTGGACGTCTTTCGGCTGAAATGATGATGAATGATGATGATTTTGACGTAGAATTGATTGTAAAAGAATGAATGAAAGCGGCAGAATCGAGATAAAACTTCACTATTGGTATTGTGTAATGCAAATGTCATATATCTTCAACTCCATAGTATCTCTAAGTAGTCTGTGTTCAACTCAAAGGAAGATTTGGAAAGCTAACGCTAGCTTTCCAAATTAGTTTCGCAATACCGAAAAAGTTGAAAGAAATGATTCTGATTCTTTGAAAGAATCGACTTGTTTCCTTTGCAGAATTCACTTACACAATTAGGCTGCGGTTTTTCTGAACATTGGATACGTAAATCACGATTTTTCTTTATGTTACGAGTAACGTTTTCAGTCTTGTTGTCAGTAAGCAACCTGGTCTTCATTTCTGATTTAATATAGGAATTTTTGCGGTGAAACTATTGTATTTATTCAACGGGAAATGATGGTATGTTAATTATCGCATTCGCCAGAAAAGCCCACTTTTTTGAAAATTCCCTTTTGTGCTAGTTTTCGCCATATCAAATAAATAAACATACTTATGTCTTAATTCTGACACCAACCCAACTACAACCGAAAAAAATTGATATTAGCATATGAAATGTATAATTAATTTACTTTGTACAAAAAGATGGGCAAAAGATTTATTTTTTAAATGGAATAGGCAAATTTAGGCACCCAATTTTAACATTTTCTTAAAGAAGGATAGTTACATCAACTTACGAAAATAAAACATTTACCGGGAAACGCCCTGCAATACAACAAAAACTCTAATGTATATATTTATGACACAAAATATCATGAGTTTGTTTTGCGGTTCGTAATAACTGCAATATCTACTAATTACTCTCGTATTACTTTTAAATAATTGGGTCTTATCTTATCTTATCTTATGGAGGGGCCGAGAACATCTCGGACACTTCGACCCATTGGGATCTATTGTGGTCCCCTAGATAACTTACTCCCCCCCAATCTCGTTGAAAACCGTTTTCATGAGTTTTACAACGAGACTAGGAGATATGAGCCTATAGTCTTCTGGTTTTGGGTATCCAACCCCTAGGAGACCCATTCGCTTACCAGCCAGTGCATCGCATGTGCACAGAAGGTGCTCCATGCGTTCCGTATGTTCCCCACACAACCTGCACACGGGAGTCGTAGTTAAACCCATCTTCATGAGCATGTCGTTGGTTCCAAAGTGCCCAGTAAAGGCCCCAAGCAGGTAGCGGATTTGCCCCCTGCTCATGTTCCAAATGCATTCCCGGGCTTTGAACGTAGAGCCTAGGAATTTCTTGGAGTGTTGCAGACCGGTGTTAGACAGCCAATAAGTTTGTTGTCTGTGATCTGCAAACTCCCTAAATGCGGCTTTTACGAGACACGTCGAAATGCCTACACATGGTTCTGGACCCACAAATTCATTTGCTGAGCCCTCTCTTGCCAGTTCATCAGCCACTTCGTTACCATGGATTCCTTTGTGCCCAGGGACCCACATCAGTCTCACCCTGTTGTGCTTCCCAAGCCTGTTTAGGGCCTGGATAGCATCCAGAATGAGTCCGGAGTCCACTTTGTAGGATGCCATGGCTTTGATTGCAGCCTGACTGTCACTAAGAATATATATGGATTTACCTCGGGTTCCTCTATCTATATTCTCTTGAGCACAGGTTATTATGGCAAATGTTTCCGCTTGGAATACAGTTGCCATCTTCCCTAAGCTTTTGCTACATTTGTAACCTTTTGCGTATATGCCCGCTCCTGTACCTGATTCCATTTTGGATCCATCAGTGTACCACACCAGACTGTCTTGTTCTGGTGGATCGAGTCCCTTCTTCCAGTCCTCTATTGTAGGGATTTGGACCTTAAAAGACCTTTCAAACACAAATTTAGTTTGCATTTTATCGGATAACATGCTTGTTACCCGATCCAGGCCTTCATTCTCATCGAACTTTGTATGGTTAGTCTTTGGCTTAGAGGCATCCCATAGTCCAGCAACAGCAAGACGATGTAATGTCTTCCTTGCCTCGAATTCAACCATCATATGCAGAGGAGGGATATTGAGGTATCTCTCAATCGCTGCCGTTGGTGTTGTCCTGAAAGCACCTGTGATGCCGAGACACACTGTTCTTTGTAACCTGGTGAGTGGCGCTTTGCACGAAGCAAGCTTTGTTCTTGGCCACCACACTAGGCTGCCGTATGTGATAATAGGTATTATCATTGTCCGGTACAGCCATCGTATCACTTTGGGCTTTAACCCCCAAGTTTTACCGTAGGTGGAACGACACATGCCGAACACTCGTAAGGCTTTTGTCGTTATATTTTCCACATGAGTTTTCCACCTGAGTTCTTTATCAAGCGTTACGCCCAGATATTTAACTTCGGTGGACCAGGGCAGCTTTATTCCATTGAGGGAGAGCTCTCCTAGGTGTTCTAGTTGTCTCTTCCTCGTAAATGGAACAATGACTGCTTTGCTTGGGTTGATAGAGAGGTGGTTCTTTGTACACCATTCCTCTGTCATCCTCAATGCCTGTTGTAATAATCCAGAGACTATGTTCGGGAATTTACCATTGACCATTATTGCTATGTCATCTGCATAGCCTACTGTGTAGAATGGTCCGGTATTGAGTTTGGTAAGTAGCGAGTCTACTACCAAGCACCACAATAATGGTGACAGCACCCCGCCTTGCGGGCAACCTCTTGTTGTTTTTGCACTAAGTCTGTCTCCCATCAGTTCCGATCTGACTATTCTGCTTCTCAGCATATAGTCAATCCAGTTGCACGTGGTATCGTTGATGCCATGTTCCTTTGCAGCAATGCGTATGGACTCAAATGTTGTTTTGTCGAAGGCTCCCTCTATGTCGAGGAAAGCCCCGACACAAATCTCTTGTCCCTCTAGCGCAGCCTCGGCTCGACTCGCAACAAAGTGCAATGCCGTTTCCGTAGATTTGCCCGGGCTGTAGGCGCACTGTAGTTTATGTAGAGGGAATACTTTCAGTGGTCCCTCTCTTAGATACCTGTCTACCAGTTTCTCCAGAGCTTTTAAGAGAAAGGATGATAGACTGATGGGCCTGTAAGCTTTAGCTTCTTCATAAGTCGGTCTACCCACCTTCGGTATAAAAGTGACTTTGACCTCCCTCCATGCCTTGGGTACGTACCCAAAGGCTATGCAAGCTCTGTAGAGCTTACTCAAATGGGGTACCAAAACAGATGCCCCTTCTTGCAATAGTATTGGGTAGATGCCATCCGGACCAGGGGATTTGAGAGGCTGGAAGCCCGCTATGGCCAGCTTCAGTTTGTTTTCATCTACCACTTTCTTTGCCGTGAGCCAGTTACTTTTGGACGTGTGCCTTGTGAGCTCATCCCTTGTGACTGGTTCCTCTTCATCGCTATTGCGCAGTATACATTCCGGGAAGTGGGTCCTAAACATCACACCCAGAGTGTCCTGTCCAGTTTCCGTGAGACACCCATTCTCATCCTTTACAGATGATAGTGGGTTTGTCTTAGTCATGGACATTGCTTTGCACAACCTCATTCCACTTGGCAGAGTTTCGATGGAGGTGCAATGCTGTCGCCAGTTAGTTCTTTTGGCCTTGCGTACCGCCGTGTTATACCTCGTTAACATGCTATGATAGCCAGAAAAATCCTTCCTGGCTTTTGCATCATTAAAGGCCTGTCGTGTTTCCTGACGTATTTTGACTAGTTCAGGAGTCCACCATGGTACCTTTTTGCTAAAGGCCTTTTTCTCTGGGCAGTTATCTTCCCATGCGCCGATGGTGCCCGCCTTGATTCTGTCCGCTTCGAATTCTATATCCAGTATGGAATTAAGCTTACCTTTAGGGCTCCCTAGATTTACTTTAAGGTCCCTCCTGTATGAGTCCCAATTTGTATGCCTTGGGTTTCTCCTTCGTCTAGTTTCGGCTTCTCCCGCCGTCCTAAACCTAAAGCATATATAATTATGGTCAGACAGAGAGATTTCGTCCGATACATGCCAATTTTCAATATGAGCGCTGGCCCTGTTTGAAGCCAGTGTCAGGTCAATAACTTCAGTTCTCGCAGAGGTCCTGAAAGTAGGTTTATTGCCTGCGTTAAGGATTTGTAAAGAAGAGCTTACCACAAAGTCCAACAAATCCTCGCCTCGTTTGTTGACATCTGAGCTGCCCCAAACGACGTGGTGAGCATTCGCATCGCAGCCAAGTATCATGTCGAGATTTTCTTGGTTGCCGTAATCAACCAGTCTTCTGATTTGAGGTGTTACTGGTTCCTTTTGTTCATATGGGAGGTAGGCAGAGGCAAGGATAATTCTCCTTTTCTCTGTTCCCGCCCCCACTTGGATCAGAGCTGTTGTGAGATCCCTGTAACAGAAAGTACGTAAGGGCATTGCCTCTATACCGCCCCTGATATAGATGCAAGTCCTCGCGTCATTAGTTGGACAGTCATAGAGCACCATGCCTCCTGTCCCACCTAAGCCTTTTATAGTCCCCTTATACAGATAAGGTTCCTGTATCAAGGCAATGTCATATGTATTCAACTTCAATTGCCGAGCCAGAAGGGCAGTAGCGGCTCTGCAATGATGCAAATTGATTTGTACACACCTTAGTCCTTCCATCTTGGATATCTTGATGGGTTTGTGTTGTTGTTGGGGTGTCTCAGTTTTGAGGCTCCCCCTCCATCGCACCCTCCTCGAGAGCAGTTGGCGACTGAATCCCCAGGGTGTCGAGGCCCTCAAGGATGTCATCCTCGAGGTCCGCCTCTGACGCCCCGGTCTGGATCTCTGCCTCCTGCGCTACGTCTTCAGCAGAGACCTCGTTGATGGCCTCCTCACCCTGCGGTGGACCATCTTCGGAGGGCTCCACTTCTGCTTCCGCAGTGGGTGCCTCTCCCTTGTCCTCTTCCAGGAGCTTGAACGAGTAACGTTCAATTCCTCCTGGAAGAGAGTAGCCCGCGGCCTTGATGACCCCAGCGGACACCCCGTCCATGAGGACGATACGACGGATGCCGGTCTGCTCAGTGAGAGTATTCACGACCTTCCAGTCGTCCGTCCTCAAGGCAGGGTTAAGCCGCTGGAGCAGTCGGATGGCCCGGGCCGAGTCTTTCAGCGCCAAGTTCCTACTCTTCCATGCCATTTTGACTGGCTTTGGAAGGTCCTTGGCGTCGACGACCTTGAGTTTCAGGGAGCCCAGTTCCACATTGTGGATGGCACCCCGAAACCAGTTAGCTGCTTCAGAGTAGTCGCAGGATACATGAACTGCACCCGCGACAACTCCGGAAGCAACCGTGAGAACAGGCAGAGGATCTGGCGCCACTTCCAGTTTCTCAATGATGAGCTCCTGAATCGGCACCAAGTCCTCCGCCTTCAAGTACTCCTCCGGGTACTTGACTGTGATGACAGCGAGTTTCACAGCCGCCACCGCATCCCTAAAGGATCCGGTTGAGGATGGTTGCCCTTGGGTCTTCATCCTCTTGGCCGCCATGTCCCCGCTTTCACCGCTGAGAGCAGCACGCGGTCTTTTTGATGGGCCCTCCGTAGGAGTCCCCTCTAAAGCCGCCTGCTGTCTCAGCTTTTGGCGCTTTTTCCGCTGCGCCCCAGATCGTCCAACCGGAAGCCAGCCTGATTCATGCCGGCCACCTGGAGACGACGAGGTGCTGTCTTTGCAGGTCGCGTCCGGGGCCCCAAGGTCCGAGGTCATTCGACCTCTAACGCAAGGGTCCCGTGTCGCGCCAGCTTTAGCAGCACCTTTATGCCCGGTGGGCTGGTTTGCAGTTCGCCCTTCGGCGGTCCTACAGCAGTGCCGACCCTCGACAGTGCCGCAGCAGTACCGTCATTTGACAGTCCCGCAACAGTACCGTCATTTGACAGTCCCGCCGCAGCCCCACCTCGGGACGATCCCACTGCAGTCTCGCCTCTGGGCGTTCCTGCCAAGGATAATACAGTCCCGGCTTGCGCCGGTCCCGCCTTCTGGTTTGCAGTCCCAGCTTTCGCCGGTCCCGCCTTTTGGAGCGTAGTCCCAGTTTTCACCGGTCCTTTCGCCTTGTGGTTTTTTTTATTTAACGATTCCATTTAAAAATCCCGATAAGAATTTTCATCCCTCGACTATCCCCACCCGCCATGGAGTGCTCAAGTGGCGATGCTACGGTAGCACCAGGGATTAGTCGAGGGATATAGCCCCCCCCCATTAGTTGCTCACGAGACCGCACGGCACCAACCCACACCGCTACCACTAGCGATGCGAGCGAGCGCCGCCGTCTGCAAGCCCCCAATGGGAGTGAACTCGCCTGGGGGCCGTCTGACCGGACCCCGCAGCCGATTGACCGTAGCTGGCTAGGCTACGGCCTCCCGTGTGAGAAGAAATCCGGGCCAAAGTGGAGTGTTGCCTCCGAGACGCTAAACTACCTACGCTCATCGGCTCAGCCACCAGGATCCCATCATCCTTCCGTACGGGTCCCCGCGCACGGCACAAACACGCGGGAGGTCATTGCTATCCATCAATTGTCAATCATCTTGATCAATGGTGGACACCCAGGGGCATGACCTCGCCACCCCTGCGTTGCGTCGCCCGGTGTTTTCAGTTACGTCTATTTCAGAGGGAATTAGACCAATAACAGGGCGGCAACCACGAGAAGGAAAATCACCGCACTTGCCTTGAGGATCTACACGACCGTTGCGCTCTCCCTCAAGACCACGCCACCTTGCCGGCTCTGAAGGAGCCAGGCAAATAATTGGGTAATACAGATAGTACATACGTGGTTCAATAGTATACACTATAAAAATATTTCTATAAACCACCCTTAACTTCACCACTTACTTCAAAATTATTCACATATTTTTTATTTACGAATTCGCTGCAAGGCACTAAGTTAACGACTTTCTACAACTTAATGCAAGCCTATTCTAATAAAATAAAGTGACGGTAAATTGTTGTTCTCTATGGATTGTGGTACCAATATGTATCAACCGTTTCCGGGAATTGTTTACTTTGTTTACATTGACTTTTAACCGCGTTTTTGGGTCAAATACCCCTACGTGCGACGGCTGCCGTCTCACAGGTGGTGAGTCGCATACGGCGCCTTGGCCTGGAGGTGGCCCTCAACAAGTCGGAGGCCATGCCATGGTCTTTCATGGCTCCCGGCGGGCGCTACCGCCCGATGCCCACATCGTCGTCGGGGGGGCTCGAATTGTTGTCGAGTCAACCATGACGTACCTGGGATTGGTGCTCGACAGCCGGTGGGATTTCGGCTCCCACTTCCGGCGGCTGGCGCCCAAGTTGTTGGGCGCGGCTGGGGCGCTGTCAACGCTGCTTCCGAATCTGGGGCCCCGAGCGCTGCCTGTAGGCGGCTCTACGTGGGGATCGTGCGATCGATGGCCCTGTACGGGGCCCCGATCTGGGCGGCTGACCTGACGGCCGGCAGCATCGCTGTTCTGCGAAGGCCGCAGAGAGCGATGGCCGTCAGAGTCATCAGGGGGTATCGCACGATCTCCTACGAGGCGGCTTGTGCACTGGCCGGATCCCCGCCCTGGGTCCTACCTGGAGGCGAAGGTACTCGCGTCACTATATCGGTGGCACGAGGAAGCGCGGGCGCGAGGCGAAGGGCTGATGCAGCGACATATAGAGTTGCGTCAGTCTCAGCTTCGTGAAGTCCTGGTGGCGGAATGGCAGGACAGGCTTTCACGCCCTACCGCCGGCCTCATTACCATCGAGGCGGTCCGGCCAGTGCTCGAGCGCTGGCTCGGGAGGCGGCACGGCTCCCTGTCGTTTCGGGTGACGCAGGTGCTCTCGGGGCATGGTTGCTTCGGGAAGTACCTGTGTCGCATAAACAGGGAGCCGGACACCCGGTGTCACCACTGCGTCGACTGCCGGGAGTACACGGCGTGGCATACGCTGGCAGAGTGTGCCGCTTGGGAGGAGCCACGCCGTGCCATCATCTCAGAAGTAGGCAGTGACCTGACGCTGCCGGCCGTAGTCGAGTCTATGGTCGGCAGCGTGGAGTCCTGGGACGCGGTGGTATCCTTCTGCGAAACAGTCGTCTCGCAGAAGGAGGCTGCGGAGAGGGAGAGGGAGATTTCATCCACTGACCCGATCCGCATCAGACGCGCCGGGCGTCGGCGGAGGGCGGACAGCGCCCTCTTCCGGCCCTCTTAAATGGGTCCAAGGGCGACGGACTCGGGGACATCCGTCGCCCCCCACACATCTGGACCCGAGGTGGTGGCGCGTAGTGTTCCACGCGCGCCCCTCTTAGACGCGGGTGGAGTCAAACACCTCACTTCCCCCCAACCCGAAATCGAGGCCCGGAGGCGGGCCGGCACTAGCCGGGGGTTGCGGAAGTATCGTTGTTCCCGCGACCACGGCGTAGGTGTGAGATGGAACACCGGGGTGGTTTTTAGTCAGTAGGAGTCTGACAGACCCCTCCCCCCCAGGGCGGTGGACATCCAATGAGGATATTCCACTCCGGAAACAAAAAAAAAAAACAAAGGATGGGTAGGTAGCCAGTTGACGGGAGCGAAGCCGCGTGGGACAGCCAGTGGAAAAATATATTTAAAAGCCGACTAGAAGGACCGTGGGATGGGCATATTATTTATTTATTTGTGTACATACAAAACGCTTTACAGAGAAAAGAAACAATACAGAACACAAACGTACTGCTTATTTCAATAGAAATTTCTGCCAGCAGACCTGCGGCAAGAAATTGGATGATAGACAAAGACACAGATATTACCTAGAACAAAGAAAATGATTCAATCAATCAATCAATATTTCTTATATTTTCTCTTTACAATGGTTGCCTTAAAATTAACATTACAATCAATGCTTAATCTATAATGCAATGCAAGAGACTGGTACCTGAAGTAAGTTTTTCAAAATGAACCTGTGTTACAAGTCACCAGGACCCCAGAAAAATGTAGTTCAGTTGTAGATAACCACAAGTGATAATACGAATGATTTATTTATTTATTTATTTATTCAGGACCTCCAACGAAAGATGTACACAAAAAAACACAATGTATCATTAATATTAAGTAATGGCAAGTGCACTCCCTCAATTATAGGAGGCCACAGCATGCGTAATTAAACTAAAATATAAATTATTTTCTAATTCTAGAACTAATTAGAAACTAAAATAACTAAAATATAAATTCGTAGTAAAACATATAAAAGCAAAACAAATGAAAACATGACATACCTACTTATAAAAAGAGACTATCCTTATATTCAGTTAACCTTAGGATTTACCAACATTATGGCAAACCAGACGGCAAAAATCTACAGGAGTAACAAAATGATAAATGTATACTTGTTACAAACAGTATCAGGTTAAACCAAAATTTTAAAACAAAAAAAATTAAAAACTTTTAAAATAAAAACATAATGGTAAACTGAAATTAAAAATTAATAAAAATATATTTGTTACAGAGGGCATGATGAATATGGAAATGAACAAAATAAAAATTAGCTATACACTATATACATAAATAACAATAATGACGGTTAATGCGAATTTTGTAATTTGTTATCTTCTGAAGTATCGTGTATATTAATGTTAAAATGTGTGAAAGCGAGTATGAAGTGTAGATCAGCTTTTGAGGTAGGGGACAGTAAAGACATTATTTGAGAATAGTCAACAGATTCTCCGTTTTTTGGTAATCAAGGTTTTTAAGAAATTTTTGAAATGTATTGATACAGATAGATTTAGTTTAAGGATACAGGTTAAGGGTGACATTTAATTTATTATATAAAAACTGTCCAAGGAAGCAAAAGAAATTCAGAGGGAGTGCTGATTTAAAATGTGACGAGGGGCAGACTCTTCCCTTCCGCCGCTTGTTTTTTGTTAGCTTGGAGTCAAACTGTAGCTGGGAGTGTTTCTTCCCTATAGTAAGCAGAATGAAAGATTGTTTGACTGAAAGAATGTCCCAATATAAGTCAGCGGTTGAAAAACGAAAAGGGAGACTGGCACCAAATAATTAAGTATAGCGCTCTTTCAACCTCGATACGGTGGTTTTGGTGGCACCACCCCATGTAGTGATGCAATACTCAATTAATGACTGGCATAGGGCAAAGTATATCATTCAAATGTTCCTACGGTGTTAAGTTTTTAAATATATAGATTAGTTTTCGCAACCGAGATACAAGAGCATCAAAATGAGTCTTGAAGGAAAGATGACAGTCAATAATATTCGAACCTAGGTATTTCAAACTATCGTTCCTCTTGAGGGTGGGACCCGTACACCCGGGATCTGTTGAGACACACGAGTGCACCGTAAGGTTAAGGGACGATGGAGGAAGAAGGTTTGATCTGTGTGCAAAGGTGAAATCAAGTGTCAATGGATTGTGTTGCAACCAATTGCTAACCATGTCCACGCCCAGTTTAGCAACATCAAATACCTCATTCTAGCAATCACCACTAAAAAACAGGGCTGCATCGTCTGCAAAAGTAACGATTTTTCCTTTTGAGAGAGAAAGTTGACAGAGGTCGTTGATGTAAACAAACCAAATCAGATAGGTTTGCAGGACAATTGATTATTGTGAAGCAAACTTCAATAAACAGAAGTAATACACCCGTTGATTTTACGCACATTAACATCTAAGTTGGAGTGCCCTGCAAACCTATCTGATTTGCTTTGTGTACACCAGGAACAGCGTTGGTCCAATTATACTACCTTGTGGTACTCCAAAATTTACTGATAGTTCATCACTATTGTTGATTTTGGCTTTATGTTTTCTCCCAGTAAGGTAATCCTCCAATAATTTAAGAGGAACTCCTCTTCACCAAGCCGATCTAACTTTAAAAGGAGGTGTGGGATATAGACTGTGTCAAACGCCTTCACAAGTTTGAGAAACACCGCTAAACATTTCGTTTTATCGTCCAAATTGACAACTATCGTGGACAGCATCATCGGTACTCCTGCCGGTTCTGAAGCTAAATTGTGAAGGAGAAAGGAGTTTATTTGTCTCAAGAAATTTGATCAGACGGTTATTAATTAGGCACTCTAAGACCTTGGACAGTGCTGGCAGAATAGAAACGGGACGGTAGTTATTGACGCAGTCTCTACCACCAGCTTTATGGATAGGATTTATATGACCTATCTTAAATACTTCTGGGAAAACCCCTGTAGAATTGCAAGGTTACAGATGTGAGTAATAGGGGAGACAATGATGATTATATATCTTTTGATTATATATCTTTTGATTATTTGGCCACTGATCAAGTCAATAACCACTGCGCATTTATCCTTCAACCCATTGATAAGAGTGAAAATCTCTTGCTCATCAGCAGGAAGGGTGACCATTGAATTAAGGGACCTATTCGACAAATGATCGTTACAGTAAGTAGAAGAAGTTCGCTTTTCGGTGGAGATCTTATTTATATATATAGAATAGCACCCACATTAGCAAAAAAACGGCTGACGTCTAAGATTTGAACATGTTAGTACTTGGTATGGAATATTTTGTTAATCAAATCTGCAACACTTAACAAAAGTCTATTGTATTTTATGATTGATCCTGAAATCTCTTCCTGCTATAAAAAAAATCCTCAAATGACCTGTAAAAAGCACAAAAAAGCCGGATATCTATTTACTTAATTAGTCTCGAAGTCAAAGCTTTTTGTCTTAATTAGGACTGTTTTACGAGAATTACATTATTCTAAAAGACCTACTAAAGAAAATAAAGCAAAGATAAGGAGAAAATTGGTAATAATGGCCAAATCTTCTCAATTCATTGTGAGGAATTCGGAAACGCATACCTAAACCTGTGCCACAAAATATATGATCACATTGATAGATATTAGATATTTTGTTGATTATTCGTTGGTCTGTAATCAATCCAGTATCTAGAGCTGTACCATAGCTTTTATAAGCTATATCTGTGGTCGTATTATATCGTATCAAAGCCATCATTATTCAGATGTGAAAAAGGGATAGTGCTTCCAGTGTAATGTGTCCTGCCGGGTGAGCACGGCCTCTGGATAGGCTTGAATTTTATCACGGTTTTTGCTCCCAAACTGTGAAAAAAATGTGTGACTCATTTACCTGTATAGCTCCATCTCTCTCACAGGAACCATGATAGTTTTGACACGACACAGTAAGGTCCTTGAACAAGAGCATTGTAATTTTGCTATTCTAGCGCCACTATATCCTGTATTATAATAGTATATTATGATACAAGTGAGCTAAGTTGCTCATTACACACGAGGCTGTGGGTTGCAGCCCGAGCCGTAGGCGAGGGCGTAATTCAGTCGAGCGTGTAAAAACCAGAACTCACGAGTTTCATATGATGTTTTTAACACATTTGCAAGGAAAAAACAAATCGTTTAATTATTAAAACAACGTACAATTTTTTAAGTGATATAGGATTGATTTGGATGGCAATTTCACAATTTGTGCTACATTGGTGCTTGCCACTTTTTTAGTAGATACTTTCCTTTTTTAGGGTTTTAGGAACAGAAGATTTTCCTCTAATTCCGTAGTGGTGTAATTTACAGATCAGTGTGTTGTGGTCGACAGTCGAATACTTTTGAGAGATCATAGAAAATGCCAATGGTATCCTGGGACCTCTCCTAAGATGTGGCTAATGAGTTTTACTCCCGCGTTCGTTGTTGACCTACCTTTCGTGAAACCAAACTGTTGACTATGCAGGATCCCATTTGAATTGTAGTGAGACAACATCTATTTCAGCATGATATTTTCATAGATTTTACTCAATGCTGGAAGCACGGATATAGGTCTAAAATTAGAGGGATCACTCTTACAGCCTGATTTGAAAATTGTGTTTCATTAAGTCAAGAAAAGTGCCGCCGTCCAAACATTGATTTAATATGCCTGTTGGGACAAGAGCAGTTGAGTCAATAATATCTCCAAGAACCCTAACGGATATGCCTCACAAGGCGTCAGTATTTTGTATATTGAGACTTTTGAACGCGTTTTTAATTGTATCAATACATATTGGTTTAGATTTAAAGGTTGGTATGACATACTAATTGAACTTTGTAGGGATAATTCTATTACGCACTAGTGTGTAATATTATTACGCACGTGTGTGTTATAGCTCGGTTTATGGCCCTAAAAGCGATGTAATAAGGCACACTTTACGAGCAAATGTGTTTTAAATAAATGTTATGTGTCTATACGTTTGGGTGTTTATTAATCATTCAAGCTTAAAGACTGAATAGGTTTGGATGAAACTTAACAAACGAATAGAGCATAATATACTGGATTAGAACATTTTATCGCGGGATTATTTTCACTTGGGATAATTTCCAACTTTCACACGGGCAAATACGGTGTAGACGCTAGTCATTTTTACCCGACTGCAAAGAAAGGGATATGTTTCTACACGACTGCAAGAAAAGGTTTATGTTTTTCGCGCGTATCTTCTTTGTATATTTGTGTTTGTATGTATGTAATATTCTTTATTACCTCATATCTTTTCAAAGCACTTGATGGATTTATGTAATTAAGACAGCGATAAGTAGGTCTTGACCGCCCAAATCTTCTTAGATAAGTGAGGTTAAATAAAAAACATGGCGGCTTTTGGGCGCCTAATGTGGGAGTCCCAAAATATTTTTTTCTTCATCCATGCCTATTACTCAATAGGCATGGATGAAGAAAAAAAATTTGCTATTAAAATGAAGGGTTTCATTGTTTCTGAAGTATATTTAATTAGACCGAGACTATTACCATCACTCGACGCTTTCACTACAACTGTACTACAACATTTTCACCGTATATTCGTCATCGGTACCCCGCGCACACTCGATCACAATAGGTCACACGTTGCCTCGTTGTGCATCTCGCGTGAGGTGTATGGGAGATTATTATACTTTACTAGGTTCTGCCCGCGACTTTGCTCGCATAAAATTCGAAAATTTGTCTCAAGGGAATATACTGGGAGTATATTCACTGGGGACTTTTCGTATGAAAAAATATAAGTCTTAACTCTTAACCAAGACATGGTCTACATTAAAATCCAATGAAACCTCAAAACATGACAAAGAGAGACAGTTTATTTTTATTTTTTATTATTGTCTATAGGCTCGCGCTTGACCATTATCAGACCTGATGTTAAACGATGATGTGGTCGACGATGAAGCACGCTTGTCTAAAAGTAACCTATTCAATCTTGACTTAAATACCTCTAGATTGTAGCTATCGGGAAACACAGACTCCGGCAGGGAATGCCAATCCTTAGTTGGAGTTAGTTTCACATTCATAATATTAGTATGGGAGTATACTGCACCAGGCAGGCAAGAACCTTTTCTCTGATGAAGTAAAACAATAAGATCTCACAATGTACACAAAGGATATAACATGCATGTCATTTACGCTTTGGTATCAGATTGGATGCGCTTTTGCATCAGTTGGGATGGGTATTAACTTAGTTGCCTCGTTGTTTTTAATTAATTATTGCATTTTGATCTTGTTTAATTTACTCTAGACGCTTTTACGTGCACGTCTTTTTACATCGTGCTCACATATATATAATTTTCCAACAAGAATGATGTAACCAAATACCTGTAATTCAAACTTATTGATGGAAAATAGTGTCCGTGTGGAGTTTCTTGCACATTATTATCCATAGAGACCTACTGACGCTTGCGAATGTGCAACTAGATTCATCTTTTTTTGTTTGACAATTCAAAAGTACCTATAAGGTTTATTTGAAATAAACTATTTTGATTTGACTGATTCTTATAATTCGAAGGCACCAATGGTGTCCTGTTGCATTGCCGAAAATAGAAAAGATCCGAATGTAGTAGTGTTATTACAATAGGGATGTTATCAGAAAATTAGTTTTTTGTCCGTCAGGTAAATTAATAAAAAATATTGAAAACGTATTTTTTGACACGTAAACATAAAGTGAAGACGATATAATGAGTTGAAATATCGTGTGACGTCACGCCGTTAGTACACTTTATACTAACATAGTGACGTCTCAAGCCCGCACTCCAGAACTTAGATGCGCTTTAACTTTGTCTCTGATAATCTCACTGACGGACTAAATAGAATTATCATTTTTCTACCCAGGAAACATCCCAATTCGAAGTCTGAATTTGTGCCCAAGATGACATGGAATAATAGCTTGACAAATAGAATCATGAGTGGTTGAGTACAGGCCTCCTCTCTTTGATCTGATTCAGCGTACCCCTTTTGTTTTTTTATTACCCTATATTTTCCCACTGCTGGGCAAAGGTCTCGCCTGTACCCTTCACATATTTCCGGTCTTTGGCCTTTTCCGGCCAATCTCCTGTAAACGCTTCTAAGTCTAGCTAGAGTTTCCTAGGTAGGCCTCTCTCGGCGACGATGCCTGTCTTCTATCTTCCAGCGCGTGGTAAGTCTGACCCATCTGTCGTGGTGAATTCTGCATATATTACCCGCCCAATCCATTTCAGACCTCTTGAATTAACCAAACATAAAAAAATGTAAAATCAATCCAACCCACTAAAAATCCTTATATTTTAGACTGACATTTCCCATGATGAATTAAAAATAACCCAAATACGAGATAAAGTTTAGAAGCGACATAAGTTATTCAAAGCCACACAGAGCGTAGCGGCAAAGTGTCGGTCTGCAAGGCCTAAGTTCTAAAGTAGTTCCTAAGTTTCTCCTAGCAACTCTACCGCTGAGTAATATGTATTTAGATATAATATGCAAGGCTAATACCATTGTGGGAAGTACTCTGTCCTTCATGTTTCTCTTAACGGATGATAATAGTTTTTTGGGACGAAGTATCTTAACGTGGCTTGCGGTAGGAGTTGCGTGGTAGAAATAGTCACGTGCGTCGCGGTAAAGCTTTATGCCCTCTCCCGAGACGTTCGGTTCCGACTCGCGTATTTCGGATTATAATATTACATCATGTGTCACACTTTTATCTGTTATAGTATTACGAGATTGAAATTAAATAAAAAAGTTAATAAAATGAAAAAAACCCGACTGCTTAAGAAGCGAACTAAAAAGACGTAAATAAGAAGAAAATCAGTCGGAGAATACAGCATTATTGAGGAGCAGACTGAACAAAACCATATGTATCCTCCGACTGATTTTCTTTATTCAATTCAATTCAATTCAATTCAATCATTTATTTCGGACCATGATCCATAATTTGTTAGTAAACACTTATGACTATGTTAGTAAATTTACATAATATGGAAGGCAATGTCAAACTAATATAAATAAATAAATAACAAATACATTATGAAATAAGCCAAATCAGTTCATATACCTATTTCCCGTTGCACTGGAGCCGCCACTGTGCAAGCGGGTCCAGTACCCCAGGAAAGGGCAGTCCGGTTTATCCGCAATAACCTTTAGGACACCGTTTACGCTCCCCCGCATCCTGTGCATCAGGGATGCTGACCTCTTCCGCATTATTGCCTGAAAACTATCAGTTTTTGCTTCTGCAAACATCCCCGATGCACTACAGAAACGTGGGAGCCCCAACAGTATCCTAAAAGCATTATTATACTGGACCCGGAGAACGTTGTAAGCCCTCTGCGTATGTCTAACCCACAGGCTGCACGTGTAGAAGGTCTGGCAATACGCCTTGAAAAGTGTAATTTTCACTTCCCTCGTACATCGCGCAAACCTGCGGGCCAGCATATTGCATCGGACTGACAACGCCCTCCGTTCCCTCTCGATGTCATCGTCATCGTGCAGATCCTCGTTTAAAATGTGACCTAGGTATTTCAATCTTGTCACCCTCTTTAGTGGTACACCATAAAGGCACACCGGAGGAACTACCCTAGGCTTCTTTGTACCCACCCTGAACACCATAACCTCACTCTTCCCCACATTATACAGGAGGCCATGTGACTCGGCGTATCCTTCACACACCTCAAGCAAACGTCTGAGTCCGTCAATTGAAGGGCTCAGCAGCACCATGTCATCGCCGTAACTTATGCTGTTTATCATCTGCCCATCAATGGAGCATCCGACACCAGTACCGCTGAGCTCCTCAATCAACCGATTGACGTATAGGCTGAAGAGCGCCGGGGAGGTCAAACCTCCCTGCCTGACCCCACACTCCAAACCATAAGACCCGGACAATACACCCGACCATCTGACCTGGTTAAAATGTTTGTCATACCAGTACTGCAGAAGGTCAACTAGCTCATCAGCAATACCCTGTTCGCGTAACTTTGGCCACAGTATGTCATAATTAACCAGGTCAAATGCCTTGGATAGATCCAAGAAGGCAGCGTACACTGGCGTGCTTCTGTCAGTATAGTACCTGACGGTGTGCTTGAGCGCCAGAATAGCAGTCTCCGTGGAAAGCCCAGCCCTAAAACCAAACTGGGCATCCTGCAGACTGAGCTGTTGAGTTACTCTCCGCTCAAGCACACCGTCCAGAACCTTTGCAGTTATAGTCGCTAGGGATATTGGCCTGTAGTTATGTCTGTCCGAGACATCCCCGGCTCTATTCTTGACTATGGGGACAACCATTGTCCTCATCAGTTCAGTGGGAAGATAGGAGTGCCTGACACAGAAGTTATAGAACATTGACAAGACCCTAGGTAGATGCGGACCAGCACACTGAAAATGTTCTATGCTAAGGCCATCGTGATCCGGTGACTTACCCCTGGTCATAGACTTTATAATTTTGCTGATTTCCTTTGAGGAAATACTAATTGGTACCTCAGAGACTTGTCTTTTGGGGTCACGATCCCTCGCCTTCGATGGAAGTCGTTTATGTTTACATATTTTTAGTTCGCTTCATAAGCAGTCGGGTTTTATTAACTTTTAAGTTATATTTTTTTTTTATTACTTTTAAACAAATAAGTCCTTCTGCAGCGAGGTGTGAGACAAGGAGACGTCATATCTCCGAAACTGTTTACTGCTGCACTGGAGGATGTCTTCAAGGTTCTGGACTGGAGACGGCTAGGCATCAACGTCAATGGCGAGTACATCACTCATCTTCGGTTTGCCGACGATACCTCAGTACAATGCTCGATGATCTCAGTAGAGCTTCCGAAAGAGTGGGTCTTAGGATGAACATGGACAAAACCAAGGTGAAGTTGAATGCCCATGTTACACCCACTCCTATCAAGGTCGGAGACTCTACACTCGAAGTTATGGGCGACTATGTCTACCTTGGACAAACGATCCAATTGGGTAGGGCCAACTTCGAGAAAGAGGTCAACCGACGAATCCGACTCGGCTGGGCAGCGTTCGGGAAGTTGCGCGGTATCTTCTCGTCCAACTTACCACAGTGTCTCAAGACGAAAGTCTATGACCAGTGTATGTTGCCAGTGATGACATATGGCTCTGAGACGTGGTCGCTTACAATGGGCCTCATCAGAAAGCTTACAGTCACTCAAAGGGCAATGGAGAGGGCTATGCTCGTAGTTTCCTTGCGTGATCGAATCAGAAATGTAGAGATCCGCAAGAGAACCAGGGTTACCGACATACCCCGAAGAATTGCCAAACTCAAGTGGCAGTGGGCAGGGCACATTGCTCGCAGAACGGATGGCCGATGGGGCAATACTCAATAGGCATGGAATAAAACAGGACCGGATATTAAACAGGAAGTAACTCAAGATACTCAAATAATATAAAAAAATAGGATTTAGTTATTTCTCCCACACGGCCATTCTGACGAGCAGCCGGTACGGCTCGTGAATAACAATTAGATGATATTTAAAGTACTCTTAATTTTAGTGGTTCATTATAACATAACAATTTCTTAGGTGATTAACAATTTAAATAAATCGACAAGAATAATCACCAAAAAATGGCCTCGGTAAAAACCTCACATGTAGGCACGGCCTAAAGCACAAATTCATAAACCACAATTTAATAATAAACATTGCCTCGGTAAAAAATACCATTCATGAAGGCGCGGCATAAAATGTCGTGATAACATTGCCTCGGTAAAAAGCCTTACAAGAAGGCACGGCATTTATCACAAAAATAAATATTGCCTCGGTAAATAGCCTTATATAAGGCGCGGCATAAATGAACTATAGCATACTCATTACCAAGCACTCACCCAACACCTGGCCAGAATGTTACGGGCGCGTACGAGGCAAAAAGTTACTAACTAAAGTTAACAATAATTGTTTCCAGAATCTAGTGATTCTGCCAGCTCACAGCACACTGGAGAAACTAATCTCCGATTTTCATAAGAAAAACGCATGGACCTTACCTTATGAAAGGAGTTTAATAATAGCATGTGAATGTTGCTTCATCAAAACAATATCACCCATTATGAAGTTTCGCTACTTCCCGATAAGCATAAGGTCCAAATGTTTGACATAATTAATAAATAAATTAACAATTTAGTCCAGAAATGACGGGCGGCGATTGATCGCGACCCATAAGCTGAAAGGGAGTTTGTACAGAGGTTTTAATAAATGTACAATTAATTGCAAGTTGGACTTTTTCAACTACCGTGAAACAGTTAGTGAGGACTTTCATTAGCCTTTCGACATGGCCATTTTCACGACTGACACCAGTTGCGATTCAATGTTATCAATTAACCAGTTTTGGCAAAAATCCATAATTATTTTCCAGTGTATGACATCGTTTGATCACAAATTATTCTATTGGGGGTTCCGAAAGTAAAGATAAAATCTTTTAGACAGTTTACGAAACCTTTTGCAGTTGGGTTAGTCACAGGTTTTATCAAGCAAAGATCAATCTGCCTAGCCTTTGCCCAACTTTATTGAGGTCGGCTTCCAGTTCACAAGACAAGTACCAGTATTTTACATGGAGCGACTGCCTATGTGACCTCCACCATCTATTAACTGGGTAAAAATACTCGTTTGAAAAGACTTGTCAGATTTCAGGCTTTCGACCTAAGCATCCGACTAACCGTAACCACTCAATGATCTTTTAATAACAGCCGGGACCAACGGCTTAACGTGCTTACCGAAGCACGGAGATATCTCGGTATGTTAAGATGGTAACCTCTCCACGGACCGACCTGGACAAGCTTTTGCTAAATCTTTAGGTTAGGGGGGGACTGGAAGTAAAGGCTGTGCCGGTTTCCCAGTCCCCCTCCACTCAGACGATGCGGGAGTGCCGCTGGGTTATTTTAGTGGGTATACCGGGCCTGCCCGGGGAGTCCCACATAGCCCCCCATCCCCCGATGGGCGGGTATGCGTAATGCATTTTTTCCCAGCGAAACCAAAAAAAAAAAAAAAAAAAAGGTTAGGTTGGGGTGGGGTGCGGGTCAGGTAACCTCCACGTGGGCCTGGTTGGTTGCTGGTCTCTTTCGGATACGTCCGGGGGGAAGAGCAACCCGCTGGGCTGGTGCACTCTGGGCACCGTCAATAACTTCCCATTCGTGGGCTCTTGTTGGCGGTGGCGAATAACCTGACAGGGGGGGATGTCGTTCTGGGTGTTCCTCTGATTAGCAGAGGACACACCAGATGCGACATGGGGTTGGGCTAGTCTGGGTAGGTAGGTAGGGGTAGGTTAGGTTAGGTAGGTGGGAGGTGGGGCTCGCTTCCGGGCCTCTGGGCGGGCCGCCCGCCCCTGCGGGGGGGGTTGCCCGGGTGCACTGACCAGCTCTGCACCCTGCTCTGCCCAGCTCTGCACCCTGCACTGCCCGGCTCTGCATCCGGCTCTGCCCGCTCTGCACCTGGCTTAGCCCGCTCTGCACCTGGCTCTGCACTCGGCTCTCCTGCGGTTGGTTACCCGAGTGCACTGACCAGCTCTGCACCCTGCTTTGACCAGCTCTGCACCCTGCTCTGCCCGGCTCTGCATCCGGCTCTGCCCGCTCTGCAACTGGCTTAGCCCGCTCTGCACCTGGCTCTGCGCCCGGCTCTCTCTCCTGCGGGTGGGGGCGGCCGCCGCCCGGGGGCGGGAAGGGAGCCCTCGAAGGTGGGCCGCGGATGTGCGGCGGGCGGTGATGACTTGTCGTCGCCGACCCTCCTTTGGCGTGGGATGGTCGGCGGGGACAAGTCGGTGGAAGGAGGAGGCGGCGGAGCGTCGGTCTCGACGCGCCGCCGCAGACGCGGTGGGCGGCGTCTGGCCTTCGCGGGCCGGATGCCGCAGACGCGGAGGGCGGCGTCTGGCCTTTCGCGGGCCAGATGCCGCAACGTAGGGGACCGTAGGCGGAGGACCGAGGTGTCCAACGTCCACAGGGTCCAGCGCGGTGGAGGGCACGGCGCAGCACACCGTCTAGGTGTGCCCAGCGGGGGCGTAGTTGCGCCGTGCCCTGACAGGTCCTCTCGCTTCCCGGTGTGGTAAATTCCATGCTGGGGAGCGGGAGGGCCTGGGCGGCGGTTGCCTCCTTTTGCGACGACGCCATGTCGCGGAAGGAGGCGGCGGAGAAGGGGTGGGGGTGGGTGGTTGTACGATCGCCTCCTCCCACCTCTTGGTGGTGATTAGCGGGCGAAAGGCGTGGGGGCGCCTCTCGTCTGCATTGCACAATCACCACCCTCGTTGGGCGTTCCTGGGCCCCTCCACTAATGGAGGGGCGAGAAGGGCCCGCCATAAAGGTGGGTAGTCGTCGGCGGAGGACTGGACGTAAAGGCTGTGCCGGTTTCCCAGTCCTCCTCCACTCAGACGATGCGGGAGTGCCGCTGGGTTATTTTAGTGGGTATACCGGGCTTGCCCGGGGAGTCCCACATAGCCCCCCATTCCCCCAATGGGTGGGTATGCGTAATGCATTTTTTCCCAGCGAAACAAAAAAAAAAAAAAAAAAAAGGTTAGGTTGGGGTGCGGGTCAGGTAACGGGGTGCGGGTCAGGTAACCTCCACGTTGGCCTGGTTGGTTGCTGGTCTCTTTCGGATACGTCCGGGGGGAAGAGCAACCCGCTGGGCTGGTGCACTCTGGGCACCGTCAATAACTTCCCATGTTTTCGTGGGTTCTTGTTGGCGGTGGCGAATAATCTGACAGGGGGGGGATGTCGCTCTGGGTGTTCCTCTGATAAGCAGAGGACACACCAGATGCGACATGGGGTTTGGGCTAGTTTGGGTAAGTAGGTAGGGGTAGGTTAGGTTAGGTAGGTGGGAGGTGGGGTGCGGGTCAGGTAACCTCCACGTTGGCCTAGTTGGTTGCTGGTCTCTTTCGGATACGTCCGGGGGGAAGAGCAACCCGCTGGGCTGGTGCACTCTGGGCACCGTCAATAACTTCCCATTCGTGGGTTCTTGTTGGCGGTGGCGAATAACCTGACAGGGGGGGGGATGTCGTTCTGGGTGTTCCTCTGATTAGCAGAGGACACACCAGATGCGACATGGGGTTGGGCTAGTCTGGGTAGGTAGGTAGGGGTAGGTTAGGTTAGGTAGGTGGGAGGTGGGGCTCGCTTCCGGGCCTCTGGGCGGGCCGCCTTCCCCTGCGGGGGGGGTTGCCCGGGTGCACTGACCAGCTCTGCACCCTGCTCTGCCCAGCTCTGCACCCTGCACTGCCCGGCTCTGCATCCGGCTCTGCCCGCTCTGCACCTGGCTCAGCCCGCTCTGCACCTGGCTCTGCACTCGGCTCTCCTGCGGTTGGTTACCCGAGTGCACTGACCAGCTCTGCACCCTGCTTTGACCAGCTCTGCACCCTGCTCTGCCCGGCTCTGCATCCGGCTCTGCCCGCTCTGCAACTGGCTTAGCCCGCTCTGCACCTGGCTCTGCGCCCGGCTCTCTCTCCTGCGGGTGGGGGCGGCCGCCGCCCGGGGGCGGGAAGGGAGCCCTCGAAGGTGTGCCGCGGATGTGCGGCGGGCGGTGATGACTTGTCGTCGCCGACCCTCTTTTGGCGTGGGATGGTCGGCGGTGACAAGTCGGTGGAAGGAGGAGGCGGCGGAGCGTCGGTCTCGACGCGCCGCCGCAGACGCGGTGGGCGGCGTCTGGCCTTCGTGGGCCAGATGCCGCAGACGCGGAGGGCGGCGTCTGGCCTTTCGCGGGCCAGATGCTGCAACGTAGGGGACCGTCGGCGGAGGACCGGGGTGTCCTTCGTCCACATAAGGGTCCAGCGCGGTGGAGGGTACGGCGCAGCACACCGTCTAGGTGTGCCCAGCGGGGGCGTAGTTGCGCCGTGCCCTGACAGGTCCTCTCGCTTCCCGGTGTGGTAAATTCCATGCTGGGGAGCGGGGAGGCCTGGGCGGTGGTTGCCTCCTTTTGCGAGGACGCCACGTCGCGGAAGGAGGCGGCGGAGAAGGGGTGGGGGTGGGCGGTTGTACGATCGCCTCCTCCCACCTCTTGGTGGTGATAAGCGGGCGACAGGCGTGGGGGCGCCTCTCGTCTGCATTGCACAATCACCACCCTCGTTGGGCGTTCCCGGGCCCCTCCACTAAGGGAGGGGCGAGAAGGGCCCGCCATAAAGGTGGGCAGTCGTCGGCGGAGGACTGGACGTAAAGGCTGTGCCGGTTACCCAGTCCTCCTCCACTTAGACGATGCGGGAGTGCCGCTGGGTTATTTTAGTGGGTATACCGGGCTTGCCCGGGGAGTCCCACATAGCCCCCCATTCCCCCAATGGGTGGGTATGCGTAATGCATTTTTTCCCAGCGAAACCAAAAAAAAAAAAAAAAAAAAAAAAAAAAAAAAAAAAGGTAGGTGGGAGGTGGGGCTCACTTCCGGACCTCTAGGTGGGTCGCCTGCTCTGCGGGGGGGGGTGTTGCGACTCGGGCCCAAAGCGACGCCTCTCCTGCGGGTGGGGGTGACCTCGCCCGGGGGAAGGGCTGTAGAGCGAGGGAGGAGGAGGAGAGTAGATGGTTAGGCTCACTTCCAGACCACTGGGTGGGCCGCCTGCTCTGCGGGGGGGTGTTGCGATTTCGGCTAAGCGACGCCTCTCCTGCGGGTGGGGGTGGCCTCGCCCGGGGGCAGTGCTGTAGAGCGAGGGTTGAGGAGGAGGGGCCGCTCGTTAGGGCGGCCAATAGAAGGTAGGTTGCGATGGTGTATGGGCGCCATCGCAACTGAGGCGGACTGCAATGTCGTATGGGAGGCATTGCGGCCGAAGGCAAGAGGCCGCGGCGGGAGGAGACGTGTCGGTGATAGCGTTATGCCGCTCGCCCTGCCTTCCGCGGCCTCCACGGGGTCGCCACCGTTAGATGGCGGACGCGGTGGGGCCGCAGGGGAAGAGGAGTGTCGGTAATAGCGTTGCGCCGCTCTCCCTATCCTCTGCGGCCGAAACGGTGGAGGAGGCGGCGCCTGGCCTTTACGGGCCAAATGCCGCATGGAGGGGACCGTGGGCGGAGGATCGGGGGGTCCGTCGTCCACACAAAGGTCCCGCACACTGAGACGCCCGGTGTTCCTGGGCGCCTCAGTGGTAGGAGGAGGAAGAGAAGGAGGTGTATTGGGGGCAGAGAGTCTCAAGGGACTTAGCTCCGCGTTCATCCTAAGACCCACTCTTTCGGAAGCTCTACTGAGATCATCGAGCATTGTACTGAGGTATCGTCGGCAAACCGAAGATGAGTGATGTACTCGCCATTGACGTTGATGCCTAGCCGTCTCCAGTCCAGAACCTTGAAGACATCCTCCAGTGCAGCAGTAAACAGTTTCGGAGATATGACGTCTCCTTGTCTCACACCTCGCTGCAGAAGGACTTATTTGTTTAAAAGTAATAAAAAAAAAATATAACTTAAAAGTTAATAAAACCCGACTGCTTATGAAGCGAACTAAAAATATGTAAACATAAAGAAAATCAGTCGGAGGATACATATGGTTTTGTTCAGTCTGCTCCTCAATAATGCTGTATTCTCCGACTGATTTTCTTCTTATTTACGTCTTTTTAGTTCGCTTCTTAAGCAGTCGGGTTTTTTTCATTTTATTAACTTTTTTATTTAATTTCAATCTCGTAATACTATAACAGATAAAAGTGTGACACATGATGTAATATTATAATCCGAAATACGCGAGTCGGAACCGAACGTCTCGGGAGAGGGCATAAAGCTTTACCGCGACGCACGTGACTATTTCTACCACGCAACTCCTACCGCAAGCCACGTTAAGATACTTCGTCCCAAAAAACTATTATCATCCGTTAAGAGAAACATGAAGGACAGAGTACTTCCCACAATGGTATTAGCCTTGCATATTATATCTAAATACATATTACTCAGCGGTAGAGTTGCTAGGAGAAACTTAGGAACTACTTTAGAACTTAGGCCTTGCAGACCGACACTTTGCCGCTACGCTCTGTGTGGCTTTGAATAACTTATGTCGCTTCTAAACTTTATCTCGTATTTGGGTTATTTTTAATTCATCATGGGAAATGTCAGTCTAAAATATAAGGATTTTTAGTGGGTTGGATTGATTTTACATTTTTTTATGTTTGGTTAATTCAAGAGGTCTGAAATGGATTGGGCGGGTAATATATGCAGAATTCACCACGACAGATGGGTCAGACTTACCACGCGCTGGAAGATAGAAGACAGGCATCGTCGCCGAGAGAGGCCTACCTAGGAAACTCTAGCTAGACTTAGAAGCGTTTACAGGAGATTGGCCGGAAAAGGCCAAAGACCGGAAATATGTGAAGGGTACAGGCGAGACCTTTGCCCAGCAGTGGGAAAATATAGGGTAATAAAAAAACAAAAGGGGTACGCTGAATCAGATCAAAGAGAGGAGGCCTGTACTCAACCACTCATGATTCTATTTGTCAAGCTATTATTCCATGTCATCTTGGGCACAAATTCAGACTTCGAATTGGGATGTTTCCTGGGTAGAAAAATGATAATTCTATTTAGTCCGTCAGTGAGATTATCAGAGACAAAGTTAAAGCGCATCTAAGTTCTGGAGTGCGGGCTTGAGACGTCACTATGTTAGTATAAAGTGTACTAACGGCGTGACGTCACACGATATTTCAACTCATTATATCGTCTTCACTTTATGTTTACGTGTCAAAAAATACGTTTTCAATATTTTTTATTAATTTACCTGACGGACAAAAAACTAATTTTCTGATAACATCCCTATTGTAATAACACTACTACATTCGGATCTTTTCTATTTTCGGCAATGCAACAGGACACCATTGGTGCCTTCGAATTATAAGAATCAGTCAAATCAAAATAGTTTATTTCAAATAAACCTTATAGGTACTTTTGAATTGTCAAACAAAAAAAGATGAATCTAGTTGCACATTCGCAAGCGTCAGTAGGTCTCTATGGATAATAATGTGCAAGAAACTCCACACGGACACTATTTTCCATCAATAAGTTTGAATTACAGGTATTTGGTTACATCATTCTTGTTGGAAAATTATATATATGTGAGCACGATGTAAAAAGACGTGCACGTAAAAGCGTCTAGAGTAAATTAAACAAGATCAAAATGCAATAATTAATTAAAAACAACGAGGCAACTAAGTTAATACCCATCCCAACTGATGCAAAAGCGCATCCAATCTGATACCAAAGCGTAAATGACATGCATGTTATATCCTTTGTGTACATTGTGAGATCTTATTGTTTTACTTCATCAGAGAAAAGGTTCTTGCCTGCCTGGTGCAGTATACTCCCATACTAATATTATGAATGTGAAACTAACTCCAACTAAGGATTGGCATTCCCTGCCGGAGTCTGTGTTTCCCGATAGCTACAATCTAGAGGTATTTAAGTCAAGATTGAATAGGTTACTTTTAGACAAGTGTGCTGCATCGTCGACCACATCATCGTTTAACATCAGGTCTGATAATGGTCAAGCGCGAGCCTATAGACAATAATAAAAAATAAAAATAAACTGTCTCTCTTTGTCATGTTTTGAGGTTTCATTGGATTTTAATGTAGACCATGTCTTGGTTAAGAGTTAAGACTTATATTTTTTCATACGAAAAGTCCCCAGTGAATATACTCCCAGTATATTCCCTTGAGACTAATTTTCGAATTTTATGCGGGCAAAGTCGCGGGCAGAACCTAGTAAAGTATAATAATCTCCCATACACCTCACGCGAGATGCACAACGAGGCAACGCGTGACCTATTGTGATCGAGTGTGCGCGGGGTACCGATGACGAATATACGGTGAAAATGTTGTAGTACAGTTGTAGTGAAAGCGTCGAGTGATGGTAATAGTCTCGGTCTAATTAAATATACTTCCGAAACTCCTCTTTTCTGTAATCTAGAAGAATTCAATTCATTTTATTTTAAGAGTGTCACTATTGTCGATAAAATTGATACTAATCTATCCATACATACATACATAAGTGTCTGTATGTAATATCAAAATAACAACGTATTATTGAATGCACGTGAAAGTATATACGGTACTAACAACAAATAAGCAATTTTTAAGATTTTTGTCTGTCTGTCTAATTGTTCCGGGTAATCTCCGAAATGGCTGGACCGATTTTGACGGGACTTTCACTGGTAGATAGCTGATGTACTAACGAGTAACATAGGCTACGTTTGGTCACGAGAAAATTCATAGTTCCGGCGGGAAACTAAAAAAATATAAATATGTTTTTTACGGGTTTGACGCGGACGAAATCGCGGGCAACAGTTAGCTAACAGCTTCTATAAATATGAAAGTTGGATGTATGGAAGTTTGTTATTCAATCATTCCAGAACGTCTTAACGGATCTGGATGAAATTCGGTACAGAGATAGTTTATAGTCTGGTATATCACATATGCTACTTTTTGTTCCGGTTTTGTATCTATTATAATATAGTATTTTAAAAATGTTATTGTCACACCAATGACAACCCCCTTCATGTCCAGACAATTACTGTCCATACCAGGTTGCCTGGAAGAGATCGCGGAATGCGATAAGGCCGCCCATTGTATGTGTGTTAATTTTAAGTTTCTTTTTATATTGTATTTTAAGGTGTACAATAAAGCATATAATAAATAAATAAATGTTCCTAAGGGATATTAAAACACTATTGACACAGGAGAACCTGCGGTTAGAAACTAATGAGAAAAATCAGTTCTGTCCTTGGATTTACCACGTCCAACGAAGGCTTGTCAGCCATATACCTATTTTGGAATTTTCGACAATAGTTATCGCTGATACAATGTCACTCAGTCTGGTCTAGACAAAGTGACATTCTCTTAATAGTTTATCTTGATTGAATGGAAGTGTTTGTATTTTTTCTCTTTCTACTAAACTACTTAGTTCATAACATACATAACATCACGCCTGTATTCTTAAAGGTTGGCAGAGGTGCACCTATAGTACACCCACATTCCGCCAGTTATAAAAAAATATATTTTATTTACTTCAATTGTACAATAAAACACTTATTGAAACACGTTGCGTTACAACTAGGGACAAGAATGTTTACGATGAACTCTGGCACATTGGGTAAGATTTAACTTGTGTTTAGGGTGCCAGCGCGCAGCGTCCTCGTCTATAATTTTAACGTGTAGTGAGTAGACGAACACAGTACAATTATCATTATTAAATTATCATATATGTACTATCTACTGCAGATAAGATGTGGCCTAATTATGTACCTATGTATGGATGATTGTCTACGTGTGTAGTTATGTTTAGCTCCCATGTGTGTGTAAAACCATATTTTCTTTTCTTTATTTATGTAGTAGAGGGCGAGCCTATTGCCATCAAGCGGATACAAATCCAGACTCCGGGCTGCTACTGAGATATTCCAGATTGAAAAACCAAATAGCACTTTGCCCGACCCGGGTATCGAAACCCAGGAACCTCAAGCTCAGCAGTAGCACTTACGATGACTTAACGAGGCAAACCATTTAGCAGCATTTAGATATATCGCCATACCTACACATTTTATAAACATCACTATCACTAGATATAACAAAGTCCCCGCCGCGTTTGTTCGCGATGAACTCTAAAACTACAGAACGTATTACAAGCGGTTTTAAAATAGAAAGAGTGAGAAACGAAGAGGGTTTTTGTATATAATTAGTCACGGGCGAAGCCGGGGCGAGTTTTATTTTATTTATCTACAAACACACAAATACATACATCATTTAAAAATGCTAAACAAACATAACCATCGCACACGGTATACAATCAAGTCAACTTAATACCATAACACTGAACCAACAGAACAGTTGCCAGTCTTCAAAGCAGTCACGTATCGCTTTTACTGCCGCCTCAGCTGCTCGCGGCCAATCGCAGAAAAAACGCCACTCATTTAATATTTCATCGGAGCTCCCACCATTTCATGAGGGAATCAATATATTTTAAATTCTAATTCTGTTCAATACTCAAAGAGTCTTTTACAGCGGCAATCGATTCCGCTGAATATAAAGTGGGCTGGTTACCGCTGGGCCGCGGTGATTCTGTTCAGGAATTTTAATGTGCTATTGTGTTTAGGTGATCGTATGTGTCATGTTTGGTTTGTAAGCGATCTGTTTTTGTTTTTCGATCGATTGTGGTCTAAGCGGTTGTGTTTGTGGGGGTTACAGGTGCCGCTAATGTTTTCAGCTTTCTTTCTTGGTGAGTCATCGAAATAATTATCCCGACCAATAACACTTGAAATTAAAACGTTTCTTCATCTTGATATAACAATAAAGTTCCTTTTATGTAGAAAATGCCTTAGGCATTATGTCTTTCTTTCTTTACTCTAAATCCACCATAGTATAGTTTTTAGGGTTCCGTAGTCAACAAGGAACCCTTATAGTTTCGCCATGTCCGTCTGTCCGTCCGTCCGTCAGTAGTTTAGCTCAGAGACTTTTGGTACTAGAAAGCTATAATTTGATATGGATATACATATTAATTACGTCGACAAAGTGGTATAATAAAAAAGCTTGCAAAAAGCAAGCTTTTTTATTTAATGTACTAATTTAATATAATACATGTAAAGTGGGGATCTTTTTTTTTTCTCGTCTATCCAATAGGATATCGTTGGATAGGCCTTTAAAAATATTACAGGTCTGTGACAACCATTTTTTGATCCAGGGATCTGTTTGCGTAAAATTAAGCTTTAAATGGCTAATTTGAGACAACGGTTTTTTTTTTCTGCATAGGCTCTCGTTTGACCACCATCTCACCTGATGGTAAGCGATGATGTGGTCGACGGTGTAACACGCTTGCCTAGAAGTAACCTATTCACTCTTGACTTAAAGACCCCTAGATTGTAGCTATCGGGAAACACAGACTCCGGCAGGGAATTCCACTCCTTAGCACTTAGCGGCTGTACTTTAAGTTCATTCATGCGCTGAACTGCCAGATTTTAATAGATTAAGGTTTTTTTTTTATAATATCTGATTAACGATCTATTCAATATTAACGAAATTATGACGAACCAATTTAAGCTCTTTGCTAAATAATAATAAGAGGTATATATTGCTGTAAAAAAATATACCCCGTGCGCTAGGCTAAAGTGCAAGGCGAATGTATGAACAACTTCTACGAGATACGAGCGAAAACGCCTGGCGCGTGAGACAGAGATAGTTCAATAGAAAATGTACGGCAAAATTCATATTTTGCCGTACATTCACTCTCGTGCGCCACCCCAGCGAACCGAAGTACCTTCGGGTCGAGTACCAACATTACGCGGGTGGGAAGTGAGGCAGGGCTTGTTTACTTTTTGGACACAGTGCACGGCTTGCAATTTTGCAGTTGATCGCGGCTTTTAGTTACTTCTATATTCTAATTTCTATTGTTTTTATTTTTAATATACTTACTGAGTTGTAGGACAGCGTGTGTGAGATTTCGACACTAAAGTGAATTAAAACGTTTATCAGAAACGCCATATTCCAGGACAGGTTAAATGCACTTCCTGTGTTCACCTTAAAAAGAAATAGCCGCCTCACTGAGGTACTCTGTGAGCCTGGATGTATCCTGATCTCCGCTGTGCGAACGGTAGACACAGGCGTAGATAATTTTATCTAGACCTGTGTCCACCAGAGCCCAAAGCGTTGTGAATCTGGAGTCCTCAATGTTACGGAGACGCCGATAGCAAGTGTCGTCACGAGCGTACATTCACACCCGCGCGCGGTTTAAAATTGTGCTCCAGGGTAAACCCTGGGTAAGATAAGTACGACACGTCTGACGTACTCGCTATCTGCGTCTCCGTAAGGAATAGCAGCGCTGGTTTCTCAGTCTCCAGGTGGTAGTGGACTGCAGAGAGATTTGAGTGCAGACCTCAAATGTTGGTGAAGTGCACTTTGTGGGGGAGGGAGTGTCGCTGTTTAAATCTATTATTCCTTTTCCTTGGCATTAATATTTTATAAGAGTGAATGGAGGAGAGGAGTTGGAGGTGAGACGAGGTTCCGCGCTACTAAACTTCAGACACGCACTGAAATGACAGCAAAATTGGGGCACTAGTCCGGCGACTGCAGGGACGCCCGAGCCCCCCCGGAATGTCCATCGGGCCCTACCCTTCTGGTCACCAACCAGCACGATGGCGCATTTCGGGATTTTTCGACAGTTGGCGGGGCAGCTTTTCGTGTGTGGCTGGCACACTACTTGGGCCCCCAACTACCTGCGGTCGGCCAGCGGGGCAACGTGTCTCGGATTCCGCTACCCTCCGCGACCAGTCTCCCGATATGTTCATAACAGCGCGCGTCAAGCTGGTCAGCTTGCAGTGGAACAGCTATCTCGACCCAACTCCTCTAGTGGCTACACCGAGCTTCGTACCGGAACACGGCTAAGCCGCTTGGCGGTACGTCTTTACCCGATGGGTGGTCGCAATTCTTCGGCCGAAGCCTACCACCAGTTGGTGTCACCTGATTTGCACCACCCGGGAACCACGTGTAGGGTATCAGAATGGGGTACACTCCTACGGGCGTGGGTGACTCAGCCCCCAATATATCGAACGACAAAGTTAATTTTGTCCCTTCGTTAGAGCGATGTTCGGTGTTTTCATTGTTTATGAACGTTAGTAATGTTATCTATTTATTTTGGTGAATGTAGATGTTTTTACGGAACCCTCTGTGTGTTAGTCAGACTCGTACTTGGCCGGTTATTTGTTGTTTAACTGTGCATAATTATAGTTTTAATAAATAAATAAGAGACATGTCATTTTAACTCGAACCACGCTGCGTTTCACATAGTTACCTAATATAATGTGTTGCACAAGTCTATAACAGCGGCATTTTCATTTCGATGATCATCATATAATATAAAGTGAAAAACGACAACCACTGGACACAGGCCTCTCTTAAGCACCCCTACATTACAATTTAATAAACAGAAAAAAATATCAACCACAAAACTAAGTATCCAAACAAAAACAAACCAACACTAAGCCAACATACTCGTAAATAATATCAATAACAAACTCGCAACAATTGTTCAAATACTCGTATAGTGCTGAACATTACTGTAATCGCCCGGGGACAAATTGTTCATATTTTCCCGGGAACACATTGCACCGGAATATAACCGGATTCCCGGTAATGAGGATTGCGGCGCGCGTACATTAAGGACCCGCGGAACAACGGCATTAACAATTATAATCCCTGTTTGGTGCGCTTATAGTGTGATTAAGTACGCTTATGTTATTGCACCGTAATAACTTAAGCCTTGTAGTGTGTAGTTTCGTGATTATAATATACTAGCTTTTTACTGTAGGCATAGATAATAAAATACTAGCATGCAGATGCCTCATCCCATACCATACAAAGACACCGTGCCAACGTAAGTTCTAGCGTTTTTACCGTCAGGGTAAAAACGCTATAATGCCAGAATAGATTGCCCGAATATCATGAAACTGGACTTAACCGGAGAAAAGAGAGGTGAACTGTACACATCTGCGTACCCCTTTATACTAACTATATACTACTAGCGTGATGTTATGTTACAAAATGGAAACAAAGAAACATGCGATCGCAGCAATCCCAAGAGATTTTCCGTTATTTATTGAAGAGTTCTCTTATATATCTCCGAAGTCCTTCATCAGATCTTCAGCAAATTAATATGGGACCAATTTCGAAACATAGTCTTACAAACAAAATAAGAATTTTCAATATCGGTCCACAATTGACAGAGATATCATGAACACAAAAAAAAAAATGAAAAAATGTCAAGTGATCAATCCTTTACATTTTGAACATAGCATGTTTGTATTAGTTTTCTCTTGTAACTGTTTTTTGAAAGCTACTCTGTTCCTGTACCTACTAAATCTGAAGAGCATCTCCTTAAATTCATTCCAACAGAAAAGAAACTCATAATTCCCTTCAGCAAATAAAATATGAACGTTATAATCGATGGCACAATCAATAGAGCAGTGAAACGACTCGCCGCCAATTCGCCAGCAACGCTCACTTTATTCCATTCGGGTCTAGCTCGTCACTTTTATTCCGCACTTTGGCTTCCACCTCAATTCAGCCACTCTCGTCTTTCCCTGCATCTGAATTTACTGAATTATCACCACGTTCAAAACTCAATTCTAAACCACCAAACTTAAGGTTCGAATTAGAAAGAGAAATATTCTATCTGCAATGTTTTTACTTTTCATTGCGACGGAATATGATGCAGAAATGTAAGATGTAAAGACAATTGAGTGGGAGAGGGGGGAGCGCGAATGTGTAGTGCGTCTTTGTCTCAACCATGGATACTTTTTTTTCAAATACCTAGTGCTCTTTTTGACGTCTGTTGGGAGGTTTGAAAGATATCCCTGTGAGCTGCAATTTTGTGTAATTTCTGTTGCCTTGAGGCGGATATCCCGCGATATCAGAACATTGTGGAATAATGATGCGTTAAATAAAAGTCGTTGCAGGCATTTTGTGGGTAGTGTAGACTCGGAGCTCGCATTTCTATTTTTTTTATATCTCCTGGGAGGGTCATATTTCTCGTTCTTATGCGAAATGTATGTGGTAATATGATATTTGTTTCAACTTTCTTTCACAAATGTATTTCAAAATGGAATAATGTCCCACTGAGTTTAGAAAAATAATGTGAAATTTTACGATATAAAGGTAAAGAGATGTTATTACATATTTTGAGAACTTTTTGTAAAGTAATGGCTTATATAGACAGGTTTTGTAGCTTCTTTTTCAGGTCCAAAAAAATTCTAAAATCTGTATTAGGAATTTAGGAATTTTTAACTCTGCATAGGAATACATCACCTTTTTAGGATTCCGTACCCAAAGGGTAAAAACGGGACCCTATTACTAAGACTTCACGATCCGTCTGTCTGTCTGTCACCAGGCTGTATCTCGTGAACCGTGATAGCTAGACAGTTGAAATTTTTACAGATGATGTATTTCTGTTGCCGCTATAACAACAAACACTAAAAACAGAATAAAATAAATATTTAAGTGGAGTTCCTATACAACAAACGTGATTTTTTTGCCGTTTTTTACGATAATGGTAAGGAACCCTTCGTGCGCGAGTCCGACCCGCACTTGGCCAGATTTTTATTTATTTAACGATATGCTCGCACTTGACGACTACGACTGAAATGACGACAAATAGAGAAATAAAGGACGAAACAAATTTATGATTTGAATTTAGCTGGAATTTAGTCACGGTGATAATGAAAATTATGGTTAAAATTTAGACACAACAAATACCTACCTAAAAAAAATATAAAGTCCAACCTCTCTAAATGTTTTGAATATGACATAGAAAAAAATCTTCCCAAATACAAAAACACAGTCATAACCTACCCCAAACAACCCTTGCTCCGTGCCTACCGAGCTTATTTCATATTTCCTGACAAGACAATGGAAAATTTGACACCTGAATCTGAAACAATGTTTCGACGGCGCACTCACAGCCCTCCAGGGATTTCAATACCGCTTTTCAGTAACAGCCGGGAGGCTCTATCTTACGATATGAAGCGAGACGAAGCCTGTTTGTATGGCTTTCTATGTTCAGTATGTTTACCCGTATATGTAATTATGGAGAATGTATTTTTGGTCCTTTTGTACGGGTTTTGTATCGGGAGGTGTTGAGTTATGTGTGTTTTGTTTTGTCGTTAGTTTGGTAATTTGGTGTATGTTTTAATATGGATTTTATTTATTTGGTTACGGCTTTTAATAAAGTTTAAAAAAATGTTGTTTTTTTTTTTGCCGCTGTCTCATATTACTTGGAGATAGCGCTAGTGAATTTTTCCTCAAATCCATCTTGTCCATCGTCACACTATCACTGATTCACTTTCTTTTCATATCATCATTTCTAAGTCAATTCAACAAATATTTTTTAACGTTATTGAAGCTGTTCAAATATTACTTTAGAACCACATTATAGTACCTTACATTGGATAAAAAAAATTAATCAGTTGCAGACATTTCAATAAAATTCTCAACCTTATATTTTTGTATTCCCATTTGTACAAAAATAAAGAGTAAAAAGCATCAGTAAATTCTAAAGCAATTTTATGAACAAAGAATAAGGTATCTTGGAAGATTTCTCTAAGATACAAGACCACTTTATAGTATTATAAGTTGTGTAAACATATCTGCGAAGTCGTTTGGGATTAGTATTATATTGTGTTCGGAGCGAGGGCACCGTAAACACGGGATTCGTCATCAAAACTTTATTTATTGCTCGTCTATTATTATTGCTTATGACTTGAGATTATGTTATTCCTTGGAACTACTCCTTTGGGTGTTAGCTTGTTAAGTTTGCTTGTTTTAGTTGTTACTGCAAGTGGGCCTTACAATTACGTTTGAACTTTTTATTTTCTTAATTTACTGTCTTCGATTTGAGTATTTTCAACCGAATTAAAAAAAAAAGGATGTTTTCAATTCTACTGTATATTTTTGTATGTTTGTTACGCGATTACTCCGCCAAATATGAACCGATTTTGACTATTAAAAAATTAAAAGAGAAAAAAAATTAATAATAACTGACTTCCAAAACAAACACTACAAAGCGAAATATAATTTTCTTTTCGGAAGTCGGTGTTAAGAACGAAAAAAAATTGGTATCAAAGACACTGACTCCCGAAAAGAAATTTATTATACCACTTGGTAAATCTTAGGTTTTGCCAGTAAATCCTAGGTTTTACCGTAGTTCAGTTTTTTAAAGTAAATAACATAACGTCACGACTGTATTCCCCGAAAGGTTAAGCAGGGTGCACCCACCCATTTTAAGACCTTATGTAATAAAGGTATATTATTTCAACTTCATATTTTGTGTAGCTTTTATGGGGATCTTGAATATTACAATAGGAAACCCTGTTGTTATCATTAATTAATCACTAGCTGTATATTCAACAATGGCTTCCTTCTAATGACGAAAGGAGATTTTATATACAAGCTACATCTTCCTTTTGGGAGCTTTGTTGACATATCTATTGTATATTATATGACCATTTTGAACAGGAACATTCATAATGATTACGAGTTTAAACAGTTACTGTTAAAAACGTTTTTTCCTCTCTCGTGCAAAAAATACGATAAAATACAAAAACTAAAGGGAAGGTAAAAAGTAGCATTCTACAAGCAACCGGCAGTTCAAAGGGGCCCTTCATATCGTATTCGCGCACGCACCAGGCGTACGAAGCGTACGAGGCGTGCGAGGCCTACGGAGCGTAAAGAGCGTGACGTCTGAGCCTCTGGTAATATTTAAACTGCACCGGTACCTAACCTTCTAAGTATTTATGTGTGGAGTTTATGTGTCTCGTGAAGTTATCTGCGTATATATCTAAGTGTGTACTTTTATTTCCAAAACTACTGCCACCTGTATAAATTTTAAGATGTCTAACGTTTGTTTTTACTCCGCTGTAAAACTATGTCCGTCATTCTTGTTCGCTAATTTCTGCCATCATCTACTTCTATCAAAATAAACATTCGAGTCGTCCACACAGTGCACGTAACTCTTCACTCAATTCGACTACATAACGACGGACAAGTGCTGAGAATCCTCTTTGTTACCGACCACAATATACAAGCTCAAAGAAATTGTATGAAAGTATTTCCTTTGCGCGGCGGCCGCTTCTGAGCGCTCACGTGAAATTGTAAAATATTGCAAAATGCTATACCCGATGGTGGATTATTGCGGTAACGAGAAATTTCCAACTGACATCGTCGGCGGATGCACGTACACCGATCTCGATGCACTTAGTACTGGGAACTTTCTCCTTGGTATTAGAAGATCTTTTTATAAAACTAACTCCCAAACAGAAAAGAATTTTAATACTCGCAAATAAAGTCGACAATTGTATCGAACAATCCCATCTTACTGTTTGTGTGAGTTTCAACGAAAAGGGTGTAAGATTTACTTCGCAGATCCAAGAACTTGAACCTTATGAATTTGAAAACTAATTTGATTTTAGAAATAAAATAGCAGAGTTTATATTCGGAAAGGATAAGGAAGAAACGATAGCATTTGTAGACTAAACTGCGGGATGGCAGGCAAGACTGAATGCGATGTAAGTAAAGGAATTCTTTTTATTTTTCAATTAAGTCTAATGAAATCTACGGGGCGGTACGTTGGTATAGCGGATGTTACAGCTCGATAGTTTGTGAGATTCTTTATAGACTTTTTATCGGAAGAATTTTTAATTATACTTTATGATCTTCTATATTAAGTGATTGTGCCTTGATATCTGTCGCTTCGAGTTCTTCGTTATTTCCAATCAGTTTTATACGAGCAAATAGTTCTTAGTCTAGTTTTCTTATTGAAAATTATCTATGATTTAAGGGTTCTTTTGTATCAAACGGGAAACGACAAAGTTTCGAAGAATTTATTTTTGAAGTAGATTTGTTCTATTTTAAGAGCTCTATTGAATGTCGAGTATTCTGCACAAGTAATTTGAGAGCGTATTTAAATGTACTGACATTTGTTTCTGTTCTGAAATTTTGTTCTAGATTAACTTTGGCTGGAATTATGTTTACATGTGGTTTCAGTATTGTAGCTTTAAATAAATACCAGAAAATAAATACACACAGTAAAATTTTCCATTTATTATAAGCAGTAAATCTCTAGCATTTAACATTGTCATCACACATAAAGGCATTCGACAAAAGAACTTGAGACGGTTTGCGGTTCAGTATTACTTAGGTCCCCACTACTTATGGCCTCCATTCAACTCTTTTCTTTCATACATTCGAGTTTTATTTCCTTCGTATTTTCAAGTACTGCATATTATAAAGTAGCTCTTGTTGCTAATACGATTTAATTTTATAAGTGAAGTACTAAAGCAGTAATTACTTGCTAGTGTTTACATTAGCTGTAAAGCTGTAAAAGTCGTGTTCATTTTGTAAGGTGAAAATGTTGGGAGAATTTAAAATGGGCGAAGGAAATGAAGGTAGGTACTTTGTTCGTGTGTAATGGTTGTATAAACGTTTTATAAAGGTGAACCTATTAACGAATAGTTAGTTTGTATAATTTCCATATTGTTTCCAAGAGAACACCATAAAAGATAATATTACTGTGTCAGGGTAGAATCGATAATATTATATAACTAGCTTCTGCCAGCGGCTTCTTCTGCTAGGCAGATTTACTGACTGCTTAACTGACCTCTACAATCCATTAACTGGGTAATATAATACACCTTCGTAAGACTGGTTGCCAGATGAAATGCTCTGTAAAAATAATGGGTCCTGAATCATTAATTTTTCTTCAATCGGTCCCTCCAAAATTGACATCACGACCTGCAGAAATTTGCTTGATGACGTAACTTCTTTTACTTGGTCAGACTAACGTGTGTCATCCGGCCTCGCTCTCTCACTTCAACTTACAATACCAAACTCTCCGACCAATCAATTAATTCGCCTTTGTAATAACAAATCGTCACCACAAATCATGGACGTAATCACTCGCATACAAAGAAATATACCATGAGTAAAATTGAAAGCTATACGTTAGGAAGTTTTCAAAGTGCAGAGCAGGGAGGCGATTTGTCGCAGCCAATGGCCGGCACGAGATTAACTGCCGTTGCGCGCCGATAGATGGCGGTGTCCATTGACCGGTAGTAAGACGTGGCTCATTTGATAACTGTAATGACGGCACTGTAAGACGGTTGAAACTTTTGACTATAGTCTTACAATTACAAATTTTTCAGTTTCGCAAGGTTCCGTAAGGCTAGTGTTTGCTAGAGCTATTTCTCTCAGACAAGCTGTTGTCAGATTTTTTTATGTAGCAGCCAGGCGTCCATACTTATACCTGACTAGCTGTTCCACGTGGCTTCGCTCCTGTGGACCACCCCGTAGGACACGTTTTCGGGATTAAAAAATAGCCTATGTCACTCAGGAATAATGTAGCTTTATATTGGTGAAAGAATTTTTTAAATCGGTGCAGTAGTTTCGGAGCCTATTCGGTACAAACAAACAAACAAAAAGATTTTTCCTCTTTATAATATTATTATTTTATTATTATATATTATTATAGTAAAGATTGGTTGCAATGTGCTCGATCCTGATTTTACGTGATTTAAAAAAAGAACTTTAACATTAAAGTAAGCATCTTGTATCTGCTCTCTTTACAGCTCAAAATATTGGTAATTGCTAGATCCAACAAACACCATGCTTTTATAACTAGAAGACAGCTATACTGCTTGGTAAAAGAAATACACAGATATTTATGTCTGTAGCTGTACCTCCTCCAGACGAGACCGTTCACAAACGACTAAACTACAACTTTAACAGGCACTTATACAAGAATAAAACTTCCACAGTCCTGCGAAACTTTTAGAGCAACTTCCAAGAAAGTACTTTTCCTATTACCACGTTATCACAGACACAGGTCATGTAGATAAACGCGGGGCGTCCCAGACCCGAAATCTCAGCGAGGTAATCGAGGAAATGCGAACCTCTAAACTATCTCAAAGTTAACTTCATAAATCAATCGCCTGTTTCCTAAAACTCGTTTAAACTTGCTCTAAGCCGTACAGCTGCTTTAATCGCTACAAGAATTAAGAAATTTAATATTCTGTTGATCTTAGTTTGTGTGAGAACTGGACTTTAGGTACCTACCATTGTCCTCATAAGTTTATCAAGCATGCTGATAAAAACAGTTCGATAAATCAATGACTGACTGGTTTAAACTCAAATCATTTATTTCAGTTAAACTATTTAGGCACTTTTAAGAGGTCAAGAGGCCCTGGCCTGAGACAAGAGACATTCTATCATCGAAAGCGTGGCGATAGCGATTGGAAAAATGACAAAAATGTATGGCAATGTACAACGCGATCGAAATATGTCACGTGATCGATCCCTTATTTATTGGCATTTCGACCATCGCCATGCTGACATCGAATGACACATGTCTAAAGCCTAAGGTCGGTAAGTCATAAAGCTATTTATAGATCTGTACGAAGAAGAAAGTGATATGATCAAGTCCAAAATACAGGCCCAGGCCTAGTTTAGGATTTAGCATCATCATGTTACGTGTTACCTTTTTGTGTTATAAATATATTCATTATTATTTATTTAGTACGTAAGAACATACTTAGTTGAATTACAAAGTTGCCTCACTTAAGCGTCCAAAGGTATCCTAATGCCCAAACAAAATCATACTCAAGCGTCCCGCTTTCCAAATGTATGTTCAGCAACTAGACATCGATTTTCCAAGCACTTCCTGGCATCCGATTAAGCTGAAACTTGGCGTTACTTATGTAACTTTGGAAATAATGAAATAATATGGTCCTCTGAAGCTGGTCTCATGATAGAACCGGAAGGTGGCCATCAACCAGACAAGATAGCACCAACGTGTTTGGGCTCATTGGATATGTATTGAGAAGCGATATTATGTTTCGTACTTTGAAGTACATCAAAAGCTTGTAACTTTAAAAAATTAAAGAAATAAATCCATACTAATGTTATAAATGTGAAAGTAACTCTGTTTGTTCGTTTGTTACCTTTTCACGACTAAACGGCTGAACCAATTTAGATGGGAATTGGTATGGAGATAGTTTGAGACCCTGAAAAGAACCCATATTATCTCGATAGTGTGTTCCCTTGGGATGATAAAACCCTTTTCACGTGGGCGAAGCCACGGGCAGATGCCAGTATTTATATATTCTGAAGTAACTGAGAGTAAATCAAATTTTACTTACCAAAAAGAAACACCAGTTGCTTCTAAATAACAGTCACAACCTTTTTAAGTTCACCAATCTGTCTTATAAGAAAAGCCACATATCCCGCAAGTATACCTCTCGTTACGATTGAGTGAAGCTGAGTCGCGCGTCTTTCCACCCCCTCCACTCGAGAGCCTTGTTATGTCAAAGGTTTTCGGTTTCTCAAACTACACTACACCCGGACGGCTTATGATCATTTTTGACTTCTTAAAGTTACTCCTTGTTGAGGAGAGAGCCTGTTTCTTAGGTTTGGTTGAAAGTGATTATGGATTGGTAGTCGTAGTTAGAAGTTATAGTAGTACTTTTTTTTTTATTATTATTATTGATAGGCTTGCGCTTGACCACTATCTCACCTGATGGTAAGTGATGATGTGGTCGACGATGTAGCACGCTTACCTAGAAGAAACCTATTCACTCTTGACTTAAAGACTCCCAGGTTGTAGCTATCAGGAAATACAGACTCCGGCAGGGAATTCCACTCCTTAGCTGTACGCATAATGAAAGTATTCCCAAAACGTTTGGTGCGTATGGGTGGGATGTCCACCATGTACCGATGACGCATCGCCGTACGTCTTGTAGTCCGATGATGGAACGGGCGAGGAGGAATTAGTTCATGCAATTCCATCGCACACTCCCCGAAATGTAACCGATAAAAAACCGACAGACTGGCAACTTGGCGCCGATGTTCAAGGCTCTGGAGCCTAGACTCGACCAGTATCTCATTGCCGATGAGCCTCTTGGCCCGTTTTTCGATCGACTCTAGTGCATCCAGCTGGTACTTCGCAGATCTGTCCCAGAGATGAGAGCAGTACTCCATGCATGACCGAACTTGCGCTTGGTACAAGTTGAGCAACTGTTCTGGCGTGAAGTACCGTCTCACCTTTGCAAGAATCCCCAACTTTTTGGCAGCCAGTTGAGCTTTTGCCTCAATGAATGGACCAAAATTGAGGGTCGATGTCAATGTAACGCCAAGAAGCTCAAGATGGTCCGTTATCGGCACGGTCACACCACGGAAAGAAGGAGCCGGGTGGAATTGGCTCCTTTTAGCGGAAAAAAGACACGCCAAGTACTGCAAAAATATTAAAGTTCTGTGTTTGTAGGTGATCAGACTTTTCTTATAGATAGCTACAGTGTTTTTGAAAGAAAAGAAAGAAAAAATATTTATTTGTGACCCGCACAAGAGACACGAGAAATAAGCATAATAAATTAATTATAGTAAAAATAAAAACCCCGTGCGAGACCAAAAAGGCTCCTATCTCAGCATGTGCAGCGA
The DNA here is from genome assembly GCA_945859665.1 of Anorthoa munda. Lineage (NCBI taxonomy): Eukaryota > Metazoa > Arthropoda > Insecta > Lepidoptera > Noctuidae > Anorthoa > Anorthoa munda. The sequence goes on along the minus strand of OX243907.1, from coordinate 1,373,637 downwards.
TATCCAAAAAAGGAAATAACGTTGCGCTGATATTCTTATAGGTCCCACAGTTGACGCTACGGACACACTTACGGAAACGGAAAATACTTAAATAATAAAAAAATAAATAGAATATATAAAAAACAAACGAAATATAATAAACACAGAAGGTGGGTCAAATTATGTGTACGTATATAAATAAAAGTATAAAGTTTATGCACCTACTGAAAGATCACACGAAGATGAAATTGAACAATTTTACAATGACATTGAAGCTGCTCACGCACTGGCTGACGAGAAAGTTGTAGTAGTGATGGGAGACTTCAATTCTAAAATAGGCTGCCCGAAAACAAATCACTACCCTGTTATGGGAAAATACGGAGTCGGAGAACGCAACGAAAGAGGGGATCGTCTGATAAATTATGCTTACCAATACAAGCTCTCAATAATGAACACATTTTTTAAGAAAAAAAGAGAGAATAAATGGACTTCGAAATAACCCGATCAAAAAACTAAAAACGAAATCGACTTCATTCTGACAAACAATCCCAAACAAATAATAAATATGGAAATACTTAGCAACATTTTATTTTCTTCGGACCATAGACTGTTAAGAGGCACACTACTTTTAAAAAGACCTCTAAAGAGTAGAAAAAGCCTTGTAACACCACTCCATATTCCGAAGACAGAAGAAGAGATCGAAAACTACATAAAAAGTCTACAAACAAACATGGAAAGCAATGGAAAAGAACCGACTGATGTTCAGACCTACTACAACCTCCTGGAAGAAAGCATTAAGGGCAGCTTGAAGTCACAAAACCTAACGCAAATAAAAGAAATTAAAATATTCAGCAAAGACACAGAACAACTAATAAAAAGGCGCACCGAATTAATACTCTCAAAAAACAAAACCAGAGACATTAAAAATGAACTTAGTAAAATATTCAAAGAAATTATTACACGAAACATAAAGATAGTTATAAAAAAGCCAACAAAGAACTAATTACACACAAAACATGGATACAACAACTTGAACAAAAATCAGAAAAAACAAAATCAAGGGAAGACATTTTATGTCACGCAACAAACTTCTATAAAGACTTATACCGCGAAAGAAATGATAATGAAATTGAAATACAATCAAATAATGAAAGCAGAACTAATTGCATTAAACCAATTAAAGACTCAGAAGTTTATGAACACTTAACACGGTTGAAAGCTGAAAAGAGTCCCGGCCCAGACGGAATATGTAATGAAGCTCTCAAAATAGGTGCACCTATTTTAATTCACCACCTGTCGCAGCTTTTTAATATGGTGTTGGACACAGAAACTGTACCAAAACAATGGTGCACATCCGATATAACTTTACTTTTTAAAAAAGGAAACCCATTAGATATAGGAAACTACCGACCCATAAGCCTCCTAGCAAGTACATACAAACTCTTTTCATCCATAGTACTAAAAAGAATCACTCAAGATATTGACAAACTGCAACCGAAGGAACAGGCAGGCTTCCGATCAGGGTTTAGCACAACAAACCACATACAAACACTAGAACAAATTATTGAAAAATATCGAGAGTTTAATAGACCTCTGTATCTGGGCTTTATAGACTATTGCAAAGCTTTTGACAGCATCAGCCACTGTTCAATTTCGAATGCACTGCACCGTTCAAACGTTGATATAAAATACATCAATATCTTAAAATATATTTATGCACATAGTACAAGCAGAGTAAAATTGGAAAAAAGAGGCGAAGAAATAAATATAGAAAGAGGAGTCCGGCAAGGAGACCCCCTGTCACCGAAGCTTTTTATTGCAGTTCTTGAAAATATATTCCAGAATTTAGATTGGTCAAATAAAGGCATACAAATAAATAGACGTTATCTAAACCATCTCAGATTCGCTGACGACATAGTTGTATTAGCTGAAACTTCTAGGGATTTGGAGATAATGATGAAATCACTTGATCATGAAAGCTCAAAAGTCGGCTTAGAAATGAATATAAGCAAAACTAAAATAATGACTAACTCCAACAAAAGGCCTATCGTGATACAAGGAAACAACATACAATATATCAACGACTATATATACTTGGGCAAGCAGCTATCATTTATTAAATCCAGTAATGAAGAAGAGGTAATTTCATCAAAATCGGTCCAGTCGTTTAGGAGGAGTTCAGTCACATACACACGCACAAAAGAAATATATATATTAAGATGAACAATTTTATTTTAATAATTTACAATTCAATGAACTGTTTTAATTTAATCATTCATAATGTAATAATCCATATTACGGTGGGGGGCAGGTCGATGCTGCATACTTTGACTTTAAAAAGGCGTTTGATTTAGTTGATAATGACACATTACTAAAAAAGTTAGCAGGAGTCGGTTTCACACCGCATTTACTTAAGTTTTTTGCGAGTTATATGAGTAACAGGCAACAGTATGTTGACTATGCAGGATACCAATCGAAGGCGTACTATACTCGATCTGGTTTAAGCCAGGGAAGTAATTTGGGGCCCCTTGAGTTTCTCGTAATGATAAATGACCTACCAAGATTGATCTTTGCCCTAACGGCCGAACGGTTAAGATTACGTGAAATTTTGCTCTATTGTTAAATTCAAAAGTTAAGTGAATTTGGACTTGATTTTAAATAGAAACTGCTCCAAGTGATGCAATTATCATCTATAATTATAATATAACGTGTAATTCATGTGAAGAAGTGCTAAACAGTGTTTAACTGGACCAATTATTGAAGTTAAGTGTAAAAAACTTGAATCTCCGCTGGTCAAACGGTGAGCGAATGACAAGTCATTTTGCGCGCAGTGTATGCTACTCTCACGGTTACGCAGCGCGCATAGGTAACATTTCGGCGTGCACCTACGCTCAGTGACGCATGCGAGCGCTCGCGACAAAGAGTTGTTGTCGTAGACGGTGCAGTGTATTAACGCTGCCTCTGAGAGGACGATAACTAATTCGCCCCGCGAAATATTAGACCACTATCGGCGCAACGTGTAAACAAACGCCACTTGTCAATTGTTTTAATAGTGCATCCACTGAGATTTATTGATCAGAATGTCGAGATCTCCTACCTCATCTGCTTCATCCCCTAATATGACTAGCTTGGAGAGTAATAAGAGAAAGAAAAATGGCAATACTAGGCAAAGGAATGTGAAGAGAAAAGAATCGGAATGTGAAGTGGCAACCGCTATTTGTGATCTCACTCAGGTTATGGACAAGAGACTAGACGAGTTACGGAGTTATTTCGACGGCGCTATGTCGAAAATCGCTAATGATATTGTGTCCATTAAAACCGATCTGGCCACAGTTACTCAAGTTACTACTGATATAAAAAGTGAGTTGAATTCTCTGAGGTCTGAGCACGTAAAATTGAAATTGCACGTGACCGCGCTAGATGAAAGGCAAGACAGTCTGAAGCAAGATGTCGTGTCCCTGCAGAAATCTCTTCAGTTTGCATCGGACCAGCAAGACGAATTGAAAAAACAGGTGAACTCGTTTGGTGAACAGTCTACAGAAGTTCTAAATGACACAATAATTAAGCTGGAGGGGAAAATCGATACACTGGAACAACAGGCTCGTCAATGTAACTTAGAGCTATGTAACATCCCCGAAAGGCGCTCTGAGAATTTGATTACGCTTATGGAAACTATTTGTGCAAAAACAAATTGCTCGTTGAGTCAGAAAGACATCATTGCCATTCATCGTGTACCACATGCACAGAGTCAAAATAATAAACCGAAAAATATTGTTGTAAAACTTGGTTCCCGAGTACTTAGAGATAATATCCTGAGTGCATTTCGACTGGCAAAGGGTTTAAAAACGGATCAACTTGGAATATCCGGCGCGCCGCAGCCGATTTACATTAACGAACACCTGAACACTAAAGAACAAGCAGTTGTTTCGCGCCTGCCGAGAAGCTGCCAGCAAAAATAAGTTTAAATACGTGTGGGTTAAACATGCTACAATTCTCGTACGGGAGGCTGACGGGAAATCAGCAATCGCCATACGATCCCATCAGGATATTCTTAAAATTAAGCCAGGTGCCTCCAAACATGTTATTTAATTACTTGAACGCCCACTTTTATGAATATTCTAATGAAAATTTTGTGTTTTTTATGTCTACTTGTAAAGTCATAATTGTTGTTATTGTTTCGCTTTTGTCTTGTATATGTACTGATGAATTCTACAGTTCAATTTACTTCTTGCAACCCCCAAAATATTTTTTGAATTCTTTAAATCGCTTTTGTATGCGGATTACTTTGTGGGCGTATCTGTGGTCACTGCATAATGTCAAATTAATTTTTATTTATACTAACTCCAATCTAAACTTTAGCTACTTGGTTAAAATACTAGTCTACGAGTTTGAGCTTTATAAACTATTCGAAATATATTCTTTTAAACCTTTCTCTACTACCAATGGATGAACTGACTATTTATTATCAAAATTGTAGGGGTATTCGGACTAAACTCAATATCCTGTACATGAATATACTATCAAACTGTTATGATATTATAATCTTGACAGAAACATGGCTCACTCCTCAGATTCTTGATGATGAGTTTATAGACAACCGCTACGTAGTTTATAGATGTGATCGGGACCGTATTGCGACCAACAAAAAGGAAGGTGGCGGGGTTCTCGTGGCGGTGCTTAAAGACTTACGATCTACCCTCGTACCGCTAGATCCGCCAGCTACATCTCACATTGAACAGGTTCTTATACAACTTCCGGGTAGTAACAGGGACAGCAAATGTGTAATATGCGCTGTATACATTCCCCCGAAATCCACCGACGAAACATACTTGTCTCATTATAACCACTTGCATGATATATTGGACAGATTAAACATACATTTATTTTATATGTTTGGCGATTACAATTTGCCTAATATAAGTTGGCTTCCAAGTAATGACGGCGACTCTACAGCCCTACAATGCAATGGTAATAACTCACTGAGCGAACATATGAGTAACTTCATGTCATTACTCAATGCCGCTCAGTTTAACCATATCCTAAACCACAAAGGTCGCATCTTGGATTTGCTAATAAGCAACACAAACTGCATCGTATCCATACCGACATGTATATTACTTCCAATAGATGATTATCACCCTCCATTTTGCACGACAATTACCCACATATCTAAAAATAATAAAAATCTCTTGCAAGCGAAAATATTAAAATATAATTATTATAAAGCAGACTATGAACAGATCAATCGCGACTTGTGTAAAATTGACTGGAATCAGACTTTTAATGGGCTCTCAGTGGAGCAGTGCGTCAGCACATTTTACAATAACATTTTAGGTACAATAAAAACCTATACTCCTATAAGCCATTCTAAGTCATCAAGATTCCCAGTCTGGTTTTCCAGATCACTAATACGAATATTTAATGGTAAAAATAAGGCCTGGATTAAATGGAAAACGTATAATAACCTGTCCGATTACGAGCAGTTCTCTTTTCTTAGGCAGAGTTTCCAAATGGAGTGTAAAAAGTGTTATAGTCGATACATAAACGGTGTCGAGGATAATATAAGGAAGAATGTCAAGAATTTATGGAGTTATGTGGCTAATCGCAAATCCAATGGTGGTATACCAGCCTCGGTAGTTTACAAAAATGTTAATTCCAGTGACCCGAATTCCATTTGTGATATGTTCTCTGACTTTTTTCAGTCGGTCTATGAAGCTACCACTTTTAATGACAGAGATTGGTCGCCCCCCGAAATCTTTTCAGACAAAAGCGTTATTATTAATCATATCTCTTTCAGTCCTGATCAGGTACTGCAAGCTTTGAAGTATTTGGATGTTACTAAGGGCCCCGGCCCAGATGGGTTGCCCCCTTACTTTATTAGAAGAGCAGCTGATAGTTTGTACATTCCTTTAAACCATATTTATAATAAATGCATTACTGAAGGTACGTTTCCAGAAGTTTGGAAACAGGCCTACATAACCCCAGTACATAAAACAGGTTCTAAACACGATGTTGAAAACTACCGCCCCATATCTATCCTGTCTGCCTTGTCTAAGGTTTTCGAGAGACTTGTACACAAAGCAATTTACCCAACCATTCATAACATTATTCTCACACAACAACATGGATTTGTTCAAAAAAGATCTACTGCTACAAATCTATTAACTTTTACAGATTACTTGTTTAATAATATGGATGGACAGGTACAAGTGGATGCGGTGTACACAGACTTCCGTAAGGCTTTTGATAGGGTGGATCATGAGCTGCTTCTCAGAAAGCTTGCGTATAATGGCATTCGTGGGGATCTGCTTCGCTGGTTTGCATCATATGTCTCAAACAGGTCGCAAAGAGTTGTAATTAAAGGCTATCGGTCCAACTCAATCGGCGTTACTTCTGGTGTGCCACAGGGCTCTATTTTGGGACCTCTTCTTTTTATTCTTTTTATTAATGACATCGAGTCTTGTTTCATTCACTCAAAATTTTTGCTATATGCAGATGACCTGAAAATCTACAGACCAATTCGTGACCATACTGATACTGTGCTACTACAAGAGGATCTTAACCGATTTACTAGTTATTGTGTAGAAAACAAAATCCAGTTAAGCTCATCTAAGTGTGTGTGTATTACATTTACAAAGAAAATAAACTTTGTAAATAGTAGTTACACATTGGATAACTGTATATTGCAAAAAGTTACGTCGGTAAAGGATCTGGGAATACTATTGGACTCTAAACTGCATCTTGATAAACATATTCATAAAATAATAAATAACGCTTTCCGTATGTATGGCTTCGTCATGAGAGCTGCCAGTGACTTTAAGCGCATAGATACCTACATGCATTTGTATAAGTCGTTAATTAGGTCACAACTCGAATACGCTGTACAAATTTGGAATCCCCTTTATAAGAAATACATCGACAGCTTGGAAAGGGTACAGAACAAATTCCTAAAAGCCCTAAAGTATCGGTGCCGCCACGATTTGAGTTTGCCCAATTCACCCCACAAGAATATTGATTTGTTAAGCTTGGAATCTAGACGCCTTTTCCTAGAAACTATGTTTCTCTATGACTTATGTAATGGCAGGTATGACTGCATGGATCTTGCCAATAAGTTAAGCTACGTTGTTCCGAGGACTGTCATTATACGAGGGGTGCGCGCACGTCCGCTATTCGCAGTCTCCTCCTGCCGCACCAACGCTGGAGTTCGCGCGCCTCTTCGACGTATGGCAAAAAATTTCAATGACGATTTTGTAGACTTGGACATGTTTACATTGTCATCGAATAAGTTCAGGATCTCCTTGATCAACTTAGTTAGTGGCTCAGATAAGTGAAACAAGAGCTGTAGTTTTAGCTAATTTGATTGAATTTTTTTTTTATTGTTTTTGTATTAATGTGGTTCAATGTTTATTGTTGTTATTATTGATTGAATTTTAATTATTTTTGATATTTTTTAAATTTTTATCGCCTATTTTATTTTTTCTTATTGAAACTTTAGATTTTATGTTTGACATTTAAATTGTATTTGAATTTTAATTACTTTTTAGATTTAACAAATTTTTGAATTTTAATTACTTTTGACATTTTAGTTATTTTTATTTTAAATATTTTACGAATTTAATTACTTTTGAAACTTTAAATAAGTACCTACTTTATGATTTTTAATTATTTGCTTCATTATAATTTACTTTGAATTTTTATTAAGAATTTTTTGGATTTTGTCTCAATTTTTATTTAAATGTTTTTTTTTTGTTATTCAATTTTGATCATTTGACTTTGTTTATTTATGTTACTCTCAGCCTCAGTCGTGGGCATTGGTAATATTATATAATTAAGATGTGGATAACGTTGTGGGTTACACATATGTTAATTTTGTTAGTTTTTTTAATTTTTATCTTTTGTATTTTTTTTGTGTAACTGTTTGTTTTCCCAAAATAAATAAATAAATAAATAAATATGAAGGCTATAACGGCATTGTATAATTCTTTGGTAAGGAGCCAATTAGAATGTAATGCAGTTATCTGGGCTCCGCATGAAATTAAATATAGTCTCATGTTGGAGCGCGTACAGAATAAATTTATCAGATATAAATATATGAGGGAATACGGGGTGTATCCATTTTATCCGTTGATGTATCCAACACTATTTGTTTTAGGTATGGTCGGATATAATGAACTGAGGGTCAGGAGGCAACTCACACTTGTGACTTATATCTTTAAGATAGTTAGGGGGAAGATACACAATGCGGATATATTGCGAAGGGTGGAACTAGTCGTGCCAGTCGTCGTTTCGCACTCTTAACCTCATTGCTGATGACGTCGATATATTCTGTTGCTCTTTGGGTGAATTCGTAAGAATAGCTACCTATAGAATTTGTTATGGTACAAGCAGTGGCACTGTCTAATTTTTAAGAGTACTATATTATCGCATTGGGTCTAGCCTGTAAGGATACTGTATGTTTTGAGTGAATAAATAAATAAATAAATATTAAATAGATATTCAATTTATTATTAACTAATGAACTACATTTTATAGGCATGCGTAGAACTGATAATATTATTATTATTATTTCTACTGTTTTACATGTTTAATGAATTGTATTATTGTTTGAATTTTAATTGCAGTTATGATTATGCATGGAATATAAAGCTATATAATAATTATTAATTATACGTATAACACTAACAAATTTAAGCATACTACTAACAACATTTAAAATGTAACTATGAAATATGGAATAAATGGCTTATTATTATTATTATTTATATTATATAAATAAAACATATTAAATGTAGGTAGATCTATGTAGATCATTTGTCGAAACCATAGACAAACGCTGCGCGGACCAAAGAGTAATTTATTAAATACGATAGAAATCTATTAATCTATGGTTGACTGTCAATAGAAAATTGTTATGAAATAGTGTAAATAAATAAACCTGGTGAATAGAATACAGAATTTTTAAGTGTTTATAGCTATGTTATTTTCCAGAAATAGATGTAGTGACGAAAATTGAAGATTATGCTAAGATGGTTTGGCTATAGCCATGACAAGGCAGAAGTGAATGGAAACGCTGGGAGGAGACGCCCTAGAAATAAATACATAGACATTATAGATGATGTTCTTCAGAAACACCAGGTGCGCAGTACTCATAACCGGCGTGCGTGTATGACTAGATGTATGATCGCGAGTGAAGCAAAAGAAGTATGTAGGGCCCAGCGCACACCTGGAGAGGTGCGGCGAAGATACTGAGAAGATAACAATTTAAATTAGACCCTAATTCTTATGTTATAAAGATGAAAATGTCATGGCAAAGATAAATAAGAACGAGCCAAGCGGCGCACGACACAGTGATCTTACATTGACTTTATGTCAAGGTAGTTAAGTTTTATATTAAATTGTTGTCTTCAATTGCTCTTCGCTGCGCCTCCAGCGGTGTGCGCTGGGCCTAAGGATTGTAGCAGGTGGCGGTCAGTGGTACCTGCCTACCCCTATGGGAAAAATCCAGAAAAAAATGCACGGTTCCTGATGGATAGGCCATGGGCAAGTATTAGTCAGTATATAAATACAAAGTCGCCCACCCCGACAAGTATGGTGATGAATGCTCTGTCCCTCTCTGTATGCGAAGAAACCTCTCTTGTGCTCTGCAGTGAGACAGAGACAGGCTGGTATAATCATATTTTTTTTACAAAAAAAATAGGTAACCACAAAACACTCCACTCTTCTCCAACAAATCAGCTTATGGATACATATAAGGCATCACATATGCATAAAATTGCAATATTCAGTATCCATTGCTGCAGACCCGTTGCAGGCGCTTGCCATAAATCCTGCTAAGCGCGCAACGAAAGATATCCAGCTAGTGAGACGATTAATTTGCAATTCGACCGACACGAAGGATTTTTGCCCGTGGGTGGTACTTCTAGTTACTTAATTATGTTCGACTTTAGTATTATATTTGATATTTAAAAAAACCGGGTTGCATGTCGGGCCACGCGCAGTAACAGGGTTCCGTAGTTGCTTAATAGTAGCGTAGTTTTTTGTTGTTACATGAACATTATAACGGTTTCAGTGGCTAACAACACAATTGCTGTAAGGTTGACACGAGTGTCAACATTAAGGCAAACGCAATTAAGTTTATAATTGCGACCACTGAGAATATTGCCATCTATGGTTGGGTAGCGGAATTTGCTTGGCAATCGTATTTAGTTTGATTTTAGATTACAAAACGTCGAAAATACTCCACCAACTCCAATGCGTTTTTCAAATTTAAATATTATTATTTTAGAAATAATTATTATTAAGGATGTTATGATTTTATTTTAATATATTTTTACATAGTTCACAAGCATATATTTACTATCTGTTTTACACAACTAACAACGTTATTTAAGTAATTTCACTTAACACACACACATTTGTCTTAACCTTGCAAGTGCCACACTTGCAAGACAAATCGATTAACGCAAGAATAATCAAAATCGGCCGACGCGTTTTGTCTCTAGAACGCCACATAGGAACAAACATACATACATACGTACATAGACTGATAAACACATGACCCTTCTTAGGCAGTCGGATAAAAAAGGGTGTAATATGTGCTTTTTTTTTTCAAATAGTGCATTTTTCTTAGTATGCTGGTTATGAATTCGTTAAATTTCTGAAATGCAAACGAAACGACTGACGCTATCATCTAAATAATAAAGTATACCTCATTATTATTGAAATTATGATGTATGCTCCGTATCATGTAAATATGTAATATAGTAATGTAAATGTAAAATGATAAAACCCGATTTCATATTTATTACAGACGCATTATTATAATATTAAATCACCAAATTGATTTCCTATCAGAAGTTGAATTGGCGATATAAAAAGTGGTTTTGACAGGATTATATCTTTGAGCAATGCACGTATATATGAGTCATCAATTCGTTTCATTAATCATTACATACCATAACATCACGGCTCAATTCCTCGGAGAGTTGGGTAGAGGTGCACCTCTAGTACACCCACAGCCGCGCTTAAGTCCAATGTAATATGGGACGAGCCTATTGCCGTCATCCGAGTACAAATCCAGGCTCCTGGGAAATTCCAGATTGAAAAACTCAACAACACTTTTCCTGACCCGTGAATCGAACCCAGGACCTCAAGCTGAGCAGTAGCGCTCCACCGAGTCAGTAATTAATTTATATTCATTCATTCCATCGTTTTTAGGGTTCCGTACCCAAAGAGTAAAAACGGGACCCTATTACTAAGACTTCGCGATCCGTCTGTCTGTCTGTCTGTCTGTCCGTCTGTCTCCAGGCTGTATCTCATGAACTGTGATAGCTAGACAGTTGAAATTTTCACAGATGATGTATTTCTGTTGCCGCTATAACAACAAATACTAAAAACAGTATAAAATAAATATTAAAGGGGGGCTCCCATACAACAAACGTGATTTTTATGCAGTTTTTTGCGATAATGGTACGGAACCCTTCATGTGCGAGTCCGACTCGCACTTGGCCGGTTTTTTTTAAATATCTACAATCATTTGTAAAATATCACATCAATTGCGTATAAATATATTAAGATTTATATATTACCGTTGATTGAAAATCGATTTCTAACCAAACCTTAACGATCATATTATTGATACAACGCGCGGTATGCACAAAATAGCTCGTAGGCCGTAGCACCGTAGCACCCCGTGTAGCAGCCACGTAGCCGCGTAGCATGTTCGTAGCAATCAAAATTCTGTACGTAGCGAACCGATTTCGCATCGTTCATCGTTCGCGGACGCAACCGAAATTAATTATTACCGCGGCTGCTAGTAGTGCTGGTACACTTTTGTGTGTCTAGAGCTCTTATCTACGGATATCTTGCGAAATGAGGGTGTTCTACTCGTCTGCCTACCACTATAGAGCTACAAACGTAACGCTATTTTACTTACGAGTAATTTATGTTTTTTTCATTGACTAAATGTAGCCTGCGGCCAATGTGACCCAATTAGTAGTTATTATTGGGCCTGCGGCTATGCCCGCGTGGCATTAGTAGATATATCTTAGCCTGTGTATTATTTTGATGTATAAGCTATTTTTTATATTTTCAAAATCCTTTCCAACGTTTTTCAGTGGAAGAATGACAAACATCCATTCATCCATACATATATCTTCACACACTTTGACTTTTATAATAATAGTAGTGGATATAGTCTGTAGCCAACACTTCTTCTCATAGAGAATAGAGGCAACATTCTTCTTCACCGTGCCGATGATTCCATTTATAGTTTTTAATTTAGATGTTGTGTTTCGACCGCAACTCAGCCATGTCGACAGCCCTAGCGCTGGCTTCGCACTGGTCTTTCATGGTGCAGGTGCATGGCGCAAACAACATTGATCACCATGCTTAACTTAACTGCATGAACACAACAGATAACAACATCACTTGCAAAAAGATTACCCCGAGATCCAAAATGGCTAATAAATTATTAATATCCAATTACAATTTCACATCCCTTATTAACCTAAAATATAAACACACTTAACGGTCCGGTTATTGCCATAAATTGTAATAAAACGCTTAATAATGTATGGAATTTGTAAGGTTGGTCGGCCAATTACTGGATATAATTGGGTCAGTCAGAGTGGCCCCGGGGCTAATAGCTTAGCCTAAATCAATTGAACATGCTGATAATTGTGACGGAGCAAGACTTAATGGAATCTTTGCTAATTCAATTCTTCAATTTGCATTCATCTTAAGTGTGAGAGTGGATTAATTTGCGAAGATCAAAGTGGGATTCTGTTTTATTTACTTTTAGGAAATGATATTGAGTGATTTTTTATGGATGTAAATAAAGCTCCTTGTACTTCCAAGTATGTTATGTCAAATGTACAGCACTAATTAGTGCGGAAAAGAAATAGTAATAATAATACTATCCTATTACCGTTCCACTGCTTGAATAAATGAACTGCATAAATGTTCTGTTGGTGCTCACATTTCCAAACACATAAATTCATAATCCACCGCCTAACTGTGTGCATAAGCACGCAGTTATTACAAAACATTGGAAAACAAAACAAGTATATATTTCTTTCTAACGATCCTTTGTATTTAAAAAATGCAGTGTTATAAGAAACCAATATAATTATGTGCTAAATTTCAGCTTAATCGAATAGGGAACTGAGTGAAATTTAACTTGCAAGCAAGAAATAAAAGCTTATAATAAACAAAACATATTCATACAGTTAATCTGCACTCCACATCCAAAAATATATAAATATATATAATAAAAATCTATCCACTCGTAAACTCATCTTCACACAGTAACTCAGCAGAGCAGTGCCTCTCTTGACTTTAAAACAAAAACCATCTAATTTTCTCTTAGCTGTAAACCCATAAATCCACAATGGCGCCTTGAATCCGCGATAGAAGAAACTGTAACGCGTTAACGTTCCGACAACAAAGAGGCATTCAAAACGATCTCCGTCTTAGTTAAGAGGCCGACACTCGAAACGCGTTCGTCAATGCACACTCGAGTTATTGCTTTCGAAACGAGCGCTTCCCTTAACTTGTACCAGAACACACCATTATTCAAACAGCCCAAATCTTCCATAACCAAAGTTCGTTATGCATTGCTTGTCAGGTTGCTTATAACCAAATTGTAGTCGAGTCCAGATCCAGCAATGGATGGTGTGTATGTTAAAATTGTCGTGTTAAATGAAGCGTACAGATCCTCCGATGGCCGGGCATCGTGAGAGGTGCACGGTGTAAGTGCAGGGATGCATTATGCAGTCGGCGAGTCGATGGAATTACTGCAGCCGGGGCACTACGAACATCATCGTAAACTTAGTTCAGGTTGCCTAATGTTTAGAGATGGTTTAACCGACTGTTAGTAACTTTGACAGCGGGTTTAACTCGTATTGTGGGGGTTTGGGCTCTATTGATTGTATTGTCTAAATATGGACTGTAGTTTGGATAAGAATAGTTGTTTCACACCGCCATATGTTGCCAAGTTCATTTTGTATGTTGGTGTTGTAGCACGAACATTGAACCACCTAAATACAAGCATTTTTGTCTATTGTAATCTGCAATTCAATGTGACATAAGGCTCAACATAATGTTTTTTATGTATATTGTTCAAGATGGGAAAAAAAAATGAATAACCTTTTTTGAATACGGTTCGAAATATTCTTATTTTTTATAGCACACAAAAAATGTAAAATAGATACAAATACAATAAGACTGCTTTCTTTATTGAAACACAATAACATATATTATACAATAACATACCTTCGCTACGCTGATAATGTTTGCCTCAATATTTGAAAAATAAACTGCGCCGATATAAATGCCCTGTTAAAATCTATAGTATTTCCTTGTAATAGTAAAAATGCATCTCTAACAAGTCTTGCTTATTTTATTGTATTGCGGCCATTGCTTCTCGATGGCGTTTACAATCTGCGCGGGAAAATTAACAGCTGACACTTGTGAACTTCTTTAGTTTTTGTTGACACATGCAAATGTGGCGTGTTGCTTGCGTTGTTGCTAAGTTCTTTTTTTGAATATTCTAAAATTTGAAATATTCTAAACTGTAAGGTCTTCCTTATGAGTGGATTAGATGTTGCTGCTGAGGGGTCCTGCTAGACTTTTCAAATAAAATGAAATCGTAAAAATTTTGGTAAAGTGAGCGCGAGTGAACTGCCATATTCCACCTCAAGCTTTGGATTAATATGAGCTCACAACAAGCTCACTTCATTGTTCAAGTCAGATGTTAACAGAACAGCACTGCTGATTGTAGAAGCCTGGAGCCTAGATATGTCGTGAAAAGTCGAATTATTATTACGGAAACATAACAAAATTTAGGAATACTGTAGGTAAATCTGCCTACCTATTCAGGTAATACAAGCGTGATGATATGTTCAAATAATGTAATTAATTAACAGCTTAGGTAGCCACATTTTGTCACCTTCAAAAGCGTCTAAAACACCAGCAACCAGCTGCATAAGCTGCACGCTGCACATTCTGTTAATCCGTCAGCACCATGTTTCAAGCTCATTAAGCATTAAATTTAAACGCTGCTGCTACAGCATACATCACGGCTGTTTCGCCTGATGCGTTGCACCAATACTGCTCACTCGCTTGCGATAACTGGAGGCGATAGTAGTTGGTTAGATGTTGCACATTGCTGGTTGAGTTTTGTGAGAACAAGTAGCGATAAAGTCAAGGCCTGAACTGTATTTGAAGGCTGGTTCAAAGTCTGGAGATATACAAATGATTTTAAGATTAAATAAGTTACCTTAATTTCTTACTTTCTTTACTTAAACAAGTCAAGCAAACTAATTTGTAATATCGTAGATTTGATGATTATTATGAAGTCACCGCCATAAGCGTATCTTATTCTCTGTATTTTAACATAGGCCTTCTCACAACTCCAACATAGTTGAGAGAAGGCTAAGCAGATGATGATGATGGGTAGTTAGGGGAAAATATCTAAAAAATTATCATGGAATTCCATGTCCAGAAAACTCCTAAAAATCTTCATAGTATAAATTAATAAAGGCACGTGAAGAACGGTGCTGCTCGACTTCCTAAGCCTAGCCATCGAGAACACAATGAGACAAACAGCAACGCATCACACTCACTTGACCCCATCGCCCGTATCTCTCAGTAACGGCATCAGGTAATGCCAGTGATTTATAGCGCGGTGGACTCCACGCTCGCTACTCATCAATATCGGAAAACGGCGGCGGCAGCGTTTGATACGACCACCGGCGTTATTACACGATGTATGTAGTGCCACCGATGACGACTCGTGCCGATGGCGGTAATCTTTTGTTAAATGGTTGCTGTTTGCTTAATCTGTGGGGGATTGCAAGGGAATCGGATCAATAGGCCTCGCCTAGTTTTAGTTATGTCAATAATAAATGTTAAGTTCAACAAACTTGGATGGATTATGGTGCAAACTGCGAGTGTTATATCGTGAGTTTGGGTCGATAATGTTGATGTGCAGTGTATTTCAAGCACATACTAATTAAGCATAGTTTGCTTCCCCAAAATGCATGATCAAGTCTATGAAACCACTATAACTTTATCATGTGTTTGAGGATATTAAGAACAATGATATTTTAACTTAGTCTTAACTTTCTGGGTATGTAAATCTGCAGGTCATCTAAACCGTTTATAAAAGTAGAAGTTTGGAATCGCCTTACTAGCAATCAATGTTCGTTTTTTTCAATGTAAGTCCAGGAAAAATAATTTTGCAATCGTTTTTATAGGCAATATAACATTAACATAACATCACGCCTGTATTATTGTAAGGCAGAGCTGCACTTATTGTTCACCCATATTTTCCCAGTTATATTTAATTCCCATGTACGCACACGTGATAATAACCTCGACCCCTATCGAGCCTATTTTCATCATCATTTCAGCGGAAAGACGTCCACTGCTGGATATAGGCCTCCCGCAAGCGTCGCCACATTGACCGGTATCGTGCGTCTCGCATCCAGCGGACCCCGCAACCTTCTCCAGGTCATCGGTCCACCTGGTGGAAGGCCTTCCAATGCAACGTCTTCCGAGTCGCGTTCACCACTCCAGAACCATTCTGCCCCATCGGCCATCAGTTCTGCGAGCAATGTGTCCTGCCCACTGCCACTTAAGTTTGGCGATTCTTCGGGCTATGTCGGTAACTCTGGTTCTCTTGCGGATCTCTACATTTCTGATTCCCATTGTCATAAACCGGGCAATATACCAAAAACATTGCCCGACCAAGAATTGAACCCAGGACCACCAGTAAGTAGTGCTTTCAACCACTACACCGACCATGCAGTCATATTTAATGTACCCCAGCCATTAATCTAGCATATTATTTATCTTGCAGTAGCGTGTGAATTCAGTGCGTCGTGATTATGGCCAGACTAATCTGTTTAGGGAGCGTGAACATTTGATGATTACGGTCTACTGCATATGATTTGGGTTTGCGGCTTAATTGTTATCTGCTTCATTTTCTGTTTCACGTAGTTAGAGCTAAGAGTGTCTCTGCTGGTACATATATAACTGGTATGATACATATAGGACGCGACGGGTAAAGTGGGGTGTTATTAGTTTAATGTGTGTACCTGTGTATTTATGTACCTATTTCAGTATTTGTGAATCTGTCTGTGGCATCATAGCTCATAAACGGGTGAACCGATTTTGATTTTGTTTTTTTTGTTGTTTGAAAACTGACTTTATCGAGAGTGTTCTTAGCTATGTTTGAGGAAAATCGGTTTAGCCGGTCCAAAGTTATGGGCGTTTTACTGTTTGAATCGGAATGTCTTCGCAAGATATCGTGTCCTAATTGTGTGTTCAATAGATTGTCGATCGAAGAGTGTCTACTACTAGATAAATTATGTAGCATGCAATAAAAATGTGTCGGAAGTTTTTTAAATTTTACATGTTGGTGATAGTGGACCTCTGACCAATGGGCTCCTATCTGAACGTTTCAAACATATTCTCGGTGTCCTCCCAGCAAGCCGCACCTACTCTACTAACAACTTTTCACCCTGAATATGCTTGCTCAAAAACCTTGCCAAGATAGCTATATTCACTAGGCAGAATAAAAATGTAAATGTTGAAATATTTGAAAACACGATTGATTATTTTTTTCCTATGGATGAAACGTTTCCGCCCAAAACGTTTTAAGGCTACAACGCCGGGTGTATTGCGTTGTAGCCTTAAAACGTTTTGCAGTAAAATTAAACCACACTATTTGCGTTTGCCGACTAACATCGTGTAGGCTTTTGTTACAGATATCGTCACAGCCGAATATTTGGCTATATTGCTCTGCAAAAAAAAAAAAACATTAGGTGTACTCGTAGAACCACTTTTTTTCTAAACGCTAATTATGTCAAAACCTATAATCTAAGCTATTCTGTTTTCAATTTTTAAAATAGATAACTAAAAATTCTAGGAGGTGAGTACTTTCTGAGGAGGAAAATCGTGTGCAGTCGGCGAACCCCGTCATCGCCTTTTCTTGAACTTCGAAAGATTAAATTTGATATTGAAAAAGTCACATTTAACTAACACATTATACAGGCAAATATAAACAGCAAACGCTTGAGGATAATGTCCGAACGCCATCGGACGGAACCAAACGTCTCGAGAGGGGTCATAACGCTTTAACGTGACGTGACGATTCCTATCCGCAAGCCCTGAGGCCCTAGACAAGTGGCTTGGGCCCGAAACAATTCTATCATCCAAAGCGTGGCGATAGCGATTGTCAAAAAAGCATAATTGTATAGAATTGACAAGCGATATCGAAAAATCACGCGATCAATCCCTTACATATTGACATTTTGCTGACACCGAAAGCCTCTGAACTTTGTTCTAAAAACCTTTTTTTCAAAACCTATCGAATCTAGTACTTTCCTTTTAATTAAACATCACACATATCAACCATCATCATTCTACATGACTAAATAGCGCCAAATCTTAAAGAAAAATTAAATCCTTTTTTCAAATCCCAAATATATATCAATTACACGCCATAAACTTCTGTCAAACGACCTTATTAATACCCCATGTATCTCAAACTAATTATCAGTTAGTGACTAACGAGAATGTAATATTCGGCGCCACTGCGCATGCTCAGAGCAGTTAACCTGTGCGGTGTTCGGGCACCCCTGACCTGCCCTGTTGGCTCATTGTTGGTCCTACTTAGTGTGTAAGTACTGTGTGTAGGTATGTGGATGTCTACTTGGTGTATGCAAGATTGGAATTTGCATAATCTTACGTTCACAAAATTAAATTTCGTAAACTACGCGACGTAAACGTATTCGTGAAAATTTAGAATATAGAGATAATTTTATTTTAGACGTTTTTAATCATATTACTCTTTAAGTAAGCTGATCGTGAAATCTATATACAGTTAAGGGTCAAAACTGCAGTCACACTCTACCAAAATGCTGCCCTCAATAGCATAATTGCAGTAAGTCGGTATTTTGTTAAAAATGAGTTAGATATACAGCCGTGATCACGATAACGAGATCTACATTTTTATCTTACCGAATGGGTTTGAATCGCTTTTTGAACCAAATTTAACAATTAGAAATTTGCAGTAAGTCGAGCATTTTTTTGACATCACTAGGCATGAATACAGTGGGTACACTTACTGCAGAAGTTCGTATTCAAGGTCTCTCGGCCAAAGTACAGTATGACATCTATACCACTAATATGTTAAGTCATTAACTCTATAAAAATTTATAAGCCTAGCAAATAGACATTAAGAACATATACTATTTAATCCTAAGCAGTTGCCAATATTAGCTAAATTAGTGATCTAGTCTTAAAAGCAGTATGCTGCAAATACTGCATGTATGCTTAGTAACGATCCTAAGCGTAGGTTCCAGATTACTTACCACAAAGACAGTTTGATTTGATATTGCGTTTATGTTAAGTAACGTAATCAGATCTTATATAAGGTTACTTATTATACTGAGAGTATATAGCCATCCTGTGTTCATATATAGACAAGAGTTGTTGCGATAACGGTCAGATGTACTTGCCCTGGGAGCAGTAAATATGCAATATTCTGCCCTCGAATTATTGCATCAACGAAATTTTTGCTCTATAAGTTAAATCTAATAAAGGAAACACTCGTTACGCTGTCTTATGGCACGAAGCCGTTTCAGGTCAAAATGGTCATGACATTGTTTCAACATTTGAGCTTTTTTAATACACCACCGGCACAAAAGTCATTTGGTGATTTGGGCAGATAATTGTTCGTTACATAACAAATACTTGAAACTCTTTTCTTTCCTTGTTGTCAATGTTGTCAACAGTAATTGAAGCACGCTCTATCACTATAAAGTATCTAAAACTAAATTCAGCTGACAGCTTCCACCACCAAGTGGAGCAATCTCTTCAGAAAATGATTTATTTTACGACTTTTTTGACTTTGTAGAAGCCGTTTGAACCTCTTACTCAGGATTAAATATTCTAAAATTAATGAATATCGTGATATTTTCAAATTTTGTGTCTTTCATTCTGACAGAAACAACAGAAAATGCGTGCAATGAAAGACCGGGAATACGTTGAGAATCTAGCTGTGGTCAAAGTTGTCCGTGGAGAGTACAATTTGTTCTACAAAAAATCTCACGCTGATGAGGAATTCAGGCCAACCTTAAACTTTTTACAAGCCAAAATAAAAAAAAACAAACAATGCCCTTGTGCTGAACAGAGAAGTTCACCAAAGGATACCGCCTCTTCACGAAAAGAGAGAATGGTCAAAGATCTCGTTCCCTTGATGTTACCCAGCCGAAGGCAATTCTGGTTTAACTTGCCAGTTGACGATGCATCCTTGAATCTTTCCAATGAATTTGACGATTAGTTAACGCATTCTTGTTTTCGGAGGTGTTGATTCCTAATTCATTGAATATTTTAATTTTATTTCAATGTTAAAGAAGAAAGTTTATTTTTTTATCCTAAATGGTTATAACTTTTGTTATATACGGCTTAAGTTTTTATAAGATCCATAAGTGTTGTTCGATAAATCTATAAGTGATGATTTGATACCGAAGAAAGGATTTTTAATTAATTTGAAATGTAAAGCTACTTTTAGATAATTAATTTTGCCCTAAATTAGCATCTGGGGTTTTTAAAATAATTTGTATTGAAAAGACTGAATAATACACATTAACTTGAGTTGAGTGGTTAATTTAAGAAAATTAAATTCTTTGTTGTGCCATTTTTTTACTGAAAAGACTGATTTAATTAAGTAAAATTAAGAAACGTTATTTTGTGATTTATTATGTGATCATCATGATCGGACGGTGTGGCCTGCGCTTAATAGGAATGTTTCTTGGGTAGAAAGATGATAATTCTATTTAGTCCGTCAGTGAGATTATCAAATAATTACACATTATTTTTGCTTTACCAAATCAATAAAAAATACGAAGTTTAAGCGCATCAAAGTTTAAACGTATCATGATTTGTCAAATTTTATTGCTAGGTTATTTACAGCAACAATTAGTAACAGTATAACTACAACAAGATTATTAAAATCTAATCAAATTAAATTAATCAAATACCTGCATTAATCAAATACCTGCAACAGCATACTGAAAACTCTAGCAGACAGGTGGGACAGCCCCATACTGGGACATTGGATGCGCCAACATGCCAGTGGAGCGTACGAACATAAATAGTTATAAGTTATAATAACTTTAGTTTGCCTGTATTTAATTATTTGTATTTTATAGATGGCTTTTAAAATTTTCGGACATTAAAATTTTGTGTAATTTTAGTTTTATGAAATTTTATAATTGAACATTTTTATTTTTCAATTGCTGACATTTAAATTTTTAAATTTGTGACATCTTAATTATTTAATTTCTTTCATTTTAATTTTATGTCATTCTATAAATTTAATTTAATTATTTGACAATTTAATTCTGTAACATTTTTACTTTTTGACAACTTTAATTGTGCCTTTCTTATTTGATTTATATTTGTTTATATTTTTCATTAAAATATTTTTGTCATTAATGGACAAGTGTCATGTCAAGAATGGACTCCAAAATTGTCTGAATTTGAATAAAATTTAATTAATTTAATTCATTAAAACCAACAATTTATTATTTTATTATCACTACAGCCAATTTATATGGTTATTTAGCATAAATACAGTAAAAAACACACTTACTGTGTTTATGTTAACTGTTACCTATCAGAGAGCCCCAAGGAGATACTTAGTATAACTAAGATAATGAATTTATGTTGTCTTTTAATTACTCAGTATTAGTTTCGAAATATGTAATAGATAGGTGCTGATGTCCTCTTTCATTAAAGTATCAACCATCATGATCCGATTACAAACAAAGTATTTGTGGAAGATTTTCTCACCAAAAATTTGACCGCGTTTTTCTCGAAACCGTCTGGAGCGTACTTACTGCAACTATGCTATTGAGGGCAGAATGGCAGCGGCAATTTTTTCATATTTTCACGGTTAGTAATCATAATCATAATCATTTATTGGCACTAATTAAAAATGGTTACATCAAAGTTTACACATTAGCATTAATTATCACTTATTTAAATTTGCAATTAGGTTGATGCGAAACTCCCTGACCCCAGTACTAGTTATAAACTGTATTACGGTGGGCTAGTTTATTCTTCCCTGTGCACAATTGTAGTAATAATATAAAATATAAATCCATGCATAAATTCATTATATAAATTCAATAACAATAATATAAATTCAATAATATAAATGCAACAATAGTATAAATTCATTGACATAATAGACTGACAAGTGAGTGATACCTTACACAAAATAAACCAATTCTATACTCATTCGGGATCCATTTTCTTTCCTTCCTTTTTTTTCCCACATTGGTAATTTACATAGATTTCATAACAATACAATATTCCCATTTGCATAATTTTACACCCGATAATATTATTTCAATTACAAAAGTATTTACGCTTTATTGTTAAATGTATATCAATAAGGGCAAGCTATGGAACAACAAATTATACGTAAGAGATAAACAAATAGAACATAATTATTTTCTTTTCCACCCTCAGGCCACTGTGTGCTGTGTGATTTTGTGTTAAAAGCGTTTCGCGTTATCTCATTATTTCCTCCACCTGAGAGTAATCCAGCACCTCAAGAAACCCACCAATAGCCTTCCTACATTCACGACTGCTAAGATTCCTTAGCTTAAGGTTTTTGCTAATCTTATTGTAAATGCAAGGGCCAAGATAATTTCCAAAGGTTTGAGCGAACGCAGTCCTGCATTTCGGAGCTTTATAAACTATATCCTTTCTTCGCTCAGCCCCGGAGTCAGGTCTAATTTTATGCTGTGCGATAATCAACAGCCGGATGAAGAGCTTGCGTACAGAAAGTACCCCACTTTCTCTGTATAAGAGCTCAGTAGGGTACCTGTAGTTCTTAAAACTCATAACCTTAAGTAGCACCCGTTGGGCTCTTTCTACTACCAGCATAGTTGTTTTAGATGTACCACCCCATGTAGTCAGACAGTAACCAATAACAGACTGACAAAGTGAGTAATATACAGTAGTAAGTAATTTCTTTGAACAAATATTTCTGAGCATTTTAAAAATGTATATTAGTTTTCAGATACGGGCACTTTTTTTTTGGCTTGTTCTTTCCAGTTGAGACACCGATCAACAACAACCCCAAGATATTTAAAAGATGTGGTATTGATGATACTGTAACAATCACACGTCTCTTCGTTGTCACATTTATGCACTTTTATAGTTACGCTGCCTGGTGGAGGCTGTGTTCTGCATGAAGTGCCGAAGGAGATATACATGGTTTTTTGAGCATTCAAAGTTAATAAATTGTTATCAAGCCATGCTGCCACTGTGCGCATTCCTTGATTTGCAATGCTATTTATAGCCGACCATGTTTTAGCTCTAAACAATAAAACCGTATCATCTGCAAAAGTGACAATTTGACCTCCCTCCATAGCAAGATTACATAAATCATTAATATAAATTAGAAAAAGGGTTGGGCCAAGCACGCTTCCTTGCGGCACTCCATACACCATGTCGACCTCTTGGCTAAAGTCATCATCAATCTTAACACTCTGTTTGCGGTCACTTAAATAGTCCCTGAATAAATGATCCCCTGCCATAAAGAAAAATGGTCTTTGGTTCAAATATACTCTCCGACAGAGCAATCCACGATTTCTGAAATTGAGTCCTTCTATTCGTCCTTAAATACTACCATCAAAAACCATACCCATAAAAATTGCATAGTAATGGGTGACTTTAACGCCCAAGTTGGAACTCCAAGGAAGGGAGAAGACATCATTCTAGGCCCTTACAGCAAAGGCAAAAGAACAAGAAATGGGCAAAAGTTAATGGAGTTCTCTTTTGAAAACAATTTGAAAATATTGAACAGCCAATTCAAAAAACGAGCATCCAGAAGATGGACATGGATATCGCCAGATGGACGGTACAGAAATGAGATAGACTATATTCTCACGAACAGAACCAAATCCTTCGACGACTGCAGCACCATCGCAAACCTCAACTTCAATAGCAACCACAGAATGCTCCGAGCATCTCTAAACATCACATCTGTTTTAAAGTTAAACCGGCCATTCAAAGTTAAATCTACCGTCCCGAACAACGCAATATCAACATCCATGATAAAAGAAAAACTTAATTCTCTGAAAGAAACATCCTTCCAAAACCTCGATACTCAACAAAAATATAATATTTACATGAAATACTTACAACAACATCAGAGATTAACGATAAATCTAAACCAAACGTAAACTTATCGAATAAAGCTAAAGAGCTCCTAGAAAAAAGATCTCAGCTGATTAATATTACAAATAAAACCAAGAGTATCAGAAAAGAAATAGGTAAACTAAGTAAAGAAATAAAAACACAAATGAAAAAAGACCGACACCAGCATAGACTTGACATTTTTAAGAAACAGATAACCAAGACCGGAGGCATTAAGAGAGCTGTAAAACTGTTAAGGGACAAGACAAACTGGATACCAAATATGAAGGATCGTTTTTGCGTGACAAAGACCAAAAGACCAGATATATTATCGATAGCTACTAAATTCTACGAAGACTTGTATTCCAGAAAAAATAACATAGACGAAACTGATTTAAAGAGTCACGAAAGTGTGCCACCTATCCTAGAAGAGGAGATAAACAAAGCTATCGAAACTCAAAAATCAAACAAAGCACCTGGACCTGACCTCATCAGCAATGAACTATTAATGGAATGTAAAAACGCCGTTGTACCAATACTGAAACAAATTTTTAACGATGTATTACAGACCGAAACAATACCAACTCAGTGGACGAATTCTACGATAACACTACTACACAAAAAGGGCGACAAGAGCGAAATAAACAACTACAGACCTATCAGCCTAATGTCCAATATTTATAAAGTTTTTGCAAAGGTTATTCTTCGTCGAATAACAAAAACACTCGACGAGAATCAACCAAGAGAACAAGCCGGATTTAGGGCGGGTTACTCAACACTAGATCACATCCATGCTGTGAGGCAAGTCTTTGAAAAGAATAGGGAATATAATGTTCCATTCTACTGCTGTTTTATTGATTACAACAAGGCATTCGATTCAATTGAGCACGAAAGCATCTGGCAAAGCTTAAAAAATCAAGGAGTGGAATACAAATACATCAGAATTTTGAAAAATTTATACGCAAACAGTACATCCAAGATAACATTGGAAAAACAGGGCAAAGAAATAAAAATAAATAGAGGCGTACGGCAAGGAGACCCGCTTTCCCCTAAACTATTCACTGCGGTTTTAGAATATATTTTTCGCAAATTAAAATGGGACCAATACGGTATACATATAAATGGGGAACAATTAACCCATCTAAGATTCGCTGACGATATCATTATATTCGCTATGTCAAGAATCCATCTCCAAGACATGCTAGTGGACGTAGAAAGAGAAAGCCGCCACGTTGGCCTAACGATGAATGTGTCTAAAACCAAAGTCATGACAAACGCGATCGAAGACACCATCTTACTTAATGGCAAACCCATCGAATATGTGAAGGAATACACCTACTTAGGCCAACTTATTTCAACAACTAAATCAATGACTAAAGAAATAGATACAAGGATAGGTAATGCTTGGAAAAGTTATTGGAGCTTAAAAGAAGTCATGAAAAACAAGGAAGTTGAAATGTTCATCAAGAAAAAGTTATACAATACATGTGTACTACCAGTCCTCACTTATGGCTGTCAGACTTGGGCCCTCACTAAAGCACAAAACGCCAAAATAAGGACCTGCCAGACAGCGATGGAAAGGAGCATGCTCAATATCAGGAAAAGCGACAGAATAAGAAATAAGATAATAAGAAAGCGCACGAAAGTAGACGATGTCATAACCAGGATTCGTAAACTCAAGTGGAAATGGACAGGCCACATAATAAGAGGTACTGAAAAATGGAATAAAGCCTTAGTTTTTTGGTATCCCAGGAACGGAAAAAGGAAACGTGGAAGACAGTTTCGAAGATGGGACGATGACATAGCAGCAACAGCAGGCAAAGCGTGGACCAGGATGGCATTGGATAGAAGAGAATGGAAAGAATTGGAGGAGGCCTTTGCCAAACATGGGCAAACAGACCAAGTTGTCGATGTCGACTCACCAGAGTCATAATTTATGTAAAATAATTTTGTCAAAATTTAAATGTGTCTGAATAAAGGCTTATATTATTATTATATTATTAAATAGTCCCTGAACAAATCCAGAGGTTCACCTCGAATTCCCAAGCACTCCAGCTTAGCGAGCAGAATGAGAACGGAGACCGTAGTAGGTCATTACTTTAATTTCTACACAACATCATCATCATCATTAAATCAGTTGTGGGTAATTTAATTTCTTCTACAAAATCTAGCCATTTGTCCGCAACTCATAGCCGAGGTGTTCAAGGACCACTTCATGGTTAGATCACCGTTAGGACCTGCGCAGCGGGTGGTTGATGCTGGGTCCCAAACAGGACCCATTTCCACTCTTATCACAGCTAAAGAAGTTACGATAGCTCTTAAAAATATGAAAAGAGGGAAATCCCCAGGTCACGACGGACTCAGTATCGAACACTTGCAGCATGCGGGTTGCCACTTGCCCAGAGTTTTGGCATTACTGTTTAATATTTGTATTGCACACTCTCACTTGCCTGACAGTATGATGAGGACGGTGGTCGTGCCAGTAATTAAAAACAAAACAGGAGACTCATCAGATCGATCGAACTATAGGCCTATTTCTCTGGCAACGATTATCGCTAAGGTGCTTGACAGTGTGCTTAATGTACAGCTAGAAAAATATATATCTTTGCACGATGCGCAGTTTGGTTTCCGACCTGGCTTATCCACCGAAGGTGCTATCGTGTGCCTTAAGCACACTGTCAGGTACTACGCTGACAGGAGTACACCAGTTTACGCGGCGTTTCTGGATCTCTCTAAAGCCTTCGACCTAGTCTCATATGACATTCTTTGGGATAAATTAAAGGCTACAGGGATACCCAATGAGCTGCTGAACGTTTTTAGGTACTGGTACGGTAACCAAACTAACGTAGTAAGGTGGGGGAATAGCTGTTCTCTACCGTACAGGTTAGAGTGTGGCGTGAGGCAGGGGGGCTTATCCTCCCCAAATCTTTTTAACTTATATCTGAACGCATTGATCGAGGGACTCAGCAGTGCACATGTGGGCTGTTTTGTTGACGGATTGTGTTTTAACAACATCAGCTACGCGGATGATATGGTGCTGCTGGCTCCCTCGGTTTGTGCTCTCAGGAAACTGGTCAAAGTATGTGAGGATTATGCTGCCGGCCATGGGTTGCTATATAATGTGAAGAAGTCCGAGCTCATGGTTTTTAAGGCGGTTGGCAAGAAATGTCCAGTGAATGTGCCACCAGTAAAAATTTACGATGTCCCGATTCGTCGGGTACATCAGTTTAAATACTTGGGGCATTTCATTGCTGACGACCTTAAGGACGATGGTGATGTTGAACGGGAACGCAGGGCATTGGCGGTACGGGCGAACATGTTGGCCCGTAGGTTCGCAAGATGTACAGCAGCAGTCAAACACACGCTTTTTAAAGCATACTGCACATCTATGTACTCGAGCGCCCTATGGGTCAGCTGTTCCAAACGCGCCGTAGATGCGCTGCGCGTCCAATATAATAACGCCTTCAGGGCGCTGATGCGGCTGCCACGTTACTGCAGTGCGTCAAAGATGTTCGCAGAAGCCCGAGTCGACAGCTTCTCAGCTGTCGTACGGAAGAAAAGTGCGTCTCTGCTCGCCAGATTGCGTGGCAGTGGCAACAGCCTCCTGAGGGTGATAGCTGACAGGCCTGATGAGAGTCCTATAATGGGACAACTCATCAAAACAACACTGTCTGTCGTAGTGTATAAGTACTAACATAGATCATAAGCCACATTGTTACTAACATCCTAGTATATAAGTACTAACATAGGTTATAAGTTTTTATATTGTTACTAACACCCATTAATTATGTTATTTTTATTATTATGGATCATTTTGCTGTCTGAAATAAATATATTATTATATATTATTATTATTTGAGTTTTGGGAGAGTAAGACTGCACTTTGGATCCTTGACTGTACATTATACTATTATGTTCATGAGCATAAGGAATAAATCTCGAATACAAAATGTCAAGAGATTTCATCATATCCGTTTGAGCATTCATTCCATCAAAAGATAAAAAAAGAGATGTGGAACGCCCAGACATAGATATAAATGATTGCTGAATGCAAGAGCAAGACGTGGTGATAACAAGTGTAGTAAAGCAGTAGCCGAGTGGCGTTCCAGGACTGGTAGAGAAGAAATTTTGGTCGTCCAGCAGCGAGACGTGCAGCCAAAATTGTAACCGTCACGGAATTGACACAAAAAACGAAAGGTGAAGGGTCAGCAGTAGGTAAAGTCAGCCGGTAGATTATGTCAATAATAGAGTAAGGATACAAAGGTGCAAAACTGATTGTCTTAAATCAATAGAATGTTATGTTCACATTTTTAGAGCAGTGGGGGCCAAGTGGTAACAGCTGTGACTTACAATTTGTAGGTTGTAAGTTCAAACCCAGGCAGGCGCTTTACTTTGTGTAAATTATTACACCACCACTGCTCTCAAAAAAGGTGAAGGACAACATCGTGAGGAAACCGGCATGTTTTAGAACCAAAAATGCGAAGACATGTGACATCCACCTACATGCACTGGGTACGCGTGATGGATTACGGCCCATTCCTTCTCACAGAGAGGAGACCTGCGGAGCGAGCATGGGCGTACCCAAGACATTTGTGACAAGACATGATAAATTATGTCATGTCTTACAATTTGTCTTAAATGCTAGCTCGGGTCAAATATGTGACTTATTTTAAAGGCGCGACATGCCTTTCTTGTTGCTTCCCGGCGAGCACGGCCTACTGTAACATGGCTTGAGTCACACATTTCATCGCAGTTTGGACGATAAAGCCATTTTGTCTTAAATACTAGTACCGTGAGAAAATTTCCTGACGTTTATTTGGGACTCATCGGGTCTTAGTTGCTAATACGGGCGCACCCATTTTGTCAAAAGTTTCACATTTTGACAGATGATTAAGAAAAATGTATCACTTTCGTTCGGAGGTGGTGATAAAATTTTAGAGTTGAAAAATAAAATATTTTCCTTCTAATTACTGCACCAAATGGCAATAAATTTATTTTGTGTGTGATCAATGCTTATTAATTACATGAAATGGTACAGGATTATTAATTAATTCTATTTTATTACTTTTTTTATAATTGTTATTTTTTTATTGTTTTTCCTATTTTTAATTATTATTTTTATTTTGATTATTACTTTTTTATAATTATTTACTTTTATTCCATATTCTTCTTACTTTCTACATTTTATTTATTTATTTTTTTTATTTATTTATTTATGTACACACAAAAACACTTTACAGAGAAAATAAATAATACAGATTGAAGAGCACAAAGGTACTGCTTATTCCATTTAGAAATTTCTTCCAGCAGACCTGCGACAGGAAAGTTGGATGATAAACGAAGACACAGTGTGTAGAAAGAACAAGGAAGCTTAAAATAGACAAAAATAACTTAACTAATCATATATAAATTACACATATACCATAACTTAATAAATATAGGAAAATAAAAATACATACATTATACTTAATATATAAAATTACAAGGTGGTGGAGAGGTAATGTTCTTTGACTTGTTTCTTGAATATAGATACATTTTGGGAGTCCCGGATTTTAGGTGGAAGTGAGTTCCACAATCGTACTGCATGAACAGAGAAGGAGTGGGAATAGAAATGGGTTTTATGGGATGGGAAATTGAGATGTAGTTTAAGGCGGGATCTGCACAGAGCATCAGCAGGGCGAGTAAAAGAAAAACGCTCGCGCAGGTAGCCTGGGTATGCAGGGTTAAAAAGGATGTTGTACAGGAGACATAATATTCGAGTGTTCCTGCGAAGACGGATAGGGAGCCACTTGAGATCTTTGCGGAACTGAGAGACATGATCGTATTTTCTCAGACCAAAGACAAAACGAATGCACAGATTTTGCAAGCGCTCAAGCTTATTTAATAGCTCCTCAGTGGCATCCAGGTAGCAGGCATCGGCGTAATCTATGATCGGCTGAATTAAAGTTTGAGCTAAATAAATTTTAGTTTTGAAGGGTAGGAAACTTTGAAGAGTTTTTAAAGAGTGAAAAGAAAAATGCACCTTACGACTAACTTCGTATACTTGCGCTCGCCAAGAAAGGTTGCTGTCAATTAAGACACCGAGATTCTTAGTCGTTTCTGTGTAAGCAATTGTCGAGCCGTTAAGGGACAATGGCGTCAAAGTAGAAATGTCAAGCGCAGCGCGATAACATCGACTACCTATAATCATGGCCTGGGATTTGGAAGGATTAATCTGTAAGCCATAAGACTTAGCCCATTCACTAATTCTCTCCAGGTCACGATTCATGTCAGCGATTGCTACATCTACGTCCGCAAGCAAGAAATGTCGATAGAGCTGCAAATCGTCTGCATAAAGATGGAAGTTGGAAGTGATAACCTTGGTAACAGTGTTTATGAAAATAGAGAAAAGGAGAGGAGAGAGAACGCCACCCTGAGGTACACCAGCAGTGAGATCACACCAATCAGAGAATATCTCATCAAGGCGAACACACTGAGAGCGACCCCGAAGATATGAGTCAAACCAGGCTAACGCAGAGGACGAGAAGTTAATAGATTGTAATACCCCAAGTAGAATATCAAAATCCACCGAATTGAATGCACAACTGAAGTCAAGTAGGACTAATACGGTTAAAGATTTATTATCCATAGCCCAACGGATGTCGTCAGTGACCTTCAGAAGTGCAGTCACAGTACTATGACCTCTACGGAAGCCAGATTGGAAAGGACAGATAAGATCATGAGACGAAAGGAATCTAGAAATTTGACCATGGACGATGTGCTCGAGAACTTTAGAGAGGAATGGTAGTATGGAAATGGGCCTGAAGTGAGATAGAGAAGAAGGATTGGTTATTTTGGGAAGTGGTATTATGTGTGCCTGTTTCCAGGCTGAAGGAAATGTGCCAGAGAATAAAGAATAATTGACAATATGAGTGAGAATAGGAAGGAGTTGTGGGAGAATAGGTATTATCATTCTCGAACACAGACTATCATGGCCAACAGCAGAAGAGGAAATAGCAAGAAGAGATTTTTTGACATCGTCATCAGACACAGAAATTAAATTAAATGGTGGGCAAATCGGCAACGGCAATTCAGAGAGTTCAGTCAAAGTGGATGTCTTCACACTAGGATCCAGAGAGACAGGTGGAAGCGAAAAGTGCGTATTAAGAGCCGACAAGTCGACATCTTTACAGGCACTAGTGGGAGCTTTGCCGATACCGACAGACTTGAGAAATCTCCAGACGTCAGAGGACTTGCGATTGACTAGAGATTCGTGGAAATAGCGTCTCTTAGCATCTCGACACAGACGATTGCAGTGATTACGTTGATTTTTGAAACTAGTAAGATTCTGATCCGTGGGTCTACGCCTGTACCTGCCCTTCGCCTTATCCTTACGAGCAATAGCGTTTTTAATTTGAGGAGTGATCCACGGAGCAGGACTATGTTTAATTTTAATTCGCCGACGCGGTGCATGCTTGTCATAAAGTGTCAACAGTTTGGCATTGAAGCAATTGACTTTTTCATCGACGCAGTCACTATCGAAGACGAGAGACCAGTCGATATCATCGGCGTCACACTTCAACGCTACCAAATCCATACCATTATAATTGCGTAAATAACAGAGATGGGGTTTGTGTTTAGGAGGCCGGATACGATAAGAAAGATAGATAAGGTCATGGTAAGAAAAGGTTGCAGTGAGCTGCCCAAATTCAGCAACATTGTGAGGCGAAGAAACAACCATTAGGTCAAGAAGAGAAGGAGTGCAGTTTGGAAAGTTATGGGTCGCAGAAAGAGGTAGAATTTCCAGATTAAAAGAAGATAAGAGGGAACGGAGTTTTAGTGAGCGAGAATCATTTTTAATTAAGCATGTGTTGAAATCACCCATTATAACAACATGCTCATACGATGGGCAAAAATTATTCAGTGACGATTCTAAAGTGTCAAAATAGTTGATGTGGAGATTAGGGGAGTAGAATACTGCAAGTAATATTTTAGCATGGTGTAAGGTGATCTCAAGGAACAAGAACTCAGCCGACCCAGAGTATTGAGATGGAGACGCACTAACAATTTGGTGCGGTATGTCAGCACGTAGGTAAATCGCAACACCGCCACCACCCTTGCCAGTCCTGTCATTTCGGACCAGAACAAAGCCGGGAAGTGCATAGTGCGTAGAAAGGAGAGAAGGCTTAAGAAAAGTTTCAGATATTAGGAGTGCATCAAGATGAGCACTGCTAAAGGATGCCAGAAGATCGGAGTGGTGACCAGGAACACTTTGAGCATTAATGTGGGCTATGTGGAAATTTTTAGGATGGTTAGAAAATATAGTAGAGATGTTGTCATGCAAAGTCCGAAGCGGAGAGTCACTTACCGCACTATCAAAACTACAAGTCAAAGAAGAACAAGAGAAAAAACTGTCATCTAGGTTGACGGGATCATCCATAGATAATTACAATAAAATAAATATAATATGAAGAAAATAGTACAATTATAAAACTAATTAAAAACTAAACGTATAGGCTGATTGCTTTAAAAACAACCACCCTAACTCACCAGTGAGTTGGATAAGACAAGTAAGTCATCAACCAAATACAAGCTATCAAATAAAAATAAAAACAGCGTAAAACGAAACACATTCAGGCATACACGAACGCAACGATTCAATTCATTTTAAATTATTTCTTAAATAAAACTTCTAAAAAACGTCTACAATAAAAAAATTGGGGCTCACCGGTATCGGGAACTGGGTCCAAGCTATTATATTTTTTAAGTAATTATTAAAATTTTCAAAATAATTATATCTTTCTTACAAACACTTACTATGTTATCAAACAAACAATGAAAAATAAAGTGTGCATAAGTCTATAGAGCTAAATTTTGGTTATTTTTTGCCTAGGACATACCGTTTTCGAGATATAGAGCGTTTTATGTAAAATAAAATAAATTTCGGAGGCCCATAATTCGGAAATAGCGTCGTAGGGCTATGCTTCTCTGAACCTAAATTGTTTTTATGGCCAAGGTTAAACCGAAACTGCCATAAAATTGGCAAATTTCCGAAAAAGAATATGCCACAAGTCAAGAAAATATCTCACGCCGCCGTGCTAGCATTTAAAACAAAATGGCTTTATCGCCCAAACTGTGATAAAAAGTGTGACTTAGGCCATGTCACAGCAGGCCGTGCTCGCCGGGCAGAATGGACCAAATGCGAGTCTAAGTGCGGAAAAGGGGTCCATCTATATCCTATGTTCACATTTCAATGGGTAGCAATGATGTTTTCAGCTGACATTACAAAGAACAAACATAAATTATTCCAAATTGACATAATAACTGTTAAACATAAATATGATTGGCTTCATTGCTCAAAATAGAGAAACGACCACACTTTGGCTTAAATTAATCGAGCCTTGGCAGACGAAATAATTATGTAATTGATTATTATTGGTAATTTGGAAAGATAATTTTGGAAAACTACGTGAATCTCAACTTGAATGTGTTCACTGATAAGCAATATTGTCATTTCACAGTATTGCAAAACGTTTGTGGTGGTTTACGAACATTGCTGGCAATTACAAGTAATAACAATTACCCCTTAAAAGTCCGCTGGATGCGAGAAGCACAGGACGAACAACCCGAATAGATGCGGCGAAGCTTGACTTCATCCGGCCGAGATGATGACGATGATGAGGAGCGACAGCAGAGGACAGCACCTGGATTACTTTAGAAACACATCAAATAAGTTAAAGTACACCTACATTAACCAAAAGAGGATTTAATCAAAAATAACGATAGGTTCGTAGTAGGGGTATTTATTATAACTATATTTGGGAAAACTGTAATCCTTCTTTCGAAAAAAAGGGGCTACGCAAAACTGCGGCATATATGTTATATTTAATCACACTTATACGGCATTAGAAATGATTTTAAATCAAACTTTGCTTGTTTGCGTGAAATGATTTTAATAACAACGTTTAAAGCGCTTTCCACAAATTCCGGGTCGCCGTCCCTGACGGAACACGGAACCGGTTACATTGTATGAACGATCTGGATCCTCCAAATACGGAGATGTGTGAACAAGTTCGTACATATCGTATGTAACCGATTACAAGGTGACCTAATTCATTGAATATATATTTCAACACGTGAATCATGCATATTACCAACTATAGACCATAAAAATAATATTTACACTATGCCCTACAGTTTGTAAAGTTATGAAAATGCATTAAACTGCTGTTTATTTTAAACATAATATAAGTATCAATCCTTACTTTAACAAAAGTTAAGTCTTATTCTTGTCTTATTTTCACCCTTGAAACATTTCCAATGAATTAAAAGTCACCTTCAGTTAGACTTACAGATAATCATTATTCAGTCTTAATGTAAGTCTATCAGTCAGTTTAGGTAAATGTAGGCACAATACTAGCATAGCTAGTAATACAAGTTCAATATTAATCAAGTGGTCTCAATCATACTAAGTGATTTACTATCTAAAATCGTTAGATTAATCTCGCGCCAACTAATCCAGTCGCTTAATTACGCTCCTACAGAATATAGAACTAGGGATGCATAGGCTGGTCCTAGTTACTTGATTTCTATGAAGTGCTATTGATGTTAAATTGATTGTTATTAATTGCTTCTAATACGACTTCTGGGATGCGTCTCATATCGTATAAAGTTATTTGGTATATTTTCATTTCAATAACGTTCACAAGATATAATAAACGTGAGTAATACCAACTGTTGATATAATTTCTTTAGATATAACATTTATATACTCTTAAAATTATTTTAAAGCAATGCTTCGGCAATGGGAAGCCACTGTGGTGAGCATGAAACACATCTGCGACGATAAGCTCTAATGGGACCGCCGGAGCCCCGCAGCGCCGGCGCCGTGACAGTTACCATGCCTGTTGCATGTTGCATCATTAGACTAAATAGGTTTATGTCTTTTGAGTGGTATATCAAACGGTTTTATATTCAGTGTATGTATATAAAACCGTAAAACAAAGTATGTATATGTAATGTGCTTATAAAAATTTAACTTTAAAATTATATCAATTTTTGTTTGTTTGTACCGAATAGGCTCCGTAACTACTGGTCCGATTTAAAAAATTCTTGCACTAATAGAAAGCTACATTATTCCTGATTGATATAGGCTATTTTTTGATCCCCGATAACGGGACCTGTGGGGTGGTGCACGGGAGTGAAGCCGCGGGGAACAGCTAGTCTATACTATATACTCGGGCGCACGGTTGGCGCAGTGATTTTTTGGTTCGATTCCCGCACGGAACAAATATTTGTATGACCTACAGATAGTTGTTTCGGCTCTGGGTGTTTGTGTATGTGAGTTTATATGTTTGTAAACGCACCCACGATACAGGAAGAAATTCCTAGTGTGGGGCAACGTTTTTTAAAAAAAAATAATACTATAATCTATACTAATATTATAAAGAGGAAATATTTTTTGTTTGTTTGTTTGATTGTTTGTTTGTTTGTACCGAATAGGCTCCGAAACTACTGAACCAATTTGAAAAATTCTTTCACCAATAGAAAGCTACATTATTCCTGAGCCCACTTGTCCCATCGTGGGACTGAGTCAATGGGACTAGTGGGATAGACCCATTTTTTCAACCCGAAAACGGGTTCTGTGGGGTGGCCCACGGGAGCGAAGCCGCAGGGAACAGCTAGTAATATTATAAAGAGGAAAAAATTTTTTTTTGTTTGTACCGAATAGGCTCCGAAACTACTGGACCGATTTAAAAAAATATTTCACCAATAGAAAGCTACATTATTCCTGAGTGACATAGGCTATTTTTTATCCCGAAAACGGATCCTGTGGGGTAGTCCACGGGAGCGAAGCCGCGGAGAACAGCTAGTATCAAATACAATTATAGATTCATTATATCTTGTAAATATTAGAGAGTTTGTAATTATATCATATAGAACCGCGATCACACATGGATAACTGGTAGGCTTTTGCGTGGTCTCAATAATATTTTATTATCTAAACGTTGCCAGTCTAATAGCTCCTAATTCTACGCGAGTATCAATCAAGTTCAGTACCTATACGATAGAAACGGTAAATACATAATTATAGTTTTCAAATAACTCCTCTGTGGACCAAATACATCAGCGATAGAAGACTTAGTTAACTTACTGTATAATGTGTCACGTCTTCAAAATTGGTTCATATGAGATCAGAAAGTATTGACCTTAATGTTTTGCCTTCTAATAATGCCAAGAATAATGTTAATAAACATACATAATATCATCACGCCTATGTACCCTGAAGAGTTAGCCAGTTATGTTTAAATACAGTGTAATAGGGTGAGAGCTAATTAGAAAAACCCAATAGCACTTCGCCCGACCCGAGAATCGAACCTTAGACCTCGTGATTAGCAGTAGCGCTTGTGCTTGTGACCACTAGATCAACGATCCAGTCACTAACTCTTTGTCAATAATTTTTATTTTTTAAATTCAAATTCAAATTAATTTATTTGCCAGAATGTAGGTTTACAAAGTATGATCTTAAATCTATGACGGTCGCTTTACATTCTACCATTAATTATGGTGTGCGAATATTTAATTATAGCTTGTAAATAACATCTAAATTTATCTTTTTTAAATTAAGAAAATAGACAGTTACAACAAAAGACCTCACTCACGCATATATTTTTATGGAACAAATTAATTAATCTATGTCAGAGTTACATTATTAAACTTATATCAGTTTAAATAAAGTCAGATTAAGAAAACAATTATAAATTATTGTAAATTTAATTGATAATGTCAAAACTATTATAAAAAAAACTGGCCAAGTGCGAGTCGGACTCGCACACGAAGGGTTCCGTACCATTATCGCAAAACACTGCATAAAAATCACGTTTGTTGTATGTAGCCCCCCTTAATTTATTTTATTTTAATTTATTAATTATTATTTTTTGAAGTAAATATACAACTAAATATTCTGTGAATATTTCAAGTGTCTACCTGTTGCCGTTATTAATATCGAGCAAAAAACGGCAAAAATATCACGTTTGTTGTATGGGAGC
The DNA here is from genome assembly GCA_945859665.1 of Anorthoa munda. Classification (NCBI taxonomy): domain Eukaryota; kingdom Metazoa; phylum Arthropoda; class Insecta; order Lepidoptera; family Noctuidae; genus Anorthoa; species Anorthoa munda. The sequence continues at coordinate 1,336,402 of OX243907.1, read as the reverse complement.
CCCCCTTTCATATTTACTTTATACTGTTTTTAGTATTTGTTGTTATAGCGGCAACAGAAATACATCATCTGTGAAAATTTCAACTGTCTAGCTATCACGGTTCATGAGATACAGCCTGGAGACAGACGGACAGACAGACAGACAGACAGACAGACAGACAGACGGATCGCGAAGTCTTAGTAATAGGGTCCCGTTTTTATCCTTTGGGTACGGAACCCTAAAAATATTGTAAATTGAATTTATGATGGCTTATGTTTAACTAATCACCAGATTTAGAAAAAGGTAACGGCAACAAATCACTTTATACAGCCAAAAATAGTAAATAATCACCAAAATTAAATCCCCATTTTAGCGTGAAATAAGAACAAAAATTGTACATCTTGTGATCCTTCTTAAAGCAACCAACTCCAAATTATGATTGTTTCATTCAAAAATTGTTAATAAACACAATTTTTTTACAGTATTTTAATGTCAAATGACATTTAATTATGTAACATTTTCCTATCCTATTAAAGTAAATTATTCCAGATAAATCATTATATAGCTAAAATTTGTAAATAAACCTCTAAAGTTTCACTCTATGATATTGTAAAATCATTACTAAAGTCTGAGCTTTTTATGGCTTTAATTATTAACCACTACTAAAAAAATGCTATTTTATATTTCGCGTTTATTCTTATTGAATTTAGGTTAAGAAATAAAGAACTCGTATAATTAAAATAATCCTTTTATTTTAATTTAAATAAACTTAAATAATCAGCCTCTGTGTAATTAAACATATATGTTAATCATTTAAAAATCTTTATCTACTCTCATATCGTAATATTCGAATTATAAACTTCAAAACGAGTTTATATTGACATACTTTATAAACACAATACCGAAATTTAAAAATAGAATCTTATTATAACACTTTTTCTCTAACAAAATAATGCTATAATACAATTTTTTTTCTATTACGATACAGGACAAATCCAAGAAGTTAATCACAAGGAGTTTTCATCAATTATTTTTTGTAATGCCATTTTTATAGTACCTATTTAAAAAGATTTGATTCCAATTTTTACTTGTCTATGACAATGCCCGCTTCAGACGTAGCACGCACTGCGATTTTTATTCGCGCCAATTTTGTCTCTTTCTACATGTTCATAGAGCTCAAAATATTCGCGCGAATTAAATTCGCGCCGCGGTGCGGTGGATACTGTGGAAAAACACGGATTTCTTGCGGTATTATTTCTGCACGATTTTTTACCGCAATGCGAGCAACTTCTTACAATGCCATAGGTCGCAGAATAGGCGAAAAAAATTCGCACGAATAAAAATCGCAGTGCGTGCTAAACCTGAGCGCATGCGCGGTTAATGCGGTGATGTGCTGGGTTTTGGCGCCATTTATATTTTGCAGGTTTAGTTGTATTGAATTTCATGAGTTTTTTGAATTCTTGCTTAAAAATGTCTGATGTCAGTGAATGTGAAGAAAATTTGACTTCGCCCGATATTTTAGATGCGGCGAAGGAAATTACTCATAATTTATTACCAGCAAAGTCGAGAAAATTATATGATAAATGCTATCACGACTTTATGACATGAAAAATGCAAAAAAGGTATTTAGTAGGTTCAATCCCAATGTATGAGTGTAGATAAAGTAGTGTATGAAACAGCACATAACTAGGTATTAAAACATTCGTGTGAATACTATTAAAAACCTCGCCTACGGCTCGGTTTTTAAACACACACTCATGTTTTAATACCCTTTATTATGCAACAGTTTCATAAACTACTATTTTGATTCTCTAAGAATCAGTAGTCTAAATAAGTATTAAGTACTTATTAATCTTAAAAAGAACAAAAAACAGTAAAAAAACAATATTCTGGTACTCAATTTTTAACCCCCGGAAAAAGAGGGGTGTTATAAGTTTGAGGTGTGTTGCTGTGTATCTGTGTATATGTGTGTATGTCTGTCGTCATCGTAGCGTCTAAACGGGTGAACCGATTTTGATTTAGTTTGTTTTTGTTTGAAAGGTGATTTTGTCGAGAGTGTTCTTAGCTAAAAGTTATGGGCGTTTCACTGTTTGAATCGGGGTGTTTGCGCAAGATATCGTGTCATAATTACGTGTTCGAAATTACGTGTTCGAAGATTGCCGATCGAAGCGTATCTACTATGTACTAGATAAATTATGTAGCATGAAATAAAAATGTGTCGGGGGTTTTTAAATTTTGAAATTTTACTTAAAAAATTTGTACAAATGCCATTGAAAAATTACTAAAATAAAGTTGATGGCTGTGTAAAACAGATTAAATATAATGCTTACGAACCATGTAAATATATACAAAAATGAAATCATAACAGGCTTTACAAGTTTACGAGTAATAGTCGACCAACTTATAAAATGTACTTGGCACAGTAAAATTTTTGTACAAATGCCATTGAAAAATTACTTAAATAACGTTGTTAGCTGTGTAAAACAGATAGTAAATATATGCTTATGAACCATGTAAAAATATATTAAAAAAAATCATAGCATCCTAAATAAAAATGATTTCTAAATTAATAATGTTTAAGCTCGAATAACGCATTGGAGTGGCCGGAGTCGTTGGCAGTACCAGAACGTAGTCCATACGGCGCATGCGCGCGGTGGAGTCTATTTTGTGTTAGTGCAGAAGTATTTCGACGTTTTGTAATCAAAACGTAAAAGTAAAGTCAAATTAGATTCGATTTCCAAGCATATTACTTATTTTCTTTTGTCGATATCCTTCTATAAAATCAATATTCTACCCGACTTCATCACTAATTGAGTAGCGTAAAACTTTCCAGAATGAAATAGTGAATACCGCAGATTAGAGGATTCACCTCTAATTAGAGGAAATTTAGAGGTGAATACATATGATTTATTTCTAATTCCGAAAGAGAAATAAACAAGGAGCGTGCACGCAAGGATCAAGGAACAAACTATATCATTCCCCGTGGCTCTAACGCGCGCTCGTATCGGCTCCTTTCGCAATTCGCACCCGCGGTGGTACTCAAACAGATAATATTTTTCTAACTTCAGTTGCGAAGTTGGATTTTATAACTCCTTCTTCAGTTACCAGTTAGTCCATATTTAGTTTAAGTCAAGAGTGAATAGATTACATCTAGGCAAGCTTGGTTCACCGTAGACCACATCATCGCTTACCATCAGGCGAGATAGTGGTCAAACCCGAGAATATAGATTAAAAAAAAACTTCATCCTATGTGGGCCCGTTTTTAGACTTTGTGAGCCGCTGAAACTGTTCTAATGTTCATGTAACAACAACAAAACCCTCTTTTTAGTCCGCATTATTATGCAACTTCGGAACCCTATTACTGCGCGTGGCCCGACACGCACTTGGCCGGTTTTTTTGGTTTGGGTTTAATCTTTTTGCTGGTTGGTATATATTTCAGGTAATAGAGATTATGATCAAAAAGTTATTTTTTGTGGTTATTATATTTATTCCCATTTATGATTACGCATTTGACTACTATAACACCATAATACTTCTCTTCTTATCTTGTTATTCTTCATTTTCCACGAGATTTATAACAAAAGATGAACATACCTAGGGTATACCTCTCGTACATTGCAACCGTACATGATCCAACCGAATCGTAAATGAAGTCACGTCAAAACATTCAGCACGACAACAAAAACAAAACACCCAGAACTAGTGACATTTTCGGCACATCAAAAATATTCGCACGACACGAAAGTGGTTCCGTTTAGAGCCATCGGCGTTCCGTCGGCACACAACAAAAACCTTTTCTAAAACACAATGGCGCCCGTTGTGACCGCCGATTGGCAATATTATTGAGTTTTAGTGGGGAATTGAATTCGTTCAGCGCCCTGTACCGCGCTGCCATGTTGGCGAGCTCGGCTTGTGCGGAGATACTTGTGTGGACCACTGTTATGTACTGGTTGTTTGCAACATGTTGTGGTGCTTCGCAAATTGGTTAATATTTACGAGAAAAATATTTTTTTTACTAAATAAATACAACCGACTTCCAAATAAAAACACCACAAAGTGAAAAGTTACTTCAATTTCGGCAGCCGGTGTTCCTGTTTTTGTTTCTTCGTTTTTTGACACCGAATGCCGAAATTGAAGTTATTTTTCACTTTGCGATATTTTTATTTGAAAGTTGGTTGTATTTTTTTGTAAAATGTTTTTATTTTTCACTTTTTGGTAGTGGTACCTAATGCGCAAGTTCTATTGTAAGGTATTTGTAATGCTCAAAATTTGCCAGAATGGATTATCTGAATTACATAAAATTGAACATAACCGGTGAAATGAGTGTGTACCATGATAAACTGTACACAACTGCGTACCCCTTTAGAGCGTACGGGCGTGATGTTATGTAATGAAATGGCGTAATCAAAAAACAGACATGCAATTGCAGCAATCCCGAGAGATTTGCCGTTGTTTATTGAAGAGTTCTGTTGTAGGTTTATCTCCGAAGTAAAAATACTATCACAGTATTCTACAACTAAATGAGACAACATTTAAGACTTGTATAAAACGCACACTATGTAGCAAGCATATTATAAGTTGGGGGATTACATCGCTGATAAAAATGCTTGGCTCAATGCTGGTCCTGCTCCGCAGCCACTAGGGTGCAAGAACAATTAGTGATGGGCAGAAAAGTATCGAAGTATTGTTGGACCTGCTGAAGACTGTATGAAAATTTTTGTATTGTATAAACTCAATTTCTTTTAGTATTATATAATTGCACAGCACATGTGTGAGTACTATGTTCCGACTGTAAATAAATCTACCATTCACTGTACCTATGTGTCTCTCTCTAACTTCACTATGATGGTGGCACATATGTTGGATCATTTGGTTCCCTTCATGATGGTTGAGCCGAGTGGTGCCGATCCATGCGTCATGTTCGTGAACGGGCGCCATCAGTTGGGATTGGTCATAACTTAGCTGTCTCGGCCTATTAAAGTGCTTTTTTTTAATTATTTGTTACTCTAGACGCTTTTACGTACACGTCTTTTTACATCGTTCTATATATGTATTTTTTCAACAAGAATGATGTAACCAAAAATTTGTAATTAATACTGATGGAAAAGAGTGTCCGGGGAGTTTCTTGCAAATTCTTCTCCCTTGAGTCCTACAAACCCTTGCGAATTTGCAACTAGAGTCATCTTTTTATTAATTTTTTGTTTGACAATTCAAAAGTACTTCTAAAGTTTACTTGAAATAAATACCTTGATTTTGATTTTTACAAACTAAAAAAATATTTTCAAAATCGGTCTATAATTGACGGAGAAATCGGTGAAAACACACAAAAAAAAATCAAACATACAGCCGAACGATCCTTTTTTGAAAGTCGGTTAAAAAAGGAAAAAACTGCACATCTCATTTTTATACTAAAGATTAGGAAGCACTGTTAACACTTTTGGGTCTTATTTATAATATTACCGACGCTGTTTAGCAACCAATTAGCAGAACCATAATTCTATATTTTTATGAAGAATTTGAATTTTGAACATGCTTACAAAACGGTCCCAAGATTTTTCTAAATATGCGTATTTGTGCAAGGTAAGGTTTGCGGTTTGGAATAAAGGTTGGCAATTTTATAACAGGATATTATTCAAAACTGCTGGATTTTGTCGCAGCTGCATTCCTGTGGAAAACAGATATCGCGCGTTTTGCCATAGAAGGCACTCGGTGTTAGTGTACATTCCTATTAATTCTAGTCCTATATTTTAATAATCGGATCGATACTTCCGGAGGTACCTAACAAGCTCTGATTAATATTGAGAGTGGTTTGATAGAGAAACCCGTCAATAATTTACTCCGACCAGGGCAATATCTCACTCCTTGTTACATTTGCATCGTGAGTCAAAATGGAATCATTTTCTTAGAAATTACTTAGATATATTTCTGCTTAAATAGTATAATCTACTTATAAACGCTCGAGTGCTGAATGTCAGTGTAATAAATTCTCTTGTGCCTCAAAGTGGAAGTAGTTTGCGTCCTAAATGCAAGGCAGTCTCCTGAGAAATTAGTGAGGATATGAGATGCATGGTAAGAGCGAAAAAAAGAGGGTTAATAATATTTTTAAGACTTAAAAAAAAAGTAAATATGACTTAGAAAATGTACATTAAAAAAAAAGTAAATTTAAAAAATCAAAAGACCCGACTGCTTAAAAGGCGAACTAAAAAGACGTAAACAAGAAGAAAATCATGCTGAGCAGTCGGAGGATACATATTCGCGAGCTGGCTGACCAAAACCAGATGTATCCTCCGACTGCACAGCATGATTTTCTTCTTGTTTACGTCTTTTTAGTTCGCCTTTTAAGCAGTCGGGTCTTTTGATTTTTTAAATTTACTTTTTTTATTTATAACTTTTTAGTTATTTTTTTAGATTTCGGTACATTTAAACATATAAGTGTTATATATTTTTGAAATCACCTCTTAAAACCCTTTATTTTGATACCCCACACGATGGGTTTGGAAGTAAAAAAAAATTCTGTCTCCCACAATATGGCGCCCAAAATCCACCATTTTTCTATTTTCCAATTTTAATGTAGCCAGTGACACTCGCAGGGTTAAGACGAATCGATTGACGTTTGAATCATCAAAATCGGCCAACGCGTTTGGCCTCTGGAACGCCACATAGGAACAAACATACATACATACATACATAGACTGATAAACACATAACCCTCCTTCGGCAGTCGGGTAAAAAGATGAAAATATTTAACTTTTTTGTACACCATATTAGTAAGATCACGTATTGTGACGACCAAAATTAACATGGGTCAAGGACAGGAAGATGATAATGATGAAATAAGTTAGACAACTCTTTCAAAAAATACAAAATCTATGGATACAATGGCGGTCTCATCGCTGACATTGATAACTTCCAAATAATCTTCGGATGGACTAAAATCCTCTATTGTGTAATGGTACAAGTATCTAAACTATTTAAACATTTGTGACCATAGTCCAATCACTAGCCGGTTTATTGGACGATCCGCACGAATTTAATTCGCCCGTAAAGTGCGAATCGATCACTTATAAATAGATTTATTTTTCTGTGGCGATTCGCCCGATGTTAATTTATCGGTGTGCGAATCGACCACTCCAAAATTATGTGGTAGGCAATTTGCCCAAATTTTATTTTAAGAATAAAAAATATAAAAGTACAGTCGTGCTCATCCGTCTCGGAAGTAATATGAAAAATTAATCGAAGTTAATAGATATTTTACTAGAAACTAGGAAAGCAATTCATTAAATAAGTAATTACCACCTAAAACGTGGATATATGCCAGTTAGATAAAATAGACAGGTGACAAAACAATAAAAATGAGACAGCAATATTGGCTACAAAAAAAATAAAGAGGAAGCTTTATACGCTATCAGGTCATTCCGGTACCGGTAAAGACTAACTTAAGTACCAGGAGATTAGCCTTGGTGAGCGAGTCGTAGACTTATTTTATCGAGTGTAATATAATCATAATAATCACTAAAAGGAAGTAAAATAAGTTGCATAATATTGCATGAAATTACTATAAAAATTACGATTATTTTGAATTCAGGGCAGGACCACGATGGCTAGCCTAAAATGACTTACTGCACCTCTCTTGTTCATGAATGTTTTCTCATTCCAGCCATATCCATCGGGGCACAGTTTAGCCTCAGGATAAATGGTTTTTATTCTATTTACAAGGGGCACACGTCGACCGGCGGCTTCTTGTTATGGATTATGTAAATAACGTTGTACAATTTTGCATATCAGTGTCTTCAGTTTTGTTAGTCAGGTTATTTTATGCACTTTTAGTTAAATTCTGCGAACAATTATGTTTGTGAGTCCGTTGGGTGGGGTTTTGTTTTTCGTTGGTATTTTCCGTGGAAATGAGAAAGGGGATTTGAAATTATATAAACGGTATTACTGAAGCTTTAATTTGTAAAGTTGAGGGGGCGAAAAGATACGGAAGCGTTCATTTCTGTTGAACTTTTTGTGGTAACTGGTATCTAATACCTTTAAACGAGCTATTCTTGTATAATATATTTATTTATATAATCTGAATCTCAGAAATGGCTCCAACGATTTTCATTCAATTTAGTAAGAAGAGGTTTTTGTCGGCGATCTAGCTAGGTTATTTTTTTAGAAAACGTCGTTTTCTGTATTTTCACCCGACCAGAGCTCGGTCTCCCAGGTACTATTTTTAATTAGAGACTAGCTTTTACCCGCGGCTTCGCTCACGTAAAACGTAGAAAAGGAAACACAGAGTAGTAGTACAAAAATAGTGTATTTTGCGTAACATAACATGCAGTAGGTACTAATTTGATTTTGGATTCTTATAAATACGGGCCTGTGTTTGCTCAAAGGTCTCACCAGCCCTTTCAGTTGCGTGACGCTCAGCATCTGCGAGTTAGCGAGCCTGAGTCTGGTCGAAAGTCTCAGCAGATTTTTGAGTCTTGTGACGCTCAGCATCTGCGAGTTGGCGAGCCTGAGTCTGGTCGAAAGTCTCAGCAGATTTTTGAGTCTTGTGACGCTCAGCATCTGCGAGTTGGCGAGCCCGAGTCTGGTCAGAACTCTCAGCAGCTCTTTGAGTTGGGTGACGCGTAGCATCTGCGTGTTGGTGAACCTGAATCTGTCTAAAGTCTCAGCAGCTCTTTGAGTTGCGTGACGCTCAGCATCTGCGTGTTGGTCAACCTGAATCTGGTCTAAAGTCTCAGCAGCTCTTTCAGTTGCATGACGCTCAGCATCTGCGAGTTGGCGAGCCTGAATCTGATCGAAAGTCTCAGCAGCTCTTTGGGTTGCGTGACGCTCAGCATCTAAAATTAGAAGGATTGAGTCTGCTCCTCTGTTTCTTGGCTTCTAGCTACTCTTGCTGTTCGAGCTATGCTAGAGCTACGGCTCAGATGAGATTTACGCTTGCGAGGCATATCCACAGCATAAAAATATCCCCCTAATAAAAATAAGCAGTAGAATATTTTAAAGTTTTGCTTAAATTACCACTTTCACGGACACTGATATTAAGTTGACTTTTTCAAATTGACGTTCAAATCTTCATAAACAATTATATCATGCCTACAGCCGAATAAGAAGGACGCCATAAAAAGAAGTTTCATATTATTTTCATATTTTATAACTACTGCACCCCATTTCTCCCGCACCTTGTTTTATACAAAAAAGTAGCCTATGTCCATCCCAGGGTCTCATACTATCTGCATACCAAATTTCATCTAAATCGGTTCTGTGGTTTAGGCCATAATAAGAAGTTTCTTACAAATCTAACACACCCCCCTATTTCTACCCCTTTGTGTTTTATGCAAAAAAGAAGTAGCCTAAGTCCTGCCCAGGGTCTCAAACTATCTTCACACCAAATTTCATCTTAATCGTTTCAGCGGCTTAAGCCATAATAAGAAGTTTCATTAAAAATTAACCCCCCTCCCATTTCTCCCCCTTCACATTTTTTGCAAAAAAAAGTAGCCTATGTCCGTTCCAAGGTCTTAAACTAACTTCTTATAGTCTAAGATCCCGCTATACAACGACCTTCACCGAGATGCTTATTTAATGAGACGTATTTTTTATGTTATTAAATATGCCAATAAATATATCCTATATGGGTTGCCTAACAAATTTCAGTCCAGAGTATTTTTATCAAGTTTCAAGTTTATAAGCTAAGAAGTAAGATTCTTCAAAAAAAAAATAATAATTGCAACCTTTTGTTGGTTACTTAGTTGGGTATTTATGCCAAGTTTCAAGTTTATTAACCTAATAATATGTTTTTCAAAAAAACTTTAACACCCCCTAAATCGACTTTTGGGGGTAGTTTCGAAAAACTAATAATGACAACCTTTATTATTTATTTATTTTAGTATTTGTGTAATGTTTCAAGTTTAGTTACCCATGAAATAAGATTCTGCCATACAAATTTCAACACCCCCTAAATCAACTTGAGGGGGTAGTTTCAAAAAACTAATAATGTCAATCTTTATCAAGTACTTAGATTACTATTTGTGCCAAGTTTCAAAAACATTAGCCTAAGGAATTAGATTTTTCATACAAACTTTGCCCCCCTTTTTAACCCCCTTAAGGGTAGAATTTCGGCAAATCCTTTCTTATCGGATGCCTACATAATACAAAGAATACACCTTTCAAGTTTCAGGTCTCTACGTTCAGCGGTTTGGGCTGTGCGTTGATCCGTCAGTCAGTCATTCAGGACAAAGCATTTTATATATATAGATGTGTGCTTTGTTTTTAGTTTTTTTTTAACCTAAATTAAACGTCAGTCGTATCGAAATTTTTTACCAAAAATATTATTTAATACTTGCTGCCGCCCGCGGCTGCTCCCGCGTTGTATTAGTACTTCTCCCAATATCTTTATAAATTACTAGCTTCTGCCAGCGGCTTCACCCGCGTGAATGTCGAAAATTATCCTAAGGGAGCATGTTCCCGAGATAAAAGTATCTAGTGCTATTTCAGACTATAACCTATATCTGCCAAATTTCATCCAGATCCATCCAGTAGTTTTTGCGCGAAAGAGTAACAAACATACAAACACACACACTCGCAAACTTTCGCCTTTATAATAGTAGTATGATAGCCTGTGTTATTCTGAGGTATAAGCAACATTTTTGAAAACTTTCATCAAAATCCGTTCTGTAGTTTTTGCATGAAAGAATAACAAACATCCATCCTCACAAACTTTCACGTTTATAATAGTATAGTAGAAGTATAGTAAACAGTACTCGCTGCCTCTCACTACAACTTATATATCTTCTACAGGCAACAAGCCACTTTGTCTAGAACTAACAAACGGAAGTCCTATTCATTCCTCAGGAGTGTCGCGGACATAACTCTAAAACGGTCTCAGTCTCGACAAGGAGATTGGTATCGGTACCAGGACCACCTCCGGGATACGTTTTAAAAGTTGTCCCGGGACTAAAGTGGATCCTTTGAATCCGCTTTGTGTAAACTATGGACTGTAGTTATAACATTTCGATTTCCTATATATAGGGATAAATTCCGAATGCCAGATGTGAACATGACACTGTTTTTAATGTTTATTTTGCGTATAGATGAAAAACAAAGTTTACGTGGTAACCTTGAGGTCGGGTCAGGTTCTAATCCGGGCAAGTAAAATGTGACTTTTTTATTTCGTATATACTTGGACATCGTTGACGTCGCTGAAATAAAACCTCGTGATGAATAAAAGTTTAAAATCGCCAACTCGCATTGTTGCTCATTACGGGTTGGTGATTTTAAACTTATATTCGATTATAAATTTCAATCATGCGTGTTGATTAATGCTAGTGCATAATCATCAGTCAGCCTTCGCTGCATGTGTAGAGACCTTTGCCTCACAGTGCAATAGTATCAACCTGGTATTATCAACATGAAAATAAATGCTTTTACAAGTAACAGAAACTGTTAATTATTTTAAAATTATTTAAGAGATAAATAAGGATGCTGTTAACTTATCAAGAAAGATATTTACAAGAAATCTTTAGGAAACTTGATGTTTATATATCATGCACATAATATTATTCATAACCTATAATATACAGTGATTAATAAATCATATGTTCATTGTTATAATTTTTGTTATTTTTTAAATCATACATAGTTACGAGTATTCAGCTTAGGATTCATTCACAAAGTATAACGAATGCAGAAAAGCTGGTAAAAAACCTGGAATTCTAAGATTTCATATATCTCAATCATCAAATGAAATCAGTTTATTTTTTATTTCAAAGAAGTTTAGACACTGAATAGAATAAAACTAAAATAGCAGACCAAAAGATTTCCATTGAATGGTTGGTCTTTTATATAATGCCGACCGATGCTTTGATCTCTTTTAATAAAATAATCTGCTCATTCCCACGCTTGAGACGGTTGGGAGAGGATTGGGAGTTCAGCAATCTATAAGTAAAGGTACAAGTTTCAATGGTTCTGTTTCAATGATTTACATAAATGTATATGTTTAAAAATATATTTTTTTTATGAGAACATTTACAGTAATAAACAGGTTATTATTTTATTATCCTGTAGGTAAATAAAGTCTACCTGTGGTCCAGCTTCATCCAATTCCGTTTAGATTTTAAGGCGTGTTGAATTAAATAACAAACTGCTAAACATACAGACTTTTTTGCATTGATTACATCAATAGGAAAAGGTGTCATTATGTATTATAGTAGGTACTAGGTACAATACTTCTAATAAGTGATAGTAATAGAAAATTGAAAATCATAAAGTGTGAAAGACAATAAATTAAGCAACGGTGCCTTTAAGCCCACAGAAATGTCTACATCTCTTTAGTTTCCCAACTAACGTATATAATGTCCATTAAAATCTCATTAATACCCACAATATTTATTAAAGGAAAAGTTAACCGACAACAAAGCACACACTAACTAACAAATACTCCAATACATTGTTCCCTCACAACGCCGCATATACCAAAATTGGCATCTTTATAATCTCAGTAACGTATTAATAACAGTAAGTTATACCCATATCCCGTTACCGGAATCCCGAGGGACTGCATTGTTCCCGTCACCGGGATATTGTATGCAAGCTCGGGAATATTGTGGAGCGTACATTATAACAATATTTACTGGCGCTAACTCCGTTAGATAATCAGCTTTACGATTCAATTGTTACTGTGGCGGCCATTTTGGGTAGTTATTGCGTCCAGTTGGTGTTCGTTATAATTGTTGAGACGCACACAATTCGGACGGATTATATAGTTTGTGTTTAATTGATTGATATTAATTGCTTTGTTGTGAGTTGAGTGACAGATTGATTTACTTTTATTATGTACTATTTTATGACAGTTTTGGTAAGTTATTTTTACCCGACTGCAAGGAAAGGAAATGTTATCTTGTATGTATGTATGTTTGTTTGTATGTATGTAATATTTTTTATTACTAAATATCTTTCAAATTGCTAGATAGATTTATAATTATAATTAAGACATCGCTAGATACCATAATGTGCGAGCTTCAATTTGTTTTTTCTACTCATCGAGTGGGGTATCAAAGTGAAGTTTTAAGAGGTGGTTACAAAAATATATACCTATTAGGTTTAAAAGTATAAAAAACTAAAAAGTTCTAAATAAAAAAAGTTTATTTAAAAATTAAAAACCCGACTGCACGGAGAATAAATATTCGCGAGCTGGCTGACCACGTGATCCTCCGACTGCACAGCGTGATTTTCTTCTTGTTGATGGCTTTTAGGTGCGTGTAGCGTTGTGTCGGTCTCAACTGTAAATAGTCGAGTGATGCTAAAATATCACGATTAGTAAGTTCCTACCCACATCACTAGAACCGCGGAACAACACTGGTTTTCCGGGGACGCTAACGCTCTGTCATTTCGATTCCGCTTGCTTAGCTGATGAAAGCTATCCCCTGACCCTCAGGACTCTGTGTGCCCCGACCTAGAGTGAGTTCCACATTAGTTAGGTAATTATACCAGATTCTTTGCGCTGGATAACCTATATTGATTTCATCACCTATGTAGTATCTGATTTCGCGTGTCGATGTCGTACGCGCGGCTGGGAGTTATCCAGCACACAGGAGATTGTAATATGGGATAAAATTTCCATTATGGGCCGCTGATTTGGAAGTTCATATTTTTTGTATAGGTAGTACTCATAAAAAGAAAGCTTTTTACAAATTTTCAAGACTCGGAAATTTTATGTTTTTTGTATGTTTTTCGTGGAGAAAAAAAATGAGAATTAGTCCAAGAGCGAGCGAAGCGAGCTCGGGAGCATCGAGGTGGTATACGAGTAGTGCCTCAATGTGTTATTGTAAGTGATCAGTGAGCCAGCTGCTATGATCACGTTTACTTTGTGTTTATGCTCGCGTGTTCACACAAAAGGTCTATCCACACATATCAGGGCCGTGCCCGGGACGTGACAAGGCCGGGTCCCGTCAGGGGCTCAAAAAAATATCGGTGGGAACATTTTATATGAACTCGTTCACACACGTCCGTGGACGGGACGTGCCCGGGCCCGTGCACGGACGTGTGTGAACGATGTCATATAAAATGTTCCCACCGATATTTTATTGAGCCCCTGACGGGGCACGGTCTGTCCACGTCCCGTGCACGTCCCGGGCACGGCCCTGATATGTGTGGATAGACCTTTAACCTCATTTTGCATCTGTCAATGTGCTTGCTATGTTTGCAAGTTTCTTACCTGTAAACCGCTGCGATGTGCTGAGCTTTCACCTTCAATGCTTCCCACACCGTAACTTGGCATATAAAGGGGAAGAAGTTGGTACATCGCATGCGGCTTGCTGCTAATTGCACCGTGTCTAACATGCGCTCCAGGGCTAATCGTACGGGCTGAGGGCAAGACCCATTGCCCAATGCTATACACTGCTAGCTATCAGCACGCTGCCTACGCATACTGCCTACGCATGCTGCCCAGGTCTTGGCCTGCCTACCTTTCTGTCCAGTCTCCAAGTACTACCTGTTGAAGATACGAGGGCCGTCCGGCCTACTGCTGACGTCGTCGTACATGTAAAATGTATGTTGAAAAACGTAACAAAAATTGTATGAAACAAAATAGCGAGTATCATTTTCGAAACTCATTTCAAGCCACAAGCGCGGAAATACACAAATATAAAAGCAGGATGCTTCTGAATGACTTTTAATCAAAACCAACTGTTTGAAACTGGAATCAACTAGCCGAAACTAGTTCTGAATAATATTTATCCTCTATCAGCGGAACAAAAGTCTGCTAAGCAAGAAGTTTGCAATCCCGGTCGGCCCACACTAGCAACTCACTTCAATCCAAATCCCACCTTAAACAAATGAATGTAGAGTTTAAAACATTTTGTGTTGTAAAGCTTTTTGTTTTACACCAGCATATGAATCGCTGAGCCAATATGCTGCAAAGGAAATAAAGTTTTATGTTCTTTGTGAGAGGATTTAAAATTGGATGCAGTTGTTATAGAATGCGGTGAATTTGAGGAATTTCCAGCGTCACCGGCGGAAGGGTTGAGTTCACTCATCAGAAGTTTGTAGTTTTTTGTCTTGAGATATAATTTATGTTTAGTTAGCGCTACATGGGTTTAATCTTCGGAACGGACGCGAAGTTTATCTGTTTACTTGATCCGATTAGGGAGTGTTTGTTTGTGTAAGTAATTTAGTTTTAGATCTACAGTATTGTTTCGTGTAATATTGTGATAGAGGATTATTTGTACATGGATTATGCAATAGCAGCCATTCTGTCTTCAATTGTTAATTATGTAAATAAATATATAATTAGGTCTGCCTCGTTGGACTAGTGGTCGCAAGCGCTGCGCTGAACATGAGGTCCAGCACCCTAATTGCGTAAGTGAATTCGGCAAGGCTAAGGGTTTGAGTATAAAAAATCGATCAAAAACAAACGAGATGAAAGACGCGATGTGAATTGCCACCTATTATATGATTCAATTCCCGGGTCAGGCAAACTGGAACTGGGATTCCTCATACTAAAAAAAATGTTAATAAAATCAAAAAACCCGACTGCAAAGGTGTAAACAAGAAGAAAAAATCATGCTGTGCGACAGGATACGTATTCGGGAACTGGCTGACCAAAACTATAAATAATATATGCTCCAACTGCACAGCATGATTATCTATGACCCACAATATGGCGCTCAAAATCCGTCATGTTCCTTTTTTTTAACGGTACTTATGTAAGAATACTTGGGCGATCAAGACCTATCTAACGATTTCTTAATTATACAAATCCGTCAAGTGGTTTGAAAGATATGAGGTAATAAAAAAAAATATAACATACATACAAACATACAAGATACGCGCGAAAGACATAACCCTTTCCTTGCAGTCGGGTAAAAAGCGTGATCGTGTGTTAATATTCCGTCTCAAAGGGCCGATAAACTCAACAAATATGAAGTGTATCAACAGCTGAGTTTTAAAAAAATTCAAAAGGTCCCATTCCGAGCCACAGCACCTCAAAAACTACCCACCTCTCGTATTGATAACTGAACATACATAAATAACCCCTTTCACGTGAGCATCGTGAACTTAGGGCGTGATCCATTGATGTGTGGGACCTCTGGCCGTCTTATCTCAATAGTGACGCGACTAACGACTTGTCACGTGTCTATGATATGTTGGATCATTAGCTGCCTATAAGGAGAGAGTCGGCTTGTCAGGCTGTATGTGAAAAAAAAAAATTGAATATCCTGGTGTTGGTAGGCAATATTTTTAGTTATAAATAAATCAGTAGAAAATTAACGGCAGATGGTGATATAAAAACACTAAATAAAAAAAACCGGCCAAGTGCGAGTCTAACTCGCGCACAGAGGGTTTCGTATAAACAGCTCATTCACCAAAATAAATAGGTAACATTATTATTATGAAAACACCGAATATTGCTTTAACGAAGGGACAAAATTAACTTTGCCGTTCGAAAACTGTTGTACATCAATAAACATTATTTTTCTTTTCCAAGTACATTTTATAAGTTGGTCGACTATTATTCGAAAACTTGTAAAGCATACTTAGCTGTGATAGTTTTCCTTTTAATTTCGTTATATATACTACTGCCGTGATTTTTTTCACATATCTAAAAGCAACCATTTAGCTGGCAGGGGGCGGGGACACTTGACTCTTGAAATTAGCCATTTATAACTTAATTTTACGCAAACGGATTCCTGAATAGAAAAATGGTTTTGACAGACCCGTAATATTTTTGAATGGCCTATCCAACGATACCCGACATCATGGGATAGATAGACAAAAAAAAACATAAGCCCGCTTTACCTATACAGGAGGTACCCTAAAAAAAATATTTTACTAGTATTATTTTAACACTTTGTCGGCGTGACTAATATGTATATCCATACCAAATTATAGCTTTCTAATACTCAGAGTCTCTGAGATAAGCTGCAGAAGGACGGATGAACGGACAGACAGACATGGCGAAACTATAAGAGTTCCTTGTTGACTACGGAACCCTAAAAAGCTTATAATAGGTCTATTAATAATATTTTCATGCAGTATTATATCACCGAATTACATAACTTTAAAATTTTACTTCTATAAATTATAATAATTCTGTCGCATAGCTTCAGGCATAATAAATTATGCATGTCCTGAAATGCTTAACCTCTTTCATAACCTATCCAGGCCTTATCAGAACTAGGGTTGAAATAATTCTATTGTCGTTTGAATATATTATTCACTTTACGGCTCTTGACAATTTATTTTAGAAGAAATAGTTCTCAGATTTCCAAGCCATAGTTTTCAAAGTCAACGAGATTGCCAATTAATCTTTCGTATAAGTCACATTTTGCTCTCTAAATTGTCATAAATTATCTACCTACATTATTTAAACTATCGGGTTTCATAATATATGATTTATTACTATAGTTTTAATATTATTTCATCTCATGCGAAGCACCTTTTTTGAAACGAATATAAAATTAAATTATTCATCGGTGAACGCAATCAATTAGTATTTCAATAAGAAATTACTATGGTTCAATAAATGAAAACTGTTTAAATTATAATAAATGTTTAAAAATGAATTTTCGAAGCATATTAATTTGTTATTTTCATTATTATATATCACATATTTACCCATGGAAAACTTTTTTGCATCTTCTTTCGACAAAACATCATTTTGGTAAAAGTGACTAACATTGCTCGAAATTAATTTGACAAAACGAGGTGATTAGTCTTCTGACATTGTTTCATATTACTTGGGGTCGGCGCAACACGTTATCCTCTTCCATACCGTCCTGTCCATAGTCAGGCTATCAGTGACTCCCTTTTCTATCACTCCTCACAAGATACATCCATCTTTTCTATGGCCTTCCTCTAGTCTTTTACGACCAACTTAATACAAAAAAGCAGTCTGAAAAACATACTAACACGTTTTGCAATTTACACGAACGTTTCATCACCTTCTTGCGAAACTGCACAGAAAAACTAAAACAAACAGCTTTTACAGTTATTTTGTTTTTATTTTTAAAGTCTTTAAGCTAAATCCTGGCGTCCAAAGCAAAAAGGCGGCGAACTCACGCAGTTTCAAGTTCTATTCGAACTCGGAACATTGTAGAAACGTTGTGAGAGTGTAGAACTCCTTCGTAACAACTTTCTTACTATCTGGTTCGATAACAGCTGAGACAATAAGCTTGAAATCTAAAATATTCTTTGTTCTGCACAATGGTGGTCGTGTTTTTCTTCGCTGAGAATACAATAAAATGGAAACTTCCGTTGAAATTGTTATGATTTTGTTTTGGTTCGTGGAAGTTTAGGTATGGGGTTAGAAGTTTGAGTACCTACATCTGCCACTGGTAAGATTTTTATGTTGTGCCTAATACGACCTTTTAAGTATAGAGTTTCTGACCGCGGTTTTGTCCGCGTGATAAGTGTTTTTATTATACTTACGGAACATTATACTGGGAAGGAAAGTATCCCATATGTTAATTTAAGTTATATACCATCTGTGTGCAAAATTTCATCTAAATCCGTTAAGCTGTTTCTAAGTGATTGAAACAAAAATATATTTCATGACTAAATACTACTGCAGTTTGAGCTTTGTAAATAGATAATTACACAGGGGTGATTGCCTAATAACAATAACCAATGTCTTTTTTTTTTATATCGGTGAACCATATTTAGAAAGTATTCAATTACCAATGTTCCACTTAATTCCAAGTTATCTAACCAATCTCGAAATCTATAGAATTTAAGTCCACTAGACAGAGTGAGCCCATCTTTAAACCAATTCTGCTTGGCTTTAGCAAGTTGCAGTAGATGACAAACAAAACTTTGAACATAAGTAAGTCAAACTACTCGATTCGCGATCGGAAAACTTGACAAATTCACCCTCAAGTCACGACTTACCCACTTCGAGAAAATGTTACATTTAGCTCATAGAATTAACGGCTAGTGCTTTTAAGAGAAGATATGATAACTTTTAAAACAAGCTGGGATCATTATTTTAAGTTAGGAAAATCTTGCTAAACCGTTTGTGTCCTGTGTATCAAAAATGATAATAATCACCCATTATTATGCTGATAATATATAATACTACTAATAAAATTGATCATCTTCGTCAGTCTACAGCAGCCCACTGCTGGTTATAGGCCTCTCCAATCGCACGCCATTTATATCGATTTTCGACAACTCTGAGCTAGCTGCTAACAGCCATCCTGCGAACATCGTCGCATCGTAGGTACTGTTGTGTTTCCGTAACTGTTTCATACATTAAAATATTCGTATGCGCTTGTACCTCCTTAACCTCTATCTCATTCCCTCATGCACTTTTGTATATCGCTGTCTCAGTCGCGCCATGCTACAGAAGATGTGAATGTATTTTTTTCTGTACTATGAACTTGCGTGAAGTGACAGTTTAGTTCAGTTCTTCAAAACCAGCCACAGCCGCATGCGCAAGAAAAATACCGTGATAATCGAGCACCGCAAACCAGCTCCAGGAGACGAGATTAGCAACGCCAAGTAGGTGCACGTGATCCCATCCTTCCAGGCAGCTGCCGCCTATTTTTCTACTATTTTCCCTCGAGCAGCATATCTATCCTAACATATTGTACAAGTAAACCAAACCATACAGTCCACGAAACAATTTTTTTTTTTAATGTGTAATTGCTATAAATTCGCCATCAGGTACTAATAAAATTGGTGACTTTTCAGTGGATACCGGTGAAGTTTTCAGAATCACCACTTTCCAAAGACTGACTCTATTTTCAATAAGTAAAAGTATAATTCAGATCATTAACATATATTTTGTTTTTACCGTTAAACTTACGTACGTTACTTATTTATTTCAACTAAAACATTTACAAGCACTTTTGAATTTGAATTGTCAAGGTGATTATCTAGATGATAAATAAGTAAAGTATCGCAGTGCTATTTTCATTTACTTTTAGTACGCCTGTGACTAATAATACAATGGCTTAAATAACTTACTTACACAAGTAACGCCACGAAACCAGGTAGTATGTCCTAATATCGGCATACGTTAATGTGTTCGTGTATATTGGCCAGTTATCGGTGCTTACTTGTAGGTCACTGAATAGGCGTGTATTAAATAGGGGTTAGTTTAGTTATATACCGCGGCGTTGCTTGCTGTTTGAATTCATAACACACTACTATAAATTTTCAGAGTTAAATGTTGAAACAGCTGAATTTAATAATACACTGAAACGGACACTCAATAAATAAATAAAAAATTCCTTTGATAGGGATTAACAAAAGCGATCATCATCATTTCAGCCGAAAGACGTCCACTGCTGGACACATGCCTCCCCCTAGCGTCGTCACAATGATTGGTCATGTGCGTTTCGCATCCACCGGACTCCCGCGGTCTTGACCAGGTCGTCGCTCCACCTAAAGGGAAGTCTTCCAACGCTGCATCTAGCGGTACTTGGTCGCCATTCCAGAAATTTCAGCCCCAACGGCCATCCGTTCTGCGTGCAATGTGCCCTGCTCACTGGCACTTAAGTTTAGCAATTCTTCGGGCTATGTATATATGTTTCTCTTGCGGATGTCTTCATTTCTGATTCGAATACGCAAGGAAACTCCGAGCATAGCTCTGTCCATTGCCCTTTGAGTGACTTTAAGCCTTCTGATGAGGCCCATTGTGAGCGACCACGTCTCTGTCCCATAAGTAATCGCTGGCAACACACACTGGTTTTTCATCATCAGACACTGTGTAAGTTGGACGAAAAGATACCGCGTAACTGCCCGAACGCTGCTCAGCAGAGTCAGATTCCACGGTTGACCTCTTTCTCGAAGTTTGACCTACCTAACTGGACCGTTTGCCCCAGGTGGATATAACGTCCACAACTTCGAGTGTACAGTCTCCGACCTCAATCACCTACTGCAACATGGGTATACAACATAATCTTGCTTTTGTCCATGTTCATTTTAGACCCACTCTTTCGGAAGTTCTACTGAGTTCATCGAGCATTGTACTGAGGTCCTCCATGGTCTCAGCCATGACCACTTTATCGTCGGCAAATCGAAGGTGAGAGATGTACTTGCCATTGACGTTGATGCCTACCCCTCTCCAGTTCAGAACATTGAAGAGATCCTCAAGTGCAGCGGTAAACAGTCTAGGAGATATGATGTCTCCCTGTCTCGCACCTCGCTGCAGAAGAATAGGTTCCGAGGTCTGATCCTCAAGTCGGACTGATATGGTGGCGTTTATGTATAAACACTTCAGCGCCTCGATGTACCAGTAGTCAATTTGGCACTGTTAGAGAGATTACAGGTCAGCCCAAGTCTCGATCGAATCTAAGGCTTTCTCGTAGTCCACAAAAGCTCAGCAAAGAGGCAGGTTATAATATTCGGTCTTCTGTATAACCTGCCGTAGCGTATGTATGGTGCAAAAGGCTTTTCGGAAACGGTTTGATCGGGAGGCTGGAAATCGTTAAACCTGCGCGCGAGACGATTCATTCTGACCAAAGGTACGCCATCGTGGTCGACACACTCTCGATCATCACTACGTTAGTCACAAGAGACTTGTGGACGATAAACCCGACACCACCCTGGGACTGCCGGTCACCCTCTCGGAAATAGAGCAGGTTACCGGATTTAAGAAATATCGAGTCCTCCCCCTCTTTTCGGACTTTAGACAATCCTTTTATATTCCATCGTAACCAACCTCGAATTCGATGATCTTCTCGTCGGTCCGGAGTGTACGTGTGTTAAATGTTGCCAGGGCCAGTCACCGATTTGCATTTTGGTAGCCCGCTCTCTGTCGGGGATTCTTCGCATCCCTTGCCACGCTATAACCTCGACCGCTATCGTAGTCGAGGGTAGACGGGCTGCCGGATACTAGGGGCAGTTTTTTCGTTGTGCTTATAATTTTTCGGTTTGGGGGTTGGCGATCGCATTTTGTTGTTAAAGTGCACAGAGAACGCTGCTGCCCATTCTCTGGTGTGTCCCTTAGTCGCCTGTCTGTTCACCATCCTCTCTTGATGATCTTTACACCCGGCACCATACGGAACAAAAGCAATGAACCATAAGAAAAACCTATATAACAATTTATTAATGTCTTACAACCCATATTCTTTTATTATTTAATTCATACAAAAGGCAAAAATGTTTTCTCTTGAATACTCGGTCACAAAATTGGCATTTTCATTTTAGACGGTTTAAACAGTCCACAAAAAAATACAAATTTAAAATTTAAATATTGTCCTCTGCGGCTTTTCTCTTGAACAAAATGATAGCAAATGACAATTTATTCAGAGATACATTGAAGGATTGCGGGTTTATAAACGACGGGTGGCAATAAACTATTGATTCGACGTTTAAACCCAACCGGAATTTATTTGTGGTTCCTACCGGTATTTCGTTTGTTAACCAGTTACATCTTTAGTTTTAAATTAAATTTATAGCTAAAATATTTACGGCTTCACCCATGTTGTCTATCTCACGGAACCGATAATTTTTCGGAAATTAAAAGTCATATATGCCTACGATGGTTTAGCTTTTCATTGATGGAAGAATTTTAGAAATAGATTCAGTATTTTTAGAGTTTACTTCCTACAAACAAATAAGTTTTACATCTTTTTAATATTAGTTTTGATCTGTGCTAAAGCTACATCATCATTCTAGGCTTATCATATGTACAAGCTAATACTACAACAATAGCCTATAACAAATACGCGTTCGATACAAAACAATACTAGAATTGGCACGTAGCAGTTTTGCTATGGCGTAGGTGGCGTAGCGCTGACGATTGCTACGGCGTAGCACTCTCGTAGCTGTTGCATACTTTTAGCACATGAGTATATAAACGGAACAGAGGCAAATCTTCCTAAGAACGTGCAAAACTGTTACCTATTTTGGTAGGGTTGTCACAATAGGTGAAAACAAAAACAAACATTTGTTAAATAGTTTTATTTACAAATTACTTACTCTAATAATATTTTTTATAATTTTTTGTTTCTTTTAATGGTGTGATAAATTCTGAATTTAACATAAAGTTTTTTCAAGTAATCTAACGGGAAACACTCACATGGCATATCAAATTTACAATCTTCAATACGTTTAAGTTTTTTTTTTTTTTTATCTGTTATAGGCTTGCGCTTGACCACTATCTCACCTGATGGTAAGCGATGATGTGGTCCACGATGGTGCACGCTTGCCTAGAAGTAACCTATTCACTCTTGATTTAAAGACCCCTAGATTGTAGCTGCTGCTGTTGTTGTTGCCAACATTTACAATGTTTATTTCAAGATCAAAATACTCGCGAAACTTTTGCTCGAGCAATTCAACAAATGCGATGAAATTATCAGGAGGTATAATTAAAAAATAAACTTGCACGTCACATCATCACATCATCAGCCTATTAATGTTCCCACTGCTGGGACACCGGCCTCCTCTGTGAGAGGGAATGGGCCGTTATCCACCACGCGGGCCCAGTGCGGGTTGGTGGATGTCACATATCTTCGAATGTTTGGTTCTAGGACATGCCGGTTTCCTCACGATGTTTGCCTTCACAGTTTTGAGAGCAGTGCTGATGAAATAATTTACACAAAGTAAAGCGCCTGCCTGAGCTCGAACCCACGACCTACAACTTAACTTAAGTCGCGGCCAATACCACGTGGCCACCACTGCTCTCACTTGCACGTTACCATCATTAAATTCCTTGTGATGGCTACTACCCGTTGAAGAGTTCTCTAGACCCTACCTATACCTTACCCTAGACATCGGGAAGTGGTTCAAATCTTTTTACTTGCAATATTTGAACTTAACACACATACCTACTACATACCAACCTAACCACATACCTACAAATTTTTAGTAAAAGCTTGTAATAACAATAACAAGGTAAAAACGCACCGTGTAGTGCCCGCTTCTTATCAAAAAAAAGGATCTTACAATAAAATGAAGGTACTTAATTGAAAAAGTAATAATCTAATATTTACTTACTTATTGTACTCCCCGGGATAGTTAAAGTTTGATATATTTTTACTTTTCCTAGTATTATTCATACACACAGTACAATAAACAACCATTATTAATAATAAAATACAACGTTTTTAAAATATTCAAACTTGCAACTAACAAAACAAACAACGTGCGTTGCACCTGAGATTGTACACCTCAGAACCTGAGATTGTACACTGGCTGTGCCAACGTAAACCGGTTTTTTCCAGTCTATCCGCGTACGTGACAAGCGGCCAGTGGTCACGCAGTCATGCGTCCGCGTGCTTGTAGTAGTGCAACCGATTCGCGCGGTTGTTAGAAGCTTTATCTCTGTTCCGTTTATCTACTCATGTGCTTTTAGTCTCAAAATATACCACTACTAGTAAAAATCCCAAATGTACGTTGCTATGTTTAATATAATAAAAAAGCTTTATAATTTTGTAACCGTAAAACAAAAAGAAAAGGTAGAATTGAGTACTGTGAATATGAATAAAAGCCGCATGTATTAAATGTTAAAGTGGATTCTTGGAAATCGTTTCAATGGCTGGTTTCCTATAGTAAGCTTTATTTTAAAAGTACTTTTATTCTGCTTTTATTAAAGTTTCGTGGTGTAATTTAACTCGACGTCTGGTAAGTTAATAATTATTTTATTGGTAAAGCAATTAGATCACTTTCCTATTTAATCTAATAATTGAAATATCTAACAATTGATTGTGTTACAAGATTATATTACCTTACGAATACGATACGAAAGTTTGTGTCCGGCCAGTAGATAAGTGATCGGTTTTTCAAGCACTTCCTAGCATTCGATTGAACTGAAATTTGGCGTACTTTTGTAACTTAGAAAACATTGAAATAATATGGTATAGAGCTGATCTCATGATGGAGCCAGAAGGTGGCCACAGCAACTCCTCAACCAGACAAGATAGAACTATCGTGTGCTCATTATAGCGATATTCCGTTTCGTACTTTAAGTCAATTAAAAGCTTATTTTAAAGAGATAAGATGAGAGACCTTTAATTATTTCTCACAGCTGAACTAATTTATTTGAATTTTGGTAAAGTGATAGATTGGACCTTGGAAAAGGACATAAGATTTTTATCTTAACAGTATAATCACTTGGCATAATTTCCGCTCAGGTGAAGCTGCTGGCAGTAGCTAGTTGTTAATAACGTAAAAAAACCAAAAACTTAGACATACAGACAATTTCACTATTAAACCCTTAATATATCATTTACTAGAACGTTTATATGGAGACACGTGTATAAGATGACTGGCTGATTCCTATTGAAGCGTTCAATGAATGATCGGGCGGTAGTCGGTTTTGCGTATGATACCTGTGCTGTTTAAAAGATTTTTTTATAGAATCCCCTGAATACCCTAATGGCCTTTATGGTTTTTACGAGTAATAAGTAGAAGAAATGAGAAAAAATATAATCATGTTTATTTATTTAATTTTTCATAAGAGCTAAAATAACTGATTTGGGTAACCATAAATCCAAAAATATGGCATTTCAAGTAATACTTAACAATAATGCAAGGCCTCTTTTGATCAGAGTGGGTAAGAAATATTGACTTTTATAAATGTCACAGACATAGTGGCTTAGCAGACTCTTTTTTTTTAATAAATAATTTTAATTGGCTATGAAAAAGTAATGTTACTTGTGTTATTAAAATAATTCTCAGCAAAAAACATTGACAGACATGTCATGTAAAAAAAAAGTTACGATCACTTAAAAGTTGTGAGTGTTGTGACTAACACAATAGGGATGTCTATCTGGGTAGAAAATGATAATTATATTTAGTCCGTCAGTGAAATTATCAAATAATATTGGACCCGTATTTTTTGCTTTATCAAATAAATATAAATTGACAAATATAAAGCGCATCAAAGTTCAGGAGTGGGGGCTTGTGACGTCACTTTGTCAGTATAAAGTGTAGCACACCGTGACGTTAACCGATATTTCAACGCACTGTACCGTCGTAATTTTTTGTTTACGTGGCAAAAAAAAACTTGTCTATTTTATTTTTTTTGGACTAAGTAGATATTTTTTGTCAACTACCCTATTACCCGAATAAACTATAACAACCTTTCAGAAGTAGCCAGCTCCAAGCTACCAGTAACCGATACTTTAACTGAAAGTTTAACTTACCAGTATTATTTCGATTGTTCAGTTCTATAAGTTACTGAAGTTCAAGAGGCTATTCAAGTTCTTCTGGCGAACATTTTCATGGAAAGCCGCCAGAGACCACTTTGTTTGTACCATATATTTGTCTATGACAAGGTAGCCTTGGTTTCCACTACATTGTACTACACGTTTAGAGAGGGGGTTCCAGGGTGGTCTTTTAAGAGGTCACGGGACCCCCTTCTATGTGCTATTGGTGATAATAGGTTCTTATTAGAAAGGTAAAAATACACTTCCTTATCTTTTTTCCAAAGGTCTAGGCATTTAAAGGTCCCCCCCCAAAAAAGAAAAAACTTTTTACAGTATCAACAGCGGGATGTTGCATTTTGATCAAAGCATTATACTGAAGAAACCGAGCAGTATAGTGTTGTGTTAACCACGCCATAGTTCTCATCGTCCCACGTAGTCTCTAGATGAGTTGATATTATTTCAGCGATAATTATTTCCAAAAAAAATATACTGAACACGTGAAATTTCATTAACTGCTAATTACAGGCCCCTGTTATAGTTAAATACTAAACTTTGACCTATTAACAACTAGCTATTAAGACTGTTATTCTACACCTAACCACCCACGCTTCGCAGTCTAATCAGTATTCGCAGTTTAATTTCATAAACAGAGAATATTAAACTACCCACAAGTAACATAGATATGGCTTCTTTGTAATATTATTCGTTACACAATATTAATTATACAAATACATACATGAACTATCCAAAGATATTTCTAAAGCATTCTCAATGAATATTCCACAGAAAGATAACTCACGTTATACAAAATCCGATACTCGCTGGAAATTCTTCAAAACCTCAACAACTCCAACAATAAAGTCGTAACCTAAATACTCGGCACATTCGGCAGCTCACAGTTTCATTAAAATTTTAATAATCGGTGTATTAAATAACTGGACTCAATTGGGAATCGAACCCGGATCGTTTGACGTTTCGGACGGTACTCTGTAATTTTAGTCGCACCGTTAATATAGAATCAATCTAATTTGTCAATAAAAGTCAGAAGCAGACGCCGATTACTCGTCGGTGGTCGCTAAAATGGCGCTGGATTGTGGTGGAATAAATTGAAATAGATGGAAAAGGTAGGCAAACAATTTCTTGGAAATACGTTTTGGTAGATACGGAAGATTTTCTTTAATCCGGGAAAAGGTCGTCTTTTATTGACACTTGTTTGATAAGTCGATGTACACGATATTACAGGAATCGTAATTTTTAAGCAAAATTAACTCAAGCAAGCATTATAGTAAAATTCTTTTCTTACTCAATCATGGCCTAGGGCTTGGGAACTACTACGACGTGGGCTACTTAGACTTCGCTTTACTATCTGTCTAACTGCTCTCAGCTCTATTTCACTAGTGGTTCGTCCATTTTTTGCATGCTTTATGGACGGTAGTATCAATTATTATTACATTAAAATTAAAATTTTTGATGTTCAAAAGTGCCGCTTAATGGCCTAGTTGGCATAAAGATTTTTTTTTTTTATGATTGCTATTCTGAAAAATAACGGGCAATCTAATGAATTGCAGATAATTATTTTAAACTTTTGTTATTTTTACTGCTGTAGCTGGGTAAAGGTGATTCACAGTTTTTTTTTTTCAATCCATAACGGAGGGTGAAAATAAACATGCCCGTAACTTACATAAAAGTGTGCAAATAGCTTGCATGGCATTGTGACTATCACCGATCAGAAGTTAGTAGGGCACATTATTATGCAAGTTTCCACACTTGTATGCATGTTACAGGATTGTGTATTTTCACCCTAATTTGGATGACTGGTCATTTGTTTTGTCCATCTCATCCTGTTAATTTTATGCGATCTGTCGAGACGCCTCTTGGATGTGTCAAACCTTCATCCGGCTAAACTAGACCGCAGCTCTTTGGCATACAGCAAACGTGGCAAACCCAGTACCACTTGTTGTTTGCAGATATTTAGAATGATCCAAAAACTTATTTTCTAAAGGAGCTTATATCTATATAATCAGTACTCTTGATCCAAATACTTGTAACAATTCATGTCCAAATCCATCACGTTGGCAAACCAAGCGAATCCCGTACAATAACAAACACACAGTCCCCAGGGTACATTTTAGCGGCTCGGCGTCTAAATCAGTAGCAATTAATGTCAAAACGGTAATATCGCTCGATACACTCCGGGCTACTCTCAGATTTATTCATCTCTTGGGCCTCACAATCCACCTGATTTGATTTATAACATCAATCGTCTTAGTTCGTGGTTTATTTAGTAGTTTTTCATAGTTTCTATGTAATTCGGTCTGTGAGTGATGTTAATTGATTGAGTGACTTTCAAAAATATGATGACGTTGCAACCGTAGGAGTATTTTGTCTAGGTGAATCGTAAACGATAGTAAAAATCTTAAAAAAGCAAATTTTACTTTTAAAACATTAAACCAAATAGGTATTAGATAACGACTGTCATTTGAAGATCTCTGACAGTCGTTACGGATACGCCAGCCAGAAGCCAGAAAATCTGACACCTCTTGCTAAAGAGTAACGTGTTACTCAGTTACTGGGTTGTGAAGGTCAGATAGCTCCTTGTAAAATACTGAATGGTCACCAAACTACGGTCCAATCTCAGCAAGCACTGCTTAAATCGTGCCTCTTCTTTCCATTATTTAAATCATATAATTTATGATATCTCTGATTCATAAATTATAGTATTATAAATTACTTTAAGTATTCGTAAATGTTTTATATCGGCGTCGTAGTATACCAAAACAAGCATTATTTATGTTAAATGGTTTTAGAAAAAGTTTAAATAACATTTATCTGTATTATTTATGTAAGAATAAATCAATTTAAAAATGAATCTCTTAGTGGGTACCTAAAGATTATATTTCTGTAGCACCTTTGTAACAAAATACCGTTTTGTTGTTTGGTTTATCACATGGAAACCTACAGACTCAGCGTCGTCGATTTTCTCAGAACTACATAACTGCTGAGGTAAAGTACACGGTAATCGCTAAATATAGATCATCTCGCGGTCTTCCAACACGATTCCGGATTCCCTGAAAGGTATCAAAATCTCAGAAACTAAATACTTGCTTAACAAAACTTCATGACCATTTGAGAAATCCTAAACTAGATGTTAATCCTGCTCTTAAAAACGAAGCATTACACTCTGCCGTCCTATAGCTAGAGTGTCACTTTATTAGCGCAGTAGAAATCGACACTAGAACTAGATGTTAATCCTGCCCTTAAAAGCGAAGCATTACACTCTGCCGTCCTATAGCTAGAGTGTCACTTTATTAGCGCAGTAGAAATCGACACTAGAACTAGATGTTAATCCTGCCCTTAAAAGCGAAGCATTACACTCTGCCGTCCTATAGCTAGAGCGTCACTATATTAGCGCAGTAGAAATCGACACTAAAACTAGATGTTAATCCTGCCCTTAAAAGCGAAGCATTACACTCTGCCGTCCTATAGCTAGAGTGTCACTTTATTAGCGCAGTAGAAATCGACACTAGAACTAGATGTTAATCCTGCCCTTAAAAGCGAAGCATTACACTCTGCCGTCCTATAGCTAGAGTGTCACTTTATTAGCGCAGTAGAAATCGACACTAGAACTAGATGTTAATCCTGCCCTTAAAAGCGAAGCATTACACTCTGCCGTCCTATAGCTAGAGCGTCACTATATTAGCGCAGTAGAAATCGACACTAAAACTAGATGTTAATCCTGCCCTTAAAAGCGAAGCATTACACTCTGCCGTCCTATAGCTAGAGCGTCACTATATTAGCGCAGTAGAAATCGACACTAAAACTAGATGTTAATCCTGCCCTTAAAAGCGAAGCATTACACTCTGCCGTCCTATAGCTAGAGCGTCACTATATTAGCGTAGTAGAAATCGATAATAAAAATGGCTAAAATAGCAAAGCATGATGTATTTCTGCATTTTTAGTAATGGGCCAGTTAGGGTAGCGTTAATTCATATTTGCAACTTCGATAAACGTGTGCTCGCTGCGCATCATGCCAAAAACTGCGTATTTGACATTTTCACTTTTTGGTATAAGTGAAAAATAGATCTAAATTTGTTAACACCGGAATCTCTCACATATGATTTATAGATGACATCGGCACCGATTTTTATAACTTCTTGGTTTTGTCTATAATCCAAAATATGATTTTGTCAGATAGTGACACTCTAGCTATAGGATGGCGGCACTGGCCTCCAGTCCTCGCCTCCAGCCCTCGCCTCCAGCCCTCGCCTGCAGTTATTGTCCTCCAGCTGCTAGCCTCGCTGTTTACCTCGACGATCTCCTCTCTGCCGTGTTAATAAACTGCGACTTGTTATGCAAAGAGTTCTTATACTTTGTTTTTGCTTACAAAATTAGCCTTGGAAAACTTGAAGGTCTGAATAAGTCCGCTTGCAAATTATCAAGTAAGTCAGTCCATTTATGTTGCAATTCTTTATATTTTTTGCCAAAGCTAGGTCTAGAATAATGATAGCCATGGCAAATTTCATCTTATAAACATTAACTTTTTCTGTTTCTAAAATTAAAAAGAAAATATTTTTAAAGGCAATGAAACAAAGAATTAACTTCGGTTTTTTTTTTTAATATCTAGTAAACTTCAATATTTCAACAATAAATTGTTAACAATCCAATCACAATACTCATGCGATTACTACGCGTCGTCAACTCCTCACCACTGCCGCGGGTCCAACAGGCCCCACCGCTAACACAGGTAACTCGCCATTACAACTCGTCCCACGTACCCAGCTTAATGTGGCTCATCAGGCCTGCAGCATCACTGCAAGGGTTGAACGACCGCGCGCATGCGTATAAACCACCTTTTTCGGTCTAAATAGCCAACGGGCCGTCTTAGTGCGCGTTCTAACTGCGATCAAATTTCGATCTTACTATGTAACTGAGTGGATCGTTTTGGCGGTGCGTTCGCAGCGGGAGGAGGCTCGCCTCGCAGGCTCAGTGTGTCGCGGATCGCCGTCGGCAGCGCACTTGCCTTCCCGTCACCCGGCTTTTTTCCGCCCGAGAAAAGTTTTTAAGTTTCCGTCGGACGTTGAAAGTGCTCAGACGGGGGTTTAGGGATTAACATTTGGTTTAAAGTGCATACGGATTTGTGTTGAACCGTGTTTTGGAGAGTTTTTCTGTGTTTTTCGGGGATTATGGGAAGGTGAGTTTTGAGAAAAGTAGTTTTATAGGATTTATTTCAGGATTGATTCTGATACTTTTAATCTAACCATGGATTTATTGGAAATGTTTTAAATGGTTTCATTTTGGTACGGAAGACCAGCTACGTTCTAAAAAAATTAAATAAATAATTTTTAATATTTTTCACTGAAAAATATTTAAATAAAATGGTAATTCTAGCAAAACATTTGACTTTATAATAGAACACTAGCATCGTCCGGCTGAAGGAACCGCGAACCGAGAGGATTAACAAACTTAGTTTAAAATCCGTCGCCTGTCGGGACAGTATTTAACAATGGGATAATGAAAGTTTCGTGTCAGGAAGCTAAGCCGCTTGAGCTTGAAAACTTTCACAAACAATGCTTTGTAAAATAAAATATTAATCTGGGTAGTTTTGAAATTATTCTGCACTAGCTCTCTCTCTCTAGAATTCTCTCTTTCTATAGAATTAGTAGTTCTATAAATTTATTATTACTTTATACATTAAATTTTATGTGTTAATTTGATGATATTTGATCTATATTAATCTAAAGCTAAAATCCGTTCAGCAGTTTTTGCGTGAAATTGTATCAAATAAAAGAAAAAAGAAAGAAAGAAAAATATTTATTTGTGACCCGCACAGGAGACACGAGAAATAAGCATAAAAATAATGGTATGGTATGGTATGGTGGTGGTATGGTAATAATGGTTATTCTATCCTAAAAACTGCCCAATAATATTGTAAATGTTGAGATTTTAATTAACAAACCTATTATGAGGATATTTTAAGAATCCAGGCAGTATGCACGGTCAGCAGGGTGAAAGAATAAAGAAGGTATTTATTTTGGATATTCGCAGAAAATTAAATAAAATAAATTTAAATAATCAAAAACTTTATTTCTCTTATCTCAACGTAGCAGAAAGCTTTGTTAGTGGTGATGACTGCAGAGGATGCGCAGGATATGAGTCGTTTATCTGGCTTTATTAAAGTTTTAATATTTTTCAGCATTATCTCCTTTTGGAGTTCTTAAGCCTTGCTTATCTACTGTAGGTTGGGTACTGTGTTAGTTTCCGACGGAACAAGGATCACCTTCTTTCTGCCTGTGGGATTATGTAAAAGGATAAAGATTGGAGAATTAGCAGTAGTCATTATCTTGCGGTTTATTGTCCAATGAACAATATCTCCTGCTATTACCAATCTATGTAATTGCTAAAGTTAGATGGTATTTTTTCAACTCTTTTTTAGTATGTAGTTTGTGACTCCTTCTGCTCTTGCCCCGTAGGTATTAAGTAAAATTTCTTCCTGCTAACATCTCTTTTTGGCGTCACCTCAATAATAACCTTTATATACATACAAATCTCTTTTCAATCCGTCTATCCACCGTTTTTTTTGTTTTCCTCTACTCTTACAACTATTCTCATTCATACCTAATACTTTTATAACAATTGTTCCTAATGCTTCCGAATCTTATACTTATACCATAATAACTGAGTTTTGTTTCCATTATACTGTTTCTATCAGGGTTTAAGAAAGCCTAATTTTATTAATAATTTGCCTAAGTAAAGCACAATATAGAATTTAATAAGGCACTTGTGTAAGTCTGTTTAAACTATTTGTTGTTAGTGTTCTTATTACCGTCGGGAAATAAACATCCAGTTTAGAAGGCAAGAAATATTATAACATATGCTTTGAATCTGAATATGTCCAACCATTGTATTTTTTTAAAGTTCTTGCGAAATAAATATAAACAATCTTTTTTAATACATTTTTATATACTTTATTATATTATCTCAGTTACCTATTTGTAGTATCTTGTTATTATAAATAAAAAACTGTATATATAATTTTTTGCATAAGCTAAAACTGATACGCTTCTCGCTCGCTCTGTCAACTATAAGTTATCATTGAAGTAGCACTATGACTAGTGCTGCAAGTACATACAAACTTGAAGGAAGCATATTAAGACATACGCATAATACATACATTAACCAATTAAAACAGATAGATAGGAAATTAATAACTCTATAAGCAAAAATATTAAGCGCAATTCCTCTCTTCGAGATAGGTACTTATTATCTAAAATGTTGTTGTGCCCGATAGACTCCATATTTGTTTCTGTTATTAATATTTACCTATATGTTTACATTAAGCATGCAATAAATTTGATTTGATATAATTTGATATTTTATAAAACAAAACAATACAAATAAAGGAAATATATAATATATATAACCTTAAGAGTACCGTACATAAAGGTACCAAGTAAATTTCTTATCACAGTTACACTCACTAACAAAATACTAGTTGCATAGCATTGCCCTATGGTCACCAACTTTGTTCGGTAGACAAGGTAGCGGCAATCCCCCAGGCGTTGCAAGGTGCCCGTAGGGGGCGGTTACAGTTTCATCAAGTGGGCCGTCGCTTCCGCTTAGTAGCCAAACCAATAGCATCACAAAACAAGGGGATCTAGACAAAATCGCATTCTCCTCAGTGGTAACGATTGATAAAAATCCAATTATATTTTGGATGTTTGACAATCGTGATCGCCCTGTTAATGTTACTTTGTCTGGAGTCGAACATTAAGATAATAACTTGAATGTTGATCATTTATTTAGTGACATTTCTGAAGATATATTTAGCACAAACACAACACATAAAACAGGCGGCCATTCATTTATTTTATATCCACATACTTGTTGTTACTGTGAAACCAAACAAACACATTTATCTGAAAAGATCTACATATTACGATTGTTTTATTTTTTGTTCATCAAATTATTGTTTGTCATGTTTTTCATACTGCAGTTGCAGAGTATAAACATTCAACCGTTTTAAATTACGTAGATTCTCTCAGCGAAGGTATTAAATACCACCCGCTCTTGCTCGAGGCGGATAACGATTTCAGTAGGTGTTTATTCTTATTTTAACAGATGTTCCATTAAATAATTTTGAAGTATTTATCTACCTGCCAAATAAACTCCTGTCACACCCTACAATATGTCGGAAAACAAAACAAATTCAAAATACAGTTGAATTCAATACAAACAATTTGGAAAAGGAATAGTGCTCCGCAAGCTGTCAGAAGAGACGCCATGATTACTTTAGTGTTCACCTGTCAGATGCACGCACTCCAAGACAATAGAGACTGCAATATAATCTGTGATGAGTGGCAGGGGAATATAAACTGTGGATCTTACTAGGGGGATATATCAGAAGTTTAAGCCGAGATAAGAGAAACAGGGTACAGAGATATTGTAACGCTTCTATATGGCGAATCGTTTATTGTGACTGATAAAGACGCAGAAATAAAATATGTACTATTTATTTACCTTTTTACCCCGGATATTTCTCTCGTGGCCTATCATTTATCGAAATAACAAGCAAAACACAAAAAAAAAATACCTCTGACACATTTTTATTGCATGCTGTATAATTTATCCAGAACGCGCTTCGATCGACAATCTATTGAACACGTAATTATGACACGATGTCTTGCAAAACACCCCGATACAAACAGTAAAACGCCCAAAATTTTTGAACAGCTGAACCGATTTTGATCAAACATTGTTAAAAACACTTTCGATAAAGTCACCATTTAAACACAAAAAAAAGAAATGAATTTCGGTTTATCCATTTAGGAGCTCCGATGCCACAGACAGATACACAAAGACACAAATACACACTTATACACGTACATAAACACACAGGTACACATGTCTAACTCTTTTGCCATATTAAGCATGGCATTTAAAAGTCCCATTACCATGTCAACAATACTCGTATTATTACCAGTATAAATATATTCCATCTTTTTTCTTGACTGTCGTCACACATTTCTGAGAAATCTCAAGGGTTGTGATTTTTACGACGCATGATCAGAGAGATCATAAAGTCTACTCGAGCGCCAAGAATTTATAAGTATCTAGAAAAATATAGGTCTTTTTGAAAAGACTGTATTTAGGTTATGTAGAATAAAAGCTAGTTTTTTACTGGTAAAATATGTACAACGTCGAACCATAGACCTGATTTTACTACAGGGATACGTGTTTCATTATAATGATCCCACCTAAGAAAATTTTCTTTTTTAATATTCGCTTATGGTTATGACGTAATCTCAAAGTGTTCATAAGTGTTTACTATTCGCCATTTTATAATAATGTGAACTATAATTATTTATTATCGTCAGGTAATTGTTCTTCATTAAGAATTTGGGATATTTGGCAAAATCAAAAGTCATTTATTCAAATTAAGCCAATAATCATAATAAGATAGGATGGGGGTCCTTTTCCGCACTTAGACTCCCATTTGATCCGTTGTGTGTGCAGGCCTCCCCTCTGTATGAATGGGCCGTAATTTACCACGAGGGTCCAGTGCGGGTTGAAGATTGCAGATGCCACATGTCTACGAATTTTTGGATCTGGGACACCGGTTTCCTCACGTTGTTTTCTTTTTGAGAGCAGTGGTGATTAAATAATTTACGCAAAGTAAAGTGATTCTCTGGGTTCGAACCCACGATCTACAACTTGTAAGTCGCGGCCGTTACCACTGGGCCACCACTGCTCGATAATCAGAACTATTTGCACGAAAAAAATTATAAAGTGGCATTTAACACTTGACTTTTTGACCTGGTTGAATACTTCTTACCCCCGATATATGAATTTAAAAAAAACCGGCCAAGTACGAGTCTGACTTACACACAGAGGGTTCCGTATAAACAGCTACATTCACCAAAATAAATAGGAAACATTACTAACGTTCATAAACAATGAAAGCACCGAACATTGTTCTAACGAAGGGATACAATTATCTTTGCCGTTCGAAAACTGTTATCCCCATACATCAATATTCAAAATTTTTACTTTTCCTAGTAAATATATAAGTTGGTCGATTATTACTCGTAAACTTGTAATCTGAAAATGATAGTTTTCCTTTTAATTACATTATATATACTACAGCATTGAATTTTTTCACATATGCAAAAGCAACCATTTAGCTGGCAGGGGGGGACACTTGACTCTAAGAAAAATTAGACATTTAAAGCTTAATTTTACCCAAGAGGATTTATGTCGTGGTGGCCCAGTGGCTAAGACCTCACCTCTCTTGCTTGAGGTCGTGGATTCAAATCTGGGCAAGTAAAAATGTGACTTTTTAAATTCATATGTACTTTCTAAGTTTATCTTGGACATCAAAGGCAACGGTGAAGGAAAACATCCTGAGGAATGCTGGACTTATATAGTTAATGTAAGTCTGAAATAGCCAAGTCAGAGGCCTGTGTTCCCAGAGGCGGCTTAATTAACTCTGACACCAGAGGTGTCCACATCCTCACACGAAAAGAAGAAAATGACCCAAGCGAATCCGTGAATTGAAAAGTGGTTTTCACAGACCCGTAATATTTTTGAATGGCAAAAATATATCCAACGGTACCCCATACAATGGGACAGACGTGATAAAAAGCATCCCCACTTTACGTATACAGGAGGCCCCTAAAAATTTTCATGGTTTTATTTTACCTCTTTGTCGGCGTGATTAATATGTATGTCAAATTATAGCTTTCTAGTACTAAGATAAACTATAAGGATTTCTTGTTGACTACGGAACCCTAAAAATTAAGTTTTATTATTTGCGAATCTCTACTTTAGCTTGAAGACCTTAAAGACATTAAAGTTGACCTGTTTTAACGCAAAATACTTAATTCAGAAACCTTTTTAGCTTTGAAGAAAAAGTGGCGCATGGATCTCTCTGGCAACATATCTACCTGTTAAGGTAAAAAAATCTGTAGAGTTCCTAGTGCTATAAGCCTACATCAATAAGATTATATAATTTTTTTTTTCTTTTTTTTTTTTTTTTATCTGTAGGCTTGCGCTTGACCACTATCTCACCTGATCGTAAGCGATGATGAGGTCGACGATGAAGCACGCTTGCCTAGAAGAAACCCATTCACTCTTGACTTAAATTAATAATTTATCTTTTACCGGATACGAAGCCAAGTGGGCCGCTGTAAGTAAAACCTGCAGGCTTATTACGTATGAAACAGCATACAAGTCGGTATTATCTACTATGGTAAGTCCTACACAATCGTTTGCTGTTTGTCAAATGTACGCTATCGTTTTATGTTTTGCTACTATTATATACTTATACTTAATAAAGATTGGTTAGATGGGCGTACCAATCAGCCAAAATGCGACTGTGGAATCACAACACAAATGATGTTAAAACTCTCACTCCGCTCATTGTGCAAAAAAACACCTGCACCAGGCTGTCAACGTGGCTGAGTTCTAGTCGGCGCTCAATATAAATTAAGAACATGGAATTATCAACACGAGGAAGAAGATTTTGCCAAAAACCAAAGTGTCCACACCGTACTAATGCACGAAAAGCCCTAATCTTACGAGAGAGACTGCTATATAATAATAATCGTTTATTCAGAAAAACACATTTACAGATTCAGAAATTAAGAGTAGATTTAACAGTAAAAAAAGAAAAAGAAAATCTTTGGTACCTGTACTAATGAAAATCATTGTATCACAGGCACCACATAGCACTTTACTAACACAATGAATATAATTCTTCGTGCAACCATGCAGCAGCTGCCAGCCAGACAGGCAGTCAGGTAGTCCCAGAAGAGGTCGGCAGAGGTACAGAGTAACACCCAGTGCTTAAATCTCATATGCTATCGCATGTGCAGATTAAGTGCTGCTTTTGAGAAATGTATAATAGAGAACCGCGATATTACTTCGACTAACCTACTCTTGGTCGGTTCAGATTGAACGTAACATCACCCCTGTATTCCCCCAAGGGTTCGGCAGTGTACCTATAGGACAACTACTTTTCGCCAGACATGTTTAAGCCCCATGTAATACGCATTTTTTTTGCAATTGGCATCAACCGAGCACAAAGTTCAGAACGTGTGTCACATCCAGATGGAAAAAGCCAATAACAATTTGCCCGACCCGGGTGTTGAACCCAGGACCTCATGCTCAGCAGTAGCGTTTGTTTACAAATGAAGCAGTTAAGATTAGATTTAGACTGTTATGTGTTTATTCAAGGGGAAGTCACTTTTCAACTGTCAAAAGCACCTTCAAACCTATTTCAATACAGATAACAATATTAATTATAATAATAGACGTAGGAACAAACATATCTAATAGACATGAAATGTTGTAATCACATCGTTGCATACCAAAGATTAGGTTGGAGTTTACTATTCGATTTTTTTGTATCCACTATCTGAGCTTATAATGTTTTGAAATCGTCAACCCCCGTTGGAAGGCTTCCCTCGAGGGATGATCTAGTCAAGTCTGTGGGAGTCCGGTGGATGCGAAACGCAGAGGACCGATCAGTATGGCGACGCTTGGGAGAGGCCTATGTCCAGCAGTGGACGTCTTTCGGCTGAAATGATGATGAACTCCCGTTGAGCAATCGTGGTGATAAATATTCGTGCCTTCTTTGTGTGAGAAAAGGCCTTTGCAATACAGAGGTTATGTCAGTAACAGGCTCCTATATCAACTTACTACTTGAGAAAATTAAATTGTTTGTTTTTCATAACTGGCAACTTTTTTTTTCTAGAAATGTATTAATAGAATATTCTAATAATATAGTCCCGTATCACTATCCAAACTTCACAAATCTTTATTCAAAGTTGGCGATCGATGAGATAAGTCGCTTCCACGTGAATTCATAACAAAGGAGGAACTTTCCTCTCCACAATATTGGCATCATTCAATGGAGTTCTTACACACACAAACTTTTGCACCAACAACAATACCATGTTGCTTTTAAGGTGAAAATACTCCATTTCAGGGGATTGAAGAAAATGAAGTGAAAAGTAAGTGTTTTAGATGTTAAAAATAAAAACTGTTTAAAACCGAAACTGAGGGTAAAGTTGCATTTTAATCTCAGGCCCATATTACAAATTAACTTTACTTCGAATCATCTATTATCTATTAAATATCTATTAAACGAGCAATATTTATATATGCAACTATATACATATATAATCACGTTTTCGGTAACGGCTATAACGATTTCGATATAACTTGCAATATACAGGTTTTTGGGGATGAAAAATCGATCTTGCTAGGTGTCATATCTCAGCAAATTCATTTTCCCCGTAAATGCACGCAAAAAGAAATAGCCCACGCAATGTAGTTTGTAATTTCGTCGCCACTGCTGCCGTATGAATAGCCTCCACTACGCCGTTTTTTATGTTATCGTTTTGTTTAGTTTATTAAATTTTTATTTTTTATTATTTTTTTGTTTTTTTAATTGTCATCTCATTTTGGAAAAATCAAGTTTTCTCTATTTTCACCCGATACTCCTCTCTATACTCCAGATTTTGACAAACTATTGTCATTGATTGCCGCCGAAATTAAACAAAAACGTCCTAGACATTGCTACGCTTGCTACGAAACGCTACGCCGTAGCAATCGCTACGAGCTACGAAGGTTTAAAGTTCCGAGCGCTATTGCACAGAATATTACCGAGTTCTATTAAACTAACTTAACAAGCTTAAGATAATTAAGTGAAGGATCATGATTAACTCCACAGCCTCTTATCCCTCTCAACAACGTGAACCAAAATGAATAATTATAATCTAAACAAAAAATCCTCCCCTTTTCTTATCACCCCACGAACATTTACGCTAATTTGAACTTTAGTGGATAAAGATACGGTATATATTTGTTTGTGTGGATTAAGATAGGAGACTTCTATACATGTCAGTTGCAGGGCCCGGAACAAACAAGACAATAGGGCAATATTATATGAGGTCTTATTTACGTTTGATGAATACTGCGGGCTTATTATAATGACGAATATAAATTTTATTTTGTAAGATATATAAGCCTATGAAAATAATCTACTTACATTCGTCGTGGAGATTTCTAGAAT
Source organism: Anorthoa munda (assembly GCA_945859665.1). Lineage (NCBI taxonomy): Eukaryota > Metazoa > Arthropoda > Insecta > Lepidoptera > Noctuidae > Anorthoa > Anorthoa munda. The sequence goes on along the minus strand of OX243907.1, from coordinate 1,296,262 downwards.
TTCATACTCATGACATGACATGACATATCTAACTTATAATTAAATATCTAAAAGTCAATTAAAAATTGATTATTTTATTAAACTTATTACGCATCACACATGTTTCTTACAACTAAAATGCTTTTATGAGCGATGTAAATCACTTAAACTACATGCTTGTAAGCATAATAAAAGCAGTTTACATAAACCGCTAACTGCTTATTTCTCCACGCTGTTTGCTTCAAGGTAAGACTAAGAACTTTATAAACACGTCTAGGAACAAACATAAACCGTAATGTTCTGTATAAAAAAACACGGCAAAGTTTGTGTGTGTACGTATGGGTATATTCGCAGGAGTTAGGCCTCGATCTGAGTGAGGAGCTTCACGGGTGCTGAAACGGGGGCGAAGCATCAAACATATTACATCGCTGTTGGCATCTGTAGTGCAGTATTTTTGTTGAGCACCAATCGTTACAGGACTGATAATACGGTGAAGGAAAACATCGTGAGGAAACCGACATGTCCTAGAACCTAAAATTCGAAGTCATGTGACATCCACCAACCCGCACTGCGCCCGCGTGGTGGATTAAGGCCCATTCTTTCTCTCGTAGAGAGGAAGCTTGTCTCCAAGCAGTGCAAATATAAAGGGCTGATGATGATGACGAAACAATACCTAAATGTAATAAAGCAGTTATTAATCGTAAAAACATCCCAGCAGCCACTGGCAGTAATTAAAGTTACGGTAGCAATTCGCTGCTAAGTAACTAGCTGAAGAGTAGTAGTGTTACGCAACTGTCATGGTTTGTCTAGCAATAGAAAGAGAATTTCTGTACTTTCAAAAACGTTCACTATCAAGTAGCTTCATCATCTACAATCAATGTCAAAAACTTGTTAAAACCTAGGGAAATCAGAGGCCTGTTTGACAGTTCGTGACTTAAATGAAAAACTGCACGTGGCATCATTCAGCTAATTATACTAGCAATTGATCGAAATAAGCGATCGTCTATTATTTTACTCTATGGAGATATTTCTAGCATCTACTGCCGGCTACACTATGAAGACCTAAGCTAGTAGTACGCTCTGGCAATCAAATAGCAATCGTGCCCGTTCCCGCTACCGCTTGCACTCTAGTCACCGCCTGAACTTTCCGCTAAGCTGAACACGAAAAAATTGTAACTCGTACTACACGTATTTATTTCATAGTTGCTTTAACATTTTAGCTTGTTTAAATTTCATGGGGGACGGGAATTGTGCTCAAATGTAGAGTGCATTAATATAATACTGTTTTTTTAAACCAACAACATTAATTAATTCGTCCTCAACTATGGTGCATTCGTACGGATTTTTTGAAACTACTCAATCAATTTGCCTAGCCATTTCTCAAAGATGTTGGGGTCGGCTTACCATCTAGCTAGAAGCAACTGAGTATCAGCATTATACATGGATCGAGTGCCTGTATGACCATCACAGCCCTGTAACTGCATGACTGCTATCAGATTATCTGGATTCTGATGACCCGTGAAAGTTGATATGATAGCCGGGAATCCATGAGTGACGAATGGTCACCCATTCAAGAATCAACCTCGGCAAGCGTTACTTAATCGTGAAGATAGACTCGTACGGCTGTTATTATTTAGTACTACCCAACTATATAATAGTCCACAAGTTTCCAATGAAACGCAAACTTTATCTGGTTAAAGATATTTATTTTCATAAAGAAATTTACATTTCACGTATATGAAAACAATGATTATAAACTAGGGTACATTTATCATAAATCTTCGACATTTGGACTTAATAATATTTCATAGTGGATATTCCCAAGATTTTGTTATTAAAATCATGCATAACTACCTCGCTTGGAAAAAACAGTTCGATCCCGCGGTCATAAAGCAAAAACATCGCCTTCGACATTCGGCTTTAATAATATTTTACAGTGGGTATTCCTAAAATGTTGTTATTAAAACTATTTTAACTTTGTGTGTAAAACTTAGTAAATAATACTTTACCAGTATTCATGGGCGAAAACCAAAATTATCTCAAGGCGTCACGTCGGTTAGTAGAGCTGAGAGCTTGATTGCTCTAAGACGACAGAGATAGCTTGAAATGTATAATTGAAGTGAAATTGGTAGCTGACGCAACTGTGGAGACAATTATTTGGCTGCTATTATGTGGATACCGTTCAGGGTAGTAATATGTGTAGGTATGTACAAATAGAGACATCAAAATATTAGGGTATTGTTTAGTTACGATTCGTATAATGTAATTTTCTTTAAAACTATTTATTGAAGCATTAATCAATCCAAGATTTTTCCCAACTATGTTGCAGTTGACTTCCAGCTTAACCGGATGCAACTGAGAACCAGAACTTTTTCTTACAACCCAGTAAATGGGTAACAATACCCCTTGCTTTCTGAGGCACGGAGGAGTCTCGATATCTAATGGATGGTCACCCATCCACGACACACTTCGGCAAGCGTTACTTAACCTTGAAGATTAGTCCGTGTGATGTTGTTTTGTTTATTGTTAGAGTTCCGTACCAACATTGTAAAAAGGAACCCTTATGGTGCGACTCAGTCTGTCTGTCTATCTGAGCTGGATATTGCAAGAACTACTAATGCAATCAACTTGAAATTTGGAATAGTTTTCAATGACGTTTGCCCAACTATTTTGCAAATAAGAAAGATATTTTGTTTTTTGCAACACTTACTTTGCTACTAGGGTATATGGGGTATCTTATAAAAGAACGCTGTTTGCACATTCTCAAACTTTTTTTTTTTATCAGGCCGCATAATTTTCGACTTTCAACAACAAATTTGAAAAATATACCTTTCCCCACCCCCCCTTATCTCCTAAGTTTGCATAGAGAAAAATATGAAATTATTCTATGAGATAGAAGTTTATGTTAAAATAACCAAAAAAATTACATTAGTTCCACTTACGGCGAAGAGATGGCGCTGACCTAAAACTGCAATATTCTACACCGAAGTGTTAAACATTTCACGTTTCACAATAAAAATGTCCTCCTTCTTACCTACTCGCAGGTTGCTTTGGGTGAATTACAGTGGTAGTTGTTTCTGGGCACAGAACTATTTAGGTATCCATGTTACAATCAACTTGATTTTGCGATTTGGTACGGAATACTAAATGTGCGATGTCCGACACGCACTTAGCCGGTTTTTTATTATAATTTAATTAATATTTATTTAACGTAATGGCTTCCACATTTTTATTAACTATTTCATAATTATATTCCTGTACCTTTATCTACAGAACAAATTTATTTCATCATAGGAAAAACGAAATTGCTGCAAATATTACCGTTAATATGAAGTCAAACAAAATTAATTAAGTTTAAATCTAAAGTGCTCGGCGGTGGGTCAATATTTGAGGGCGCGATCGTTCGCGACTCAAATAAACATTGTGCCGTGCAGTGCATTATAAAATACCGTTTATTTCGTTATCAGTCAGGTCTGAGGGCCTGGTGGATATTAAAATAGGTTAGGGTGAAGTTTTTAACGCCCAAACACATTATTTGCTGCCGCAATTTCTTGAATCCATTTAACAGACAATCCCATCACTTCAATTGTTTAATTTTTGTTACTTTTTTTCCCGAAACCGGGCGTTAAAAACTTCAACCTAACCTATTTTAATATCCACCAGGCCCAATATTTGACAATTTTGGCATTCAATTCAATTTTGCGATGGTTTTAATTGCAGAACCTGGTCCTTCCCTGGGCTACCCGGGGTTTAGTGTATAGGTAAAGTTCTTCAGAAACTGGACGGACTGCCTAAAAATAATAATATCATTTACCAAATAAATTGAATTGTATAAAATTACCTGAGAAATATTGTTACAAATTATGTACAAAAATTATAAACAGAACACCCTCGATTTTAACAAATGGTTCGAAATGATAGTGAACCATTGTTTAACTCTGGCCTACCATTCGATAAATAGAAGCGGTAAACACTGTTTCAACAATATTTAGTGTCTACACCAATATATGTATTGGTATGCCACTGACTACATACTACTCCTATTTTGGAAACTGTAAAACTATTGAAATATTTCATCAAGTTCGCGTGGATGATCAATAAAAGTTGTTTTGTTGCGGCCGTGGGGAGTGGGGACTATGTTTTTTGTCCAAAATGGACAGTTTAATTTAGTCGCGCGTATATACAACGATAACCAAACCACATATTGAACGATGATCCAATTTTTTTTACAAAAATAGAAGTATTAAGTAGATAGTTTTCATGTACAAACTTTATGAACTGAAGGGTACTAAATGTTATATCACTTGTTAAGACACATTAAACTTGCCCAAACAAGATGGTGCTATCTAATATGGCTGAGGAGTTACTATGGCCACCTACCGTATGCAGCATAAGACCAGCACCATAGTACCATATTATTCCAATGCATCCAAAGCTACATAAGTACGACAAATTCCGCTTAATCGGATGCTAGGAAGCGCTTGAAATATGGGTAGTTGCCGGACATTAGTACAAAAACAAGGTGAAATAAATAAAAAATGAAAGTCTAAAAAAAAGTAAAATTAAAAATAGTAGCCTACCGGTATCGGGAACAGGGTCCAAGCTACCGGTGGTCAGGGCTCCTGAAAGAGGAACCTCCTGACTATACGCGCCGTGTCCAGGAGTACCACTTTCTGGATCAAGTCCTTGATCCAGCTGCCCAACGAGGGCCTCCTCAGATATTCGTCGAGGCTCTTGGCCGTCACATCTATCGGCACAATGACTGCTGTATTCACATCCCACATGTCGACAAACTCGCAAACCAGATCAAGGTACTTGCTTTATAATAATAAATGACAGTTTCCATAATAAAACTAAGCACATTTTTCAAATATTATATCAAACCTTATTGGCCTTCTACTATCTCTCAACAGAATAAAAAATCCAACATATAATTTGATCAACTGTAGCGTCTAATAAGAAAAGTTAATTAAAAATAGTCTTCTTCTACGTGCTCCGACGATTATGAACGGTGCTAGCAGAAACTGGGCTAAAATTAACGCTTTTATTTAAACTGTGGAGGAATCCAATTGGACTAATTTCTTGGAATTTCTTATTCAGGTGTGTCGGAACTATGAGGGTAGCTTGACCAATTCTTGTCTGACATTTTGCAAATACAAAGCTGTTTCATCAGCCATGTGATTTTTAAATCAATGACAATTTTTACATGTGTAAAAGTACTCATAACACCTTTTGCTATTAAATATTAAATTGAAATATGCTTTGAAACATTGAAACAAAATCATCAGATCAGTTCCCTAGTTTTCGAAGATTTCTGCTAACATAAATGTACCGAACAACTGTTGTTTTAAAATGTTTCAGAGTTAATCCTACAGTAAAGTAAAATTTGTTAATAAGCATCAGTAAGTGCCTTCCCAGAAACATTTCAAATAATTGAAAATACACCCTGTTTGGAATTCAAATCTAAAATATATTCAGATTTTCAGAGAACTGTCATCTCCACTTTGTAATTCATTCACAAGACAGACATACCGACTATCAGGTCATAACTTTAACTAGCTACAAGCTTAAGGTCAGTCAGCCACGTTGGTTTCATCCTCAGATATTGCGCATCGGTTGTGTCCTGGTTACCTCGTTAGGCAACACTTCAACACACACTTCAACACAGCTTCAACTTTGCTAACTGTGACAAAAGTGTCTGTAAGTGGTTTAATAAAGAGTTGAGTTGAGTTTGAGCTTGAGTTTTTGGATATTATAGTAAAAGGCCAAACAAGATTGTTAGTTTAACATACATATTAAACTAACAATATTGCCTACACGAAGGCCTAACAATGTAGCATAAGCATAAAGTATTATCAGCCTATAGGTAATATTATCACTACTAGGATACAAGCCTATCTGCCTCAGCTTTGTGGGAGGAAGTGAGCTGTAGTTTACCACACCTCAATGCGGCCTAAACATGTATAAAATTAATTATTTCCATGAACGCGGCAAGCCAAGCTATCAATTGCATTCACATTATTACTCAATTCAACCGAACTGACATTGGAAATACGCACCACTACCTTTCAACTTGCGCAGCATGTGCTGCTGCCTGTTTACGTGAGGACCTTATGACGGCGTCAGTGGAAGGAGTTGCCGTGGTCGAATAACGGGCCGTGACCGAATTTAGAAAAGGGATTCAACTAAACAGAGCCTATATTTGTCATCGACATGCTAAGAACAAGAATGTCATGCAATCGACTAAAAACTTACCTCTAAATCAATAAAGTAGTTATCGACATACAAACAAAATTAATTAGAAGATACCATTTAGAGCCTGTTGCATCATCGCACAAAGAAATAAACGTAACACGTGCCTAGGTCCTTGCCACGATATGAAGTTGTGGGCTCAAACCCGAACAAGTGCCAATGTGACTTTTTAAATTAATATGTACTTTCTAAGATTGTATTAGACATTGCTGACATCAGTGAAGGAAAATCACCGTGATAAAACCTGACTTCGTAAGTTTGAAGTCGCCTACCCGCCTTGAGCCAGCGTACTAATTAATGTTCGTGCCTTCTCTGTATGTAAAGAATGTTTAATGTCTGTATGAGAAAATTGGCCTTTGACCTGCTGTGCAGTGAGACAGTAATCATCAGCATCTTCATCATTGCAGCCGAAAGGCGTCCACTGCTGCCTATCATAAGTGTGACTACATCGATCAGTCCTGTGCGTCATGTATCCCGCAGTCTCCTCCACCACTAGATCCAACATAGGCATTAAGCCTTTAGCCTTCCAAAGCTGCCTCCACCTAGAGGAAGGCCTTCCAACGCTGCGTCTTCTGGTACGCAGTCACCATTCCAGAACTTTAGCACTCTTGGTCAATTAAAGGCTAGTATTATTATTTAACAAACTGATAGCATGACAAAATCAATAAAAATCAAAAAAATATATTAAAAAAAACAATAATTTTAATGTACGAAGCCGTGAACACGGTTCATGGTTCATGGTCAACGGTTTGTTTCTATGCAGCCAAATAAGAACAGCCGCAGTTACATTTAAATGAAATATATTTCCATTCGTCTATTTGATAAATATTAACGTGATGCACTAATTTGACCATTATAAACAGGAGTCTGTTTAAAAGTAGCTACAGAATGTTATACACAAGTATTGTCGTATATAATTATGTACTAAGGTTCACCAACAGCGTTCGTACACAGCGTTTCTTAGGTATAATTCATCATCTGCCTAGCCTTTTTCCCAATTATTGTTGGGGTCGGCTACCAGTCTTACCGGATTCAGCTGAGTATCAGTGTTTTACATGGAGCGACTGCTTATCTGACCTCCACAACCCAGTAACTGGGTAACACGATACCCTTTGGCAAGACTTGTGTCAGATCTCGGGCTTCTGACTACCCGTAACGACTGTCAAAGATCTTCAAATGACAGCTGGGACCAACGGCTTAACGTGCTTTCCGAGGCACGCAGGAAACTCGGTATGTTGAAATGGTCACCCATCCACGGACCGACCTCGTCAAGCGTTGCTTAACCTTGAAGATCGACCCGTGCGGCTGTTATTATTTAGCCACGAGCTCTTAGGTATAATTATGTATAAAAAATATTTGTCTTATACAGTCGCCAATTACAAATCAGATCAAATCAAATCAAATAATTTAGGCTGGCTAACCAGTACTCATAAATTAAATATAAATACATAAAAAATATTAAAACAGTGATTAAAATACGTCGTATGTTTACTTAAGTTAACTCAATTATGTAATTTACGTTATTTAAAAAGTTAAATAGATATCTACGGATTTTGATTATCGCTTGAGGCTTCAAATGACAAAAATATAGGTAATCTGAGAAATTGTTTGATTGGTTACGCTATTTTAGAAAATATTTGGAATATGCTTCTAAAGCAAAAGCAAAACTTTGAACCGTCATGTCAGTTACACGTTTAAAAAATCTAGCATTGCCTTGCAATCTACCAATTACAATGTAAATAATAACAGGCATTATATACCAAAATGGAAGACCAAATCAAAACTGCATCCAAATATTTAGGCAGCAATTACGTCTAAAAACAGTGCCCCGAGATAACAACGAAAAAAGTTGCCAAAAATTCATCGGGACTACTGCCAGTAACGTTACGCGCGGCCTTTTCAATAAAATAAAACTACCCGGTTTGTGAGGGTTGACCCGACATTTTCAATACAGGAGAACGTCCCTTGGGTCCCGTGGCAGGGGCCCGGCCCTATTTGGGCACAAAGCGGGGGAATTTGCGCGACACGCTCACGTGGGACCCCGGCCTAACACTTTGCAGGAGTACCGTGATTTTTCCACTGTTTAGGTAAAAACATGTTGTTAGTTATACGATTGTTTGGTACCTGTCTGCGCACTGATTGGATAGTTTGTCGTTGCATGTTTCTGTTGTAGTTTTGTGAGTATCTGATATTAGGCTTTATTCATTCGTATTTAAAATGGTGGGTTGTTTTTGATACCTGAACAATAACCCTCATATATGCTAGCATCTTTGTAAAGCGATTAGGAATTAATTAAAGATTGACGTTCAAAAGGAAGGTAGATTTGATAACAACATTACTAAAATACCAACTTATTTTATTAAATTCCACAACAAAATATCTTCAAGAAAACCGAGTTTCCATAGAAGCAGATATCAGTATTGAAGGCTTTTCATACACATTGTGCAGATCCGTTTCCATAGAAACAGAGTAATATACGTCAACTTATTCACTTCGCAGGTTCCTTTCCTCGAAAGATATAAATTCCACTTATCTTTGCACTTGAGTGAACAGAACTCGAGGCTACATTACTTAATGCAACAGTTTTACTCAAACTCACGTTTTAGCATTCGAGGTGGATAAGAAATGAAGTCGTTCTAAAGAGAAATCGGTAAAAATCTAAAGATTATGATCTAACGTACGTACCTATTATATAGAGTCAATGATATAACTTTCTGCTCAAATATTCTTTTGTTTTGAGTTGGCATGATCTTAGCAAAAGCAAGTCAAGATTAGCCAGTCACATCTCAAGCTGTTACCTCCGGCTCTTTCTTGCTTGTGCTGGCTATAAAGTCATTATACACATTTTTAACATGCTTTTATTAGCTTGGTATGTATGTATCTATATATCTATGAATCTATGTAACGGAATCTTTGAACGTGATTTTCACCCCCTTCATAACGTCAGATTAATTTGAAACTTTGCACACTTATCAAGGACCGATGAAAATGCAATAATTTAGTTTTTCCCATAATCCTTACTAGGATCTTCAGGATTAGCGATTTACTAAAAAGTCAAAAATAAATAATGGTTTAACAAGTAAAATTTCAAAATTTAAAATACTCCCGACTAATTTAAATTTCGTGCTACATAATTTATCTAGTACATGGTAGATACGCTTCCATCGGCAATCTATTGAACACGTAATTATGACCCGATATCTTGCGAAAACACCCCGATTCAAACAGTAAAACGCCCATAACTTTTGAACGGCTGATTTTATTCAAAAATAGCTAAGAACACTGTACGGTGAACTCGCACATTTTGTAATATTAAGTAGGTTAAGCTGCATCAGCGTTTCCATACGTGCCATCACTTAGTCCACTTGCTAAGTAAAATAAATTAGTGATTATACCACACTCAACACGTGCGGTTTATTTCATTATCCCCGGGTTTTCATAATCTCAAGTGAACAGAACTATCATCGTGCACTTGAACCAAGTGTATAGACCTTCGTCGTACAAACATTCTCGACGAAATCACCTTTCAAGCAAAAAAACTAAATCAAAACCGGTTCATCCGTTTAGGCGCTATGATGCCACAGACAGACACACAAATACACAGATACACAGCAACACACGTCGAACTTATAACACCCCAATTTTTCCGTCAGGGGTTAAACACTAAATAACACGCTTTTATAGAAAACCAAACTAAAAAGTGAGGTTCAATAAATTTAAATTAAGAATAGTGTGATTAACAAAAAAAAAATTAAAAAGCGTAGGTTCTTTTAAGATATTTCCAAAACAAGATAAAATTACAAATTTAAAAGCCCCCGATTTTGATTTTTATTTCATGCTTTCTAAATTACATATAATATACATAGTAGCAGACACGCTTCAATCGAATCTTGCGTAAAAATCCAGATTCACAGAGTAAATTACGAATAACTTTTGAACGGCTAAACCGATTTTATTCAAACATAGCAAAGTACACTCTCGAAAAAGTCGCCTTTCAAACAAAAATAAACTAAATCAAAATTGGTTCATCCGTTTAGGCACTATGATGCCACAGACAGACACACAGATACACAGCAACTCACGTCAAACTTATAACACCCCTCTTTTTCCGTCGGGGGTTAATGACTCTACTTTTACCAATATCTGTCAATAAAATATTAAAACAATTGACATCAAGCACTCCATGCTTTATTACAATAAAATATATTGTTTTAATCACACTATTCTTAATTTAAATTTATTGAAAATTATTTTCTACTTTTTAGTTTGGTTTTCTATTAAAGCGTGTTTTTTTAGTTTTTAACAATTATTTATTATTGCCTGTAGGCTCGCGCTTGACCACTATCTCACCTGATGGTAAGCGATGATGTGGTCGATGGAGAAGTACTTTTGATGAATACTAATTACACATTCTTCAACACACAGCTATCATAAATGTAGTTGGCCTTCTTACGTATTTACTGTTGATTAGTTCTGCCGAGCAAACAAAATAGAAAGAACTAATTGACCGAATTAATGTTGTTTATCTCCATACCAGCAAAAAGTTTCCAATTCCTACACGTATATCGAAAACCACACAGCAAAACAATAAATTGCGAAAACCACATAAAACCAGAACAAAACAGATCCAAAATAGCAAAGTATGAAACATGTATACCGGGGCGAAACCCCAATGGCGTTAAGTGTAGCAGCAAAAGTATACGTAACACAACTTAGCTAACTAGAAAACTTTGACTCTTGTAATCCCCAGACCTGTATTGAAACATTAAAATTTTCAGCGCGGCAAACATTTCTCAGTTGCTTAATTAACCAACAAAATTAGTTATTGTTATGAAAAAGTAACAAAAGGGGAGAAACTTTGCAACTCTCAAGACAGTGGAGTATAGAACAGATCGAGTGCGGCGCGGGAGATGAGAACATGGCGGATTTTGAACATGGTGGTGAATTAAAACTTCAATTAGCTGTGAATTTTAAATTTGATAATCTTGAGATTCTAGGCTTGAATAATCTATAGTTATCTGCCGTTAAATGAACAGGGGAAGCAGAAAAGAAAATGTGGCACACAGATTAATCTGTCAGCAATTTTAGAAGCGGCATTAATTGCACAGTGCACTCTGGAAGTACTAAAGTATCGATACTAGTTTTACTTCTAATACCTTTTTACAAGGTTTTATTTATTTTGCTTATTAGTGAGTATGTAAGTATAGGTCAAATCTTCATCTTCTTCGTCGTGTCAATAATTCCATTTACAGTATATAATTTAAGAAGATGTTGTTTTCGACCAGAACTCGGCCACATCGACAGCCCTAAAGCTGGCCTCGCACAGGTCAAATATTAAAACTGAATTTTAAAACAGTTATCCCCAACCGATTGAGCTGAATTTTTGCATACATATTATTTGGTATGGATAACTATTTACGGTTAGCTAAGTGACATCATTCTAACTCCGATATTTTGGACTCCCAAAGATGGCAAACTAGTAATTAGTATTAGTAGTAATTTTGTATGTCGTTTCTTTCTTCTTCTTTGTAATTTTGTATACACCCGCATAATATGGGTATCAAATAAAAGGGTTCACTAAGAGCTAAGCAAAACTTTGCTTGTTTTAAAAATGTGCGTGTGTCAACACTACACACAGGGAGCAGTGGTGGCCCAGTAGTAACGGCCGTGACTTACGTGTCGGTCGTGGGTTCGAACCCAGGCGGGGCTTTACTTTGTGTATATGATTTAATGACCACTGCTCTCAAACTGGTGAAGGAAAACATCGTGAGGAAACCGGCATATCCTAGAACCACACACTCGAAGACATGTCACGTCCTGGTCGATGACATATATGGATGTGGTGCGGATTGGTACCCGCACTGTGCCCGCGTGGTGGATTACGGCCCATTCTCTCTCACAGAGAGGCGGCCTGCTTCCCAGCAGTGGGAACATTAAAAGACTGATGATGATGACTACACACATAATTTATTTTATTTTTGTATCTTATGTCATTTAAGAATGCCTCAGAAGAGGATAAGAATAACGATATGATGAGAAATAAGTATAATTACACATTAATCCCAATTTTATATGTTTTCTCATTCTTCTATCAAGTTCGGCTTTGGTAAAACATCTGTTATTTTATTAGTTTACGACTAGTTTCTTTGTATCCGCACTACAGCCGGTTCCGGACCTTGTGATAAGCTTATTTCGTTTGAACCCCAACCCGTAGGGAAATCAGGGATTTTCTGTTTTGTGGATTTGATAAGGGTGTAGTTTTAATGCTCCTTAGTGTTAAAAGAAAAGGTTTTTGTTACATAAGGTATTATGTATTACCAACATTTTTGAAAGACTTCAAAGAAGTTAATTCAGACAGATGTTATTTCAGGCAGATCTATTAATGAGCACATGGTATTAATTAAAAAAGGAACCACAGGATATCGGCAGATGCGTAGGACTTTAATTCTGTAACTTTTTTTTATTTTTAATGTAGTTTTAAGCAAAATTCGTCTTTTTTTTTCAAGGAAGATTTTTACTTTAAACATAAAGTTTTAAGCAAATCGGGTTATCTAGGCAAACCTACTCTAAAATTCACCTCGTTTTCACACTAACTCCTAGTTAAAGTTTAAACAAGTCTTAAACGATCACCGAGCCAACTTTTCAACTAACCCCACTAGCCCAGGGCGTAAATTATTAATTGCTTCTTAAAAATTACTCGCTATATCTCCTCCCTTACGCCGCTTTGTAAGGAAATTACACTGGAACTGAGAGAACTTCTTTTAATTTATTCAACTCACACAATATCCGACTTTAATATCTTTGTATTATGGTCGAGAGTCGCGTCAAAGTGAAGTTGATTCTGATTTATAACCGGTTCAACTATCTCAGCATTTGTCTTTAGCCAATTTGAATAAAACACTGTGTTCAAGCTAGGTGGGGTTTAAATATGATTGTATATTAATGAGATGTGGAATCCGGGATCATTAATGTATCTGAATAGATTAGCAAATGAATTAGATTCTGTAGTAGGCAGCGGTTTGGAGGATTCAGTGTCATTTGGAGAAATGCCGATGTTGTTGTCTGAGATGGAGTGAAATGTTTGACAAACTGAGTTTTGGTTTCTTAGTTATTCTTTGTAAATACAAACTGAGTTTAGGTTTCTTTGTTATTCTTTGTAAATTAGTGAATCTATGATCTTTGACAACCACGGTGATGTTTTGAAAATAACTTTAGATGATTTTCCGCATATGTGGCACTTATTACTTAGAACTGTTTATCTACTAATCATGGGGTTGACGGGTGCGAAACATGGAAGGTCACAAAGGACATCACACACCAAATCCAAGTCGTTGTCAACCGCTGTTTTCGTCGCATTCTCGGAATTTATTGGCCCGAGACCATCTCCAACGTAGAACTGTTGGAGAAATGCCATGAAAGCCAGATCAATCACCAGATCAAGCGTCGCAAGTGGAGATGGATTGGCCACACACTCCGAAGGGGCCCCGACTACATTCCCAGAAAGCGTGGCCTTCCCCGTCAACACTGGCGTCGCATCGTGTTGGCAAAAGCAGCGAACATAGGAATGACGTGAAGCAAGGTGTAGCGTGAAACAACACTGATTGCGATGGAGGACATCTGTGGACGCCCTTTGCCCAATCTAGGGGATATAGGACATTAAGTCAAGTAAGTCATGGGTTTGATTTGAAATGAAAGCCCATAAAAATGTATTCGAAACAAGATATTTTTGTTAACAAAGCCTTCTCCGTTTCAATATTTAGATTTCCTCTTTTATGACGGACTTATTTGGAAGTTTTAAAATAACAATTATATCTCCCACACGTTTTAAAGGTCAAGTATGAAAAGTATAATGACTTGTTCCCAAATTTTTATCAAGTTCGTTGTTCCTAATCTGATACTTCAATAATACTCCAACGCTGATAGGACGGGTCCATGCCCACTCAACCCGATTATACTCAACCCGAAGAATAATACCAGATGTTTTACTACCAATTCAGTGCCATTTGTACAGTCAGGCAAAGTGATATTTAATTCTAAATTATTTATTAATTTACTATACATACATACAGCGTTTCGCGGATCGGTTCCCGCACTGAACAAATAATTGTATGACCTACAGATAGATTCTTGTTTTTTCTTTTTAAAAAACTTTGCCCCACACTAGGAATTTCTTCCTGTATCGTGGGTACGTTTACAGACATATAAACTCACATACACAACCCGCGACACGCAGCGCAGCAGTCAATTGCTCAACCACTGCGCCAACCGTGCACCCATGTAATAATAATCTGTGATTTTTAATACAATACATATTCGCGAGCTGGCGGACCAAAACCAGATGTATCCTCCGACTGCACAGCATGATTTTCTTCTTGTTTACGTCTTTTTAGTTCGCTTTTTATGCAGTCGGGTATTTTGATTTTTTTAATTAACTTTTTTATTTATAACTTTTTAGTTAACATTTTTTTCGAATTAGGTACATTTAAATATATAAGTGTTATATATTTTTGAAATCACCTCTTGAAACCCTTTATTTTGATACCCCACACGATGGGTTTGGGTGAAAAAATAAAATTGCCCCCCCACAATATGGCGCCCAAAAGCCGCCATTTTTCTATTTTCCAATTTTAATGTAGCCTATGACACTCGCAAAGTTAAGACGAATCGAATGACGTATAAATCATCAAAATCGGTCAACGCGTTTGGTCTCTGGAAAGCCACATAGGAACAAACATACATACATACATACATACATACATACATACATACATACATACATACATAGACTGATAAACACATTACCCTCCTTCGGCAGTCGGGTAAAAAGGATAAGTCCTTACTTATTTAATTATTGATTTATTTATCCAAACATTATTTCAATTTTACATTCTCTGTGGTGTAAGCGTTAAAACACTGTTCTGCCTGACTATACATCGACGTTTTTATGTCTATCAAAATAGAAATCTGCAGGTATTATTCTTCGGGTTGAGTCTGATCGGGTTGAGTGGGCACGGACCCGATAGGACGACATGGCTACGTAACAAGTGGAGCGCTTTTAATAGTAGTTTATGCAATGGTCATATAATAGATGCCACATAGATAGACACATAGATAGATAACACTACTTTATCTTCAATCATACAGTTGAAATAAAACAAAAGTGTAAACGGAAAAATATGTGGTATGGCGGGCAATTTAGATTCTCACTGCGCATGACTGCGCAGCGCGCGCATTCATAGACAATGACACTTCTTGTCTACATTAAGACGATGACTAACGCCAACGACCTTGAGGGAACAAAACGCGCTCTCGTTTCACCCCCGCGCGACACAAAATTTAGTAGTTTTTTGTACTTTCCTTATTATTCTACGACTTTAAAAAAAAAAGCCTCAGATCAAAATGTAGATAATTAAATTGTCTTTGAGATGGTGTTAATTTAATTTAAATACGCCCAGCGGTTTTGGTGCGATTCTCATGTTTTTGTCCATTTTAGACATAACTTTACAAATTAATCACACTATGTTATACGAATAAAACTCAAAATTTGCTCATATAAAATTATTAAGAAAATGGTCTAATGTAATATTTTTTTTTTCCAAAAAATTACGACTAGACGTGATTCTCATTTTAAAATCAGCCACTCAATGGAATCGGCGCCTTAAGTCAATGAGCCCATACGCGCCAGTAAATTAAAAAGTTAAAGTGTGCTATAAAAATTAAAATAGTATATTATGCAACTAGTGAATAAAGGACGGTTTTAAAGCGTGGGCCATAGATGAATCACGAGTAAATGAAGGATTTTAACGACTGAATCACGCCCGTAGGGAGTGATCCATGATGATTGAATCACGAGCATAGCGAGTGATTCAAGTGTTAGAATCCTGAGTGACGCGAGTGATTCATGGCCATCGATATAAATCCGTTTTATTCAAGAGTTGCATACTATATTATTTTTATACCCTGACTACAAGAAAGAGAAGATTTAAGCACAAGGAATATTAATTAATAAATGGTTTATTACCGTCAAAAAATACAAAAAATGTGAACCCCTGCTCAGGGGGAGCTAGGTAACAGCACCTGTGTTTCAGGGGCCAGTGACTACCTCCGTTGCGATACATAATTATAATTAAGTAAACACTAATGCAATTAATATTAGAATTACACATCCAAATAAGTATTTAATAAATATCACAGACTAAAATTAAAATAATTATTAACAGCCTAAATATAAACAAACTCAAAATTAAAATCGAAGAAGGAGTATGAAAGTCTAGTATTATTTGCACAATAAATTTGTATCGAGAATTTTTTGCGCAAGGAGGTTATATAGCATTGAGACGGAGCGGAGGTCATATACATTGGTGTGTTCTAAATTCAAATACCAAAACAGTGATTAAAAGCGCTTTTTATTCACTGTTTTCAAATAAGCTTTTTAGAGGGGGAGTGATATAATAGTACATTTTGGTACAAGTGTGTAATGTTGGTGATTACCGCTGAGGCGCCATTGAGACCCGAGCCGTTCGTTGAGGGTCTTAAGAGAGCTGAGGACGGTAATCATCAATACACATGTGTATCGTACGACGTTTTTTAACACACTTGTGAAGAAAATAATACTGAAATATCATTTTATTTTTAGTTTTTAGGTAGTAAACTTTCCATAACGTTAAGGGCTTCACATCTTATATCGGGCTGTGTACAACATAAATAATTTTCTTTATAATTAGTACTTGTAGACATTTTAATTAATAAATAACAGTAATTTCAACAGTGAAAACATGTAGTGAAATTTTTTCACAATGGTGGGAAAAATTTATCAGTTTACCTATGCGCGCGCATCTAACAATGGTGATCGGCCATAGACTGAAAGAATGAGGTTTTTTTTTTTCCCGCATAGCGTTTTAGCCACGTGCAAAATGGGGAATTTCAAGTTTTCTTTATTACAGAGAAAACAAAAGTTATATTTGAGTGAAAGTTTTATTTATTAAACGCGTACAAGTTGAAATTATCTATTTAAATACGAAGTTGCATGAAATAAGCAAGCAATAGGTACATTAAATTATTTGTACTATTGAGCAAGACCTTTTTAGTATCGAAACTCTTTTAAGAACAAAGCAACTCAACCAATTAAATTTAAAGAAATATTCTATAACTTACTTGTGAATAATAGCAATGAAAAAGTCAAATACGAGGTTATTGATGGTGATTTTTGATTAAAGGTGTCATTATGTGCCTAATTGCGGTGAAATTAGAGCTAATTTATGAGCAAGTGTGTTGAAAAGTTATTTTATGATGCAGTTGTTTGAAAATCGAAGGAAAATGTTGCACTGTAATGGTTATTTTTAAATTTTAGCTATCCACGAATATAAAGTACGTGTTAGTACAATATTTTTCGAATTCATATTTGGAACATTACGTTGTGAGTGTAGATAAAATAGATTATTTTACTTAACCTATCAACTTCTTACTAATACTATAAATGTGAAAGTTTGGATAGTTGATCTGTGTGTGGAAATCTGGGTGTGTGGAATCACGCTAGAACGGCTGAACGGATCTGGATGAAATTTGGCACAGAGATAGATTATAGTTTGGAATAGACTACTTTTTATCCCGGTATACCCCTGGGATAATAAAAAACTTACCACGTGGAGTCGCTGGCAGAAGCTAGTAATATCATAAAAGTCTGTATATTCAGATATTTGTTAATCAATCATGCTTCAACGGCTCGCGGCTGAATGAATTTGTGTATAATTTGGAACACAACCACCCTCATACCACCAAATAATCTTTTTATCCCGGTAGTACGTCCTCATGGGATAATTTTCGACTCGGGAATGGATTCCCGGGATACAAAGTATTCTATGTCCTTTTTTAAGGCCAAATCGACCTTTATACTAAAATTTACGAAAACGTAACAAACAGAAATAAAGACTTAGCGACTTTCTGATGCAGCAATTTATTAAGCGATATCGCAAGTACATTCACATCGACGTAATGCGAGAAAACGATGAAAATACGTGCACGGTATCAGCGATAGACGACCATCGATAGATGTAACTTAAGATGCATCTCACCTTCAGGATCATCATCTGACAAAAAATTAGATAAACATTTATCCAAGAAGAACAGAACAATAAAAATATTGTCTATCAAATGAAATTAAGTTTCCAATAAAAGCCCTCATAGAACATTCATAAAATCTCCAACCACGTGCCTCTTATTACTCCAAAGTTTTCTCTCTTAATTTTTACTCCACCGCTACATACTTACACGTCCACTAATTCAAATCTTCATACGCGGTACATACATAAGCCCTTGTTAGCAACGCCTTGGGTCGACTTATTAGCAACGAGCTGCCTTGATTAAACTCCGAGCACCCTTGAATTTTACCTGACGTTACAGTCTACACACGTAGTATATGTGTAATTGTGGGATGTTTTTGTATAATTTATCGCAGGTACAAACCTGTAACTTGAGTTTTAGTTTAATAAATAAATAAGGAAAGTGGGTTTATCCAATCTTTGTGTAGCGATAAATGTAATAATTTTGTTTTCTTGGTAGAATTGTTTGTGTTACACCTACATAAGGTTATCTCGTTATCTTGACACTGGACAAATAAAATAATAGTAGTTTATGCAATGGTCATATAATAGGGGTTATTAAAACACGAGCGTAGGTTTATCAAATGAGGCGAAGCCGAATGTGATAATAATATTACGCGAGTGTTTTAATACCTAATTATATGCCATTGCATACACTACTTTATCTTCACTCATACAGTTGCAATAAAACAAAAGTGGAAACGGAAAAATATTTGGTATGGCGGGTAATTTAGATTCTAATTGCGCATGGTTGCGCAGCGCTCGCCTCCTTAGACAATGACAGTACTTCAATAAGGCTATAAGCGCCAATACAGGGCCAAATACCTCGGTGAACCAGGTACCGTACAGGAGGTACGCAAAATACGCGCTTAGTCGTAGAGTTGCGGAAACCAGCCCGTTTTAACCTAACCTAACCTAAGCGCCAATAAATTAAAAAGTAAAAGTGTGCTATAAAAATTAACTAGTTATTTTATGATGCAGTTGTTTGAAAATCGAAGGAAAATGTTGAACTGTAATGGCTTTTTTTTTAATTTTACCTATCCACGAATATAAAGTACGTGTTTATACAATATTTTTTTAATTCATATTTGGAACATTACGTTGTAAGTGTAGATAAAATTGTTTATATTGTTCTTAATAAAAATATGACATAGATATATCAAACCGCCTCGGGTTTGATAAATCTACGTGAATACACATGATGAAATGAAAAAAGAGTTCGTGTCACTAACACGTCAGTGTTAGCTGCCAGCTTCGTCTAGTTCCATTTTTAAACTAGTGTTCCAATTTTGCAAAATGATGCGCCGTTCATTTGTTTCACAGAACCCTCTCCTGAATAAACAACAAGCTTATTCCAAAAAAATACAATGATCATTTCAATTCACCTTTCAACAACAGAAATTCCAAGATACCTTAAAAAAGTTATATTAAACGCCGAACAGCCTCCAGGGGTGGTTGTAAGCGCGCCATTATTTCGCTTTTCGACAATTACGCGCGGCTGCAAATAAAGACGTTTGGAGAGCAATATTCAAGGGGAAAAGCGAAAGGAAGAATAAATTATCATCACCTCGTTCCTTACGACAGATGTAGATTTGAAGCTTGCATGGGTACTTGGAGGGTGCAATGTAAGCAATATCTTGTGTGAAAAATGGGAACGATATTTTTGGGGGTTTCGTAATGCTTAACGTATTTTGGTGGCTGGAAAGACATTGTAACTTTTGCACATTACAATCGAATGATAAATTGTTGACGTCTTAGTTTGATTGTCAAAAAGCTCAATTGTTGATGTCTAAAAAGTATTAAAAATCGGCACCTTTAGCAATTTTACTGATGGCTCGGTGCGATTCGAGATTATATCACAACTACGAGTATAAGCGATGTTTATTAAAAGAAATCGTAACGCGAAACAATTTGACCGATTTACACTTGAAATTTTCTTGGAAAATACTTTTATGATATCGCCTATTGACGCAATTGAAACTGCGTCGTGCCATCGGAATGATGCCTTTTTTTTTTTTTTTTTTTTTTTTTTTTGTTATGGCAGGCGTGGAAAATCCTCTTAGGACGCCCCAGACTGCCTCGCCCAAAACGAGCCAGCCTGGGCAGTGTCGGACTCACATAAGTTGCCTACCGCCTAAAAAACCACGCCTGCCTCTAAAATATATAGCTGATTTCTTATTCAGCTCTTCTGACTATAATTTATTTATAATATGTGTAGGTCCCTTTGCAGGAAAGGCTCGTCTCGACGAGCCAAAAACAAATGAGCTCTTCGAGCCGAGTCCCCCGTGCAAGTTGACCCGTAAATCTGGGATTTGAATCGGAATGATGCCTTAGTTTCGTCCTTGCCTGTTCGCGCCTCCACCGAACTTCAGACGTCCCTGTGCTACCCAAATAAAAAACTGAGTTGAGAGTAATTTTTTTCTACAAGCTTTACACATAGCGGTAATAAAACCGCTCCACGGAGCTCGCGCCCGTCTATATTTCATTTTCCCCGTCTCTCCCTCTATGTCGGGCCCACAGTGGGTACTGTCACTGACACTGGGAATGAAACTTTAAATGCTGCTCGGAAATAATGTGGATTACGTGCACCGGTGTGTCCCATGTTTTTTGTTCTGACAATTTTTTATTAAAATATGTATCAGTCAGTGTCTCTTGTCATGAAAGAATAATACAGTTGAAAAGTAATTGTCTTGGCAATTTCAAAGATTAAGTTCGCGAATGTGTTTCTAAATCTTGGAAACTTGGTTGGTTTGCGATGTACTTACTGATAATATTATAATATTGGTGTTTCTCAGTTTAAGTTATAAATCGTGTACTACAATAAATAACATAGATAAGGACAATACAAAGAAAATAAAGACAAAAGAAATTAAACCGCCTGAAGCTATTAACAGTATTAAAACAATACAACATCGGCTACAGCTGTTGTAATTGTTGATAATACTGTGATCTACACGTGCTTTAATAATTAGCTCCTTTGTTTCATTTTTCTAGTGACCTAGCGAATAGCTACGGAATACCTAGCGAATCACATCCTACGAGTTTCGTTTTTGAATCTATGTTATCTATTAAAGAGATTCTCAGTAATTAATTCTAGTAAAATTTTACAAGCATTTCGCTGCTACACTTGATTCTGATGATTCTTGGAATATAAAGATATCCCATCAAAAACATAAATGTGAAAAGGGGAGCCAAGTTCAATACTAAGAATATGCGCGGTTGTTGACTACGCCGACAAAAGAATTAAGATCTAAATGGGTGCCAAGTTCTGTATCCTGAAATTTATTTACAACAACATAAAACATTCTAAAATAAATTAAAAATAAAACTTGCTTTTTCTGCTATAACAATAATATGTTATTTTAAAATATAACTTCTTAAATTTGGAAAGTCGAATTATTTACATAAAGCAGATAACTTAGGATACATTGTAGCTCAAGATTTGACTTGGTCAACTGAAGTTTACTTAATATGAAACTTGGTCTTGACTCGTTCTTGAATTAAGGGTGGTATTCCACTAGTTTAATATTCACGTGAAAATCTTAAAATCTACATAAAGACCGGCTTTCATCAATTTTGATTGCTGATTCTTACATTACAGGCACTTTACGTAAGTGTTCCTAATAGTATCAATTAATTAAAAATTATATAAAATGTAAAAAAAATACTAGATTTATGCCTTTGTATTCACCCAATTACCTATCTGGATGCCAAATTTGAACTTTCTAGGTCATCTGGAACTGGGTTAGAATTTTGATTCACAGGTCAACGTGATAAAAATAACGTTTTCTGGACGTTAATAATCTTTAAAAATCTAAATAAACGTTTGAGCTATATTTATGAAATTTTAGGATTATAGTTTATCTTAGGGATACATTAACCAAATTATATGTGTTTATGAGAAATAGATTTTGAGTTATTAACATGACAAAAGTGGCTCCAAATGGTTCTCGTGTAACACACAGCTGCTGCGTCGCCAGTTTTTTTTTTGCTTGAACTTGGCCTTGACACGCCGCCGCGTGTCTAGAGATTAAGACGAGTTAAACTCTCATAAGGTGTTAAAACCCGTGTGTGTTAACAACCCATTACAATATGATGATAAGTCTAGTATCAAAATTCTAAGTGATATAAATACCTACAGCAAAATCACATTAAGCTTAGATAAAAATCAGAAAACAAAAAACTTTATTAAACGGTACATTGCATGTTGCAGTTATTCTGTTTTTAATCTTAACCCGAACGAACTAAAACTGTATTATAAAGGAAAACTTCAGTATGACCAGAAATCCAATTTAGGAAGGCAAACATTTCAATCCCCTATTATACTTTTATTTCGCACCAATCGCGACATCGTTCATAATAAAACTCTCAAACTCATTTGCGGCCTCTTAATACCGTTCAATATAAGACGGAGGAAAAATGTTGATAGTCACGCTTCTTATTACCGGGCCAAAGGTTTAACATTTTCAATTTAATCGCATTATACTGTAACCCTTGGAAATATTGGTATCTCGGAGCAAAAAATGATCGGCGCATCGTGGATTTTCCGATTTAGAATTTTTCAATAGATACCCATGAAAGAATTTGGGATGATGAAAAATGATCGGCTAATGTGGTCGGCTTGATATTTAATTAAATTATGATTCATACATTATTCGATGGCATCCCATTAAGGTTTTTTCAAAGGCTCAAATGTTTTTGTCAATCTTAAGTAAGTATTCAATTTGTAGATTTACTGCTGGAGAATCATTAAAATATCATGTAAAGATAGTCATCACCATCATCATTATTTTAGCCGAAGGACGTCCACTGTTGGACATAGGCCTCCCCAAGTGTCGCCGCATTGACCGGTCCCGTGCGCATTCAGCGGATCCCCGCAACCTTCACCACATCATCGGTCCATTTAATGGGAGGTATCCAACGTAACGTCTGCTGTTTCGCGGACAATAATCCTACTTCATACTAATCTCACTAATCCTACATATTCTATCCTAATTCCTACAAATGTTATAAAGACATAATGTTTGTGAGTGTATGCGTGTGTTTGTATGTTTGTTACTCTTTCACGTAAAAACTTCAAAACGGATCAAGATGAAATTTGGCACAGAGATAGATTATAATCTGGAATAGCACATAGGAAACTTTTTATTCCAGGAATATGGTCCTTTGCGGTAATCTTTGACATTTACGCAGGCGAAGCCGCTGGCAGAAGCTAGTCAAATAACATTGCAGTACCTTACTTAAGAAAATTAATCTTTCTGTATAAATTCAGGGACGAATGCCACTCCTCGTTAGTCTTTGCAGTCGCTTTCAAAGTTGCTTTAAGACCGTATCAATTGCAAGAACTTTACTGTTTTTAGTTACCTCAACCTTTTAGCTTGTATTAAGATCGTGGTATCTTCTTTAGCAGTTTCGTGTTAGTTATTAAATAGTTTATTTATTTATTTAATACTTTATGCACACAAACGTACAAAGACGGACTTAATGCCTTGGACATTTTCTACCAGTCGACCTTTGGGTGATGCAGAGACAAATAGTGGTAGGTGCAATATTTTGAGTTAAGCAAATCGCATTTATTTAAATACATATACCTAAACTAAAAATACAATATATACTCAAAGAATAAACTAAATACACAAATATACATAAGCAATTAGTAGTTATTGATAATTATAGAAAATCGTTAGCGCTGTGACGATACTACTGCCATCTTCTTACGAATATGCTCGCGAACCTTAACTTTGAAGGTTAATCGGTTGGTTGCCATCCTGATTTTCTGGGGGAGCGTATTCCACAGAGAAATAGAGTGAACAAAGAAAGATTACTGAATGAAGTCAGTTCGGTGAGTGGGACATTGAAGGAGGCGGTTCTGTGATGACCGTAGATTTTTATTGTGGTTGTCGCAAATTTAATTTATTTCTTTATTTTCTCATATTCACAAACACAGTACAAAGTCATTGTAACACTTAATAGAGACTGGTGTCTGCTGTAGGTAAAAATATCAATCTGCTGTAGGCAAATGTATTGAAAGTTAGGGGCCAGATAACTAGGGAATTTAGAAGAGGCGAGAAATGAAAACAAGGTAGTTAGTGCCCTTTGCTCTCTGCGTTGGCGTATGGGCAACCACTTTAGAAGCGATGGATGCGCAGAGACATGATCATATTTACGCAAATTGAAAACGAATCGAATGCAGTAATTTAGGAGACGGTCAAATTTGTTGAGGGGATCTGCATTCAGGTCATAGTAGCACACGTCACCATAATCGATGATAGGAAAAATAAGGTTCTGAACAAGCATTGCCTTCGTGTTCACTGGTAATAGATTTTTCAAGCGATATAAAGCCCGCAGCATTCCAGTGACCCTCTGACTCACACTTGCGACTTGAGTACGCCAGTTAAAGGTATTATCAATGTGCAAGCCTAGGTCCTTTACATAATTGCTGAATGGAACAATCGTACTGCGAACAAAATAGGTGGCAAAGTTGCACTATTCAATTTAGCGATGCTTCGGGAACTCCCAATGATGATCGCCTGACACTTATTGGGGTTTACTGCAACACCAAATCTATCTGACCAGGTTTTAATAGCCGTCAAGTCTCTGTTTAGTTTGGTAATAACGTCAGGTATTTTGTCGACACTCCCTTGCCATTACAACTGCAGGTCATCTGCATACAGATGATACGCACACTGAAGTTCGGAAGTAATAAGGTTAATGAAAATAGAAAACAGAAGAGGAGAGAGAATGCCGCCTTGAGGAACGCCAGTCTCCAAATCACACCAGCGAGAGGAAGAATCTCCAACGCAAACCGACTGCTGACGTTCCTGAAGGTAGGAGGTGAACCTGGAATGGTTCACCTCCAGGTGCCTCGGGAGAAACCATCAAATAGGACAGAATGTCGTGACTAACGGTATTAAAGGCGTTCGAGAAATCGACCAACACTAGTACAGTGACTTTGGTGTCATCCAATCCTGCCCATGTCAATCATCCAGTCAAGTGACTGCCCTCCTTAAAGTTAAGGAGGGCAGACACTGTGCTATGCCCGGGCCTGAACCCAGATTGTAGAGGGCTAATAAGTGAATTGCACTGCACATAGTTTGAAAATTGTTTGTGTACACAGGCCTCAGACAAGCACTTTCGATTGGAAGGGAAGAATAGAAATTGGTCGAAAGTGGGTTGGAAGAGTGGGATTGGAAACTTTGGAAACTTTGGGTAGTGGACGAACATAGGCTTTACGCCACAGTGAGGGGAATACTCCGGAAAACAAGGAAAAATTTACAATATGGGTGATAGAAGGTAGAAGGTGATCCAGAATAGTTATTATCCTTCCATGAGTGATATTATCACATCCCTTTGGCTTTGGATTTGATGGCGAGGATAATTTTTTTGATCTCTCCTGGTTCTACTGGAACGAAATGAAAAGGATGAATGCAAGGACGCGTTAGACCAGCGATTAGAGACAGAGTTTGTTGCTTGGCTAGACGATCCATGGTCGGCACAGTGGAGAAATGGCGATTGAGATCGTCTAAGTCAATGGAATTTGGAAGGTCTAAATGTCGCGGTTTGCCGATCCCAAGTGTTCCAAGGAACTTCCAAATATCGGCAGAAGAAGAAATATTTTCTAGAATGTGGCGACGTTTAGCGTTGCGTATCATCTAGTTACATTTATTCCTCGAAGTTTTAAATAGCGCCCAGTTCTCGCCAGTACGATCACTTTTATATTTTCGGAACGCGTGGTCTCTGTGTCGCATGGCCATCTGTATTCCTCTAGTCATCAAAGGCACAGGAGATCGTTTCCGTTTCACTTTTTTGACGGGAGCGTGAATGTTGTAAAGGTTGGTCACAAAAACATTGAAGATCGCCACCTTATCGTCAACTGAAGTGGCCTCCGTCATAATCTCCCAATCGATCAAAGATGCATCCTCCTTGAGTTTCTCAACGTCCATCCTGGCAAAACAACGCCTGTACAGAACCTTGGGTTTAGGTTTAGGAGGTTTGAGGATATAGGACAGAAAAATCATAATTATCGTGATCAGAGAAGCCAGGAGTGTCATGCTGACCATGGGAGGAGACAAGGAAAGGATTCGAGGTGAGGACAAGGTCGAGCCAGGTGTCATCGCCAGATTTATTATGATGGGTAGCCTGGAGCGGCAACACGTGCAGACTGGCTGACTTGATAAGATTGAGAAGTTTACAGGATCGAGGGGAGTTTTGGGAAAGGAGGTTTGTGTTGAAATCAGCCATGATGATGTGGTACGCATACTCTGAACCCAAAGATTCAAGAACTGATTTGAATTCAGTGAAGTTATCGACAGAGGGGGGACATTAGACAACACCGACAATGGTTTTGGCAGATAGGATAGAGGAAGATAAACTCAGCAGAGGCAGAATAGTTTGAAGAGGAAGTAGCGAGTATTTTATAAGGATAAGGAAATCACTGCGAAGATATATAGCCACACCACCCCCTCCCTTACCAACCCGATCATTCCGTATAAGAACGAAACCAGTGTGATGGTAAGTGGTGGATAGAAGATGCGGTTTGAGCCAAGTTTCGGACATCAGGATAGCGTGGACGTTTTTGTTATTAAACGCATCGTACAGCTCACTGTAGTGACTGGGTACGCTTTGTGCGTTAATGTGACAAACATTAACGCACAAAGCGTACACACATTTACCAACCGACTAGACTCATCATTGAAGTTATTTTGTAAAAAGTCACCAAGGGTGCCACCGAGGGAACAAAAGCTCGAGTCGCTTGAAGAGGCAGCAAATTCATGAGCAGAGAAATAACAATCTTTGTCTGACATAAATAGAAGATGTTATTATGTCTACAAGAATTATATATACATAAAATTATAGGTATGCAATTGCCAAAAACAGAACAACTGAAGTGCCACACTGCACCACCCGCCAGCTAACACCAACACCGAAAAGAGTTATTTAAAAAAAAACACGGAACTCAGCTCTTTCTCATACATAAACTCAACAATTATTAAATTATTAATTATTTCCCCAAAAACTGAAAACTAGTTCCCAAATAAACAAAATAGGAAAAACATTGTAAACAAAACATAAAACAGTTGCACACCCCTACGAATTAACAAAAAAAAAGTGCAAAATGCAAAAGAAAAAAGTTCTTGTGGTATATTATGATTATATATCACATAAATGTGCCACAAACGTTGCTACTTGTCTTTTAACACTTGCAGTTCAATAACTAATCTAAATTTAATAAGTATTTTTAATAATAACTACTAATTATAATTTAAATAAAATTTTCAAAAAAAACTAACGTCTATGCTTTTTCGACACCTCTAGTTAACTTAACCAACACCAATAGTTCTTTTGTTTTTATTTGGAACGAAGTTTCTTAACGCTGCTTGTGGTAGGAATTGCCTTGTAATTGTCACGACACAAAAAAGCGTTATGCAGGCCATCGAGCCATAAAGCGCCGTCCGTCCGCGATACTTACGTCATGTGTTAATTAAGTGTAACTTTTATCCATATCAACTTGCTTCAGATTTGAAGAAAAGACGCGAGGAACCTAGTCGATCTCACCCTTTTTTTATTTTGTAATCTTCTCTTCTCTTCTCCCATCAAAAGATTTGTGTGTAGTTTTGTGATTGAAGTGAGAGTGTAGATCTTCCATAGAATCATTCATAACCAAGTTTTATAAACAGTTCAAAAATATAATGTTAATTTATCCTTACACTATGTTGAAAGCGTGAACTGCATTTTATTGGTAAAATGTTGTTCATAAATTCTAGATTACTCAGTGATTGTATAAAGAACATTCAAAATGATTCAGAAACGCCACGATTATCACAACCCAAAACCAGTAACAGACGAACACAGACCAACTAAATCGCAAGTTTCAAGCTAATAAAGCTAGTCACATCTAGCAACAATCTAAATCCCATATTGGGGCACGCAGGCGAATGTTCACACGTTCAGCTTGAAGATTAATTGCAGCTTGAAGACCGCTCCTGTTAAACCGACTATCTTCGTCGAACACTGAGGAGAATAGCGGTTGCTTAGGAGTTTTATCATAATATGTCGTTAGGTCATGTGAGGTAAAACGGAAGTAGATTTAGAGGAAGTATATTTAAGTATTTACAGAGTACTTTGAATTCTAAATTTCTAGAAACTAGGTTTTTTTGGGTTTCTAGGTTATTTGCAACTTATGCTGAGATAAGAGCCTTTTTGGGCTCGCATGAGTCTTTTTGACTGTCTATTATTTTTAATTTTGTCTGATTTTGTTCGTTTGTTTGTTTATTTTAAAACATTGCCCCACACTAGGAGTTTCTCCTGTATCGTGGGTACGTTTACTAACACATAAACCTAAAGAGTGGTGTGGAGTGGTGGTGGTGTGGGAGTAACAATTTGATTTTTGTCTACGTTAGTTCTTAAATAGAGTGGAAGTTTTTAGTTTTACACGAAGTAATGAACATATTTTTTTAACAGATGCTGATTTATAATCTGTTTTCCGTATTGTTAAAAGTGTACAATTAACAGGAGAACTAATTAGAGTTATTTGCCAAAATTCAGCGATATTACCGAAACAACAAGAACAATAATCAAACAAAAAAATAAATAATGACGACAACAATTTAAAACACGCAACTGACTAAAGCTAGGAAAATGGCTAAACTACATAATATAGTAACAACAGGGACGCTTTTGGTTCCAGGCTTTTAGCCAGTGCAGTGACTTTCTACTTTGTGCCCGGTAATAAGTGTTGTAGTACGCCAACAAATTATGAAAGCCATGTTAGATGGCCTGTTTGCCTTTAAAGAATCGTTATCGTGTAAAATGGGAATTATGACTTATAGTTTGAAATCGCCGGAATTTATGATAGTGAATCTGTTGAAAGTTGAATTGTGACTATTACTTTGGTAAATGTAATTGTAAATGTACATCAGATTCAATATATAAATTATTTAGTGAAAAAGTAATAAAAACTACACCACATGAATGTAGTTGTGAATAGGATGACGCTGAAAATGAAGACGATGAAGATCAAAATACAGAATCATCTATAAATTGGTAACAACAACAAACGAATGTTTTCACCACATAGCTGTAACGACCTAATGAACGCCACAGCCGCTGCAATTACCGTGCTTACCTACTGGGCTCAAAATATTTTAAGAGTTTTCCATCGACTCAAAAAGAAGAACATCACAAGATAAACAGTCGAAGTATTAAATACCGCAGTTAATTCTCCCCTTAACAAAACATTCAAGACCCATAATAATGATGAAAACAAAAGATTATTAGAGCGACATTACAGGGTAATGACACAGCGGTCGACCTGATGAAGAACAAGACAAACAAGGGTGTCGTAAACAAAACATTCCGACTGGGATTTGAGCAAAATGAACGGTTCGAGTACTCGAGCCAAGGGACCACTGCCCAGCGGCAATATCAGGGCTGTACCACTAGCAAAATAACCCAAGAAAATTAAACATCTATTCCAAAAACGTGAGAAAATTATACTGAAGTAAGGCTCTCAGACTCTAATTTCATATTCACATTTTATTACATATTCATTTCAGAGTGAAGGAAAATACGGCGAGTAACTGCTGAATTAACTTCGCTTCGTAAATTGCTTTACTTCAAAATCTGGGTATGTGCTCATCATGTTACCTACGAGTTCTAAGACCAATTAGATTTTTTCTATAAATACGATTGTTGTTATATTTACTACTAGCTGTTCCCCGCGGCTTCGCTCCCGTGGGCCACCCCACAGGACCCGTTTTCGGGATTTAAAAATAGCCTATGTAACTTAGGAATAAGTTGCATGCAAGCAAGTTGTTTGCATCTGCTGCAACTTTGAGGAAACTACGGAATTTTCTTCCGACTGCCACCAAGATTGCGCTTGCACAAACTCTTCTTCTTCCCATCCTTGATTATGCTGATGCCAGCTATCTTGACCTTACTCAAGAACAACTCGATAAACTTGAGCGGCTTCAAAATTTTTGTATAAGGTTCATATTTGGTTTGCGCAAATATGACCATGTTTCCGAATTTCGTGTAAAGCTCAAGTGGTTGCCAATTCGCCTTCGCCGGAATGCTCATATTCTTTCTCTTTTGTTTAAAGTGCTATTTACTCCTTACACCCCTCTTTACCTCAAGGATCGTTTTCAGTTTATCTGCGATTCTCACACGAAATCTCTAAGGTCATCAGATAACTTGCGACTTAAAATGCCAACGCATTCCACAACTTTCATGGATAAATCTTTTACTGTCCAGGCTGCTCGTCTGTGGAATGCATTGCCTGACTCAATAAAACGTGCTCAGTCGTTGCCTGTATTTAAAAAACTCATCAAAGATCATTACCTATCGCTGTGATTGTGCTCTTGGTTTATGACATAATGTGCTGATTGTCGTACATCATTGATTTTCATTGCTTATATATTAAGTATGTATGTATTTATGTATCTATTATTTAACATATGTATGTATTTTTGTTTCTAGTGAGTATCTAATTTATGTTTATTGTTGCTATTGTCGCACTACTGACAACCCCATGTCATGTCCAGGTAATTTCTGTCCATTCCAGGTTGCCTGGAAGAGATCGCGGAATGCGATAAGGCCGCCCATTGTATATTATAGTATTAAGTTTCTTTTTTTTCTTGTTTATTAAGGTGTACAATAAAGTGTATATAAATAAATAATAACGTAGCTTTCTATTGGTGAAAGAATGTTTTAAATCCGTCCATTAGTTTCGAAGCCTATTCGGTACAATATTATATTATAATAATAATTATAATTATTACTAGCTGTTCCCCGCGGCTTTGCTCCCGTGGACCACCCCACAGGACCTGTTTTCGGGATTAAAAAATAGGCTATGTCACTCGGAATAATGTAGCTTTATATTCGTGAAATATTTTTTTTTAAATCAGTCCGGAATTTTTGGAGCCTATTCGGTACAAACAAACAAACAAATCTTTCCTCTTTATAATAATAATATAGTATAGATAGTATATAGTATAGATTCTGCCTTATACAATGAGAACAGGGATGATTAGAATGCCCCGGGAATACAAACCAGTTGTAACGGGTTCTGGAAAAAAGACTACACGTGCCTTAGCACAATCGGGAATATTATTCCAGGAACCGTTTCAAGTATTTTTTCTGTTACGGGTAACTTTCCCCAAATAAAATTAAACCTATTTAAATAACTGTTCTAGAACCGGCAACAAAATTAACAAAAGAGGGTAATGGAGAAGGAAAAGGGTGTTTCTCAGAACACATGCTATCAACCAGTCGTTAACCTTTAAAACTAATTAAGTAATAATTTGATACTCTACTTACTAACTAATTAATTAAAACCAATCATCAATGGATTCACGTCTATTTTTCAAGTTTTTCCTACTACAAGACTGGCTTCGCATAAAGGTTAAAGTAAGGCCAAATGATTTCAAACGAAATGCCCGATAGCGTTATATGGTCGGGACTTATTGATTATATTATAGTGACCGAGGCCTGATTAGTGGGAAATTGGACAGTGGAAAATGTTGGGCTCAATTTATTCACTACATGTTCTATATAATGCCCTGATTGGCATTCGAAATTCAAATTTTTGTCTCCTATATCTAATATTATTTAGGAGACAAACAATTAAAATATAATTTATAATCGTCTAATATTCCCTTAATATTCTGCTCAAAAATCACCACGTATTGTAGGTGCAATTTCAGTTAAACCACCCGTTTACCCACCGTAGCTGATTTTACTGTGTTGACTTTCATCTATAAAATGTTTGCTGCATAAAATACTTTTTATGTATTTCTCAGTGCGAAACTTAGTCATAAACCTGCTATTTATTATTTATTAAGGAAAACAGATGTGTCTAATAAATTCTTAAAATCGTATAACTTATTATCTCACTAATAAAAAAAAGAAATAAAAGTGAGAAGCGCCAACCCTGAACCTTTGGCTTGACAGCGACGTAAAGATGAATCACAACCAGACGATGTCCGCCCGCAGCGGTTTCGCGACGACCCTACAATCGATCGAGTTTCAATTCACAATTCTATTACAGAAGCGCCACCGATTGATTTCCGACCAACAAAACAGGTATTGGATACGAAATTTTGCGATAATTTTGACGGGCCAAACACTTTTATCGACGATAATGGTACGGTAGTGGGATATTTATACAGGGTATTAGCCGATCAGGGGCGGTATAAACCGCTGTTATTTTTTCATTACACGGCCCTTTGGAAGCTTTTTATCAGTAATATTTGCTTGTAATGGAGCAATGATGATGTCTGTCAGAAAGCGCGAGGATTCGCAACAAATAACGGCAAAGTTAATGATGTATTGTTGGCGTTTTGCCGCCATATCGCTCGCCTAACTTTTGGGTTCGGGCGAAATTTTTGTACGGATTTATTCTAGTTATTTTAGTAGGAATATTTTCGCAACATTTTTGACTTTTAATGAGACAACTGACACGTGAGTAGATTTTTGCTCTTAGGTATAATAAATATGCACGACGAAATTGTATTTAAGGTAAGGCGGGAAACATAAATTAGGTCTTATATTAGACTGTAGGTACTAGTAAAATTCAATAAAAGTAATAAATATTACTACTGTTATGGAAAAAGCGCATGCAGCATTATATGCAATAAATAAAGCAGTGAACATAATCCACATTATTGATACAAACACAGCGTGACTTACTGCTTGCAGTCACGTAGTATATAAACGTAAGAAGGACGCAGTAAAACATCATAAACAAGGGGCTGGCAACAAGCCAACGATATAGTTTTTAGTGAAAAACAATAGAAATATGTTAATGTAACTTCAAGGTACCTTTCTTGTACCTATCAAGGTAATATTAAATCAGTTAAGATTTGTAAAAGATTTTTTTTCAAAACAAGTATGGCTTTGGCAACTATCACCTGGGACTTAAAGATAACTGGTGAAGGGAGGGTGTATTATAGTTACAACACTGCCTTTGGGAAATGTAGACGTAATTTGATATGAGATTACTTACAGAGGTTAAGACACATTTCGGAGGGATATTCAAGCTAACGATAAATAAAATTGATGACCGAAATTAAAACATTTAACATTTACGAACTACATAAAGTAGCGTAGCTGCTACAAGACGTTTTGCAATAAAGACTTTTATTGATTTCACAAACACATGGTAACATTTTTGGAATTTTCAAAATTCGTTTGACAAGAAAACAGAAGACAATTTATTTTCTAAAAGAATTTTATTCTTAGTAATTTCATGGCAGATAAATCTTCAACCAAATTATTGACATTTTTAATAACAGCTGTTAAAAGCGTCGATATTATTTAAAATGGCGTGCAGGATAGCCAGCCTGGTTTCTCTGAGCAAAGTGAAACCTCTTGATTAAAAAAGGCTGGTGACAACTAGTGTTTATTGTGTATTATTAAAACTGGAATGTATTGAGATATTTTTCTAATAATTCTTTAGAATGTCGCTTCCTCTGATATTTCAGACTCTTTTGTTTCATAATTTTGATTGTCCGTTTCCTTATCTGTAGATATCAGTTGATAGAAGCTGACATCGGCCCCGGCGTTCAGGCAGGGCGCGTTCTCCGTCGAGTGGCTGACGTATAATTTTACATTTATTTTTGAGTAGCCTAGGTAGTACGTAATATCTTTTAAATTTCCACGGATAAAAACTTAGCTTTATGTCGTTAATATCCACCGAGAAAAAAGTGAAAAAACTAATTGATTAGTTTCCACCTGGATGCTTAAGCCAGAATTTAAACGATTGCAACTGCGTTGAGGATACGCACGTGTTTTCAGAATAATTAATACCTTCAAACCTAGCCGAAATTTCATTCATAAATTTTTCCTGCGGTTTTTCTGTATTTTTAATAATGTGTTTTACCTTTTTTATTCTCTTATATATTTTTGGTGTATTTTTATTTTAAAACAAAAATATACGTATTAATGCGGCGTTAAGTGTTTTTCTTACACGTTTTGTAACGCTACAACACTTAATCAAACAAAATACCATCACTCCTAAGTTAAATCAAAATATTAAAATATCTCAAAAATGTAACTCCACCACGGAACGCCGCGCCGGTGCGACAGTAGAATTTTTAGTCAATTTCTCGTTTGACACAATTGAATTTGATCGTGGGATAAATCAAGTTTCTGAGCACGACCGGGCCTGACTTCCGTTGAAGCCGTCGGCTGTGGTCGAAGCAATGACAGTGTATAATGGAGCCGAATGTTAGGACTGCTCACGAGAAGGACTATGTCTATTTTAGCTAAGCTTCAGCTACGTTAAAATTGGAGTGAGTAGGAGTGTTCTGTGAGTATTTCAGGATTTGTGTGGTTGGCACAGAAATTGTGTTCGCTTGTATGTTGGAATCAATATTCATTGTTTTGGGACCTGGTAAATTGCATCGGTTGATAATGGATTGTCTATATTTACTTCATTCATTTTTGAGTTTTATAAGTCCGGTTTTGGATCACCAATGCTCACTAATCCTTAATATTGTTAGCAATAGAGAAACAAAAAACTTTTTAACAAAAACAAAAAAAATAAACCAACCATGGAAGTCGGTTTTATTTTTTGTTAATTGTTCTCTTTGTAGTTTTGGCACCTCACATTACCATGAAATTCATTTATAGCCAGAGTACATCGCATTTCAATTCTAATAAGCCCAAACACGACAAGAAAGAAAGAAGAAAGAAGAAGAAGAATATTTCGAAGAAGTTTATTTTACTTCGGAGTTCCAATGTCTACCTTCCATCTACATCATCAGATCATTTCGATGGTACCATTTTCATCAGTACCATTTATTTATAAGTAAGTATTTGCTTTGTCATAGTCGATTAACTATTCGGGATACGACATACTTATCATTATGGAGTTCTAGTGGCCATCTGTGGACTTCTTCATCAGTTGTATTTCACCATGTGACATTTTCTGTGTGCAAATGATTGCATTGTTGATGAAAATATCAATATCGCTATATACATGCCTATAATGTAAGAGGATTTCTTTCGATTTCCATGGGATCCCATCGTCCTGATCTGATGACCATGAAAGTACCTATATTCTTTGGAACAAAAGAGGAATTTTTCAAATCGGTCCAGGCGCTTTGAGTAATCGGAGAACATGTCATGCCAAGTGCGAGTCGGCTATCACGGTTCATGAGATACAGCCTGGTGACAGACGGACAGACAGACAGACGGATAGCGAAGTCTTAGTAATAGGGTCCCGTTTTTACCCTTTGGGTACGGAACCCTAAAAAAGATTCCGACGAATCGAGAACCTCCTCCTTTTTTAATGTCTGTTAATCAAATCAAATGTTTTTTATTTCACATAGGCCTACATGGGCACTTATAAAACGCCGACAAAAGGTGCACGGTTCGGGTTGGTCGTTTCCTGTGGAGAACCCATAAACCAAACCATATTTTTAAAAGAGTAACCATGGAGTTTCTTGCCGGTTCTTCTCCATAGGAAACGACCAACCCGAACCGTGCGCCTTTTGTCGACGTTTTTTAAGTGCCCATGTAGGCCTATGTAAAATAAAAATAAATTATTTTTATATTTTGATTTTGAAAAAAAATACTTCACTCCTGATAATAATTTATGAAGGGGGTCTTATAATTATGATATTCACCCTGTTAGGATAGAAGGTAAATACTGGCGTCCCCTAGACATAATACCTTCGTCCCCCTCTTACGATACCCATGGGAAATAAAGGGGCGGTGTAGAAACCGAGAACATTTTGGCATAAGTTTAGCTCGTTTGGTTGGAAATGCATTGGAAGTTTATCTTGCTCAAGTAACATGGTAACATATAGCGTAGAATCAGCATATGATTAATGAGCACGTTATAGGCTAACAGTCCCACTAATGGGACACAAGTCTCTTATCTGTGATAGGTCGTGGGCCATAATCCACCACGCGAACTCAGTGCGGGTTGTTGGATGTACCTATCATGTTTTCGAAGTTTTGATTCTAGGATATGCCGGTTTCCTCAACAACATTTTCCCTTCAGCTTTTTTCACATGGTAACACATTTCAATACAATTATTCACAAATTTATATGAGTCCTTTATTTAAATGTAATTAATGTTGCCAACCTATTCCCCTATGTCAAAACAAAACGATGTCATCATTACACCCAATAAGTTTTGTATTTTCATGCTGATATAAATTGATAAACGAGTGGGGTTGCCCGGTAATTAATCACATACACGGTATTTAAATGTTTATCACGTATTGTGAATAAATTGTCAATGAAATGATAACGATTGAGAATTATTATCAGATTTCAATGGTTTGTGGGATGTGGTGGTGTATTTGCTTGATGATTATTACGTTATTTATGTTCGAAATTATTGGGTCGCACAGAAATGCAGCATCAAACCTAGGGGCATCATGAGGTACTCGAACAACCTACAGTGCGATTGCGGAGCTACGTACCAGACAATGTCTCACCTATTGGATTGCTCTCTGTGCAACAACACCTGAAATACCTTTACAATGCTAGTGACTGAATTCTGGTCAAAACATATTTAGTTGGGCATCATCGATACATCATGTTAAGCTGGCTTGGTAGGAGATTTTGTAAATAGTCTGCTAACTTTACAATTGTTCTTCTATACAATTTCTTTATTAGTACACCGTACATTACATATACATCAACCGACATTAAAAGTTATGCAAAAGAGAGACGAAGGTCGCGGGTTCGAATCCTACAATGAGCTTGAGCTTTCGGTGAAGGAAAACATCGTGAGGAAACCATAGCACGGTGGTAGGGTACTTTGTAGTACCCGCCTGGCTGGCAACCACCCTCAAGTTGAAAATCTGTCGCCAAGCACCTTCCGGTGTGTTCCGACAGCAGCACTTGAGAGCCAGTTCCCTTCTAGGCTTTGTGTGCTTACCACCATCGGCCACATCATCACTGACCACGGTGAGATTGTGGTCAAACACAGGCCTATACATAGTCAAAAAAAATATATTGAAAATAATTAAAATCATCATGAAGGCATGGCGGCATTGAGATCTAAATCTGTTCACTGACCGAGTTCAATCAATATGGTAGTACGGAGGCGAGTTCAGTTGTATTTAAAACCACAATATTGTTTTAGGGTAGAAATCTCTCTCGGTCTGATTTTATGCAGATTTCTGGAATCTTCAAAATATTGATAGTGGGTGTAAATGTGAAAAATGGCTTCTAATGTTGATAATTTCAACTATTCTTTTCCTAGAATTGCAATTATAGACCTACTAGGTAATACATTTTTAGAGTTTTTGAAGTGATTAATTTTCACATTGTGGAGTCTACTTTTACGAGACAATGTCATTATGATTCTGTTGTGAAAAAGGGATGGCGCCGTTCGTCCTTACTGCCGTTTCTTTCTCACATTGGAACCATAATGGCAGTCTGATCCTTTCTAACAGAATTCACTTCCATAATTTTCCTTACTCCTAGAACTCGACTTATTATACCATTACGAAACATACAAACAAACACAAGACTAAGTAACGACAAAATATTCTAATAAGCCGTCAGTCGATTTGCATTAGACACAAATGAAAGAACAATCGAGGAGGCGACTCGTTAAGTAGCCTCAAACGAGTCATCTGAGGACGACTCAGCCCGAGACAAAGGCTTCGAGGGAACGACTTAAGTTATTGAAGAGGAGCGAGAAGTAATGGAGGAAATAGAAATTTATTTGTGCAATAATTTGTAGGTGATATAGAATTTAGCATTGGGTGAGGCATAATCACTTTATATGAACGAAACTAGCCAAGTATCAGACTATTACTTACTTACGACAGTGTCTATATGGTGAGCTTTGCAGGTTAAACTTAGGGAACCGAAACATTATATTTATTAACTTCGTCCCCTATATTGAAATGGAATTAATTACATGGAAATATTGTGGATTAGAACAACCGAAAGATAAAAAGTTATCAAATGTTATCAAGCATCTAGAAATCTAGAAAGCATCTAGAAATTTAGAAAGCATCTAGAAATATAGAAGCATCTAGAAATCTAGAAAGCATCTAGAAATCTAGAAAGCATCTAGAAATCTAGAAAGCATCTAGAAATCTAGAAAGCATCTAGAAATCTTTTGTAAAGGAAGCAGATTTCGGATGTTTTTCTATTGAGAAATCCTTTTATCTCGAAAATGGTTGATAAGTCCTTTTTGGTTAGAAGGCGTTTTTTCTGTTCTGTGTTGGTTTTGCATATGGTAAGCCATGCATGATAAAATGCATATATTGAAAAGGACTTTCTGTTCAATAATTAAAATAATATTATTCAACAGATGTCTACAGTTTTTACAATTAAACTAACTTTGATACTAAAAATCATAACACTCTATTTGGCTTCGCCGTAGTTGGGTGAAAAATATTACAATAATACTGAATTTCCAGATAATTGATTGCACTAATCATGTTTTACTAATAATTAAGTACCAAGATAACAAACAAATTTCACAGTTATCTTTGTCCACAGATGGTGACGAGAAGCCATAGTAGTGGACGAAGCACGAGAGGTTGATTGGTGACGAGATGAGAACGTGACGCACCATGACCCGCCGAGGACCCTGCAGAAGCTTCGCCATCAGCGTCATACAGATCATCACTGTTATATGTCAAGGTAAGTGGAAAAACCCACTCCCTGGTACGGGCGCGGCGCCCTGCCCGAGCCTCTAGCGCCAATAGCGAGAGTCGAACATCAGAGTGACGTGCCAGCGCCCAATGCGCAGTTGTTTTGAGCGAGTAGTACATTCCACATTATTAAAAAAAAATTGGTACAATTAGCAACTGATTAGCATTCGCAATAACAAAAATGATAACGCTTGACTTGAAATATAAAAATAATGTCGCTTGGTACATTTATAATGTACCAAGCGACATTATTTTTCTCAGTATTATTTACAAATTTATGAAAAGCACTTCCTTTTCTGTGAAATTCTTCTAAATTCAAAGAGAAGATCTCATTTGAAAGTGTTTTATTCCCCTTCTTTCAGTTAACGAATGTGAATTCTATTTCAATTCTTTGAAAAATCGGTTCACTGAGTTCAGGTCAAATCGTAAAATATTGGTATCAAATAAAAATGTAAGTATTTGTTTTAACAGAAAAGATTAGTCTGAGTCTGCGCCGACTCATTTTCCTGTGTAATTTTAGGGCTCAGAGTTTCAACATTTCCTTTTCTTTTGCGAATTTTGAATTGACGTCAATATTTATCAAAATTAATATTAAAAAAAAATAGTTTTGATCAATGCCCTGTAAGTCAACTAATCCGCAATCAAAAAGAAAAGAAACCAGAGATTCCAGTGATAGAATAATGACACAAGCAAATGCTACACAAAAACATAAACACATTTAAATGTGATGAGAATCAGGAACGCGAACGTTAACAGGCCACCTAACTAAGTTTTCCGAAATTACACGCGAACTTTTCGAATAAAACGCGACACAAAGGGAGCGGGCCCTTAATGAAGACAATATTTTGAGGGGCTCTCAACTCGAGTAATTAAATCTCGCGGCTCATATCTCCGACAGGAGTAACGGCGGGTATAGACAGAGTAATTGGTTATTAAATTAGTCGTGGTGTCGATCAATTTGTGTGTTTCCACGGCATAATTGTAGTTTTGGGTTCGGTGGTAGTTGGAAATTTGAAGGGATGTGATCGGTGTGAAACTTGTGTTTAAATGAATCAAGATACGAAAGATTTGTAAGAATGTTTTAGTAGAATTTTTTCAGGCATTATTGCTATAGATTTTTATATAAACACTGGATTTATCAAACTTTAGGTTGTTCATGAAAAGAAGTGAATCTAAAATCAAAAGTATCGTAACACAAAAAACCGATAAACCAGTGTCTCGAAACAGCAAACATGATCGATCACATAAAATTCAAACTCTGATACAATGAAGTGAGTAAACTACCTAATTTGCTGAAGATATAACACACCAAAGTCATCCACAAAATAACTTTATCCGAGGCGACAAGCGTATACTCAATTTAGCAGTGTTTTATAAATGCCGAGACACGCAGATGTTTTTCTCAGTAGGTAAACAACTTGAAAAATGTCACAGTCAAGAAACAATATTACTTTTTCTTTGAAACGAACTCCGACTAAAATATAAAATTTATTGCCATTTCGACTTGCAAATTATTCAAAGAGATAGCTATCAGGGACACGGGCCGCGGTGAATTTGGGGAAACGATATACTCGGTATTATTGCGGCAAGTTAATTTAGCATTAAATGCATGGGAGAGAAGATTTGAGTGATCTGGATGGGAAATGTGGGTGTTAATAACATTGTGTGTGTGTACAAGTGCTTCGATAACCTACCTGGGTTAAAGTGATATTAGGTTTTTAGGAATTTCTCAGTAGCAGCCCAGGGTTTCAAAGTTGAGGGTGTGACACCCCCGTGCCTCGGAAAACTCGTTAAGCCATTGCTCCTACGTCTGATCTCACTCCGGTCTCGTCTAAATTGATGTAATTGAGGGAACAAAAAACCTACCTGTGTTTGCACACTCACTTGTACATAAATCAGCAGAAAAACCTCACCCCCTAAAAATGTGGAAAAAGCGTCATCTATGGACAGGTACAGTATATCCTACTACGATGTTTACGTGCGCCGCGTGCACGCTATCTCTGTAACATCAAGGAAACTGCTAAAATATTCTAACTAGAAATAAAAAAATCTGACGGCGCTCATGCGAGCAACCGCTAGGTAATATCCATCGCATCTTACCTATTGATATTTTATTAAACTTCCAAACGTGTTCCACAAACATTATACTTTTTACAAATTTCTAAAAACACAACAGAATTTTAAAATTTAATAAAATGGTTAGACCGATCGAGGAATCAAACCTGGGCCCTATAATTCACGGGTCAAGCTGTTATACCGCTGCGCCATTCTGACACTTATCATAGTTGTGAAATTGATTGATATATTTATGAATCATCCATCACATCATTCATGTCGGCCGTGACGTTTATAAAATATTATAAACATTTGATTATGAAGAACGTAGCTAAGCGTAGGAAAGCTTATAATTTTGTAGAGTAAAACATGACCCGTTTATCTATTTATGTGCTCATGTGACATGACATAGCATCAAAGCATAATTACTCGTCTGCTTGTGTTGTTCGAATAACGACTTACAATTATAATAAAATTATGTCTCAATTGAATAACTTTTTATAAGAGAAAATAATCGTCATTTGGCAACTAAATCAAAGTTTAAAGAGTATTGCTCGAGAATTAAATGTCGACGTAAGTGTAATCTAAAATAAAATCAATTCATATTTTATTTTTTACATTCTTCTTTCTAGAGAAATACAGTTCGTTTATGGGTGTGACGGTATGGTGAAGTGAAGTGTAATAGCCAAGGGCCATGTCCGATTGCTTACACAAATCAATCCAGCCATCATCGTAATATTGTGAATAGCTATACCCCGGCTTATTTTACAACCACCCGATCTGGTGACATGGCATTTTTCTTACCACTGTCCGGAGACGTTTACGTGCAGCTGAACTAACCGAAGCTCATCGTCCAGCCAAGATAAGATTCGCAACCATTGCAATTTGTTTTAATTATATGGTAAATGGGATAAGATCAAGATTATAAGAAGTTATAGACAATAAAGGTTACCCTCTCCGTTATTAGTATAGGTTTGACCCCACAAGTTACAGTTACAGTTTTAAGTAAATTGTTTTTATAAACAGTTTAGAAAAATCTCAAGAGATGTAAATTGTTGTTCTGTTTGTTTCAAACATTAGTAACATGTTAGTTCTCTTGTGAAATCTTTAAAACTAAATTATAAGATTTTTCAGTAAATAAATTGGTTTACTATATTAATTAATACCTTATGAATCATAAATAATACTACGTATCTAAGTGAAGATCCTTTATTTTTAAAGATCGCCTTATAAGCACCTACCTACTTCCCCTCAACCTGCAATACCCCTCTATAGCCATACAATGCTGCCTAAACATGATGATGTTGGTTACCGCATGACAATTTTGTATCAATAACGTAAACAATTATTGTTAAATGAGTATCATGCACGCGTACTTGTCGGCATCGATATCAATAACTATAGAAAACTAACTTCATTGTTGTCACAGAGATGGCGCGCACGTAGAGCATGTAAAAATCGTAGTATTTCCTCCTGCCCATATATGTCGCTTTTTATGCATTTCTAGGGGGTGAGATTTCTCTGCAGCTGTATGTACTCTAACTGCTCTTTAATAAATATCTCCCTCGCCTATGGCTAGTTTTCACTTACATTGGCCGTCGTGGCCGAAATTTCTTCTGGAAGACTATTAATACCAATTACATATTTTTTTTTATATGCTCGCTTTTGACCACTATCTAGTCTGATGTTATGTGTTTATGTGGTCTACGGTGAAGCACAATTGCCTAGAGGTAAATTATTCACTCTTACAAAAATACAAATAGAAAAATACAAAATCGTTTATTGTCACAATTAGCATATTGTACATCAAGACGTGTTTGTAGCCTCCCTTTAAGAAAGAATGCCTGTATTAGGAGACTCCGCTCTTCCATAATATTGCCGTGTTTATTTATACTAACTTTGACTACAAAATACTATATATAATAATACTATAAAATATAGTACTGTGATGACATTTAAGATTATTTAGTTTAAATTTTATTGTTCATTAATATTGTTTAGTATTAAAAAAAAAATTATTTCTATTTTTAAATATTAAAAAGAAAAATAAGTACAAAAAATAAAATCAAATTAAAATGATAAATGAATTTACCGACAGTAAAATTTAAACTTAATAATCTTAAATGTCACAGGTTGTAGCTATCAGGAAACAAAGACTTCGGCAGGGAATTCCACCCCTTAGCTGTACGCACAATGAAAGTATTTGCAAAACACTTTGTGTGTATGGGTGGGATGTCTACCATGTACCGATGGTGCATTGCCGTACATTGTGCAGTTCCATTTTAAAATTATAATTACTTTCACTGAATTATTTATGCCTTATATTTCAGAATGAAGAATAAAATAAATGATTACGTCAATTCTACAAACAGAAACCTTTCGTTTATTTTTTTAAATATTTAAAAGTAGAATACCCAGATTGTAAATGAGAAGTGACATTCCATTATTACAAAAGGTACGTTAAAGAATGCCTGCGTCATAAACAAATAATTTAATTAACGGATTACGAGTGGGAGAAAGCAAAACTGTGTTTAATATCCTTTGTGACGATCCTACATGTTACGGTAATGGTGTTTCATTTATACCCACTAAACTCATAGGCACTTTTGCCACTTTTGTTGCATAACATGTGTTAAAGCTGTCGAAGTTTTAAAAAATGAAGTTAATAAAATTTTGTAGATTTATTTTGAAACTAAAACATTTTTCATGATTAAATTCAAAAGCAGCAGAATTTGAGTGATTTCAAATTAATATTCTCAACTTCAAAAAAAAATTAAATAATTATGTCATTAAACTGTCCAAAAATAGACAAAAATATTAAAAAATCTGCTCAAAAGTAAGATATCTAATCACTGACAAGGAAATCATTTTCATCGAAAAATGTTTCCGATATTAATACGCAAATAAGAATCAGAATTCTAAGAAAGTAATCATTGCGACGAAAGCAAAATAATATCGAACAACCGATATACAAAAAAAAAATCTATTGATAAAAAATTATCGTCGCTAAAAGGAAAATGTTAGCTTCATTTAT
Organism: Anorthoa munda; assembly: GCA_945859665.1. NCBI lineage: Eukaryota > Metazoa > Arthropoda > Insecta > Lepidoptera > Noctuidae > Anorthoa > Anorthoa munda. The sequence continues at coordinate 1,252,207 of OX243907.1, read as the reverse complement.
TAAGGCTGTCGCTAGAGGCGCTTTTTTGCTTTGGAATGGTGTACATCGGAGTTTGTATAACGTACTTTTAATTACCATACTCGGCGAAGTATGAGTCATTAGGATGTGTACACACACGCAGTTTCGTGTCGTACTCATTCCAGTTATGAATCTTGAACAAATTCCAATAAGTTTTGCTTTTATAAGATGTGTAGTAATTTCTCGTTACAGTATTTTGACTATCGTAAAACAGGGAAGTAAATATTGGAACGAGGTTTAGAGGGGTCGTTCAGGTATTCAGCAATGTAATAAAGTTAGCGTTAATCCTTATCGAACAGGCAGTTATCCCTTATTATCCGGTTATAAACGTTAGACGAGATTTAGGCCTGCCATGCATGGGTAATGTTTCAATCGGCGATAGATAACAATCCGCTGTTTCGTAAATATTTATTGTACATTTACCTTCATTAGCATTTTCATGAAACTCTGGTATGGAACTGTGTTTGTTTACATAATTAAGGTACTTTAGTGCCTAAGTGCTTTTTAGATATGTACGCATTTTTTTACATCTTTTTTATGTCTTTTTTTTCTAAGCATTACAGTTTGATCAACTCGACAGTTAAACGAAAAACGGCCACTTATGTTAAACATCCCTTTGACTTGTCACAAGACATAAGATAACCGCCTGTTTAAAATATTTATGAAGATAGAACACTTTTAATATTCCCCTGAAACTTTAGACCAGCATGGAATTATTTTAAATTACGAAAATGAAAAGGCCTTTAAAATCGTCTCCATTAATTTGACCTCGTTGATGTGGCCGCCACCGCCGTCGCCGCTTCTCGTCGCAAGTTCCGCGTACCCTTTACAAGCTCATCGTTATCACCGCCTCGATCTGAACTGGGAGAATTTGCCAAACTTCCGTAATAAACAATATTTTGCTTGTCATAACGAGCCGACAACTCCAGCCTTCCTAACTTTGAGGTTGATTAAAAATATCAATCTAAGCTCTTTTACATTCTACTCGTCACAAATGCCGCTTCATTATTTTATCCAAGTTACTTCACAAAAGGTCGTAAGACTAAAGGTTAGTGGATATTCATAGCTCGTCGTAGTGAGTCGTAACTATGAAACTTTTAAAATAGCTCTAAAATATTACAACTTGTCCTTCAAGGGTTTTCGTAATTTTAATCTGAAATATGACTTGTTCGGTTGTAAAACGTGTCGTTTGCTTTGATTTATGCGAGGGTTGATATCTTTGGTTTTACAAACTGCTTTAAAAGATAATTTGTTGGATTTATGATGTTGCAAATGGCTGATATTTGGTGGATGTTTGCCGTAATTAAAACTCTTGTTATTAACGGGAACTGGCGGGAGACGAGCGCGGAATACAAATTTCATGGACGGTAATGAGCTACTTTATACTGCGCGTTATGCTTATAAGGTAGTCAGAGCAAGGGCTTTGTTAAAATTTATATTTTAAGGTGAGTAAAAATTAATGTAGGCATATTCGTTTAATGACCTGAAAAGGAAAGAAAAACAGTTGAACAAAAAAATTTGATTTATTTTCGTTGGATCCCACTTTTAGATCCCATTTTTTAGGTATTGGCGATGGATCCCATTTACTATTCCCATTGAATCCCATGTTATAACAATATGTGTACTTTTTAGAAGAAAAGTGATTTACCTTTATCAAACATTTAAAAAGCAGCGTGTTTTCGGCACACCGAACATTAAATTATTGAATGAATGAAAGACAGAACAATGAAACATAAATTAATTCATGCTTTATTTGCACACATAAAAGGTAACCACAGACCACATACATACGCTGCGGTAGGTTATACAGAAGACCGAAGAGTACAACCTGCCTCTCTGTTTAGCGTTTGTGGACTACGAGAAAGCCTTCGATTCGTTTGAGACTTGGGCTGTACTGCAGTCTCTCCAACGGTGCCACATTGACTACCGGTACATCGAAGTGTTGAAGTGTTTATACAAAAACGCCACCATGTCAGTTCAACTTCAGGATCAGGCCTCGGAACCCGTCCTTCTGCAGCGAGGTGTGAGACAGGCAGATGTCATATCTCCGAAACTGTTTACCGCTGCACTGGAGAATGTCTTCAAGGTTCTGGACTGGAAAGGGCTAGGCATCAACATTAATGGCGAGTACATCACACACTTTCGGTTTGCCGACGATATAGTGGTTATGGCTCGATGATCTCAGTAGAGCTTCCGAAAGAAGGTAAAAAAAACCAAGGTGATGTTGAATGCCCATGTTACACCCACTCCTATCAAGGTCGGAGTCTCTACACTCGAAGTTGTGGGCGACTATGCCTACCTGGGACAAACGATCAACTACTAACATTGGGTAGGGTCAACTTCTAGAAAGATGTCAACCATCGAATCCGACTCGGCTGGGCAGCGTTCGGGAAGTTGCGCGGTATCTTCTCGTCCAACTTACCACAGTGTCTCAAGACGAAAGTCTACGACCAGTGTGTGTTGCCAGTGATGACATATGGCTCTGAAACGTGGTCGCTTACAATGGGCCGTATCAGAAAGCTTACAGTCACTCAAACGGCAATGGAGAGGGCTATGCTCGGAGTTTCCTTGCGTGATCGAATCAGAAATGTAGAGATCCGCAAGAGAACCAGGGTTACCGACATAGCCCGAAGAATTGCCAAACTTAAGAGGCAGTGGGCAGAGCACATTGCTCGCAGAACGGATAGCAGATGGGGCAGAATTGTTCTGGTGTGGCGACCGCGAACCGGAAGACGTTGCGTTGGAAGGCCTCCCACCAGGTGGACTGATGACCTGGTGAAGGTTGCGAGTATCCGCTGGTTGCGAGACGTACGGGACTGGTCTATGTGGCAACGCTTGGCGGAGGTGCTAGATCGATTTATCCGTTGAGGGGTCCTTTTTTTTTTTTTTTTTGCGTGGAGAAATGCTCATGCATACTACGCTACCACGGGGAGATAGCGCAGTTATGTGGGACTCTAACCCACTAAAACTCCACGGTGTCCTACTTTTCCGCTTATGGCGGGAACACGGGAACGCGGAAGCATACATCCGCGAACCCGCCGCGGCTGTCCGTCACCGGACCCCCGTCACCGTCGTACGAGAACACGTTGTACGCCGTGACCACCCCAGGAACCAAACCGGCACATGGGCGCCAGACGACCCCGTGTGTGGCACCCTTGGTTCCCCTGTGACGGGTCAGGACAGTGGCCCCGCCACCTACCATTTTTCGGCCGCAGGAGATAGGGAGAGCGGCCAACGCTATACCGACACTCCTCCTCCCCTGCCGCCCCACCGCGTCCGCCATCAGACGGTGGCGACCCCGTGCAGGCCGCGGAGGGTAGGGCGAGCGGCGCACCGTAATACCGGCACTCCTCTCCCGCCGCGGCCTCCAACCCTCAGCCGCGATGCCTACCATACCACATCGCGGCCCACCTCAGTTGCGATGCCGCCCATACGGCACCGCAACCTACTTATTGGCCGCTACGTCGTCGGCTTGTCGGCAAAAGCCCTGACGAGCGGCCCCTCCTCGGGTTCCTCTTCGCTTCACCGTGGTTGTCCAAGCCACGGCTACTGAGCCCCCCCGCCTCGACAATGCGGGAACCCATCGGGGGGATCCGTTGAGGGGTCCTGGTCCAACTATAATGTCTAACTAGTTGGACTACGGGACTTCGGTAGGGGCAGTTGTCCAACTAATGATTGGACAACTGCCCCTACCGAAGACCCGTGGTCCAATTGATTTATTTTAATAATTTATATTAATATTCATCATCAGCCTTTTAATGTTTCCACTGCTGGAACATAGACCTCCTCTCTGTGAAAGAGAAAGGGCCGTAGCCCGTAATCTACCACGTAGGCCCAGTGCGGGTTGGCGGATGTTACAATGTCTTCGAATTTTTGGTTCTAGGACATGCCGGTTTCCTCACGATATCTACTTCTTTTTAATTTTTTTTTTATATTACAGTATTTACTTGTTCTTGATAGTGATTTTGATAATGATTTTTCTTAAATGTATAATTATAATTCAATAACATTAAGATTTTCATTAACATTATATTTGTATGTTTTATTTAGCTGTTAATGTCCCACTGCTGGGCAAAGGCCTCCCCCATATCTTTCCAAGTGCTCTTTTCGAGCGGCACTTCAATTTTAGTTATTTATATAATAATATTAATTAATATTTATTTTATTATTTATCGGTCCAGGCGTCTGAGTAATCGGGTAAAATAATATTTTTGTTAAATTTCCGACGAATTGAGAACCTCCTCCTTTTTTGAAGTCTGTTAATAAAGTATAATCTCATTTTATTTAAACAATTTTGTTGTTGAAAGTACCCACATTCAGATGTTTTTAAGCATTTGGGATTCAACGGAAATAGTTTTTGGGATTCAACGACAATAAAACGTATTTCTCTTGCATTTTTAAAATTTGGGATCCAACGGAAATACATAATAATGTTTTGTGGGATCCAACGCCAAAAATATTAAAATGGGATTCAAAAGTGGGATCCATCGAAAATAAATCAAAAATTTAACCGTCTTCTAAAGCAAAACACAACAAAATTAAAACAACTGTTTTCTGAAGTCGGTATCGAAAAACGAAAAACAACAGGTACCTCCAAAGAAATGTTTTCCGGCTTCGGAAAACATTTATGTTCAGTTTATTTTACACAAAAAATTAAATAGACTTCTAAGGTAAAAGCTTTAGAAGTCGGTTAATTTTTTTTGTTAGATTTTTTAGTCTTTGGAACCAACTTTAACTTGAATAATCTATATTACCTACTATTTTTGAACGTATTCCTCATTGGGTGCCCGCTTTAACGGCACCTGAAGTATTCCACATACGGCACCTATAGATATTTGTATTATTATTTCTATATCGCATATGCAAAATGTGGCATAATTTATTATTTAAAATTTTATTTCACATTTGGCTCCTACGGATCAGTAGGTACTAGTGATGGGACGTTTATTTTTTTAGGGCGCCAAATTAAAAAAAAAATCAAGACGGTGTTTCTGAACAACTTGTAATATATTTTTCTTTAAATAATAAAGAAAATCAACAAAAAGTATTTATTTAAATAAAGTATTTTGAAAATACATATTTTGCATTTAGTATTTAAATACAAAAAGCACTATTTTGCATTTGAAATAGTATATCAGAAAAGAATAAGCATTTTGTATTTAAATACTTTTCTTAAACCATTTTGCACATCTCTGGTCTCTGCCTAAAATATTAGAGGAGTTCCCTCAATTTCCATGGACCCCATCATCTAATTCTGAGTGGTGACAATGGGACTACTTCGAAAGTATACCCTTTCAAAAAAAGAACTTTGAAAATCCGTCTATTTATGAAGGAGTTACACAAAAAAACATCCGAATTGAGAACCACCTCCTTTTTTGAAAGTCGGTTAAAAATAATAGAAATGAAGAAAGAGTTTTTTGAGTGTGAGTTTGATGTTTTAAAAATATTCACAATTAAAACAATACGCATTTACACTAATTATAACCGATAAAGTCGCGAGTACGTTCATTGTCAATAGTTTATTGAAAAGATATAAAGTAAATGTAGCGTGCATTGATTCAAATAGCGACTGATGCATCGATAAATTGGATTTGCTCATGACATGACATTATTGGAAAGGCTATTGTGATACTAATATTATTATTAGGTAAAATAAATGGTTTAGAACTGTAGCGAATGAATAATTTATCTGGATTTTCAGTTTTGATAATTCATGAAAAGCTAATTAACATACTGATCGAGTTACTGCACTAAGCTGAGACATGATTATAAATTAAGGACAATATCAAAATCTGGTACGCTAATTTTTATTTAAAACTTTACACACAAAGATACAATTAGCGGACTTAATGCCTTAGACATTCTCTACCATTCAACCAACGGTGGTGAAGACACAACATGGCAGATGCATTGTTCAAAACATGGAAATTAATAAAATACTAATAGTTCAAATCATAAGTTTAAAACACGAATATTATTTATTTCGATATTATATAACAGTGCAAGTATATCTTCGTACGCATAAGATCACGCCTGTGTTTGCATACCCAAAGGGGTAAGCTGAAGCTGAGATGTGTACTTAGTGGTGAAGACTCGTCGCGGATAAATTTGAAAGAGAGTTACCGCGGCCTTGGCACAAGCAACTGAAGGAACACGGGTGGGTTTTAGTCAGTAAAAGTCTGACACGCCTTCCCGCTTCACCCAGAGTGGGAGAAGTCATTGGATGATTTACCAAACAAAAACAAAAAAAAAATTGGTGAAGACTCATTTTATTACTATACTAACTGTGACCGCGTTTTCGCTCCCGTTAGCTGCCTACCCTACCCTACTTACCTACCTACCTGCCTACCCTACTACTTACTACCTACCTACCCTTGCTACCTACCCTACCTACCAATCAATTTGTTTTCTAGAGTCATTCTTTCGCGGAGAATCTTAACACCGCCTTTCAGAAAATGACGTCAAATGCACAATGCCATCTATCGAATATGGAGTTCAACTGTCCGAGTATCTGAATTGCGTGTGTTATGATATTTTACTTCTTGAACACTTTAAATTAATCTAGCTTTGATAGAGTGAACCTATTGCAATAAAACAAAAACTTAGTAATACTAAAGTTACACAATTTTTATATGTAAATTGGTTTCGTACATTTTTCGCAATGCGTGCTCAACTAAACAGACAAACAGACAAAAGTTCAAAAAATGCTGGTAGTGGGTTCTGTTGGTTATCCATTAACACACTGGGTATTTTTTTTTAAATATTTTCGATGTACAAAATCGACTTTTCTCCAAATTTATTAGGTACTCGTATATGAATTGAAAAGTTACAGTACTGAAAACAAATTCAGTGTAAACTCCCATGTTAAAGCCTCTCACTATTTATAAGGCTTAAAATCGTTTTTTGGAAAACTAAATACTGTTTGTCGAATCTTGTTAAAACAAGACGGCCTAGAGATTTTGATATGTCTATTAATGTGTCTAGGGCAAAACGACGATTACGACGGCGATTTATTAATCTTTGGAAAACTTACAGCTTATACAATCAATACGCAGAAACAACATGTATAAACTGGCCAAGTGCGAGTCGGACTCGCGCACGAATGGTTCCGTACCATTATCGCAAAAACAGCAAAATATCACGTTTGTTGTATGGGACCCCACTCAAATATTAATTTTATTGTGTTTTTAGTATTTGTTGTTATAGCAGCAACAGATATACATCATCTGTGAAAAAATCAACCGTCTAGCTATCACAGTTCATGAGATACAGCCTGGTGACAGACAGACGGACAGACAGACGGACCGCGGAGTCTTAGTGATAGGGTCTCGTTTTTACCCTTTGGGTACGGGACCATAAAAAGGGGCAATTAAAAACTTCACCCCTATCAAATTTACATAAAAATACATATCAGCGAGAGTTTAAAATAATAAAAGATATCTTCTACTCAACTCTGATACTCAACGCCCAATAAATACAAAACAAATTAAAGGACAGAAAACAGTAACCTTAATGACTTTTCTAGATTTTTACCGACTTCTATAAACGTTAGTGTTGAACAAACCCAGATCCACATCTCGACACACCATATTAAACGTACGCCAAACTCTAAAGTCCATATCCATTTTTGAACTTTTCCATCATCGTTATCACTGTATGAATTTCATTTTGTCCAGACCTTCTGGAGTCTCACGATTTGCAACCACTACAAAAACAAGGTATCCGAGGTATCAGCTAACATAATTATGCTACTCTTGTTTTTGTTTTCAGTGCTGACGGAGGAACCTCGTTTCTCGGAGCCTATCCCCAACGTGACGGTGGCGCTGGGCAGGGATGCCAGCCTGCCGTGCGTCGTCGAGCATCTCGGCACTTATAAGGTAATGTCTAAGGTCTTAACATCCCTAACAAACATGTATAGTTATAACCAGTTTTGCTACCTGGAGATAAGTTCTAATTGTTTTTCTTACCATGTAATTGAATAGAACTATAAAATTGAGGGACCCATTAGGAATGGGTTACCTAGCCGTGAACAGTGAAACCTGACAAGTTTATTGTACTTTTTAATAACAGATTAGTTTGTTTTTTCGGCTGATGGAATACCTTCGCCCAGCTATGGTATAGTAACACAGTTTTTCGGGTTATTGGACGACTCGCCCGAATTTAACTCGCCCGAATCGGGCGAATTGTCCACTATTAAAAATATTCATTTTTCTGTGTCGATTCGCCCGAAGTTATTTTATCGGTGGGCGAATCGACCACTCTAATATTATTTAGTGGACGATTCGCCCGAATTTTATTTTAGTGAACAAACAATATAAAAGTACAGTCGTGCTCACCCGTCTCGGTAATAATATGAAGAATTAATCGAAGCTAATAGATATTCTACTAAACAATAAGAGGCAGACAGCAATAATCGCTACAAAAAAAAATGAAAGAGAAAGCTCTATACGCTATCAGGTCATTTCGGTACCGGTAAAGACTAACTTAAGTAACAGGAGATTATAATCATGAGGAAGCTAGGCTGGAATCATGAGCGGTAAAAAGAGTACCGGGCGATTTTAGACTCTCAAGCCCTAGTACTCCGTTAGTCTCTACCGCTAATGATTCTAGCTCTGCAAATACTTCTTCATGATTCTGGCCTCCTGGTAGTTTAAATTGCTTTCCTGGTTTCTAGTACAATGTCTTTTACTTCGATAAATTCTTCATATTATTACCGAGACGGGTGAGCACGACTGTACTTTTATATTGTTTGTTCTATAAAATAAAATTCGGGCGAATCGTCCACTAAATAATATTGGAGTGGTCGATTCGCCCACCGGTAAAATAACTTCGGGCGAATCGACACAGAAAAATGAATATTTTTAATAGTGGACAATTCGCCCGATTCGGGCGAGTTAAATTCGGGCGAGTCGTCCAATAACCCAGTTTTTCAATAAAATCTTATGCTATTCTAGTTTGAAAATTACCGTGTATTTTTATTTGTATATTTAAACTAAATTATCTGCCTTTAAATCCAAAATCACTAATTAGAACCACGCTAATCCTTAAACAAGTAAAAACAACTGCCAAACGTAGCAACGTTATAAGCATATAATCATCAACGCGAAACACCAAGCAAGCAAAATATAAAAGCACAATATTAAATGATAAACACCAATTAACTTAAAGCAACCAATACCCGGTACGGAGTAACGATCAAATTCCATCGCAAATTGGACACAAAAATGTCAGACATCATTTTCAATAATCTCGACCTTAAAACAGAACAATGGACCCATAGCTTTTGTTACCCTATCCGATAGTGAACTTATAAAATTATTTTAAAATGTTAATGGGCCGCTCTAGTACAGATCCGGCGGCATTCAGCCTTGAAGTGAGTATAATTATCTCGTCAAGATTTGCCCCCTTTAACCACTAAATATACAGATACAGAAGACTGGCTCCATACAACTAGCGAAAACAGACGCACATACACATAGACACGAACGTACGACGATCTCAAACAAACGCTGGTCGCAAGTGCGCTTGCACTCGCTGTAAGTGAAGCGTGTCTATGTGTGCGTGTATTTTCTTTCACTTTATAGAGTTAGCCTTCTGTTTACTATCTATTCTATGCGTCTACCCCGATCTGTATTATTCGGAGGTACACCGACCATTATTAAGCCAATTTTGTAATTCAGCGAATTAATTCTGCCGAGTTTTATGCTTTAAGTATTTATAATAGGAATTTATGTTTCGGTTAAACAAGATGTATTTGAATGAGTGGTTCCTATTTCGTTCCGTTCACTGGTTCCTATTGTGGCGGAAATGGCATCGAGTGACAATAGAGAAATGAAGATGAAAGAAAATATTTGCAATTAAAGTATAACTTCTCAATTGCAATTAAAGTTACAAGATCTTCGTATAGAGGACAATAGAATAGAATAGAATAGAATATACTTTATTGTACACCAAAAAAATAAGTTACACATCTCTTTTACAATAATACTTATTTCTACGGGTACAAAGGCGGTCTTATCGCTGACAGCGATATCTACCAGACAACCTTACAATGTTGACTTATACATACTATCTCCGAGCTAAGAATGTGATTTCCAATAGTCACAGTATATTACCGTTTTGCAGCGTCTCTACGTTAAAATTCAACATTTCTAAATAAAGTAAGAAAGCTCTCCAGCGCTCTCTAAAATCAAGAGCCGACATAATTCCGTGAGAATAATAACTTAATTAAAACAAGAATATCTGTTCCACCTTTTCTTACACTGTTTTTCTCATCGTTCCCTTCTTAAAGAGCATTAATCATTCTAATTAATCGTATAATTTAACGTCTTTACACATTTTATTAAAAAGATAGGTCTAGAGTTGCTTCCCCCGGCTCCCCGCCTATTCTCGAGCCCCTGTCTCCTCCACTAATTATTACGCTATAATAAATATCGCTGAAGGAATTAATGCAGTAATTTCAGGCTGTATTCCAGTCGGGGCTCGGTTATTCATTAAGTTCTGCGTCATAGCGAGTACAAAGGTAGCAAAGTGTACCTACGATGTACAATAAGTAAGGTTAGGCTGGTTGCAGATTAAAGAGAATAACAGGATTTATTTTCTTTGAACGAGGGGTTTGTTTTAAATCCAGAGGTTTTATTTTTGATGCAGGTAGACGGGATAAAGGTTATGGTGCCGCGTTGCCGCACGGTAACGCGCCGTGTCGTGTATGCCGTATGTTGACGTATGCTAAGCGCACTCAACGCCCTCCTTGAATCTAGTCCTTTAGCTACCTATTCTGCAACAATCTCACTGTGATTGGGAGAAGTGAGCTGTGAATTCCTAGCATCAATTGAAATAACAGCTCACGGCTTGCTCACAGTTTCGACGGTGAGTTCTTTTACAGAATCGACCGAAGACAAGACTAAATCTATTCACTGATGAACGAAGGCTGATAGTGTTAGAAAATCTGGCAATTCGTGACAAGAATACTGTATCCAGTGTCTTTAAGTTACAATCTGGATTTGAAAAAAGTACTAATAGATCATCAAACACGGATAGACTTAACTACTCAGTAAGACTAAACATTATATTTTGGTTGAACTGCGATTAACGATATGTGGTAACTGTTCACAACACGGCTAGAGTTGCGGTTACCGTTTACCTATGTACTATGTGGCTATAGCTAGCTAACTACGCACGTCTTTTATAGATGTTGCTCTTTGGAACTGGCAGGTAGGAATCAAAAGTCTGTGATACCTTTATTATAGATTTAGTGTACAAAATTAAAACTTTGCTTCAATACAAAAATCATTTTAGTGTTATCTTAATTTTAGTATTGATTTTAATTTTAATAATGATTTTGATGTTAGTTTTAATTTTGGTTTTGAATAAGATCCTGATTATATTTTCATTTTTAGGGTTCCGTACCTCAAAAGGTAAAAAGGAACCCTTATAAGATAACTTTCTTGTCCGTCTGTCTGTCTGTCTGTCCGTCCGTGTGTCACCACCGATTTTCTCAGCAACGGGTGAACCTAGGAAGTTGAAATTTATACCAGATACTGAGGTATATAGTCCCTATTAGGTGTATAAATCATGGTCCTGAAACAACACGATAAAAAGATATGGGAAAATTTAGAGTTTCGCGAAAACTTGTACTTTTTTTATTTTTCGCTATTTTCCCTTTACTTGTGCTGTAAGACCTTGCTTTTAACCAAAATTGACAATTCTAGGTCAACCGGAAGTACCCTATAGGTTTCGGGTCGAAAACCTATATGGTAGTTCCCGTTGACCTAGTTACCTAATTATGTTGGTGAATGTTGTACGGAACCCTCGGTGCATGAGTCCGACTCGCACTTGACCGGTTTTTTTTATTTTTAATGTTGATTTGATTTTAATTGTTTTTTGGTTTTGATTTTGTGGGTTTTCTGGCGTGCTTTTGATTTTAATTTGGAGTTTGGTCGAAAACATAATCATGGTCGGTGAGTATATGAACTCATCTAATTTTAAGTAGGCACCCAACGTCAATCGGCAACTAAGTAATGCATGATGTGCTTACCTGTAAGAAATTGGTACACTAGTCTTTATGTACATTGCATGTATCTCATATCTTTGTATCGTGTATTTAATTGTTGGTAAGCCAAATAAATAAAATAAAAATAAAATACTTGCCAGCAATAATGATAAAATTATTAATTTAGAAAGTTATTAAAAGCAAGCATTTCTTGTATTCCTTTCAACGAAGTCTTTCATTTGATACTCATATGCTCTGGGTGCAAATAGTAATTGGTCTGCCATAATGGGAGTCCGCCATATTAGATTTAGAATGATGTACATTAAAGAAGTCCGCATTTTCATCCAAACCAAAAGGTATATGCAACATTTCAGCTCAATTAGGTGGCTGTTTTAAAATTATGTTGCATTAAGACTTGACCCATACTGCTTACGAGGCAAGTAATTTTTTTCTGTAGTATTTTTAAATATAACTGCCAGAGTGCCTTTGTACTCCAAACGAGAGCCATACAAACCATGGTCCGGATATCACAAATAGAGAGCTATCGGCCACACTTTATAAATTTAAAAATTCTTACGGTGCCCAGCCTCTATGTTCTGGTACTGATAGTGAATTTTAAGAAATAACTATGAAACAGAGGAGGAGAGACAGATGAGGGAAAGTAAGCGCAAGAAAGATATTAAAAGCAAAAAAAAATAAGGCCAAAATTATTTATGGTTTGGTTATCCTCTACGGAATAATTTGTACATAACAATTTTAGATGAGAATTTTTTTTCACACTTTTCATAGTGTGATTTTTCAGTAGTCGGGTTTGGTTTTTGAACTTATTTTTTATTTATAGTAATGTGGGGTTTTTGCAGAACCACATCACATTTTTTTCTGTTATGGGTTTATAGTTTTACATGTATTTAAATAATGCATATGTTACAAGATTGGACTTTGCGAAGCCGTAGTCAGGTAAAAAAATAGTTTTGATGACTTTGACGGGATATATCTCGCAAACGGTACGCTTGACAAAACTATGATGTACCAAAACCTACCTTCATTTTAAAATCACTGTTGAATGATGCTACACATGATGGGATGGGTCGAAAAAAAGTTGTTTTTCTTGACTTCGTGGCCTCTAGAGGGAGCCATATCCAATTTAATGTGACATATCATAGCCAGCGGACAAACAAGACGCTTCCAACTACACCTCATTTGTCAAATTATGATAAGTAATTTAGAAGTTATGAGGAGATTAACATACATACATATCGGTCAAAAAAACATAACCCTCCTTTTTGCTTCGCCGTAGTCGGGTAATAATACCCCAACTTAATATTGTTCAACATAGTCCTAAATATAAAGCAGTGCGGATTTTTAACAGGTTGCCATTGGACTTAAAACTATAATTTACAAGAACTCATTTAAGTCAACACTCAAGGCGTTCCTATTGGAGAAATGTCTGTATTCGATAGACGATGACATATCCACGTTTAAAAAATTATATTAGTTAATGTGAGACTGGGTAACATTAGTATGTAATAACTTGTAATGTTATTGAGTTTTGAACTGTATTGTATGTTTAATTTGTAATAAGAAAATTGTTGTATTTTGAATGTGTTAGAATTATAATTTTAATGACTGTGATTTTATTTACTCATTATTTCAAAAACAATGTGAATTGTTCCTGAAAAAAATTAAATTGAACATAAAATTATAAGAAACTAGCTGCTTCGCGCGGCTTCGCTCCCATGGGCCACCCCACAGGACCCGTTTTCGGGATAAAAAATAGCCTATGTTACTCGGGAATAACGTAGCTTTCTATTGGTGAAAGAATTTTTTAAATCGGTCCAGTAGTTTCGGAGCCTATTCGGTACAAACAAACAAACAAAAAAATCTTACCTCTTTATAATATTAGTATAGATAAAGGTGAAATTTTCCTTCATAAACTTCTACCCTAAGCTTAACATCATCTCCGATAACATCACATCATCAGCCTATTAATGTTTCCGCTGCTGGGACACAGGCCTCCTCTCTGTGAGAGGGAATGGGCCGTAATCCACCATGCGGGCCCAGTGCGGGTTGGTGGATGTCACATGTCTTCGAATTTTTGGTTCTAGGACATGCACCGTTTTGAGAGCAGTGGTGATTACATAATTTACACAAAGTAAAGCGCCTGCCCCCTAGTGCCCGGCAGCCTGCCTACCCTCGACTACGGTAGCGGTCGAGGTTACGGCATGGCAAGGGGTGCCAAGAATCTCCGGACGGGATCCGGCTACCCCAACAAACACCGACGACTGGACCTGGCAACATACAACACGCGCACACTTCGGACCGACGAAAAGATCACCGAACTCGAAGAGGAATTGAGCAGGTTGCGATGGAGTATTATAGGGTTATCTGAAGTCCGAAGAGAGGGGGAGGACTCGATAATCCTCAAATCCGGCAAACTGCTCTATTTCCGAGAGGGTGACTGGCAGTCCCAGGGTGGTGTCGGGTTTATCGTCCACAAGTCCCTTGTGAACAACGTGGTGAAGATCGAGAGTGTGTCGACCAGGGTGGCGTACCTGATACTCAGAATATCCGCAAGATATTCGCTGAAGGTCATACAGGTCTACGCCCCAACCTCGGCACACCCCGACGACGAGGTAGAGACCATGTATGAGGATATCTCCAGAGCCATGCATGGTTTCAAAACTCACTTCACCGTTGTCATGGGGGACTTCAACGCGAAACTGGGCAAACGAGACGAGGATGAGCTGCAAGTGGGGCAATTTGGAGTTGGACGTCGGAACCACCGGGGTCACCTACTGGCCAGTTTTGTGGAGAAGGAGGGCCTCTACATGATGAACTCCTTCTTCAAAAAGCGTGAACATAGGAAGTGGACCTGGCAGAGCCCCGATGGTGCAACAAAAAATGAGATCGACTTCATCATGTCAACCAGGAAGCAAATGTTCAATGATGTCTCTGTGATCAATTCGGTAAAAACCGGGAGCGATCACCGCATGGTAAGAGGCACATTGAACATTAATATTAAGCTTGAAAGGTCTCGACTGATGAAGTCCACGCTCCGTCCAGCACAGATTCAGGTCCAAAACCCCGAGAGCTTTCAGCTCGAACTCCAGAATCGTTTCGAGTGCCTAGGGAGCTCAGTGGACGAATACAATGACGGGTTCGTGGAAGCTGTCCATACGGTCGGGTCTAAGTTTTTCAAGACCCGTCGTACAGATAGAAACAAAAAGCTCTCTGATCCTACTCTCAAGCTTATGAAGGAGAGGCGTGAGATGATCCTGCAGTCTTCAGATGAGGCGTGCAAATATCGGCAGCTCAATAGACAGATCTCTAAATCCTTGAAAAGAGACCTCCGCCGCTTTAACACCGAGCGTATTAAAGACGCGATTGAGCGAAATAAAGGCTCCAAGGTATTTGCAAGGGATCTGGCTATTGGGCAGAGCCAGCTCACGAGACTGAAGACCGACGATGGCAGGATCGTATCCGCCAAACCGGAGCTTCTGAGGGAGGTCGAGACATTCTATGGGCAGTTGTACACATCAATCAGCAAGCCCGTTGCGAGTCTAGCAAACGACCCAAGAGCTAGATTGACCCGACACTATACCGAAGATATCCCGGACGTCAGCCTGTACGAGATTAGGATGGCTCTGAAACAGCTTAAAAACAACAAGGCGCCGGGTGATGATGGAATCACGGCTGAACTCCTGAAGGCGGGTGGAAAACCGGTCCTTAAGGCCCTTCAGAAGCTGTTTGATGCCGTCATACTCGAGGGCAAAACGCCACAGGCATGGTGCAGGGGTGTGGTGGTACTCTTCTTCAAGAAGGGCGACAATGCCCGACTGAAGAACTATAGGCCCATCTCACTTCTTAGCCATGTCTACAAGTTGTTTTCAAGAGTCATCACGAATCGTCTCGCGCGCAGGTTTGACGATTTCCAGCCTCCCGAACAAGCCGGATTCCGAAAAGGCTTTAGCACCGTAGACCACATACATACGCTGCGGCAGGTCATACAGAAGACCGAAGAGTATAACCTGCCTCTCTGTTTAGCGTTTGTGGACTACGAGAAAGCTTTCGATTCGATCGAGACTTGGGCAGTACTGCAATCTCTCCAACGGTGCCAGATCGACTACCGGTACATTGAGGTGTTGAAGTGTTTGTACAAAAACGCCACCATGTCAGTCCGTCTTCAGGATCAGACCTCGAAACCAATCCTTCTCCGGCGCGGCGTGAGACAGGGAGACGTCATTTCTCCGAAACTGTTCACTGCTGCGCCGGAGGATGTCTTCAAGGTTCTGGATTGGAAGGCGCTTGGCATCAACGTTAATGGCGAGTACATCACTCACCTTCGGTTTGCCGACGACATAGTGGTCATGGCTGAGACCATGGAGAGCCTCAGTACAATGCTCGATGACCTCAATAGAGCTTCCGAAAGAGTGGGTCTTAAAATGAACATGGACAAAACCAAGGTCATGATGAATGCCCATGTAACACCCACTCCTATCAAGATCGGAGACTGTTTACTTGAAGTTGTAGATGATTATGTCTACCTGGGACAAACAATCCAGTTGGGTAGATCCAACTTCGAAAAAGAGGTCAACCGTCGAATCCGACTCGGCTGGGCGGCGTTCGGGAAGTTGCGTGGTATCTTCTCGTCCAATTTACCGCAATGTCTCAAGACAAAAGTCTATGACCAGTGCGTGTTGCCAGTGATCACCTATGGGACCGAGACGTGGTCGCTCACAATGGGCCTTATCAGAAAGCTTAAAGTCACCCAAAGGGCAATGGAGAGGGCTATGCTCGGAATTTCCTTGCGTGATCACGTCAGAAATGATGATATCCGCAGGAGAACCAAAGTTACCGACATAGCACGAAGAATTGCCAAACTTAAGTGGCAGTGGGCAGGGCACATTGCTCGCAGAACGGATGGCCGTTGGGGCCGAAAAGTTCTGGCATGGCGACCGCGAACCGGAAGACGGTATGTTGGAAGGCCTCCCACTAGGTGGACCGATGACCTGGTTAAGGTTGCGGGAAGGCGCTGGATGCGAGACGCACAGGATCGGTCAATGTGGCGACGCCTGGGGGAGGCCTATGTCCAGCAGTGGACGTCTTTCGGCTGAAATGATGATGATGATGATGATGAAAGCGCCTGCCTGGGCTCGAACCCACGACCTACAACTTGTAAGTCGCGGCCGATACCACTGGGCTACCACTGCTCTCCGATAACATACACGACATTTATTCATCAAAACAAAAAAATGCTTCATCGCTCTAGTTTTATGAACTCATAAAACCGTGTGCATGCTGCCTATTGCTAACAATTGCACTGAACCAATTAAGTTATTCATGAATGGTTCGGATGAGCGGCGCAACATTTAGATGTAATGTACGTTCAGACCATTTCACTAATTATCGCGCGACTTTAACGGTGTGGACTCACCTTTGCAAAGCCGGTTTGAATGGAGAACTTACAGAGTAAAATGTATGAAGAAATCGTGTGGAAAAGAAGGTGATGATGACGTTGCTAAGATGGAATTTATTTTTAATATTTGTTATCAAGGATATTTTTTATGAAACGGGGAATTGCGTCGTTACCTATTCTTCACAAGTACAACTAAACTAAAAACCCTCAACTTATAATTTGTTGATAAATTTTGGACGAAGAAAAGTTTGACCAGCCAACTGCAACCAGCGACCCTCTTAATATATTTACTTTTTGTGACGTGTTCGAGGGTTTCACTAAATAAACATCTATCTCAGTATTTGGTACTTTATTGTTCCCAAGAAGAAATCACGTTACATTGGCTAAACTAACTAAGCTAAGATGGGACTGACATACGCTATGCGTAAAAGCCCCTAAAACCAAAAAATAAACAAAAATGACAAACTGCTGAGCGTGGGTTTTTGGATTCGATCCCTGGAAAAGTATTACTGGATTTTTCTATCTTGGGCAATTCTCAGTAACAGCCTACAGTTTCGGTTTGTGCTTTCACTTATATTCCAAAGGTGTTAGCCACTTACCCTTGTCACATATTCGCAACTAATGCATTTCTGCCATTTCGTACCTAACTCGATAGCTGCACATGTCTTCAAGCACACGTATTCACCTCAAAGGGCTTACAGCGTTCATGACAACTTGAAAGAGTGTGTCTCACACATCGTTTTCTAACGTCTTTGGGTGAATCTTTAAGTGTAAAGTTTAGTAAAAGATATCATCCCAAAAGTTCACTATAAGATGTGAGATTCTGTGAATACAAATATTTGGGCAAGTATAATATGTAAAGAAGATTTTCTTTATAATATAACAAAATTATTTATCAAATAATATTTTTATGAACAAGTTTTTTTCGTATTCTTCTCAGCAAACCCTTTCATTTGATACTCATATCATGGCAATGCACAACAAATAACTAGTCCACCATGTTGGGCCGTCCGCCATATTTGATTTAGAAAGATATCACATAGCTAACCATGCAATGTCATCCAAACTAAACGTGCATGTAAAATTTTATCATAATTGGTGGAGGATAACTGCTTTAAAATTCAATTGCAAGATTTGACCCGAACACACTTACATACATACATTGCAAGTTAAATAAAATTTTGTAAAAACATTTCTTATTATAGACAATAACAATTACATAGTACCTAAATACTATTTTATATTTTTGTACTTATTTCAGAGAACAATAGAAAAATGATTTCTGCGTAAACCGAAAATAACTATGACTTATTAGTGAAAGAAAAACCCAAGCTCGTCAAGTTCTACGGTTAAGTTATTTGACATACCATAAATCTAGCCTTTATCCCCGAAGCGCTAGGCAGAGATGAACCTATATCACAACCACATTTGGCCAGTTATGTTTAAGCCCCATGTAAGAGGGGCGGGTTGCTACTGAGACATTATAGATGGAAAAACCCAACAACACTTTGGCTGACCCGGGAATTGAACCCAGGATTTCGTACTAGACCAACGAGCCAGTTACATTATTTTATAAGGTTAATAATGACGCGAGCAAGTTTGCCCTGAGACATAATAATACCTTCTCATTATCACGTCAGTATATCAATTTAATTTTGTATGCTCCGAGCTCTCATTAAGTACATTGTCTTGTTCGCCACAATGGATGTGCAAGTTAACTGCGTCAGCGACAATTATGTGTCCTGGGAACACCTGGCGGGGGATATATACCACGGGGTATACATGTTAGGTCAATGTATGTACAACTAGCTTCTGCCAGCGGCTTCGCCCGCGTGAAAGTGGAAAATTATCCCAAGGGAACATATGCCCGGGATGAAAAATATTCTATGTGCTATTCCAGACCATAATCTATCTTTGTGCCAAATTTCGTCGAGATCCGTCCAGCCATTTAAGTGTGAAGAAGTTACAAACACACACACACTCACTCACAAACTTTTGCCTTTATAATATGTATTAGTGTGATATATTGTTATATAGTGTGAAGTGTTACATTCCATGTGTATAGTAATATGCTATAGTTACAGGCGTTACCTAGCGTAATAGTTACCAATAATGCGATCACATTATTCTCAGTATGTTCAGGGTTAAATCGAAACTTAATACGAAGACCTTGATGAAGCAGTTCAGGGTGCTTAGCTTTTTTCAAAACTAGAAGCGACTTCCTTAATTTAAATACACGCAGTAAGCATGACATTGTAATACTCAAATTCAGATTAACGAAAACTAGCAAGTCTTTTCTTATAAACAGTTTACGCTTTGACCGATGGAAAGTTCAAAAACCACATCAAACGTGTCCTTATTAAAAAAGCATATTATAAAATCAAGGACTACGCTGAACATAAAAATTCTGGCTTTAGCTCCTTCTGTGCATGCGGCTTCCCTGGTAACTGTTAAACGGCACAAATATGTGGGTATTGTCAATCTCATTTTTTCATTTTTCCTTCTTTTAATTAGACTTTTTACAATGACTTCAATAATCTTTATAGCCCTTTGCTAAGAATAGTTACAGCACTGATAACTACATTTGTGCCACATGTTAAATTTAGTCTTGTTATATTTATTTTTCTTTTATTATTGTAAATATTCTTTTGCTAATTTTTTTGTGAATGTGTGAACATTGTAGGCCTTCCAGATTTCTAGAAGCTTGTTAACATTAATTTGTTAACTCTTGATCTCGTTTATACAAACTTTTTTTTTCTTTCTACTTTTTGTCGGGCCTACGTTTTCCCCCCATATCTAAGCACTAATGCTGTCAACAAAATACAAAATATACATGGTAAATATCCCGAAACAAATATCATTTAATTTTATTTTTTTTTACCTTTGTATAGATGCTTTTACCGATTGTTTTGTGAATGTGTGAACATTGTAGGCCTTCTAGATTTCTAGATGCTTGATAACATTTGATAACTTTTTATCTCGTTTTACTTTATATTTTTAGTTTCTAACGTTTTATTGTCGGGCCTATGTTGTCCTCCCATATCTAAGTAATGCTGTAACATGGAAATTTTGTAAAAACAAACCAATTTTTTTTTATAGAGTAACCGTGGAGTTTCTTGCTGGTTCTTCTCCATAGGAAACGACCAACCCGAACCGTGCACCTTTTGTCGACGTTTTATAAGTGCC
This sequence comes from Anorthoa munda, assembly GCA_945859665.1. Classification (NCBI taxonomy): domain Eukaryota; kingdom Metazoa; phylum Arthropoda; class Insecta; order Lepidoptera; family Noctuidae; genus Anorthoa; species Anorthoa munda. The sequence goes on along the minus strand of OX243907.1, from coordinate 1,231,595 downwards.
TGATTTTTAGCTGTGAAATCAAACCGCCCTAGAAACCCCTACATACATATCTAGCGGTTTCTAGACTGTTTTTAATTCACTGTGACTTTCTGATCAGTGGTTAAAGCTTCTGGAATTATAAAACTAGAAAATGGCGTACGTTTTGTCAATAAATACCACAAAGCACTAGACAAAAACAAGTACAACCTTTAGTAATATTTAACGATACCTAAGAGAAAACAGGTAGAGATCCCTACTTTCCACCTAATAGCGATCTGATGTTTTCAGGAATATAATAAGCCTCCCAACAGTACTATCCTTACCTATATTAAGGAATAGTTACTTAACTAAAAGTAAGGACTAGTTACCAGCCAGCAACAAAACCCGAAGAGTTACTGTGTCATAATACCGCCTCTTTAATTTTTCTGTACAAATTTAAACAAGTTTAGTGGGCAATCCTTTATCCAATCATATTCCAGTGTCATATTTTCAGACGGTAATTAAGTGAAGGGAGCTCCCTTGCAGCGAACAATTAACTTATTCATGAATGTGCCTCAGTCCTAATTATTTATTTTATTTTACGACGCCTATTATCCTGTAACACCCGCCTCGTAAATACTTGGGTGGAGGGTAATTTTGAATTTTGAAGTAATTTCAAAGGCCTTCTAAGCACTTTATTTCTAATATTACTTCTTGTGGATTTGTTGATATTGTCAGATTGTGTCTTGATGTGTGGGGATAAGAAGTCGTCTCGTTTCTTCTGGGTTTATTTCTAGAATCTTGTTACTTTATTGTTTCATGGTCCTGGCGGGTTTATTGGCAAATTGTTTTTAAGTGTGCTATCAAGTAAATTGCAGATTAATTTAGTCTAAGGAAGTAAATATTCAATGTTATTTATACAACCATTATATCGTCTAAGCAGACCCTTCATTACGAAAAGAAGAAAGGTACCTATCTCATAAATTTCTAAGAAACGGATTCTCAAGAGTATCTTGATTTGAAGCTATTTGATATTCTATACGTATATTTTTATGTAATCATTTAAGAAGTCCTTCCCAATTATAGAATATCAATTACTCCATTCGTTAATAGTTCCATGAATATCAATGACGCGGTCGATCGCAAAGCAAACATCAATTTTGTTAATTCCGTCGACACAGGAGTGTGTTTATAAACCGACGGAGGTGCGCTAACAGTGGATACGATTCAATTAGCCCGACAGTCGCCACGATTAGCGGTTTTCATATCGTGGACAAACAAAATGAGTAGCTGTGGTGTTTGGTGATACGATAATATTTGAAAAAGTATATTTACCTAATTGTTGTAAATCAATCAGCTCAACCTATTCTAAAAACCGTGTCAAATTGTCTATGTTTAAAGATGGATTTCTAAATTGTGAATTGTACCTCAAACACAACACTTAGAATCTGCTTTCCATTTCCATCGTACATTTTATTGTCAGTTTTGGTATAGGATGTTCTGCGTTATTCATCTCCTTACAATAAGGACTGAATTTTTGCTCAAATTTTACTTTCAAATCTTGTCTTCTGTATGTAATTCGGCTTTTACATTATTATTATTGTTATCGACCTCCACGTTTGCTATAGGAATAATATTTTTTGTAACACAAAAGAGTATTCGTAGCTATTTCCTAGTCACCAAAATATTCATCGGGGGCAAGCGAAATGGTTAAGGTTAATCGGATAAGTGGTCGATTTTTAATTTATGTTCGAGTATTTTGATTCGTTCATCATCATAAATGTTGTGTAATGACAATTGCCTACTAATCAAATTAATCTCGTTAATTGAACAATTGAAACAATGAAAACCAGATCAAGAAGCATCACATATCATGCGTGGCACCGCAAAATGAAACCGAAACATTATCATTATCGCCCGCCTCTAATTTAAAACCAAAGCTCTCATAATATTATTACATAGGATTCAAATAAATTGTGCGAAAGGTATCGTTCCAAAACGATTTAATACAAGGCAAATAAAAATAGCAGTATGAGCAGAGAACCAAGTGGCCCAAGGGACCCTAATCAAATATACCTTAGGAGAGACCGGTGCGAACCCAGTTTATAACCTGCGCGGATTATGTTGGGACCTTAAGTGATTTTTGGAAATACTTTTATTCTTCTCCTTGATCGCACCTGCGACCAATTTCATGTTCGAAATTCGGGTACTATATTGATGTAATGATAGGTCCCGAGGAAAAAATAGTTTTATGTTCATAGAGGACCTTTGGAAAGTAACGCTGTCGGGAAAATAATGGTTCACTTTCTGCGCTCCGTAATAAAATTATTATTTTCTCTTTTTTAGAACAATGTGTGTTTCTCCTTCGTGTATTGTTTGAAGCACATTGCCTTTATTACGTTTGTATGTTCAGTTTCTTACTTGTAAACGGCTATGTCTAAAGATTTCTCATAAGTATCAAGTGTCTTATTATTTCAAACATCATAATTATCTTGCCTTACACATACATAACATGACGCCTCTCTTCCCTAAATAGTTAGGAGAGAGGTACATCTAAGGTCACCTTAACATTTTCTTGCCTTGTTCCAATTTATTTGGGCTCCGCGGAACATGCAACATGTCTCCTTCATATCTCTATATTTAAATAATCATATTTGTAGTCTCTTTCTGGCTCGAAGTATCATTTAAGTGGAAATGATCATATAAAGTTTTCAGACATAAATATCTCTCAGAATTCTACAGTAAAATTTTAATGAATCTCGGTAATCTCTGCAACAAAATGTTCCAAGAGTTCTCCACCACTAAGATAATCTCCAGACTAACTTCTGCTAATCCCATACATAACAGCTGGAACAAGGATGGCAGTTGCGGCGGCAAAGATAACACAACACAAACACGCGAGGGCTGAACAAATACTTGTCGTGTGCAAACATGTTCCGGCGAGTCGATGGAGTGGACTACACCTAATAGGTAAATGGGCGAAGTGACTAGACACATGAGTTTACAAGGAAATTAGCTGGCAGAAAATTAAACTACCCTGTTTTTTTTCAATTAAAAACCTTACTCTCAAAATTTTACTCTGAAACGTGAATTTATTTTTCACCGTCGTTAAATCTCAGCTCTTGCCTAGAGATAGCCTCTGAACATTGTGAAAATAATAATAATAGTCGTTAGTTAGTGTGGTGTCAGAATTCATGATTCATGTCTACCAAGTTATATATATTCGCGGCTTCTGTCCCTGGCACGCCTTTCAAAAGTCCGGGACCCCAGAGTCCCATGATTGTTAAAGACATAATAATAATAATATGCCTAGATATCTAGGCAAGGTCAGACTTGCCTAGATATTTGCCTCTGAACATTGTGAAAACAGTCACATTTAATTTCTGAAGTTTACCCATATATCCAAAAATGATTGCCAAAAACTTCGAATACACACCCCACTTCCATGAGGTCCCTATTTGTAAAAAAAAACAATCTACAATACATTGACACCGGATCGAAAACTTTTACCATAGTCAACAAACAAAACAAAACTAATATTTCAAAAGTCAATAGTTTCGAATACAGAATATTCGAACATTCGAACCGTCGGCGTCGCCGGGCTCAAACGGGCCAAAGTACCGTTGGATGAAGGGGCACGCTTGAAATTGCCGTTAAGTATGTGGTGGGGATATAAAAAGGGGGCAAAGAGGCTTAAAGGGCTTTGCGCGGCTCGCGAGTGCCAAGTTTTCACGGAGTTATGCCCTTACAGCTTGTTTGTTCACGTGCCATTTCCTATGTGATTAAGTGGTAAATTTTATGTGATAAAGTTGAAAAGAAATGTCGTAGGTGTAGTAATTTGAAATCTTAATTGTATTGTTAAATAACGTGCCTTTTTATGGTGACGGACGATAATAGAATATTAATATTATTATTATGATGTTTTCTTTCTATACTTTAATTAAGATTTCAATAGATTTAAATATTTATAATGAACGTTTAGATACAAAATTAATGTAACAGTAACTAAATTAAACATTTTCACACAGTTATGTTGAATAAATTGTGTTCTTAACACAATTTATTCAGCGCTGAAACTAGTTTCACACCTAAAATATGAATCTCAAGAGTTTATTTAACAAGAAACTCATTAAAATGTCTTTCAACACTATCTTCAAAGGAAAATTACCCGACAATTTCAATATTTTGCATGCAACACGCGAAAGCGGAGCGTAATGCTATTACATTGCGACGCGTCCACGCCACAGTGACAATGTGCGCGCGGGAAGATCCTGCCTTGCGCCGCTAGAACTACGATCAGCGTCAATATTAAAAAAACACTGAAAATCTCGTATAACCAGTTTTTTCTATGCGAAAGAAGATTTTCTTTAAAATGTTATTATTTTACTGAAATCGTATACTAGAACTTGTATGTTAATTGTAATTAATTATCTATACTAATATTATAAAAAGGAAAGATTTTTTTGTTTGTTTGTTTGTGAGAAATTCTTTCGCCAATAGAAAGCTACATTATTCCTGAGTGACATAGGCTATTTTTTATCCAGAAAACGGGTCCTGTGGGGTGGTCCACGGGAGCGAAGCCGCGGGGAACAGCTAGTATTTTATATAAATTAGTCCCACGGTGGGCGCCAACAGGATAATGCAATTAGCGCACAACATAGTTTAAACCTGCTTAGTTATTTTATAAAAATTTTAATAATTGGCTTACTTTATAACATGTTTTATTGTCGTTTTGACCCTGTCGAGATAATTCTCTTTATTTATTAGTTCGATTTATTTTTCTGAGAAAGTGTTGTGTTAAAAGTAGACAAAAATTCCAAGCAACTACGTCTGCATCCTACACGTTAAACTTATATCTTACTAGTCCAACACTACTCTCCTTTAGCAAACTTTGTACTACCTTACAAAATTCATAGGAACATTGTAACAGATATTCAATAGACTATAACTCATCTTGTTGAAAGCTAATAGAGTGAAGGTGAGTAGAAACTCGCAGCCGGTGCCACTTTATTAATACCCGGAACTGTGCCCGATAAATTATGACGTCACTTAATCACAAATCCGCCATTGCTCTTAATAGCAGCAGAGGTCGAAAAGCATTGATTTATAATAACGACTAATTCGACCGAGAATTATCCCACTGTGGGGCTTTGTGATCGAAATTCAACCGTTAAGTTTCCAAATTGAGTCTTCTGTATTATCAAAGAGCAAAGAGTGGGTTCGTTAAATTGTTCACGAGCTCTGTTTTAGAGGCTAGACTGGGATCACAAAAGTAATAAAATATTTAAATGGCGTCTGATATAAAAACGGCTTAAAAATACCACTGAAACATTTAAAGCATTTGGACATTCCTGTTGTGTCCGTACTTGTTTGATTTCAACCGCCAGTGAGATTAATGTTATGAGTGTCGTGGGATGAAGTTCGACACACACACATGTACAGTAGTGATCTCCTACACAACACGTTTGTGCCGTGCAGCTTCTAGGGTTGTCAACAGACTTAATATTGGTTAGGTGGTGGGTACATTCAGATCATTTTATGTTTTGCTTGAAATCAAGTCGTTTCTCATAAAACCATAACACGCCACATAAACAACATTGAATGGATTTTATCGGGAGCTTGTTGAATAAATAATGTATCATCATTCTTTGTCTAAAGGGGGACTGAAATATAATATACGTTTTTTTTGTCTACCCCCAAATGCTACGCGCACTTGGGGAGTAATCAACTTTTATTTATTAATCATATTTTTTTATCATGCCCGTAAAAACTAGAAGTTATTTTAACAAAATATCTCAATTTAAACTTTCTTTGTTACCGGAAGTGACATCAAAAGGGTAGAAAATCACGAATCTCATGAATACACACAATATATAATTCAGCGCGGTATTGCACCAGCGTTGTCTGCAATCGTCGCCTCACAAATGTTCCCCGTCCGATAATTAAGATAAATAAGTAAGTAAAGGAACTAAAATTCCGATTGTATCGTGAGTCTGAGGGTATCTGAGGGTAACTGAGTCAGGTCTCGTAAAATATGCACTGTATCGAGTGTTGCGCAGTGCGGCACGGCAGCACCACGGCTAGTCTGCGGCTCTCGAGTTAAACGCAGACTCCGTCAAAATAAACAGCGATGCGTGGTTAAGCCAGTTTCGCAGTTTGTCGTTTGGTTTTAGGATTGTTGGTGGTCTTATCTGTTTGTCTATCGCCTGTGTTGGTCTCGCCAACTATAGAATTATAGAAATAGATTCGGAGCTTAGAGAGTTCGGATCTAAGCTGACGGCTTTTATTTATGTGTTGTTCGGGCTCTTTGCTTTATGGATTATCTTTGATAATACTCTTATGTGACATACATACAAGCAACTGTAAGATAGCAACGTAAGTCAATATGAGAAATGTGATATTTACAACATTTAATTTAAAACAAACATTATACTTATATATTAAGATTGTAATATCCTAGATATTTGAAGTCCTAGTCACTCTAAATATAAGTAGTACGTCAGTGTCACTCAAGTCACGTATGGCCGTAAACTACTGGGTTTTAAAACTGCTATAAAACATAAGGAGGGATACCTTACTGGCTATTCGGCCAAGAGCTCTATCTTTCAGCTCACTTCCGGAAATTACATAGAAAATTAAGTAGACATAAAAAATATGAGCATTGTAGATATCATTGGATATTTGTTAACCATATTGTAGTGTATTGTTTAACAGATTGTAGAACGTTATTATAAAGCATAATTTTTATGTCAATCAAGTAGTCGTACTTTCTGATTTTTATTAGTATTAGATTTAATTTTAAGTAGTGAATATCAAAATCAAAGTAAAATCATCATAAAATAATACACACTTGCTAAACTACATAAAATGAATTCACTAAGAGAACAATGAGTGATAGAAACCGCTACATAATAGGATAGGGGTATGTGTTTGAATTCAATTTCCGATCGAGTTAGAAGTGAATTTATACTACAGTTCAATCCATTCCCGACCAATAACCTGACTTCAGAGCGGCATAAATTTCACGTGGATATAGTAAAAGCAGCCGCAATAAACTTTCTATTTTAGTTTTATTACTTTTACCTGGTAGGGAATTTGTAGTACAACTCGCTTTGGCTCGATATATCAACCAGTCGGACGTCCAAATGATAACTCGGTGCTTTGATGCCAGAACTTTTATGAATTCAGATGTTTAGTATTCTGTGTTCATAAACCAGTTATGTGCAGGGATTTTTAAAAACATTGTGGAGTTGAACTGACAGTTTTATATACTAAAAAGCTTTTTTTCAATACAGTTGTTAAACATGGCGTACTTTCAGAGGCTATAATTATGATTCGAAAATTAAATCTTACGCATAGGCATCTTTCTATTACGCGGTCGTGACTTTTGTTTACGAGCTCGATCATTAGTTTTGCAGTTTAGTTTTAAATTTATACGTCAATTTGAAAAGTTTAGTAGCAAAGAGTTTTCATACATAGAATAAAATGGGATAGATTTTATGCGAGGAAAAATGAATGATTCCGTACGTTTTAGCATTGAACTCTCAAAAGTCTTTTAAATGGTTGTTTAATATATTTAATTACCAGTTTTAATTTAATTATTTTCACATCAACATTTGTCTAAAATCGAATAGGCTGTATAGGCTGTTTTCGTTGTAAAAAATGTCCAGTTGCAAAAACGCGCCTTTAGTTATAAGTCAATTTGAAAAAGTTTAGTAGCAAGGAGTTTTCATACATAAAATAAAATGGAATAGATTTTATACGAGGAAAAATGAATGATTCCGTACGTTTTAGCATTTAATTCTCAAAAGTCTTTTAAATGGTTGTTTAATATATTTAATTACCAGTTTCAATTTAATTATTTTCACATCAACATTTGTCAAAAATCGAATAGGCTGTGTAGGCTGTTTTCGTTGTAAAAAAAATATGTCCAGTTGAAAAAACGCGCGAAAATTTTATTTTTTTGTGAATTAACAAATCTAATTCTTTGATTTGTTTTTACTATTTCCCACAACTGTATTGAAAAATATCGTGTGATACACGGGCGTGTAGGTTATTGCAAACTCGTGTCATTAAAAACCCTCACCTTCGGCTCGGGCTTGTTAATGACAGCTCGTTTGCAATAACCTACTTTCCACCCTTGTATCACAATGTACTATTTATTATTAGTATTTGTAAAGCTGAAAGTAACATGTTTATAGTTTATTGGTAATCACCTTGGTTGAAATATGAGTTTATAATTGCTGCGGTTCCAATTTGAGCCATTGACAATTTAATAGTCGATCGATAATAAATTATCGAACTACCGCTAAATGTAGAACTCTCTGCCAGCATCTGTGTTCTCTACCACCTATGTCCCGTCTCTCTTCAACTTCCAACTAAATTCACATTCTCCAAGATGATCTTCCATTTTCGGGTCGATAGACTCAAATTTAAATTATGTGGGAACAAGCATGGCAACCTGTACAGCTCAAGAACATTGACCTCTTTTAAATCCTGGAAGGTGCACATTTAAGATGGTATAAACTTTTTATTTTTTCGGCAGGTGGCATGGATCCACATCGACAGGCAGATGATCCTGACAATCCACCGGCACGTGATCACGCGGCTAGCGCGCTTCAGCGTGTCGCACGATAACGCCATGACGTGGCTGTTGCACGTCAGCCAGGTGCAGCAGGAAGATCGGGGCTACTACATGTGCCAAGTTAATACCAACCCCATGATCAGTCAGGTCGGATATCTGCAGGTTGTTGGTGAGTGTAGCTTTTGTACTTCTTGGTTTGAACTCTGCAAAGAATTGACAAGGTTTTCTCGTTTTGTTATTTGTGTTGATGAATCTAGTTCTAAAATATCCTCATGAAAATCCGTTAATAATTGATTGTATGCCCAATTTACCCATATTGAGTAGTTATTTTTATTACGCCACTTTTTAGTGCAATTATAATTTTTTAATGTCTATATAAAACGTAGACAAACCAAATCAAAAACCCCAAACGAAATGCATTTAAAAAAACAGTAATGTAATGTAACATACTAAATCCCATTGTTTATTTAGAACACTTTTTAACCGACTTTCCGAAAAGGAAGAGGTTCTATGTTCGTGTTTGATTTTTTTTGTGTATTTTCATCGATTACTACATCACTTACACACCGAATTTTAAAATTCGTTTTTTTGTTTGAAAGGGTGTACTCTCAAGGTGGTCCCATTGTCACCTAGTCAGTATCTGATGAGGGGATCCCATGGCAATCGAGTCAACTCTTTAAATTTTGTAGGCCTATATATAGTGATTTTGGTATTTTTATCAACATGGCAAGCATTTGCATTCAGGACGTATCACTTGGTGAAGTGGAGCTGATGAAGTAGACCGCAGATAGCCACTGGCACTTCTCAATGATAAGTATGTTTTGGGTATAAGATATATCGAATAGTTAAATGACTGTGATGAATAAATTTAAATAAATAGTATTATGAAAATGGTACCATTGAACTGATCTGATGATGAAGCCGGAAGGATCTCCGTAATCTTCTTCTTAGCGTTTCTATGGCAAATATAAAAAGTTAAATATTGTGTTTGGCCCAGAATTCAGCCACGGCAACACCATTCGGTGACGCAGTCATAAGGTCTTCGTACGTACAGATGACAGGGCATGTTGTGCACTCCGTGAGATGGGCCATGGTCTGTGGAGAGATGCCGCACAGGCACTGAAGACTAGTGCCATCAGAGAACCCCCACCTTTGGAGGTTGTCCTTGCTGCGGCCAACCTGAGTGCGGAGTCTATTTAGGGTTTTCCAGGTCGACCACGGCAGAGTGTGCCCAGGCGGAAGACCCTCCGATGGCCCAATGAAATTTCAGTAGGCTTGAGTTTCTCTCGCCAAAGGTCGCATCTCGCCGAAGAGGAGTTTCCATCACATAGACACACGCATCCTAGAAAACTTTTCCGGCTTTATAGGCGCTGGGGCACTGAGCTGTAATTGTGCATTGGATGGCGTGGGTCGGTTTCTAGTTTCGCCCTCTCTGTGCGACTTGCTATAGTCCTGCGAATTTCCAGGGGCGCGATGCCGATAAGTGGATACAGCATTCGCACAGGAGTCGGTTTGAGGCAACCTGTGGCAATCCGGCACGTCTGATTCAGAGCTGTATCCACTAATTTGGAGTGGGCAGAGCGGCTCCATACTGGACTTGCATATTCACCAGCGGAGAAACAGAGTGCCATGCCATTCGTTCGCAGGACTTGAGGAGACGCCCCCCTTATGGTGGACGTTAGGCGGCGAAGCAGGTTATTCCTTGAATGCACCATCCACTTGACATTCTCGCAATTATTTCTGTAGTTGAGGGACCTGTCCAGAGTAATTCCGAGGTATTTTGGGTGGGAACTATGGAGGATTGGCACCCCCTGCCATGAAATGTTAAGCGTTCGGCCCGCTTGTCTATTACGTAGGTGAAAGGCGCACGACTGTGTTTTTGAGGGATTTGGCTTCAGAAAATTGTCAGCATAATATTGGCTGAGATCTGAAAGGGCGGTGGAAAGATTAGGCTCAATCTCCTCAAAATCAGTAGCTTGGCAAGTTAAAGCTAGTTCGTCAGCATACAGGAAGCGGGTTATGTTAGAACTCACCGGTTGGTCGTTGGTGTAGATGTTGAACAGCAGGGGAGCCAGAACGCTACCCTGAGGTAGAGCATTCTTTTGGACACGCCACCTACTCCTATCATCCAGAAGATTCACTTGATATCGTCGGTTACTGAGGAGTTCTCTGAGAATTTTAATGAACTTTGGGTCCTCTGTTAAGTTGGTGACCTTTCATAACAAGCGCTGAATATTAACGGTGTCATAGGCTGCCGACAGGTCTACAAAAACTGCACCCGTCACTTTCCTCGTTTCGAACCCACCCTCGATATGTTGTGTGAGGTTAATGACATGGCCACAGCAAGATTTTCCAGGTCTAAATCCAGCTTGCTCTGGAAAAAGTTTTGGATCAACGAGGTCTGTGAGACGGGCCAACAGTAGCCTTTCAAAAAGTTTGTAGGTGTGACAGAGGAGGGATATAGGGCGGAAGTTTTTTGGGCCGTCATGTGGTTTTCCTGGCTTGGGTACAGCAATAATCTTTAATTTCCTCCAAAGACGAGGTATATTTGCTGTTTCCAAACAATTGTTAAAAAGTTGCAGCAACCATGAGATGGATACCGGACCGAAGTGCTTAATTTATTCCACCGATATATCATCCACCCCAGAGGCCTTACCCCAGCTCGAATAGCTGAGATGATGTCCGTCAGTTTGAATGGGTCGAATACGGATTTAGAGGGTGAACTAGTTTAGGGCGTTCTGCCAAGGCGTTTTGCTGGTTTTCCGTTAAGAAGGAGTTGATGAGCCACTTGGTTAGCCGTAACTGAGCTAGGTGAATGAGCTGGTGGTGCTTCACTAGTAAGCTTGCGAATAGTATTCCAAGCTTTTTTACTATTGTGGGTCATGTCGATACTTGTGACGGTGTCCATCCATCTTTCCTAGCGTCGGACACTTATCTGTGCCAGCAATTTTTCTCCAGCTTCAACTGTCTCTTCCGTAAAAGGGTCGTTGTCGTAGAGACGTTCTTAAGCTTGTAGGAGTTCACCAGATTCTTGGGATATACCAGGAATGTACGAAGTACGACATCTTTGGGGGATACATTTTCGGGATATAACCGAAACTACACCCACGAATTTGTCGTAATTTTGTGGGGAAGGCGGGATGTTATGTAGTTCTTCGTCCACAGATTTCGAAAATTGTTCCCAGTCAGCTTTAAGGTAGTTGAATCGGTGTTTGAATGGCATGGATAGAGGGCGAACGACGGACTACAGTGCAGACGATCGGCCTATGTTGCGTTTGGGGGATTGGGCGACACATAGTCTTTTTGGTCTGGGTGCCGATATTTGAGCTAACAAATATTAGGTCCGGATTGTAACCGCGCTTCCATCTGCCGCTATTGAAAGACGATGGTTGTTTAGGGTCATGGATTAAGGCCATATCGTGAGCTTCTGCCCAATCCTCAACAGCTTGACCGTCTGAATTTGTAGAGCTATAGCCCCAGCTGGAACTATGGCTGTTGAAGTCACCAACTACTATTTTTGTGCGCTGAATGTCAGTATCAGGTGTTTCCCATTGAAACGGAATGCCTGGGGGTTTATACACCGATGTCACTGTGCAGTTACCAAGGTCTAGAGAGATAACTTCTATGTTGTTTGCACTAGATCATTTTGTAGCAATAACACTTACGCCGGGAGCAACAAACACTGCGTTACCGTGCTTCGAGTGATAGATCTAGGCGACAAGTGACAGTCCAGGAACGTGAGGCCTGCCCTGGGTGGAATCCCGGTGGGTCTCTTGAACACATAGAATGTCACAGTGCGTGTTGCGGGACAACTCAGAAAGAATTTCTGCTTTGTCCCGAGAGAACCCTTCGCTGTTAATCGAGACTACACACAAGGCCGGTTTTGTGAGTGGACTGTTTGGACCCGAGAAAGGCCGATTAGGGCTTATATTTACCATCGTGGTAAAAGTATTAGCCAATCGACAGAAGTCGACTGCCCAGGGCGCGCCGGACGCAGCAGAAGGTCGGAAAGTACGTCACTCGGGGAGGCTCCTTTCTTGCACCCGACCCCCCCCCCCCTTTTTAAAAGAAAGTTATTTTTCGCTTCGTAGTGTTTTGGCAGCAGGTTTAATTATTTTGTCCAAAAGTTTTTTATTTTTGTCTTTTCAGTTGGCTAAAAGATTTTTTTGATATAGCAAACAGGGTATAATACGTTTTTATAGTTTATCGTGTTTTTGCATTTCACTTGTCGTTTAGATCATCATCATCAACCCCACAGCTGCTTATAGGCCCCTCCTATCGCACGCCATTTATCTTAATTTTTAGCACCCTTCATCCAGCTGCTACCAGTCACCCTGTGAAGATCGTCGCTCCACCTAGCCTAAGGGCGTCCCACCTTTACAATTCGTGGTTTCCATTCAAGAACAGTTTAGATAATATGTCTCTGTCACTAACATTTCAAATTCTATGCTGTATGTTTATTGCTCTAACTTGGCGCAGTGCACTGAACTTCTCATGTATCAAACGTGCAGTGTCCTATGGGACGCCCCCGTTACTATCCAGAATTCGCCAATATATACCGACGCGCGATTAAGTGCGATGGATGCACCGCTTGTGTAGTCCTAACCCCGCACGACAGATGGATATATCTCACGTTACGGAGTATTTGTGCTAGCTGTACATATGAAAGTAGATACAGAATTTCTTGGAGTTCAGGTCTGGTTAAAGTACAGTTGAATTTATACCTGGGGTGGAGATGGATAAACTCGTGTACTCTATTTAGTTTCTTTTTCATAATTCTAAACTTTTCTGAAACTAAATTCTACGTCTTAACTAAATCTCCATCTTTAACGTCTGTAACTAAATTAATATCTGCCTCAATATTATTATTGGTTATTTTGGCCGAACCCAATTAACACCTAATTATATGTTCTCATTCACAACTGGAGCTATTTGGCAATATAATAGAAACTTATTAATCAGGAATGGGAAAATATCGACGAGCTCTGTTTACCGCTGATCCTGCTCAGAAAATAAACTTTTAATTACTTTCCCTTAGTATTTTGAAAGGGGTAATAGGTGCTTCTTTTGCTTCTTATCGCTCTGTGAAATAGTCTTTGGCAGAATTTAATTGTTGTTTTATACTGTCGACGTAATGGGTGAAACAATGTAACGATGATGATAACAAAGATGATAACTTTCGGTTGTAATTATATGTTTTTCAGCCTCCGAGAATGTTAAACACACATTGACATACTTTCGTTTCTTCTTTGTTCGTAATTTCCTGTAAGAGATACGAGAATGAGGCAGCATAATTCTGCGTCGGGGTTCCCGCCGTATCATCTTAACATAAATTGTTGTTTACTGTAGCAATATAACTGTCATCTTACTAATCTGCACTATCAATAATTATTTACCTGTTCTTGGCAGCTACGGCTTATACAGCTGCCATTGTTTACGTCGCAGCATGTATTTACTCCTCTACAATACAACTAAATTTGTCGTTATTAACTAATAATTTTAGCGCTCTAGCCTGAAAATCAGCAAATATGGAGCGTAGCCAAAGTCTCAGTTACAATTCAGTCGAGATAACATTCGTATCTGGTGCCCAGTGGAAATGTTAGATATATAAAATGGCGTAGGCGTGGTTCGGTCCCAAATCACCGATACGGGTAACACTTAGTCTTTTATATGGCCGTTTCCTACAAACTTTTAAGTGGAAATAAAGCGGTGGTTTTTTCTCGTGTTTGCATTTTAAACGTGCCACGTAGTTTTTATCTTGTTTTTATTGCTTTAGGACGCAACTTGTGGCCGCTTACGTGTTCTAAATCTGGATCGTTTATTTTTAGAAGCGGTTATTAATCGTAGCGGGAAGGGTGGAATTTTCTTAAGCCTCTCGGAAATATTATGGAAAAATTTATGGATATTTAAAAATTTTATACATTTTCAAATTGAATTTTACGTACTCACGTTGATTTTAGATTTTGGAACTTAAAAAGGAAAAAACTGTTCCCAATTTTAATCTTGGACTTTGACGAAGTTTAGATATTCCATTCTCTATTTTAATAAGTCTTTTCTTTCTAACAGTGCCACCAAATATCCTGGACGAGGAAAGCACGCAGTCTGCAGTAGCAGTGCGAGAGAACCAGAACATTAGCCTGGTGTGCAAGGCTGACGGCTTTCCCGCGCCCAAGATCATGTGGCGCAGGGAAGATGGACAGCCCATCTCTGTGGATAGGAGGAAGAAAGGTAAACTTGGGTTTTGTAGGAAAAACTGATTGAAAATCTAGTAGAGAGGACTACAGATATTTCAAACAAACGATATTTTTAAATGATATGTAATCATGTTCATCATCATTCATTCATTCATTTAAAAGTAAGTGTTTTTATATATATGCATGTAAGGTTCACATATAGTAGATGTCAATCTGATTTTTTTGTGTTGTACCTTTATTTTTTTGCACGTGTGTTTTGTGAATTATAATTCAGAATCAGAATCAGAATTATTTATTTGCCAGCAATATAGGAACAAGTTTGAGATAGTACAGAAATCAAAGTCAAAGTCAAATATATTTATTTCAATTAGGCCAATAAGCGGCACTTTTGAACGTCAAAAATTAAATGTAAATAAAAAATGTACAAGTAATAAAAATTGACTCTACCGTGCAGAATTGGGTGTTTCCGCTACATTCTGCCTTAAGGCATGCAAAAACATTATTTTTTGAAGATAAAATACAGCAATTGTCATTGACTTAGTATCTAACATAAAATATAAGCATAAGAATATAAAAAAAATCACAAATAACTTAATTGTCACTTAATTGTTGTTGTGTAATAAACAGTTGATTACGAATCAATAAGCTTATCCAGGAATAAAAAAAAAAAAATGTTATCTTTTAAAAATGTCAAATACAATAAATTTAAGGTACAGTTATAAATGGCTTATGTTTAACTTACCACCAGATATAGTAACATTATTATAACAGACAAAAATAGTAAATGATCACCAAAATTAAACCCGCATCTTATTGTAAAATAATAACCAAAGTTTTAACATCTCGCTATCCTGTTTAGGCAAAATGACTCCAAATAAATCATTGTTAACCCAAAAGTAGTAAATGATCACCAAAAGTAGTAAATGATCACCAAAATTAAACCAATGACCAAAAAGATTATAAAATTTCTGGGAGCAACTTGGAAGTAGCGCTCGCCGGCCGCTGCCGCGGCACCGCTCGCTTTGCTCGCTCGGCTCGCGCGCGGTTGGTCACAGTTCTAACCTAACCTAACCTATTTTACAACATTAAATAGCGCAATAATTTGCTATTAAAATTTGGTGATCAATTTACTAAATTTGGTGATCAATTTACTAAATTTGGGTTTCATAGTACAATTTTAGGTAATAGAGGTTATGGTCACAAAGTAATTTTAGGTGGTCATTATATTTATCCCCGTTATAAATCTTTATCATTCAGGAAGTCATTACCGGGGGAAGGCGCAACACGTTTTCTTCTTCAACACTGTACTGTCCACCATCACGCTATCTCTGACTATTTGAATAATATAATTTTGGTTAAAAACTTAAACACCAACAACTTTGATGGACACTTCTTATAATACCTAACACTTGGCTACTTAAAATTATCACCAGTTTGTAGTACCACTATTCCACCAACACCACTACACCCAGATTCTTTTGATTGGTTATAGTTTATTAAAAAAATCATAAAATAAATTAATATTTTTTTATATCCAAAATTATTCAAATCTGTACACGTCCTACAATATATAATTCATACGTGCCATTACTTAGCAACCGAAGTTACAAAAGATACCGCAATCTAAAATCGCATTTTGAAGCCGAAGCCGGTTCAGTTTGCGAAGTTCTCGGCAGCGTCAGCAAAGTTGTTTAATTGCATGTCAATTAGCAGCGAGTGTTGCAGCGATTTATCTACTGCGCACTGATAGGGCAGTGCCAATTGCTGTTAAAATGGAATTTATCTTCTCTTTTTAGAGATGCGGGTATTTTTTGTTGGCTGATGGAGGTGCATTTAAAGTCTTAATAGACTAGCGTGGGCATCTGAATGTGGCAATTTGTGACTACATTATTTTTTTAGCTTGGATCTGACCTGTAAAAATATTTGTGTATATGTGAATGATTATATAGCTTTTTGTGGGGTTATATATCTTCAGAGCGATTAATCATTTAGACTTGAAGTAAGTTCAAACTGAATGAAAATAATGCTCCAGATAAAAGCAGATACATATTAACAGTAAACTTGCGGTCCTTAAGCAGAGAGAGTCAAGCAATTGAAAAATACAGATAACCTATATTTTGTGAGCATTAAGATTATAGATTGCAATAAAAGTAGTTTAACGGTTCATTTCGTTTTTATTGGCAACATTTCTTTCCATTGTTCCATCGCGACTCGACTTCTACACAGCATTCGCAATAAACGTGAAATAATACCCAGTTAGTTTTACTTTCCTAATAAAAAGAAACAGACTGTTATATCTTCATTTTAGACACAAAATCTTGAGCAGATTACAAAATTGTAAGTTGAAACACAGAACATATGGGTTTTGAACTGATTCCTTGTTAACTAAGAAAAAAAAAAGGTAAAGTCCTGGATATTGCAAGGAATAAAGCCATTTGTAATACGAGAAGCACAAGATCAGCCTATATGGCAAAGCTTGAAAAAGGCGTACAATTTATGTATAGCGGTAGAAGTTTTTTTTATCTAAAATCATGATGATGTAAGCCTTGTAAAGCAGAAGAGTCAAAATTTGTTTCATGTAATACAAACTGTTTTTTTCGTTTTGATAGGCTCGTGTTTCTCTTTCTCATCTGATGGTATGCAATGATGTGGTTGACGGTGAAGCACGCTTGCCTAAAAGTAACCTATATCACTCTTAACTTAAATATTTCGAGGTTGTAACTTTTCTTCAAATTAGTTGTAAAGTTTCTCCCCATGATCCATACTATTAACTAATCTACAAGTCGTTCGCGACGTTCTAAGTTAAACCACTATGTAGGAGCATGTTGCTACCGAAGCATATAATATATTTTAACAATCCGCAGAGCGCAGCTGTTACCGCTGCCAACTACAGATCTCTATAACAGGGTTGCTACTCCTAAGAGACTGGAAATTTAATTGAATTAAGTAAAGGTTTTACTGTAATAAAAATGAGTCTAAAATTTATCATTATGATGCCTTCCTATTAAAATTATCTGTGGTCAAGTTTATGTTGTAGATAAAATAAGATAAAAGTGGTTATTTAATTGTTAAATTTACTTACGCTTTGTATAAGCTTGGTACAAAATGATCTAATAATGAAATGCCTTAATATCAAATTATTGCCTCGATGAAGTCATCTTAAGATTCCAATTAGTAATCAGAAAGAGTTAGTAATCAATAATAATTTAAGCTTTTCTTATTTCTTTCATCAAAGTCTTTTATTTGATATGCGTATCATAGGGGTGCATACAAATAATATGTCCGGCATTTTTGGAAGTCTGCCAGAATGGATTTAGAATGATTTCACATTTTTAACCGTAGATTGTCATCCAAACCAACCGTGTATGCAAAATTTCAATTTAATCGATTGGAGATAATTGTTTTAAGATTTAGTTGCTATTTGACCCACACATTACCTAACTTACAAGACAAGTTAAATAAAAGCTTGTAAAAAAACTAAAGTTTTGTTCCTTATTTGTATATCTTTGTTCTCATTAGTTTTGTACTCTAAGCCACGTTAGCTTCCTGTTTCCCTTAGTAAACAGATCAGAATTCTGATCCACAAGGAAAATTATTACCATTAACTGCCCCAACATTTGGCATTCTATCGCTACTTATGCTATTGTTTCTTCCCCTTTTCCCATAAAATTGCTTTTGTTTGCATTTCCTAATGCGTCCATAAAGGCAGTGAATGGTCTTGTAGCTAATACAATTGCATTGGATGCCATTCCCAAACCATTAACTAATAGAGAGTAAACTGGAGCAGCTTTCTTGATCCTTGCTGTATTTTATTGCAATCTGGAGATAGGGAGTTAGGTTTATTCGTCGAATAGAAACTTTTAGCTGTATTGTTCAGATAGTCTTCAATATTGCAGCAAAACAGTTGGTTATTTATTTATTAGTATTACTGTAGCTCAACACCATGGCATTATATTTTACGGTTTTTCAGGTACCGAAAATTAAATCTAACCTTCCTGCCTCAAAACCAGAACATTCAATTACGTACACTCGAATCCACTTGTGATTATACTGCAGATATGATAATAAAACCACTTTGAGCCACCTTAATTTCACATCTAATACGGCCTCCACTCCAGCTGAGGATTAAGCCTCATTTCAAGAAAAAACCAGTTTAAAGATAATTATGGCTCGGAAAAGCTGAGTTGTGTCGCCAAATTAAACTGGTTGAGAGTACCCGAAGCGCCGATAAAGGCGTCCAAAAATTGAGTTTAATTTCAAGAGCGATTTCCTTGTACAGAGTAAAATTAACGTGTGGTGTGGAGGGTACTTGTCGCTAATTGTGTGTGACCCTCTCCCCTGCTGTCATTGCCACGTATGTTTGTCCCGACGGATGTTTTAATTACGGCCGCCATCGA
The DNA here is from genome assembly GCA_945859665.1 of Anorthoa munda. Lineage (NCBI taxonomy): Eukaryota > Metazoa > Arthropoda > Insecta > Lepidoptera > Noctuidae > Anorthoa > Anorthoa munda. The sequence goes on along the minus strand of OX243907.1, from coordinate 1,212,462 downwards.
AAAACTCCCGTTTTCGATTCTATACGTGTTAATCTTTTGTTTGAATTAATACGGTGGCGTGGCGCTGCGGTGTACCCTTTTTACTCGCGCTGAATAGGAAGAGTCGAGTGCGACCGCCCGTGCTGATGAATAAAAGTTGTTATGCCGAGGTTTGTGAAAACATTTCGATTTGTTGCCGAACAGAGAAAAATAGAGCTCTGTCGATGTACTTTATTCGTCACGTTGAAAATGTGAAAGAAGAGGCAACATTTTCAGTCGGTGAAGTCGTTTTGAAATTCCAAAATGCATTGCAAATTAAGAAAATGTAAGTTCATTTTTTCATGGCAGATTGGAATATAAAAGTAAAAGGAGGGAACAGCTGTCATCTGGCTGAGCAAGTTGTAATCGTGTCACTTAGTTAACTACTCTCGCTCGTCGTATAATGAAAGGGTGACTAGAGAAGCTCTATTTTAATTTTGTGGAGCTGTGACATTGTTACTAAATTATGTATGTACTAAAACGCTCCACTTTAAGGTCGCTGTGTTAGATACTTGCCACTTAGTTGATGAAGTTATTATTAAGTTTTAATATTTTTTATTATAACCTTCTTTTTGTATGAAGTTTTACAGACCGAAGGAATTCGATGTTGACAAATTATACTGACGCACCATTTCATAATTTCCATCCTTCTTCCTACCCTGGTCTCATCGTTTGGAATCGGGTCTCTTCACTTTCCTGCGCAATGTTGTCCTGAATGAGATTGTCTGTTCTGGTAATTGAGTCTGCTTGAAATTTCTTTCTATATTGGACCACCAGGTCATTTTGCATCGTTTTTTAAATACAAGAAACTTCTATATTGGGTAGATTATACTCCCAGAACTGCTTTAAAAACCATTTATTCCTCCATTACCTAACTTAAAATACCTCGCAGAACTAAATAACACACCAGCTGATTGCCAAACCTAACTGCCTCTATAATAAACAATGTAAACAATAAAATAATCATTAAAAACAAGTACACGGATGCAGGGAAAGGCACTAATTGTTTAATGTATTCAAGTGGCGAGCGGAGAGCGTTCTCTCATTACATTCATTGCGCTGCCACGGTACCGTCGTACGTAACGTACCGCACCAGGGAACCAGGCAGCGGCACGCGGCGGTAGAAAACGTACCCTAATTGTAAATAGAGGCAAACTCATTTGGGCACTTGATGGAGGCTGCCGACCCAGCGCTACGAGCCAGGAATTTTTAATTTTTATACGTCGAGCTACCTAGATTGTTTTAAATGACCTCAATGGAGGTAGTTTGGGGTTTACTGTTGGGTAATCAAGGAGGCTTGGATAGGGTGATGATTGAAAAGATTTAAGTTTAAAATAGTTACTAGCTTATTAAGAAAACTTCACCAGAGTTTTATTCTTAAAAAAATTATCAAAAATACAAACTGTGTTAAGAGTTTATATTGAAACGGTCAGAAGATCATCATTATCTTCCTGCCCTTGTCCCATGTTACTTGGGGTCGGCGCAACACGTTTTCTTCTTCAATACCGACCGTCTACCGTCACGCTTTCACTGACTTCCTTTTCTTTCATATCAATCCTCACAAAGTCCATCCATCTTTTCTTTGGCCGTCCCCTTCCTCTCCATCCATCCACATTTATATTCATAACTCTTTTAGTAACATGCTTTTCATACCTCCTCATCAGATGACCATACCAGGAAATGGCAGTAAAGAGCGGTGATTCAAAAGAATGAGTTGATATTTCAATTTTATTATTACACGTTGCATAAATCTATCTATACTTCTATACTATTACTCTAATATATATATATATATATTATGTTATAATATTATAAAGAGGAATGATTTTTTTTGTTTGTTTGTTTGTACCGAATAGGCTCCAAAACTACAGGACCGATTTAAAAAATTCTTTCACCAAAATAGAAAGCTACATTATTCCTGAGTGACAAAGGCTATTTTTAATCCTGAAAACGGGTCCTGTGGGGTAGTCCACGAGAGCGAAGCTGCAGGGAACAGCTAGTAATTTTTAAATGATTTAATCATGACATATACAACAACATATTTAAACTAAGAATTGGAATGATTCATAGGCTAGCTAGGATTCGTATTAAGTAAGGAAATAAATTTGATTAAGAAACGCTAATCTTTTAACTTTAGAACACATTTAAAGAATTCACGTGTTCTACTTCTTGAAAAAGTTACAAATTGTTAGAATATTCTTACTTATTTTTTCATATAATTTGCACAAATTTCTTCGTAAAGAGAAAACATAATTTTACCACATATATCTTCTCATATTCTTCTTCTTCTTCTTCCTGCCCCCTTCTCAATTTATTTGGGGTTGGGCCTCCTCATGTTATGTTATATATTATTCTTACTAATTAATTATTCGTTTATGTTTTTATATTACAATAAGTATATTTGATTGACATAGTTTATATTTAATATAATTAATACATAATTATAATTAAAATGCCCATATTATATTTTTGGTCAATTATTTATTAATGTCATTTTACTTATCGAGTTAACAGTTATCATTATTTTTAATTTAATTTATCGGTCAGTTATTCTTCAATTGTGTAATAGCTTTTACTAATTAGGAATTGTTTTAATTTATCAATAAAAATATTGGTTTTACTTACTTGTTTTATGTAATCCGGTATATATATTTATTGACATATCATACGGATTAGAATAGTGTAATTTTAGGCGGGAGGAAGGTAGATCTAGTTTGTGTTCGTTGCTTGGTGTTGATGTTGAGCATTGTCTTCACGGAGTAGCTATCTTCACGTCTCATAATGTGACCATACCATCTAAGTCTGCTCTCTCTGATCTTGTCGGTGATTGGTGCTACCTTGAAGAATCCTCTTACGTATTTGTTCCGCACTTTATCCACGCGCGTCACGCCTTCGCCCAGCGGAGCATTTTCATCTCCGCTGTGTGTAGCTGTTGTTCGTGTTTCTTAAAGGTTAACCAACATACAGCGCTGTACAGCAACGTAGATCAAACGGAGGTTTAAAAAATTTCCTTTTAGTTTTGTCACATAGGACGCCTGACAGAGATCTCCATTTCATCCATGCCACATTAACTCGATGGGTCACATCTTCATCTATATGAGCGTCAGTAGTCAGCATAGAGCCAAGGTATTTAAATCGGGATACTTTTGGTAGGTTGGTGTCGCCTACTCGCAGGTCACAGTCCACTTCCTCCGCACCGCCAAAATCGCATTCCATATATTATTATTCGGTTTTAGTCCGAAGTCCTTGCCTTTCAATCTCAGACAGCCACAAATTGAATGCCTTCTGTAGTTCTGAGGCCCTCTTCTCTACAAGTACGATTTCATTTCATATACACTCGCCATATAATCGAAATGCTAAATCTGTAAATAATGAACATCTCACTGTGATAGGACATACATATGAATGTTTGCATAGAAATAAATGTAACTGTAACTGTGCAAAATTGGATTACGTAGATAAATTTAAATATGTAGGTCTAACAGTAGATAAGAACTTTAATTGGAGATTACATGTAAATGACATTTGCAATAGGCTAAGATCGGTGCTAAGTAAGTTTTACCACTTAAAAATGTATTTAACAAACATACGTTAAGAATGGTGTATTTTGCACTTGCCGATTCACTAATAAGCTATGGACTCCTTGTGTACGGGCGAACCTTCATTACATATTTAAGAGATATTAAAGACATACAAATAAGACTGATAAAGTTTCTGGTTAGTAAAAATGTTAAAGATAAGTGCAACAAAGAGTATGATAAGTTATTTCCCATCTGTAAAATTATACCCATAGAGAAAAACGTAGAATATTTCGTAGGTCTGTAATATAATTATAATGATGATTATAAGGGTAATGTTAAAAACAAGTACAACACACGTAGGGCTAGAGAGAACAAACTGGTTCAACCAAAGATAACAAATTGGTTGTTTAACAAAATAGATTTATTAAGAGAAAATGTAAAAATTAGTAGAGGCGCAATTAAGACATAATTAAAAAACATTATACAGGATAGCAAACAGAACTAAATATGTTTTTTTTTTTTTTTTTTTTATTATTGATAGGCTTGCGCTTGACCACTATCTCACCTGATGGTAAGTGATGATGTGGTCGACGATGTAGCACGTTTACCTAGAAGAAACCTATTCACTCTTGACTTAAAGACTCCCAGGTTGTAGCTATCAGGAAATACAGACTCCGGCAGGGAATTCCACTCCTTAGCTGTACTCATAATGAAAGTATTCCCAAAACGTTTGGTGCGTATGGGTGGGATGTCCACCATGTACCGATGACGCATCGCCGTACGTCTTGTAGTCCGATGATGGAACGGGCTAGGAGGAATTAGTTCATGCAATTCCATCGCACACTCCCCGAAATGTAACCGATAAAAAACCGACAGACTGGCAACTTGGCGCCGATGTTCAAGGCTCTGAAGCCTAGACTCGACCAGTATCTCATTGCCGATGAGCCTCTTGGCCCGTTTTTCGATTGACTCTAGTGCATCCAGCTAACTCTAGTACTTCGCAGATCCGTGCCAGAGATGAGAGCAGTACTCCATGCATGACCGAACTTGCGCTTGGTACAAGTTGAGCAACTGTTCTGGCGTGAAGTACCGTCTCACCTTTGCAAGAATCCCCAACTTTTTGGCAGCCAGTTGAGCTTTTGCCTCAATGAATGGACCAAAATTGAGGGTCGATGTCAATGTAACGCCAAGAAGTTCAAGATGGTCCGTTATCGGCACGGTCACATCACGGAAAGAAGGAGCCGGGTGGAATTGGCTCCTTTTAGCGGAAAAAAGACACGCCTGGGTCTTAGTAGCATTGAACCTGACCAGATTGGCATCACCCCACTCGGAGACTGCCTTCAAGGACAGATTCAAGCGCCCAACCATGGCCTCCCGGAGAGACTGGATCTGAGGCCCAGTAGCACGCGCGTCGGATACGTATCTCTCAGCAACAGTGCTGTCGTCTGCATACCCAAAGGTGCCAGGTTTTAACAGATCATTTATGTGCAACAAGAACAATGTTGCTGAGAGTACCGATCCCTGAGGGACCCCGGCATTGATATCCAGTTGGTCAGATGAGCGGCCATCAATAACCACTCGTATAGACCGGTCCCTCAGGAAGTCCGCGATCCAATCGCACAGTCCACTGGGCAGACCGAATGAAGGAAGCTTACCAATAAGGCTCTCGTGCCAGACCCTGTCGAAAGCCTTCGAGATATCGAGGGAGACGGCAAGCGCTTCCCCGTGCTTCTCGATGGCCTCACTCCAGATGTGAATGGCATACGCTAGAAGATCCCCAGTTGACCGATTTTGGCGGAAGCCATATTGGCGGTCACTGAGGATGTCGTTAGCTTCTAGGTATGCCAGGAGCTTGGAGTTGAGCACCCGTTCCATACTCTTACAGAGAATGGACGTAACTGAAATGGGTCTGTAGTTGGCCGGGTCAGCCCGACTGCCCTTCTTGGGCACAGGCTGAACGTTAGCTTGCTTCCATGCATTCGGCACTTTTCCAGTCTCATATGAAAGGCGAAACAGGCGTGTCAGGATCGGAGACAGTTCAGGCGCACAAGTTCTCAGAACAATTGCCGGTATCCCATCGGGGCCACTAGCTTTGTTCACGTCAAGGTTGCGCAGCACCCTACGGACGTCCCTTTGATGGATGCGAATGTCCGACATACTCGTCTCGCATCCGTCAAGGGAAGGAGGGGGCTGCGCGTTACCAGAATCCAGGCGTGAAGATTCCGCAAAAAGAGAGGCAAATAAGTTTGCTTTCTCCTCAGCGGAGTGGGCCAGTGTTCCGTCGGGTTTCAACAGTGGTGGTAGTGAGGGACGGCAGAAATTCGATTCAACCGACTTAGCCAGGGACCAGAACGCTTTACTACCGGCTGGGAAGGAAGCAAGTTTGGTCCCAATACGGCTTATGTGGTCAAACCGAGCCCTTCGCAATACCCTCTTGCAGGACTTGGCAGCCCTATTAAAGGCTCTCTTCCGCTGGCTCACGTCGCTAGCCTTGCGCGTCCGAGCGTCGACCCATGCGAGGTACGCCTCATGTTTAAGCGTGTTGGCGCGATTGCACTCGGCGCCAAACCATGGCCGGTCAACGCTAGACATTGCTACGTCAGAGAATGGAATGTAGTACTCCATTCCCTGATGCAACACATCGGTTACGGCGTCCGCACACGACGAGGGATCAGCTGAAGAAAAGCAAGTGGGCCGCCAAGGATAAGAAGCAAAAAACGAATGCATCCCATCCCAATCTGCTGACCTGTACCGCCAAACCCGCCGAGTGCCTCTTGGGCTGGGATCGGGCGGGGAGTAAACGGATACAGACATCACCAGACAATGGTCGGAGCTACCCAAAGGTGAAGATACCGACACAGAGTAGCGGTCTGGATCTGTTGTCAGCAGAAGGTCCAAGCAATTGGCAGTGTGCGAATCAACATCCGGCACCCTCGTTGCTCCCTGGACCAGCTGGGCGAGATTTAACGCAAGCGCAAGCTTTCGCGTCTCTCGCCCAGCATGATCAGTGTTCTGGTATGGGAAGAGCCACTCCTGGTGGTGGGCATTGAAATCCCCCAGTATCACTAATTGGGCAGAAGGGTACCGCTGCTGTGCCGCATCAGCCGCCTCACACAGATGCTCCGTAAGCCTGGTTGTCTCCTGATCTCCACTGTGCGATCGGTAGACACAGGCGTAAATAATGTTATCTAGGCCTGTGTCCACCAGTGCCCAGAGCACGGAAAACCTTGAGTCCTCAAGGTTTCGGAGACGCCGATAACAGATGTCGTCTCGGGCGTACAAGCAAACACCCACGCGTGGTTTAAAATTGTACTCCAGGGTAAACCCTGGGTATGATAAGTACGACACGTCTGACGGACATCCGATCTGCGTCTCCGAAAGGAAAAGAAGAGCTGGTCTATCAGTCTCCAGGTGGTGATGGACTGCTTCGAGATTTGAGTGCAGCCCTCTTATATTGCTGAGGTGCACTTTGTGTGACAGGGAGTGCTGCCGCTGTACAGCTTTTCTTCTGTGTTTCTTCATTTCATTAGTCAAAGTGAAAAGGGGAGGAGAAGGCAGTGAGATGAGGTTCCACGCTGGCAACCCACAGACACGCACTGACAGGACGCCATCAATAGGGGACTGGTCTGGAGACTGCGGGGACGCCCGAGCCCCCCCGGGAATGTCCATTGGGCCCTGTCTTCTGGTCGCCAACCAGCACGATGGTGCATTCCGGGATTTTTCGACAGTTGGCGGGGCAGCCTTTCGTGTGTGGCTGGCACACTACTTGGGCCCCCAACTACCTGCGGTCGGCCAGCGGCGCACCGTGCCTCGGATCCCGCTACCCTCCGCGACCAGTCTCCCGATACGCCCATAACAGCGCGCGTCAGACCGGTCCGCCTGCAGTGGAACAGCTATCTCAACCCAACTCCTCTAGTTGGCTACACCGAGCATCGTACCGGAACACGGCTAGGCCGCTTGGCGGTACGTTTTTGCCCGGTGGGTGGTCGCAAGCCTTCGGCCGTAACCTACCACCAGTTAATGTCACCTGATTAGCACCACCCGGGGGCCACGTGTAGGGAATCGTATGGGGTGCTCTCCTACGGACGAGGGTGACTCAGCCCCCAACGTACATAAGATTGACAATGTACATAAGATTAAACCATAACAGTATATAATATATAAGTAGTTGATTTGTAAGTAAGGTGGTGCATTGTGATGTAAAAGAGCGCCTCTCGCCATCAAACGTAGAAATTTGGCGAGTATAAAATTAAGTAACACCTCTGTATTAAAATTTCATTAAAAAAAAAACAGCATACATTCTGCAAGGGGCTTCTTTTTGAACATGCAGCGTATGTGGTCCATAGCCAGATTACATATCAGCGGCATCTCAGCCCGCTGATGTTTAATCTGGCTCAATCTAGCTCAAAGTTGGAGTGCACCAGGGTGTACTCCAACTTTGAGCAAAAATGGGTCACTCACACCTGCAGGGCTAACGACTTGTGTGCTGACGTCATCATACATGTCTCGAACCAGATCAATGTAAACTTTGGTACTTTGGTACTTTTTGCGCTCTTAGTAGCAGAAAGCGCAGAAAGAACCGGAAGTTAGTTTTAGTAAAAGCTTTCAACCGAGTCCCAAGAAAGCTTGTTTGGGACTCGGTCGAAAGCTTTTTCGAGATCGATGAAGACCATATATAAGTTTTCTTTATTTATCCTGTACTTTTCTAAGAGTAATCTGAGGCTGTGTATGGCTTCTGTTGTGGACCTGCCCTGAGCGAAACCGAACTAGTTTTTAGTTGTTCTGGTCATCGATGTTAACCGAGCACCCAGTACTCTTATCCATTTTTTGAGCATGTGGGACGGTAACTTTATTCCTCTCTAATTATTACAATTGGCAACGTCACAGCTAACTTTTTCGCCATGAGGGGTGGTATTTTGCCATATGTCTGTATTTTGTTCAGCAGAGCTGTGAGCCATGGGAGCTCTTGGCTCACATATATCAGAACCCAGGCTTTCCCACATGTCAGGTGGGACATCCTCTGGCCCATGGGATTTATATGATACCTCTTGTGATTTATTATTTACTGGCTTCAGCCAGCGGCTTCGCCCGCGTGAATGTCGAAACTTATCCCAAGGGAACATATTCCCGGGATAAAAAGTATTCTATGTGCTATTCCTGACTATAATATATCTCTGTGAATAAAAAATTTCATCCAGATCTGTTCAGTAGTTTTTGCGTGAAAGAGTAACAAACATACATCCTCACAAACATTCGCATTTATAATATTAGTAGGAAGTAGGATTTTATTATATTATATATATATATATATATTATATAAGAGTGATTAGTGTGATTTATATTTTTCTGGCATATTAACTATCTGTTAACAAACTTATACATTTACTTTTATTATCTTCCAACTTCCTTGTATTGACCAGCCCACTATTTTCCAGTCACTGTCTACGAGGGAGACACCCTCAGCCTGCAGCGCATCAGCCGTACGGAGATGGGTGCGTACCTCTGCATTGCCACCAACGCGGTGCCTCCATCCGTCTCCAAGAGGATCATCGTTGATGTTGAATGTGAGTATAAGTTTTTTACTGCCTTACAGAACATAGGCAAATTTTACGTGCTCTGGGAAACAGAAAACCTAAGGTTGTCCTGAGGTAGTAGTTGTCGTATCTTGTTTGTTTATGGCAGTCTGAATGCTAAGAGATTATCAGCCAAAATGTTTATGATTGTGACAGGCGTTAGAAGATAATTTTTTAGTTTTTTTTTTTAAAGTGAGATTTTTTTTGTTGTTCGGATAAAATTGTTGTTACAGATTTAAAATGCAGTGATTTTACTTGTGAATAAAGTGTTAATCTATACTATAATATATATGTATACTAATATTATAACGAGGAAAGATTTTTTTGTTTGTTTGGTTGTTTGTTTGTTTGTACCGAATAGGCTCCGAAACTACTGGACCGATTTAAAAAATTCTTTCATCAATAGAAAGCTACGTTATTCCTGAGTAACATAGGCTATTTTTTTATCCCGAAAACGGGTCTTGTGGGGTGGCCCATGGGAGCAAAGCCGCGGGGAACAGCTAGTATATATATATAATCTATACTAATACTAATATACTAATCTATACTATATTTATACTAATATTATAAAGAGAAAATATTTATTTTTTTGTTTGTTTGTACCGAATAGGCTCCGAAACTACTAGACCGATTTGAAAAATTCTTTCACCAATAGAAAGCTACGTTATTCCTGAGTGACATAGCCTATTTTTTATCCCGAAAACGGGTCCTGTGGGGTCCACGGGAGCGAAGCCGCGGGCAACAGCTAGTAATCTATACTAATATTATAAAGAGGAAAGATTTTTTTGTTTGTTTGTTTGTTTGTTTGTTTATTTGTACCGAATAGGCTCCGAAACTACTGGACCGATTTTAAAAATTCTTTCACCAATAGAAAGCTACATTATTCCTGAGTGACATAGGCTATTTTTTAGGGTTCCGTACCCAAAGGGTAAAAACGGGACCCTATTACTGAGACTCCGCGGTCCGTCTGTCTGTCTGTCTGTCTATCTGTCACCAGGCTGTATCTCATTAACCGCGATAGCTAGACAGTTGAAATTTTCACAGATGATGTATATCTGTTGCCGCTATAACAACAAATACTAAAAACAGAATTAAATAAATATTTAAGTGGGGCTCCCATACAACAAACGTGATTTTTGTGCCGTTTTTTGCTATAATGGTACGGAACCCTTAGTGCGCGAGTCCGACTCGCACTTGGCCGGTTTTTTTTTTTATCCCGAAAACGGGTCCTGTGGGGTGGTCCACGGGAGCGAAGCCGCGGGGAAAAGCTAGTAATAAATAATAAAACACTTAAAGAATAAAAACTATTTACAAAAAAATCCAATCGACTTCCAAATAAAAACACTACAAAGTGAAAAATAACTTCAATTTCGGAAGTCGGTGTTCCTGTCGAAAATGAAGTTATTTTTGACTTTGTATGTTTTTATTTGGAAGTCGGTTGTATATCTTTGAAAAAAAAAAAAAAAAATTCACTTTTTAGTCGTGATATATGGGCAAGTTCTATAGTACGGTACTTATAATGCCCAACGTTATGCCTGAAAAGATTACCCAAATAACATATAACTTGAACATAACCAGTGAAATGTTTAGTGTAGTACCAGGGTGGTACAGTTACACATCTATGTCAAAAGGGTCTTTAGAGCGTATGATGTTATGTTACTAAATAGCGTAAACAATAAACATACATGTGATTGCAGCAATCCCGAAAGATTTGTCGTCATTTATTGAATTGTTATTTTGTATATCTCCGAAGTACTTCGTTAGATCTTCACCAAATTTAAATGGTACCAATCCAAGAACATACCCTTTCAAACAAACACGAATTTTCAAAATCGGACCACAATTGATGCAGAAATCGGTGAAAACCACAAAAAAAGATACATTCAGTCGAATGTAGGCTTTGTTGTCACTAGTACCATTAACAGTTGCATGATGGAACTATTGATATTTTTTTTAATCACTAGTTCCATTTTAGAAGAACCTGAAAATAATGGAACTAATGTTGAATTTTTTATCACTAGTTCCACATTATTATTTTTGGCCCTAGTGAAATTTTTTAAGGGTGTAGAAACACTAGAGGTAAAAAAACTTATAATCAACATTATTAATTTTTTCTTACTTTATTTCGTTTTATTATAGTATGTAGTGATAGTGATCGAATAGAAACAACAACCTTAAAGACGCAGAATTTACCAAGACAGAAATGACTTGATCATTGAAGCCCAAATGAAATTATTAACAGGCGAAATATCTGTGAGATTTTTTTTAGATAAAATACGTTGAGCGCGTGCTGTAATGAATAGAGATGATATCAAAGACAACGGGGGGATGTTAAACAATTCGCCTCCCAATAAGTATTTGAACTGGTCCAAACGCTATCCCATCTGAGATATCGGGCATCCTGGCATTTACTTCCCCATCCTTCTTTCAAATATCTATTCCAAGTTGTTTAAAAAGACAAACCTTAAGTAACAGGAAATTCTTTAAACGTCCTCATAAATACAGACAAAAATATAATCACCGATATGACCCTCGCCACCAAACCGCAATTATCAAAATCAATAGAAATAAAATAGTGACCAGAAATTGCCTGGTTGATTGTCCAGCGCAAGATATTGCTCACTCAGATTCAATTCGAGCAACTGCGTGTAAAATCAGTGTGGATTTGCCGTAATCCGCAATTGTCTCACGTACGTACGCGACTGTCGCATTACAAGCTTACAGCTTCCAGCTCGTTTTCCATTATGGACTTAACGAAATTTCAAGCTGTGACAGTGTGGAGTGGATTGGTCGTGACGTAACCTAGTATAATCATTTTTATATAACTAACTAGCTGTTGCCTGCGGCTTGCCCGCGTCAAACTAGTAAAACTAAAAAATAAGTGTTTTTTTTTTATTAATACTTAGGAATTTAATATAAAATCTAAAGGTTATATTTTTTTAATTAATTAATGGGTTTTATTTTTTATAATTCTGTTTTTTTTTTCGGAATTTATGTTGCCTAAGTCTACGTCTTATAACATTAGCTATCTAAGAGTGATAGTTTTTGTCAACATCGGTCCAGCCATTTCGGCGGTTACTCGGAATAAACAGACAGACAGACAAGTGATGGTAGTAGTGGTGTAGTGGTAGGGACTCCCTTTTCCGCACTTAGACTCCCAGTTGGTCCGTTGTGAGTCGTCGGGGTGCTTGCTAACATAGCCAGCCTAGCTCCGTCTAAAAGCACAGAAGCTTCCTGGGAGCTTCACAGGCTTCACGGAGCGACCTCATTGTTCCGAGGATTTCTTCACGTTCCAGGATTACGTGGGCGGCTGATTCTTCGGCGTTAAAACAGCCCCTGCAAAGTGGGCTGTCCGTGGCGCCAATGTTGAATAGATGTTTGTTAAGAAGGGTGTGGCCCGTCATTGTCCCTATAATTATTTTGAGGTTACTTCTACACAGGCTGAGGAGTATTTTAGTGAGACGCGGGTGTACGTTTGGCAAAGCCATTTTTCACTGTCTACAGTCTGTTGGCCGTGATCATCTGTTATTGTGTGGTTCTGTTGATCTTTGACGAATCCACGCACGAAATTGCGAGAAAGGCAAGGGGATAGGTGGGTACGGGCCGAGCACTAACATCTTGGAGCCCTTTTTCGGAAGCTCATCTGCGGCATTATTGCCTAGGGATCCACTATGCCCCCTGACCCACTGGAGGGTGATTCGATTGGATTTCGATATACTTTCCAGGGCGAGATGGCACTCAAAGATAAGTTTGTTGTGAGTTAGTTTGTTTTCTAAAGCTTTGAGCAGATCCAGACTATCAGATAGGAATCTGATACCGTAGATCTGGATACCTAAATGCTTTACGGTTTTTGCGGCTTGTGTTAAGGCGACACATTCACATTGAAATATCGAACTGTGTGAGCCTAGCAGTATGTGAAAGTTAATGTTGAGGTCAAGGGAGTGTACGCCAGCACCTGAACCGTTATTTGTTTTTGAGCCATCTGTGTAGATTCATACTTCATTGGCTCCTGACTGATCCCTTTCTTCTTGTATTGTTTGTATGTTATAGTTTTTCTTGAACATAGGTTGTTTTTGTATTCTGTCACACGGAACTGCGATGAGAGGTTGATACTCAATCGCCCGGTCCAGGATTTTAGCGTGTGGATTGGTGAGGTTTTTGACCCATATGCCTAGATGCATTAGCTTGATGGCAGCTAGCGCCACCTCTTGCTGTATGTACAGGTCCAGGGGAGTTATTTGTAGGGCTATCTGCATGGCTGCTGTTGGGATAGTTCTCGTGCAGCCGGTGATAGCTAAACAGGCCTGTCGCTGGAACCGTTGGAGTCAGGTGATGGTGGTCGAGAGTTCTGTCCTCGTCCACTACACCAGAGCGCCATAAGCCAACATTGGCCTGATCACCGCTGTGTATAGCCACAGAGTAATCTTTGGAGAGAGCCGCCATGTTTTTCCTAACATTTTTAGGGTTCCGAAGTCAACAAGGAACCCTTATAGTTTCGCTCTGTCCGTCTGTCCGTCCGCAGCTCAGAGAATCTTAGTACTAGAAAGCTATAATTTGGCATGGAGATACATTTTGATAATTCCGACAAAGTGATAAAATAAAATCATGAAAACAATTTTTTTTTGGAGTTCCTCCTATAGACGTAAAGTGGGGATGTTTTTATTTCTCGTCTGTCCCATGGTGTGGAGCATATTAATTTTATAACAAAAGATCAAGTAATAACGATGCAAGAAGGATCATATGAACGGAATTATTTTTAAATTACGTATCGTTTCCTCGGAATCAATCTTAAGGAGCATTTTCTTTCAATGCAATAAATAATATGATAAGATAAATATATTTATGTACACTGGATTGCTGCCCTCAATTATTAAGATCTCTATCGCTCAAAGGTTTGCTGGTAGAAAACTTCATTATAGAGTTAAACTCGCCTTTGTACATGAATATAGATTTTACTTTGTGTAAATGTGTTGTTTTGGTGTAAAATAAAGAATTAAGAAGGAAGTAAATTAAAAAGTTAGATTTAAATTGAAAAAAAAAGAAAATATAAATAGATTTTGTTTTAGATTACACTTACGTCGACATTTAATTCCCGAGCAGTAAACTTTAAACTTTGATTTTGTACCCGAAGGACGATTATTTTCACTTTTAGAAAGATTATCAATCGATACATAATTATATTGTATTAGTTAAGTATTAGGTTATTAATCGAAAAACACAAGCAGACGAGTAATTATGCTATGCGAAACATGGCATCGCAGCCATGTTTTACTCAACAAAATTATAAGCTCATCTTCTTCATTATCTATTTTATAATATTAACGACACGGCCGACATGAATGATGTGATGGATGATTCATGAAAATATCGAGATAAATTTCACTAACATGTCAAGTAACAAATTGGTGCAGCAATATAACAGCTGAAATCGTGAGTTATAGGGTCCAGGTTCGATTGTTATTTCGGCCTAATGATTAATTTAAATTTTTAAATTCTGTTATGAGTTTTAAAAAATCTGCAAAAATGTCTTTGTGGAACACGTTTGGAAGTTTAAAATATCAATAAGTAGGATGCATATTATCAAGCAGTCGCTTGCATGAGCACCGTCAGTTTTTATTTTCTAGTTAAAACATCTTAGCAGTTTCATTGATGTCACAGAGATGGCGCGCACGCGGCGCACGTGAACATCGTTGATCATGCTTCTATCCACAGATATCGATTTGTATACATTTCTAGGGGGTGAGGTTTATCTGGAGCTGTATGTACAAACTTTCATACGCATTTAGTAAAAAGCTGTTATTTTGACATAACAAACAGACACTTCATTTTTATTTATTTGTGTGTTTTGTATGACGAGTTACTGGTATTTTTTGCTAGTTATAAGCAATTGAGTAGAATTTGTCATAAGAACCTAAACACCGACAAACTAATCAAATTAAAGTCCTTTTATTTCAAAAGTACATAGCTATTGTTAATACTTTTGAGAAGAACATTCAAACTACGATCAAAGATGAGATACCCAATGATAAGCATCTCCAAAAATCTAAAATTCAAAAATGTCTACCATATTTCCGTGGACGCTAAATTTGAACGTTGAAATCGTGTGTAACACAGACCCTCGCAGGCAGCTGTAATCCTCAATTGGCTCACGTACGCTTGCTATTGGCGCATTACAAGCTTAGTGTATTGTTATGTCATTATTGATTTCGACTCAGGCCGGCAAACTAGGCTCCGAGATGATGCTTACTATAATGTGTACGTGATGCACGTGTATTTGGACCATCAACAAACAAGAAAACTTAATTCGGTAATGTTATTGAAGTGAATATAAATTTATGACTAAATTGGCTTTATGGTTTGATAGATGGTGTAAAATTTATGTCCCTTTTTTTTATTTATAAACTTCTCTACAGTATGGGCTGATTTTTGTATCTTGTAGCGTTACATATAGATCAGATGAGCTATACGTTAGCCACGTTAATTAAAGTAAAAGTAATTATAAATTAAAACTAAGAAAAAGGATATAGATAACTAAATTAAGGTCCGGCTTCGCACGACCTGGGCAGCTAATCAGGTAGCAGGTCGGGCAGGAAGACGTGGTGTGCCCTAGCTACCTAGGGCACACCACGTGCCCTCTACTCTACTGCCTACAAGTGAGCAGTAGGCAGCAGGACGGATAGGCAGGCACACGGAGAGATGGTCAATGCAGCTGAACTAATAGTCAGGCTAACGGGCAGGTAGGCAGTAGAGTAGGCAGCAGGACAGATAGGCAGGCACACAGATAGATGGTCAAGGCAGCTGAACTAATAGTCAGGCTAACGGGCAGATAGGCAGTAGCACAGGTGCAGGCACAGGCAGCAAGGACTGTGGAAGCTGGGCTGAGGCCTCATACGCCGATCAAACTAGCCCTTTAATATGAAGCGGTGACCGACAAGGTTTAATGAACCAGTAAAAATGCTCACATTTAAGTTCCACAATCAATAAATCATATTTATTGCACTTCAATGATTTGTTAACATTCACTGGCCGTATATATTATAGTTTTAAAGTTTTCAGATACAATAGTACACCTGGTAGTATTAAGTAGAAAAACCGACTTTAAGCGTTCAGTCCAGATTCCAAACTTAAAAAGTGACTCCCGTTTTTCTTCGTTCTCTGTGTTGTCTTATGGAATTCAAATATCAATTAAGAAATCATGACGAACGAAATATAACGGTTAACAGAGGGGGCAGTCTGCCGGTGCCCTTATTATGAAAATTATAATGTACAACGAGCTTAAAGAAGGTATAGTCTATGGTATCTTATGTCTATGGCTTAAGAAAATGAAATAGACATATGTCATGTCAGATAAAAATGTCAGAGTTTAAAATATTCTATGATTTTTACAAATTAGCAGTAATAATAAGTTTTTGGATGTTAAAACAAATCGTATGCTTTTCAGGTGTTTACATTATCAAAGAATACTTAAAAATGAGTTACATGAGTTGATACAATTTCAAAAGATGAGATTTGTAAAGTGTATAATAAAACGTAAGTAGACTAAGATATGTGGAATGAATACCACAATCCTCAGATAACAAACCGCAATATTATTTAATCTTCAGATAAAAGTAATATATCAATTGAAAAATTGGCCATTAACCTGTCAAAATAATTATTATCGTTAAATGGAAACTAAGAAACAAATAAACAATTTCTTTGATTATATTTCAGTATATATCTCAATGGTGCTCATATTATTCGTTGCCTCATCTTCCTGTTTCAATAAATCATTTCATACAATCATGTTTTCCATTATTCATCAATTTCCTTCAATCTACTTGAGCACAACGTTCTTTATATTAATTTTGTTTGCTGTAAGTTATACATACATATATATATTACATATAAATATATATCTTATAGGTGCACTAACCGGGGCGCCGACATCACCTCCTTGTACTGTAACGACTTGGCCTAGTCTTTGATCTACTTAGTCGTAGCTATTTTTATAATAACATAACTTTCTTTGAAAAAAAATAGATCTTATAGTCTTCGGAAGTTATACGCTTTCATGTCTAAGTACAATCATAAAATGATTTCCTGTGTAGATATGTTTCGTCGGAATCAGATGTCCGAGATATTTTAATTTCTGATATTTGAAATACCAAATAATGTTTTCGATCTCAAAATACTATGAACGTTTATTGATGATACAATTTAAGCAATGTTTGAGAGAAAGATGATTTTTTGTAAGGCCATATTTACCTTTTATGGAATTACTGAATAAAGAAACTTTATAAAAATTTGTTCCGGGGTAAGTTTCCTATACAAACAAATGTATGTTCGAACGCTTTATACAACAAAGTTTAACCATCAATCTTCAGCCGGAACTTGGTACAGTATTCATTGTTTTAATATCCTTTGAGACCGGCAACCAAGTAATGCACTTTTACATCACAATTTGCAGTTCCAGTTATTGGAATATCAAATTTTGCTGAGATAAAAATTAAATGTGCCGGAAAAACAGCTAAACGTGATCTGCGTGGTCGTTTACAATCCTCTATAATCATTGCAATGAATCTACATAATTATATAATATCCTTATTTATTCAATTTGAGCGAAATACATACGGCATGAACAATCGGCAACAGTAAACTCTCTCAGTAATAATGCATAAGCTTCCAAGGTGAGCCTCCGCTCAAAAGGGATCGCCTTCCGGATGACATGGTAAGAATAGGCTAGCACATCTCCTGCAGCATATAGGTGACCTATTTCCTTAATATAACTGCATATTTTATGACCTGGAGAGTTTTATGTCTTTCATTTCCGATGTTATCTACCCCGAATGTATTCGTCATTTGCAAAGGATGATTTTCGTATTTCGAAAGAGCTTTTAAAGAGTTTGTGAATAAAACAACCCAAAATCGATGTTTCAAAACGAATAAATTTAAAAAAAATACTGTAGCTCAATGGGAATTTGGAGTCGGGTTCCCTTTTATTTTCAATTCTTATTACAAGTTGCGGCTGACTAAATAGACGGCGATGTCTCGCTATAATTGAAAGACAATATTTTTTCGCGGTGCACGCTCTGACATGATTGTGGCTGCAGATCCTTTTTGCTCAAGAAAAGCCTTTGAAATGTTTGCAAAATGAAAATCTAGTTTGCGATTAATCGCTTTTAAAAAGCTTAAAAGAGCTCAAGTTTTTCTTGGAATTTTTGATGAAAAGAGTGTTCTTTTTTAAATTTTCATTGGTTTGTCACAAGAGATTTTGTGATTAAAATTCTCGTGTGTTAAATAAAGTCGTGGTTGTTTAAAATGTGTTGTTTCATGTGTCTGGTTATGAAAGGACAGTAACGTGTGACAGTTAATTTTTGTGCAGAATTGCAGCGGTCAGCGGGAATAAGTGAGTCGTCAGCATAACGGTTATATTCACAGTAAATTGGAGAAATAAAACGAATAAAACATTTTGCAATTTGAAGTCATACATTTACTTCTTGATTCTTGCAGATCTCCTTATTTTATGCACTACGGCAGTCTCTAGACAGAATATCTAACAGTGTTCACAACTTGTAAATTCCTTCTCACGTTGATATCGTTTAAAATTCCTCT
This sequence comes from Anorthoa munda, assembly GCA_945859665.1. Lineage (NCBI taxonomy): Eukaryota > Metazoa > Arthropoda > Insecta > Lepidoptera > Noctuidae > Anorthoa > Anorthoa munda. The sequence goes on along the minus strand of OX243907.1, from coordinate 1,193,756 downwards.
CACTTCGCATAAAACATGAGCGATACATACGAGTATGTATGGATTGATACTTATATTATTTCTGTAAAACGTGCCCATTAGCTTTCCCTAACACGATATTTTCAATGTAAAGAGGTTGTTTCGCGATTATAATGTTTATATTAAGAATGATGCATTATTCACATATTCAATTATTTAATAAACTCAAGACACTAAAGTCCTCGGTTTACAACGCTATAAAGTTCAAGTGTGTCATCTAAATAAATTATATATTATTTTTTACGCAGCAGCAGTCAACACAAACGTGATAATGAAGTCGTAAGAACATAAAAAAACGCAAACTTTATAAATATTTTAAAACGTCGTAGAATATTAAAGTGTATTACTGAAGCGAGTATTATACCTCGTGAAAATTGCCACCATAAACTCGAGCGTTGTGAATTACGTTTTCAAAGTGTGGATTTTATTATCTGGGCGTTATGTGAAAAATCGTCAGGCGGCGTTCGGGCGCACTCGGCAAACTTCGGGCCGATCCATCATTATTGAAAGTTTATAAATTGCTTCCTTCAAGTTTGTATGTACTTGCAGCGCTAGTTGTAGTGCTGCTTCAATTGATAACTTCCTCATAGTTTTATTATGGACTTGTTTGTTGAAGTAAGCGAGTTTTGTAAATAAGAAACTGCTACTTGTTTACATTTTAATTCATTATTCCAAGAAATATCAACCTCTTCAGTGTATACTTCCTTTCTATATTTCTTCGTTTCAACACACGCAAAACACACTATATTACACTTTACTTATTTCCAGTATTTACCTTTCAAAAGCATCACACGTTAGAATCGCACTCGCATTTCTCCGGTCCTCGCACTTGAGTGTCTGCTGGTGTACGACTAATTACGACGCAAGCCACTGCATTAGTCCGTTTCTGTCTATTGACTGTTACATTGTGTGCTATGGATTGTTCTGCAGTTTCATTAAACAAACTCTGCTTACCTACATCATCATGAAAACCACCATAACTAAAAGATGATAACAATGATAACAGTCGTACAGGTCGATCGTCGCAGTAAACTAGCTTGGCGAGGTCAGTCCGTGGATGAGTGACTACCTATACGTACCTTCGTGCCTTGTAAAGCACGATAACACTGTTGGTCCTAGCTCTCATGGGTAGATCTTTGACAGCCGTTACAGATAGTCATAATCCAGGCAATCTGACATCAGTCTCTTGGATATCAGTCAGATAGGCAGACACTAAAATACTGGTACTCAGTTGATTCTGGTTTGATTGGAAATCAACCCCAATATTTATTTATTTATTATAATACTTTATTGTACACCATAAGTTACATTTATAAAGGAAACTTAAAACTAAAAACACATACAATAAATGGGCGGCCTTATCACATTACGCGATCTCTTCCAGGCAACCTGGTATGGACAGTAATTGCTGGACACGAAGTGGGGCTGTTAATTGTGTGACAATACCAGTGTTACAAAAATTATATATTATAAAAGATATGAAGATACATACATATGCTATTTAATATATACATAAATACATACATACTAAATATAAAGGCATTATATAAAATGATGACAATCAATTCATAATCACAGCGACAGGTAATGCTCCCTCACAAGTTTTTTGAACACAGACAATGATTGGGCGTGTTTGATTGGGTCTGGCAACGCATTCCACAGACAAGTAGCTTGGATAGTAAAGGATTTATCCAGAAAACTCGTGGAATGCTTTGGTATTTGAAGTCGTAAGTTATATGATGACCTAAGAAATTTTGATTATTCCCGTTGTCCACCACCTAGTTGGCCAGCACTGGGGGACAGAGGGAAAACTTTAAAAAAATATTCTCACTGGCCACCACTGGGGGACAGCGAAACGGATTTTTAAATTATTCTCGTTGTCCACCACGGGGCTGACACAGACTTTTGAATTATTCTCGCCACCACCACTGGGGCACAATGACACAACTTTTGATCCAATTCCCATTGGCCATCAATCTAAATTATTTTTTCTAGAGACCAGTAAAGGATAGCTTAAAGGATTTGGTCTTTTAGCTAATAATGCTAGGATTAAATTAATTTCCTAAATTATACCATATAATTTAGGAAATTAATTTAATCTCAAAATTAAATTAATTTCCTAAATTATATGGTAGGTAATTATTAGTCATTTATATTCTTAAAATCAACTTTTATTAAATGTTTCAATTAAATTAAAAGAAAAATCATCCTAACTACCTATTAAAGGTTTGATTGCTCATTTTTTTAATGAATTGGTTATTTTCACAGCGACAACATACTTTTACACTTACTACAGTGAGTATGCTCAAGAACTCCACGACCTCATCTTACCGGCCCCCTTCTACCATTGGAAATCTAGACGCACTGCAAGTTACCATCCTTACCATGTCGCCATTCCACCAATTCGCACCAAGCGCTTCCAAATATCCTTCATAATGCGCACAGCCAATGAGTGGAACTCACTATCTGCGTCTGTATTTCCGAAAGCATTCAACCCGAATCTCTTCAAAGTTAGAGTGAACAGGCTTCCTCTGGGTAAGCTCACTCCATCGTCGACTCTGTTTCTGTTACCTTGGACCTAGACTAGAGTCAAGAGCAAACATATCGCAAACAAAAACAAAACAATATTAAATTCTCTTAGTTTCTAGAAATTGGCCTACAGATATTCGGCGGTTTACAAGTTCCCTTTGGGTTTCTTGAACAAACTGATCACTGTAAACATATTTTTTCTAACGTTTTTTTGACTTTTCAATGTTTTCAGTTATTTGCATTTATTTTTTCTTTTTTCGCACATGATCGGTTATGGGAGCTGATATAACGCGATAAGAGAATTAACTGTAAAAACATTTAGTTCTCAAGTAATATATATGTCAATGGTTCTTTTATTTCAAAGTATGTTTTGACATCAAATGATAAATGATATGTTTCATCTTTAATCTAATAAATATCAAAAAGATTTAAATCTAGCTAACTCAAAGAACACTTCACTACATTTACAAAATAATTTAGTTTGATTGTGCCCCAGTGGTGGTGGTGGCGAGAATAATTTAAAAGTCTGTATCAGACCCGTGGTGGACAACGAGAATAATTTAAAAATCCGTGTCGCTGTCCCCCAGTGGTGGCCAGTGAGAATATTTTTTTAAAGTTTTCCCTCTGTCCCCCAGTGGTGGCCAACTAGGTGGTGGACAACGGGAATAATCGAGAAATTATGTGTGTAAATCGCAGAGAAACTGAAAACGTTTCTTAAGATAAAGAGGGGTGGAAGGAGTGAAAATCACATTATATAAAAGTGAAAGAATATGAGCATTCCAGCGAAGACGAATTGGCAACCGCTTGAGCTTCACACGGAATTAGGAAACATGATCATATTTTCGAAAACCGAATATGAACCTTAGACAAACATTTTGAAGCCGCTCAAGTTTTTCTAGTTGTTCTTGAGTAAGGTCAAGATAGATGGCATCAGCATAATCAAAAATGAGTAGAAGAAGAGATTATGCAAGCGCAATCCTGGTGGCAGTCGGAAGAAAATTACGCAGTCTCCTCAAAGATGCAGCAGATGCAAATAGCTTGCGGCTAACCTCTTGCAGTTGGGCAGTCCAAGAAAAGTTCCTATTAATGAATATCCCCATGTTTTTTACTTTCTCGCAGAATGGAATAACTGAGTTATCGAAAATAACCTGGGGAAGAGTCGCCCAGTCGATTCTTGAAACCATCCTAGAACTGCCCACCCACCATCCTAACCTGCGTCTTTGTGGGGTTAACCATAAGTCCATATCTTTTGCTCCATTCGCATATGCGGGCCAGATCACGATTTATTATTACGATAGCCTCAGACAGATGTCCGAGAGGATCTCGCAAATAAATTTGTAGATCGTCCGCATAAAGATGATAAGAAGAAGTTATTTCACTGGAGATTGAGTTTATAAAAACTGCGAAAAGTAAAGGGGATAAAACGCCACCCTGTGGTACCCCAGCTGAAGTACTACACCAGAAAGACAAAGACAAAGTCTGCATGCATATATGTTGCCGGCGACCGAACAGGTAATTACGAAACCAGTCAATTACCGATGGAGATATATTAAAAGAGCACAGAATGTCAAGCAATACATTGAATTCGACAGCATTAAAAGCATTACTGAAGTCTAGCAATGCCAATACCGTCAGATTACTGTTTTTCATGGCTGACCTTATATCATTCGTTTTGTTGAGAAAGGCTGTGGTAGTGCTGTGACCAGGACGGAAGCCGGACCGGAAGGGATTGAGGAGATTATTTTTAGATAGGAAAGTGCCAATTTGGTCGTGGATTAATCCTTCCAGGACTTTGGACAGGAATCAAAATCACCAACCATCCGGTCGTTTCTTATCAATACAAATCCGGACAGAGAGTAACTAGTAGAAGGGAGACAAGGTTTAAGCCATGACTCGGATACAAGAAAAGCATGAATGTTTATAGTCAAAGCTTGCCAGGATATCGTGGAAATGGGCCCAAATACTTTGGGCGTTAATATGAAAAACATTGAAAATCTTAGGAACATCAGAGAACTGCGCCGTAAGACTTTTGACAAGAAACGGAATACTCACGAAATTGTCAACGCCACTTGTAAAAGAGCAAAAACTATGGTTAAAATTTCGATTATGGGCCGTTGATTTTTGGCACGGGCAGGGAGGAGGGGGGAGGGGGGCATGTTTGGCTACCCTTCAGTACCATGCCCAACACTCGGAGCCCCATGGTTATGGAGATATTCATGGTTAAAGTTTTAAGGTTGGGATAAAAATTTCTATAAATGTCCATCGATTTAAGGCGCAAATCTTGAGAACAGCTGAACCGATTTCGCTAATTCTTTTTTTGTTGTGTTTGTTATTGTTAAAAGAAGGTTCTTATGAAAAAAAATTTAAGAAAAACATTGGTACCTTACCTACATAGGTAGATTAGGTATATAGGTAGGGTAGGTAAGGTAGGGTAGGTAGGGTAGGTAGGGTAGGGTAGGTAGGGTAGGTAGGGTAGGTTATGTAGGGTAGGGTAGATGAATTTTTGCAGTTTTTATGCACCAACAAAAATCAAATTTTTAGAACTTGAGAGGGCGCAGCGATCTCTGCTTAAGGTTAACCTCTGACCTAACCTAACCTAACCTCTGACCTTCTTTCTGTAAGGAAACTTTACATACTTCATCTTATCCTGAGAAAACACAAATCCCTTCCGTATGATCCCAAAAAGCCGAGTATTAGTTGCAGACGGCGCTACTTAGTCGCTCCAACTGTACCAATAAGATCAGTTTTTGCTAAGAGGTGGTATGCAAGGCAATCTTCCCACTTATACAATTTATTAAATAGGGAACTACACGTCTATCCTCCGAAACTCCGTGACTGTAAATTAGTTGTGACTGAATGGCTTAAGACTAAAACCTATGACGACATTGAGGCCATGGTAACGTCGCTTCCTTAATCTGTCCAATAACAAATGAGTGGTCAGTAACGAAATCGTTAGTGGAGGAAGCTGTTCCTGGCTCCCTCCGATCCCAAGCCACTCTCGCAGGGCATAACATAAGCCTAGACCTTAACCTAACAGAAATCTAAACGTATATCTATATGCAGTCAATCGAATTTTACTTATATACAATCTACACTCACACTATTATACACACACCCACTCAAAACCTACTCGCACAAATCGCACAAGCGCGCTCCTTTTTTTTGTTTTTTCTTTTATTTACTATATTGATTTATTCACTTTTTTATTTTGTTATTCTGTTTACAATTGCATACACTGTGTAATGTTAAATGGAAGAGCAGAGTCACCTATCACAAGCATCTTCTTGCTTAAAAGGTGATCTCCATATCACTTATGTTAATGCTTTATGTAATTGAAATAAACATTTTTTTTTTTTTTTTTTATGGCAAAACAAAGTTTGCCGGGTCAGCTAGTTTAACATAAACACATGATATTTGGTTTATGTATTAAAATTCCTAACCAAAATTTCATAAATATAGCTCAAACGGTTATTTAGATAATAACGTCCAAAAATCGTCGTTTTATCACTGACAGTCTGACTGACCTATAGATCAAAACTCTAACCCAGTTCCAGATGACCTAGAAAGTTCAAATTTGGCATCCAGTGAATAAAAGTTTTTTTGTGAATAAAAATTTAGGAATTAGGAATTAGTGAATACAAAGGAATAAATCAGAAACTAGTAAATTTATATCTTTTTACCCGACTGCCGGAGGAGGGTAATGTGTTTATCAGTCTATGTATGTAAGTATGTAATGTATGTATGTATGTATGTAAGTATGTATGTATGTATGTTTGTTCCTATGTGGCGTTCTAGAGACCAAACGCGTGGGCCGATTTTGATGGTTCTTACGTCAATCGATTCGTCTTAACCCCGCAAGTGTCACTGGTTACATGAAAATTAGAAAATAGGAATATGGCGGTTTTTGGGCGCCATTTTGTGGGGTCCCAAATTTTTTTCGTCTTTGAAAACTTTCGTGTGGGGTATCAAAATAAAGGATTTTAAGGAGTGATTTCAAAAATATATAACACTCATATGTTTAAATGTACCTAATTCGAAAAAATAATGAACTAAAAAGTTTTAAATAAAAAAAGTTAATTAAAAAAATCAAAAAACCCGACTGCTTGAAAAGCGAACTAAAAAGACGTAAACAAGGAGAAAATCATGCTGTGCAGTCGGAGGATACATCTTTGCGAGCTGATTGCTGCCATAGTTCGCTTAGTTCGCTTTTCAAGCAGTCGGGTTTTTTGATTTTTTTTATTAACTTTTTTTATTATTATAATTTTTCAGTTGATTATATTAGAAACACTTATAGTGCCTGTAATCACAAAATAGAAAGTATACAGAAGAGCCACTCCCGCTCATTTCGTAAATTGAAAGCTAAACTTAACAGATTCACTAGGGTTGCTACTATATTGATTCCAAATTGAAACATTACCCTCCTTCGGCAGTCGGGTAAAAAAAAAGAGTAGGTTGTATAAGTTACAAACATAAATACATCGATTCGTCTAAACATACATCATATCATGCTTACATGCATTAGAGGGTAGACAGAGCATCAAATATCCATTAAATACCACGACTCTACCTACGATGAAGATTGGATGGTAACAAGACGTAACAATTGTGTAATAATGATCCCACCAAAAACATAAAATGTGAAAAGCACCAAGTTCGCCAAAAATATAAATGTGAAAAATAAATTTAATAAATCCAAAAAAAAACGACTGCTTAAGAAGCGTACTAAAAAATGTACAAGAAGAATATTATGCTGTGCAGTCGGAGGAAATACTTGTGAGCTGGATGACTTAAACAATATTATTATGACAAGTTTCATAACCTTTCGAATTTCGTATATGGACTTAAAATAATTTAATATTTGCCTAGATATTGAATTTCTAACGTATAACTTAAAAATTCATGAAAAACCGAATTTAAAGTATATTTGGTCTGTAACAATTAATAAAGGTAACCCAGCTAATGCAACCTTGTTACATTACTTTATGTATGAATGACGTGACAAACGCCCGCACAAGGCACTCGTGATAGCCGCGACTGAGCTCCGTCCAATATTGCTCAATATTCCCTGTAAAATCGCAATTTGTTTACGACTTAACTCTGTAAAGCTTCAGACGTGCTCGATAGATGGCGTTAATTTCTGTGCCAGTATGTTCCGTCTCGGTCTACCTCCATACAGGTACCTCGGTCCATTATCAACAGGAATATTAGCTATTATAAGGTTATTAGGGCTATTTTAAAATATAACTTCATAAATTTGAAAAGTCGAATTATTTACATAAAGCAGATAACCTAGGATAAATTATAGCTTAAGATTTGACTTGGCTAGGCACATATTCTTAGTATTGAACTTGGCTCTCTTTTTCACATTTATGTTTTTGATGGGATAATCTTCTTTGTAACATACCTAACCTATCTACTAACCGACACCGTACATTCTGCAGGCCTTTTGTTGAGAATGGCACTTCAATAGACCACCATAGCCAGTCTAAGAGCATTGTTGTCAGATAATCTATGACGTTATTAGTGTTTGGGTACATATCTCTGCTCCGTTACGTGAAAATGTACAAAAGGTAAGTGATACATTTTAATTCAAGAAAGCATTATTTTCTGACGTCGTGTTTAAGTTAAGACCTTATCAAAGACAAAAAAAATCGAATATTCTGTATTCCCATTTTCTGTATTGTTCTCAATCTATACTTATTTATATCTATTATTATATTTTAATATTATAAAGCTGAAGAGTTTGTTTGAACGCGCTAATCTCAGGAACTACTAGTTGGAATGGAAGAAATGTTGGATAGTCCATTTATCGAGGAAGGTTATAGGCTATATAACATCATGCTACGACTAATAGGAGCGGAGCATTAATGAAAAAAGATGCAAAATCGGGCAAAAATATTCCTTTTTGATGGCTTCCGTTGCGTGCGCTGCGTAAGCGGTTATAGTTACGCAACATTCATGTGTGTAGGGTAGGTAGGGTAGTGTAGATAGATAGCCAATTGACGGGAGCGAAGCCGCATGGTACACCTAGTTTATTTTATAATTTAAACTAAATACAACTTAGCAACGTTTTAGTAAGATTAAAACTTACATCTAGAATTCTAGACTGTCTATTTTTCCACAAAATTCATATTTGTGTAATCTGCCTCACGGATGGTATTTGTCCATTCCACAAGGGTTCTGAGTCTCTATCTTAATGCAAACTTCCGCCTGTGGCGGCGTCAGTGTTAAATTCAATTTGTGGAATGTTACGGGTATTTTTAGGTTGTTAATTTATTTTCGACATAATTATGAGGATTGACAGTTGTACTCGTAGAGAGTAGTAGTGATGAAAAGTTAACGTTTTAAAAGCAGTTTAAAGGCGTTTCTTATCTGTAAACCAAATAATACAAATCATTCACAAATAATATTCACTGGTGGTAGGTTTCGGCCGAAGGCTTGCGAACACCCACCGGGCAAAGACGAACCGCCAAGCGGCCTGGCCGGATTCCGGTACGATGCTCGGTGTAGCCACTAGAGGAGTTGGGTCGAGATAGTTTTTCCACTGCATGCTGCCCAGCCTGACTCGCGCTGTTTTGGGCGTACCGAGAGACTAGTCGCGGAGGGTGGCGGGATCCGAGGCACGGTGCACCGCTGACCGACTGCAGGTAGTTGGGGGCCCAAGTAGTGTACCAGGCACACACGAAAGGCTGCTCCGCCAACTGTAGAAAAATACCGGCATCGTGCAGGTTGGTGACCAGATGGGAGGGCCGGATTGATATCTCTAGGGAAGGGGCGGGGGCACGGGCATCCCCGCAGTCACCGGTTAGTTAGATTTAAGAATCACCTTCAATGCTTTACGTTTTCAGAAATATACAAAACAGAAAATGCGAACGAAGCGTACGATTACTTTATAGAACACTTTCGTATGTTGTATGATCTCTGTTTTCCAAATAAGATTGTAACTATCAAAACAAATAAAACAGTAAAATGGGTTTCACGTGGAATACGAGTATGCAGTAAACGACAGCGGTAATTATTGTGGACATACAGGCGCGAACCTTCAAACGAAAATAAAAATAAATTTAAAAACTATTCCCAGAAATTTAGAAAAATAATCAAATTAACCCAAAAGGCTCAAAATAATTATTTTATAAATACGTCATCCAACAAATCTAAAGCTTCATGGCAAATTATAAATAGCAATCCACGCACTAATGAGCAAATTTCTCAAATTAAAATCCAAGATACAATCATAAGTAATCCAAAAGATATTGCAAACGACTTTAATAATTTCTTTATCGATCAAATACAGACAAACACTAAGATAACACCTGTAGCTACTAATATGTTAAGCAATCCGCACTCAATGTTTATGTCTCCTGCCTCACCACAAAATGTTATGGGAGCAATTAAATCTCTAAAAAATAGTTTCGGACACGATGGCATAACTACAAAAGTAGTAAAATTTGTATCGGATAATATTGCCTCACACCTCAGTCACATTATAAATTTATGCATCAGCTCTGGAGTGTTTCCAAAAGCGTTAAAAGTAGTAATCGTAAAACCACTCTTTAAAAAATGCGAAAGGGAAAACTTAGCCAACTACAGACCCATTGCCTTGATTCCTATTTTTTCTAAAGTTATCGAAAAAATTCTATATGAATCAATTAATAATTTTTTGTGTAAGTATAATATTCTATGTAATAAACAAAAAGGTTTTAGGAAGAATCAAGGTGTTAATTTAGCTATTTACGATTTGATAAATGTAATCTTAAAAAATGTTGACAAAAAAAATACCAATATGTGCAATTCTCACTGATATGACAAAGGCTTTCGACTGTGTCTATCATAAAACCTTGCTAACTAAGCTTGAAACTTTTGGCATAAGAGGAAACGTCCTTGATCTTGTCAAATCATATCTGAGCGAACGTGAACAATACACGGAAATATCTAGGATTTGTATAAAGAGCAAACGCGAAAAGAAATATTTTTCCGAATACAGAGATATCAAACACGGCGTACCTCAGGGCGGGGTGTTAAGTTCTCTTTTATTTCTGCTATATATAAACGACTTACCGCGGCACATTAAAGACCCAATGATTTTGTTTGCTGATGACAGCACTGCGTTAATCAGTTGTGCAGATGCAAATAAATATGAACAGGACAACAGTACACTCAGGGACATTGTGAATTGGCTTGACGACAATAAATTAGTAATTAATTTAGGAAAGACTAACATAATACATTTCTATCAGCGCATATCAATACCAAATTTAAAAATTGAACTTAATAAAACTAAAATAGACCAAGTATCAAAAGGAAAATTCTTGGGCATTGTAATTGACAGTCAAATGACGTGGAAACCTCAAGTAGAAGAGATTTGTAATAAATTGAGCATATCTGCTTATGTCCTATTCAATTTGGCTAAGAAGGTTAACATCGCCACAACTTTGGTTGCATACCATGGTCTCGTAGCTTCCATTCTGAGATACGGTATAGTTTTCTGGGGAAATTCTTGCCTGCGGGAACAGGTATTCAAGGCCCAAAAACGTTGTTTAAAATCGATGTTAAATATGAAAATGACTGAAAGTTGTGTTCCAGTGTTTAAGTCCCTAAAGCTGTTAACATTTCCGGCAATGTATATTTTAGAAATGGCAATTTTTGTTAAACGTAACATGCATCTATTTACTACAGTTTCGCAAACTAGTAAGAGACCAATCAGAAGCCAGTACAAAAACGTTTTACTAGTTGAGAGTTGCAATACTGCTTTATTTAAAAAAAATGTTATCAGTATGGGACCTACAATATATAACAAAATACCTGACATAATAAAAGATAACACGATACGCAATTTTAAAAAGAAGTTAACAGCATTATTGATTGAAAAGTGTTACTACTCGATTAACGATTTTCTAAATGACAATGACATTCTAATGTAAATTTCTAATTATAATATAATGATAACATGTTTTATGCAATTTAACGACATACCAACTTATTTAATTGTATCTGTTTTGAACTGTAATTCGTAATTTTATATTTTTGAGACTAGTTTTTTGATTATCTACTCGTTTTACTTAATTCATGTTTGCATGCCTAATCTGGTAGATTGTACAAGGATCACAATTGTTTTTTTTACACCTTATGTCATTTACCTACAATCTCTGCAAATAAAATAAACTTTACTTTACTTTACTTTACTTTACTTTACCGGACTAGGGCCCCAATGTAGGCGTCCTTTCAGTGCGTGTCTGTAGGTTAGTAGCGTGGCACCTCATCTCAAACTGGAGTAAAACAGCGGCTGCAACCCCTCCCCCACACACCTCATGCGTGCAGCTCACTTATATTGAGGTCTGCTCTCCAATCTCACCTCAGTCCACCATCACCTAGAGACTGAAAGGCCAGCACTTTTTTTCCTTACAGAGACGCAGGTAGGACATTACAGGTCCTTCAGACGTGTCGTACTTATCCTATCCAGGGTTTACTCTGTAGCACAATTTTAAACCACGCGCGGGTGTATGCATGTACGCCCAAGACAACACATGCTGTCGGCGTCTTCGTAATCTTGAAGACTCCAGGTTTACAGTGCTGTGGGCTCTGCTGGACACAGAGCTGGATAAGATTACGAAGACGCACGCCTGTCTGTCTACCGCTAGCACAGCGGATATCAGGGGACAACCAGGCTCACAGAGTACCTCAGTGAGGCGGTTGATGCGGCACAGCAGCGGTACTCTTCCACCCAATTAGTGCTACTGGGGGACTTTAATGCCCACCACCAGGAGAGGCTCTTACCATACCAGTGCACTGATCATGCTGGACGAGAGACGTGCAAGCTTGCGCTAGCGCTAAATCTCACCCAGCTGGTCCAGGGGGCAACGAGGGTGCCAGATGTTGATTCGTACACAGCCAATTCCTTGGTCCTTCTGCTGACAACAAATCCAGAGCGATACTCAGTGCGCTGTACTCAGCGATATCCACCTACCTTTGGGTAGTTCTGACCACTGTCTGGTGAAGTCTGTGTCGACTGACATAGACTTCACCAGACAGTGGTCGGAACTCCCCGCCCGATCCAAGCCTAAGAGGCACCCGGCGGGTATGGTGGTACAAGTCAGCAGATTGTGATGGGATGCGATCTTTCTTCGCATACTATCCTTGGCAGCCCACTTTCTTCTTTTCGGATGATTCATCGTCATGCGCGATAATCTGACGGATGTGGTGTACGTGGGGATATAAATAAGACCACGTATCCAAGTCAAAATAAAATATATTTAAAAAAATAAGAGAAAGGGGGTTGGTAAGTTTATGGCGCACGAAATTTTTCCAACTTCCGTGGGAGTCGCGCAGTACTCTCCTTTTTTTTTTTTTTTTTTTTTTTTTTTTTTTTTTTTTTTTTTTTTTTCCGAGGTGGAAAATCCTCATTGGATGTCCTCCACCCTGGGGAGGGTGGAGGGGTCTGTCAGACTCGTACTGACTAAAAACCACCCCGGTGTTCCATCTCACACCTACGCTGGGGGTCGCGGGAACAACGATACTTCCGCAACCCCCAGCTAGTGCCGGCCCGCCTCTGAGGGCCACGACCTCGGGTTGGGGGGGAGTGAGGTGTTGGACTCCCCCCACGACGTCTAAGAGGGGCGCGCGTGGAACACTACGCGCCACCACCTCGGGTCCTGATGTGTGGGGGGCGACGGACGTCCCCGAGTCCGTCGCCCCTGGACCCATTTAGGGGGGCTGGAAGAGGGCGTTGTCCGCCCTCCACCGACGCCCGGCGCGCCTGCTGCGGATCGGGTTAGCGGATGAAATCTCCCTCTCCCTCTCCGCAGCCTCCTTCTGCGAGACGACTGTTTCGCAGAAGGATACCACCGCGTCCCAGGACTCCTCGCTGCCGACCATAGACTCGACTACGGCCGGCAGCGACAGGTCACTGCCTACTTCAGAGATGAGGGCACGGCGTGGCTCCTCCCAAGCGGCACACTCTGCCAGCGTATGCCGCGCCGTGTCCTCCCGGCAGTCGACGCAGTGGTGACACCGGGCGTCCGGCTCCCTGTTTATGCGACACAGGTACTTCCCGAAGCAACCATGCCCCGAGAGCACCTGCGTCACCCGGAACGACAGGGAGCCGTGCCTCCTCCCGAGCCAGCGCTCGAGCACTGGCCGGACCGCCTCGATGGTAATGAGGCCGGCGGTAGGGCGTGAAAGCCTGTCCCGCCATTCCGCCACCAGGACCTCGCGAAGCAGTACTCTCCTGGCTCAGCCTGGTACGACGATGACTCAGCGAAGCCACGCTGCTGACGCCAGGGATGGTGACGGTCGGCGGATGTTCGTGCCAGACCCGTAAGAAGCTCGACAAGGCCAAGCGGGTGCAGAGGTTCCCGGCACGGAGCTCAATGTATGCCCGGATTAACTGGAGCTTTGGTGGAATGGTAGCCGGAACTAAGGAGTTAGGATAGCCGGAACTTTAGAGTTAGGGTAGCCGGAACTTTGGACCCTGGAAATAACGTCCAGCATGTCACAATTGGCTAATGGTCATCTCCGCTGATTGTGATACCAAGGCATAAACAAAGCGAGATGTACTATTCAATAATGAAGGTGATGTGTGATTGTCACAATCAGTACGGAGTTTACATATTAAAAATGGAAGTGAGATGCACGACATGACTTGCACATTTTGAGTCATGACAATTATGTAGGTAGGTACATTAAATGTGCAGAGTTAAAGGCAATTAGGTTGTACAATACATAGTTAAAGGCACAAGAATATAGCGGTTCAGTGCAAATAGGCGCACGCCCTAAGATAACGTAGATAGGTAGGTACACACAGTATAAAATATAATTAGCTGTTCAACACTTAACCAGTATGGGGTTAATAAACGCACATAATTTATTACGTTGACTAATATGAGTCAATAAAACTGTTGCCCACCTTAGGCTTAAACAATTACGAAGACTACGTATGTAACGTCACAAGTGATATAGGATCAAGTGAATACGTAAGTCTTTGCCCGGAGCAGGAATTCGAATGACTTGTCATCGTGAGTCAAGTGTCCGCGGAGGCTAAACGAAGGTTACCGGTCCTCATTCACTCGTTCGAACGCGCCGACCGCGCACACCACTAGCACGGACAGCTAACTAATTGCGTTAGTAACATAAGACATCCCTAATTGTTTAACATCTGTGGTTTGTCTTGACTTTTATTGTTGTCAATATGTTGTTTATGTAAATAGTTACATACAACGTTACAATGGAGTACTATATTCCATTCTCTGACGTAGCAATGTCTAACTCCAACCGACCATGATTTGGAGCCGAGTGTAACCGCGCCAAAATGGTTAAACACAAGGTCTACCAGGCGTGGGTCGGCGCTCGAACGCGCAAGGCAAATGACGTGAGTCAGAAAAAGAGAGCCTTCAACACGGCTGCCAAGTCAGGACTTGCCAAACCGACTTGGTCAAACCGTGCTTGCCTGCAAAAGGTGATGCGAAGAGCACGGCTTGACCACATTAGCAGAATTGGGAACAAATTTGCTCCACTCGAAGTTGTGGGCGACTATGTCTACCTGGGACAAAAGATCCAGTTGGGTAGGGCCAACTTTGAGAAAGAGGTCAACCGTTGAATCCGACTCGGCTGGGCAGCGTTCGGGAAGTTGCGCGGTATCTTCTCGTCCAACTTACCACAGTGTCTTAAGACGAAAGTCTATGACCAGTGTGTGTTGCCAGTGATGACATATGGCTCTGAGACGTGGTCGCTTACAATGGGCCTTATCAGAAAGATTACAGTCACTCAAAGGGCAATGGAGAGGGCTAGGCTTGGAGTTTCCTTAAGTGATCGAATAAAAAATGTAGAGATCCGCAAGAGAACCAGGGTTACCGACATAGCCCGAAGAATTGGCAAACTTAAGTGGCAGTGGGCAGGACACATTGCTCGCAGAACGGATGGCCGATGGGGCAGAAAGGTTCTGGAGTGGCGACCGCGAACCAGAAGACGTTGCGTTGGAAGGCCTCCCACCAGGTGGACCGATGACCTGGTGAAGGTTGCAGGGATCCGCATCCGGATGTTGCGAGACGCACGGGACCGGTCAATGTGGCAACGCCTTGGGCAGGCCTATGTCCAGCAGTGGACGTCTTTCAGCTGATATGATGATGATGATATGTTCGCGTTTGACCAGTATCTCGCCTGATGGTAAGCGATGATATGGTCTACGGTGAAGCACGCTTTCCTAGAAGAAACCTATTCACTCTTGACTTAAAGACCCCAAGGTTGTAGCTATCAGGGAACAAAGATTCCGGAAGGGAGTTCCAATTTATAGCTGTGTGCACAATGAAAGTATTAGCAAAACGCTTAGTGCGTATTGGGAGGGATATCCACCAAGTACTTGAGAATCAAATTGTGCAGATCCATCGCACACTCCCCGAAATGTAACCTAACAAAAAACCGACAGTTGAAATTTCACAGATGATGTATTTCTGTTGCCGCTATAACAACAAATACTAAAAACAGTATAAAGTAAATATTAAAGGGGGGCTCCCATACAACAAACGTGATATTTTTGCCATTTTTTGCTCGATATTAATAACGGCAACAGGTAGACGCCTGAAATATTCACAGAATGTTTAGTGTAATATTTACTTCAAAAAATAATAATTAATAAATTAAAATTAAATAAATTAAGGGGGGCTCCCATACAACAAACGTGATTTTTATGCAGTGTTTTGCGATAATAGTATGGAACCCTTCGTGTGCGAGTCCGACTCGCACTTGGCCGGTTTTTCTTTTTATGCTTGTTAGTGTTATATTGTTCAAGAATCATTTTCATTTTTATTCAAGAATCGTTGTCATTTTTATAAACCCTTTAGAGATAGAACAAATTAAAAACACAGTTGATTTAGAAAATAAAATTCAGGAATACCAAAACTCAATTATAGAAGTAGCCAACAAAAGTATACCCCTAATAAAGCCAAAAAAACATGGTCAGCTTACCATGGTGGACCGAGGAGCTCGCCACGCTGAAGAGGGCAGTCGCCACCAGATGACGTAGAATCCGTGTTGCAGCACCGGTCAGGAGAGAGGCCGTCGTGGCTGAGTACCTGCAGATAAAGCAAGAATATGAAACGAAAGCCAGAAACGCTCAAACAGAAAGCTGGAAAGCTTTCCGTGAGAGACAAGACGGGGAAGGGCTGTGGGACGGCATATACCGGGTAATAGGCCGAACCAAAAAACGACACGAGGACTTGCCCCTGATCGTGAACGGAAAGGTACTGGACAACCTCCACTCTGCCGAAACATTCTACCCTGGGGATAAAAGGGATGATGATAGAGAGAAGCACAAACGAGTTAGAGAGATGGCTGAAAAAGTGAACATCATGGGTCATGATGATAAACATGACCCACCGTTCACCATCGAGGAGCTGAACTCCTCCTTGCGCACTTTCAACCCTAAAAAGGCCCCCGGGGCGGATGGTCTCACGGCCGATATCTGCCAGCGTTCGATCGACTATGATTCGGGAACTTTCCTGGAACTGACTAACAAAGTGCTTGGAGCTGGGCTATTTTCCCGGTACCTGGAAGGAAGCCACAGTCATGATCCTAAGGAAACCCGGGAAAGAGAGCTATACGGCTCCAAAAGCCACCAGACCAATTGGTCTGTTGCCGGTGCTAGGAAAAGTCCTGAAAAAAATGGACATAAACAGAGTGAAATGGCACATTATACCGGACTCAGTACTCGCCAGTACGGGTTCATGCCCCAGAAGAGCACAGAAGACTCTCTCTATGGTCTAGTTGGGCACATACGCAGCAAGCTAGCAGAGCGCAAGATGACCGTAGTGGTGTCGCTAGACATAGAGGGAGCCTTCGACAGTGCATGGTGGCCAGCTATCAGAACTAGACTGGCTGAGGAAAAATGCCCGGTAAATGTGAGGAGAATCATTGACCGCTACCTCAATAACCAAAGGGTCAGGTTCAGATATGAAGGCGAAGAAGTCGTAAGAAACGAGACGTAACGTATGAGACGAGGAGGGGGGTACCCCAGCCAATGCTAGGAGACAGGGACGTCGAGCGACGTACCGCATTTGCTTCGACACCCCACCCGGCGGAACATATGAGTCTGCAGTTCATATGCTTTGCAGACCAGGAACAACTCGCAAACCACTGCACACAAGCAGTGCAGATTTACACGGACGGCAGCAAAATTGATGGAAAGGTGGGAGCGGCATTGTCTCTTTGGAGCAATGGCGCCGAAACCAAATGCCAGAAATTGAAGTTGTCGTCCCACTGCACGGTTTACCAGGCTGAACTGCTGGCCATATGCAAAGCCACGAGGGAGATCCATAAGCACAAAGAAGGGTCTTTTGGCATATTCAGTGGCTCACGGTCGTCACTGGAAACGGTCGCAAACCACCGCTCCTCTCATCCCCTCGCAGTTGAAGCCAGGGAGAACCTGCGAAAATGCTAAATCCAAAACAAGCATGTTGCTATGTTTTGGATTAAGGCGCACGCAGGAATGGAAGGGAATGAGAGAGCCGACCATCTGGCTAAAGAAGCTGCGCTAAATCTTAAGAAGAAACCGGATTATGACCAGTGTCCGGTTTCATTCGTCAAGCGCTTTATCCGGAAGGATTCGCTTGTCGAATGGAACCGGAGGTACAGGATGGGTGACACAGCCTCAACAACAAAACTTTTCTTCCCGGACGCAGTAGACGCTTATAATATCGTCAGAAAAATAAGCTATCCACATAATTACTGAATGCCCGGTATATGGCCAAGAAAGGTACGAAATCGAACAGAAGCTAGGGATTGACATTAAACCAGGGAATCTCAATAGGCTCATATCTGACAAAAAGTATAGCATTGTATTTATAGAATACTGTTTCAATGTTGCACAAAAAACAGTAAAAAGAAATAAATAATTAACATCAATGCTCGAAATTATATATAGATATATATAATGGGAAGCGTACAGAGCAATATATAATCTATAAACAAAATAGAATCTAGATATTGCTAATAACATGCTATATAATAAGTTAATATGAGACCTAGAAATTACAAATAAATTAAGAACTCGTCTTCCGTTACAAATAGACCTGAGAATCTTAGTAAACTTATAGCAGACAAAAGTATAGTATCGCTTTTATCAAATACTGTGTAAACACAGCAAAAAGAACATCTGATAAAATAAATAAACTACAGCAATGCTCAAAATTCTATATGATCATATATAATAGGAAGCATACAGAGTGATACATAATCTATGAACAAAATAGAAACTAGGTATCGCTAAGAACATACTATACCATAAGATCTTAATATGTCTGTAGAAAATAAGTACTTTTTAAGAAAGTTATATGTGATAGAAATGTAATCTTTGAATATAATAACAATGTAATGTGTAAAATTGAACTTAGATTAAATGAGTCCCAAAGGTCTCGGACTATGTCCGGGGAACCCATGTAGCTCACAGACTCAGCCTTATTGCGCGGAGAGGAAGGCGCAAAAAAAAAAAAATATATATATATACGGCGTAAAGGCCCACTTGTGTGAAAAACTCAACTCAGAGTTAGTTGTTGACACGTAGTTACATTGCCAATATTGTAAGAAATTCCGTCAATTTAACCTCGTGTTAGAAACACGCATTATTTGCGTGCATTATATTTTGTTGGCCCAGTGGAGCAGTGGTGGCCCAGTGGTATCGGCCGCGACTTACAAGTTGCAGGTCGTGGTTTCGAGCCCAGGCAGGCGCTTTACTTTGTGTAAATTATTTCATCACCACTGCTCTCAAAACGGTGAAGGAAAACATCGTGAGGAAACCGGCATGTCCTAGAACCAAAAATTCGAAGACATGTGGCATCCACCAACCCGCAATGGGCCCGCGTGGTGGATTACGGCCCATTCCCTCTCACAGAGAGGAGGCCTGTGTCCCAGCAGTGGGAACATTAATAGGCTGATGATTTGTGATGATGTGATTTGATTATATTTTGTTTATTTTTGTTTTGCTTTCCTCATTTTAAACAATGCACCTGCCATGTTGTCTCTTCACTGCACTTGGTTGACTGGTAGAGAATGCGTAAGGCTTTAAGTCGCCTTTGTACCTTTGTCCATGAAGTTTAAAATAAATAAAAAAAATACGCAAGTAAATCAACAATAATTTATGGTAATATGAGTAGTAGTATGATATCGTTCAAGAAATGGTTGAACTAATGCGGGGTTTCGTTTACATTTCCAAGGCCTAATTTTGGAAATATAAACGAAACCCTACTAATGTTTTATACATATAAATTCGTATTCAGTGTAGTGAATGTGCATCACTCGATCGCATGTCGATCCGTCGGTATCTCGTCCTAACCTATAGCCAGCAATCGGAGCCGTCTATCGGCTATCTATCCATCACCGGTTTCCAAGCACTGCACAGTTTACACTGCGTTGGACACACGGTAATGTATCGCCTACAGGTTATATCGTCGTAAATATACCAGTATCTAGAATTGTTTCTACAACTCCTGTTTGACCTATAAAATTGTATAATGTTGCAGTTATTTCGGAAAAAGATTTTAGAATGTTTTTTCACGTTTTGTCCATGCATTTTCAAATTCTCAGTTCCCGAGTTTCAGCTAACTGGTAGTTAGACAAAATAGCCTTTAGTTTTGGGCAGTGGAAACAGAAACTTAACTAAAGCAGAGTGTATATGTTTTGGGAAAATAGGAATGATTTGAAAACGCAGCCATGTTATCTCTTGTATAAAACGCATAACTTTACTAAATTTTTTGTTATAATACACAAATTAGATCAGTTTTAGAAAAAGTCGTCGGGCACTATGAACAGGCTCATAGCCTCGGGGCCAAGCAATAAAATTTTCATACGGCATGCTTTAATGTGGGAGGTATTATTTTTATCATTTTACCTCTTCAGCTTTTTGATATTCTTTTAGATAAATCTTGAGAGTGCCTGGATGATACACTCTCCGAGAGAAATTTCATTTTAAAATACTGTATAAATGGCGCGGTCTGCAAAGATAATCTTTTGTATAAAGTTCATGCAAATTCTGTGTGCTTTGATGGACAATGGGGTGTATCAAATTTATAAAAGATTTACGCAAATGCTTACGAAGATAAAATACATAGGGTTTTATGATTTCATTTATAAATCTGCACTTGAAGATAAAATAGTGTTGCCAACGTACATAAATAAGTTAAAAGCCGCCAAACTTTGTATTAATTGAAGATCCGAAGTTGTATAAGAGCACTGTATACTGCAGCTAGTCTTTAGGGATTGGAGCTGAAATGGTTCTTAGCTAATTCTTTTATTAATTTCCGTTTCTTATGTCGCTCGTGTCTAACAGACCGTTATCGGTTTAACTTAGGCTAGTATCTTCTCCAATATCGACATAGCTTCTTTCGAAGGTGTTTTTCATAACCAAACCAAGAAGTGAAGGTATGGAAAAGGATTTTGATGATTCTATACTATTTATACTAATAATGATAAAGTTAATTGAATTTATATTTCGTACATTATGTATTTAGCATATAGCAAAACTACTTCCATTGCTCAATTACGGAGAATTATACCTAGCTCATAGGCAAAGACACATAACTTTTTCTAAAAAGCAGGTTATTTGACAGCGTGCCGGAGAAATCTTTCTACGATTGATTACGATTGATTACATTTCTTTTTTTTTTGCGATGATCCTCCTTAAAAAGATCTCTCAAGAATTTTCAAAGAATTTCTCATAAAAAACTGGTATTGCTTATTATGCAAATTCGGGTCAGTTGTAAGTGTTGTTACAAACCATTTGTGTACCATTTATAACTCCAGAACGACTGGACCGATTTACAATTTATTTAATTAGTTCGATTTATTCTATTGGGCAGAGTCAGTTCACGAGACTGAAGACCGACGATGGCAGGATCGTATCCGCCAAACCGGAGCTTCTGAGGGAAATCGAGACATTCTATGGGCAGTTGTACACATCAATCAGCAAGCCCGTTGCGAGTCTAGCAAACGACCCAAGAGCTAGATTGACCCGACACTATACCGAAGATATCCCGGACGTCAGCCTGTACGAGATTAGGATGGCTCTGAAACAGCTTTAAAACAACAAGGTGCCGGGTGATGACGGAATCACGACTGAACTCCTGAAGGCGGGTGGAAAACCGGTCCTTAAGGCCCTTCAGAAGCTGTTTGATGCCGTCATACTCGAGGGCAAAACGCCACAGGTATGGTGCAGGGGTGTGGTGGTACTCTTCTTCAAGAAGGGCGACAATGCCCAACTGAAGAACTATAGGCCCATCTCACTTCTTAGCCATGTCTACAAGTTGTTTTCAAGAGTCTCGCGCGCAGGTTTGACGATTTCCAGCCTCCCGAACAAGCCGGATTCCGAAAAGGCTTTAGCACCGTAGACCACATACATACGCTGCGGCAGGTCATACAAAAGACTGAAGAGTATAACCTGCCTCTCTGTTTAGCGTTTGTGGACTACGAGAAAGCCTTCGATTCGATCGAGACTTGGGCTGTATTGCAATCTCTCCAACGGTGCCAGATCGACTACCGGTACATTGAGGTGTTGAAGTGTTTGTACAAAAACGCCACCATGTCAGTCCGTCTTCAGGATCAGACCTCGAAACCAATCCTTCTCCAGCACGGCGTGAGACAGGGAGACGTCATTTCTCCGAAACTGTTCACTGCTGCGCTGGAGGATGTCTTCAAGGTTCTGGATTGGAAGGCGCTTGGCATCAACGTCAATGGCGAGTACATCACTCACCTTCGGTTTGCCGACGACATAATGGTCATGGCTGAGACCATGAAGAGCCTCAGTACAATGCTCGATGATTGAGGTCATAGAGCTTCCGAAAGAGTGGGTCTTAAAATGAACATGGACAAAACCAAGGTCATGATGAATGCCCATGTAACACCCACTCCTATCAAGATCGGAGACTCTTTACTTGAAGTTGTAGATGATTATGTCTACCTGGGACAAACGATCCAGTTGGGTAGATCCAACTTCGAGAAAGAGGTCAACCGTCGAATCCGACTCGGCTGGGCGGCGTTCGGGAAGTTGCGTGGTATCTTCTCGTCCAATTTACCGCAATGTCTCAAGACAAAAGTCTACGACCAGTGTGTGTTGCCAGTGATCACCTATGGGACCGAGACGTGGTCGCTCACAATGGGCCTTATCAGAAAGCTTAAAGTCACCCAAAGGGCAATGGAGAGGGCTATGCTCGGCATTTCCTTGCGTGATCACGTCAGAAATGATGATATCCGCAGGAGAACCAAAGTTCCCCCCCGGTGGGTTCCCGCTTTGTCGATGCGGGGGGGCTCAGTAACCGTGGCTTGGTCACCCACGGTGAAGGGAAGAAGAACCCGAGGACGGCCGCTCGTCAGGGCTTTTGCCGATTAAGCCGACGACGTAGCGGCCAACTAGTAGGTTGCGGTGCCGCTTGGTAACAGGCGAAGTCGCAACTGAGGCGGGCCGCGATGTCTTATGGAGATTCCCAGGTCCCATACGATGTCGCGGCTGAGGGTTGGAGGCCGCGGTGGGAGAGGAGTGCTGGTATTGCGGTGCGCCGCTCTCCCTACCTTCCGCGGCCCGGACGGGGTCGCCACCGTCTGATGGCGGACGTGGTACGGCCGCAGGGGAGGAGGAGTGTTGGTATTGCGTTAGCCGCTCTCCCTATCCCCTGCGGCCGAACAATGGTAGGTGGCGGGGCCATTGACCTTGACCCGTCACAGGGGGACCAAGGGTGCCATACACGGGGACGTCTGGCGCCCATGTGCTGATTGGTCCCTAGGGTGGTCACGGCGTGCAGTGTGTTCTGGTGCGCCGGTGATGGGGGGACTCCCCCGAGGAGGGTCCGGTGACGGACAGCCGCAGCGGGTTCGCGGTGAGTGCTAACGCGTACCCGTGCTCCCGCCATAAGCGGCACAGGAGGACACCGTGGAGTTTTAGTGGGTTAGAGTCCCACATAACTGCACTGTCTCCCCGTGGTAGTGCAGTATGCATGAGCATTTCTCCACGCAAAAAAAAAAAAAAGGAGAACCAAAGTTACCGACATAGCCCGAAGAATTGCCAAACTTAAGTGGCAGTGGGCAGGGCACATTGCTCGCAGAACGGATGGCCTTTGGGGCTGAAAAGTTCTGGAATGGCGACCGCGAACCGGAAGACGATATGTTGGAAGGCCTCCCACTAGGTGGACCGATGACCTGGTTAAGGTTGCGGGAAGGCGCTGGATGCGAGACGCACGGGATCGATCAATGTGGCGACGCCTGGGGGAGGCCTATGTCCAGCAGTGGACGTCTTTCGGCTGAAATGATGATGTTCGATTTATCTCCGTCCCGAATATCAGAATAACTATTAAAGGAAAAATAAAAAAATCTTTTTTTGAAAATTCTTTTACCGTTCATAGGTACGTTTTGCGAACACAGCGCCATCTCTGATACATGACAAAATACAGGGTCAATCTTATTTTGTGTACCACAATATACAAAATAAGATTTAATCAAACCAAATTATTTATTTTTGCAGAAAACACTGTTACAATGGTGTTATTAAATGTAAATGTTTCAAGTGATTCGACCGTAAGGCATGCAAAATCTATACAATCGTGTTTTATTAAAATCAAGATTAACATTGAAACATATAAAATAGGTAAAAATATTTAAAAAATTTAAATTCATGTAATGTCCTTTTTAAAATTATATTTATACATTTATTCATGAATAATCCGTATTTAAAAAAGGTAGGTTAGGTAAGGTAGGGTGGGTAGGTAGCTAGTTTTAATTAAAACCTGTATGATGTTTTTCAATAAACCATTAAACATTGTTCTAGTTTCCCCAATGATTTGGGTGCCGAACCAGCTAGTGGGCGCGCCGGCGGGCACCGACGTAACGGTGGACTGCCACACGGAGGCGCACCCTCGGGCCATCTCCTACTGGGTGTACGACAACGTCATGGTGCTGCCAACCAAGAAGTACGCCATCAATACTGAGGAGAACTCGTACAGGTATTGAAACACATTATGATTTTGTAGGATGGTTTTAATTTATTTAAAACTTGTGCGTCTCACATCCAGCGGGTTCCAGCAGCCTTAAAAATCCATTATCATCAGTTATCGGTCCATCAAGAGAGAGGCCTCTTAACGCTGCGTGTTCCGGTACGCGGTCGCCACTTCAGAACTCTTCAGCCCCATCGAGATGGATGTGAGTCGCACAGAAAAGGTCGATATAGTGATATTTGGGGAAGGGTTATGTCCAGCAGTGGACGTGTTTTGGCTGAAATGAAGATGATGATGATGAAAACATTAGCTTATATATTTCCAAATACACTGTATTTATACACTGTGTTGACCGTGACTCACATTCACCTCTCGTCGATCACAGTCTATCAAGACATGTTTTAAGAAATTGTCTATGATGTATGAACATAATATATACATCACACCATGATAGCCACTCACATTGACATTTTTTATCAGTCAATGTAATGATACGGCGGCTTTACATTTTATTTGAATCTGCTTATTAATTGAGCATTTACCTAACCGATTATATATGATTCTCAATCAGCTGCTGATGAGATACCCAGATAAGCTACATAAATTTAGGTATTAGACATAGGCACAAAGCCGTAAGATGTCGTGGTTCCACTTTTTTTAAACTTCTGAAAAATATTATACTCCATTTAACTCCATGCCATCTTTACAATATTTGAGTTACGAATGTTCTGTTATACAAAACGACAAGAGAGGAGAGCATTAAGTTTAAATATGACTAGAAGTGAGGCTATGACGTCAGAACGAGCTGCTAATACAAGCAAACGGTACATTACAAAATTAATTTCAGCTCCAAAACGTTTCTGTTAATAGTTCCCATCTAAATGTTTATTAGTACTCTCGCCATAACTTTACAGCTGTATACTATGAGAAACAGTAATTAGCTCAATTTTAATTGAAAATCATAAGTATGGAATGATTTATGTAAAGGCTACGAAATTGTTTGGGAAATTGTCTAGGAATTAATTTACAGTAAATTTAAATCAAAGATTGTAATTATGACAGTTGTATGAAATGGCTTTAACAGAGCAAATTGACGTATTACAATTTGTTCTAACAGTACACAATTTGCTTTAAATATGAATCATAATCAGTTTATAATGTTTCCATTGCTGGGATACAGAGCTCCATTCACATAGTGGGAATGGGCGGTAATGCACCACGCGAGCCCTCTGCGGATTGTTAGGTGTCGCCGCATGTCTTAGAACTTTTGATTCTAAAAAATGCCGCTTTCTTCACTATGTTTTCCTTCACCGTTTTTAGAGCAGTGGTGGTGAAATGATTTCCGAAAAATTAAACGCCACATATTAGCAGCTAGAAACCAATCGAGGTAATGTTTTGATTTCCAAAATGTAACATTGCTTGAACTCACAATTAATATTCAGCATTATACTCGAAATTCTACAAAACGAACGTTTTTCACTATTAACTTTAAACCCAACGTCTGATTTTGATTGGGACCTTTTGTAAAATTTTAAAATTGCTAGCAGATACGTGTTAAATAATATCGCTGGCAAAGGGATTTATTGAGCACGTCACGTCATATTAATATAGCCCGTTAACTGTTCCTGGAATAATTGGCGATGAGCCTTGATAAAAGGTGCTGCAGTGGTAGTCCAAGTACGATATTTTTTATATATACCTAATAATAGATATAATAAGTCAAGTCTGTGGCTCGACTTGACAGACGTTAGCCAAAATTTTTTCACTTAGAAATTTCACGCAAAATAAAAAATTTAACTATCTAAATAATATAAAACAAAATGAAATCAAGAAAAACAACTTTTTTTTTTTTTATATGCTTGCTCTTGACCACTATCTCACCTGATGGTAAGCGATGATGTGATCGACGATGAAGCACGCTTGCCTATTCACTCTTGACTTGAAGACTTCCAGGTTGTAGCTATCAAGAAATACAGACTCCGGCAGGGAATTCCAGTCCTTTGCTTTACGCATAATGAAAGTATTCCCAAAACGTTTTGTGCGTATGGGTGGGATGTCCACCATGTACCGATGACGCATCGCCGTACGTTTTGTAGTCCGATGATGGAACGGGCTAGGAGGAATTAGTTCATGCAATTCCAACGCACACTCCCCGAAATGTAACCGATAAAAAACCGCAAGGCTGGCAACTCGGCGCCGATGTTCGAGGTTCTGAAGCCTAGATTCGACCAGTACTTCATTGCCAATAAGCCTCTTGGCCCGTCGTTCGATCAACTCAAGTGCATCCAGCTGGTACTTGGCAGATCCGTCCCAGAGATGAGTGAGAGCAGTACTCCATACATGATCGAAGTTGCGCTTGATACAAGTTGAGCAACTGTTCTGGCGTGAAGTACCGTCTCACCTTCGCGAGGATCCCCAATTTTTTGGCAGCCAGCTGAGCTTTTGCCTCAATGAATGGACCAAAATTGAGCGTCGATGTCAACGTAATGCCAAGAACCTGAAGATGGTCAGTTATCGGCACGGTCACACCTCGGAAAGAAGGAGCCGGGTGGAATTGGCTCCTTTTAGCGAAAAAAATACAACAATGAAATTACCAAAACTATGACCGATAAACAAATTTAACAATAAGAAATGTGAAAAATGAAGACGACTGCGACGTATGTTGACATGAGTTGCCGCCGCAAGACAAGCACGCCTATCACCTCCGGCCTCGTCGTCCAGCTCCGCCTCGCCGCCGCCGGAAACTAGCCCCACCGTGAGTGCTGTGACACAAGCCGTGGCAGTTGCGTCGAGCTCGAGCGACGAGTACTTCTCTTCGCCACTACCTGCGCGTCGACGGGGAGGACGCCGGCCGCCGGACCGCTTGGGACCTCGAGGCTTACCGGTCTCTGATAGGGTCTCAGCCCCCGGCAGAAGTGTGCAGCGTATGAGATGGACACTATCCATCAATGAAAATGTCATGCGCGCATACTTTGGGGCTACAGAAGGAGGAAACAACCTGACTGCGTACCGTGTCCGGATGCTCTCTTTGTTTCAGGTGCTTGAACCAGCCGTCATCGTTTCGGCCAAACGACTTTCGGATCAGTTGCGGGTCATCCAGCGAAATCGTATGTTGGATGATACTGTACTTGATCGCCTCCGAACTGAAATAAGTGCACACCCTCGTCGCAGACTGTGATACCATCACAGTCCATCTACACACCCAGCCATGCTGACGAGGAGAGTAGTGTCAGGGTTACAAACGTAAGTACCCAGTGCAATGAGGAATTAAGGAATGCTTTGGAGTGTGCTATTTGGGAATATCGCTACATGCAGCCCGAACTTAGGCCACGATTACCTCGTTTGCCCATGCATAACAAAAAGAGGGCGCTGGTGGCTGATCTGGATTCGCAGTTGTCAAACTATTTTGATGACTGCGAAGACCTCACTGATACACAATCGATCATGTACTGCGTGGCTGTAGCGGCATGTCGTGTAGCCCACGTCAAATTTGCAGATGACATTGCTACACGACCAAAACCAGCCGTACCGGCTTGGCAGTGCAGGATCGAACGTCGTATTGGTGGGGCCAGAGCACTCATCGGCTAACTAATTTGTTTCAGGAAGGGCAATAATCGCCCAAGAGTGATACGCTTTGTGAGACGGGTGTTTTCGAGGACTGATGTCAGCCCACGAGACAATATATCCCATGTCACATAGCACATCGACTTCCTGAAACAAAAAGTGTTAGCATGGGCAAACCGTATTCGTAGGTACAGGCGGAGAGTGGAGCGATACACCCAGAATCGTACATTCCAAAGTAATGAAAGGTCACAATCAGTACCCAAGATGTAGCCCTTGCAGTCCGTCCATTGCCGAACTGGAAATCTCCAGGGCCGGACGGGCTGCACAACTTCTGGATCAAGTGGCTACAAAGGTCGCACGCTCGTTTGGCATCTCAGTACCAGGCAGCCTTGGAGTCTGGTTCGCTACCCAAGTTTCTTACAACAGAAATAACTCACCTGCTCCACAAGTCTAGTAGCACCGCGAAACCCAAAAATTTTAGACCTATTACATGTTTACCAACGGTCTATAAGTTTCTTACGTCCTTTTTGAGAGTTAAAATTAATAAACACGTCGACGATAACTCGATCATGTCGGTCTCTCAGAATGGATGTAGGAACGGGTCCCGCGTCGGGTCATGTCTTGTATGGGGCAATGGAGCACAGTCCTTCGCTATCCAGGATATCGAAATATCCAGAGGAATAGCGAACCTGTAAGGATCGAGCGAGGTATATTCCAGGACGATAGTTTGAGTCTGCTTTGGTTTTGCCTAGCCCTGAATCCTCTAAGCATGCTGCTGAAGAATTCAGGACTAGGCTATCGGTTGAGGAGAGGTAATCAGGTTATATCTCACCTCCTTTACATTGATGATCTGAAGCTCTTTGCCCCCAGCAATCTTCAGCTGTTGGATGGTATTGATGTACTCTTTCGGCATACTCAAATGGACTCAAACGGAACTCGATGCCCTGGATAGGTGGGTCCGTACACTGCTGACTGCATATCGAATGCATCACCGATGATCACCCATAATCGTCGGTCATGAGATTGTATATCCCGCGGAAGTGTGGAGGCCGAGGCTTTTTAAATGCCAAAAACCTCCACAACCACGAGATATGCAATCTCAGGGAATATTTTCTACACATCGACGTGGGTATGCATCGAGATGTAGTAGCAGTGAACAAGGGACTCACATTGCACTCCTTGGCGAATGAGAACTGGCGCAAGCCTGTAGTGCTTGACACTAACGACCGCAGGCAGAGTAAGGAGCTTCACGGACGCTTCGGAGCTTCCGATGTAGACCAAGCAGCGTCCGTAGCCTGGCTGCGTTTCAGTGACCTCTTTGGGGAATCCGAAGGTTTTGTCTGTGCAATTATGGACGAAGTTATCATGACGAATAACTACCGGAGCTTTACTGTGAAGGATGGCACGGTTGACATCTGTCGGGCATGTCACCGCCCGGGTGAATCGATCTGCCACATTATCTCTGGATGTTCTCGTCTAATTATCGAAGAGTACTTGCATATGCACAATCTTGTAGCTAGGATCATCCACCAGCAACTCGCTCCGAAATACACTCTTGTGGCATTGGAGGTACCGTACTACAAGTATGTGCCCGACCCAATTCTCGAAAATAGCAATATCACATTGTACTGGGATCGGTCCATTATCACTGACAGGACTATTGTAGCCAATAAGCCTAATATAGTAGTGGTGGACCGAATCGAGAGGCGTGCAATGATTGTTGACATTACCGTCCCGCATGACGGGAACCTCGTGAGAGCCGAGAAAGATAAGCAAATCAAGTATCTTGACTTGACTCGCGAGGTTGTCGACTTGTGGGATGTGGACACAGCGATCATTGTACCGATAGTCGTGTCAGCCAATGGATTGATAGCCACAAGCCTCGACCAATACCTTAGGCGGCTCTCGTTAGGCGGCTGGATCAAGGGCCTGATCCAGAAAGCAGTACTGCTGGACACGGCTCGCATTGTATAGGAGGTTCCTCTGTCTAGAGTCCTGACCGCCGGTAGCTTGGACCCTGATCCCGATACCGGTGGGCCTCTATTTTTATATTTTTAAATGTTATTTTTTTATACTTTTAAGAAATATTTAAAAATGTAATATAATAAGAAATAAGATGAATAATCGATATAATAATAAATATTTTCTTTTTACCTTCAACCAGAAACCTTCTTAATGTATCTGAACTTCTGGGAAGTCTGGGTTACCTCACTATAACTACTCCGGTGATCACCATCACCACATATATGAGGCTCCGTGACTTCTCAAAAGACCATCCCGGTACTCCCTCTGTATCACTCCTGTTAGGGCACTCTAGGGAAGACTGAAAATGCGCATCTCCTGATAATTAAATCTATAATCCTTTTTCTGTTACTAACACAGCTACACATATAAAAGTGTATGGATGCATGGAGAGGGGGAGGAAGTCCAAAAAAAAGATGGATGGATTATGTGAGGAGTGACAAGACAGAAAAGGAAGTCAGTGACGGAATGGAACAAGAAGTTCGTCAATTCCAAGTTACACGGAGCAAGAGCAAAAAGATAATGAAGATGAGGATGATGACTTTTTTATTCTCATCATCATCAGCCTAGCGTTTTCGATTTATGGGTGTGATGTCAGCTCAGATTCAGGTGTTTAGCGGCATTTTATATTGAGCAACTGGATATCTTACCTTCAGAGCCAAGTTACTGAGAACTACTTAAAAAAGACTATTAAGTCTTTATTCACTACATGCTAAGAAAAAGAAAAGTTTAATCTGCAAACATTGACAAATATTATATATAATTAAGTGGTTGTTCCGGTGTTTACTTACGTCAGTCACTTCGCAAAACGTTCCCCTGTTTAATTTAAAAAGTGTACGGATTTATTAAGATCTATTTACAAAAGTGCCGTTCTGAAGATTATTTTGTGTGAATGTGCATTGAATCACAACAGAAAAACAACAAGATCCCGCCAATAAAGTCTACATGAAGGCATAAAACATCTCGCCGAAGTTGAGGTTATCTGTCAAAACAGCATACCAGAAAGAATCAGTATAGAATTTATTACATTACCAACCTAATAAAAATTAAAAAGTTTGCGTTCGGAAACATAGAAAAATTTACTGAGCTGCGTTTTGTTATTGCACGATGTCTGCACAATTGTCACCTGAGATGTCACTGCTTTTGTCTAAAATGGCAGACCAACTTAATATTCAAACGAACACAATAACTGAAAATATTACCACAGCTATAACTACAGAAGGTCGACGAAAAAATTAAACGTATTATAGAAGAAAATGGGAAACTTAAAAACGAAATTGAGAAACTAAATGGGAAAATTTAAATCTTTGAGATGAATGGAAGGAGGAACAACGTAATAATCCATGGGGTCCCAGAATTGAAGGACGAAAATCAGGAGGATTTAATAACCTTGGTAACATCTACACTAACGGATATAGAGGTGCAGCTTAACCAAGGAGAAATCGATAGAGTCCAGAGACTGGGCAAAAAAGGAAATAAAGACGGTAAGATAAGACCAATTCTTTTTGCTACCACGACCCTTGGCAAAAAGATCCAGATTCTGAAAAACAAAAAGAAAATGAAATCCAATACTTATATAACACATGATTTACCCAAGGAAACCTATTTAAAGAATAAAGAAAACAGAAACAAGGGGAGAAATGAAAATGAAAACGAAAAAAGGAAAAGATCTGAAACTTCAAGTCCCAAGAACGACAATGATAGCACTAAAAACGACCCAAAAATGAAGAAACTGGATGCTTTTCAGTACTTACGGGGGCGATCAATCTCGTTCTCGGACAAGCCATCAAACAGAAATTAGAGATCAAGCACCACTAACCGGACAATCACAGCAACATGAGAAACGATTAACAACAAAATGTCTCCCAGCACGGCTGGTCCCCGCGGGAGAAATAGACCACCACCCTCTAACTAAAAGATGTGAAGTGTTTAACATTGCAACACTATACACGAGAACTCTTAGGACACCTGAAAGCTTGATGGAATTAAACAAAGCTCTAGAAGATATAAAATTCGACATACTGGGTATAAGTGAAATGAGAAGACTAGGCGAAAAAATTGAAGAATATACAGATTATATCTTATATCAAAAAGGTGAAACAGCGGGCCAGAGAGGAGTAGGGTTTTTGATTAAATTGTACCTAAAACAATATATACAAGAATTTAATGGAATTTCAGACAGGTTAGCAGTACTTAACATTAGACTGCCGGGCTACAAAAAGCTTTGGTCAATTATACAAGTATATGCCCCAACTGAGCAAGCTGAATTGTCAGTGTTAAAGTCGTTCTATGAAGAGATGTCATTAGCAATAAAAAATTACTCAGATAAATTTATTATCCTAATGGGAGATTTTAATGCACAAGTGGGGTATAGAAAAAATAACGAAGAATATGTCCTCGGAAAATTCGGTCATGGTAAGAGAAGTTGCAATGGCCAGAAACTTGTAGAATTTCTTATGGAACATAATTTAATACTACTGAATTCAATTTTCAAGAAAAATAACAAAAACAAATGGACTTGGATTTCCCCCGATGGATCATACAAGAACGAAATTGATTATATAATAAGCAATCATCCCAGAGCATTTACAGACACTGCCGTTATAAGTAAGCTAAACTTTAACACAAACCACCGCATGATACGCTGCTCCTTAAGAAAGTGGCCCCTTAAAACCTCTAGAAAATACATTAATACCAACCGATTTGAAGTCCAACTAAGAGACCTACAAAGCACAAAGTACACAGAAGAAACAAAAAATATTACAACGAAGGATTTAACAGTGACACAGAAATATGATATACTAGAGAAAAAAATCAAAACCATCTGATTTCAAACAGGAAAGAGAATAGTAAAAAATATCAACTTAGCGACCAAACTATACAACTGATAAGGGAAAGGAAAGAATTGATAAAGAACCAAGAAAAAAAAGGAAACTTAAAATTAATAACAGAGGCAAGTAAAAAAATAAAAGTTAGCATCAGAAGGGACCGTAAAATCAAAAGACTACAAACCCTAGAATACCATATACAAAAAACAGGTGGTGTCAAAAAAGCACTAAAGGAACTACCGGAGGCAGGAAAAGAGTGGATACCAAAACTTAAAAGGAGGTCAAAGATCACTACACATAGGAAGAGCATCAGTGAATTAGCAAAACATACACCAAACATAGCAAGAAAAAGACATGCCGAATGAATATTTGAAACCACTCTAGAAACTGTACCTTCAATTTTACCAGAAGAGGTAGAGAAAGCAATTAGGAGTCAAAAGGTGGGAAAAACTCCTGGACTAGACAGAATCACAAATGGCCTGCTGCAGGGATCAATAGAAGAACTGATACCCATTCTAACTCAAATATTTAATGAGATTCTGAGGAGCGGTGATATTCCTGAAATATGGGCTAAATCTCACATCATCTTAATACACAAAAAAGGCGATAAAGAGGATATTGAAAATTATAGACCAATTAGCCTAATGTCAAATGTGTACAAGATATTTGCAAAGGTCATACTGGATAGAATGAGCCCAATGTTGGATGAACAACAGCCGGTTGAACAGGCAGGTTTCAGAAAAGGGTATTCGACTATTGACCATATCCAGACAGTCAAACAGGTCATTGAAAAATATAAAGAATATAATAAAAAGATATATATTGCCTTCATTGATTACGCTAATTTAAGCTAGGCTTTCGATAGTTTAAGTCACGAATACATAAGGGCAACTCTAAAGCAACAAGGAATTCCAGCAGTATACATTAACATCATTCGAACCATTTATGCCAACAGCAAGGCTAGAATTCAATTGGAATCTCTGGGAAACGAATTCCACATAGAAAGAGGTGTACGGCAAGGTGACCCACTATCTCCAAAACTGTTTTCTGCCGTTCTGGAAAACATATTTCGCAACTTGAACTGGGAAAAGTTTGGTCTGAACATAAATGGTTTGAAAATGAACCACCTCAGATTTGCCGACGACTTAGTGTTATTCGAAGAAAGACCAGAAAACTTGCAAATGATGATAAAAAGTCTGAGCGAGAAAATTGGGCTAAAAATGAATTACAGCAAGACAAAACTAATGACTAACTCGTTAAGAGTAGACATAAAAATAAAAGAAGAAGCTTTGGCTTATGTAGAGGACCACATATACCTTGGTCAAGTCATCTCTACCAAAGACCAAATTAGCCAGGAAATAAATATGAGGATTGCAATTGGTTGGAAAAAATACTGGTCTCTCAAGGAGATAATGAAGTCTAAAGACCTAAGCATGACTTTGAAAAGAAAGACGTTCAACTCATGTATACTCCGATGTTTAATTTATGGGTGTGAGACATGGGCACTCACCAAATCGCTCAGAGAAAAGCTTGCCAAGTGTCAAAGAGCAATGGAGAGAAGTATGGTAGGCTCAAAGAGACAGGATAGGATAAGAAACACAGATCTCCGGGCCAAAACAAAGCTGACCGACATTCTAACAAGAATAGACCAACAAAAGTGGAGGTGAACAGGCCACATGATGCGAGACACTAAAGGCAAGTGGAGTAAGGTAGTGACAGAGTGGTATCCAAGGGACGGCAAAAGAAATCGGGGAAGACAGCTTACCCGATGGGAGGAGGAAATAAAGCTGACAGCAGGTCCAAACTGGAAGAGGGTACCCCATGACAGACGACAATGGAAACTGTTAGAGGAGGCCTATGCCATGAGGCACACCGAAATTCGAGACATTTTGTGATTTTTGTTTGAACTATTATTGTAAATTTGCTTTGTCTAGTTTCGGAATAAAAGGCTTTATTATTATTAATATTATTATCTCCTTTATTCAGTACATTTCTTATTATTTATATTTTTAAATATTTTATAACATAAATTACAAAAAAGAAAAAACATTTAAAAATATAAAAAATAGAGGCCCACCGGTATCGGGAACAGGGTCCAAGCTACCGGCGGTCAGGGCTCCAGAGAGAGGAACCTCCTAACAATACGAGCCGTGTCCAGCAGTACTGCTTTCTGGATCAGGCCCTTGACCCAGCTGCCTAACGAGAGCCTCCTAAGGTGTTGGTCGAGGCTTGTGGCTATTAAGCCATTGGCCGACACGACTATCGGTACAATGATCGCTGTGTCCACATCCCACATGTCGACAACCTCGCGAGCCAAGTCAAGATACTTGATTTGCTTATCTTTCTCGGCTTTCACGAGGTTCCCGTCATGCGGGACGGTAATGTCAACAATCATTGTACGCCTCTCGATTCGGTCCACCACCACAATATCAGGCTTATTGGCTACAATAGTCCTGTCAGTGATGATGGACCGATCCCAGTACAATGTGATATTGCCATTTTCGAGAACTGGGTCGGGCACATACCTGTAGTACGGTACCTCCGATGCCACAAGAGTGTATTTCAGAGCGAGTTGCTGATGGATAATCCTGGCTACAAGGTTGTGCCTATGCAAGTACTCTTCGTTAGCTAGCCGAGAACAACCAGAGATAATGTGGCGGATCGATTCACCCGGGCGGTGACATGCCCGACAGATGTCAACCGTGCCATCCTTCACAATAAATCTCCGGTAGTTATTCGTCATGATAACTTCGTCCATAATTGCACAGACAAAACCTTCGGTTTCCCCAAAGAGGTCACCGAAACGCAGCCAGGCTACGGACGCTGACTGATCTACATCGGACCCATGTAGGGCCCGGAAAAAGCGTCCGTGGAGCTCCTTACTCTGCCATACCTCCCTGCGGTCGTTAGTCTCAAGCACTACAGGCTTGCGCCAGTTCTCATTTGCCAAGGAGAGCGGGGTGAGTCCCTTGTCCACTGCCACTACATCTCGATGCATACCCACGTCGGCGTGTAGAAAATATTCTCTGAGATTGCATATCTCGCGGTTGTGGAGGTTTTTGGCATTTAAAAAGCCTCGGCCTCCACACTTCCGCGGGATATACAATCTCATGACCGACGATCGTGGGTGATGCATTCGATATGCAGTCAGCAATGTTCGGACCCGCCTATCCAGGGCGTCGAGTTCGGTTTGAGTCCATTTGAGTATGCCGAAAGAGTACATCAATACCGGCATGACCCAACCGTTGAAGGCGCGCACCTTGTTTCCGCCCGAAAGAAGGCTATTGAATACTTTCTTCAGGCGGCCAAAGAAGCGTTCCCTCAACGATTGCTTCATGTCAGTAGTACTGATACCTAATGCTTCCGACATACCCAAATACTTATAGGTTTCGTTTGGAGAGAGGGATCTCAGGTTTATGGAATCCGCGAGTTGAATTCCCACGGATTCCACAATCTCCCCTCGCTTTACATGCATGACCGCACATTTGTCCACACCAAACTCCATCCTGATGGCGCTACTAAAAGTTTCAGTTACCTTCAGTAGCTCCATCAGCTGAAGATTGCTGGGGGCAAAGAGCTTCAGGTCATCCATATAAAGGAGGTGAGATATAACCTGACCACCTCTCCTCAACCGATAGCCAAGCCCTGAATTCTCCAGCATCATGCTTAGAGGATTCAAGGCTAGACAAAACCAAAGTGGACTCAAACTATCGCCCTGGAATATACCTCGCTCGATCCTTACAGGTTCGCTATTCCTCTGGATATTTCGACATCCTGGATAGCGAAGGACTGTGCTCCATTGCCCCATACACGATTTCAGGAAGGTGCGTAGAGTTGTATCTATTTTATACAATTCTAGCACCCTCATGAGCCATGTATGAGGCACCGAGTCATAGGCCTTCTTATAATCTATCCAACATGTCGACAGATCCTTTCGGGAACGCCGAACCTGTTGGCTAATGGCCATATCAATAAGGAGTAGCTCCTTAGTACCGCGGGACCCGTTCCTACATCCATTCTGAGAGGCCGACATGATGGAGTTATCGTCGACGTGTTTATTAATTTTAACTCTCAAAATGGATGTAAGAACCTTATAGACCGTCGGTAAACATGTAATAGGTCTATAATTTTTGGGTTCCGCAGTGCTACCAGCCTTGTGGAGCAGGTGGGTAATTCCTGTTGTAAGGAACTTGGGTAGCGAACCAGACTCTAAGGCTGCCTGGTACTGAGATGCCAAACGAGCGTGCGACCTCTGTAGCCATTTTATCCAGAAGTTGTGCAGCCCGTCCGGCCCTGGAGATTTCCAGTTCGGCAACGGACGGACTGCACGGGCTACATCTTGGGGGCTGATCGTGATAGCCCCCATTTCTTCTATTGGATCGCACGCTCGTTCGACCTCCCGAGTCCATTCACCTTCGGTGTGACTGACAGGCACCGACCAGATGCTGCGCCAGAATGAACACATAGCGTCATCATCCGGCAGAAGCGTATCAGTCACACCTTGGTCGGGTCGCTCCCAAGCCCGATAAACCCACCTTTCATTACTTTGGAATGTGCGATTCTGGGTGTATCGCTCCACTCTCCGCCTGTACCTACGAATACGGTTTGCCCATGCAAACACTTTTTGTTTCAGGAAGTCGATGCGCTCTGTGACATGGGATATATAGTCTCGGGGGCTGACATCAGTCCCCGAAAACGCCCGTCTCACAAAGCGCATCACTCTTGGGCGATTATTGCCCTCCCTGAAACAAATTAGTTTGCCGATGAGTGCTCTGGCCCCACCAATACGACGTTCGATCCTGCACTGCCAAGCCGGTACGGCTGGTTTCGGTCGTGTAGCTCTGTCATCTGAAAATTTGACGTGGGCTACACGACATGCCGCTACAGCCGCGCAGTACATGATCGAATGTGTATCAGTGAGGTCTTCGCAGTCATCAAAATAGTTTGACAACTGCGAATCCAGAGCAGCCACCAGCGCCCTATTTTTGTTATGCATGGGCAAGCGAGGTAATCGTGGCCTAAGTTCGGGTTGCATGTAGCGATATTCCCGAATAGCACACTCCAAAGCACTCCTCAATTCATCAT
Source organism: Anorthoa munda (assembly GCA_945859665.1). Lineage (NCBI taxonomy): Eukaryota > Metazoa > Arthropoda > Insecta > Lepidoptera > Noctuidae > Anorthoa > Anorthoa munda. Next base: position 1,155,751 of record OX243907.1, on the reverse strand, counting down.
TGTACTGGGTACTTACGTTTGTAACCCTGTCACTACTCTCCACGTCAGCGTGGATGGACTGTGGTGGCACCACAGCCTGCGACGAGGGTGCAGTGACACGGTTACTCATTTCAGTTCGGAGGCGATCAAGTACAGTATCATCCAACATACGATTACGCTGGATGACCCGCACCTGATCCGAAAGTCGCTGGGCCGAAACGTTGACGGCTGGCTCAAGCACCTGAAACAAAGAGAGCATACGGACACGGTACGCGGTCAGGTTGTTTCCTCCCTCTGTAGCCCCAAAGTATGCGCGCATGACATTTTCATTGATGGATAGTGTATATTATTATTATTATTATAAGTGGTTGTTCAATGCAACGCGGTGTACGTCGTGTGTCTCTATGGAAGGACACGCGCTTCGACCACATGAGTAGATGAACGGAACAGAGATAAAGCTTCATACAACCGCGTGAATCGGTTGCACTACTTCAAGCACGCGGATGCATGAGTGCGTGACCACTGGCCGCTTGTCGCGGCACGCAGCGAGACTGGAAAAAAACCGGTTTACGTTGGCACAGCCAGTGTACAATCTCAGGGTTTGTGCAACGCACGTTGTTTGTTTTGTTAGTTCCATGTTTGAATATTTTAATGTAAAAACGTTGTATTTTATTATTAATAATGGTTGTTTATTGTACTGTGTGTATGCATAGATTCTCTATTCAGCCATTGCAAGGATTTTTATGATGGTAACGTACAATTAAGTTTTTTAATTATACCTCCTGATAATTTTATTGCATTTGTTGAATTGCTCGAGCAAAAGTAACGCGTATATTTCGATCTTGAAATAAATATTGTAAATGTTGGCAACGAAATACTTAAAAAGTATTAAATATTGTAAATTTGATATGCCATGTGAGTGTTTCCCGTTAGATTACTTAAAAAAACGTTATGTTAGATTCAGAATTTATCACACCATTAAAAGAAACAATAAATTATTAAAAAACAAAAATTATAAAAAGAAAATTATTAGAGTAAGTAATTTGTAAAGTATTCTATCATACATAATAAATCTATTTAACAAATGTTTTGTTATTGTTTTCACCTATTGTGACAACCCTACCAAGATAGGTAACAATTTTGTACGTTCTTAGGAAGCTTTGTCTCTGTTCCGTTTATCTACTCATGTGCTTCGTACTGCGGGGTTTGTGCGTGGTCCGTTGAGATCGCTGCGACGCGGACGACGCAGTGTGCGCAGATTCATTGTCACTCATTTTCTCGTCTTCTTACAGTGTTCGACTCGGGGTCAACAGTTTAGGTACGTGTAGATGATGTAGGTTGGATACACAACAAAAGTCACGAATGTAGGTTATCACGATATGTATTTTCAGGTACACAAAACACGTAAATAAATTGAAACAGTTTAGAAGGAGAATCACAAATGAGTAACAACACAATAGACAGAAAGTTCACAGCACGATACACAGACAGATAAACGTTATAAGGTTTATAGTATATGTCGCGAAACACGTGAATTAGCAAAAGCGCAGTAGCCGCAGCGGGAATTGTAAACCAACTGAATTTGCGGGTGGAAGAATATACCCGAAGCCTCGTAGTGCAGTATCGCAGCAGCTGTTGAAGTCGTGCACCAGACATCGTCCGACACAATATCGTAAACAATATTTGAAGCTGTGTATGTCTGTAGACGGTGTGAGTTACTGCTAAAATATGATATAAAATAAATATAACAATATTGTTTGTATATCATGATGTTTGCGAAATAAATAAATATCTAAACTTTGTGGGTGGATAGTGTATCCTAAAAGTGTAAAGAATATAAAACTTTTTACAAAAAAATACTACCGACTTCCAAATAAGAAAACTAGAAAGTGAAAAATAACTTTATTTTTGGAAGTCGGTGTCTTTGGTAGATACCAAATTTTTAAGTTATGGACACCGACTTCCAAAAATAAAGTTATTTTTCACTTTCTAGTTTTCTTATTTGGAAGTCAGTAGTATTTTTTTGAAAAAAGTTTTTTTTTGTTTTTTTAGTTGTACCTACCTAATAGGGAAGTAGTTAAGTAAGAACCTATAACGACAGAATAGATTACCCGAATAACATGAAACTTGAATATAACCGGTGAAATGAGAGACCTGCATACCCCTTTCGAGCGTACTGGCGCACAGTGTTTTATAGAACCAAAAAAAGTGACATCGGCTTTTTATTGGCTATTTCTACTTAATAGTTTATTACAAATGCACGAGTAGAACTCCCATGTGTCAATTTTGTGTCGTTGATTTTTAAAAAAATCGTATAGTTTTCGTAACCTTGAAGCCCAAAAGACCTAAAAAAATTAGTAAAAAATAAACTGTACATAATTGAGCTTTATTCATATTACAGGTTTATTAAGCAATTTAAGGAGAAAATTATCCCGTAATTATGTAATCAAAAACGATAATAGAACACACGAAAAAAAATGTTTTACCGAAATCACTATTTTTTTTTTATTCATATTCTAGCTCGAAGTAGAACCTCTGTCTGGTACAAATAGATTGCTTTGACTAAGGTTTATCACCCATAAAAATATTACTCTCAACTTGGGCCTAGGTTTCGAGAAATTGATTTTTATGTACCGAGGTCAAAATTCCAAATTTAGGGGTGTCACAAAGGTCAATTAATATTGGCGTTTTATAATCAACTAAAGTTAATTATTATTTAGTTTAAAAGTATTTATGACTTGGATCAAAGTGCACGTTGCAGATATAGTCTATTGAATCATAAACAACAACACCCATGATAACACAGATAGGTAATCGCGGGAACTCCTGTCTATATAGACAGACAGGGATCGATTTTACTAGATTGAATTTTTTCAAAGTGTGAAAATGTTAATGCTGTTTTTAGTGTTTCTCGTCGCAGAGAACGTCATTACACGAGTCGGTAACATGTCTTCCACAAGCCTACAGCCTAGGTACATCAAAGTTGGTTAGATCCTGCATCGCTGAAGCAACATTTGTACGAGTCAAAATCAAAAACTCATAATATTTTTATTACAACTTGGATTAGTTGAAATAAAAATATTTATACATTTTTATTTTGACTCGTATAAAAGTTACTTTTGAATTGTCAGCAAAAATGAAGCTAGAGTCACGGGACTATAGGGACAGTTGTCAAAAGAGAAATCTCTGCCATTATTTGATTAAATAAAATAATTGCGTGTATTAAATTGAATAAAATAAAAATAAAATAAGCCTTTATTAATACTATATAACTATAATTAGTTTTAGTGAGATTTATATCGTGTTCCTATCGGAAAAAATGGGAATTAGAATTACTTGATTATTATTCAATTAAATTTACTTCGTTGGTTATATATTTTGTGTACAATTTCACGTGAAAAGTGTTTTAAAATCAATTGTTAGAATTATACCATTATAGAAGATAAAAGAACTGCTGATTTTATGTGATAAAAACTAATCGTCACAAATGGTTAAAATAGAGACAACCCTAACACATATTTTTGAAAATCATTTTCTCAAAACCTAGGCCCAAGTTGCAAGTAATATTTTTATGGATGATAAACCTTAGTATAAGGAATCTGTTTGTACCAGACAGAGGTTCTACTTCGAGCTAGAATATGAATAAAAAAATAAATACTGATTTCAGTAAAACATTTTTTTTTGCGAGTTCTATTATCGTTTTTGATTATTTAAACACGGCATAATTTTCTCCTTGACTTGCTTAATAAAACTGCAATACGAACAAAATTCAATTGTGTACAGTTTTTTTTATACGATTTTTTTTTGTTCTTTTGACCTTAAAGGTCACAAAAACTTTGCGATTTTTTTAAAAATCAAGTATTCAAAATTGGCACATGGGAGTTCTACTCGTGCATTTGTAATGAACTATTAAGTAGAAATAGCCAATAAAAAGCCGATGTCACTTTTTTTGGGTCTATAAAACACTGTGTGGTGTGATGTTATGTTATGAAATGGTATAAACAATAAACAGACATGCGATTGCAGCAATCCCGAGAGATTTGCCGTTATTTATTGAAGAGTTCTGTTGTATATCTCCGAAGTTCTTCATCAGATCTTCACCAAATGAAAATCGGTCCACAATTGACGGAGATATTGGTGAACATACAACAAAAAAAAAAGAAATAAAAAAAAACAGACATAATGTCGAACATATAACCTCCTCCTTTTTTGGTAAGTCGGTAAAAAACAGCGGCACACCAGAAGTAGTAATTACACAGTCTCTCCAAAACTGCCCCAGTATCAACGAATCAGTAATAAATAACTTGACGAAATCCAAGTTCACCGCTGCTAAACAATCCGGGCGGTGCCGCGGGCTATTGTAGTATAGAACAAACAAGGAAATTATCCACGCCATTTGCAAGGTCCCTTGTTAACGGAGCCTGTCGGTAATAAATTTGAATATTACAAATCCATTATGGCTTGTTATTATAATCGTGTTTAAGCTTACAAAGCTGCTTCAGATTGGCTGAATTTTTGATTTGCTGGGCTGTTATTTCCTACTAATATTATCAACGTGAAAGTTTATGAGGATGGATGCATCATTTATAAAGATATTGGGCGAAATACTTATACCACGCGGGAGGAGCTGCGGGCGGCCAAAAAAAAGTGTATTCAAGACCAGCGGGGTAGTAAAATTATGTAACACGCAATGACCATGTCCAAGCATTTTGACAAATCAATAATATTCATTGCATTATTTCTATTGTCGAGCAGACGACACCCTTAACATCAGTTAATCTAAAGTAATGTAAAAAAACCTTAAAAAGTCGTTATTAGGGTTTCTCAAAATAAATAAGGACCCATATAACAGTAATGGATGTATAGTGTTTATAAGTATATATAGCTAATAAGTTGTATTTGTAGGTATTCCTATATATTTTCCTATAAAATTGAACACGATAGTCAAAGTTTGCGCATATTTGACCCTTTATTTTTACCTTCACTTTATCTACCTTAATACCAACTAACAAGATTCCCCCGTCCACAGAGCCCACATGAAGCTCACTGTCCGCAACCTCCAGACAGGCGACTTCGGCAACTACCGGTGCATCTCGAAGAACTCTCTGGGGGAAACCGAGGGCTCCATCCGCCTGTACGGTAAGAGACTCTGACGTCATCGCCGATTCTCATTGTAATTACTGTAGTTAGTAGCTGTGTATCTGGTAAAAGGTACCTTGTGTTAATGGTTGTTGCCAATTTATGACTTGTGAATGTGTGCTATTTAGATAGAAATTAGAGTAAGTCGTTTTAAGAAAAATATTTTTATGTTGGATGATGAGTTCTATGGGAGCTTGTGGCTAAATAATTAAAGACGTACGACCGATCAACGCTTTTAGTTCGTACGCAGAAAGTCAAAAACTACTGAATGGATTTTCATGCGGTTTTCACCAATAGAGAGAGTGCCAAACGAGGAAGGGTTTACCGGGGGAGGTCGCTAGTTAATTATATAGCAAGACTCCTCCGCGTCTCAGAAACCACGTCAAGCTGTTGGTCCCGGATGTCATATAGATCTTCGACAGTCGTTAATTAATTACAGAATTGATGTGTTACTGTTTAAACTAACGAACATTAAATATTGTTGTTTTTCCTTTCGTAGAAATTCCGATGCCGTCGACATCACCAAAAGCCACAGAAATGAAGAGCAATGCCAACAAAGAGAGTAAGTTGTAACCCATAACAATATCTAAGCCTCTAGATAAAAGTGTAATTCTAATGGGTAATTCATTTGTATGTGTACTTTTTATAAAACTAATAAAAATTAATAAGAACAAATTAATCGGGTTATCTTTATTATCATACAAAAGAACATTTCCATTCATTTATTTTTTACAGATTATTGTTGTCCGTAACTGCGGTTAACATGGTCCATTCTGCAGTTACAAATTTTAGATGACGCGTCCAGGCATATTTGTTATTTTCTGTTTTTATTCTTATTTATTTTTGTTTTGAAAAAAGTATGTTCAAATGAATCACTCATAGATAGCTTTTGCGATTGTCGAAATGCTAAAATCTAAGGGATTCTATGAACAAAAGTATCACAATAGCGAAACACGTCATAAATGTATGGGATTGTTAAGCGCTATCGATATGTCACGTGATCAATCCCTTATATTTCTGACAGTCGCCATCACTGATAGGAAGCTTAGTCTGAGCCTCTGGATTGTCTTTTTGTTAGAAACGTTGTACAACGTTATTTTCCATCATGCCCAGGGGCTCTAATATAATATTTGACTCTACGTCTGCCATTAATAAGTGCCTTAGTATCTACACACTGCACGAGTAAACATTTCTCAGTTTGATCCACAAAGTTTGTCACGTGGCTCATACTCGAGCCAAGTAGTCGACACGGTAAACATGCAGTAATGACTAATTTAAGTTTCGTGTTGACTCGTGCTCGTGCCTAGTAAACTCACGGCACGACTAAACGACGCGGGAGCGAATGTGTATGAGATTAGAATACACTGACACCTTATCTTATGTTTGAGTTTTACTGGGTTCTGTACACAAAGACGATAATTGTAATAGACGTAATGGTGTAGTTTCATTTCAATAGACGGAAATTCTAATAGAAAGTCATTTCACACCTTGACTTTTTCAATGATTAAGATACATCAACTTTATTTCTAAACACTGCCTCACATTAGCTTACGAGTTTTCTCTACTCGATGAACGGATGAACGTTGTGACGAATAATATCAGTCAGAATTTAGAACATTTTCTTAATTTCTTTGTAGTCTTAATTTTCTTTTGCTTTTATCCGTTGTATGCAATTGAGAAACAAGCCGGCGTGGCGCCATATACTAAGATTTTAATTCAACGCCATCTTTAAACGTTTGTTTTTTACCAATGCTAGGAGCAGATAAAGATGTCGCCTAAACAAATATTGCAGTAATCTAATCTTCACATCATCAATTATAAATAAATTGTCAAGCGAGCTTACGTCGCCAACCTAATTACAAAAATTAATGTTTAATAACGGCCCGTAAGTTCGGACACTATGGTCCGTATGTACGGTCGCTATGGACCGTAGGTACGGACGCTACGGCCCATAGTTTCGTATTATCATCAAATTGCAAAGGTTTAATCACTGTGGGTCATTTTAATACGTTCATCGGCGCTCGGTAAGCTATGGATCTAATTAACATTTTAATGACTTGTTTTACGATAGGCCCGTAATTACGTACATATATGTGTAATTTTATCTTTGGTAACTATCAGCTGCCATATATTTGAATGCGGAACAGTTTAATAAATTAAATTATAATATAATATAATTATAATTAATATATTAAACTGTTCCGCTAAAGCAATCTACTGGTAGGTATTGGGAAAACAATTTCAAAAGCTCTATATTGAGCTATCTACCTGTATACTAACCGGAGTAAGCGGGCAAAGTCAAGTCAAATATATTTATTTCAACTAGGCGATTAAGCAGCACTTTTGAACGTCAACAATTAAAATTTATAAGTAGTAATCATTGATTCTACCGTCCATTCGGAAAAGTAGCTTGTAATGGAGAAGAACGGACAGGAAACTTCATAAACTATGTAGTTTATGGAGTTTCTTGTCCAAAGTTATGACTTTATCTGAATGAATTGGACATTTTAAATACATATATTATAACGTATGCCCCGTAGGGTTACGCCTAGGTGCAACTGTATTCGTAATAGGTTGAGCCTTTTGCCGTTAATCGGGCACAAGTCCAGACTCCGGGCAGCTACTGTTTTTTATTTTAAATTAGTTTAGTAAATGTGAAAAGCCAGTATTGCTAGTTTCTCAGATAATATTTATTTTTTATTTTTCTACTCGTCGTATCGCAGTCTACAGCTGCTGGTCAATCTTTAGAAACGCGGAGCTTCGTTATTCATATTTATTTTCCATTTAGTGAGTCACTTTTCCCTTTAGATAAAGATACTCTTCACTGTTAGATTGGTTTCGAAACATATATATTTTTTCTATAATTTATAGTAATACTGATATTTTTTGCGGTTGTAATAAAAATATATTTGGTACGTCATATAATTTTGGTACGTCATGTAATGGCAAGAAAACTAGTAATTTTCTTGAAACTGAATTCAAGAAAATCACGAGTAATCTGCTCATAGCTGAATGATGTTATGTATAACAAACAACATAAGAACAAACAAACAAAACACAACATAAGATTCAAATACTTAACTTGCGGAAGCCTCAACGCAGCTCAAGGCTCGCACACATGACAAGCTTGAATAGGGCTGGGACAAATCCTGTGCCATAAATATCGGTTACAATTCTTTGAACTCTAAAATTCCGCTGTCGATGGAAATAGACGACGAATTGGTACAGAATGCGGGCAGGTACTTTAGCTGTATTTTTAGTCAACACATCATATCAGGCCTGTATTCCCCAAAGGTTAGGTTAGGTATTGAAGTTTAGGTATTTTTTGTTTGTTTGTATCGAAAAGGCTCCAAAACTACTGGACCGAATTAAACAAAATCTTTCACCTATGAAAACCTACATTATTCCCGAGTCATCATTCATCACATCATTAATTTTCAAAAAATAGAGATCTTTATGAAAATTGCAATAATGTAACCCAAAAATTAAGTAATGTTTTGCCTATAAAATTCATTATTTGGCGTGCGCTGAGCAAACTATTGATGATACATAAAAAATATGTAGTACATAATTAAAGTACACATTATCAACTACAAAAAAGTTTCCGAAAGAACATATCTCACTATCATAGTTAAGTCACAATAGCAGCTTTTGTGTTCTAAAAATTAATTAGAACGCCGCCGCCCGGTAGAAACAAAAGGTGGCTACATTCGTATTTCTTATTCCAAAAAATCGTTTAACAAATTGGTGGATAGGTAGGGTAGATAGCGTAGGTAGGTGGATAGGTGGGTAGGTAGGGACTTACCCTACCTACCTATCCACCTACCCTACCCTATAGGTAGGATGATCGGTAGGGTAGGTGAGTAGATTGTTAGGTAGGTAATGTAGGTGTGGGTAGGTGGGTAGATAGCCAGTTCACGGGAGTGAAGCCGCGGGGGTCAGCTAGTGTTTTATACAAAGACATATGTTAAAGACTCATGGAAAACATAGTTTATAGATTTCTCACAAAATGCTTTGTATCAGCATAATATACCGCAACTCACGAAAAGCCGTAGAATCGACAGAAAACGTCGAGTGGCTTATATTTTCAGTTGTGATTGGTGCTACACTTAATTATAGCAATTTGATTTTGCTTCTTATCCTGGAGTTCATGACAGGATTATTTTTATCATCGATCATTATTTAAACATGCTTAAATGTTTTAATCATGCGTAATGCGTATGAATAATTTAAGATCTATCTAGGACCGGAGAAGGCAATGAATGAATTTATGCGGGTTCTAGACAACTTCATGGCGTTATTGTGCATGCCATTAACCATTGTTTTAAGTCACCTAGGTGCTTATTTTCATGCAATAAATAATATCGGGATTTCAATACACAAGTTAAACAAGGGACAAGTTAAACACAACATGCACTATTGTGCAAGCTTGCATTTGCCGAAAAAGTGGTGTCCCACACCAATCTGCCAAAATGTGCGCCGCCACTAAAAAAACAAGTTTTAAACACTTATAATTTTAGGTTTTCATTCACAAAACAAACATATTGCAGGACTACATTCACTGAAGGATTTTATTCTTAAAATTGTGCAGTTTTTGTTTGAGTCTAATACAGTGTGTAACGGAATTAAATAGCCAAATTTTAAAAACTACTTCTTTTGCTTTGGATTAAGATAAAATATAAATGCAGAAGTTCAAAGATTTTGATCTGTTCGATCATTAAAATCTTACATGATCTGACAACTTTTGTCCAGGAAGTCATAGTGAACTCTCAAGCTCAAACTGAAAATAACTTTCTATAAAAAGTTATCGTCAGCTGATCAAAATGTTTTTTCTAATATGACCACTTATTTCCGTTACACTGTGTATAAAAGTGGGCGAGTCGATTCACACACTCGTCATTTCGTTATTTGATCAGTGTCATCGTCATCGTAGCTGCATGTGTAATGCGAGGCGTGTTGCAGGCGTGAGACGCGTGAACGTGAGCCGGTCGGTCGCGCGCGCTGAGCCGGGCAGCGGCACGGAGCGCCCGAGCGTGGTGCGCGCGCAGCTGGACCGTGCACCAGACCGCGACGCCGCGCACCACGTGTACCGCCCGCCTCACCCGCAGCACGTCTCAGGTAATGCAACCAAAGAGAGCATCGTATGCCGAAGCAATCATCATTCTCCTGCCCACATTATCATCGCCATCATTATCATCATCACCATTATCGTCACCATTTCAGATGAAAGACGTCCACTGTTGAACATATGCCTCCCACAAGTTTCACCACATCGATAGGTCGTATGTGTCTTGCATTCAGCGAATTCCCGCAGCCTTAACCAGGTCATCGGTCCACCTAATGTGAGGCCTTCCAGTGCTGCGTCTTCCGGTACACGGTCGCCACTCCAGAACTTTACAGCCCCATCTCGCCCCATCAGTTTTGCGAGCAATGTGCCCCACTCACTAGTGAGGTTGACGATTCTTTGGGCTACGTAGGTAACCTTGGCCCTCCTGTAAATGTTTTCATTTACGATTCGATCATGCAATGAAACTCCCTGCCCTTTCCATTGCTCTTTGTGTGACTTTAAGGCATCTGATGAGTTCCATTGTAAGCAACCAAGTTTCAGTGCCATGTGTCATGTCTCCTGCCCTTATCCCATAATATTTCTAGTCGGCACAATATGTCTCCTTCTAACATACATGTATATTTTTCATCAGCTTAGTCCTTTTCAGCCACGAATCGTCTTTCACGCAAGGCAACCGTTCCTTTGGTCTTCTTATACCCTAATCACACATATTTGTCCTCACGACATGTTCCTCATTCCTCCTTATGGCGTACAAGTAATATGCTTCAAAATATTTATTATGGTTTGTTCTTCGTTAGCTGCATCCACTGTTGTAACATTTCAAGAGACAAGACAGCGGGACCGTCATCCATATTTATCCATACTTGTACGTCGTTTTGTATGTTGTTTTGTTCTTTGGAATGTCATAAACATCCAAGCAGATTTATTTTTGCTTAATGCAGCCATTTAACATCGCTTTTCGACATCGCATCGACTGTGCCAACCTATTTCTTTATTTTGTTTTTTAGTATCGTTATCTAAGATCACGCAGCCGTCGTGTGTCCTTTATTTATGACATTTTTTTGGGAAAATTACACCACACTATTACAAAACCACTGCAAATCCTGAAAGACAGAATTAACAGTGGCGAAAAGCGCCGAGGCAATGACGTTTTACAAAGTTCCGGAGAATGAATTTAACTGTCTCGGATCCCGCAACGAAATAAATCAAAAAATCATAAAGGAGTGATAGGAAAACAAAAACATAATTTCCACTTCCCTCCATATCAAGCAGGAGACAGAACAAACAAGGCCAATAGGCACAAAGGTTCGTTTACAACTGGGATAAGTTGCCTAGCACCACGGATAAAAATAAACATTAATATGAATGTGTCCTAACATTGTGAACTTTTATATTTGATTCCAATAACAGGTATGGCAAAAATACTTGAACGCACGGAAATTTGGTCTAATTTTCACAAGGTTGAATCCCATAAGATATGATGCATTTTGTACATATTCGCAGTCAGATGTAGAATATTGACATAAAGGCGAGGCAACAAGCTTGAAGGCAAATAATTTACTTTTAAAGTTACCATGACAAATTGGGCAACACAGTGATCCACCTCCAGCCACGTCCTGGCCTTCCGCTCACGAACAGATGGAAAGAATTGGTGGAGATGTCGGCCCTTGATGGAAGTATCCCACCTACATTGCCATTCGGATAAAAGTTCCTCCCAGATGTCAGTATTTATGACTATACTAGCTGCGTTCACAATTCCATTACCATGAAATTATGAGAATGATAATCCTTATCGGAACAGTTCGTATAACCACTCTTACGCACATCGTAATTTTACGCAACGTTAAGATATTGAAAGAAAGTCCCATAATGAACCCCATAGCGACACATCAACTCAGTTTATTAACCTCTCGGCGCGCTAACGATTAAACCCCAACTTTACGCATTGTTGGTTCCGCAACTTATGTCGCAACGTACGCGCCATTTTACGCATCATCGTACATTGTTATGTTTATTTTATCGCAAACTCGGAACAGGAAAATCATATTACTTACACAGATTTCGGATAGATGCTTTTCGGCATTGCTTGCTTGGCTTTCCCATCACTACTGTCCTGTTCATAAAGTTCATGAAATTGCATTGACTTTGTGCTTCGTAATTATACTCGTAACTTATGTTGTTTCTTGTTTAAAAAAATATGTTCGTTCCTCTTTAGCTGGATGAGCCATGTTGCTAAACTGTCTACATGCGCTCTTCATCAACTTTTTTCCGTAAATTGATTATTTAGTAGTGCAAAAGAGGTTGTATCCTTACATTCGCTTTTCTGTAACAATCAGTTACTGTTTGTTCTTATTCCTTAGAGCTATTTGTTTGTCTTACCTATCAATATACTTTTTGTAACAGTTCCACTCCCGTATAATAGTGATATCAGTATCAAACCATCAAACAACCAAAACTTAATACATAAAGCCTTTAATATAATAGCGGGTACAAAGCGAATCGAGCCACAGGAGGCTTTACTTACCTCTTTGTATTCTTTCTTAGAATATACTGCATTATTAAAAACGTCTCTTTCCGTGTCATGGTAAAAAATAAATGTGGCCTGAGTTGGCGGGTGGGTTGAGGAATATGTTACGAGCCCTGAACGTCGCTATTGTTTGAATGACTCCAAATGCTCTTAGCATTTCGTGCTTTTATCTTTGCAGGAAGAATTCTGGATTCAGTCGCATTACCGTGTCTGAGCGCATACGTCTTTATTTGTTTATAGCTACAGCTATTGGATGGTTCTGTCGTTATAGTTTCAAATTCAGTTCCTACCCACAATTAGCTGATACCTAGATGTTTTCTTTATCTTGTAGTTTTTTTTTGTTTCTTTTTTTATCAAGAGGTAAATAATCATTTGATTCAGCTGGCAAGTTTGTCATTGACACGCTATGAGGAAGGAGCGGTAAATAATCGGTTTGGTCGAATTTGTAGGTTTTGTATACCGAGTAAATTACTCGTTAATCCACAGTACAACTATTTTCACAACAATTACATTTTGATTATTTCAACTTCAGTAATTGTTCAACTGAATGTAATGGCGACTGAACTGGCGACAAAGTTTCGGGACCATCACAAAGACATATTTTTTACCGCACTACGTTTTGTACGGAGCCAGGAACATTTCAGAATACATTAATTATTATTGTTAGTACAAGACAGGCGTTGTGGTTAACGCACACGAGCGTATGTGATAAATAAGTGCGCAATATACATGTTAGATAGGTATACATACATATGTGCCCCGCCGTCCGCTGTCTGTGTCCCTCTACCCTATCGCACATCGTCTTGACTACTGCGGTTGAGATCCACCCGGGTCGCTTTCCCGTACACCCAAATAGAGATTAAACATTCAACGAGTTCGCATACACACTTAACCCTCATAAATATTCAGTACAGACCGCGTACAATCAATTCTTGCAGCTCTCGCCCTCAACGAAAAAGTGTTTGAACAGCCGAATAATATGATATCAAATAGAGACGCCTAACGTTTGAATAAATATTGGGGATATGAAACTTGAATATCTTTATCTTGAATTTAGGTTTATTTTACTCCTCCATGTTTTATTGTGTGAGAATATTGCCGATTGATTTATAGTAGTCCGAAGCCTTACGTTCCTTGGAGGAAGTATAAATATTGCTGCGGTGTTCACCGCTGACAATTGCATTCTTCTCATACCGAGCTAACATAACTTGAACAAAAAATAAACAAATGTTTTGCAAGGCTCTTACTGAAAAGTACACCCTGTAAGTTATCTCAGCATTAAAAAGAAAGCGTTTATCTATGTAATATTAATGTTAAATAAATTACGCAAACACATCAGCGTTGTAAACAAAACAAATCTCATTGTTTGCGAAGCTTGGAAAGTAGACCGTAAGCTGTTGAAACGCTCTTATCGCGGCAAACAAAAATAGCGACAAGGCTCTCACCAGCGAATGTATTTAGAATGAAGAAAACGTTCGGCATCGCCTACCTGTGAATACTCCACTGCTTTTTGTGGATTTCCACTGAAATTTATAAAAGTATCATGAACTGTTCCGTTCTTTATTGGTTTTAAATTGTCGTATTTACTTGAATGGAACTAATTTGTTTTGGTATATAATTAATTTTCCAACTTTTGTCTCTTTTCGAATTCATAAATAAATACTATTCTCTTCAATTGATATTTTTAAATGTATCCAAAGATGGATAAGCTTGTCAATTTTACAGGTCTTCATTTTGTGTACGGCGAGAGATTTAAACTCAACTTTTATTTGTTTCAGGATCAAAACGAATCCACTGTTGGCGGCAATCATTCCTGGCGATCATTGTTCTAGTGCAAGTGGACCTCATCGTGTAATTAATTACCTTTGTTTACATTTTACGTACCTCCCTATAATCTATTTGATTCCTTTACCAATAGAAATTGTGACCAAAACATTATGTTCGTCTAAAACGGTTTAGATTCGTCTTCCTATGAATTACATTGATGTTTATTTGATTAATAATGATAAATTATTACCTGTATATAAAACTGAAACATATCATCCAGAATATTGTGATGTCATATCCCGCAAAATTAATATTTGAGAGTGAAAATTTTATAATGGTAAGAGCGATATTCAGTTCAAGTCCCAATATAAGATGTAGGATTAAGATTCCAACTTATTATGGAATGGGTAATATAATGCAGTAAGTAATTGATACAATTAATCAAACTTTCAAAATGGCTTCAAATTCTATATGATGTGTCATTTCTAAAAAAAACATAAATATATAGATGGTTTGTTCTTTTTGCTCACTAAAATGTAGAAAGGATAAATGGTAATAACAATTGAATTTACGAAACTGACAGTTTATGTGAGGAACGAATATTCAAAACCCTTTTCCTAGAACCATTTTTCATTTAATGAAAACTATTATTTGAGAATCCTTCATCAGTACATACGTGAATCTTCACAATAGTTCCCTGTAATTATTCATGAACCTTGTTAACCTACTTGGTATTTCCTACTCCCATTTCCATTTTAAATTATACATTACGTATTATACGTGCATTGTCCTTCCGCAGGCGACTAGTCTAGCGTCATACGAATGTTTGTGATCCAGTGCTTCGCGTAGAATATCCTCATGAAAATTGTGCCAAATATTAGCATCTTCAGAGTTATTTACATAATTTATATCATTCTTTTACCTTTAAAGTAGTCTTTAACTTCCAATTTAGTTGTCTGATTAACAACTTTACGATCAACGTTATAGATATTGTTTGTCTAAGTGCTAGTGTAACCAAGCTTGCTATTCACGCTTGTCAAATTGTAAATATAAAAATTAATGCACAGTAAAAAAATAATGAAAATTTTAAACGTACGTTTTATCTTCGTATCTGAATATTATTTGTTAATTCGACCTAATATAGATATATGTTAATGTATAAATTATATATATCTTTTATTAAAAATAAGAGATATATCACTATGCTAAATGCATACATTTATTGTACAGATTGTGTGATTTTGAAAATGTAAATAAATACCGATTATAATAAATTAGTATAAAATGATATGGAGAGATTTATTTCTACTATGTCCAAGCGCAAAAATCAAGAACACTGTTAAGCTCACAGAAACCGAGCGGCTTCATTGAGATGGTATCAACTTCTATTTAAAAACCAAAGCAAAAAGGTGCGGCATACAGCGAGCAGGAGCACTGCAGCGGCCATTATACGTCGACACGTGATAGCGATAAACGTTTGAAATAATTAAAAGTGCGCGGGCGGGGCCGGGTCGCAGACAATCTTATCGGCGCGCTCACTCACTGACAGACGTTATCGCCGCTCCAGAATCTATGGCTCGCTTTAATTGATTCCCCATTTTCAATAGCTCTACAATCGGCTCTTTGTCTTTTTCTAATCGAAATTCAGCCGAAGTAGGAAGGGACTAACGATTTTTTCTTGAAACAACCAACCGATGGGAAGCAGAAAATAAATACTGTTTGTTAAAGTGGCCCGTGGCAGTTGGAAAAACAAGTGGCGTAAAAATAGAAGCCTTAATGGTTGGTGGGGCTGGAGCCCGCGGAGGTAACGATACAAATATATCGCTAATGTTGATAGAAATACTCGGAGGGTATCGGGCTTGTAATGTGCTGTTTTATTTATCCCTTTTGTGTTAATGGGGAGCCAATTGAAATGTTTATGAAGAATCTATAACGTCACTTACGGTTGTTTGTTTATTTGGAAGACACACCAAACTATAGAACAGCTGCACCCACAAATTGAAATTCAGGATTCTTTAAGTTTGATGATTATCCGCATTGACATAAGAAAGTCATAGGTACTATGAGTACCTACTACCCATTCCATCATCCAACTTAAAGAACGTCAGCCTTTTAACGTTTCTACTGCTTGGACACAAGCCTCTTCTCTAAGAGGGGACTACTATTACACATAAAAAAATACGAATAATAACATAACAGTAACCATACGAAAGTACCGCAGTTAAATGTTCAGTTATCAATACTGACCGATACTAAAGACGTAGTTATGTATGTCCATGTGAGTGACATTTAAGTCAATGGTAGTGCGTGTGCTACTGCACAAGTACGGCTTGGCTGTTAAATATAAAAAAAAAAAAAAATGTAAATATAAATATTTAATAGCCAAGCCGTACTTTATACCAAGACGTTTATGTAGAGTAAAAGTAGCGGGTCGTAGTGTAACAAGAAAAAAGGTACTAAATGGAAATTTACTTGTGCTGGAAGCGAGACGCATGAGACCGATCAATGCGGCTACGCTTGGGGGAGGCCTATGTCCAGCAGTGGACGCCTTTCGGCTGATATGATGATGATGATACATCTAATGAGCTGAATCGCAATAGTGCAGTATTATCTGGTTAAGTAGTTGCTATGACAACCTTCCGGATCCATCATGACAGCAGCTTCAGAGTATCATAGTAATTTATTGTTTCCAAAGTTACATAAATACGCCAAGTTTCAGCTTAATCGGATGCCAGATAGTTGCTTGAAAAATGGATTACTATTCTACAATTAGAGTTGCCGGGCATACGGTATGTATGTCAAAGCAAAGTAATATAAAACTTGTAAAAATGATCTTTATATAGTCGAGAGACGCTACTGCTGAATAATCTCCAATCTTAACCGAACAACAGTCCGGTCATCAAAATTAGCTGGCAAGCTGAAACACTAGTCGATAGTCAAAGTGTAGAGAGTGTAGTAGGCTGCGGTGCCAATGTCAATTTAAGTTACTCTCTGGTGCGGTGCGGGCGGGGCGGCCGCGACGCCGAATATACTGCGGAAGCCAAGTTATCAGCTGACGCTAAAACATGTAACTTGAATTTATCGTTTTGGTAAATTAAGTTAAAGGAAGTTTTATTCACGATAATTTTGATGTAGTTCAGCTAGTTTTTTGGTTGGTACTCCTGAATTTGTGTAAACAAGGAGGTTCTTCTCTCCAAGGGGTATCGCCTTACCAAGTTAATGAGTTGTGAAGGTCATATATTAAAGACTGCTGCTCCATGTAACATAATTAGAAACCGACCGATAGCTACAACATAAGGGTCTTTAAGTCAAGAGTGTTAGGTTACTTCCAGGCAAGCGCAATTCCCCGTCGACCACTCATCGCTTACTATCAGGTGAGATACTTGGCCGGTTTTTTAAGGTTCCGAAGTCAACAAGGAACCCTTATAGTTTCGCTCTGTCCGTCTGTCCGTCCGCAGCTTAGCTCAGAGAATATAAGTACTAGAAAGCTATAATTTAGCATGTATATACATATTAATAATTCCGACAAAGTGGTAACATAAAAACAAGAAAAATATTTTTTTTTCGGGTACCTCCCATAGACGTAAAGTGGAGATGTACTTTTTTTCTCATCTATCCCATGGTGTGGGGTATCGTTGGATAGGCCATTCAAAAATATTATGGGTTTTTTAAAACCATTTTTCCATTCAGAGATTCCTTTGCGTAAAATTAAGTTTTAAGTTGCAAATTTATGTTAGAGTCAAGTGTCCCCCCCCCCTGCCAGCGAAATGGTTGCTCTTGGTTATGTAAAAAAATTCACGGCAGTAGTAAATATAACGAAATTAAAAGGAAAATTATCACGGATAACAAGGCTTTACAAGTTTATTCGACCAATTATTTTTACGACCATTAGTCGACCAACTTATAAAATGTACTTGGAACAGTAAAAATTTTGTACAAATGCCATTGAAAAATTACTTAAATAAAGTTGATAGCTGTGTAAAACAGCGTAAATATAATGCTTACAAACCATGTAAAAATATACAAAAATGAAATCATAAAAGGCTTTACAAGTTTACGAGTAATAGTCGGCCAACTTATAAAATGTACTTGGCACAGTAAAATTTTTGTACAAATGCCATTGAAAAATTACTTAAATAACGTTGTTAGCTGTGTAAAACAGATAGTAAATATATGCTTATGAACCATGTAAAAATATACAAAAATAAAATCATAACATCCTTAATAATAATGATTTCTAAATTAATAATGTTTAAGCTCGAATAACGCATTGGAGTGGCCGGAGTCGTTGGCAGTACCAGTCCATAGTCCATAAGGCGCATGCGCGCGGTGGAGTCTATTTTGAGTTAGTACAGAATCATTTTCGACGTTTTGTAATTAAAAGGTAAGAGTAAAGTCAAATTAGATTCGACTTCCAAGCAAATTAATTATTTTATTTTGTCGATATCCTCTATAAAGTCAATATTCGACCCGACTTATTGAGTAGCGTAAAACTTTCCAGAATGTAGTGAATACCGCAGATTCACCTCTAATCTGCGGTATTAGAGGAGATTAGAGGTGAATACATACGATTTTTTTCTAATTCTGAAAGCGAAATAAACAAGCGGCGTGCACGCAAGGATCCAGGAACGAACTATGCCATTCCCCGTGGCTCTAACGCGCGCTCGTATCGGCTCCTCCTATATTTTTCTAACTTCAGTTGCGAAGTTGGATTTTATAACGCCTTCTTCAGTTACCAGTTAGTCGTTATTTAGTTTAAGTCAAGAGTGTATAGATTACATCTAGGCAAGCTTGCTTCACCGTAGACCACATCATCGCTTACCATCAGGCGAGATAGTGGTCAAACGCGAGAATATAGATTAAAAAAAAAACATCATCCTATGTGGGCCCGTTTTTAGACTTTGTGAGCCGCTGAAACCGTTGTAATGTTCATGTAACAAGAACAAAACCCTCTTTTTAGTCCGCATTATGATGCAACTTCGGAACCCTATTACTGCGCGTGGCCCAACACGCACTTGGCCGGTTTTTTTATTATTGATAGCGAGCCACCGAGCACACCGAGGGTTCCGTACAAACCTGTAGGTATATAAGTAAAAGTTCACCCATCACGACATCGAGTCATAGTTATGGTATTTTTATAGCAAAATGAAATCCATAACATGACAATAGCTCAGCCATGCTCATGTAGCTCAGTCTAGTTTCAACTTGATATCTCTAAGCGTTCATGAGGAAAAGGGTAATAAGTATATAATTAAAAAAAAAATATGTGATGTAACTAAAAATTTAAGGTTTTCGGAATCTTTCCTTTATATGTGCTATAAAACATTGCTTCATGCCAAATTTCAAGATTCTAGTTTGACTGGAAGTACCCTTTAGGTTTTGATTCCCTTGCGAGTAGTTGCGAGTTTGTATATTTACCGTACCAGAAGAGATAGGCTCAGGTATACCTAAGCCTATCTCTTCTGGTTATGTCATAGTTATGTCACCAGACTTCAATATAATAAAGTTTTAGTTGTAGTTTTATACAAGTCGTTGCTTTGAATTTGCTTTATAATTTGGCCATCATCGCCCTCCGAAAATATTATTATTTCTCACTTTGTAGTCACTTCTTTACAACCTTTATAGGTCTTATCTAGACCAAAATTATAGAGAGGAATTTTCTTTTTGTTTTTTTTTGTTTTTGTGTTTGTTTGTACCGAATAGGCTCCAAAACACTGGACCGTTTAAAAAAATTAATACATTATTCCTTAGGCTATTTTTTAATCCCGAAAATGGGTCCTGTGGGGTAGTCCACGGAAGCGAAGCCGCGAGGAACAGCTAGTTTTTTATATAGGTACGAACCGTACCGTATGGTTTTGGACGTTAAGAATTTCACCATCCCATGTCTTCCCGTGGGTGTCTTAAATGGGGACTAGGGGAAAATCAGAGAATGGGCAGCAGCATTCTCTGTGCATTTATAACAAGCGTACTGCGATCGCCAACCCGCCTGCCAAGCGTGGCGATTATGGCAAAATGGCCCCATAAATAGAACAACTAAAAAATGTACTAGTGCCCGGCAGCCTGCCTACCCACGACTACGGTAGCGGTCGAGGTTACGCCATGGTAAGGGGTGCTAAGAATCTCAAGACGAGATCCGGCTACCCCAACAAACACTGACGACTGGACCTGGCAACGTACAACACGCGCATACTCCGGACCGACAAGAAGATCACCGAACTCGAAGAGGAATTGAGCAGGTTACGATGGAGTATTATAGAGTTAGAAGTCCGAAGACAGGGGGAGGACTCGATGATCCTCAAATCCGGTAACTTGCTCTATTTCGAAGAGGATGACTGGCAGTCCCGGGATGGTGTCGAGTTTATCGTCCACAAGTCCCTTGTGAATAATGTGGCGAAGGTTGAGAGTGTGTCGACCAGGATGGCGTACCTTATCACAGAATATCCTCGAGATATTAGCTGAAGGTCATACAGGTCTACACCCCGATCTAGGCACACCTCGACGACTGCTGGAGACCATATATGAGGATATTTCTAAAGCCATGCATGGTTTCAAAACTCACTTTAGCGTTGTCATGGAGGACTTCAACGCGAAACTGGGCAACCGAGACGATAACGAGTTGCAAGTGAGGCAATTTGGAGTCGGACGAAGGAACGCTTCGTTGCCACCCACTGGGGTCACCTACTGGCCAGTTTTGTGGAGAAGGAGGCTCTCTATGATGATGAACTCCTTCTTCAGAAAGCGTGAAAACTGGAAGCTGGCAGAGCCCCGATGGTGCAACAAACAATGAGATTGATTTCATCATGTCGACCAAGAAGCAAATCATTAATGTTGTCTCTGTTATCAATTCGGTGAAAACCGGGAGCGATCACCGCATGGTAAGTTGTGCATTTAACATTAATATTAAGCTTGAAAGGTCCCGACTGATGAGGTCCACGCTCCGTCCAGCACAAATCCAGGTCCAAAACCCCGAGAGCTTTGAACTTGAAGTGTAGAATTGTTTCCACTAGAAGCAATACTAGGGAGCTCCTTGGTCGAATACAGCGAGGTGCTGGTGGAAGCTGTCCATAAGGTCGGTTCTAAGTTTTACAAGACCCGTCGTACAGATAGAAACAAAAAGCTCTCTGATCTTAATCTCAAGCTTATGAAGGAGAGCCGTGACATGATTCTGCAGTCTTCAGATGAGGCGTGCAAATACTGCTCAATAGACAGATCTCTGGGTCGTTCACTAGATTTGCAACGGGCTTGCTGGCGGTATTGCGGGCGGGATTTGTACAACTGCACATTGAATGTCTCGATCTCCCTCTGAAGCTCCGGTTTGGCGGATACGATCCTGCCATTGTCGGTTCAGTTTTGTGAGCTGGCTCTGCCTAATAGCCAGATCCTTTGAAATCTTACACAAAAATCACATTGGAGCCCTTATTCCGCATCGTCTGAAGACTGCAAGATCAACTCACGCCTCTACTTCATGAGCTTGAGTGTTGGATCAGAGAGCTTTTTGTTCCTATCCGTACGGTGGGTCTTGAAAAACTTAGACCTGACCGTATGGACAGCTTCCACGAACCCATCGCTGTAATCGTCCACGGAGCTCCCTAGGCACTCGAAACGATTTTGGAGTTCGAGCTGAAAGCTCTCGTGGTTTTGGACCTGGATGTGTGCTGGACGGAGCGTGGACTTCATCAGTCGAAACCTTTCAAGCTTAACATTAATGTTCAATGTGCCTCTTACCATGCGGTGATCGCGCCCGGTTTTCACCGAATTGATCACAGATACGTCATTGAACATTTGCTTCTTGGTTGACATGATGAAGTTTTTAGTTGCACCATCGGGGCTTTACTATGTCCACTTCCTGTGCTCACGCTTTCTGAAGAAGGAGTTCACCATGTAGAGGCCCTCCTTCTCCACAAAACTGGCCAGTAGGTGACCCCAGTGGGTGGCAACGAAGCGTTCCTTCGTCCGACTCCAAATTGCCTCACTTGCAACTCGTTATCGTCTCGGTTGCCCAGTTTCGCGTTGAAGTCCTCCATGACAACGCTAAAGTGAGTTTTGAAACCATGCATGGCTATAGAAATATCCTCATATATCGTCTCCAGCAGTCGTCGAGGTGGGCCTAGATCGGGGTGTAGACCTGTATGACCTTCAGCTAATATCTCGAGGATATTCTGTGATAAGGTACGCCATCCTGGTCGACACACTCTCAACCTTCGCCACATTATTCACAAGGGACTTGTGGACGATAAACTCGACACCATCCCGGGACTGCCAGTCACCCTCTTCGAAATAGAGCAAGTTACCGGATTTGAGGATCATCGAGTCCTCCCCTTCTCTTCGGACTTCTAACTCTATAATACTCCATCGTAACCTGCTCAATTCCTCTTCGAGTTCGGTGATCTTCTTGTTGGTCCGGAGTATGCGCGTGTTGTACGTTGCCAGGTCCAGTCGTCAGTGTTTGTTGGGGTAGCCGGATCTCGTCTTGAGATTCTTAGCACCCCTTACCATGGCGTAACCTCGACCGCTACCGTAGTCGTGGGTAGGCAGGCTGCCGGGCACTAGTACATTTTTTAGTTGTTCTATTTATGGGGCCATTTTGCCATAATCGCCACGCTTGGCAGGCGGGTTGGCGATCGCAGTACGCTTGTTATAAATGCACAGAGAATGCTGCTGCCCATTCTCTGATTTTCCCCTAGTCCCCATTTAAGACACCAGGGTGGCGACCCTGGTCGACACACTCTCGATCTTCACCACGTTGTTCACAAAGAACTTGTGAACGATAAATCCGATACCACCCTGGGACTGCCGGTCACCCTCTCAGAAATAGACCAGGTTACCGGATTTGAGGATTATTGAATCCTCTCCCTCTCTTCGGACTTCAGATAACCCTATAATACTCCATTGTAACCTGCTCAATTCTTCCTCGAGTTCAGCTATCTTCTCGTCGGTCCGGAGTGTTCGCGTGTTATATCTTCCCAGGTCCAGTCGTCGGTGTTTATTGGGGTAGCCGGGTCCACTCCGGGGATTCTTAGCACCCCTTGCCACGCCATCGCCTCGACCGCTACCGCAGCCGAGGGTAGTCGGGCTGCCGGGCACTCGGGGCCGTTTTTTCGGTGTCCTATTCATTAGGTTTGGGGGGGTTTGCCATAATCGCTACGCTTGGCAGGCGGGTTGGCGATCGTAGTTTGTTATTAAAGTGCACAGAGAACGCTGCTGCTCATTCTCTTTTGTGTCCCGTGAAATCGTTTATTTACTAAATGTAGGTTTGCGATGAGTAGTACTAACGCGTGCCCGTATGTGCCGACCTTAAGCGGCACAGGAGGACACCGTGGAGCTTTCGTGGAGTGGGTTTGAGTCCCACATAACTGTGCTATCTCCCCGTGATAGCGCTGTATGCATGAGCATATACCCAGGCAAAAAATGGTGTTTTGTTTACACTGGGCGCGTCATGGCCATGAAACGACTACTGTCGTCAACGAGATTCATTCTCTATCCTTAAAACGATTAAATATATTATTATTACCACTATCTTACCATCAAGTGAGATAGTTGTCTAACGCGAGCCTATAAAAATAGAACTGGAAAACATGTGGTCCAACAGGATAGAGCAACGGCGCTTACTGTACGAGGCCCAGCCGAAATTCTAAGGGCTGCATTATCCGGACTTGCTTTGGCCGGTAAGAACGCCTGATTTAGCTGTTCCAGGCTTCTCTAAGTGGGTTTTTTTAAGTCACGAGTTTATTTCAAGAAGCTTCAGACTCTTGAAGCCCTCAAAGATAATATCCGCCGAAGTTCTGGCAAGGGTGATAGAAAATGCCATAAATCGGGGCCGTATGATTATCAATTCTGGCGACGGCGCGGTCGTATCATGTTCTCGACTAAATAGAAAAATAAGCTAAGACACCAAATTAACAATATCCAAAAGCAGAACCAAAGTATTTCATTCATTAAAAAAAGGCTTATGTTTAACTTACCACCAGATATAGTAACATATAACAGACAAAAATAGTAAATGATCACCAAAATTAAACCCGCATCTTATTGTAAAATTATAACCAAAGTTTTAACATCTCGCTATCCTGTTTAGGCAAAATGACTCCAAATAAATCATTGTTAACCCAAAAGTAGTAAATGATCACCAAAAGTAGTAAATGATCACCAAAATTAAACCAATGACCAAAAAGATTATAAAATTTCTGGGAGCAACTTGGAAGTAGCGCTCGCCGGCCGCTGCCGCGGCACCGCTCGCTTTGCTCGCTCGGCTCGCGCGCGGTTGGTCACAGTTCTAACCTAACCTAACCTATTTTACAACATTAAATAGCGCAATAATTTGCTATTAAAATTTGGTGATCAATTTACTAAATTTGGTGATCATTTACTATTTTTGTCAGTATATTACTAGATTTGGTGGTTAGGGGTTATCGTCACAAAGTTTTTTTTGGTGGTCATTATATTTATTCCCTTAAAAAAATACAGCCAAAGAACATTGGGTGATAATTTTTTCGCCAGCCTGTATTAATTTTCTATCGTGTAGGTACGAGTAGTAGGATTCAGAAATCGAAAGCAAAGTGGTCTTTCACTATTTGTACCTTCGCATGGCAATCAATCCCACGAGACCTCCTGAAAGTCCAACGCTCTAGCTATTAGAATACGACGGCAGTTCAGTTTATGCTCATTTTATATCAATTTACATGTAATTTTTATAATTCGATAAAATGATAAACTTGAAAAGAAGAATAATTCAAGCAACAAACGTGACGGATGATCTGGCAAAAGTAACGTACAATCAAATGAAAGTGAAACTCAAAGAGGTGATAGACATTTAGAAGGCTGAAAAGGAAGAAAAATATAACAGGAAGTTCTGCGATAACTTCAGGGCCAAGGTTAAGCTGTTCTGGAAACAGGTAAGATTGGCTCGCGGAGTAACAAAAACATCGAGCATGAATGTAATAAGAGCAGAAGATGGGAGCTTACTGAGCAAAAAATAACTGTTAGCTTAATTCAAAGTCTTCTACCGCTAGAAGGGATATTTTCAAAGTTTATTTAGCTGTCAGGATTAGCGGCAAGGAGTGGGTAACCAGTTGTCAAAACCCAAACTCAGACGAAGAACAAAAGCATGAGAATGAAATAGAAATGGATGAGATTATAAAAGCACTGAGTGGGATGAAGATTGGTGAAGCTGCAGTATCTGTTGAAATGACCGAGTATCTATTGAAATGCTGAAGGGCGGTGACGGGGTGGTAGCAAGTCTGTTGTGCCGGATGTTCAATATGTGTTAGAGATATGGCCGCGTGCCGGATGACTGGTGCAAGGCGGTAATCGTACCGTACTGAAATCTCTATATATAATCTCTATATAGGGATCAAGTTCTACTTGCATCGTCAGCAGAACAGTTGCAAGACATGGTGACTGTGATGAACGCAGCTTTTAAGTTAAAAGGGAGGAGTATAAATGTGAACAAGACTAAGGTAATGGTGTTTGAAAACGAAGAATATGTGTCGGAGTGTGAAGTGAAAATATATCGATAAGAGTGTGGAGCAAGTGAACGAGTTTGTATATCTGAGAAGTATGTTCACAAGGGATGGAAAGATTGAAGGGGATGTGGAAAGGAGAGTGAATGCAGGGAATAAAGAGAATGGTGCTATACATGCGGTTGTGACCAGCAAGTCGATATCTCCGGAAGCTCGAATCGCCGTTCATAACAGCGTGCTAGTGCCTACACTTATGTATGGAAGTGAAGGTTGGGTATGGCAAAAAAGACATGAAATAATGTATATATATATAACATAGGATTAATGCAGTAGAAATGTGTTCCTTGCGAAGTATGTGTGGTGTAACTTTAAATGATAGATTGAGGAATGAGTTAATAATACAACGTTGTGGTTCAAAAGAAGATTGTAGTGACTAAAATTGTAAAGAGTATGTTAAGATGGTTTGGCCATGTTGACAGCATGAATGAAAGGCGACTAACAAGGCAGACTCGAATGGAAACGCCGGGAGGGGAAAGATATACAGAGACCTTATAGGTGATGTTCTTCAGAAAGGCTAGGTGCGCAGTACTCATAACCGGCGTGTGTGTATGACTAGATGTATGAATGTGAATGAAACAAAAGAAGCATGTAAGGATCGCAGCAGGTGGCGTTTTTTAGTTTCTGCCTTCCCCCATGGGGAAAAGGCGTGAGTTTATGCATGTATGTATGGATCATAAACTTGAGCAAATTTTGTAGTCTACGCGAACAACAACGCGGGCGGGAAGCTATGTTTGGATAATAATTTACAATGTCCCGCCAGAATTGCAAAAAACGAAACAGCCAAAATCGTGTAGTTCATGCAAGCAAAGCTGCGGGCGGTAAGCTAGTATTTAAATATCGATTGTATCGTAATATCGCAAATTGTTATACCTAAGCTTAAAATGTCTAAGATTGTAATGTCGAGTGATTTAAATGTCAATGGCTTAAAACATTATGTGTAAATAGAATTATGCGTATAAAACATTATGCATCATTATTATTATGCCAACAGTATTTATGGCAAAATATTAATACCTAATAATGTTATGCGTAATGATCGGTCTTATAATGAAATTCCGTTATGCTGAATTTCGTTATACCAATGTAAATTATGGGAATATATTTTATGCTTATCATTAGTAAACCTGGACCGATGACCTGGTTAAGCTTGCGGGAAGGGGTTGGATGCAAGATGCACGGGATCGGTCAATCTGGTGACGCCTGGGGGAGGCCTATGATCAGCAGTGGACGACTTTCGGCTGAAATGACGATGATGATGATGAGGTACGAACACTAAATTGCAATAATGAAGTGATATATTTATTTATAGAGCGATTCTTTTGTGAACCTCAAGACCGATAACTTCATTCCAGAATAAATTTTGAATTTTTGTTTTTTTTTGTAATACCGCAACTTTCGGTTTCAGCCGAAACTTCGGTTACGGTTTACGGGGTTTCGGAGAAAAATAATTTTTCAGTCGGACACTTAAAATAATAGTATTCAGTGTGATCCGGTTAGTCTGGAAACCGAAACCAACTTTCCTGGAAAAATACTAGGTACATTGAAGGAAGAACAGATTTTCAAATTTCATTCATTTGAAAATCTTCCATTGTTGTAATCAGCAGTACGACAAGCAACCTTATAGTCGCTTCAAGTTAAAAACTGGTATAGAGAGTTCAACTCATCTTTTTTCGTCTTTGCACCATGCCATGAGTGCGTGCGCTTGTAAGTATATTGCAGTGACGTGGCAGTAGTCGTCCGAGCAAACAACCACCCACACATGCTTACCCACACATAGCGCCGCGCGCAAAGATGATTTGAACTATCTTATAAGGTACATCGAGTTCCAGGTGTAATCTCAACATACAAGTACTCGAGTGTACAGTTGTAAGGAAAAGTTTACTCTCGACGTTGTGTCGTTGATAATTGCTGTGACAAAATCTTGATCTAGAACTCGCTTAAATTCAACTTCATCACCAAAAAAGATTGAGATAAATATATATGAATATTTATCTCAAGGCTTAGGTGCTTTTGGAACTAAAATAATCAAGTGTTTCCGATCCCGTATCATGCAGGGCGTATGAATTTATGAAGGCTTGGTACCAACCGCCCGTAACAACGCCGCGCGCCGGTCCGTCGACACTTGTAAAATTTTCACGCTTCGCTGACCGTCTTATCTCGCATAGGGATATACGGGGTATAACGTATGATTCTAGTAAAATACATACTTTAAGAAATACAATTTTTCGTGAGAATGAACTTAAATGGAAAGTAAGTGGTGTATTTTATCTGGATTTGTGATTGTGTTTCTTATTTTTTTGTATGTTGGTTGGAAAAAGTAAATCTATGTATTATTTATTTAATACTTCTCTTCAAGACACAAGGCACATTAGTGTTATCTACTTATTGATTTACTCGAAAGATATTCACTATTTCGTCGTCACCGCAACGCTGCCAGCCGACTCTCTATATATTTACAAATCACGATGATCGTCTTGTCGTCAGAGGCTTTAAGGAGCTGCGACTGGATCCTCGTTATTTCAGCCGAAAATCGTCCACTGCTGAACTTGGGTCTCGCCCAAGCGTCATCACATTGACCGTTTCTGTGCGTCTCGCATCCAGCGGATTCCTAAACCTTAATCAAGTCATCCATCCACCTTAAAGGATGCCTTCCAACTGCGTCTGCCGGTACGCAGTTTCGAGACCAGAACTTTTGGGCCCTATCCGTCCGTTCTGCCAGCAAAGGGCCTAGCCCGCAGTGGGCTTAACACTTAACGCACTTAAGCTTGGCCTTGGTTTTTAGTCTTGGGGTACAAGTTGAAAGCCTTCACGCGGTGCACCCTGGGCAACGTCGGCTCCAACTGCCCACCTGCGTTGGGTGGACAGTTGGGGCGGGCGGCTAATTTCAACACACGAGCAAAGGTCACGCCTTGGCCTGGAGGTGGCCCTCAACAAGACGGAGGCCATGGTCTTTCATGGCCCCCGGCGGGCGCCACCGCCCGATGCCCACATCGTCGTCGGGGGGGCTCGAATCGCTGTCGAGTCAACCATGAAGTACCTGGGATTGGTGCTCGACAGCCGGTGGAATTTCGGCCCCCACTTCCGGCGGCTGGCGCCCAAGTTGTTGGGCGTGGCTGGGGCGCTGTCAACGCTGCTTCCCAATATGGGGGGCCCGAGCGCTGCCTGTAGGCGGCTCTACGTGGGGATCGTGCGATCGATGGCCCTGTATGGGGCCCCGATCTGGGCGTCTGATCAGCATCGCTGTTCTGCGAAAGCCGCAGAGAGCAATGGCCGTCAAAGTCATCAGGGGGTATCGCACGATCTCCTACGAGGTGGCTTGTGCACTGGCCGGATCCCCGCCATGGGACCTGGAGGCGAAGGTACTCGCGTCACTGTAACGGTGGCGCGAGGAAGCGCGGGCGCGGGGCGAGGGGCTGATGCAGCGACATATGGAGTTGCGTCAGTCTCAGCATCGCGAGGTCCTGGTGGCGGAATGGCGGGACAGGCTTTCACGCCCTACCGCCGGCCTCATTACCATCGAGGCGGTCCGGCCAGTGCTTGAGAGCTGGCTCGGGAGGAGGCACGGCTCCCTGTCGTTTCGGGTGACGCATGTGCTCTCGGGGCATGGTTGCTTCGGGAAGTACCTGTGTCGCATAAACAGGGAGCCGGACGCCCGGTGTCACCACTGCGTCGACTGCCGGGAGGACACGGCGCGGCATACGCTGGCAGAGTGTGCCGCTTGGGAGGAGCCACGCCGTGCCCTCATATCTGAAGCAGGCAGTGACCTGTCGCTGCCGGCCGTAGTCGAGTCTATGGACTGGAGTCTATAAACAGTCGTCTCGCAGAAGGAGGCTGCGGAGAGGGAGAGGGAGATTTCATCCGCTAACCCGATCCGCAGCAGGCGCGCCGGGCGTCGGTGGAGGGCGGACAACGCCCTCTTCCAGCCCCCCTAAATGGGTCCAGGGGCGACGGACTCCGGAACGTCCGTCACCCCTCACACATCAGGACCCGAGGTGGTGGCACGTAGTGTTCCACGCCCGCCCCTCTTAGACGTCATGGGGGGAGTCCAACACCTCACTCCCTCCTCAACAAGAAAGGTCGTGGCCCGCAGAGGCGGGCCGGCACTAACTGGGGGTTGCGGAAGTATCGCTGTTCCCGCGACCCCCCAGCGTAGGTGTGAGATGGAACACCGGGGTGGTTTTTAGTCAGTACGAGTCTGACAGACCCCTCCACCCTCCCCAGGGCGGAGGACATCCAATGAGGATTTTCAAACAAGGAAAAAAAAAAATAATAAAAAAAAAATACGGCCGTCTCCGATCCGAGCTAGAGGACCAAGCGGCAGTTCGCCGCCTAGACGTCAGCTTCTATCGTCGGCTCCATCTCCGGCCCCATCATCGGTCTCTGCACTTGCGGATGCGGAGATTGAAAAGATCGCGCGCATCTGCATGATGCAGTGCGGGTGGATGGTGGGTGCCCGTATAGAGGCGATGGAATCGAGATTGCTTCCGGCTGAAACCTCCCGCCCACCGCTCGCTGCGGACAAGCGGAGACAGGAAGGGCCCGCTAAAACTGGGCCAACGGCCCAGCTGGCAGTGGCTGCGCCGAGAAGTGTCGGGAAGAATCCCAGCAAGCCCGCAGAGGGCAGGTCCACTCCCACTACCCGGCCGGCGGCTGCGACCCTGGTGACCCCGCCTGGCACCCTCACGGAGGCCTGGACGACGATGGTCAAGAGGGGCCGCCGTCGAAAGAAGAAGACGCCGCCGCCGGCACCTGCTGGAGTACCCGCACCGGAAATGAGGAAGGCCGCGGGACCGCCTAAAGTCAGAGCCCCACGCTTCGCGGCTGTAGCAATCACGCTGCAGCCCAGTTGTCCGCGGTGCCAAACTGCAGCCTCTGTACAGCTGCAGGGAGGCCCGCTGGGCACAGTGCAGGTAAAAAGGCCTGTGGTGCACCCACGCAGCAGAAGAAGCGAAGGAGGGCCAAGGTTGCCAGGGGCTCTTTACCCCTCGTCAACCTGGCTGCTCTTCGGCCGCGTAATGGCGCTCTACCATTTCCTCGAGGGCAATATCAACCACTCTGCCAGAGCTCAGGATCTCTTGCTCCAGAGCATGGCAGAGTGGTCAATTCACGTGGCTGTGGTCGCCGAGCCGTATTACGTCCCACCCAGAGACAACTGGGTTGGAGACCTCGACGGTTTGGTGGGCATCATTGGCGAGGCTCTTGTCAGCCCGTCCCGAGGTCCGGGTGGGTGGCCGCCCTTGCGGACGGCGTTGGCATAGTTGATGCGTATTTTTCGCCCAACAAGAGTCTCGCCGACTTCAAGAGTTTCCTTGTCGAGTTGGGCGCCGGCGTAGGCCGACTCCACCCTCACCCTGTGCTGTTGCTAGGGGATCTCAACGCCAAGTCTTCGGCGTGGGGATCTCCGGTAACCGATGCTAGGGGTGAGGTGCTGGAAGAGGGCAATCACCACTGGCCTGGTCGTCCTAAACCGGGGCTCGGTCCACACTTGCGTGCGGCAGCGGGACGGTTCAATAGTGGACATCTCGTTCGCTAGCCCTGCTGTCGCGAGCCGTGTCCGCAACTGGCGTGTCGCCACGGAGGTGGAGACGTTATCGGATCACAGATATATCCGTTTCGACGTCTCCACCCAGACCGCTGATGGCCGCAGTTTGCCAGCCCCGCGAACGAACGCTCCGCGCTGGGCGCGCAAGCGCATCTATAGGGAACTTCTCGAGGAAGCCACCAGTGTCCAGGCCATCCGGGAGTCGGCAACGACAGAACCCGTCGACGTCGAACAGGAGGCGACGTGGTTTCGCGGGGCGATGACGCAAATCAGCAAAGCGTCCATGCCCCGGGTCCACACACAGTCAGCGAGGCGCCAGGTGTACTGGTGGTCCGCCGCAGGTGTACTGCGATCTTGCACAATTGCGTGTCGCGTGCGTAGTGACCAGACGCCAGTACACCCAATACCGGAGGAGACGTCGTCGGGTCCCTGACGAAGAAACTGCGCGGTATGAGGTGTACCGTGCAGCGATGGAGGCTCTGCGGCTGGCCATCGGCGAGGCGAAGAAGCGAGCCAGGGAGAAGATGTTGGAGACTCTAGACGACGATCTGTGGGGGCACCCTTATCGAGCGGTTCGGTGCGAAGGTAGGGAAACTTCGAGCCGCTTACGGCGAGTCTCCAACCCGAGCTGCTGGAGGAGGTAGTTGCAGCCCTCTGCCCGGCGAGAACGGATTACATCCCGCCGCCGATGGCTTTACCCACGGCCGCAGAGTCTGCAGAGGAGGACGCCATCAGCGTCCCAGAGGTGACACAGGCTGAGATGGGGGCGGCCGTGATGCGGCTCCGGACCAAGAACGTGGCTCCGGGGCCCGACGGGATCCACGGCCAAGTATTAGCCCTCGCTCTGAAGGAGCTAGAGCCCTGGCTAAGAGGACTCTTCACTGCGTGCCTTGAGCTGGGCCAGTTTCCCACTTTGTGGAAATCTGGTCGTCTGGTCCTGCCCAGGAAGGTGGGGTGCCCTGCGGATTTGCCGTCCGCGTACCAGCCCATAGTGCTGCTAGACGAGGTGGGTAAGTTGTTCGAGCGGATAATCGCTGCCCGCTTCGTCAGCCACTTGTACAGAGAGGGGCCCGGACCTGGACGAAAGCTAGTTCGGCTTTCGGCATGAGCGCTCCACCATCCACGCGATATCGCAGGTGAGAGTCCTGGCAGAGGAAGTGGTGTCCCAGGGTGGGGTGATGTTGGCAGTGTCCTTGGATATTTCCAACGCCTTCAATACCCTGCCCTTTGTTTTTTTTTTTTTTTTTTTTTTTTTTTTGCTTGGAGAAATGCTCATGCATACTGCGCTACCACAACCCACTAAAACTCCACGGTGTCCTCCTGTGCCGCTTATGGCGGGAACACGGGTACGCGTTAGCACTCACCGCGAACCCGCCGCGGCTGTCCGTCACCGGACCCTCCTCTGGGGATTACCCCCCATCACCGGCGCACCAGAACACACTGTGCGCCGTGACCACCCCAGGGACCAAACCAGTACATGGGTGCCAGACGACCCCGTGTATGGCACCCTTGGTCCCCTTGTGACGGGTCAAGGTCAATGGCCCCGCCACCTACCATGTTTCGGCCGCAGGGGATAGGGAGAGCGGCCAATGCTATACCGACACTCCTCCTCCCCTGCGGCCCCACTGCGTCCGCCATCAGACGGTGGCGACCCCGTCCAGGCCGCGGAAGGTAGGGAGAGCGGCGCACCGCAATACCGGCACTCCTCTCCCGCCGCGGCCTCCAACCCTCAGCCGTGATATCGTATGGGTTTGGGAGACCCCATACGACATCACGGCCCGCCTCAGTTGCGATGTTGCCCAGGCAGCACCGCAACCTACATGTTGGCCGCTACGTCGTCGGCTTATCGGCAAAAGCCCTGACGAGCGGCCCCTCCTCGGGTTCCTCTTCGCTTCACCGTGGGTGACCAAGCCACGGTTACTGAGCCCCCCCGCCTCGACAATGCGGGAACCCACCGGGGGGGTCAATACCCTGCCCTGGAGTTGTGTTCGGGAGGCACTGCGATATCATCGAGTGCCTCCCTATCTCCGCCACATCGTCGGGGCTTATTAGGTGTGTCACCTACGTGGAACGTGATGGCGTCGAAAACCGCGAAGTGTTCCACGCGCGCCCCTCTTAGACGTTGCGGGGGGAGTCTACCATCTCACTCCCCGCTTTTTTTTTTGTTCCGGCGTGGAACATCATCATTGGATGTCCTGAGATGGAACACCGGGGTGGTTTTTAGCCAGTACGAGTCTGACAGACCCCTCCGCCCTCCTCAGGGCGGGGGACATCCAATGAGGATTTTCCACCACGGAACAAAAAACGATTTCTCTGATGGTGGCACATGTGTTGGATCATTCGGTTCCCTTCATGATGGTTGAGCTGAGTGGTGCCGATCCATGCGTCATGTTCGTGAACGGGCGCCATCAGTTGGGATTGGTCATAACTTAGCTGTCTCGGCCTGTTAAAGTGCTTTTTTTTAATTATTTGTTACTCTAGACGCTTTTACGTACACGTCTTTTTACATCGTTCTCACATATATGTATTTTTTCAACAAGAATGATGTAACCAAAAACTTGTAATTAAAACTGATGGAAAAGAGTGTCCGGGGAGTTTCTTGCAAATTCTTCTCCATTGAGACCTACAGACGCTTGCGAATTTGCAACTAGAGTCATCTTTTTATTAATTTTTTGTTTGACAATTCAAAAGTACTTCTAAAGTTTAATTGAAATAAATACCTTGATTTTGATTTTGATTTTGATTTTGATTATCTGAGGCATCGCGGCTGAGGCTTGGAGGCCGCGTCTGGAGAGGAGTGCACGTATTGCTCTACGCCGCTCTTCCTACCTCCCACGGCCTGAACGGGGTCGCCGTCGTCTGATAGTGGACGCGGTGGGGCCGCAAGAGAAGAGGAGTATTGGTATAGCGTTGGCCGCTCTCCATATCCCCTGCGGCCGAAAAGTGGTAGGTGGCGGGGCCACTGTCCCGTCACAGGAGCATCAAGGGTGCCGTACACGGGATTGTCTGGCGCCCATGTGCTGGTTGTGTTCTGGTACGCCGCTAATGGGGGTACTCCCCAAAGGGGGGTCCGGTGACGGACAGCTGCGGCGAGTACGCGGTGAGTGCTGCCGCGTGCCCGTGTTCCCGCCATAAGCGGCACCGTGGAGTATTAGTGGGTTGGAGTCCCACATAACTGAGCTATCTCCCCGCGGTAGCGCAGTATACATGAGTATTTCTCCAAGCAAAAAATAAATAAAATAATCCTTAGTGTTAGTTTTTACAGATTGTCTAACCAACGACTTCAGGAACAATCAAGGATAATAATGTAGGCAGAATATATGATTAAATATCTATACTTACCAATACTACAATTTTATTTTCACTTGTTACCGTGTCGTGTCGCAATCGTTTCATGTAAATGGAACTAAAATATCTGTTATTTTAGTTGTCGAATTACCGCCTAGGAGTGGTTGGACTCTGCTAAATAATAACAGCCGCACGGGTCGATCTTCAAGGTTAAGCAACGCTTGACGATGTCGGTCCGTGGATGGGTGACCATTTCATCATACCGAGTTTCCTCCGTGCCTCGGAAAGCACGTTAAGCCGTTGGTCCCGGCTGTCATTTGAAGATCTTTGACAGTCGTTACGGGTAGTCAGAAGCCTGAGATCTGACACCAGTCTTGCCAAGGGGTATCGTGTTACCCAGTTACTGGGTTGTGGAGGTCAGATAGGCAGTCGCTCCATGTAAAACACTGGTACTCAGCTGAATCCAGTAAGACTGGAAGCCAACCCCAAAAATAAAATTGGGAAAAAGGCTAGGCAGATGATGAGTGGTTGGAATCTGCTGTTAATTTATCATAGATTTGTAGGAGTTTACAAATCGCATGTTGTTTTGCTTGACAAAGACGAAATCAAAGCTACAAATAACAGCTAGTTCTTATTTATATTTTTGTAGTGTCCGGGCAGTGTCGTAAATGATGATCTATGATTTCTTGAATATACGTTTAATCTCAGAAAGTAATAGTACAAGTTATAAGTAATTACATATTTTAAGGAACTGTAGGTAAGCGTACCTCGGTGGCCATAACAAAGGAATGGGCGAAAGCGAAATACCACAGATAACATAGGGAAAAATTAACACAGAATATAACAGAATCTTCCCTTTTGAAACAAAATTCCCTTCCATAACTAGACATTACAAAATTAAATTAAAGCTTAAAATTTTCATATATAAATCTAACCTGTCCACCTTCTTCGTAACTCTCTCGCTTCTTCTCATTAGCAAAGAAGAAGGTGATGAAGTTGTGTTTCTATCATTTACTAATGGAGTGCTCTCCATATGTGCGGGAATATATATTTAAATGATTATAAATAAGTAATAATAACTGTTCGGTACAATATTTGCAACCGAACAGCTCAGCACTATTGCCTGCGTGCATTTCCATAAATGCATGTATCGCAACTAGCGTCAGTTAGTGCGTGTTCGGATACCAATCGCGTAACTCCAATCAAACCATCTTAGTGTTACTTTAGCTTAGATTAACCATTTACCATTATTTTAACCAGTATTTAATATAACCATAAAACCATATTATTGCGTATCATTAAACCAGTGGTCGTAAACCAGTAACCAAACCATTACCATTCTAAGATAAAGTCAACCACATCAACCAACTCAGAATTTAGTGCTAAACCAAGCAGGCGCTAAATTCTACATGGTCCTTCGAGCATAAGGGGACTCGGTTCGCGAAGTACAGTGAAGTGTTTGTGTGCCGGGACCTTGCAACCAGTGTTTGTGTTTTACCAGTAGATAGGGAGAGTAGGTAGGCAGTGACATCAAATTGGAGGAATTGAGCAGCTGTCGCGTAAGGAGAATATAAGGTCAGACCAAACCATTTTATACATTTTATTTTTATTTACCTATTTAATTGACCGTGAGAAGAATGGAGCAGTTAGCAGTCAGCCAAACGGAGATTTACGACTCCTTGGTTAAACTACTAACTAATATCAAGAAAGACGGGGCTGAACGTAAAACCATAGATTACTGCAAGCGGAAGTTGGAGATATTAGAAAACTATTGGAGAGAGTATCAACGTAACCATAGAAAGTGCTGTGAACTTGCTGAATTTAACCATATATATTTCACTAAAAGTTGTTTTGATAAGGCGGAGGAAGTATATCTGTCGATCAAGCAGCTAATCACCAAAATCATGGAGCACTTGCTGTCAAAACAGCAAGAACCTCACCAGCCGTCGCCGCCGGTAGAAGCGGGGACATCAAACCAAGCAGGGGATTCGTCTCAATCACAGGCACCGCAACAGCAACGTAGGGTGACGCGTGAAGACAGTAAGCTAGAAGAAATGATGAAAAAGCAGACTATCCATTTTAGGGCTTTCATGAGAACAGTAGCTTCCATAGAAATCGACCAACTGCAGAACAAGTGGGAGTTCGACGATGCATTAAAATCTCTTCAAAGTCGTTGGGCTATTATAGACAACCTGCACTGGGATATAGAAGGTGAAAACGGAGATGAGGATGTCTGGTACCAAGAAGAGTTCAGCAGATATGAGAAAATGTATAACGATTTGAAGAAAACCATCAACTCTAAAATGTGGTCTGTATCGCATCGCGACAAATC
The DNA here is from genome assembly GCA_945859665.1 of Anorthoa munda. NCBI lineage: Eukaryota > Metazoa > Arthropoda > Insecta > Lepidoptera > Noctuidae > Anorthoa > Anorthoa munda. The sequence continues at coordinate 1,118,590 of OX243907.1, read as the reverse complement.
TACTCCACAAATGGATATTCCAACATTCCAAGGCAACTACCACCAATGGACGTCGTTTAAAGACTTGTTCACAGAAACCATACACAAAAATCCATCTTTATCAAACGCGCAAAAAATGCAGTTTTTAAAGAGTAAAGTAACAGGAGAAGCTGAGCGTCTGATCCACCATCTTCAGATTAGCACAGAGAATTACGAGGTATGCTGGGAAATACTGAACCACAGATATGGCAACAGTAGACTAATTTTTACGTCTCACGTCAACATATTACTTAACATTCCTAGCATGCAGCAACAATCCATCGGGGCGATTAAAAAACTGCATGATGTGACCAAAGAATGTCTCCACGCAATACAGAACCTAGGAGTAGATATCACCACCTGGGATCCGCTGTTGGTGCTTTTGTTAGCACAGAAACTTGACAGTGAGTCATTCACTGAATACATTGAGTCGGTGAAGAATCCCAGGGAATTACCAGTCCTTCAAGAATTTTTAGATTTCTTGGAAAACAAGTTTACCGCCTTAGAAGCATCAAGGCGTAAACAAGAATCAAATAACCAAAAGACCATCACCCAACAACAAAACCAAAATTATCAAGCAAACCAGAAGAAATATTATAGTTCATATAATAACCAGCAGTCATCAAACAAAAATTATCCAAACAACATGAAAAATCATACGATCGTTACATGTGTCGCGGTCAATCACCTGCGCATTGTGTAATGCCGACCACGGGTTATGGATGTGTACCCAATTTCTGCAAATGTCGGATGAGCAAAAACTAAAAACTGTCAACCATCTAAACTGTTGCGCAAATTGCCTATACAACCATTTAAATAAACCTTGTTTATCTAATAAAACATGTTGCAAATGCAACGCTAAACATAATTCATTGTTGCATGACGCAATTTCAACCAAAACTAGGCTAAACGCATCAGCAAAACCAAACCATAAGGCTGCGCACACACTTGCGACATCATGCGTGACCAATGATGAACAAGCAGCAGCATCATCCCATGTATCTTGGGAAGACGTATCCGAGACACTCTTAGCTACGGCTTTAGTGGAAGTTCCAGGACACAATGGCATATACCATAACATGAGAGCTTTGATTGACCAGGGTTCTCAGATTTCTTTAATAAGTGAGAAGGCGGCACAAGTTTTGAAATTACGAAGACACTCTTGCAAAGGAACCGTATTCGGCATAGGAGAAAAAGAAAACAGCTGCAAGGGAGTAATGAACATCCGAATTAAATCAATTCATAATGAGTTTGCCTTAGATGGTGAGGTCCTTATAATGAATAATCTTATCAAAAGTTTACCAAACAAATCATTCATAAAACCAACTTGGCCTCACATACAGAACATTAATTTGGCAGATCCAGAATTTAATACCAGCCGACCAGTGGACCTACTGCTTGGAGCAGATGTATACTGCAAGATAGCTTTAGGTGGCCTTTTGAGGGGCGATAGCGAGGGTCAGCCAATAGCCCAACAAACGCAATTAGGATGGTTGCTTTGTGGGACAATGACACCACGCTACAGGTGTAACGTCGTTCTTAACAAGACGGACGATTTACGTAGGTTTTGGGAAATTGAAGACATCAACCAGGAGACTGAAATGTCCACCGAAGATCACGAATGTCTGCAATATTTCCTGTCAACAACAGAGAGGCTAGAAAATGGGAGATACCAAGTACGACTGCCGTTCAAACCAGAAACCAGGGATCAGCTAGGGTCTACTAAACCATTAGCATTAGCACAATTTCGCAACTTAGAGAGAAAGTTGCAAAAACATCCAGAATTGAAAACAGAATACACAAAGTTTATGAATGAGTATCATAACTTAAACCATATGATGCCGTCAGCAACAAGTACGAAACCCGAGTGCTACCTACCACACCACTGCGTCACTCGTGCTGAGTCAACCACTACAAAATTGCGAGTTGTGTTCAACGCGTCTGCTAGATCATCATCAGGACAGAGCTTGAATGACGTCATGTACCGAGGTCCCAACCAACAACAAGATCTGCAGGAGCTGATCTTAAAATGGAGACAGTATCAGTTCGTTTACACTGCGGATATCGAAAAAATGTATCGACAAATAATGGTACATCCTGAAGATCAGTCGTATCAGAAGATATTATGGAGAGACTCACCATACCAGCCTATTCAAACATACCAACTTACAACCATAACTTACGGCACAAAGCCTGCACCATTTTTGGCTATGATGTGCTTAAAACAACTAGCTACCGAGGAAAAACAAAATTTCCCCGAGGCAGCAAAAGCATTAGAAGAGTGCTTCTATATGGATGACTACTGTGGCGGAGCAAATACTATGGAACAAGCCAAACAGCTTAAATCCGATCTAATAAAACTACTCAGCAAGGGCGGGTTTAATTTACGAAAATGGGCCACAAATGAACCAAAATGGCTCGCTGATTTAGAAAAAGATTTGTGGAACCAGCAAATCTACGAGTTTAAACAGTCCGACTCAACGAAGACATTGGGGCTAGGATGGAATCCGCAACAGGACAAATTCATCTTTGACTCGAAATTGGAGCCATTATCATTACCAAAACCAACAAAAAGGTCGCTTCTCTCCGACATATCAAAAATATTCGACCCATTAGGCTGGCTCACACCGTTAACTATCACCATGAAAATACTATTCCAGAGCGTCTGGTCATCAAGTCTTAACTGGGATGACGCACTACCAGAAGATATCAAGATCAACTGGCTAAACTTAAGAGAAGAATTAAAAGCAATCAATACCATAGAAGTAAAACGATGGTTAGGAATAAAAACCAACCATAGCTTGCAACTACACGGATTCTGTGATGCGTCAAACAAGGCGTACGCCGCTGTTGTATATTGCAAAGTCAGTAACCAAAACAATGTTAACGAGGTAACTCTAGTTGCAGCAAAAGCAAGATTAGTGCCTGTTAGTAAAGATATATCAATACCAAGGTTGGAATTAATGGGTGCCCAACTATTATCACAGCTCATGCAAAAAGTACAGACTTCCTTGGAGTCTTATAACCAGGAGATATATTGCTGGAGTGATTCAACAGCAGTGTTGGGATGGATTCAAGGAGATCCAATGAGATGGAAACCATTCGTCTCAAATCGTGTGAAAGCTATCACCAAAATAGTACCAAAAGAAAAATGGGGTTATGTCAAAACCATTGAAAATCCAGCAGACTGTGCCAGTCGTGGGTTGAGAACCAAACAATTAAAAAACCACAATCTGTGGTGGCAAGGGCCATCATGGATCCAACCATTCCAAAATCATGACATACCTCAAACCACCTATGAAACCAGCTTAGAGATAAAACGGTCTAATGCAGTAGTTGCGGCAAAATACCAGAAAACAACCATGACCATACCAAACATTATCCACCATTTATTAAACAAATTGAATTCCTTCGCAAAAATCGTACGTGTTTTTGCATGGATACTACGCCTACCTACTGCCAAGGCAGGCCGTCAACCTTATATCACATTACAGGAACTCCGTCGCGCAAAACTGATGATTGTTAAAAGTGTGCAACATATGGAGTTTTCCAGTGACATCAGTCACTTACTTAAGAATGGGAACGTGCATTCGAAAAGTAAACTTCTACCACTACACCCCATCATAGATCAAGATGACATTCTGCGAGTAGGAGGCAGATTAAGAAACGCACAAATAAGTTCAGAGATGAAACACCCAATCATATTACCACACAACCATCGACTTACCACGCTGATAATACAATACGCTCATGAGCTAACTTACCACGGTGAAGCGCGCCTCACTTTGTCAAACATACGACAAAATTATTGGATCATCAGCGGATATTCGGCTACAAAGAAAGTCATACGTCAGTGCGTTACATGCAAGAAGCAAGAGCCTATCCAACAATATCAGCTCATGGGTGATCTACCATCATCAAGAGTGAACCCTGAAAGCGCTTTCTATCACTGTGGCGTCGACTACACAGGCTTTGTGGAAGTGAAAGCAAACAAAGGACGCGGGATAAAAACGAACAAAGGCTACATAGCGATTTTTGTATGTATGGTGACGAAGGCTGTGCATCTAGAACTCGTCTCAGATTTAACCAGCTCAGCATTCTTAGCCGCAATAAACAGAATGGCAGCACGACGCGGAGCTCCACGTCACGTCTACAGTGATAATGGAACCAATTTTGTTGGAGCCAACAGAATGCAGCAAGAAGAATACGACCAACTACAAAATGTTTTCAATGACTCATTCTTTAGAGAGATAACAGAGCTACAAATTGAATGGCATTTCAACGCACCTTCTTGGCCTCATGCGGGAGGACTTTGGGAAAGAGCCGTGCGAAGCCTCAAACACCACCTCAAGCGCGTGATTGGGCAACAAAAACTTACGTTTGAAGAATACACCACACTGCTATCAAAACTGGAAGCTTGCCTGAACTCACGACCACTTTGTGCACTATCGGAAGACCCGGAGGATCTAAACTGCCTCACACCAGCCCATTTCCTATCAGCACGACCAGGTTTAACCATAATTGACACAGCAGACGACGCCAGAACCAGGTGGCATCTAGTGTCAAAACTATTCGAAGATTTATGGAAGAGATGGAAAACAGAGTACTTGACTCAACTATCAACCAGAAACAAATGGACGAAACACCAGAAGAATGTCAACGTGGGTGATTTAGTAACGATACATGACGACAACATTCCCGCAGGAAAATGGCCAATGGGTCGTGTGATGGAAGTCCATCCAGGAAAAGATGAACTTGTCAGAGTAGTCACTCTAAAAACCAAAAACGGCTACATGAAGCGCCCTGTAGTTAAACTATCAGTTCTACCTTTAAACCAAACGGAACCAAATATACCAGAAGAACAACCACTACATCAAAGTACTAGATCCGAAAAGGAAACACGTAATCGCCCGCAACCAAACACCAGAACGTACAGTACCTATCCCAAGATAGTAAACATTGCAGTATCACTTTTACTGTTCTTAGGTATAATATTACCAACCACAGCTACATATAATATCACACAATTCGATACCAACAAAACGTTGTACTTTGACACTGTGGGTAAAGTACAATTAATTCGGGACAAGTGGAAACTAGTCACTTATTTTGACATGTCTCCATACTGGCAAGGAGACAAGGCCATCAAGGACTTTACAAGCTACCTTGATAGAACATGCGAACCAATTAAGGACTCAAGTCACTGTCATATGATACTCCTACAAATACGTCACGATTACAACGAACTGCAATACTACAACCAGCTGTTGCTTAGCCAGCATTACGGCGAGCGCTTACGAACACGACGCGGCCTTATCAACGCTGTCGGCTCAATTGCCAACTCATTGTTCGGAGTATTAGACGAAAGTTTCGCAGAAAAATACAGACAGGACATTGAACTTGTGCACCGTAATCTAAAACACCAAGGTCAGTTATGGAAAAACTTGACATCTATCGTCGAAGCAGAGCACAATGTACTACAAAGAACTGAAGACATAATTGCAAAGCAACACAAAACCATAAATAAACATTTAAATGCTTTAGACAACGTTAACAGTAAGCTGCAACAGGAAATCGATGTGATGAATACACAACAGGACTTCACATTAGTCTCTATAGCTACCATGAATATGATGCAAAACTTGAAACAGATACAGGAAACTTTAATAAATACAATATCGGAAATATACCATGGTCAAATCAGTCTCCACCTTCTAACACCAGCGCAGCTCAAACGAGAGCTGCAAATTATTTATGGGCAAATGCCTCAAGATTTAGCACTACCAATAGAAAACATAGAGACAGACCTTCAGCGCATCTACAAGCTACTGAGAACAAAAGCTCGGGTCACCGAAAAGTATATTATTTTCGAAATTACATTCCCGCTCATAGCAAGGGAAAGTTTTCAATTATATAGAATAATACCAGTTCCACAACAAACCAATAACAGTATGATTACCATAACACCAATATCGGAATATGTCGCAGTAAACCTGAAAAAGGATGCTTATTTCGTACCAACTATACATGAACTTGACACATGTTTGTACCACGGAGAATCATTCATATGTGAGCTTTTCAAACCAATCCAAAATTTGGAAAATGACGAAAACTTTTGCGAAACTAGCTCAATAAACCAAAGGTGCAAAACAGAAAGAACAGCGTGCAAAAACAGATGGGTAGAATTACACTCAACGTCACAATACTTATACTTTTGTTGTGACACATATTCGATTAAAATCATATGCGACGATCAAGTTACCGTACGCCAGCTGACCCGAGCAGGGGTCATTACCATGACTCAGAAATGCTTTATTAAAAGCAAAGATTTCGCACTATATTCTTTACAACAGCAATCCAACCAATTAAACTTTTCACCAAATATGCTCGTACCAGAGCTAGACCAGATAAACCATATTGTGAACATTACAATACCAACGGAAACAGCATTACCAGAGGACATTAGTCTGAATAGATCTCTATCCATTCTTGGAGAACAGATTAAAACGCTGAAAACCACCAAAGCAGAAGTCGATGGCGTATCAGTTCATGACATCCACCAGTACACTATCGTCTACATACTGCTGGGAGTTGTACTATGCGCGGCAGCAGTCTGGATCTGGAAAAGAGCGAGTTGCTGCTTGCAGTCTACGGCCAGCCGGGCGCAGCCTCACCACAGACAGCGGTCTGTGGCGACCACGTCGGAGTCAACCAGAGTGCATAGTGAAGTGCAACCGCGAAAGCATAGTACCGCTGACCGTCAGCAAAGTGAGAGTGAACATATAGGTTTAAGTGCATATTTCGCCAGACGATGGCCCAGTGCTATGCGTAGTGCGGGTAAAAAGGAAAGGGCTACGTTGCCTACAGTGCGAAAAGAACGTGTGCTTACAGTGGAAGACTCGTTAGTTTAAAGAATTCATGTTTTTAAGAATAATCATAATTTATACTTTACCTTTGTTTACCATTTTAGAACAAGTAAATTGTTTACCATTTTATAATTACCTAATTTACTTTTGTTTACCATTTCTTGTTTAGTTTCTACCATTTATTGTTTATTTCTTGTATAATTATAAAACTAAGATGATTTGAGGAGTACTTTACCCTCTTCTTATCTCATCTTGTGCTCGGGAATATGTTCGGTACAATATTTGCAACCGAACAGCTCAGCACTATTGCCTGCGTGCATTTCCATAAATGCATGTATCGCAACTAGCGTCAGTTAGTGCGTGTTCGGATACCAATCGCGTAACTCCAATCAAACCATCTTAGTGTTACTTTAGCTTAGATTAACCATTTACCATTATTTTAACCAGTATTTAATATAACCATAAAACCATATTATTGCGTATCATTAAACCAGTGGTCGTAAACCAGTAACCAAACCATTACCATTCTAAGATAAAGTCAACCACATCAACCAACTCAGAATTTAGTGCTAAACCAAGCAGGCGCTAAATTCTACAATAACTTTACTATGTTTTTAACAATGACTTGCATTAATATCAAGCACTCACAACTTATAATATGTATTATGTTATGATACCTGCTAATAATATAATTAACAACTACTGTTATGTAGATAGTTACGTGAATTAGTTACAGCTTTATAACTTAAGTTTAATTTATGTAGCAAATAAGCTAACTATACTATAATCAGTATGATTTATACTTAATTTTACTGATGAATATAATACTAATTACACTGCAACAAGGTAGTACAATCAAATAAAACTGACCTTCTATGAATATTTACTTTCACTTATACTACCTGAGTGTTGGGTGACGATATTATACTTAATTTTAATTAACATTAACGCCGTACACCGCTAATAGCTTGCTCAAGATCACTCCAATCCACCGGCAATTAACCTCCACGGCACGTGGATAATAAAATACTCCGCTGATCTTCTCCTTATAATACGTTATCCAGCTCGTTACGGACAATGTGCGGGAATTTAAGGGATATGCCGAATAAAAACTTCAGGAATATATAGTGCAAGAAAAAATACTTTATAAGGTGTTGACTACACGGTTTAAGTACAGCAAGTGAAAATATGAACAAAAAGAATACATTTGCGCATTGCAATTAGAGGTAATTGCGCATTAAGTGAGTTGCTGCTATGCTGTGATGATCAGGCGCTCCAACACCTTACTAATCACACAATCATCACTTTCGGTATGCAACTTATTATCACTAACATCGTCACCTCCCCGCTCCACTATTACAGGAGGAGATGCCTCTTCCTGGTTGTAGACTAAATCACCCTTGTTGGTCACCAACTTTTTTTCTGCCATCTTCTTCCCTGACAAGTCCAAATCCTCAAACGAGTGTTCCAACTGCCAACTTGTCTTAACTGATTTAAATGTCTGCGCCATTTCTCTCCTGTATCCATTTGAATTTCATAATGAAGTTCTCCTAATATTTTACCAATAGAGACAAAATTCCATTTCTTTTCACCAGTATAGGTCCTAGCAATTACTTTTCTCTCTACTTCCAACTCCTTGCAGGATTTTTGATTATATTCCTGGACCTAATTGTTTGATTTAGTGTTTGGTATCATCAGGGAAAATTTCGATTTAACAGGATATGAGAGCATTAGTTGGGTAGGAGATTTACCTGTCGTAGAATGTGGGGTGATTATATAATGTTGCACCTAAATGTTTTTAACTTATTTTTTAGTAATTGTACAAACCACTTGGCCGTTTGTTGCTGGATGGTAAGGAGCTGAAGATCGTTTATGAATTATTTGTCGCAGTTTGAGGAAATTTGCAAATTTTTTAGTTCAGTAACATTCTTTGGTTGTGGGGCTCTTTGAATTGCTTCAATCTTAGAATCAAGTGTATGTTTGCTCAACCTGTTTATTTTCACAGTACTCAATTTAATTTTGAAGAAACTGTGATTTTTTAGATTTATTTTTAAGCCATATATACCAGTAATCTATTGAATACCATTTCTAAGCGTTGTAAATATGTGATATCGTTTGGAGGTATGATCTGTATGTCACCAATAAACACAACTTCTCCCGGTAAGTCCTTCAAAATATTCTCAATTTTCCTTTGCTATTTTGCAGGAGCAGCCCGTACTGCCCATTGTAAATATGCACATCTCAAGTCAATCTTGGTAAATTTTTCACCACCCGCCAGTCCAGCAAATAACTCTTCTGGGGTTGGTAATGGATGTTCATCAGTAGATGATTGATGACTAGTTGCGGATTGATGGTCACTTTAAAATTACCACACAATCTTACATTCCCATTCGGTTTTAGTACTGGAACAATTGGTGAAGCATATTCACTATTATCTACCTTACATAATATATCCAACTGAACCAAGAAAACACCTCTCTGTGCACAAACACATGCACCTTCATGGTGCATGTGTTTGTGCATGGACCTGTGCGAGGCCAGCGCTAGGGCTGTCGACGTGGCTGAGTTCTGGTCGAAGCACAACATCTAAATTAAAAGCCATTTTTAGTTTTTAATTTAGATGTATGTAAATAGAATCATCGACACGATGATGAAGAAGAAACCAACCTATCAATCTCATGTTCGATTTAAATTTTTAGACTTAATTGTACTGGCCTAGCCTTGCAAAAAATTTGCTTAGTGCCGTCTTTTAAATGTAAAGCCACCGGTTCTTCCTTATTTTCTGCTATCATAGAGTCATCAAACACAGTTTTAAATTTCTTCAATATATTTTAAACGCATATCAAAATACTAAGTGAGAGAGAAACTGTTGGCGAATACAAATGTTTAAAATAGAGACTTAAAAAAAAAATATTGACGACGGATTTCTGTCTGCAGGGTCTAAAGTAACCTAACACGAAGGAGATGACGGGAGCTGAGTTCGCTCGCTTTGCTTCAAATTTGGTATTTTATTTAACTTTTTTTTACTAACATAATTTAAGTACTTACTAATACTAGATACCGTTAACGGTTTAATTTAAGATGTCGAAAATTTTGTATGTCGTTTTTGTGGCGAATAAACACATTTTCTTTCTTTCTTCTTTGCTCGCTCACTTCAGCTCCCATCATCCCCTTCGAACCTAACCTATCCGTGTCGGGGTGCCCTAAATTCCCGAGCTCACTTTGCTCGCTCTTGGACAAATTCTTTGAAATAATTAATTAATAAAAATGTCGTTGTTTACCGCTTAAAATGCATTTACTGCTTTGGAATAAATAAATGTATACATCCTTAATTAAGTCCAATAAACATTTATTATTATCAATTTATTCATAATTTACAATAATTTGTTATAAAATATTAAAATAATTGCATTTTATCACAAAAAAATATAATTTTGAAGTAGCCTGTATTTTCATTCACCTTGAATTTGGCGCGTGAAAAAAATATCTTGCGCGCCATTTCCCATAATTGTCATATTTTGTTTATGTCACGTATTTGTCGCTGTGGTAAATTATTTTAGAAATGTAAAGTTTTCGTGCAGAAGATGAACATTATTAATACAGGTAACCCAGTTTCCTAGAATGGAAGAGCAAGGTGAAAATGTGTTTTTGGCGTATTTCTCTGAACTCGCCAATACATATCCCTGTGGTTTTTTTTTTATAGATTGGCTCGCGCTTGACCACTATCTCACCTGATGGTAAGCGATGATGTGGTCGACGGTTTAACACGCTTGCCTAGAAATAACCTATTCACTCTTCAATCTATTCCAGGTGGTGTTCAAACATGGTGTTGATATCAAAACGTACTGTAACCTGATGGCATTTATCCATATATGAAGAGACGGTTCGGACGGATGTATTGGTCGGCAATCTAATGTTTTGTCACCAGCCGACAATGAAAAGTTTTTGAATGAGACTCTAGATAGTCTAGATAGTCTAGTCCTAGCAAAAAATGCACGTTGAATATTATTAATCTAAACGTATCTAAATAATTGCGTAACCTGAGCATAACTTCTTATAAACTAATTAATTGATTTCTGACTGATAATTGGGATTCATTAATTATTCATATATTCGCACACAAATTAGATTCAGTAACATTGCGTAAATGGGAAGAAATTAAAGACCGTCGGCGTTCGCCTACATTACAGGAGTTTCAGTAGTTTTTGCGGAAAAGGGCTGACGTTTTAGAATCCTTGCATCGAATGAGCTTACCCTCTAAAAAATCTATAACAAACAAAGGACTAGATAAACAACAAAAATCATTTGTGGCTTCTGCTTCTGAGTCAAGTACTCAGAATGCAACTAACATAAAATATTTATTGTGTAGTGGTGAACATCGTATATATGCATGTAAGAAGTTTCTTGATATGTCTCCTGAGTTGCGTTACACTGAAGTCGTTAGGTTGAAGTTGTGCGCAAATTGTATTCGCGGTGGTCATTTTGCAAGTCAATGTCGATCAGGCCCATGTCGAGAATGCGGTCGTAGACATCATACATTGTTACATAAGTCTAAGCCAGTTATGACAAATAATGTAGTTCAAATCAATGAAGTTAGTGAGTTAACGAACACTAACGATCCAAACAATAATAGCAAGAATGCACATTCGGTTTCATTATCCTCTTGTGTAACAAGTCAGGTCTTGTTATCAACTGTAAGGCTGAAGGCGAGAAACGGATTGACATAAAGTCAGAGGCATGTTTTGAAAATATCAAAAAATTGCAATGACTATGTATGCTGTTGTGTAACTTTTATTTTTACCAAACAACAATGTCAAGCAGTTATTATCCTGTGCACATGTACAGTGTATTTTCTTTCTGTATTACTTACCTCTGTGATTACAATCATAATCTAATAAGACACAAACACACTCAGATTTTTCTGATTACACTCTCATACCTTACGCGTTCAAACTTTTTTAACATGCATTACATAATTAACCTACGAAACACAAACATAACACACACGAAAACAATTATACACCTAAAATCAACATACTTTCCCACTACATGCACACCTCGAACTCCAGTGCTGAGAGGAATTCGCAAACCACTGCTATCACATCCTAGACATTACCAAACATGCACAACCAAATATAGTATCACGATTCTTATAAATAAAAATGGCTAATCATAATCACATAGAAAATATAGTACTAGAACTGGATGCTTTCGAAGTCTCAAAATCATTTAAAGTTCCGGTTGGTGAATGCTCAGAATTAATAACTAATACTCAGAAAACAATATCTGTTTTGCACCTTAATATTCGCAGTGCAAGTGTAAACAAAAACTTTGAAAACTTAGTGACATTTCTACATCTTTTAAAAATTGACTGCGACATCGTAATATTAACAGAATGTTGGCTAAAGAAAACCACTGTTATTCCCATTTTGATAGGCTACAATTCTCACTTTACAAAGAACACAATTAATCAGAATGATGGAGTTATTATGTATACAAAATGTTCATTACTGTGTACAGTTTCAGAACCTAAAGTTATTGAGGCAAACTGTCTTCTTTGCAAAGTTGGGGATAATGCTGCTATCCTGGCCCTGTATAGACCCCCCTCTTTCCGTTATATTGACAACTTTTTAGATAGTCTTGACGTAACATTATTACCTCTTTCTAAAACCAAACACATTGCCTTAATTGGTGATATAAATATTGATATCAAAATTAATAATAACGATAAACATTCCAGTGAGTATCTCACTTTCACTGCCTCTCATGGATTATTACCTGCTCACATATATCCTACCAGATTAAACAACTGTCTAGACCATGTCCTTCTAAAAACGAAGCAGACAGGGACCACAATAGTCATCGAATCACAGATAACTGACCACTTGCCTGTTTTATTAAGTATCAATTTAGATGAACCAAAACCCATAATTAACTATAACACCAAAATTATTGACATACCCAGCATCCATAAAGACTTAAAAAATGCGGATTTCTCCGCCGTACTTTCTACAGAAGACGCAAATGTAGCAGCTAATATGTTGATATCCTCTCTAAACCTAATTATTAACAAGCACACTCGTTACTCCAAGGTACCCAGGAAAAACAGGATTATTAAACCGTGGATTACGCCCGGTTTACTTCGCTGTATTCGTAACAGAGATAAAATGCACAAAATCTTAAGTTCACAACCTGAAAACCCTATATTGAAAACAACGTACTCTCTTTACCGTAACTTCTGTAACTCTTTGCTACGGAAACTAAAAAATAATTACGAGAGGGCTGAATTCGCTAAAAAAAAAAACAATCCAAATACTACCTGGGACCTTATAAAAACAATTACACACAATAAAAAAGTTCCAACACCACCTAGAGAACTTCTAAAAACTGATACAGACGACCGTAGGGCAACAAACTCAGTTAACATTTTTTTTGCAAACATAGGCACCTGCTTAGCAACAAACATACAACAAGAAAGCACAAACTTGTCAAATAATCCTATCCAAACATCAACACTGAATTCTATATGTATTTTAGAAACCGACAATTCTGAAGTCCAACGAATTTTATACAATCTAAAATCAGATTCAGCAATAGGTATCGACGGTATTTCAACCAAAATCTTGAAAGTAGCTCATAAAATCCTGGTCCCTTACATCACACATATTTGTAATCTTACAATATCAACGGGTATTTTTCCTGACACTTTCAAGATAGCTCTAGTTCACCCAATCCATAAAGGCGGGGACAGAGACAATGTAAGCAATTATAGACCCATCTCAGTCCTACCAACTTTGTCTAAAATTCTAGAAAAGATTTTAAATAACCGTTTGCTTAGCTATCTAAGTGCCAATAATCTGTTGTCGGAAAATCAATACGGCTTTAGAGCCGGTATATCGACGGAAGATGCGGTTGTAGCTTTATCTGAAAGGGTAGCTAGGTACATGGATAAAAAAGAGAAATGTCTCGGTATCTTTTCTAGATATATCCAAAGCTTTCGACACTGTCTCTATCCCAATACTTTTATCTAATCTTGAGCGCATTGGCATACGTGGCATTGCACTGGATATTTTTACGAGTTATCTTAAAAACAGATATCAACATGTTAAAATCGGTGAAGTCGTGAGTGATAGGGCAAAAATTTAATACGGCGTCCCTCAAGGTAGCATTTTGGGCCCGACACTTTTCCTCGTCTATATTAATGACTTGTGTTCACTTCCTCTCACAAACTGCTCCTTATTTACCTATGCTGATGATACTGCCTTACTAATATATGGCAGGGATTGGAAAGAAGCTGAACAAAATGCTCAAATAGCGCTAGATGAGGTTATGGATTGGCTTGCACGAAATCTATTAACACTCAATACTAATAAAACAAAAATATTGTCCTTCTCGATCAGACTCAACCAAAACAACGTTTTACTGTCAAAGCCCACAACTGTCCACGGCGCCTTAACTATGGTTCATGCATGTGTCCGTCGCTAACATTCACATCTAACATAAGGTACTTAGGCGAGTTGATCGACAAACACTTAAGTTGGTACAATCACATTGACAACTTAGTGGCCAGAACGCGAAAACTCATATATATCTTCAAAAAACTACGTCACTCGGCTGACTCAGATACCATAATGATAGTGTACTTTTCGCTATGTCAATCACTGCTTACATACTGACTTTCAGTATGGGGTGGCACATACAAGACATACATTCTTAAATTGGAAAGAGCTCAGAGAGCAGTTCTTAAAGTTATGTCTTGCAAGCCCTACAGGTACCCCACAGCAGAGCTCTACAGAGAATGCAAAATATTGTCAGTGAGAAGCCTTTTTGTGCTTCAGTGTATTCTTAGGAAACATAGATACCCAATAAAAAAAATAAACAAACGCCGTGCTGATATTGTTTTCCCATCAATAATTCAGCATCATACTACCTTTATCAGACATCAGTTTGTCTACCTCAGTAGAAATTTATATAATAGAGTAAATAGATTGCTCAAAATATACACACTTAACCAACACCCAGTGCAGAAATAAACTAAAAGCTTGGTTGATGGAACAAAACTATGAGGAAATAGAAAAACTACTAATTGCCACAACTTAGCAAGATTATTACATTTACATTTCTCTACACTCACTCACACAACTATACAACTTCACACACAAACACTCACATACGCACCATCATACACACACACACCATGATACGCATATTATGATTGCAGCCACTATAAATTATAATTTCTAAACATACTTAATGTGAATACTTATTATTGGAGGAACTGACTCCCAAGTCACAGGCAATAAGCCTAGTTTGGGAGCCAGGGAACTTGTTACTGTGTATAATGTAATGTATGTTATGAATAAAGTTATTATTAAGTTATTATTATTCCATTTATTTATTTTATATACATTTCTTTACATTTTTAAATATTATTCTATAATAAATAATTAAAAAAGCATTTAAAAATACAAAAATAGTAGCCCACCGGTATCGGGAACAGGGTCCAAGCTACCGGTGGTCAGGGCTCCTGAGAGAGGAACCTCCTAACGATACGCGCCGTGTCCAGGAGTACTGCTTTCTGGATCAAGCCCTTGATCCAACTGCCCAACGAGAGCCTCCTCAGATGTTCGTCGAGGCTCTTGGCTATTATGCCATTGGCCGTAACGACTATCGGCACAATGACTGCTGTATTCACATCCCACATGTCGACAACCTCGCGAGCTAGATCAAGATACTTGCTTTTCTTATCTCTTATTTATTATTATTATTATAGTGATGATAGACCGATCCCAATACAACGTGACATTGCCATTTTCGAGAACTGGGTCGGGCACATACCTATAGTAAGGCACTTCCGATTCCACAAGATTGTACTTAAGAGCAAGTTGCTGATGGATAATCCTGGCTACAAGGTTGTGTCTATGCAAATAGTCTCCGTTAGCCAGACTAGAACAACCAGAGATAATGTGACGGATAGATTCACCCGGCCGGTGACATGCCCGACAGATGTCAACTGTGCCATCCTTCACAATGTATTTCCGGTAGTTGTTCGTCATCATAACTTCGTCCATAATCGCAAAGACAAAACCTTCGGTTTCCCCGAAAAGGTCACCAAATCGCAGCCAGGCCACGGACGCTAAAAGATCTACATCGGACCCATGTAGGACCCGGTAGAAGCGTCCATGAAGCTCCTTGCTCTGCCATACCTCCCTGCGGTCATTAGTATCTAATACTATAAGTTTGCGCCAGTTCTCGTTAGCCAAGGAGAGCGGGGTAAGGCCCTTGTCCACCGCTACCACATCTCGATGCATACCCACGTCGGCGGCCTGGAAGTATTCCCTAAGACTGCATACCTCGCGGTTGTGCAGGGTCTTAGCATTTAAAAAGCCTCGACTCCCACTCTTCCGCGGGATATACAGTCTCATGACCGATGACCGTGGGTGATGCATACGATTTGAGGTAAGCAGCGTGCGTACTCTCCTATCCAGGGCGTCAAGTTCTATCTGAGTCCATTTGAGTATGCCGAAAGAACACATCAAGACCGGCATGACCCAGCCGTTGAAGGGCGCGCCTTGTTTCCGCCTGATAAAAGACTATTTAGTACTTTATTCAGGCGGCCAAAGAAGCTTTCCTTCAACGATTGTTTCACATCACTAGCATTGATGCCCAATGCTTCCGACATACCCAAATACTTGTAAGTTTCGGTTGAGGAAAGGGATCGAAGGTGTATGGAATCCGAGAGTTGTATTCCCACGGATTCCATAATCTCCCCTCGCTTTACACGCATGACTGCACATTTGTCCACACCAAATTCCATCCTGATGGCGTCACTGCAGGTTTCTGTCACCTTCAGTAGCTTCATCAGTTGAAAGTTGTTGGGGGCAAAGAGCTTCAGATCATCCATGTAAAGGAGGTGTGATATAACCTGACCACCTCTTCTCAACCGATAGCCCAGGCCCGAACCCTCCAGCAGTGTACTGAGAGGGTTCAGGGCTAAACAAAACCACAGTGGACTCAGACTATCGCCCTGAAATATTCCACGCTCGATCCTTATAGGTTCGCTGTCCTCTTGAATCTGTCGACATCCTGGATAGCGAAGGACCGTCCTCCACTGCCCCATACACGACATCAGGAAGGTGCGCAGAGTTGCATCAATTTTATACAACTCCAGCACCCTCATGAGCCATGTATGTGGCACTGAGTCATAGGCCTTCTTGTAGTCTATCCAACATGTCACCAGATCCCTTCGGGAACGGCGAACCTGATGGCTAATGGCAATGTCTATAAGGAGCAGCTCCTTAGTACCGCGGAACCCGTTCCTACATCCATTCTGAGAAGCAGACATGATTGAATTCGTATCAATATGTTGATTAATTTTAGCTCTCAGAATGGATGTAAAAACTTTATAGACCGTCGGTAAACATGTTATCGGTCTATAATTTTTTGGTTCCGCAGTACTACCTGATTTGTGGAGCAGGTGGGTTATTCCTGTAGTTAGGAACTGGGGCAGCGATCCTGACTCTAAAGCATATTGGAACTGAGTTGCCAAACGAGCGTGCGACCTTTGGAACCATTTTATACAAAAGTTGTGCAGTCCATCCGGCCCTGGTGATTTCCAGTTAGGCAACGGACGGACTGCACGAGCTACGTCTTGGGGGCTGATGGTAATTGCCCCCATTTGTGGTATCGGATCGCACGCTTGTTCGACCTCCCGAGTCCAATCACCCTCGGTGTGACTGACAGGCACCGACCAGATATTGCGCCAGAACGAATACATAGCGTCATCATCTGGTAGGCGTGTATCAGTCACACCTTGGTTGGGTCGCTCCCAAGCCCTATAAACCCACCTTTCGTTGTTTTGGAATGTACGATTCTGCGTGTATCGCTCCACTCGCCGCTTGTACCGACAAATACGGTTTGCCCATGCATAGATCTTCTGCTTCAGGAATTCGATACGCTCTGTAACGCGGGATAGATAATCTCGAGAATTGATATCAGTCCCCGAGAAAGCCCGCCTCACAAAGCGCATCACTCTAGGGCGAGTGTTGCCATCCCTGAAGCAGATAAGCTTGCCTATGAGTGCTCTAGCCTCACCGATACGACGCTCAATCCTGGACTGCCAAGCTGGTACAGCTGGTCGTGTAGTTCTGTCACTTTTTGGGAATTTTACGTTAGCTACACGACATGCCGCAGCAGCCGCACAGTACAGTATTGAGTGGGTATCGGCAAGGTCTTTGCTGCTATCAAAAACACTTGATAGCTGCGAATCTAGAGCACACACCAGCGCCCTATTTTTCTTATGCATGGGCAGACGAGGTAGTCGAGGTGAGGTGGCTCAGGCGGTGTGGAGCGATACTCGCTGAATGCACATTCCAAAGCGCTCCTTAAACGTGCATTGCATTGGGTACTCACAGATATAGCCCCGTCGTCGTCACCCTCACCATCAGGATCGGGTCGCAGTGAAACACTGGGTTGCAGCTGCACCGCGGCCGGTGGCAGGGCAGGCGAGACACGGCTATTCCGTGATTCAATGCGCAGTCTATCAAGTACGACATCATCGTTATTATTATTATTATTATCAACAGCAGTTGTTAAAATCGTGGATGAGAAAACAAATCAGTGCCATGATGTACGAGCCTTATTAGATTCAGGTAATCAGTCATATTTTATAACTATTTCATTAAAAAATGCGTTAGGGCTTCGGTTAATGTAACAGGCATCAACATGTGTTTCAATACAATGGAAAAGTGTACAATTACACTGAAACTTAAACAGTTCACAAAGAAAATGAACTGTTTAACAATAAATCAAATTTCTAAAAATTTACCTTCTGAGGAAGTAGATATCAAAAACTTTGAAATTCCACACAACATACAATTGGCAGATCCGACATTTTATCGTCCCTCTCAAGTTGAATTATTACTAGGGGCAGACGTTTTTTGGGATCTGATTATAGCAGGTCAAATAAGGCTCGGACACAACAAACCAGACGTTTTTTGGGGACCGAGTCACCCACGTCCGTAGGATTGTACCCTTTGATTCCCTACAGGTGGTCCCCGGGTGGTGCAAATCAGGTGACATCTGGTGGTAGGCTTAGGCCGAAGGCTTGCGACCACCCACCGGGCAAAGACGTACCGCCAAGCGGCCTAGCCGTGTTCCGATACAATGCCCGGTGTAGCCACTAGAGGAGTTGGGTCGAGACAGCTGTTCCACTGCAGGCTGACCAGCCTGGCGCGCGCTGTTATGGACGTATCGGGAGACTAGTCGCGGAGGGTAGCGGGATCCGAGGCACGAAGCGCCGCTGGTCGACCGCAGGTAGTTGGGGGCCCAAGTAGTGTGCCAGCCACACACGAAAGGCTGCCCCGCCAACTGTCGAAAAATCCCGGAATGGACCATCGTGCCGGTTGGCGACCAGATGGGGAGGGCCCGATGGACATTCCAGGGGGGCTCCAGACTAGTGCCCCAATGATGGCGGCCTTTCAGTGCGTGTCTGTAGGCTAGCAGCGTGGAACCTCATCTCACTTCCTTCTCCTCTCATCCATTCACTCTTCTTTAATGAAATGTCGAGCAAAAAGAATACTGGATCTAAACAGCGGCTACACCCCCTCCCCCACAAAGTGCACCACACTCAAATCTCTCTGCAGTCCACTACCACCTGGAGGCTGAGAAACCAGCGCTGTTTTTTCTTACGGAGACGCAGATAGCGAATCCTTCAGACGTCTCGTACTAATCCTACCCAGGGTTTACACTGGAGCACAATTTTAAAACACGCGCGGGTGTGTGTATGTACGCCCGTGATGACACTTGCTATCGGCGTCTCCGTAACCTTGAGGACTCCAGATTCTCAACGCTGTGGGCTCTCGTGGACACAGGTCTGGATAAAATTATCTACGCCTGTGTCTACCGTTCGCACAGAGGAGATCAGGAGACAACCAGGCTCACAGAGTACCTTAGTGAGGCGGCTGATGCGGCACAGCAACGGTACCCATCCGCACAATTAGTGTTACTGCGGGACTTCAATGCCCACCACCAGGAGTGGCTCTTCCCATACCAGTACTCTGACCATGCTGGACGGCAGATGCGTAAGCTTTCGCTTGCACTAAATCTTACCCAGCTGGTCCATGGGGCAACAAGGGTGCCGGATGTTAATTCACACACAGCCAATTGTTTGGACCTTCTGCTGACAACAAATCCAGACCGATACTCTGTGTCGATAACTTCTCCTTTGGGTAGTTCCGACCACTGTCTGGTGAAGTCTGTGTCCGTCTACTCCCCGCCCGATCCCAGCCCAAGAGGCACCCGGCGGGTTTGGCGGTACAGGTCAGCAGATTGGGATAGCATGCGATCTTTCTTCGCAGACTATCCTTGGCAGCCTACTTGCTTTTCTTCGGCCGATCCTTCGTCGTGCGCGGATGCCGTGACGGGTTTGTTGCGTCAAGGAATGGAGTACTACATTCCGTTCTCTGACGTAACAATGTCCAGCGCTGACCGGCCATGGTTTGGCGCCGAATGTCATCGCGCCGACGCGCTTAAGCATGAGGCGTACCTGGCATGGGTCGACGCGCGATCGCGCAAAGCGAGTGACGTGCGTCGGAAGAAGAGAGCCTTTAACAGGGCTGCCAAGTCCTGCAAGTTGGTGTTGCGATGGGCTCGGTTCGACCACATTAGCCGAATAGGGACCAAACTTGCTTCTTACCCAGCAGGTAGTAAAGCGTTTTGGTCCCTGGCTAAGTCGGTTGAATCGAAATTCTGCCGTCCCTCTCTACCACCACTGCTGAAACCTGATGGGTCGCTGGCCCACTCCGCTGAGGAGAAGGCAAATTTATTTGCCTCTCTTTTTGCGGAATCTTCGCGTCTGAATCCTGTTGATTCGCGGCCCCCTTCTTCTCCTGATGGATGTGAGACGAGTATGTCGGACATTCGCATCCATCAAAAGGAACTCCGTAGGGTGCTGCGCAACCTCGATGTGAACAAGGCTAGCGGCCCTGACGGAATACCAGCTATAGTTCTCAGAACCTGTGCGCCTGAACTGTCTCCGATCTTGACACGCCTATTCCGCCTTTCATATGAGACTGGAAAAGTTCCAAATGCTTGGAAGCAAGCCAACGCACAGCCTGTGCCCAAGAAGGGCAGTCGAGCTGACCCGGCTAACTACAGACCCATCTCTGTAACGTCCATACTCTGTAAGAGTATGGAGCGTGTAATAAACACTAAGCTCCTGGCATACCTAGAAACTAACGATATCCTTAGCGACCGCCAATACGGCTTCCGCCGAAATCGGTCTACTGGGGATCTTCTAGCGTATGCCATTCACATATGGAGTGAGGCCATCGAGAGGCACGGGGAAGCGTTTGCCGTCTCCCTCGACATCTCGAAGGCTTTCAATAGGTCTGGCACGAAAGCCTTATTGGTAAGCAAGCATTCGGTCTGCCCGGTGGTCTGTGTGATTGGATTGCAGACTTCCTGAGGGATTGGTCCATTTGAGTGGTTATCGATGGCTGCTCGTCTGACCAATTGAATATAAATGCCGGGGTCCCTCAGTGGTCGGTACTCTCAGCAACATTTTTCTTGTTGCACATAAACGATCTGCTAAAACCTTTGGGTATGCAGACGACAGCACTGTTGCTGAGAGATACTTGTCTAACGCTCGTGCTACTGGGCCTCAGATCCAGTCTCTCCGGGAGGTCATGGTGGAGCGCTTGAACCTGTCCTTGCAGGCAGTCTCCGAATGGGGCAATGCCAATCTGATCAAGTTTAATGCTGCTAAAAACCAGGCGTGTCTTTTTTCCGCTATAAAGAGCCAATTTCGCCCGGCTCCAACTTTCCGTGATGTAACCGTGCCAATAACGGACCATCTTGAGCTTCTTGGCGTTACGTTGACATCGACTCTCAATTTTGGGCCGTACATTGAGAAAAGTTGAAAAAGTTGGGGATCCTTGCGAAGGTGAGAAAGTACTTCACGCCGAAACAGCTGCTCAACTTGTATCAAGAGCAAGTTCGATCGTGCATGGAGTACTGCTCTCATCTCTGGGACGGATCAGCCAAATACCAGCTTGATGCACTACATCCCATCATCAGCCTATTAATGTTCCCACTGCTGGGACACAGGCCTCCTCTCCGTGAGAGGGAATGGGCCGTAATCCACCACGCGGGCCCAGTGTGGGTTGGTGGATGTCACATGTCTTCGAATTTTTGGTTCTAGGACATGCCGGTTTCCTCACGATGTTTTCCTTCACCGTTTTGAGAGCAGTGGTGATGAAATAATTTACACAAAGTAAAGCGCCTGCCTGGGTTCGAACCCACGACCTGCAACTTGTAAATCACGGCCGATACCACTGGGCCACCACTGCTCCTACTACCGATGCACTAGAGTCGATCGAAAAGCGGGCCAAGAAACTCATCGGCAATGAGGCACTGGTCAAATCAAAGCTCCGGAGCCTTGAACATCGTCACCGAGTTGCCAACTTGTCGGTTTTTTATCGGTTACATTTCGGGGAGTGTGCGATGGAATTGCATGATTTAATTCCGCCCAGCCCGTTCCATCATCGGACAACCAGACGCACGGCGATGCGTCATCGGTACTTGGTGGACATCCCGCCCATACGCACAAAACGTTTTGGGGACACTTTTATTATGCGTACAGCTAAGAAGTGGAATTCCCTGCCGGAGTCTGTGTTTCCCGATAGCTACAATCTAGGGGTCTTTAAGTCAAGAGTGAATGGGTTTTTTCTAGGCAAGCGTGCTTCACCGTCGACCGCATCATCGCTTACCATCAGGTGAGATAGTGGTCAAGCGAGAGCATACTGAAAAAAAAAAATACATTGTTAAACAATTCGACATTAGGATGGTTAGTGGTTGGTCCGACAATGTGGGTTAGTTACGATAAAAGTAACAACATAAACTGTAATTTTAGTCAGGAAATAAGAAATCAGTTTCGTGAATTTAGGGAACTTGAGGAATTATCTCCTAAGTTACTATGGAACCAAGAAGAAACGTTGTGCAAAGATAATTTTTAAAAAAATTAAATAACGGTAAATTTTGTGTGGATTTGCCTCTGAAGGGTGATCCACAGGATTTATGTGATTCATTTTCAATGTCATTTAAACGTTTAATTCAGTTAGAGAAACAATTCCGACGGCATTCTCATGTCAGACAACAATATAGTGAATTTATAAAAGAATATAAAGACTTTGGTTATTTGTCAGAGATTGAAAAACTTGAAGTGGCGAATTATTGCCCTCACCATCCAGTTTTACAGGATAGAAACAACAAAATGCCGTGTTGTTTTTGACGCTCCGGCAAAAGCTTCTTCAGGTCTTTCACTTAATGATATTTTGATGGTAGGGCCTACGATTCAGGAAGACATCCTTTCAATTCTCATTCGCTTTCGTCAGCATAGGTCTTTATTAATAGGAGATATTGAAAAGATGTATCGCCAAATAATGCTCGAAGAAAAGCATAGACATTTACAAAGTATCCTTTGGCGAAATAATGAAGATGAACCGTTGCAATACTTACAGTTAAATACAGTCACGCACGGAACTTCTTCGGCACCATTTTTAAGTGTCAGATGTTTATTCGAATTGGGTAATTCTTGTGATGATGAACTCATAAGCAATATCATAAAACACGATTTTCACGTCGACGATCTGTGTACGGGTCATCAGGGTAATGAAAAATTAAATTACATATTCGAATCAATAAAGAACACATTAAATACAGCTCAAATAAATCTTCGTAAAATCAAATCTAACTGTACTTACCTATTTAAAGATGACAAAATGTTTCACGAATAAAGCAATGTTGAATTTAATAAAGAATGTAGTACTCTAGGCTTAAGGAGGAACCCGTCAACTGACAAATTGATGATCAATTTACCTGATTCTACACAAAAAAATATTGAAACTAATAAGTGCACGAAACGTACCATTTTTTCTCTAGTAGCAAGTATATTTGACCCACTTGGGGTTTTTAGTGTCTGTACAGTATTATTGAAGAGTTTATTTCAGGAACATTGGTCATTAAAATTACACTGGAATGATGATGTACCTATCAATATAAGAAACGTATGGTTAAAATGTTTATGGGTTTTCGTACACTGTCCTTATTCTGTTATAGTATATGTAGTAACCCAAACCACATAGAAATTCATGTATTTTGCGATGCATCATTAAAGGCGTGTGCCACGTGTGTGTGCATTCGCAGTATCGGTGATAACGGTATAGTTTCTCTTAATCTAAAGTTCCCTTCTAGCGTTTAGACGATTTATATCAAGAAGAGGAAGACCTCTCGATTTTTTTTCCGATAATGGAAAAAGCTTTGTAGGGGCTAGCAAAGAGTTAGGAAAGTTTCTTACCGAATTAAGCGATTCTGTATCAGACAATTTTTCTAGTGAAGATAATATACAATTCATATTCTCACCTGCTTAATCACCAAACTACAGTGCGCATTATGAGATCGCTATAAAATCGGCTAAGTCTCCCATTAAACGTATTGTGGGAAATATACACTTAACTGCTGAAGAACCTGCTACTGTGTTCGTCCAGGTCGAGGCAATATTAAATTCTCGACCTCTCTATCCAATTTCATCCGATCCTCACGACCTCTCCCCATTGTCCCCAGGGCACTTCCTCATCGGAAGATCACTGTCGTCACTGCCAGCTCCAGACTCACAGGAAGCCAAGAACAGACCAGCTGCAGCAGAGTCGCGGACGTGGAAACCACAATGGGAACCATTCGCCGCGCAATCACCAGACTTTGTCCTCTTCTGGACGAGGACACCGAGTTATTGTGCTTGAAGCCCCCTAGGCCTTCAAGGGCCGGGAGGATGTTGCCGCTGCTACAAGTGTGCGAGTGGGGTCAGCGGTACATGGTGGACATTCCACCCATACGCACAAAACGTTTTGGGGACACTTTTATTATGCGTACAGCTAAGGAGTGGAATTCCCTGCCGGAGTCTGTGTTTCCCGATAGCTACAATCTAGGGGTCTTTAAGTCAAGAGTGAATGGGTTTTTTCTAGGCAAGCCTGCTTCACCGTCGACCGCATCATCGCTTACCATCAGGTGAGATAGTGGTCAAGCGCGACCCTATATAAAATAAAATAAAATAAAAAATATATCACTTTGAAAATTGTACGTTTACCGATTGTTTTAATAATTAAACAATATACGTTTATTTTTCCTAGCAAAAGTGTTGAAAAACGTCGTATGACACTCGTGAGCTCTGCTCATTACATGCTCGGCTGAATTATGCCCTCGCATACGGCTCGGGCTGCAACCCACAGCCTCGTGTGTAATGAACAACTTAGCTCACTTGATTAATAATATACTATTATTACTTTACGCAAACAAAAGTAAAGAGGCGGGCTCAGACGTATTTTACCAGTCAACCTTTGGGTGATGCAGATATAGACTTGGAAACAAAGTGCATTATTCACCAAGTAAGTATCATTATAGAAAACGTGTACTGCTTAATGCGACTTACTTAAATTAACATAACATGACAACAAACACACAAACATTAACATGACTTGGCAAATTGTATGTAATGTCTGCAGTATGTGGCTGTTTATTAATAAACCAAAGTCCCCATGGATATGGGTTAATCATAAAAGATAAGTGCGCCAAGTAGTTACAAAATAACGATGTGGGCAATATCATAGCAATATCAATTCATTGTTTGTACAATAGAGACACATAGCGGTGGACCGCCGGCACCGGGCGCGGCCGTCACGTCTCCAACCCTTTTTCTTCATAATACAAGAACACTTTGGGCGTAATATTTCATATTTAAAAGCAATATCATATATTTTCCTTCGGGTGCGGGGTTGTTACTTTTACGACTATCTGTTTTTGTTTTGTGGTGTTCTCCGACGTGTTATGTCTCAATCTTTTTGTAAATAAGATGTTTAAATTGGGGTCAGCTATTATCTTAATACATGTGGTGTTTCAATTAATTAAATATCGCTATCGTTAATTCTTAAGCTGCGTCTACGCCGAATGAGCCGAGCAACCCAACGAGTGGAACCAATCTGCGCGCCATCGTTCGTCAAGTGGACTAACAACGAACTCACATCGATCACTATCCTCGTAGTAGCAGCGCTCGTGGCGAGCATGGACTGCTGCAGCGATTATTATAGCCGAAGTCAGTTAAAAAGCTAAAAGTGCAAGACGATGGAGATCTACAAATTTATATAAAGATTTATTCCGTTAACAAAATCTAGATTTTGTTAACAATTTTGAGATGAGATGCTCGAGCAATAGGCATACATCTGTGTCTTTCAATAAACATTTCCACAAACCCACTGCCAGCGCGATACAAATTTCTTTGTATTCGTCAAAAAACCGACAAATGGTGGAGCACAGCCGAGAACGAGGCAAATTGGTCTCTCTAACTCATAAGTGGGTCCAAACTACGAGAATTTGTAATCGTCACTTGTGCTCCGCTCGTGTTCGGCTCACCTAGCCTAGACGCAGCTTTAGAAATCTAAAAGAACTCTTAGAACTATAGAAGTTTTTTACTCTCTGTTTATCAAATTGTAGATTTGTCTTTTAATATTGCAATTGGTCCTGTAGACCAAGTGTCATTCTATTAGCTACAGCGATAGCGCTTCGCAATGTCTGCATTTCTGACTTTGTACCTGTCGCTATCGCGACGTTTTTGTTGATGGAATGTCTTGAGCGTCAGGGCTGTTAACTTAGTCGTTATTTTTAATTATAATTGCAATAATTTTTAAATAACGTCAAAGTTACTACGGCGTCCACAGCAAGAACTCCTCCGTTGTGCGTTCCCTCTTGTGACTTTTCTTTGTTGTCCAAACATATTGGTTGCATTTTGCCTTATCACCGCATATCTCGAACTGATCTGCTGAGAAATCTCCTCCTGCAGGAATGAAGCCCCCGGGGAAGGGCGGCATGGTGCTCGTCGTGGACTTATATGTCACCTGAGGGTCAGGCTGTTGATTGGGCTGCTGGTTGGGGTCAGATGGAACGGGCAAGTTCATGTTGAATATCGGTGCTGCCGTGCTGGTTGAATAAGCTTTTGGGTACAATTGCTGGTCATCAAAATTAACTGCTCCTTGAAGTTGTAAGAATGGATGCTGATTTCTATCGTTCGAAAAAACAGCTGATGGTAACGATCGGTATTCTTGTTGATCTATATTTCCATTATCTGTAGGGGCAGCTTGTGGGAATAACTGGTATTCCTGTTTATCTCTGTTATTATCGAATGGATTAGCCGCTTGTGGGAGATATTCTTGGTAATCTCTGTTTCCTTCGTTTACATTATGTCTTATTCCACCTTTAGGTGGGCGCTGTACCGGTCGTAGACTCACCCGGAACTGTTGTGGCACATTCACTGGTGTGCTTGCTACATTTTGATATCTTAAGTTATTGCGTACCGATTGTTTGGGAAGCATTATTTGGGGCTTGACCATACCTGGTCGCTCTTGCCGCAGTTGTTTGGGTGGCATTTGAGTTGGGTTTCGGGAATATAATAACAGTCGAGTAGTTAGTCTTACTTGACGTCTGGTTTCTGGTCGTCGTTGAATCGTGTTACAAACCCTTTCTTGATGTTTATATGTTCCCCCGACAAATCTGCCTGGAATATCTATACAAGTAGTTGCTATAAAATTCGGTGAGAGTGGTGGCTCTGGCGGCAGTATCGGTGGCATCATTTTAGTTCTATGAATATTAGTCATATCTGCCACTGAACGGATGTGGAACATGTTTGCAGACACTGGAAACTTAAAAATTACAATGTAGTAGAGTATAATGTACCACATCACTTATATATATTCCAACGATCATTATTTGTTAAGAAAACGCGGCAATACAACCAGCGAATGAGCAATATGTAAACATTTCAGATTATAATTATTCAGACTGGTTTTGATTGTGTTTTGGTATGGAAATAATTAAATATCGAACGTGATTTGACCAAATAAGGTTTTTCTTCTCTGTTTAAAACAGAAATTGTTATTTCGTTATATAAAGACGTTATGCTTCTCAAAACCCACAGGATCGATAAATGTGCCAAAACTGGTGGCTATGTTCAGCAATAGACGTGTTTCGGCTCAAATGATGATGATGATGCTACCCAAAATAAAGGAGACGATTCAAAGGATCCCAACTCCAGTGCTTATGATTTGTATCTCAGATTAAAGAGTAGCAAAATAAAGGAGACGATTCAAAGGATCCCAACTCCAGTGCTAATGATTTGTATCTCAGATAAAAGAGTAGCAAAAGTAGGGACTGGATATACTTACATACTATCAGTCTAGCTCTGCATGCTTTTTTACCCAGAGAAGTTGTTTAGGCATCACAAAATTTTCATTCAAATACTCGTTATTAGTTATAAGTAAATCTTGAAAAGAATATCATAAAAAATATTAAAAAGATCAGTTGCAAAGGTAAAAAAAGATTTTCAAATTCCATTAAAACAAGACCATAGCAGAACGGTTTGGATTCGAATTTGGAAAGAACGCGGCTTCAAATGTACAGTAAGTACATAGTAAGACCTGCCAAGTGGTAATGGCTGGAGAGCCGGCATGGCGTCCTTACTTTCCGCCTAACACAGGTGCTCTACGGTCAAGAGTGTTTTGTAAAAGTATCTGTGCGGCATAGACCGGTCACCGACCCCGGATGCCACCGTTGCAGTTACTGTCTCGCTGACACAGTGCACCCTTAATGGATTCGCTTGGGCAGCACAGTGGTTGGTGCTGCAGATAACCTCTCGCTTCTAGTCGTGATCCAGTCCATGCATGGAAGCTAGAGCGCGTGAAACACTATCACCTCTGTCTGCTAATAATTTATAAATGCAAAGGAAGTGGCGGAAAGTGTGCAGGAGGATACAAGCGACGGGAAGGCGCTGAACAGTCTCCGGACGCCATAGGTTGTGGCCTGCGGGCAGAAGACTTGGGGAGTCTGTTGCCTGAACAATGCGCCTCTCGAGAAGAATTGCGGCCGAATGCGGCTGCATAGGGCCCGCGTGAATTCAAGCTGGTCATTACCTGACTGGGAGATTATGACGAAACATACAAGCATTACAATTTAATAGTTAGTAGTAAGAGTGTTGAGCAATGAAACCGCATGTTTAATAGCCGCATAGGTATTCTTATAATACTGATGAACCGGGAGCAAATACCATTACATCCATACTAATCTTACTATCTTTCTATAATATTATAAATGCGAAAGTTTGAATTGTATGTTTGTTACTCAATCAAGCCAGAACGGCTGAACGGATCTAGATGAAATTTGGCACAGAGATAGATTATAGTCGGGAATACCACATAGGCTACTTTTCATCACGGTATACTTTTTCCCTTAGGATAAGTATTTTCTCATCCCAATTTTCACGCGGGCGAAACCGCTAGTATAAATGCAAAAGTAACTGTTTGTTTGTTACCTTTTCAAGACTAAACGGCTGAACCGATTTAGATCTAATTTGGTATAGCAGATAGTTTGAGACCTTAGAAAGTACATGGGGTAGTTTTCTCTTGGGATGATAAAACACTCGCTAGTTTGGTTATAAATCTGTAATTTATCAATCAATCTGCCTAGTCTTTTTCCAGCTATGGTGGGTCGGCTTCCAGTCTAACTGGATGCATCTGAGTACCAGTAATTTACATGGAACGACTGCCTATCTGACCTCCACAACCCAATAACTGGGTTAAGGGCACCGTATGACCCGGCGGCGGCGGCTGCGGCGGCTTGGCAAGTCGGCTGTCAGATTGTCAGGTTTCTGCCTCTTCGTAACGACTGACTCTCGTAACATAAAACGTAACTCTAATATCACGCCTAATAGTCTCCAAACGGTAATGCCGAGGTCACCTATAGCAAGATGGTCACCCATCCACAAACCAACGTCGGCAAGCGTTGTTGAACTTTAAAAATTGGCCAAGTGCATAACGGACTTCGCACATTTAGGGTTCCGTACCAAACTACAAATGGTTGCTTTGATATGAAAACTGTTGTCTCCATACATCAATATACATTTTTTTTTCTTTTTCTAGTACATTTTATAAGTTGGTCGATTATTATTCGTAAATTTGTAAAGCCTACTTAGCTGTGATAGTTTTCCTGTTAATTTGGTAATAATATATTATTGGCGTGATTGTTTTCATATTTCCAAAAGCAACCATTTAGCTGGCATGGGGGAGGGACACTTGACTCTAACAAGAAACCGACCAAGTGCGAGTCGGACTCGCGCACGAAGGGCTCCGTACCATTATGGGGCTCCCATACAACAATCGTGTTTTTTTTGGCACTTAAGTATTTATTTTATTCTGTTTTTAGTATTTGTTGTTATAGCGGAAAATTTCAACTGTCTAGTTGGTGCTTGGGAGCAGTGCACTGTGGAAAGTGCCAAACGCTTTCAGGCGACTCCTCGACCGGGCCCGGTCCTCCGGGTTTATGGTGTTGCACTGCTTCTTAGCGGCTTTTTCGGCTGCTGCCTTCTACTGGGCCTCTTCCGATCCGCTTTGAGTAGTGGGGCTTTTTGTGGGGCTCGTCGCGCTGGCTGTTGGTTGTCTGGGGGCTTTGAGGAAACTTAGGGTTTCTCCTCTATCCTCGTAGACAACGACCTCATGGTGTTCTGAGGCCTTTAGACAGCCAAAGCGGTCTGCGACGTCTTCTCTTTCTCCTCCCACCACCATTGCGTCCATACTTATGGTTCGGGCCGCGGCTGACGTGTAGTCTCCTGCCTCCCCGATCTTCTGAAGTAATGAGCTTGCCTGAGCAAATGGGGTAGCCTCTCCCCACTCGAGTAATGCGATTGTTTTCCCTTTAAATCGCATTAGACGGCATCGGTGAGTGGCCACTTCCACTTGAGGTAGTGCAGCATACTTGCTGCCGTTTATGCTCGTTTTGGTGGTGCTTCCGTTAATCAAGGCGGCAAGGTCCGGTGAAAGGTGTATTCGGGCCGTAGCTCGACTTGAGCCTATGCAGAAGCCTATTCCTAACTTCTCCTGTTCCCTGTTCATAAACAGAGCCTACGTACTAACGACCACGGTATCCGATCACTACCTAAATTGGAACTAATATGTCTAACAGAAATAAATGTAAATGAGGAGGAAGTATATAACTATGAAATAAATGGTTTCTGTTCGTATTACTTAACTAGATCGGAAAAAAGGGGATGTGTTATAATTATCTATGTACATGAAAGTATGGAGTTTGAAATTATAAAGAAATATAACATATTCTGTGAACTAATACATGGTCAAATTCTCACGGAACACAAAAAAATCGACATAATAGTTACTTACAGGCCTCCACAAATGAATAAATCACACTTTATAAAGGAACTCAAGAAATTAATACAAGACATACCTATTGTAAATGATTTAGTGTTATTGGGAGACTGCAACATTAACATATTGCGAGGCGAAACCGACTCACGCGCCAACGAATACCTAAACACCTTGAGTGATTTAGGCATGGAATGCTGCATTCAGGACGTCACGCGGGAGGTAGTCCTGTCAGAGTGACGAGTGGCATCATGCATCGATCATATTTTTGTGCGAAGTGCGCGGCCGGTCGGCGAGCTTCACGCCTACGTACTAACGACCACGGTATCCGATCACTACTTAACGGGACTCTCGCTCGAAGTAAACAAACAGCTGATGCCGCCTTGTTATCGCACGACACTTAATAATGAAATGGTTAAAACTAAGTTATGTGAGGTAGAATGGACAAATCTCATGTGTATTGAAGACCCTTTAGAGCTGTATAAGCAAATGTGTGATATTTTTGGCAACATTTACAGCACGTCGGAAACAAAGAAACTAGTTAAAAAGAGGGAATCTAACATCTGGGTTGATAAAAATTTGCAAAAATTATTAGAAACTAAAGACGCATTGTTCCGAAAATGGAAAGAAAATCCTAAAAATATGACACTACGATTAGAGTACACAAGATATCGAAATAAAGCTAATAAAGCTGTAAATGTTGCTAAAAATGCGCACAGGCGCCAAGAGTTGAAAAACTGTAACGGAGATATGAGAAAAGTATGGGAGTGTGCGAACAAGTGGCTTGGTAGGAGTAAGTTAAATGTTGATGACGTGATCCAAAAGTATTTTATAAACAGTAACGAGAACCTGGAAAGCGTATGTAATAATTTCTGTTATACTTTTACTAATGAAATTGGTTTACTAAAACAGAATCATTTGTGTAACAGTTTGTTTTATGAAAGATATGAATATGTAAAAGAAAATGATGTAAGTTTTAGATTTAAAAAGGCCAGCCCTAGAGATATATGTTTGATAATAGATAAGCTAAGCTGCAGCAAGTCCCCAGGCTCTGATGGCATTCGAGTACAGGATTTAAAAACTATTAAGTATCCTATCAGCCAAGTTCTTGCACACTTCATTAATAAGTGTATAGATCGACAGGTATACCCTAATGACCTAAAGACCTCAATTATTAGACCAATTTTCAAGGAGGGGAAACATAAAGGGTACACAAATTATAGGCCCATTGCGATATTGAGTGTAATTAATAAAATTTTTGAGAAAGTAATCATAGGCCAAATCACAAAGTTTTTAGAAAATAATAACATATTAACAGATATTCAGCACGGATTTAGGCCAAATAGAAGCACAGCAACGGCATTAAGTAAGTTTACAGATGACATAAACATCTCATTAAATTCAAAAGAGGTGGTTTTATTAATCTTAATTGATTTTAAAAAAGCTTTCGATACTCTGGAGCATGAGGGCTTGCTGCAGGCCATGGACGAGTGTGGAATACGGGGGCCTGTAAAAGGGTGGTTCAGGCAGTATCTAGATAATAGGCATCTAAAAGTTAGGGTTAAAGGAATGGACAGTGACCTCGGTAGAGTCGATTACGGTGTGCCGACCGGGTCGGTTTCTGGACCGATTGGGTATATCATGCACGTCAACAGTATGGTTAATGTTGTGAAAAATTGTAAAGCATACATGTATGCAGACGATACGTGCTTGACATACAGCGGTCGAGACTGTGAACTGATCCGGTCGGCAATGCAAGAAGACCTAGATAATGTGATCAAATGGGCGCACGATAATGGTATCCTAATAAATATAAATAAAACCAAGTGTATGTTGATATCGTCTCCGTATAATCACATTGCTAAAAGTGCCAGTATCTCAATAAAAGGCCACTCGTACGAATGTCTTCACAACAGCAATGCAAACTGCCAATGTGAGTGTATTGAACGTGTAACGCATTACAAATACCTAGGATTATTAATTGACGAACGATTTACTTGGGACGCACACGTAGACACAGTATGTAATCGACTACGCTCCGTACTGGGGAAACTTAATAATTTAAAATATATAGTTAGTAGGCGAGTTCTGTATATACTTTATCATGCACTTGCGGAGGCAACAATAAACTACGGTTTGGTTGGTTATGGACTGACATTTCCGGTACATTTAAATAAAATTAAACAATTGCAAATTCGATTTTTAAAATTACTAGTAAACAAGGCAACTAAAGATAGCATTAATAAGGAGTACGAAAAATTATTTAAAATTTGTAGAATATTACCCAAACAGAAAAAAGTAAAATCAACTATAATTTTAGAACAACACATCAAAAATGAACTCAAGGTGAAGGAAGTGTATAACCGACCAACCCGTAAAGTGACACAGAAAAACAAATATTCGGTCCCTAAGGTGAGGAATTATTTCGGTCAAAGGACGCGGCAATGGCTAGTTCCGACATTGTTAAATGAATTACCTAAGGAAATGTCTACCGAAACAATGTCTAAAAATGCCTAAAAAACTATTCTGCTTCTTCAACTATTCTATTTATTTATTTACTTGTTTCATGTAAAGTATGTATCTTAGTGTTATTGGAATAAAGTTACTTTTTTTTTGCGGTTGGTTTGGGCGAGTGATAGTGCGGGTGCGCCGGGTGAACTGTACATAATGATGTTTTGATGTACCTAACGTATGAATGGGTCGGCCATGTTAGCATGCGCGCGCGACGTGTTGCTGTCGGTCGGGCGGCCGCCGCTGTGTCTCACTCGCGCTGGGTTGCTCGTCTTCTATGGGGGGGTGCGGCGGCGGTGGTCGGGATGGTAGGGGCATGAGCGAGCGTTCGCCGCGCGTGCTGGCATGGCGGGCAAGTCGATATGAGACGATCTATAGACGCCAGTGTACATGTACGGATGCTCGAGCTGTAGATCGGTATAATGATGTATAGGTCTCTTTTTACCCGACTGCCGAAGGAGGGTAATGTGTTTATCAGTCTATGTATGTATGTATGTAAGTATGTATGTATGTATGTATGTATGTATGTATGTATGTATGTATGTATGTATGTTTGTTCCTATGTGGCGTTCTAGAGACCAAACGCGTTGGCCGATTTTGATGATTCTTACGTCAATCGATTCGTCTTAATCCTGCGAGTGTCACTGGCTACATTAAAATTGGAAAAAACAAAAATGGCGGTTCTTGGGCGCCATATTGTGGGGGGCCAAATTATTTTTTTCTTCCAAACCCATCGTGTGAGGTATCAAAATAAAGGGGTTTAAAAGGCGATTTCAAAAATATATAACACTTATATGTTTAAATGTACCTAATTCTAAAAAAAATAACTAAAAAGTTGTAAATAAAAAAAGTTAATTAAAAAAATCAAAAAACCCGACTGCTTAAAAATCAAACTAAAAAGACGTAAACAAGAAGAAAATTATGCTGTGCAGTCGGAGGATACATCTGGTTTTGGTCCGCCAGCTCGCGAATAAGTATCCTCCGACTGCACAGCATGATTTTCTTCTTGTTTACGTCTTTTTAGTTTGATTTTTAAGCAGTCGGGTTTTTTGATTTTTTTAATTAACTTTTTTTTAAATACAAACTGGGCAGCTCGAGTATGTGTGCATTTTTGGCTTGGCATACGTCCGTCTGTGTGAGTATACGGCGCGCTAAAAATACAAGGCGATGTACTGACCCTTAGATATACCATTATCATAATAAAACTGTGTGTTCCCTTAAGTTTATGATATAATAATTTTGTTTTAACTAAGAGCTGTATTCACGAGAACACTGCCGACAAACTGTCCTGCAGTTTGGCAGAAGATTTGTGTAATACACTTATGTAACTTTTGTTGAAAAAAATTAAAAAAAAAAAAAAAACATACAAGAACTGCTCGTTTAAAGGTATTGGATAAAATATAAATTTTAGAAAAAAAATATGGTACAATGTTAAGGTATGTTAACAACGAGAAAAACGATACGAATGGTTTAGGACTTTAGGAATTTTCCATCTATTCTAACATTTGATATACAAAAGGAAGGAAAGGAAGCAAGGAAAGTCCACAACATTAGCATGTTTTAACCTAATACATACAATCATTACCAATTTAGATAAGCGACTTAAGACAACAGGCATATTTTTTGACATGTCGAAGGCCTTCGACTTCGTGTCACACAAATTACTAATAGACAAAATTGAAAAGTATGGGATACGGGGCCCAGCTCTTCAATGGATAGAAAGTTATTTAAATAACAGAATGCAGTGTGTAGAAATCGAAAAAATTGATAGTAAACTAGAACTAAAATCTTACAGATCAAACTATAAACATAACAGGTCTGGTGTATCCCAAGGAGGTGTGCTTAGCTCCCTATTGTTTTTACTATATATAAATGACCTTCCTGAAGTTACTAATCACCCCTGTATTCTGTTCGCTGATGACATTTCGTTAATAATGACATCGAATAATACTGACATTAATATATATACAACTGACATAAATAATACAATTGAATCGATAATAACATGGCTTGACGAAAATAATCTACGTGTAAACCTAACAAAAACCAATTTTATTCAATTTAGTACATATGGACGAGAAAATAAGTCTTTGGACATCAATTATAGAGGACTTAAATTAAAAGAAGTTAACAAAACAGCATTTCTCGGTATCACGATTGATAAACACTGCAACTGGAAAGCCCACGTCAATAAAGTATGCAACAAAATAAATAAATTCGTGTTCGTTCTATACGAACTCTCAAAAACATCAGCATTAAATACTGTATTATCTGCATACTATGGCTACGTTGATTCTGTGTTGAGATATGGTCTTATAGCCTGGGGTTACTCAACAGAAAGTCAGAGAGTGTTCATCGCACAGAAAAAATGCATCCGCGCCATAGCGGGAATTTGCCCATGGGAATCTTGCAAACCCATTTTCAAAAAGTATAAGATACTAACCCTTCCAAACCTATATATCTTTGAATGCGCTAAATTTTTTAAAATTCACCCGGAATTATTTAAAAAAGCTCATGAATTGTATCCAAAAAGTAATAGGCACAATAATAGAATAGTTTTGCCAATAATCCCTAGGACAGCACTATATACTAAAAATAGCTATGCAATGTGTGGTCGCATATTCAATGCCATACCTGATACTGTCAAAATCTTACCACTTAATAAATTCTCAAGGTATCTTAAATTTATTTATTTATTTATTCACTCAAAACATACAATATCCTTACAGGCTAGACCCAATGCGATAATGTAGTACTCTTAAAAATTAGACAGTGCCACTGCTTGTACCATAACAAATTCTATAGGTAGCTATTCTTACGAATTCACCCAAAGAGCAACAGAATATATCGACGTCATCAGCAATGAGGTTAAGAGTGCGGAGCGCGCTCGTCAGCGGCTAATTATGACTATTGGATAAGAATTTCTACTCTGTAAGCGAAATATTTAATAGGGAGTTGAAAAATTAGTTACAATCATAATCATTTACCCTCGGACATCAATATCTTTTATTTATTTTAAATATATTTAATAATGTACATTTATTCAATTTCCCAATTGGAATTTATTAATTATAACTATAATGGAACTATGTAATTATTAATTAGTATTAACCCAAATGTTTGCATGTCACATTATTATGACTAAGTGTTATGGATCTGTATTGTTATTTATGTTAAGACCAAAATTGTACCAACATTTATTGCAAATAAACTGATTTGATTTGATTTGATTTGAAAACGTTTGTGGAAATTTCAATGGGCTTTTTCATGGCACTTAGTATAAATTTAGACCCTGTTATTGGTAATAGTCAAATCTTCTATTACGAGAGAAAATAACTAGCAGAGTAATGGTGTATTGTACTCATAACCCTTCAGGGGATTATAAAGACGTGATGTAATGTAATGATTGCATCCTCGCAAGGTGTTAGCGCTAGATGCCCTGTATCCCTCAGCACCAGAATTGTATCAAGAGACGTTGTTATTGAGTTCCCTTTACCTGGGTTGCTCACGGTTATTACCGCTCCCGTCTCTCCGTTGACAAGGGTAAATCCCCTTTCTTCATATTACCACGCACGTTTCTTACGCCTGACGGTTTTTATGTCTGTCCGTAACAATAAATATAATATAACGGTGTGCATGTCGAATATGAACAGTGTTTACAATTTTTAAATAGAAATAAGATTTATTTGCTGTATCACGCGGCTTTCGGCAAAATTCAGCAAGTCATTGATGCATACCAATGCTGGGGGTATCCTTAATAACTGGTTCACAGTCATCACTATCACGGCTGGACATAGGCCTCCCCAAAGCAGTCACAGTGTGGTTCACAGTGCTTAATAATAAAAAAAAAGTGTTCGTGTTGTGTTAGTGTTGTATGTGTTGTGTTGTGTGTGTGTGTGTTGTGTGTGTGTGTTGTGTTGTGTGTGTTTTGTGTGTGTTGTGTTGTCAGTGTTTTATCTTAAATATTTCATGCAAGAATCAATTTTTATTAAAAGCACACTGAATATAAGGTACGAAAGTGTGGTGAATAGTGCAAGAAGCCCGCCTACCGGGGTGTTGCGCTGTTCTAGTGGATTTATATCTTATTCTTAGCTGTGGTGAGCGCGGCAGAACGGATCGTGACCTTAAAATGGCACGATGACAACACACCTACGCACCTAGGCTTGCCATGGTGCCAGATGTTATTATTAGTGTATCGATGGAAAAACGGGTAATTAAGGGTCCATTCGGGCTTGCATTTGCCATCACGGTGAAAGGATTAGCGAATTGAACGCAGACGATTGCCAAGATTGAGCCGGACGTAACAAAAGTCGGAAAGAACATCACTCTGGAGGCTCCTTATATTGTAGGATCCAAGTTTAGGTGAGACGAGTCTTCGTGTTTCCAACAGTTGGGTCAAGATCTTAACACCACACCAATACCACAGCAGGCGGGTTCGCCACATTCCTTGTTCTATTCATCTAAACATATTGCTCTGGGAATATAAATTCGTCATCATAATCAGCGGCTTTCGTTACTGTTGCTACTTGTAACTTTGTTGTTCTTTTAGCTTGAGATTGCGGCAAATGTTTGATCAGTCGCTGGGCACGAAATGTTCCATTATTTTTTACATTGTTTTGTTTTTCTACTTCAATATCTGTTTTATCTTTCGAATCCTCCCAAGAAAACACAAAGCATTTAGCTAAACGTTTACATAATTCAAATTCTGTTCCTGACTTTTTCGTTGCAGGCTCGAGTCCTAACTTGTAGAAAGCGTAAGTACTTTTCGTGTGAGATGCTTGCGGTTGTTTATTTTCTTCTCTCGCAATATTTCTTATTGGAAACCGTCTCGCGTCACTCTTAGGCTGTTTAGTGCTTTCTATAACTTTTGCTGATAAATCTTTAGATGAATTTCGTGAAGTTCTTTCTTGAGACTTCTTCATGTCTGGTGACGTACTGCTAAACATCTCTTGTTGCATCGCTGAATTTTGTGATAATCCGTCACGAAAAATTACATTTACAGATTTTATAATCGGAGATAATTCACCGTGAGGCAAAATAGTTTTAGAGACCATGTTCTGATTTTTGTTAGTCTGAGTTAAATGAAATGTGACAGGGTACTGACGAGACGTCGAGCTTCGTTCCGTTATATTTTGAACTGGCTTAATAGATTTAAAAATATGAG
Organism: Anorthoa munda; assembly: GCA_945859665.1. Lineage (NCBI taxonomy): Eukaryota > Metazoa > Arthropoda > Insecta > Lepidoptera > Noctuidae > Anorthoa > Anorthoa munda. Next base: position 1,079,780 of record OX243907.1, on the reverse strand, counting down.
TTTTATTCTTATAATGTTCATCACTAATCTGAGTCGTCATTTGAGATGCTGGCATTCTTTCAGACACACTTACGGGCACTTTCCCAGTATTGAACTCGTCGTGTCTAAGTTCCTGTATAATTTTATCCTGAACCGTATCAGCTTTACTAGATTTCGATGAACGCTGAAGCAATAGATCACTCGCTGGTCCAGCAACAGTTTCTTTGTAAAGCATCTGCTGGCTATTATTGGAAGAGGCTCCTACAACAAATGTAGATTTCTGTTTCTCGACAATAGCAGAATGGGAGTCATGCGGTCCGGTATGCAGCGGGTTTGTCACGCCAAGGTCCGATATCCGATCTGCCTGAAACCGTAAGGAAGCCAAGTTCACCAAGGGTAACTCTATGGCAACTACGACGTAGAATAAAATAAGATACATTTTAATAAAATCGTGAGGATGTGACTAACGAATATTGAGTATGTACGTAGTAAAATATTTAATCATGTTGTTTTGATTCAGTGTGGTTTTGATTTAAAGCGTGATATTATTTTTAACGCTTAGTTATTATTATGCTGTTTTTTCAGTTATTATTTTTTTATACTTGTTATATTTATTTTTAACTATTCCGTAACAAACACATCAAAAATATATAATAAACTAGCTTCTGTCATCGGTTCCGCCCGCGTGAAAATCGGCAATTATACCAACAGAACACATAAGTCACCGACTTCGGGAAAGAAAGTTATTTTTCGCTTTGTAGTGTTTTGTTTTGGAAGTCGGTTTGTTTTTTTTTTGTTAAAAAGTTTTTATTTATCTCTTTTTAGTTTTTGTAGGTACCTCCAAATACCACGAAAATCATTTTTTTATAACCAAAGTAAATCTCATGACGATTACAATAAGCCGCAACACGACTAGGATCCATTGTTTTATTTGAGGAGTACCCGTGCCTACCTTCCGGTTTCATCATCAGATCAGTTCGATGTTACCACTTTTATCAGTACCATTTATTTATAAGTATTTTTGCATCATAGTCGGTTAGCTATTCGATATATCTTATACCCGTGACATAATTATCATTAATGAGTTCCAGTGGCCATCTGTGGTCTTCTTAATCAGTTCCATTTCACCAAATGACACTTTCTAATTGTAAATGATTGCATTCTTGGTAAAAATACCAAAATCGCTATATGTATAACGGGACGTCGGGAGACTGGGCTGTTGCATCTGGCTGCTGATTCGTGACCTCGTCAGCACGGGAATTCATAGTGGGCGTTAAATTTCAGGAAAACGTTCAAAAGAAAACACTGTAACGTTGACTGCTCACTATTTTAATTAAACAGACATTTCAATTACTTAAACAATTAAGTACTGTAGTAATAATTTTCTATTTAGAGCCAATGGGTTTGCGAGTGTTCAAAAATGTGCAACGCCTGACAACCATTTTTCTCCATAAAATTGACATGACGTTCGCCCATCATGACAGACGCAACTCCATTCGGTGTTACCCGCTCTTAATTAAAATTAATCTTTAAAATAATAGAATAATGACCATTGTTTAAAGAATAACAACATAAATTACAGTTCTCCAAATTAACTGCTTTTCATTATTTAATAATGTTACGCGCCGTTACGGCCGTCCTGCGTCTTCACCCGTCCTCGGGTGAATAGTTTATCTCATCAATCATCATCTGTGGACAATCATAAAACATCTCAATTAATCAACTTAACGTTAGGTCATTCTGACCGTTTTGAATCAAACACCACAATATCACAAAGAGCAATCACAGTTATTGGATAACACAAAACACCGTTACGAGATTACCACACAGGCTGAGGCCACATAGGCTAGTTCCAAACTGGCTAGTGCCGCACAGGCTATTGCCATACTATAGTGCCATACTGGCTATTGCCACACAGGCTGGTACCACACATGCTGATGCCACTCAGGATGATGCCACAGGCTAGTGCCATACAGGCTGATGCCACACAGGCTAGTGCCACACAGGCTAGTGTAGTGCCACACAGGCTATTGCCACACAGGCTATTTTACCAATGCTTAATGTTAGCAAAGGCCTTCACAGTAAACAACACACAACAACACAATTCACCTGCGCCGTTATCGGCACATTCTGTTAAAGTAGATATAAGTACTGTGGGATCGAATAAAACCAGTTACTATAAATATACGAATATTATTGACGTAAACTGTAGAAAATATTTTAGTCAAGTACGATGGTGACATAAATGACAGTCAACAACATTTTGCTTGTTATGGTAACATCTCTGGCTGGTGATAGATGTTAAAGGAGTATCTATTCCTAACATCCACCTCTCTTTATAATGCCAGCCATCTTCTTGAGAATTTCAATTCTAGGCCCATAAAGTAGTTTGGTGAGCATATCAGCAATCTGCCTGGTTGCTGGCACATGGCAGATGGTAATGCTTCCATCTTGAACACATTCTCGTATAAAGAATGATCGTATCCTTATGTGTTTGGTCTTTTGGTGGAATTCTGGTGGATTCATAGCCATCTTAATTGCTGATTCGTTATCAACACATAGGGACGCTGGACATTCACCAATGATTTCTTTCATAATCTTTCGAAGCCAAATAATTTCTCTAGCAGTTTCACTGGCTGTCACTATTTCTGCCTCGGTGGATGAAATCGCTACTGTGCTCTGGCGTTTACTATTCCAGGATATTAGACCTCCAGCATACATGCAAAGAATGCCTGAGGTAGACCTTCCAGTTTCAGGATCACCTCCGTGGTCAGCATCACTGTAACATTCTAAGTTATGACTATTTCCTGGCTTGTAAACGATGCCTTCATCTATAGTCCCTTTCAAGTAACGCATTATCCTCTTGATATTGATGATGTTCTCCCTTGTAGGTTTATCTAAATTTCGAGATACAACACTGACAGCAAAGGCTATGTCAGGCCTCGTGCTTGTCATCAAATAAGCTAGTGATCCAACAGCTTCACGGTACGGGAAGCTCATTGAAACTTCATTGACATCTTGAGCATTATTTGCTTTTAAAATTGGTGTTGGCACTGGCTTACATTTCTCCATGCCAAACCTTTGCAATATGCGAGTGATGTACGATTTCTGATGCAGTAAAATAGAACCATCAGAGTACCTTTCTATCTCCATTCCAAGAAAGTAGCTTGCTGGTTTCTTTGTTATTTTGAAATTTGCCCTCATTTCTTCTAGGAAGCAGTTAGCTAGTTTCTCGCTTGAGTAAGCAATAAGACCATCATCGACGTACAGGGCGAGAACAATTTTCTCTTTTCCATGTTTTCTCACAAACAAACAAGGATCGGACTGGCTTTGCTTGAACCCTGTCTTTACGATATAGTCTGTAATACATCTATTCCAACAGAGTGGGGCTTGCTTTAAACCATACAGGCTTTTCTTTAATTTAAACACATACCTCTCTTCTGTATAACCTTCAGGCGGCTTCATGTATATTTCTTCGTCTAAAATGCCATAAAGGAAGGCTGTGGACACGTCAAACTGTGCTAATCTCAGCTTTTCTTTAGCAGCAACACTCAGAACAGCTCTTATTGTGCTACTCCTAGCAACAAGACTAAAAGTTTCATGAAAGTCTACATCTTTCTTTTGAGAATATCCTTTTATAACCAGTCGAGCCTTATATTTGTCAACAGAGCCATCAGGATTAGTTTTAATTTTGAATATCCATTTACATGGAATGGCTTTCCGACCTTTAGGTAGTTCGACTAGCTCCCACGTCTGGTTTTCTTTCAGCGAGTTCATTTTGCTTTCGATAGCCTTCTTCCATTCTTCTTTAGCCTTACATGACATTGCCTGTTTGAAGGTTTTCGGTTCGAACAAATTTTCAGCTTCTAATGCCATAATATAGTCATTGAACCGTACATGAGGTCTAAGGTTTGCTCTATCTCTAAGAGTCATCCGACTTCCTTCTCTTTCATGGTCGTCATCGGATAGATAAGGATCATCGGCTTCGTTACCTTCAGCGAGTTCTCCATTTTCTTCTTCAGAGTGAACGGATTCAAACATTGATTCATCTAAATCATCATCTATATCTTTATCGGCTTCGTGACGTGCCCTTGATGAAGTAGGTTCTTCAATAACTTCAGATCCGAACTCTGTAATATTCCGCTCTCCAATCTCTCTAATATCGTTGGGTTCGAATTCATTATGTAGACTTGGAAAATTATGGAATAAGTTTTTCTGGAGAGTTTTCGGCTCTTCTGATTTAGGCTCAACCTCTTTAGATTTTCCCAGTAATGGTACTTCTTCGAATATCACGTCTCTGGATCTAATCAATTTGAGTGATTCCTTATTCCAGATTCTATAGCCTTCGTCTCCTTCATAACCAATAAGAATCCCTTTTACAGCTTTCCGTTGCAGCTTCTTGCGGTTAGCTTTAGGAATATGGGCATAGCACGTGCAACCTAGGATTCTTAGATGTTTGATCGCTGGCTTCTCTCGTACCACAGTTCATGAGGTGACTTGCATGGCACGCTAGATGGCCCTGTGCGATTCAACACGTAGACTGTTGCGTTTACTATCTCTGCCCATAAGCCATCAGGAATCTTCTCATGTGCATGCATGATGGCTCGCGCGGCTTCTACCACCGTCCTATTTTCTCTTTCTACGCAACCTGCTTGCTCCGGGGTGTGGGGCATCGTGAACCTTTGCTTGATGCCGTTTTCAGTTAAGATATTTTTGAATTTTTCGCTGATAAATTCTCCACCATTATCGCTTAATATTTCTTTGATAACGTGTCCTACAACTTTAGCTTCTTTTAAGAAAATATCAAGCTTTGAAGCTGCTTCAGACTTTTCTCGAAGAAAATAGATGCAACGATGGCGTGTAAAGTCGTCTTTAAACAGGACATAATATCGTAACTTCGAAATTGAATATGGAAACGGTCCACAAATATCGGTATGGATTAGTTCTCCGGCTTTAGTGGCTCTAACCCTTGTACCAAAAGATTGCCTGTGAGCCTTTCCATAAACGCATCCTTCGCAGATGTCCGATTGCTTATCCTCCACTTTAAACCCTAGGTCGTTTTCGATGACTTGACTAACGTGTCTTTTGTTTTGATGTGCTAGCCTTTCATGATATACTTGTAATGGATTTGACAGTAGTTGATTGACTTCTCGATTTTTGGGCGCAACGCAGGTAAGCTCTAGCTTAAATAGTCCACCTTTAATCGCTCTAGTCCCAATTACTCTAATGCCTCCATTTACTTTCACTATACATTGTTTAGGCGTAGACTCAAACGTACTCATGGATGAGTTATCGTGCACAGAAAGAACTGAGAATAAGTTTCTTTTGATTTTTGGAACATACCAAACGTCCTTCAATAGTACGTGTTCTACGTTTCCATTGACCTTGGCTTTAGCTCGAATGTTGCCAATTCCAATGGCTTCAATGGTTTGCCCATTCGCTGCAGTAACCGTATGTGAACTCTTAAAGTGTTCGAAGCTTTCGAAGAAGTCGCCTGAATTCGTAACATGGCTTGTCGCTCCGTTGTCAACGTACCAGTAATCTTTATCTATTGGCTTTCCATCATCGCAAGCTAACACTGTTAGGTTAACATTTGAGGTTTTACTGTCATTTGACGGCTTTCGTGGACGTCCATCATTTATCCATTTTTGGCATTTTCTTACAAAGTGTCCAACTTCTCCACAATAATTGCATTTAAAAACTTTTTTCTTCTTCTGTGTCTTCACGATTAATACTTCTTCAGTTTTCTCTGTCTCATCTTTAGTACTTAACGCTTTTTCATATGCACTAAGCTGCGAAGTTAAGTTCTCTACTGTCCGACCCTTTTTTGTTATAAGGAGCCAACTTGACTTGAAAGCGAAATAATCTTTTGGTAAAGTTCCAAGTATTTTACAGATTAGTAATATCTCGGGCAAAGTCGCATCAATTTGGATGTTCAATTCATGCCAAATGTTTTTTAACGTAGATATATGCTTTCTTATGTCATGTTCAGGATCCTTTTTATAATCAAAGAATTTTAAACAGAGATTATAGCTTTTATCTTCGCTACTTGCATTGTAGAGGCGTTCTAGCTCGTCCCATACTTCTTTAGCGCTTTTGTACCGCATGACTTGTTCCAGTATCTCATCCGTCATGTTTGACGTCATCAGAGTCAAAAGTATACAGTCAATTTTCCGGAATTCTTTTAAATCCGATTCGTATTTTATTTTTGCAGATTCATTTTTAACATCTACAGGTTTAACAGGTTCACAGATCTTCCCTTCCAAAATATCTTCAGCACCGGGAATTGCTCTACATACTGTTTCGATCCTATACTTCCAATGCTTAAAGTTCTTTCCATCAAGGTGCATTATTTGTACCTTTGAGGCCTCTGCAATCGCCTTATCCATGGTGACGTCAGACCGGGTACAGATTTTTGCAAGAATTTTTCACAACTCTTTCCAAGAGGTAAACTTTTACGCATCTACTACTATTTTGTAACTCAATCAATTGAACCACTCTCTGCTACCATGTTAAAGTAGATATAAGTACTGTGGGATCGAATAAAACCAGTTACTATAAATATACGAATATTATTGACGTAAACTGTAGAAAATATTTTAGTCAAGTACGATGGTGACATAAATGACAGTCAACAACATTTTGCTTGTTATGGTAACATCTCTGGCTGGTGATAGATGTTAAAGGAGTATCTATTCCTAACACATTCTGACTATACACTATAAGTAGGTGCTTCCAAACCTACATTCAACTCCAATGGGACGTAGCACTCTGATATAGGTCATGCGATCATGTGCATACTTATACGTCCGATTAGAATTCAATGTTTTAGTAAATACCTGTCAATATCAAGCACCTCAGCCACCTGATAAGGCCCCTTAAATTAGGGTTCTAGCTTTGTTTGATTGCGCTCCTGATTTTTTAATAACACATAGTCACCTACTTTAAAATTTCTTACTTTTGCTTTATTTTTGTCAAATCTAGCTTTTTCTACAATGTCGTTTGTCTTTATTTGCTGCGCCGCGCTCTCTAACCGAATCTAAGTTAAATCTGTCTCGTCCGTATCTAACGTCATAAGTTGTAACAGTGTTGTAGCAACTTTACCTATAAATAGTTCAAGGGGACTTGCTTTAGTTGCCCGGCTCATCGTGCAATTAATAACCAGCTGCAATTCTGGTAATGCTGCTTGCCATGATTTATGATTGCTTGTTTCTACTGCCGTGAGCATATTCTTTAGTTTAGAAATCACGCGTTCCACCTGACCATTAGCGCGACTAGAACCGGTAGCTATGAGGTGTAAGTTAATATATGTGCAACACAAAAGTTTTTGAATTCTTTCCCAGTAAAACATCTACCTTGGTCAGCAATCACAAGCGTAGGGGGGCCTAACAATGACACACTTGACTGCAACACCTTTATAGCGCTATTAGCGTCAATTTTCATAGTATGATGCAGAAGTACGTATTTAGTAAAAGCATCTATTGACACAAACACGTACTCCTTAGAGTCCCGCTTCGCGAATGAAGTAGGTTAGGTATACCCTTTTCGTACATGCAGCAAGTGGTTGGAAAGTGCGACAGTAGTCGCCTAAGGTCCTGGGTTCCCCGGACGGCCAAATGTTCAGGGTTTTTTTTTTCCATTAGGGATTTCTCAGTAGCAGCCTGGAGTTTAGAAGTCGGTGGTGTGAGAGACGGTCAGACAGAGTTAATATGGATAATGCATTATTTAAGATATCTGCTTTTATTTCATAATTGTTACTAATGGTATATTTTATTTATTATTATGTATGTATACTGTATACCAACAGACGGAAAACTTAATCAAAGAACAATACTCGAGATGATTAATAGTTAGGTAGGCAAACCAAATCTTCATATTTTAACCTAAGTCCAGCCACCAACCATGATCACACACCACACACCAAACACATACACATAAACACAACACACTCACACTTTCACACCTATGCATAAACACACGCACACACACCACGCAAGAGCATTGTAACAATGTATTATTTTTAATGATTGTTATTGTTTTTTTTTTTTCTACTTCCGATGCATAAAATATTGTGAACACAAGTACCATAACGGGTGAGGACACTGACTCCTGTAACACAGGTCTCACCTAGCACAGGAGTCAGGGTTTCAAATGGAAATGTATAACTTTTTTCTTTGGGTCAATAAAATATTTTTATTATTATTTTCTTTATTTAATTATCTTTCTTATTATTTATTATTATTATTTTATTATATGCTTTATTGTACACCTTAAAATGCAATTATAAAAAGAAACTTAAAATTAATACAAATACAATGGGCGGCCTTATCGCATTCCGCGATCTCTTCCAGGCAACCTGGTATGGACAGTAATTGTCTGGACATGAAGTGGGGTTGTCATTGGTGTGACAATAACATTGTTAAAATACTAGATTATAATAGATACACAGATAAATACATATGCTATGTAATATATACATAAATACATACATACTAAATATAACGGCAATAAAAATAAATTATGAATGACTCTGACAATCGCAATCACAATGTCTGTTTAAAATCAACACGCTAAGACGAAGACAGCGACAGGTAATATTCCTTTACCAGTCTTTTGAACACAGGCAATGATTGAGCACGTTTGATTGGATCTGGCAATGCATTCCACAGACGAGTAGCCTGGACAGTAAAGGATTTATCCAAAAAAGTCGTGCAATGTGTTGGAATTTGAAGTCGTAAGTTGTCTGATGACCTAAGAAATCTTGTGTGGGAATCGCGGAGAAACTGGAAACGTTTCTTAAGGTAAAAAGGGGTGGAAGGAGTAAAGAGCACATCATCATCATCATCAGCCTATTAATGTTCCCACTGCTGGGACACAGGCCTCCTCTATGTGAGAGGGAATGGGCCGTAATCCACCACGCGGACCCAGTGCGGGTTGGTGGATGTCACATGTCTTCGAATTTTTGGTTCTAGAACATGCCGGTTTCCTCACGATGTTTTCCTTCACCGTTTTGAGAGCAGTGGTGGTGAAATAATTTCCACACAGTAAAGCGCCTGCCTGGGCTTGAACCCACGACCTACAACTTGTAAGTCGCGGCCGATTCCACTGGGACACCACTGCTCTGAGTAAAGAGCACATTATATAAAAGGGAAAGAATATGAGCATTCCGGCGAAGGCGAATTGGCAACCACTTGAGCTTCACACGAAATTCGGAAACATGGTCATATTTGCGCAACCCGAATATGAACCTTATACAAACATTTTGAAGCCGCTCAAGTTTATCGAGTTGTTCTTGGGTAAGGTCAAGATAGCTGGCATCAGCATAATCAAGTATGGGTAACAGAAGAGATTGTGCAAGCGCAATCCTGGTGGCAGTCGGAAGAAAATTACGAAGTCTCCTCAAAGACGCAGCAGATGCAAATAGCTTGCGGCTAACCTCCTGCAGTTGGGCAGTCCAGGTGAAATTCCTATCAATGAAAATCCCCAAGTTTTTAACTTTCTCGCAAAACGGAATAACTGAGTTATCGAAATAAACCTGGGGAAGAGTAGTCCAGTCGATTTTTGAACCCATCCTAGAACTGCCCACCACTATAACCTGCGTCTTTGTGGGGTTAACCGCAAGTCCATACCTTTTGCTCCATTCGCATATGCGGGCTAGATCACGGTTTATTGTTACGATAGCCTCAGACAGTTGTCCGAGAGGAGCACGCGCATAAATTTGTAGGTCGTCCGCATAAAGATGGTAGGAAGAAGTTAGTTCACTGGAGATTGAGTTTATAAAAACTGCGAAAAGTAAAGGGGATAAAACGCCACCCTGCGGTACCCCAGCAGAAGTACTATACCAGGAAGACAAGGTCTCTCCAATGCATATACGTTGCCGGCGACCAAATAGGTAACTACGAAACCAGTCAATCACCGATGGAGATAAGTTAAGAGAGCATAGGATGCCAAGCAAAACATCGAAATCGACAGTATTAAAAGCATTACTGAAATCTAGCAATGCCAAGACCGTCAGATTACTGCTTTCCATGGCTGACCTTATATCATCCGTAATATTGAGAAGAGCTGTGGTGGTGCTGTGACCAGGACGGAAGCCGGACTGGAAGGGATTGAGGAGATTATTTTTAGATAGGAATGTACTAATTTGGTTGTGGATTAAACGTTCCAGGACTTTGGACAGGAATGGTAGGACGGATATTGGACGGTATTCTGAAAAAGATGTGGGATTGGACTTTTTTGGTAAGGGGATAATTTGAGCATCTTTCCATGAGCATGGAAAGACACCACTGGACGCAGAAAAGTTGAGGATGTGGCAGATGGCAGGAAGGATTACGTCCAGCACTGGGAGTATCATTTTACGGCTGATACAGTCACTTCCTACCGCATTGGAAGTAATCGATAGTATGCTCTTCTTAACATCACATGCAGAGAATTGACTAAAAACAAATGGAGAATAACTGGGGCTCGGAAGAGATGAAAGATAATCCAATGTATTAATTTTTATTGTCCTATCGAAATGGGACGAAGCTGTAAAGTGTTTATTCATTGAATCGAGGTCTAAATTCTTAGGCCGTCGTTTAAATTTAGACTTTGCCGCCACTTTTTTGTTCATCAATTTCTTAATGTCATCTGTCAACCACGGTGCCGGCAAATGTCTAACTTTAATTGCTCGTACTGGTGCGTGAACATCGTAAAGCTCGACAAGTCTATCAGTGAAAAAGTTTACTTGCTCGTCGACTGACGTAGACGCAAACAGGGGAGACCAATCTATGTTGACGGCATCCTCACAAAGACTGCCAACGTTCATACCACCAAAATTGCGCTGCATAAGAATTTTGGGTTTAGCCTTAGGTGGGCGAATTTTGTATGAGAGATAAATCAGATCATGATAAGAAAAGGCATCGGCTGAGCATTGTCCATGCTTAGCGACGCGATCAGGCGGGGAAACGAAAATCAAATCAAGAAGTGAGGGAGTAGAGTTTGGAAAATGGTGAGTGGCACTAAGCGGAAGAATGGAAAGATTACTAGAATTTGAAATGTTAGTCAGAGAAGAAGAGCGATGGTCTTTTTTCAGAAGACAAGTATTAAAATCACCCATGATTATGCTTTGACTGTAAGAAGGGATCAGTACTTCCAAGAGTTTTTCAAAAGATGAAAAGAAATTGATGCGTAAAGAGGGACAGTAATATAGTCCAAGAAGTACTTTGGAATGATATAGCTCTATCTCAAGAAATAGGTGTTCACCAGCGTTTGATGTTGGTGGCTGCGTTGACACATTGACAATAGTGAAAGGTATATAAGTGCGGAGATATATGGCAACACCCCCACCACCACCAACCGTCCGGTCGTTTCTTATCAGCACATATCCGGGAAGAGAGTAACTAGTAGAAGGGAGACAAGGTTTAAGCCATGACACGGAAATAAGAATAGCATGAATGTTTTTACAGTCAAAGCTTGCCAGCATATCGTGGAAATGAGCCGGAATACTCTGGGCGTTAATATGAATAACATTAAAATTCTTAGGAACATCAGAAAACTGGGCTGTAAGGCTGTCGGCAAGAGAAGGCATACTCTGGAAACTGTCATCGTTACTGGTAAAAGAATAAGAACTATCACTGTGACTGTTATAATCGTCAGACATAAACAAAAATAAATACTATAAAAATATATAAAATCCTGTCAAAAATATTAAAAATATAGTTCTAAACACCAAATATGCATCAAAGTCCACCTGCCGGTTGCGTTTTAAAAGTAAAAATTAAAATATCACACTAAATGCAGTCCGGGTAAACAGAACATAAAAAAAAGCATAAATCGAGAAATAACAACAAAGAACTAAATTAAAACATAAAAGAAAAGTCAAACGCCGACTGCCAGCGCAACACTTCTTAGAACGGAACGCATTGGTATGATGAACTTGACTGTTGACACTGACAGTGACACTTGTCAAAACTATCATTGTGACATGACATTAGAACCAAAACAATTCAACTATTGAAGGTAATTTACATAGTAAAAACAAAAACACAATATTACCCGGACATCAAACAAAACATCACATCAGAGTCACTTCTTTAAAGCTGCAACTCGCTTCAACCTTGCGGTCCTCGCAGCAGCAGCAGCAGTCGCCGGCGCAGCCGTCTTTGGGTCGCTCAGCTCGGGCTCATTTGGAATCAGCGGACTCGGCGCAATCCCGTCCAACTCAGCGAGGGACTCAACTCGGTGCCGTGTATCGTTGGGACCAAGGACATACACGCAGCCCGCCTTAGTCCAGCATTTGGTGACACCGCATCTTTCCCTCGCGGCCAAGAACACGTCGTGCCGCCCCTTCGTCAGGAACTCGGACAAAGTGACGCCCGAAGCCCTCAATTTTGTTTTGGAGAACCAAATCTTATCCCGGACTGCAAGATTGCTAACCTTGAATAAGATAGGCCTGTTTTTATTGGCCACCGCTCGACCCATTCTGTGACAACGGCTGATGTCAGCGACAGTGAAGCTGCCAAGCTGAAGCTTATTACGGACAACTTCAGTGACCAGCTTGGCAGTGTCCTCCTTTTGCTCTTCACCAATTCCATGCAGGAGCAAAATCTTTCTTCGTCCCCGCATCTCTATCTGGTCGACACTTCGAGCTAGGAGTCCCACCTGCCGCTGAAGACTATTGAGAGCTTGCGTGACAAAAGTTCGGAACAAACTGAATTCCGTAGCCAAGCCAGAAGCTGTGATGGGTGACTGAGGGGTTTTCTGCAACTCTTCCTCAAAGACTGTCATTCTCGTGTGAAACATATGCTTCAGTTCACTCAGTGTGCTTGAAAGTGAATCCATGTTGATAATTGAAGTGATTGTAGTGTGTTATAGCAAAAATACTGTAGAGATAACGCTTCACCAGCAGGTACAAATAGTTAACTTTTACTATAAGGCATTAAATACTTGTAAATATAGATTCTATTATATTATATAAAATTTTAAAATAAGAGCAAAAATTTTTTGTGTGTCTGTTACAACTACCCACAAGTACCCCTGTTATTATCCACATTTTTAAATATTTTTATAAAATAAATTTAAAAACAAAAACATTTAAAAATATAAAAAATAGAGGCCCACCGGTATCGGGAACAGGGTCCAAGCTACCGGCTGTCAGGGCTCCAGAGAGAGGAACCTCCTAACAATACGAGCCGTGTCCAGCAGTACTGCTTTCTGGATCAGGCCCTTGACCCAACCGCCTAACGAGAGCCTCCTAAGGTGTTGGTCGAGGCTCGTGTCTATTAAGCCATTGGCCGACACAACTATCGGTACAATTATCGCTGTGTCCACATCCCACATGTCGACAACCTCGCGAGCCAAGTCAAGATACTTGATTCGCTTATCTTTCTCGACTTTCACGAGGTTCCCGTCATGCGGGACGGTAATGTCAACTTATTATTATTATCTCCTTTATTTAATTATATTTCTTATTATCTACATTTTTAAATATTTTTATAAAATAAATTTAAAAACAAAAACATTTAAAAATATAAAAAATAGAGGCCCACCGGTATCGGGAACAGGGTCCAAGCTACCGGCGGTCAGGGCTCCAGAGAGAGGAACCTCCTAACAATGCGAGCCGTGTCCAGCAGTACTGCTTTCTGGATCAGGCCCTTGACCCAGCCGCCTAACGAGAGCCTCCTAAGGTGTTGGTCGAGGCTCGTGGCTATTAAGCCATTGGCCGACACGACTATCGGTACAATGATCGCTGTGTCCACATCCCACATGTCGACAACCTCGCGAGCCAAGTCAAGATACTTGATTTGCTTATCTTTCTCGGCTTTCACGAGGTTCCCGTTATGCGGGACGGTAATGTCAACAATCATTGTACGTCTCTCGATTCGGTCCACCACCACAATATCAGGCTTATTGGCTACAATAGTCCTGTCAGTGATGATGGACCGATCCCAGTACAATGTGATATTGCCATTTTCGAGAACTGGGTCGGGCACATACCTGTAGTACGATACCTCCGATGCCACAAGAGTGTATTTCAGAGTGAGTTGCTGATGGATAATCCTGGTTACAAGGTTGTGCCTATGCAAGTACTCTTCGTTAGCTAGCCGAGAACAACCAGAGATAATGTGGCGGATCGATTCACCCGGGCGGTGACATGCCCGACAGATGTCAACCGTGCCATCCTTCACAATAAATCGCCGGTAGTTATTCGTCATGATAACTTCGTCCATAATTGCACAGACAAAACCTTCGGTTTCCCCAAAGAGGTCACCGAAACGCAGCCAGGCTACGGACGCTGACTGATCTACATCGGACCCATGTAGGGCCCGGAAAAAGCGTCCGTGGAGCTCCTTACTCTGCCATACCTCCCTGCGGTCGTTAGTATCAAGCACTACAGGCTTGCGCCAGTTCTCATTTGCCAAGGAGAGCGGGATAAGTCCCTTGTCCACTGCCACTACATCTCGATGCATACCCACGTCGGCATGTAGAAAATATTCTCTGAGATTGCATATCTCGCGGTTGTGGAGGTTTTTGGTATTTAAAAAGCCTCGGCCTCCACACTTCCGCGGGATATACAATCTCATGACCGACGATCGTGGGTGATGCATTCGATATGCAGTCAGCAATGTTCGGACCCGCCTATCCAGGGCGTCGAGTTCGGTTTGAGTCCATTTGAGTAGCCGAAAGAGTACATCAATACCGGCATGATCCAACCGTTGAAGGCGCGCACCTTGTTTCCGCCCGAAAGAAGGCTATTGAATACTTTCTTCAGGCGGCCAAAGAAGCGTTCCCTCAACGATTGCTTCATGTCAGTAGTGCTGATACCTAACGCTTCCGACATACCCAAATACTTATAGGTTTCGTTTGGAGAGAGGGATCTCAGGTTTATGGAATCCGCGAGTTGAATTCCCACGGATTCCACAATCTCCCCTCGCTTTACATGCATGCATGACCGCCAAACGGCCTAGCCGTGTTCCGGTACGATGCTCGGTGTAGCCACCAGAGGAGTTGGGTCGAGATAGTTGTTCCACTGCAGGCTGACCAGCCTAGCGCGCGCTGTTATGGACGTATCGGGAGACTAGTCGCGGAGGGTAGCGGGATCCGAGGCACGGTGCGCCGCTGGCCGACCGCAGGTAGTTGGGGGCCCAAGTAGTGTGCCAGCCACACACGAAAGGCTGCCCCGCCAACTGTCGGAAAATCCCGGCATGCCCCATCGTGCTGGTTGGCGACCAGATGGGGAGGGCCCGATGGACATTCCGGGGGGGCTCGGGCGTCCCCGCAGTCTCCGGACTAGTGCCCCAATGATGGCGTCCTTTCAGTGCGTGTCTGTAGGTTAGCAGCGTGGAACCTCGTCTCACTTCCTTCTCCTCTCATCCATTCACTCTTCAACACATGATCATGACAAGGAAAAAGAATACTGGATCTAAACAGCGGCTGCACTCCCTCCCCCTCAAAGTGCACCTCACCAACATTAGAGGTCTGCACTCAAATCTCTCTGCAGTCCACTACCACCTGGAGGCTGAGAAACCAGCGCTGTTTTTTCTTACGGAGACGCAGATAGCGAGTCCTTCAGACGTCTCGTACTTATCTTACCCAGGGTTTACCTTGGAGCACAATTATAAAACACGCGCGGGTGTGTGTATGTACGCCCGTGACGACACTTGCTATCGGCGTCTCCGTAACCTTGAGGACTCCAGATTCTCTACGCTTTGGTGGACACAGGTCTGGATAAAATTATCTACGCCTGTGTCTACCGATCGCACAGCGGAGATCAGGAGACAACCAGGCTCACAGAGTACCTTAGTGAGGCGGCTGATGCGGCACAGCAGCGGTACCCTTCCGCCCAATTAGTGTTACTGGGGGATTTCAATGCCCACCACCAGGAGTGGCTCTTCCCATACCAGTGCACTGACCATGCTGGACGGGAGATGCGTAAACTTTCGCTTGCGCTTAACCTTACCCAGCTGGTCCATGGGGCAACGAGGGTGCCTGATGTTGATTCGCACACAGCCAATTGCTTGGACCTTCTGCTGACAACAGATCCAGACCGATACTCTGTGTCGATAGCTTCACCTTTGGGTAGTTCCGACCATTGTCTGGTGAAGTCTGTGTCCGTCTACTCCCCGCCCGATCCCAGCCCAAGAGGCACCCGGCGGGTTTGGCGGTACAGGTCAGCAGATTGGGATGGCATGCGATCTTTCTTCGCTTGTTATCCTTGGCAGCCTACTTGCTTTTCTTCGGCTGATCCTTCGTCGTGCGCGGACGCCGTGACGGGTGTGTTGCGTCAGGGAATGGAGTACTACATTCCGTTCTCTGACGTAACAATGTCCAGCGTTGACCGGCCATGGTTTGGTGCCAAATGTCGTCGCGCCGACGCGCTTAAACACGAAGCGTACCTGGCATGGGTCGACGCTCGATCGCGCAAAGCGAGTGACGTGGGTCTGAAGAAGAAAGCCTTCAACAGGGCTGCCAAGTCCTGCAAGAAGGTGTTGCGAGGGGCTCGGTTTGACCACATTGGCCGAATAGGGGCCAAACTTGCTTCTTACCCAGCAGGTAGTAAAGCGTTTTGGTCCCTGGCTAAGTCAGTCGAGTCGAACTTCTGCCGTCCCTCACTACCACCACTGCTGAAACCCGATGGTTCGCTGGCCCACACCGCTGAGGAGAAGGCAAATTTATTTGCCTCTCTTTTTGCGGAATCTTCGCGTCTGAATCCTGGTGATTCGCGGCCCCCTCCTTCTCCTGATGGATGCGAGACGAGTATGTCGGACATTCGCATCCATCAAAAGGACGTCCGTAGGGTGCTGCGCAACCTCGACGTGAACAAGGCTAGTGGCCCTGACGGCATACCAGCTATAGTTCTTAGAACCTGTGCGCCTGAACTGTCTCTGATCTTGACACGGCTATTCCGCCTTTCATATGAGACTGGAAAAGTGCCGAATGCTTGGAAGCAAGCCAACGTACAGCCCGTGCCCAAGAAGGGCAGTCGAGCTGACCCGGCCAACTACAGACCCATCTCTGTAACGTCCATACTCTGTAAGAGTATGGAGCGTGTACTTAACACTAAGCTCCTGGCATACCTAGAAACTAACGATATCCTTAGCGACCGCCAATACGGCTTCCGCCGAAATCGGTCTACTGGGGATCTTCTAGCGTATGCCATTCACATATGGAGTGAGGCCATCGAGAGGCACGGGGAAGTGCTTGCCGTCTCCCTCGACATCTCGAAGGCTTTCGATAGGGTCTGGCACGAAAGCCTTATCGGTAAGCTTCCTTCATTCGGTCTGCCCGGTGGTCTATGTGATTGGATTGCAGACTTCCTGAGAGATCGGTCCATTCGAGTGGTTATCGATGGCTGCTCGTCGAACCAAATGGATATTAATGCCGGGGTCCCTCAGGGGTCGGTACTCTCAGCAACATTATTCTTGTTGCACATTAACGATCTGCTAAAACCCGGCACCTTTGGGTATGCAGACGACAGCACTGTTGCTGAGAGATACCTGTCCAACGCACGGGCTACCGGGCCGCAGATCCGCTCTCTCCGTGAGTCCATGGTGGAGCGTTTGGACCTGTCCTTGCAGGCAGTCTCCGAATGGGGCGATGCCAATCTGGTCAGGTTTAATGCTGCTAAAACCCAGACGTGTCTTTTTTCCGCTAAAAAGAGCCAATTTCACCCGGCTCCAACATTCCGTGATGTAACCGTGCCAATAACGGACCATATTGAGCTTCTTGGCGTTACGTTGACATCGACTCTCAACTTTGGGCCATATATTGAGGCAAAGGCTCAGCTGGCTGCCAAAAAGTTGGGGATTCTTGCGAAGGTGAGAAGGTACTTCACGCCGGAACAGCTGCTCAACTTGTATCAAGCGCAAGTTCGATCGTGCATGGAGTACTGTTCTCATCTCTGGGATGGATCTGCCAAACACCAGCTTAATGCTCTAGAGTCGATTGAAAAGCGGGCTAAGAAACTCATCGGCAATGAGGCACTGGTCAAGTCGAAGCTCCAGAGCCTGGAACATCGTCGCCGAGTTGCCAGCTTGTCGGTTTTTTATCGGTTACATTTCGGAGAGTGTGCGATGGAATTGCATGATTTAATTCCGCCCAGCCCGTTCCATCATCGGACTACCAGACGTACGGCGTTGCGTCATCGGTACATGGTGGACATCCCACCCATACGCACAAAACGTTTTGGGGACACTTTCATTATGCGTACAGCTAAGGAGTGGAATTCCCTGCCGGAGTCTGTATTTCCCGATAGCTACAATCTAGGGGTCTTTAAGTCAGGAGTGAATGGGTTTCTTCTAGGCAAGCGTGCTTCATCGTCGACCTCATCATCGCTTACCATCAGGTGAGATAGTGGTCAAGCGCAAGCCTATAGACAATAAAAAAAAAAAAAAAAAAAAATGACCGCACATTTGTCCACACCAAACTCCATCCTGATGGCGCTACTAATAGTTTCAGTTACCTCCAGTAGCTCCATCAGCTGAAGATTGCTGGGAGCAAAGAGCTTCAGGTCATCCATATAAAGGAGGTGAGATATAACCTGGCTACCTCTCCTCAACCGATAGCCTAGCCCTGAATTCTCCAGCATCATGCTTAGAGGATTCAAGGCTAGACAAAACCAAAGTGGACTCAAACTATCGCCCTGGAATATACCTCGCTCGATCCTTACAGGTTCGCTATTCCTCTGGATATTTCGACATCCTGGATAGCGAAGGACTGTGCTCCATTGCCCCATACACGATTTCAGGAAGGTGCGTAGAGTTGTATCTATTTTATACAATTCTAGCACCCTCATGAGCAATGTATGAGGCACCGAGTCATAAGCCTTCTTATAATCTATCCAACATGTCGACAGATCCTTTCGGGAACGCCGAACCTGTTGGCTAATGGCCATATCAATAAGGAGTAGCTCCTTAGTACCGCGGGACCCGTTCCTACATCCATTCTGAGAGACCGACATAATCGAGTTATCGTCGACGTGTTAATAATTTTAACTCTCAAAATGGATGTAAGAACCTTATAGACCGTTGGTAAATATGTAATAGGTCTATAATTTTTGGGTTCCGCGGTGCTACCAGACTTGTGGAGCAGGTGGGTTATTCCTGTTGTAAGGAACTTGGGTAGCGAACCAGACTCCAATTCTGCCTAGTACTGAGATGCCAAACGAGCGTGTGACCTTTATAGCCACTTGATCCAGAAGTTGTGCAGCCCGTCCGGACCTGGAGATTTCCAGTTCGGCAACGGACGGACTGCACGGGCTACATCTTGGGGGCTAATCGTGATAGCCCCCATTTCTTGAATTGGATCGCACGCTCGTTCGACCTCCCGAGTCCATTCACCTTCGGTGTGACTGACAGGCACCGACCAGATGCTGCGCCAGAATGAACACATAGCGTCATCATCCGGTAGGTGCGTATCAGTCACACCTTGGTCGGGTCGCTCCCAATCCCGATAAACCCACCTTTCATTACTTTGGAATGTGCGATTCTGGGTGTATCGCTCCACTCTCCGCCTGTACCTACGAATACGGCTTGCCCATGCAAACACTTTTTGTTTCAGGAAGTCGATGCGCTCTGTGACACGGGATATATAGTCTCGGGAGCTGACATCAGTCCCCGAAAACGCCTGTCTGTCAAAGCGCATCACTCTTGGGCGATTATTGCCCTCCCTGAAACAAATTAGTTTGCCGATGAGTGCTCTGGCCCCACCAATACGACGTTCGATCCTGCACTGCCAAGCCGGTACGGCTGGTTTCGGTCGTGTAGCTCTGTCATCTGCAAATTTGACATGGGCTACACGACATGCCGCTACAGCCGCGCAGTACATGATCGAATGTGTATCAGTGAGGTCTTCGCAGTCATCAAAATAGTTTGACAACTGCGAATCCAGAGCAGCCACCAGCGCCCTATTTTTGTTATGCATGGGCAAGCGAGGTAATCGTGGCCTAAGTTCGGGTTGCATGTAGCGATATTCCCGAATAGCACACTCCAAAGCACTCCTCAATTCATCATTGTACTGGGTACTTACGTTTGTAACCCTGTCACTACTCTCCACGTCAGCGTGGTTGGACTGTGGTGGCACCACAGCCTGCGACGAGGGTGCAGTGACACGGTTACTCATTTCAGTTCGGAGGCGATCAAGTACAGTATCATCCAACATACGATTACGCTGGATGACCCGCACCTGATCCGAAAGTCGCTGGGCCGAAACGTTGACGGCTGGCTCAAGCACCTGAAACAAAGAGAGCATACGGACACGGTACGCGGTCAGGTTGTTTCCTCCCTCTGTAGCCCCAAAGTATGCGCGCATGACATTTTCATTGATGGATAGTGTCCATCTCATGCGCTGCACACTACCGCCGGGTGCTGGGACCCTATCAGAGACTGGTAAGCCTCGAGGTCCTAAGCGGTCCGGCGGCCGGCGTACTCCCCGTCGACGCGCAGGTGGTGGTGTCGTCGGCGGAGAGAAGTACTCGTCGCTCGAGCTCGACGCAACTGCCACGGCCGGTGACACAGCACTCACGGTGGGGCTGGTTTCCGGCGGCGGCGAGGCGGAGCTGGGCGACGAGGCCGGAGGTGGTAGGCGTGCTTGTCTAGCGGCGGCAGCTCTCGTCAACATGACGTCGTCTTCATTTTTCTCGTTTCTTGATGTTTATGTTGTAATTCGGTCATAGCTTTGATTATATTATTGCTTCATGTTTTTTTTTTCTTGGTTTCATTGTGTCTTGTATAATTTAAATAGTTAAAATAAATATATTGTAAGAAATTTCGTAGAGAAAAAATTTTTGGCAACTGCCTGTCAACTCGAGCCACAGATTTATTATTATTATTATTATACTCGTTTGTAAACACCTAAGATAACCTGCAGTTTTGTATCTTCTTCGCTCTTTTAAAATACCCAAATGTTGTCGTTGCTTTTAAAAGGTTGTAGTATCACCCTCTTTAATGTTTCCTACATCTACCTTTTTTGTATCTTACTTATACAGTGTATATCTTTATTATCTAAATAGTATTAATATATCCATATATTATCATTTCAGTATTTTATTTATTGGTTACAGTTACGGTAATAGTTCAACAAAATTAAGTCACCTTGACCTTCAGTAGCTATAGCCTAGCTCTAGTATTGTCAAGGAACACTTGCCTCTATCGTTTGACTTGTACTCCCTACTATATACTATATTTTATAATATACTATCCACACTATTCACATTAATATTATAAATGCGAAAGTAACTCTGTTTGTATGTCTGTCTGTTACCTTTTCACGCTTAAACCTCAGGATCGATTCGGATGAAATTTGTTATGGAGTTAGTTTGAAACCCTGGGAAGGAATAGGGAGGTTGTTTTCATCCCAGAAATCATCCTTAACAGGGTGAAAAGGGGGTGGAAGTTTCTCGAGTAAGACTATTCGAAGTAATAAAACTAACGATACGCAGACGATGTGCCGGGCTTAAGCTCGTTCACTATAATAACGAATATTTACATATCCATGACAGATATAATTTATGAAATAAAAACACAGGGCATCATAGAAAAAAGCTAAAGAGATCTCTTCAATACCTTTCACAATAATGATAAACTACATGCCTTTATTATAAGTCACCAATTAATGTATAAACTTTTTCATGATTACTACATTATTTCATATATTTGCTCTTTTTGTTTTCGTCCAATCGTGTTTTTGACAAACAGCAGTTCCGTCACACATAATATAAATAGACTTGTCTTCTTCGTCCCTTGGTATTATTCCTTTGGGATAAGGTGGTCTGGTACTAGACGATGCTCTAAACAAATGTCCTCGATGCTTCTTCTTTCTACTCCGATAAAAATTCCTTTGGGTGGTCGACTCATATCGTAAATTTGACATTGTCGGTTGATTCGAAGAGTATTGAATATGTTGTTGAAACGGCTCTTGGATTGGTTGTTGAAATGGGTTATGTATTGGATATCGTAACGATTTTTGAATTGGTTGACTAAATGGTTTATGAAGAGATTGTTGAAACGGTTTTTGAATTGGTTGTCGAAACGGCTGTTGATTTAGCTGTTGATATGGCTGTTGATATGGCTGTTGATTTGTTTGTTGATCGGGCTTTTGATATGGCTGTTTATTTGGCTGTTGATTTGACTGTTGATTTGGCTGCTGATATGGCTTCTGGATAGGCCGTTGAAACGGGTTTTGAATCGGTAATGGTACATCGTGCTGTCGTAATACTAGACCTGGCTGCTCAGTTTGTAAACCTTTGAAACCGAATATACCAGATGCCATCTTATTTAAAATCCCGGGTCCTGAATGTTGATCGTTATCTGTACAAGTAGTTTTCGACCACTCTTCATCAAGTGGCTCCTGCGGCTCTTGCATTTGAATTGGACTGATTTTCACAATAGGTTTGTGAAAGTTTGATATTCTCAACGTGGGTCGGAAGTGAGGAGCTGATGACGTTACACAGTGCTTGGTGATTATGAAGTAGTAAAATATTACGTACCGCATTTCTTATCAATTAAGTTTCAGTAACAACATGTATACAAAAAGAATGGAAATCCTACCAACCAGTGGATAGCAAGTTTAAGAAACATTCAAGTTGATATTGGATTGTTTTGTTTTGGTATAAAATTAATTTAAAAATGTTGTTAAACGCTATGCCTCATGTATTGGTCATTCCGTATTTTTCTGGTTTATAGAATAAATCTCGTAGGCTACCAAAATAAGCTTATTTTTAACCGATATCATTATCTATCTTCTATATAAATAAAAAGAAAAGTCCTGACTGACTGACTCATCAACGCTCAGCCCAGATCCTTGGACCTAGAAAGCTGAAATTTTGCATCCTTCCCTTTATAATGTAGACAAGGAATAAGGATGGATTTTTCGAAATTCAATCCCTAAGGGAGTTAAATAGGGGATGAAAGTTTGTATGAAACTCTGTCATTTTTAATTTGAAAAGAATCAAAAATGGCATTTAACCTCAAAATATAAACGGAAAAAAAACTATTTTAAGGATGTTTTGAATTTTATCCCTTAAAGGGGTAAAAAGGGGTGTTAAAGTTTGTAAGAAAAATACATGAACAGGGTGTCCAAGGGTTTTTTGAATTTCATTCCTTAAATTGTTAAAAAAGGGTATTAAACTTTGTCAGAAAAATTAATTGATTTCATCAAAATTACTTGAAACTTAGTATTTCTGCTCTTCAATACAATTGAAGAAAAACGTACTTAAGCATTATTTGAATTACATCCCTTAAACGGGAAAAAAAGAGGTATTACAGTATGTATGAATGACCTACTGGATGTGCTCGGGGGAATGAGTTTTCATACCTCAAATACCACTGATACCCTCTGACTATGTCTTTGAGTTTAAACGATTACAATTCCCCCTGTAGGTCTGGTTTGCAATGTCCATAAAAATATCTCAGGGTCAGTCATTTACAGGTGGCAGGCATAGATATAAGGAAAGATTTCATCTCACACGGGCAATTCTACTTTGCCTGTTTTAGAGTCAGTACTAGCAGGTTGGTCATTTAGGCACCAGACAGAAAAACCACCAATGTAGTATACGTGCATAATTGTAGTGCATAATTAAGTTCTAACTTCCTGATGACGACTTTGTTAGCGTAAACTAATTGGAGAACCTACCTAAACTCATCACTCTATCGGAAGATGCTCTAATTTATTTTCTTCGACAATTCTGCTTCGCCATTTGTGAATTAAACAGATACAAAATATAGCTGGTAACCTCCAAGCGCGTGTAACCTACGCTACGTCAAGCCATTCTAAATCACGACCACGAGGAAGACAACTTTTCATCGAAACTCATCATGAGCAAACTCTATGAATATGTGAATAAGCAAAATCATCATCTCTATGGCACAGAAAAGCCGCGTATAAAAAAAAATCAGTCAAAGAAGTTACTTTTGCGCCACCCTGTATTAATTTTCTATCGTGTCGGTAGTGGGATTCAGAAATTGAAAGCAAAGTGGTCTTTCACTATTTGTATCTTACCATGGAAATTGGTCGCACGAGACCTCCAGAATGAAAGTCCAACGCTCTAGCTATTAGAACACGAAGAAAGTTCAGTTTATGCTTATTTTATATCAATTAACGTATAATTTTTATAATTCCATAAAATAATAAAGTTGAGCAAATTTTGTAGTCTACGCGAACAAAGACGCGGGCGGAAAGCTACGTTTGGATAATAATTTGCAATATCCCGCCAGAACTGCAATAAAACGAAACAGCCGAATTCGTGTAGTCCACGCAGGTGAAGCTGCGGGCGTAAAGCTAGTATGAACATATAGAGATACCGTCAAACTAAGTTTTTTTAATTTTTATATCTTCATTGTCTAAGCGCGCGCTGTGGAGAATGTATCACTTGAGGCAAGGCGACCAGAGCTTCTATTGCAGCTTGTGTATCAACCGCTGTATCATGGGGCTTTTTTTCGTGGAGAAAGGCTCATGCGTACTGCACTACCACGGGGAGCCAGTGCAGTTTTGTGGGACTCTAACTTACTAAAACTCCATGGTGTCCTCCTGTGCTGCTTATGGCGAGAACACGGGCTCGCGTTCGCACTCACCGCGAACCCGCCGCGGCTGTCCGTCGCCGGACCCTCCTCGGGGGAGTACCCCCCATCACCGGCGCACCAGAACACACTGTACGCCGTGACCACCCCAGGGACCAATCAGCACATGGGTCCCCCTGTGACGGGCCAAGGTTAATAGCCTCGCCACCTACTATTTTTCGGCCGCAGGGGATAGGGAGAGCATCTAACGCTATACCGAAACTCCTCCTCCCCTGCGGCCCCACCACGTCCGTCATCAGACGGTGGCGACTCCGTCCGGGCCGCAGAAGGTAGGGAGAGCGGCGCACCGCAATACCGGCACTCCTCTCCCGCCGCGGCCTCCAAACCTCAGCCGCGACGTCGTATGGGACCTGGCAATCTCCATAAGACATCGCGGGCCGCCTCAGTTGCGATGTCGCCTGCCAAGTGGCACCGCAACCTACTAGTTGGCCGCTACGTCGTCGGCTTAATCGGCAAAAGCCCTGACGAGTGGCCCCTCCTCAGGTTCCTCTTCGCTTCACCGTGGGTGACCAAGCCACGGTTACTGAGCCTCCCCGCCTCGACAATGCGGGAACCCACCGGGGGGATCATTTAAGGGCTGGGTCGGCAACGCCGGCAGCTCGCTCGACGCCGCGCCGCCCGCCACTAAATACCAAGGATGGCCTTCCTCCAGTTCTCATACGTAACTGATCAATGTACCTGTGCACTGTTTCTCCACTTTGATCTTTGATCCGGTAGTTGCTAGGTCCGAGACATTTCACGATTTGACTGAGAACCCATCTCTCGCCTTTTAGGAATTGTCGATACCGTATATGCTGATAATCTGCCGGAGTTTACGGCCTGTAGTACTATTCGGTCAATTATAGAAGTAGATGAGAATAAAGGAGTTGAGGCTTTTTACCCGGCTGCAAGGAAAGGGTTATGTTTTTCGCGCGTATCTTGTATGTTTGTATGTATATAATATTCTTTATTACCTCATATCATTGAAACTACTTGACGGATTTTCATAATTAAAACATCGTTAGATAGGTCTTAACTGCCCAAGTATTCTTAGATAAGTGCCGTTACAAAAAAACAACATGGCGGATTTTGGGCGCCATATTGTGGGGGTTGCAATTTTTTTTTTCTTCCATACCCATCGAGTGGGGTATCAAAATGAAGGGTTTTTAGAGGTGATTACAAAAATATATGCCACTTATATGTTTAAAAGTCATTAGAAAAAAAAATATAACAAAAAAGGTGTAAATAAAAAAAATAAAATAAAAATCAAACACCCGCCTGCTTAAGAAGCGAACTAAAAAGCTGTAAACAAGAAAAAATCATGCTGGGCAGTCGGAGGATCAGGGGGTCAGCCAATTTGCGAATATGTATCCGTGTTTGATGTTTTTTTTTTTTTTATATAATAGCATGGGCGCACCCAAATGGGTTGTTTTATAACGAAATGATAAATTTTTGTTCAGATCAAAGCTGGGTCTGTATAGGTATGGAGATGTGTGACAGTGATACCTACACTTTTACAAGTGAATCACATGGCGATAATAGATGGTTGGACCGCTGCATCGTCACTGAGTCTGCGCAACAATCAGTCGTTAGTGTCACAGTAATGTATGACTTGTATTGGTCCGACCATTTCCCGATTGTGATGTGTGACTTGCTTAAAATAAATTGTAAAATTGTAGACAGCATACAAGGATAATCTTGTTAATCGTATTGTGTGGGGAGAGAGGACGTCTGAGCAGATTAATGAGTACTACGACCTCTGTCACTCTAGGCTAAGACTTATAGGTATTCCTCAGGAACTAAGTGATTGTTGTGATAAGTTCTGTGATCTCGGAGATCATTGTTCAGCTCTTGATAAAATGTATTCTAATATTGTGAATATACTAGTACAAGCCGCCGTACAGACTTATAAGATAAAGTGACGAAGAAAGGGAGGCTATGTCACGGGGTGGAACAAACATGTCGCGGACGCTAACCGCGAGGCGCGGCTTAAATTCCAGATGTGGACAACGGCTGGTCACCCAGCCAGTAGTCGTGTATTTCATGATATGGCAGAGGCGAGGAGACATTTTAAGGCTAAACTCAAGTGGTGTCAGAACAGGCAGGATCAGCTTAAAATGAATCTCCTTTGCCTTCAACCACAGTAACAAAGACTTTAAATATTTTTGGAAAAACACAAATAAAATGAATGTGAGGCCGAGTCTCCCGGTGAGTGACTGACCACAAGAGTATTGCTGGTGCTTTTAGGGACCACTTTTCGGTGCGGTCACTCTTGGGTTCGGCGTCCCATGGAGCAAACGGTGCTGAGACCATTGAGTCTGAGCAGAACGCGAAAGTACCAGCCAAGGATGTGGCTACAATAATTTCGAGAATGCAGCGTGGGAAGTCGCCGGGTCGGGAAGCAAACCTACAACGTAAGGACCTAGCAACGACCGAACTCTTTGTAGAGGCCAGTAAAAGGAAGATCGCATGGGCGCTTATCCAGGAGCCGTACGTGGGAGGGGCGCGAGGTATGAAGAGCTACCGAGGTTCGCGAATCTACCAGTGCGAGGTTGATGGAAGTGGGAGGGTAAAGGCGGCAATTGCCGTCTTTGACGTTGACCTGGATGTCATTCCCTACCCGAAACTCACCACAAACAACATCGTTGTGGTGAGTATCCGAACCAAAGCCTGGGAGATCACAGTAGTTTCTTACTACTTCGAGCCAGACCAGCCCATAGGGCCATACCTGGACCAGTTGGCCCGGATCAGTGGCCACCGGTAGATTGCTTATAGGCGGCGACGCTAACGCTAAGTGTCCTTGGTGGGGCAGCATCGTCGAAGACTCCAAGGGCGAGGAAATGTCCGGAACCATGTAGGACTTAGAGCTTCAGGTACTCACTGGTGACGCTCCCACATTTGACACTGTCCGAGGTGGTCGAGTGTATAAAAGCCACGTGGACACCACGACATGCTCGCTCGACCTTTTTGACTTGGTGGACGGTTGGTGGGTCGACACAGGAGCAACATTCTTGGACGATAATACAATATTTTTCGAAATCAAAGTTCAAAGGGATAAAGGGGTAAATATCACCAGGACGACCAGGAAATTTAACACAAGAAAGGCGGACTAGGATATATTTAAAGATAAATTAGGGGAAATTAAAATTGAAAATTACATAAATTTGAACAGTATAAAGGGAATAAATAGTAAAGTAGATTTAGAATAATTAATTGTAAATTACGGAGATCTTCTTCTTAGCGTGACGATGGCAAATATCAAAAGTTAAATATTGTGTTTGGCCCAGAATTCAGCCACGGCAACACCATTCGGTGACGCAGTCATAAGGTCTTCGTACGTACATGTGACAGGGCATGCTGTGCACTCCGTGAGATAGGCCATGGTCTGCGGAGAGATGCTGCACAGGCACTGAAGACTAGTGCCATCAGAGAACCCCCACCTGTGGAGGTTGTCCTTGCTGCGGCCAAACTGAGTGCGGAGTCTATTTAGGGTTTTCCAGGTCGATCACGGCAGAGTGTGTGTGCCCAGGCGGAAGGCTCTTCGATGGCCCAATGAAATTTGCAGGAGGCTTGAGTTTCTCTCGCCAAAGGTCGCATCTCGCCGAAGAGGAGTTTCCATCACCTAGACCCACGCATCCTAGAAAACTTTTCCGGCTTTTTAGGCGCTGGGGCACTGAGCTGTAATTGTGCATTGGATGGCGTGGGTTGGTTTCTAGTTTCACCCTCTCTGTGCGACTTGCTATAGTCCAGCGAATTTCCGGGGGCGCGATGCCGATAAGTGGATACAGCATTCGCACAGGAGTCGGTTTGAGGCAACCTGTGGCAATCCGGCACGTCTCATTCAGAGCTGTATCCACTAATTTTGAGTGGGCAGAGCGGCTCCATACTGGACTTGCGTATTCACCAGCGGAGAAACAGAGTGCCATGCCAGTCGTTCGCAGTACTTGAGGAGACGCCCCCCATCTGGTGGACGTTAGGCGGCGAAGCAGGTTATTCCTTGAATGCACCTTCTACTTGACATTCTCACAGTTATTTCTGTAGTTGAGGGACCTGTCCAGAGTAATGCCGAGGTATTTTGGGTGGGAACTATGGAGGATTGGCACCCCCTGCCATGAAATGTTAAGCGTTCGGCCCGCTTGCCTATTACGTAGGTGAAAGGCGCACGACTGTGTTTTTGAGGGATTTGGCTTCAGAGCGTTGTCAGCATAATATTGGCTGAGATCTGAAAGGGCGGTGGAAAGATTAGCTTCAATCTCCTCAAAATCAGTAGCTTGGCAAGTTAAAGCTCAAGTTAAAGGTCATGTGGTTTTCCTGGCTTGAATACAGCAATAATCTTTGATTTCCTCCAAAGACGAGGTATATTTGCTGTTTCCAAAAAGTTGTTAAAAAGTTGCAGCAACCACGAGATGGATACCGGACCGAAGTGCTTAATTTGTTCCACCGATATATCATCCACCCCAGAGGCCTTACCCTAGCTCAGCTGTCGAATAGCTGAGATGATATCCGTCAGTTTGAATGGGTTGCATAAACTGGTGAACTGGGGATACTAGTTTTGGGCGTTCTGCCAAGGTGTTTTGCTGGTTTGCCGTTAAGAAGGAGTTGATGAGCCACTTGGTTAGCCGTAACTGGGCCTAGCCGTCACTAGCTAGGTGAATGAGCTGGTGGTGCTTCACTAGTAAGCTTGCGAATAGTATTCCAAGCTTTTTTACTATTGTGGGTCATGTCGATACTGGTGACGGTGTCCATCCATTTTTCCTGGCGTCGCTCACTTATGTGTGCCATCAATTTTTCTCCAGCTTCAACTGTCTCTTCCGAAAAAGGGTCGTTGTCGTAGAGACGTTTGTAAGCTTGTAGGAGTTCACCAGATTCTTGGGATATGCCAGGAATGTACGAAGTACGACATCCTCGGGGGATACATTTACGGGATGTAACCGAAACTACACCAACAAATTTGTCGTAATTTTGTGGAAAAGGCGGGATGTTATGTAGTTCTTCGTCCACAGATTTCGAAAATTGTTCCCAGTCAGCTTTAAGGTAGTTGAATCGGCGTTTGAATGGCATGGGCACAGGACGAACGACGGACTGTACAGTGCAGACGATCGGCTTATGTTGCGTTCGGGGGATTGGGTGACACATAGTCTTTTTGGTCTGGGTGCTGATATTTGAGCTAACAAATATTAGGTCCGGATTGTACCCGCGCTTCCATCTGCCGCTATTGAAAGACGCTGGTTGTTTAGACGCATTACAGAGATAGTATATTAAAAGCATGTGAAGATTCTATTCTCAAGCCTCATCTGAAGACTGCAGGATCATCTCACGCATCTCCTCCATAAGCTTCAGAGAGTTTTTTGTTTCCATCTGTACGACGGGTCTTGAAAAACTTAGACCCGACTGTATGGA
Source organism: Anorthoa munda (assembly GCA_945859665.1). Taxonomy (NCBI): domain Eukaryota; kingdom Metazoa; phylum Arthropoda; class Insecta; order Lepidoptera; family Noctuidae; genus Anorthoa; species Anorthoa munda. The sequence goes on along the minus strand of OX243907.1, from coordinate 1,049,868 downwards.
CAGCTTCCACGAATCCATCGCTGTATTCGTCCACGGAGCTCTTTAGGCACTCCAAACGATTCTGTAGTTCGAGCTGAAAGCTCTCGGGATTTTGGACCTGTATCTATGCTACACGGAGCGTGGACCTCATAATAATAATAACCGACCGAAACCAGCCGTACCAGCTTGGCAGTGCAGGATCGAATGTCGTATTGGTAGGGCCAGAGCACTTATCGGCAAACTAATTTGTTTCAGGGAGGGGAATAATCGCCCAAGAATGATGCGCTTTGTGAGACAGGCGTTTTTGGGGACTGATGTCAGCCCCCGAGACTATATATCCCGTGTCACAGAGCGCATCGACTTCCTGAAGCAAAAAGTGTTTGCATGGGCAAACCGTATTCGTAGGTACAAGCGGAGAGTGGAGCGATACACTCAAAATCGTACATTCCAAAGTAATGAAAGGTGGGTTTATCGGGCTTGGGAGCGACCCGACCAAGGTTTGATTTGATTGATTTTGATTTTTTGATTTTTTTGGTGTGACTGATACGCGCCTGCCGGATGATGACGCTACATGTTCATTCTGGCGCAGCATCTGGTCGGTGCCTGTCAGTCACACCGAAGGTGAATGGACTCGGGAGGTTGAACGAGCGTGCGATCCAATAGAAGAAATGGGGGCTATCACGATCAGCCCCAAGATGTAGCCCGTGCAGTCCGTCCGTTGCCGAACTGGAAATCTCCAGGGCCGGACGCGCTGCACAACTTCTGGATAAAATGGCTACAGAGGTCGCACGCTCGTTTGGCATCTCAGTACCAGGTAGCCTTAGAGTCCGGTTCGCTACCCAAGTTCCTTACAACAGGAATAACTCACCTGCTCCACAAGGCTGGTAACACTGCGGAACCCAAAAATTATAGACCTATTTGACCTATTTTAATTATAATATACTAGCTGACCCGGCCACGCGTTGCTGTGGCTAAAGTTTTTGTTATATTACATTATAGTAAACAATCTAAGAGGAACAATAAGAGAACATCAGTCACGGAGTCCACTATGCTTTTTCACACAGATGGTATTTGTAAAAAAATATGGTGAACTCCTTATTTGACTTTCTACTACTATAACCCTTTAGTACTGTAATATATTTGAGTTACCCACATACGAAGATTAGTAAGTAAGATCACGTATAAATAAGCCTACGTCATTGTAACCGCCAGTTCGCAATATATGCTTGCTACAAGTGGACGTTTCTTTTATTTATTACTCCCGACACTTCAGTGGCGACGAGGATCACTATTTGTGCGAATTATCGAAGTCTGTCTGCATTTATTCGAGGGAAATGTCGGTCGGCAAAGTCGGAAAGATTCGCGATTTTGATGTGAAGACAGGGAACTGGACTCTGTACGAGGAGCGGTTGCAGATGTACTTCAAGGTCAATAAGGTCGAGAAGGACATGTGGCTGCCTATGCTGATCACGGGCGTGGGTGATGAGACGTACGAATTGCTGAGCACGCTGTGCAGTCCAAGGAAACCGGGGGATATCACGTACGAAGAGGCCGTTACAATTTTGAAAAATCACCTACAACCGAAGCCGGCGGTCATGGCGGAACGGTATCGGTTTAGGCAAAGAAGACAGAAAGACGACGAAAGTGTAACACAATATCTGACCGAGTTAAAGAAACTCTCCAAAACTTGTGAGTTTGGTGCAAATTTGGAGGAGAATTTGCGTGACCAGTACGTATGCGGAGTGAAGAGTGACGTCATCAGACAAAGGTTGTTTGCGGAAGACAATTTGACGTACTCGGGAGCAGTCAGATTGGCAGTTGGCCTGGAGTCGGCCGAGCGGGATGCGGCAGTCGTGGAACACAAAACGACGGCGGAGGCATCGGCAACCGTGAACACCTTGCGGGCAAAGCATGGGCGCGGTCAGTTTGCGGACCATGCAGCGGACCAACGAACGAACCACGGGCGTGCGGCGCGGGACACCGAGAAGGGCGCCGGGGGCTGCACGGCGTGCGGCTGGCGCGGACACAACAAGGAGGAGTGCCGCTATAAGCATTTTGTTTGTAGCAAATGCAAACAAAGCGGACATTTGAGGCGTGTTTGTCCTCGGACGGAGGCGAACAGTGGCAGAGGGAAGAGGCGCGGAGTGAACCACGTGGATGCCACCACGAGCGACCATCCGAGGGCAGGAGCGGGAGACTCCAGTTCGGACGAGCTTGAGGAAGAACTTCATCAGCTATGTTTGAGCGGCTACAACCCGGTGAGTTTATCATTACTGATTGATGATAAAACAGTAAAAATGGAGCTAGACACAGGCTCGGCAATTTCATGTATCAGTAAGAAAACATATGATAAACTTTTTAACAATAGAGTAATTAAACCATTTAATTTGATGTTAAAATTTTATGATGGTAGCAATATAAGACCACTAGGGGTTATAAGACCAAAAGTTCAATACAAGGATAAAATTAAATATCTAGAACTGTTTGTGATAGACGGGGGTACAACTTCCTTATTGGGCAGGCAATGGTTAATAGAATTGGGTATTAAAATACCCCCTTTTCAACAAGAGATTAACCATAGTGTACACAAAATATCTGATACTGTCGATTGTTTGCTAAACAGGTATAAAGAATTGTTCAGCGAAGGACTGGGGCGGTACACAGGCAGCAAGGCAACGCTCCGGTTGCGAGAGGGTGCGAGGCCGGTGTTTTGCCGCGCACGGCCGCTGCCTTACACTCTGAGGGGTCAGGTCGACGCGGAGCTGGACGCCATGTTGCGCGCGGGCATCATCGAGCCCGTCGAGTGCTCGGACTGGGCGACGCCTTTGGTACCGGTACGTAAAGCGGACGGAGGACTCCGTATCTGTGCTGATTACAAAATAACTTTAAATCCTGTCTTACTGGTCGATAGGTATCCGTTACCCAAGATAGATGATTTATTAGTGAGCTTAAACGGTGCTACACACTTCTCAAAAATTGATTTGACCCTTGCTTATAACCAGATCGAATTGGATAATACTAAAGATTTAACGGTAATAAACACACATCGAGGTCTTTTTAAGTACAATAGACTTGTGTTTGGGTTGTCTTCTAGTCCCGGAATTTTCCAGCGAATTATGTCGAATTTACTTAGTGATATTCCGGGGGTAGAAGTATTTTTAGATGATATCATCATTGGAACAGTGGGAACACAGGATAATCACTTAGAAACGTTAGAAAAGGTGTTCCAGCGGTTACAGAGTCACGGTATGAAGCTAAAATGGAGTAAATGTTTATTTATGGTTAATGAAGTCAAATACTTAGGTTATGTCATATCAAAAGAGGGAGTTAAAGTAGATTCAGATAAAATAAAAGCAATAATAAAAATTCCCAGGCCAAGAGATATTTCAGAGTTGCGTTCCTTTTTAGGTTTAGTTAATTTTTATGCTAAATTTGTTAAGAATATGAGTACTATTTTGTCTCCACTGTATGAACTTTTAAAAAAAGAGGTCAATTGGAGATGGAGTGCGGAGTGCGAAAGGGCGTTTGCAAAAGTTAAAAGAATATTAGTAGGCGCAGAGGTATTAGCTCATTACGATCCAAACAAGCCGTTAGTGTTGACATGCGACGCGAGCGCACGGGGCTTAGGCGGTGTACTCACACAGCCGGGCGCCGACGGCCGCGACCGCCCGGTAGTGTATGTGTCACGCGCGTTGAATAACGCCGAGAAACATTATTCACAAATAGATCGGGAGGCGTTAGCTATCGTATTTTGTTTACAAAAATTACATCAGTATGTTTATGGTCGACGTTTTGTCTTGCGAACCGATCACAAACCGTTAGTAAGTATATTTGGACCAAAACACGGTGTACCAGCGATGGCCGCGAGTAGATTACAACGCTGGGCAATTATTCTATCTGCATATATGTACGATATTGAATATGTAAACACTAAACAAAACGGTGCGGACGGGCTGTCGAGACTGCCGGTTCCGTGCATTAGCGATGAGTCACTGCGGGTTCCCGAGCAAACGTATTTACATTTTGCACAGAATGCATTGTTATTGGATTATAATACAATTAAGCAACAAACTATGGTAGATCCAATATTAGGTAGGGTTTTAAATTATATTCGTGATATGTGGCCAACCGATAATGATATTCGAGAACTACAGCCGTATTTTAACCGTCGTAAAGAACTGTACGAGGAGCTAGGCTGCGTGATGTGGGGGCACAGGGTAGTGATTCCTGCAAGTGGTCGAGCCAGGGTACTACAGGAATTACATGAACCTCATATGGGCATAGTTAAGACGAAGGCGTCAGCTAGGAGTTATGTTTGGTGGCCGGGCATAGACGAGGCGATTGAGGCTACGTGCAGGGAGTGCGCGGTGTGCGCGGGGGAGGCGGACGCGCCGCAGCGACACGCGGTCTCGCCGTGGCCTTGGCCTTCTAGACCGTGGGCGAGGGTGCATCTTGATTTTCTAGGGCCTATTTTCGGAAAAATGTATTTAATTATGGTTGACGCTAGAACTAAATGGCTAGAAGTATTTCCTGTGCCTAGTACGGCGGCTAGTTCTACGATTGAAAAGCTTACCGAAGTTTTTTCTACATGGGGTTTACCGAGACAAATAGTCTCAGATAACGGACCACCGTTCACGAGTAAGGAAATGGCAGACTTTTTGGCTAGCCAGGGGGTTGATCACGTTTTTTCTGCTCCGTACCACCCAGCATCGAATGGGGCTGCAGAAAATGCAGTGCGTACGGTTAAAAGAATTATTAAAAAAGCTTTTAAACAAAAAGGAAACATTAATTTATTTTTAAACACCTTCCTTTTACATTACCGTAATACGGAGCACTGTTCAACGGGGGAAAGTCCAGCCACATTGATGCTAGGTAGGAATTTACGTACCAAATTAGATGCATTAAAACCAAATATAGAAAATAAAGTTAGGAAGGCTCAGGAACGACAACGGAAGGTAGGAACGGATGTGAAACGTTCTTTAGAGATAGGAGAGGAAGTGTGGATGAGACAATATAGGGGAAATGAAAAATGGAGTCCGGGGCAAGTTGTAGATAAAATGGGTACTACAGATTACAAAATTATGGACGGTTCGGGCAAAGAAAGCCATAGGCACATCGACCAGTTAAGACAGCGATCGCGAAGCTCATTGATTTGTCCGAATAGCACATCAGAACGGAGTTCTCTTGATGCGGAACGTCCCGACAATACCGACGTGACGAATCCAGCGTCAGGCCCCGGAGAGACTCGGAGCCCTCGGAGCGTGAGGGAGTTCAGTCCGGTTCGAACCGCGACTACGGTTGAGTTGCCGTCTTCATCTACTAATGGATCAGTTCCTCTCAGTAATGTACCTAGTCTTGAGGAGCGGGGGATAGTTTCCCAATCCGAGGATGCTGTTCCAGAGGTAGTCCGCCCCCGTCCTGTACGGGCGTGTCGCTTAAAAAGACCGCTCCAATATTGAGATAACTAAATATTTAGTTCTTACGTACGTTGTAAGCAGTTGTAAGATAAGAAATAGTTAATGTTAAGGTTTATAATATAAGAAATAGTTAATGTTAAGGTTTATAATATAAGAAATAGTTAATGTTAAGGTTTATATTATAAGAAATAGTTAATGTTAAGGTTTATATTTTGTTATTTTTAGTTATTATAATTTAGGATATGCATTATTTAAGGTGGAGGATTGTAATATATTTGAGTTACCCACATACGAAGATTAGTAAGTAAGATCACGTATAAATAAGCCTACGTCATTGTAACCGCCAGTTCGCAATATATGCTTGCTACAAGTGGACGTTTCTTTTATTTATTACTCCCGACACTTCAAGTACAATGAAATTATTTACGAACAAAGACGAAAATGTTGATGTTGGTATTGGTATACAAATTCACTGGATTGAGATTTGAAGGGGAAGTACGTTGAACACAATTAAATAAAATGTTCTTACACTTGATATTAAGCAGAAATCAATAGGTACAAAATAAAAAATTATCTGACTTATTATTTCCATTTAATTTTATAACAAATATAAGTATATTACAGTATAATACAGTAAATAACATGTGACGCTTAAACTCATGAATGAGGTAGGCAAGGCAGACAGTCTTAAACTTTTAAACATTAATATCTATTTTTTTGAATTATAAATACTTTCAATTTCAATTTAATTTAACACCAATCGGTGCACAATGTTTTTGGTTAACCTGTCTTTAGCTAACACAAATAGATTCGACGGTTTCCCAACACGTGAACACGCAACATATAGTTGCCCATGAGAAAAACATGGATTTTCCAAATCTAAACCACAAATGGACATTGTTTGACCTTGAGATTTATTTATAGACATGGCGAAAGCTAAACGAATTGGAAACTGTAGCCTTTTGAAGGGTATGGTAGAATCTGATGGTATTATCGGAATACGTGGCAGCAGGACCACTTTTCCTTTAAACTTCCCAGCCAAAATGGTTGCTTCAAGAATGTTTCCGGTGATCTTTTTGATGACCAAACGCGTACCGTTACATAATTGAGGTGGATTCAAATTACGGAGGAGAATAATAGGGGAACCAATCTTTAATCGAAGATTATGTGGTGGCATTCCAAGGATATCTAATGAATTTAAAAATTCAATCGGAAAATTTACACTTTCATTTTCATCAACAACAGTATCGATTGATTTAAAAGACATCAGATCGCCTGGTAACAACTGTTGTATCTGGAAGTTAATTTCGTCAACATCAACATTTTTGGCTGCCAAAATCGCCCGTTGACTAAGACATTCATGATTCAAATAATTATTCTGTATATCCGGGAAAATACTCTGAATCAATTCATTTTTATCCTGAACAACAGTGCAAAAATTGTCTGGTAGTTTAATGCATTGCGTATTTGGTTGCAGTTCTATTTTACCGTTCCCAATATCTAGTAGTTGTTCGGAAAATATTTGTGCTGATGGATCATTTTGCAATTGTACTCGCATATTTATGGTCAATCGAAGTGTTTCAACACTTCGCCATAAGAATGATTGTTTCAAACATGCATTAATCTCATCCGCGAAAGTAGAGCGAGGTATAACCCGTAAGGTCTGCCGGAAGTCACCAGACAAAAGTAAGATAGCACCACCGAAAAGTTTATTATTGCTGTTTAAATCTTGCATAGTTCTGTTTAATGCTTCAAGTGAATATTTGTGTGCCATTGTGCACTCATCCCAAATTATTATAGAACTCTTCCGCAACACTGCAGCTATTCCACTATTCTTTTTGATGTTACACATTGCATCTGGTTTATTATGAACGTCCAATGGCAGCTTGAATGTTGAATGTGCTGTTCGCCCACCATCCAGTAAAGTAGCCGCAATGCCTGACGATGCTACTGCTAATGCGATTTTTTGTTGCGACCGTATTTTGGCAAGAATCAACGATATTAAAAATGTCTTACCGGTTCCACCAGGTGCATCCAAGAAAAAAAAACCGCCTTGTTCAGCAGCAACAGCCAGCATAATCCGATCATAAATAATTTTTTGTTCTGCTGTCAGTAATGGTTCACTGTTCATGATAATTGTTGCTAAACTTCCATGGTCATATTGATTTTCTCGTTGTAAATCAGTATTGACTAAGTCAGTGGCTGGACGATTAGGTGATGGCATACCATAATGAATAAGTGGTAAATTTGAAATAAGAACACATAAATCCTCGATCAAGACCAATGCTTCATTGTACATCTCTGGTGCATAATCTATGTTTTGGCATTGATTTGTTTGTCTAATTCGGTGCAAGATGTCTTCTGTCATACAATTTTTATATTTTTCCCACAAAGTTTGTGCTTGCGAGGGATAACATGTCGTCAAAATAATTGCAAACAACTGACGAATGTTATTCGGTGTTGATGTCAACGCAGCATCAGCAAGCGTTAAGTCCCAATGGTTATCGTCTTCTAGCAATTGCAGTTCACGATATGCATCCTGGTATGTATTGAATACTCGACCATTAACTGTTCGTAAAAATTCAAAAGACGTTGGTCCGGGAACATTCACCAATAACAAACGTAAATAGAAGCACTCACGTTGCTTTGGATGTACCGTGTAAAGTCTCCCCAATGTCTTAGCTTTGAATATGCCTGTAATGGAAGGATGTGGTTTTCCTTGTTTCCGTGGCTCCCATTTTTTACTGGATTTGTTCCATGTGAAATAACGTGGAACATCACCATACACCAATGTCTTCGCGAATTGGCCAAAAACATCAGGTTTTTGACACAATGTAAAAAATTCAGTTAGAGTCGTTTTCGGAGCTTCGAACGCTCTTTGGAGAACATTTTCTTCAGTGAAGTATACACGTTGACCGTTTTCAAGATGTATTGCCAGATGTTGGACAGCAGGATCTCTTTCGTGGATGGGAAAGCTGAGAATATGCCAAATAGCTTCATTGCTGCTAATGTATCTGCCCATTTGGTATCGTGCTATTTCGTCATTTTTATTTATGTTTTGTACTTCAAATATGGCCAAATCACTGCCTTTGTTTACATATTTACAAATATACTTAATTGATTTAACAGAACTGCAAAACTCAACATTGATATGAGCTTTGTAAGTTTTTGAAAGTAGTGGTGAGTATGGTACCACCCACTGATTATCAAACTCAACTTGATTTGGAAAGTTCGGCAGTCGCATTGTAAATGTGTGGCCACCATTCTCAGTACTTCTGCGGCGATACATTGGATAACCATCAATATCCGTGATCGTGTCATTCGTATGCGGCTTTGGGAAGTTTTTTTTACATTTTCCATTTTCCATGCACGGTGACGTCATGTTGAAAGCACCGCATGGCCCATGGATCATGTGTTTGGTGACAATATCAAATAATTCTTGATCAATTAATGGGTCTGGAATTTCGGCTGAAATTATTTGATCGATTTCTTCAGGACGGATTCTATCTTTAAGCCAAACCAAAATGTGGGCATGAGGCAAACCTCGCTTTTGCCACTCTATCGTATACAGCTAACAATGTGTGATACCAAAAATTGAATATTTAACAATAAAATCAATTAATGATTTCAATTTTTGTTTAAACACACGTGCAGTTAAATCATGACGATGAATGGCTTGTTGTCCTGGCAATAGTAAAGTTTGTATCTCTTCCCAATTGGGATTACATGTGAATGTAATAAATAAATCCGGTCGGCCGTAATGACGTACGTAAGTCATCGCATCTTGTATGTATTCCTGCATGTTCCGTGGACTGCCGATGTAGCTTGAAGGTAAAATGAAAGCATTACCGATGTCATTGGGATTTAAATTTCCATCGATGTTTCCAGAAACAGCATCTCGTAAGTGAATATATTCTTCCGATCGTAGTTTTGCCTGGTTGAATCGAAGGAATCGCAAGCGTTCGCTTTCGACCTTAGCATACATATCAACAATGTATTGATGGAACAGCTGACGATATCGAAGGATATAATTGTCTTGATGTTGTCTAACCATTATTCGGTGTGCGTAGTAGTTCATTGAGCTAACTTTATTATTTCTGTAATCACCTAAAAAGATAAAAAATAAAATGCAATACGAATTTGATATTAAGGTGATATTCATCTTGTCCTTGCCAAAATATCAATGGATATTGTAGTGCGTCATATGAACGGTGTAGATCCGAAATCGTACTGACAGTGTTGTCTCGCCGTGTAATTTTTATAGATCTTTTGCCAACCATGATAACAGCAACCTCATCAACAGTTGGAGCGTTGAATCTACCAGCATGTTCACCTAATGGTACTTTGTCGGCTTTTATGACGATTTGATAATTGTCATTTTGCAGTCGTGGCGAAACTCTTTTGATCAATTGAATTAGTTGATTGTGATCTTCTAAAAAAATTCCAATAATATCACAATTGCTCTTTCCTCTGCTTGTTCAATAAAATTATGCAGGCACCGAGTCGTCACGCGCTCTTCACAATCGCCCATAAAATAAATTTGAAGAAATTTCGGATTGTTATCAGGCATTGGCATCAGTGATCCGATTTTATGGTACACCTGACCTTGAATTTTGAATGTAGTTTCAAAATTACGTCCATCGGATGCACGATCGCAAATTTTAGTTGCCCCAAATGACGTCATTTGGAAGCAAGAATTAAATTTGCGTATCTTACGCAAAAATAATTTGGAATCATCTGAATTGCCAGTAAGAAGGGATAATAAAGGCTCCGGCGGAGCGGGTAGAGGTGACAGCACAACTTTTCCTGATGCGCAGCACATGCCGGCTGCTTCATTCCGAAATTTCAATTCCTGACAATATTGACATACTTTATCCATTCCACCGATAGCAATTTTTGAATGCGCTGAGTAGTTAATATCTGGTGCATATTCAAAGGCAAGCCGAACGAATGATGCACGTGTTAATGAGCGGCTGATCCGTTGCCTTTGTCGATCTAGTACTCGTACTGTAGCTATGTTTCGTTCTCGTGCCGCTCTTGTTCTCGTAATATTCTGTTGCAGACGTTCGTCACGCTGTTCTTGAGATTCTTGTGCACGACTTTCTGCAGTCCTGATTCTTTGAGCTGCAATTCTTGTTTCGATTTGTTATGGTAATTGCTGAGCTCTTTCAACACGTTTGCGTCGTGACCCTTTGCTGCTCGCGTTGTTGAGGTTAGATTTTTTCGGTGGCATTTGACTGAAAATAATAATTTAATCGTTTAAATATTAGAAAGAGGAACTGAAAAACATGTTATCATAGCACATTGAAATAATAAGTGCAAAATAATTTTCAATGGAGGTTAAATAAAAATAATATAAAAAAAATTGTACAATTATTGAAAAAGTGTGGGGAGCTTTGTGCCATTTTCTCATTGATATATTAATTAAGTTTTATAAAACTATGTGATATTACTTACATGTATAAATTGAAATTATTGTTCCTGTGCTCCTACTGTGGCTATGTCTCGTTCTCCTGCTGCTCTTGTTCTTATGATATTCTCTTGAAGACGTTCGTTACACTGTTCTTGAGATTCTTGTGCATGACCTTCTGCTGTCCTGATTCTTTGAGCTGGATTTCTTGATTCAATTTGTTCTGCCAACTGATGGGCTCTTTTAATACGTTTGCGTCGTGCCTCTCTGGTGCTCGCGTTGTTGAGGTTAGATTTTTTCCGTGGCATTTGACTGAAAATAATAAATTAATCGTTTAAATATGAGAAAAAAAAATTGAAAATCATTCTAATTAACTTTTATAATTATGTGATAATACTGACATGTACATATTTAAATTATAGAGTTTAAATAATAATTTCAATAAGAATTGAAATACTAATTTAATCGTTTAAATATAAGAAAAAAAATCTGAAAAACTTGTTATCATAGCACATTGAAATAATAAGTGCTAAATATTTTTTAATAGAGGTTAAATAAAAACAATAAAAAAAAATATTTGTACAACTATTGAAAAAGTGTAGGAAATTGTGTATCATATTTGCATTGACATTTTAATTAAATTTTATAATTATGTGATAATACTTACATACATATATTCAAATTAAATTATAAAGTTTTGATCAATGAAGCACAAATAAGTAAAAAACAGTATTAATTTCACTGTATTATCTTCATTATAATATGAATGCAATTTACACTTCAGTCTAAGTAACACGTGGCCGGCTATGCTAACACCAAAAATTTAAAAAGTGGAAATAATTGAATTATACGGTATTTCGTTCACTACAAAATAAATTTAATTAATTTTATAGCGTCAACAACACGTGGTAATTATGCTGTTAAAATGTAGCTTATATGACACGTTCGTAGATTTACCATAGCAGCGCCATCTATTGATTACTTACTCAACCCAGTCGAAAGGTATCGACATCTGTTAGAATCATTTGGAGTTAACAGATAATTGTGACTGTCAAATAATAACAGACAAATAATTAGCAATAAATTAAAATTGCGACTATAATTTGAGATTTAAACTATCCTATCTCTCAAGTTGGATCGAACTGCACATGGTGTGCGAATTTTATTATAATCGGTTAAGTGGTTTAGGAGTCCCTTGAGGACAAACATTGTGACACGAGATTTATATATATTAAGATAGGATAGGCGGGTCCGTACACTGCTGACTGCATATCGAATGCATCACCCACGATCGTCGGTCATGAGATTGTATATCTCGCGGAAGTGTGGTGGCCGAGGCTTTTTAAATGCCAAAAGCCTTTACAACCGCGAAATATGCAATCTCAGGGAATATTTTCTAAACACCGACGCGGGTATACATCGAGATGTAGTAGCAGTGGACAAGTGACCCACCCCGCTCTCCTTGGCGAATAAGAACTGGCGCAAGCTTGTAGTGCTTGACACTAACGACCGCAAGGAGGTATGGCAGAGTAAGGAGCTTCACGGACGCTTTTACCGGGCCCTACATGGGTCCAATGTAGACCAGCCAGCGTCCGTAGCCTGGCTACGTTTCGGAGACCTCTTTGGGGAAACCGAAGGGTTTGTCTGTGCAATTATGGACGAAGTTATCATGACAAATAACTACCGGAGCTTTATTGTGAAGGATGGCACGGTTGACATCTGTCGGGCATGTCACCGCCCGGGTGAATCGATCCGTCATATTATCTCTGGTTGTTCTTGTCTAGCTAACGAAGAGTACTTGCATAGGCACAACCTTGTAGCCAGGATTATCCATCAGCAACTTGCTCCGAAAAACGCTCTTGTGGCATCGGAGGTGCCGTACTACAGGTATGTGCCCGACACAGTTCTCGAGAATGGCAATATCACATTGTACTGGTATCAGTCCATCATCACTGACAAGACTATTATCGCTAATAAGCCTGATATAGTGGTGGTGGACTGAATCGAGAGGCGTACAATGATTGTTGACATAACTAACATCGGACTACAAGACGTACGGCGATGCGTCATCGGTACATGGTGGACATCCCACCCATACGCACCAAACGTTTCGGGAGTACTTTCATTATGCGTACAGCTAAAGAGTGGAATTCCCTGCCAGAGTCTGTATTTCCTGATAGCTATAACCTGGGAGTCTTCAAGAGTGAATAGGTTTCTTCTAGGTAAGCGTGCTACATCGTCGACTACATCATCACTTACCATCAAGTGAGATAGTGGTCAAGCGCAAGCCTATCAATAACAAAAAAAAAAAAAACTATCCCGCATGACGGGAACCTCGTGAAAGCCTAGAATGATAAGCAAATCAAGTATCTTGACTTGGCTCGCGAGGTTGCCGACATGTAGGATGTGGACACAGCGATCATTGTACCGAAAGTCGTGTCAGCCAATGGCTTAATAGCCACGAGCCTCGACCAACACCTTAGGAGGCTCTCGTTAGGCGGCTGGGTCAAGGGCCTGTTCCAGAAAGCAGTATTGCTGGACACGGCTCGTATTGTTAGGAGGTGCCTCTCTCTGGAGCCCTAACCGCCGGTAGCTTGGACCCTGTTCCCGATACCGGTGGGCCTCTATTTTTATATTTTCAAATGTTTTTCTTTTTTGTACGTGCTTTGTAAAAATATTTAAAAATGTAACTCATAAGATAATTAAATAAAGGACATAATAATAATAATCTTTAATGTTCAATAAAAATACATTTTATATCAGATAAATCACTGGTCTCCCACTAGGATTCCATGTGTCGTGGAGGCCAGTCTCTATCATCCTTGTTCAGAAATACAGTGTTTTATTGTAGCCATCTATATATATAAAAATGAAACCCGTTTTCCGTTGTCACGGCATCACGCGTGAACGGCTGGACCGATTTCGCTTATTCTTTTTTTGTTGTGTTCGTTATTGTTGGGAGAAGGTTCTTATGTAGGGTAGGGTAGGGTATGTAGGGTAGGGTAGGTAGGGTAGGGTAGGTAGGGTAGGGTAGGTAGGGTAGGGTAGGTAGGGTAGGGTAGGTAGGGTAGGGTAGGTAGGGTAGGGTAGGTAGGGTAGGGTAGGTAGGGTAGGTAGGGTAGGTAGGGTAGGTAGGGTAGGTAGGGTAGGTAGGGTAGGTAGGGTAGGTAGGGTAGGTAGGGTAGGTAGGGTAGGTAGGGTAGGTAGGGTAGGTAGGGTAGGTAGGGTAGGTAGGGTAGGTAGGGTAGGTAGGGTAGGTAGGGTAGGTAGGGTAGGTAGGGTAGGTAGGGTAGGTAGGGTAGGTAGGGTAGGTAGGGTAGGTAGGGTAGGTAGGGTAGGTAGGGTAGGTAGGGTAGGTAGGGTAGGGTAGGTAGGGTAGGGTAGGTAGGTAGGGTAGGTAGTGTAGGTAGGGTAGGTAGTGTAGGTAGGGTAGGTAGGGTAGGGTAGGTAGGGCAGGGTAGGTAGGGTAAGTAGGGTAGGGTAGGGTATGTAGGGTAGGGCAGGTAGGGTAGGGTGGGTAGGGTAGGTAGGGCAGGGTTGGTAGTGTAGGGTAGGTAGGGTAGGGTAGGGTAGGGTAGGTTGGGTAGGGTAGGGTAGGGTAGGTAGGGTAGGGTAGGTAGGGTAGGGTAAGTAGGGTAGGGTAGGTAGGGTAGGGTAGATAGGGTAGGGTTGGTAGGGTTGGTAGGGTAGGGTTGGTAGGGTAGGGTTGGTAGGGTAGGGTATGTAGGGTAGGGTAGGTAGGGTAAGGTAGGTAGTGTAGGTAGTGTAGGTAGGGTAGGTAGGGTAGGGTTGGTAGGGTAGTGTAGGTAGGGTAGGGTAGGTAGGGTAGCGTAGGTAGAGTAGGGTAGGTAGGGTAGGGTAGGTGGCGTAGTGTTGGGTAGATGAATGTTTGGTGTTTTTATGGCAAAACAAAGTTTGCCGGGTCAGCTAGTATTTAATAAAAATGATGAGTTAAACAAAAATAATAAGGGGATGCATGGTATCTTGCAGTGTGTGCAAAAGTGTGAGTCAAGTGGCGTTGGTGCGTGTATTTAGTGTGTGTGCGTGCGTGTGTGTGTGTGGGTGTATGTGTGTGGTATGTGTGTGTTTGTATGGTGTGGTCCGTGCATGTGTGTGTGTGTTGTGGCCCCATATATTAGATAACACCTTTTCCCAAAATCAAGTCTACGCTTTGGCTTACGCCATCTAGGTTTCCTTCGGGAATGTACATTGGAGTCCACTTTGACTAGAGCCTCTTTGTGGAACCTTAGAGCTACGGCCATAATGTATATCTGTTTCACGCGCATTGTACCCGTCTCTTGATATAAGGTGTTTGTTGGAAATCGCCTTGGTTTTTTATAAGCTACCTTGAGAACGGCCCGTTGTACGCGTTCAGCACTAATCAAATGCGTCTTTAGTGCAGCCCCCCATGAAGCTATACAGTAACTTAAAAGAGATTCGCACAGAGTGTGATAAATCATCTTGAAGATCTTCATGTTTCCAATCTTACCCATTCTCTTAAACACATGTAGCAGTTTCCTAACACGACCACTTACATGCTCTATTTGCTTAGTCCAGGTGAGGCTTTTGTTAATGTAGACACCAAGGTATTGTGGTATTGTAGTGCTCTACTAGTTCAAAGCTTGGGCATGAACATTGCGAGTCTGAGTCACTATGGCAGGTATGCAGTTTGATGGCTAGGTTACTTGGACAAGTGTTTCTTGCGCTGACACTAAAGTTTTACCTACATTTAGTGTCAACAGATTGCAATTTAGCCATTGAGCATCCTGCTTAACGCCAGACTCAGCTGCCTCGTATAGAGACTCCCACGTCCTATCATAAAATACTATAACTGTGTCATCAGCATAGGCGAAAATTTTTGCTTTAGAGAGTGACAGTGAGTAAAGGCTGTTGACATAAATAATTAAAAGAGTAGGCCCCAGTACGCTACCTTGCGGCACACCATAGTCAAGAGTGGCGTAAGAACTGTAGTTGTTGCCTACAATTAACCTCTGTTTGCGATTACTGAGGTAAGACTGGAACCACTCAAGACCAGTGCCACGGACACCTATGCCTTCAAGTTCCTCAATAGAATGCTTCTAGAGACGGTGTCAAAGGCTTTCGCAAGATCAAGGCAGATTCCAGTACATTTGTTACCATCATCTAGTTTGGTGACAACAAAGTCTGCTATATCTGTAACTGCATCTTCCGTTGAACTATTTTTGCCAAAACCATACTGATTGTCTGAGAGAATGCCATTTTTTTCTAGATAGCTTAGTAGTTTGGTATTCATAATCTTCTCGAGGATTTTTCACAGCGATGTGAGAAAAGAAATGGGGCGATAATTGGATACAACAGTCTTGTCACCGGATTTGAAAATTGGACAGACATTTGCCATTTTGAGAGTAGATGGTACTATTCCAGAGGAGATACTAAGATTACACAGAAAAACGATGGGGGGGGATAAGGTGAAGCTCGTTAAGTTTGAGAATTTTGTTTGGAATGCAATCCCATCTTGGTGCTGAAGCGTCTTTGAGATTGGAGATAATTTTATTGACTTCATAACTATCAGTTGGGCTTGCATAAAAAGAGTTAATTGGGGAATAGTTGGGATATAAACTACTGGTTATCAAAGCCAGTTCAGCTTCAGTTTTATTAAAGTTGTTTTAGTTTATAGGTTTCATCAAACGCTTGTTTATTTAATTAAAAATTTGTTATGTTATACCTATTGTTCGTGGGGTGAGGACCTGGTGATCTGTAATACAGGTTACCACCTATAACAGACACCAGCTCCGCACACTCACTTGACTGCAAAATGTTCCCTTCTAAATGTAATTATGAAATTACTTATGTTCCATAAGGTCATGTTTTTGTGAGGAGAAATAAAGATTATGATGATGATTATGATTAAAACTTGAAAGTATTTTTGCAGCCAGCTTCTCCCCTACAGATGTGAAAAAATAATTTGCTCTATCTAGAGCGTCTTTAGGGTCGGGACATGCGTGTATTAGATCTAAGTTGTTAGTAATGTCTTTATTTTATGTTACAAATGCTTTTATTAGTGCCCATGTCTTTTTACTATCACCGTTTGAATCTTCTAAAGTCTTTCTGTCGTGCTCATTTTTTAGGTTTTGTATCAAGTTATTGCAAATATGCCTGTAGTTTTTATACCGTTGTTGTATTGTGAAATTATTTTTATTAGTTGTTTTATTTGCTTCCAAATGTAATAAGTCTCTTTTTCTGATGCATTTTATTAATCCTTTAGTCTTCCAGGGTTTTTTGATAGAATTTGAGTTACGAATAGGTTTTGTAGTAGAGTAATTTTTTACCGTTTTACTTAAAGTTTCGACGAAATCATCAGACGCTTTGTTTGCATCATCATGTTTATATATAAAACTAGCTGTTCCCCGCGGCTTCGGCCACCCCACAGGACCCGTTTTCGGGATTAAAAAATCCTATGTTACTCAAGAATAACGTAGCTATCTATTGGTGAAACAATTTTTTAAATCGGTCCAGTAGTTTCGGAGCCTATTCGGTACAAACAAACAAACAAAAAAATCTTTCCTCTTTATAATATTATAGTATAGATTATATTATATTATATTATATTATATTATATTATATTATATTATATTATATTATATTATATTATATTATATTATATTATATTATATTATATTATATTATATTATATTATATTATATTATATTATATTATATTATATTATATTATATTATATTATATTATATTATATTATATTATATTATATTATATTATATTATATTATATTATATTATATTATATTATATTATATTATATTATATTCCAATTGATGTTTTCTATTGCTTTTGACAAATTACTGTAGTCAATTTTTATATATAATAATCAAAACCAACGTTTTTTGTGTTTAGTTGACTGTCAGATTGGGAGGAGAGTTATATTGCTTAATAACCTTAAAAAGTTTGTCTTTTGCAAAGATATTGGTAAACTCCGTGACCACTGCTGACGTTCATGCACTTTCCTTCGATGGCAGTCTGTAGATGTCTTTAATATCGTTAAACGAGCAGTCGCTTCCAACACTTTTGATCAGGCTGATCACCATGTTAAGCAAGTCTTCCTTTTTATCTTTTTTCTTTTTGGGTACACCTCTGATCTCAACACTTGTCTTTCGAATCACTCGTTCTAAACCCTCATATCTTTCCTCCAGTTCTTTAACCTTTGTACGTGTGTTATTCCATTCCCGATCTAAGGTATCAATCTTTTTGTCTAGGTCCGTTATTTGAGCTGAAAATCGAATGTAGGTCGCACGTGTAAGTGCATAGGTGCAGACCTACATATTGCTACATAGTGCACCGTTCAAGCTTGAATAAAAGTCTAGGGTGCCAGACTTTGTTGAAAGCATGTCAGACATCCAAGAAAAATGCTGAGCAATATTCCTTTTTCTCAGTGCATTTCTTATCTTGATGATGTGACTGTTCCTAAAAGACCCTAGGTAGATAAACATTTAGTTTTCCTTAGAATGCCCTAGATTTAGTGTTAAAGTCGGCTCTTTTGATAAAAGAGGGACAACGCCCCACCATCCGCGTTGCCCAATGAATTTCGTACCATCGACTTGGATAATTCTCTTCCGACTATAGTGGATTCCAAATTATGTTTTGTTTTGGAATTGACAGTTATAAGATTATAACTTGGAAGTGTTTTAGAAAGATAAAGTATAACTAAAGGGATATAAACTAAATTGTTACAATTAACTAAAGCTTATGCGAGAAATCCTTTACACTAATGTATAGGGTATTTAAATCAAAGACTGAATAAAGGTCGCAGATACTCGTAGTGAATATACATTCAAGCATTCATACAAATCCAAGTAACTAATTTTAGCAGAGAGTTTTAACAGAAGTAACTGGAGTTGATTAGATCAACTCTCTTACAGACAGCCAAAAAGCGCCCATCCCGCCATCATTTCCTAGGTGTTTTAGCTGATCAGAAAAAAAAATTAAACAAACTTCCCAGCACACATTTTTGTCTGTTAGCCATAAGGACTTTATTAGTAAATCAATAGACTATATAGACTTTATTAGTATATAAATGTCTGAAGTTAATTAGACGAAGGGATTGCAAAGTGCATTATTTACCTAACGGAAGGAAGTTGATAGGAGCTTCGATAAATACGTTTTTTATAAATTACGTCAATGAGTTTCTTGACAATAGTCTAGATTCCTACTCGATCCAAGTGACGTGCGAACACCTTTCAAGCAGCAGGCACGTCGTACTTGTACTGCAGGGCCTCGAATGCGAGTCCTAGGAAGGATTAGCAGCGGTCCATACAATACATGTTTCCCTAAGCTTAAACATGTCTTACACAATCCTAAGACAAGGACAGTTTTGTGCCTAAGTGCCCTGTCATTGAGCGGGACATGCTTCCAGATGCAATGGATGTGGGCTATAATAAATAGCTCACCCTCGACCTAACATCCTTTACTAAGACAATACAAAACTAGCAAGCGTACCGTAGACTCAGTCTGATGCAGGTTCACCACAATTGCCGTGCTATACGTCGAAATGGATTAAGTCGTCACTTCACACTTCTTTAAACTTCCCAATTTCGAGAATGCTCCAGTGTAATTGACAGCCGTGCAACGTCAACAACGGGGCCTTCCACAAGGCATCCATCGTGTATCGCTAAACATATATTTTTTCAGAGATTGGCCCGAAAGCCTGGTGCGATTTAACGAGACTTGACTAACATTCATTAAAATGATCATATCCCAGTTTGTGATGTTCAGCAAGGACTACCCCCTGTAGTTTACAAGTGTACATACAACAGCGCAATGCAATGAGACCCGCAGTCAGACCTTCTATAGGAAACAGAATTCAACAACTTACATTTGGTTGTCCTACGTTCTCAATTAAGAGCGGCCTTTAGGCCTATTTTATACAAAAGTAAATATTAACGATTCCACCTTCCATGTATGTAATGTCAGTTAAAAGTCAATAATAGTCCATGAGTAATTTCCATAATAGTCAATAATAGTCCATGAGTAATTTCCATAATAGTCAATAATAGTCCATGAGTAAATCCAAATGAGTAATTTTTTAGTGTATAAATGCTGGATTATGGTTTAAAAATGTGAAAGAAGACTTCACCGCTTCCCTAGACCAAATGCTAGTGACAAATAACTGCCAAGGTGGATTAGGAGATAAATACAAGGTCTCGCCACGCTAGAACCAAAGGGTATTTTAGTGATTTGTCCCTACCTATGTAATATAATGATTTAAACTTACCCATTCATACTGGCACTCACTCACACTATATTAATACAAGATTAGACTAAGTTATAATTAACTTAATAATTAAACTCGTTACCACGATAACTACCACGACACCACTTTTGACAATTTTTTATTTCCAAAGCTAAACGCTATCCGCCTAACCACGTGGTTTTAAACTCTCGATGCTTCACCATCCGTCCTTCCTATTTGCATGGCTAGAGCCAAGTCCTCGCGCCTCTAAACCTCGTTCGTTGCGATAGCTACCTCGACTCCCTCCTTACTCCCCTCGACACTCGGGCGCCTGCGATTTCTAAAATTTACCACAATATTCTTATTAGTAATAGTAATACTATAGTATTCTTATTAGTAATACTATAAATAAATATTACTATTAATATTCTGTTTACGGCTTGCAGTTTTTTGTACATTAGTTGAATTGTTTTTGTGTTGGCCATTAAAGCGACCCTCCTCTATTCAACACTCCACACGTGTTATCATAAAATTGTCAATTCCTTTGCATTCTTTGTCCTTTAGTTTGTGCGCCCGGCGACGACCCGTCCAACGTGTATAACTGCCAGATGTCGGCCTCTTAAGTTTTTTTTTGTAACGAATGCCTTTCTTAGTATGCCTACACGTGGCTACTTAAATATTGTATCTGATAATTAATTAGGGATAAATGACATGGTAGTCACAATAACAATTCTATGAACTTGCTCTGTTGTGGAATGTGCACGTATAAATCCGAACTGGTGTTTTAGTATAACATTGTTTTCGTCCACTTTTCGGTTTAACTTTCGAGATAAGATTTTTTCATATAGTTTTGAAACGACCGGTGGGAGACTTATGGGTCAATAGGATGATACAAGGTGTGGTGATATTCCTGGTTTCAGAATCTTTATTATTTCTGAGAGTTTCCATAACTTGGGGTGCTGTTTTGCTTGTCTTGACCGCGGTCCAAAGGGAATATTCGTTCTTGGCCGAGATGGACAAGTTTTCTAGCTTATTTTCGAGGGTAGCTTCAATGTTCTTCAAGAAGAGTTTTAATTCTGTGGCCATTGTATTGAGTGCCTTTTTGTCTGAGGGATGTTGACTGCTGTGCCATACCCTTTTAATTCTTCTCTTTTCCAGTACCTTTTCCTTAATTTATCTTAGTATATCCTTACTACTGGTATTATACTTTAGCTCCAATGTACACTTCCATGCTGCCTGTTGTATTAGGTTAGTAATAATGTAGTGGCCGAGTCAATATCCATAACCTGTTTTTAGTTGCACTCTTAAGTGGAGCTTGGACTCAATATAAGCTCTGAAAGCGTCCCAGTCAGTCAGATTATTATATAGACTTTCCCTTTTTGGTCTTGTTATTATCGTTCCTATTACAAGTGCGTGATCTAAACTACTATCGAGACAGCTTCCTACCTTCAGGTATAGGTTCGAGAGACCTTTAAATATATTATGAAGAAATCCAAGAGATGTGGCCATTTTTTTGGGTCTGTTGGCCAGTATGTTGGTTGTACTGTGCTTAGTAATTGCAGCTTGTTTTTATCTAAGCTTAATTTTAATTCCCTAACTCTTGTGACAGTCAGGCGTGACCCCCAATGTACATTTTTTGCATTCCAGTCATCTCCAGCCAGGAATTTCTGGCCGAGTGACTTGAAATACTGTGTAAAGTCTTGTTCTTTTAAAGCATGTCTTTATGCCATGTATGTCATGGACAATATATGACTGACAAGTTTATTGATCCCTTTTTATCGTGCACCAATACTGACGTTGCTGGTATCTCAAGAGTTTGATATTCTTGAAAAAAAGTTAATTAAAAAAATCAAAAAACCCGACTGCTTGAAAAGCGAACTAAAAAGACGTAAACAAGGAGAAAATCATGCTGTGCTGTCGGAGGATACATCTTCGCGAGCTGGCTGACCAAAACCAGACGTACGACGGATTTTTTCAAGGCCATAGGGAAGGTGCCAGTTTCAAGACACAGATTGAAAATTACTGCTAGTGGAGGGACAAGAAATTCTTTAAATTGCTTTAATAATTTGTTAGAGATACCGTCCCAACCCACCGAGCATTCAGTTTTTAGTTCATCTATATGTCGGGCGACCTCCTCTTCACTGGTATCTTTGAGGAAGAAGGAATACGGTGGTGAATCATTTATTTATTTATATTTATTTATATACACTTTATTGTACACCTTAATAAACAAGAAAAAAAGAAACTTAATACTCTAATATACAATGGGCGGCCTTATCGCATTCCGCGATCTCTTCCAGGCAACCTGGAATGGACAGAAATTACTTGGACATGACATGGGGTTGTCAGTGGTGCGACAATAGCAACAATAAACATAAAATAGATACTAGAAACAAAAATACATACATATGCTAAATAATAGATACATAAATACATACATACTTAATATATAAGCAATGAAAATCAATGATGTACGACAATCAGCACATTATGTCAAAAACCAAGAGCACAATCACAGCGATAGGTAATGTTCTTTGATGAGTTTTTTAAATACAGGCAACGACTGAGCACGTTTTATTGAATCAGGCAATGCATTCCACAGACGAGCAGCCTGGACAGTAAAAGATTTATCCATGAAAGTTGTGGAATGCATTGGCATTTTAAGTCGCAAGTTATCTGATGACCTTAGAAATTTCGTGTGAGAATCGCAGATAAACTGAAAACGATCCTTGAGGTAAAGAGGGGTGTAAGGAGTAAAGAGCACTTTAAACAAAAGATAAAGAATATGAGCATTCCGGCGAAGGCGAATTGGCAACCACTTGAGCTTTACACGAAATTCGGAAACATGGTCATATTTGCGCAACCCAAATATGAACCTTATACAAAAATTTTGAAGCCGCTCAAGTTTATCGAGTTGTTCTTGAGTAAGGTCAAGATAGCTGGCATCAGCATAATCAAGGATGGGAAGAAGAAGAGATTGTGCAAGCGCAATCTTAGTGGCAGTTGGAAGAAAATTACGCTGTCTCCTCAAAGTTGCAGCAGATGAAAACAACTTGCGGCTAACTTCTTGCAGTTGAGCAGTCCAAGAGAAGCTCTTGTCGATGAGTATCCCCAAATTTTTAACTTTCTCACTGAAGAGAATTACTGAATTGTCAAAAAGAACTTGGGGAAGACACGTCCAGTCAATCCTAGAAACCAATCTAGAACTGCACACTACAATTACCTGCGTCTTTACAGGGTTGACCATAAGCCCATACCTCCTGCTCCAATCGCAAATGCGAGCCAGATCAATATTGATGGTAGCTATAGCCTCAGACAGCTTTCCGAGAGGAGCTCGCGAGTATAATTGCAGATCGTCTGCATAAAGATGGTAGGAAGAAATTAGTTAATTGGAGATTGAGTTTATAAAAACTGCGAAAAGTAATGGGGATAAAACGCCACCCTGTGGTACCCCGGCAGAAGTACTACACCAGGACGACAACTGCTCTCCGATGTTAATACGTTGCCGGCGCCCTGACAGATAACTACGAAACCAATCAACCACCGATGGAGATATATTAAGAGAGCATAGAATGCCAAGCAAAACATCGAAATCAACAGTATTAAAAGCATTACTGAAATCCAGCAATGCCAAGACCGTGAGATTACTGCTTTCAATGGCTGACCGAATATCATCCGTAATGTTGAGAAGAGCTGTGGAGGTGCTGTGACCAGGACGGAAGTCGGACTGGAAGGGATTGAGGAGATTATTTTTGGATAGGAAAGTGCTCATTTGATTATGGATTAACCGTTCTAGGACTTTGGACAGGAATGGTAAGACAGATATTGGACGGTATTCAGAAAAGGATGTGGGTTTGGACTTTTTTGGTAAAGGAATTATCTGTGCATCTTTCCATGAGAATGGAAAGACACCGCTAGACGCAGAAAAGTTAAGGATGTGGCAAATGACAGAAAGAATAACGTCTAGCACCGGGAGTAACATTTTACGGCTGATACAGTCACTTCCTATTGCATTGGAAGTAATTGATAGTATGGTCTTCTTAACATCACATGCGGTGAATTGACTAAAAACAAATGGAGCATAACTGGGAGTCGGAAGAGATGAAAGATAATCCAATGTATTCAATTTTACTGTTCTATCGAAATTGGACGAAGCTGTGAAATGATTATTCAATGCATCGATATCTAAATCTTTAGGGATAGACTCTTGTCGCGTTTTACCGACCCCCAATGATCTTAGAAAATTCTAAACTTTGGATGAGTCTCCGTTTTGGACAGAGTTATGAATGTGTTGGCGATTAGCATTCCTACACACCTTGTTGCAGAGGTTGCGGATAGAGGCATATTTGTCCCTATTCGCATCAGTAGGTCGTCGCTTATATTTGGCCTTCGCCGCAACTTTTTTGTGCATTAACTTTTTGATCTCATCTGTCAGCCACGGCGCCGGCAAATGCCTAACTTTAACAGCTCGTACAGGAGCATGAACATCATAAAGCTCGATGAGTTTAGCGGTAAAGATATTAACCTGCTCATCGACCGACGTGGAGGCAAACAGAGGAGACCAATCAATATTGCTGGCATCCTCGCAAAGGCTGTCAACGTTCATACCACCAAAATTGCGTTGCATGAGAATTTTGGCTTTAGCCTTAGGTGGACGAATTTTATAAGAAAGAAAAATCAGGTCATGATGAGAAAAGGCGTCGGCTCCGCATTGGCCATGCTTAGCCACGCGATCAGGAGAGGAGACAAAAATCAAGTCAAGAAGCGAAGGAGTACAATTTGGCAAATTGTGAGTAGCACATAGCGGCAGAATGGAAAGATTGCTAGAAGTTGCAACATTAGTCAGAGAAGAAGAGCGATGATCTTTTTTCAGGAGACAAGTGTTAAAATCACCCATGATTATGCTATGACTGTAAGAAGGGTCAGAAGTTCTAAGAGATTTTCAAAAGATGCGAAGAAATTGATGCGTAAGGAGGGACAATAATAGACGCCAAGAAGTAATTTTGAGTGGTGAAGTTCGACCTTAAGAAAGAGGTGTTCACCAGCATTTGATGGCGGTGGTTGCGCTGACACATAGACTACAGAGAAGGGAATGTGTGCACGGAGGTATATGGCAACACCACCACCACCACCAACCGTCCTGTCCTTTCTTATGAGTACGAAACCAGGAAGAGAGTAGCAAGTTGAAGAGAGGCAAGGTTTAAGCCATGACTCGGATACAAGAATAGCATGAATGTTTTTACAGTCAAAACTTGCCAACATATCGTGGAAATGGGCCGGAATACTCTGAGCGTTAATATGAATCACGTTAAAATTCCTTGGAACATCAGAGAACTGCGCCTCAAGACTGTCTGCAAGAGAAGGAATGCTCACAAAAATGTCATCACTGCCTGCCGAAAAATAACTATTGTTATCGCTGCTGTCAGCCTTCTGATCTATAGACATAAATATTTCCTATAACAATATTAATACAATATATGAAACCCTATTTTATAACTTACAACCAATAACAAGTTCACCTGCTAGTTGCGTTAATACGTTATAAAGATTAAACAAAAAACTAGATGAGTGACCGGGTAACACTAGTACAACCAAAATAACTTGTGAAGAGAAAAAAATAAAACTGATAATAACTAATATAAATTGCGCCGTTACCTAAAAACGGAACGCACCCATAAAAATAAAAACAAACAATTGACGTTAAACTGACAGTACTAAGTGACGTACTGACAGTGACTTATGACAATTGTGTCTGACGTAAAATTGTAAACATTACCTAAAAAATAATGTGAAGGTGAAAAACAAAACAAGAAAATAATAATGGCTATTACCCGGCCCTTCAGTAACATATCACTAAGAAGAAATCACTTCTTCACAGCAGCAGCACGCTTTAATCTTGCGGTCTTCATAGCAGCCGCGTTCGGAACAGAGCCCGGCACTGGCGCTTTGGGATCGCTCTGCTTCGGCTCACAGGGAATCGGCGCAATCTTATCCATTCAGCAAAAGATTCAACCCGATGCCGCGTATCATTGGCACCAAGGACATATACGCATCCAGCCTTGGTCCAGCTCTTGGAAACGCCAAATCTTTCCCTTGCAGCTAAGAATATGTCATGCCGCCCCTTTGTCAAAAATTCGGACAAAGTGATGCCCGAACCTCTTAATTTGGCTTTAGCGAACCAAACTTTGTCCCGAACAGCGAGGCTGCCAACCTTGAACAGGATAGGCCGGGTTTTGCTTGCCACTGCTCGTCCCATCCTGTGGCACCGGCTGATGTCCGCCACGGTTAATTCAGACATCTGGAGCTTGCTACGTACCACCTCAGTTAACACCTTGGCGTCGGGCACGTTTTGACCATATTGGACGTATTGGGGCCAAGCTGGCATCACACCTTCCGGGTAGTAAACAGTTTTGGTCCCTGTCTAAAGCGGTTGAAACGAATTTCTGTCGTCCCACATTACCTCCAATGCTGAAACCTGATGGGTCGCTGGCTCACTCTGCGAGTGAGAAAGCAAATTTATTTGCATCTCTCTTTGCTAGCAATTCACGTCTGGACGCTGGCTCCAAGCAACCACCCACTCTACCTCATTGTGACTCTTCGATGCCGGAGATCGCTGTGCACACTAAAGAGGTCCGGAGAGTATTGTGCAGTCTAGACGTGAACAAGGCCAGCGGGCCTGACGGCATTCCAGCGAGAGAACTGTCTCCTGTATTGACACGCTTGTTCCGCCTCTCTCTTGTAAAAAGAATGGTGCCGAAATCCTGGAAGCTTGCAAATGTGCAACCAGTGCCCAAAAAAGGCAACCGTGCAGACCCTGCCCATTACCGTCCGATCGCCATTACCTCCATTTTGTCCAAAGTTATGGAAAGGGTACTCAACAGTAAGTTGCTGACATACCTTGAAGACAATAATCTCCTCAGTGACCGTCAGTATGGCTTTCGCCGGGGACGGTCAACTGGCGATCTTCTTGTGTATGTCACGCACTGCTGGGGCGAAGCCATCGAGAGACACGGCGAAGCACTTGCTGTGTCGCTTGATATCTCGAAGGCCTTTGACAGGGTCTGGCACGCGAGTCTACTCAGTAAGCTTCCTGCGTATGGCATCCCCGCTGGTTTTTGTAGCTGGATATCAGACTTCCTCAGTGAACGGTCGATCCGAGTAGTCATTGACGGCTGCTCCTCTGACCTTATGGCTATTGATGCCGGAGTTCCTCAGGGGTCTGTTCTCTCTGCAACTCTTTTCCTGCTGCACATCAATGACCTACTTCTGCCTGGTATTGTTGGGTACGCTGATGACAGTACTGTTTCAGAGAGATACCTGTCCAGCGCAAAAACCAGCGTGGATGAAGTTCGTTCCTTGAGAGAGGCTATGGTGGAGCGGACAGATTTGACCTTAAGCCTTGTCTCCCAGTGGGGTGATGACAATCTGGTCTCCTTTAACGCCACCAAAACACAGGCGTGTCTTTTTACCGCTAAAAGGAGTCTTTTCGATCATACTCCTACTTTTCGGGGTACATCTGTTCCTGTGACTGATCGGCTCGAGCTCCTAGGCATGGAGTTGACATCCAATCTCAACTTCGGCGCCTCCATTGAGTACAAAGCCCAAATTGCGGCCAAAAAACTGGGTATCCTGAATAGAGTGAAGCGATACTTTACGCCTGGACAGCTTTTAACCCTTTACAAAGCGCAAGTCCGATCCTGCATGGAGTATTGCAGCCACCTTTGGGATGGCTCCGCTAAGTATCAGCTTGCCGCGCTTGACTCGGTGGAACGCAGAGCCAAGAGGCTCATTGGCGACGTTGAATTGGCGGATGCCAAGCTACATAGCTTGGCTCATCGCCGCAAGGTTGCCTGCTTGTCGGTCTTCTACAGATTGTACTTCGGTGAGTGTGCTCAAGAATTCCACGACCTCATCCCACCAGCCCCCTTCTACCATCGGACATCTAGACGCACTGCAAGTTACCATCCTTACCTTGTTGCCATTCCACCAATTCGCACTAAGCGCTTCCAGACATCCTTCATAATGCGCACTGCGAATGAATGGAACTCACTACCTGCGTCTGTGTTTCCGAACGCCTACCACCCAAATCTCTTCAAAGTTAGAGTGAACAGGCTTCTTTTGGGTAAACTCACTCCATCGTCGACTCTGTCTCTGTCACCTCTGACCTAGACTAGAGTCAAGAGCAAACCCATCACAAATATAAAAAAAAAATAAAAAAAAAAAATCAAGAGCTCGTGGCTAAATAATAACAACCGCACGGGTCGATCTTCAAGGTTAAGCAACGCTTGACGAGGTCGGTCCGTGGATGGGTGACCATTTTAACATACCGAGTTTCCTCCGTGCCTCGGAAAACACGTTAAGCCGTTGGTCCCGGCTGTCATTTGAAGATCTTTGACAGTCGTTACGGGTAGTCAGAAGCCTGAGATCTGACACCAGTCTTGCCAAGGGGTACCGTGTTACCCAGTTACTTGGTTGTGGAGGTCAGATAGGCAGTCACTCCATGTAAAACACTGATACTCAGCTGAATCTGGTAAGACTGGAAGCTGACCCCAACAATAATTGGGAAAAAGGCTAAGCAGATGATGATGATAAATTTTAATCAAGAGCGTTTGTTTTTAATGCAACTACAACTACCCACCAAAAAAAAAAAAAAAAAACATGTACAGAAACAGTCGATGAGATATTATTTTTGTTATTTTGTCTGCACAATATCCCCAGCCAAAGACCTGCCCACACTCAAGAAATAATTGTTCATCTCATTAACCGTTAACTGAGGAGAGGAACATATTTTTAACAATTCAGTGGGACAGCTGTTGTCCTTTTTATTGCTAGTGATGCTTTTTATTGCATTCCATAGCTTTTTTGGATTATTACCAGCTAATTCGACTATATTTTTTTCATAAGATATCTTGACTTGTTTCAAAATTTTGTTACAGAAATTTCTATAACGTATGTATGTGGTTCTTGGAATTTCGTTATCGGGGATTTCTTATGATTTACATGTAAGCGGTCTCGGTTCCTCATGCATCGCAACAAACCTGGTGTAACCCAGGGCTTTATCGTTCTTTTCCGCCTTGACTGAGTAATCAATTTTGAGTTTTTTTGAAGCGAAATCTGTATGCTATTTATAAGGTAGTCTGTAGCAACGTTAGGATCCCGTGTTAGTGATATGGGATTCAGGTCAATATTAAGAATATGACTTCGTTGGCTCTCAAAATCAACTTTAGTAAAAGTAGTAGTTGGGTATTTACGTATATGCTTAAGACTCATGCAAAGAAGAACAGGATGGTGGTAAGTCAAAGTAGTTTGGGGTATAACAGTCGTGCATAAATTTTTAG
The DNA here is from genome assembly GCA_945859665.1 of Anorthoa munda. NCBI lineage: Eukaryota > Metazoa > Arthropoda > Insecta > Lepidoptera > Noctuidae > Anorthoa > Anorthoa munda. Next base: position 1,020,502 of record OX243907.1, on the reverse strand, counting down.
TTTTAAGTAGGACATGATCTATACACGTGCCGCTTGTAGCACGTGTAATTTCAGTATGTGACGGTAAAAGCCCATGTGAAGCAGCTAAGGTAAGATACTTTTCTCCGGGGAGCTCGATTTTGCCATCATTGATTGCAATATTAATATCACCAATAATAACTATGTTATAAAAATGCGATAACTTCGAAAGAGTACAGTTTAGGGAGGCTAAAAAGTTATCTAGATTTTTATAAGAAGGAGAACGGTATATCGAAACAATAGCTGTGGCTTCCCTTGTAAGTACCAAGCAGTTTGCTTCCATGAAATCCGGCTCCTCAACACTAAAGTTTAGGTTATCTCTACAATAAACTACGACCCCATCATTTTGTCTGTTGTTTTGCCTTGTTGCATAGGATCGATAACCCGAAAGAATAGGTACGGAATCATCTTTTTTTAACCAGCACTCTGTGAGTACCAGTACGTCACAATCAAATTTCAGTCTTTCTAACATAGTTTCTAATCCTAGCATATTGCCATGAATGCTACGAATGTTCTGTGTAAGAACCGTGAGCCTATTATTTGCCGGTAAAAGTAACTTATGGCAATTATCTAAGTCACATGTAAGAGCCTTGGAGACAGTCAATCCATCTATGTTGTTTGTTAAGTCGACTAGGTTATCGAATTTTAAATATTTATAAGTATGTCAAATTTATCAACAACTGAGAAATGGCCAATTGACCCATATTTCTGTACGAATGCATCTGTATTTTTATCGGTATGTGTGCTATTAAGTGTGTGTGTGTGATGGTGTGTACTTAAAAAATACAAAAGTTTGACAAGCATAATTGATATAACATTAATGATAGTGTGGAATTAAAATTGAAAATAATCACTTAAATTAAAATAATAAAAATACAATTGAAATAAAATCTAAAAACAATAATCAAAATTAAAATAATAAACCCAAAATTGAGATCAAATTCAAAAACAATCAACAAAATTAAAATAATAAGCCCAAAATCAAGATTAAATCCATAAATAACTAGCAATATCAAAATAATAAACATAAGATTATCATGCAATTTTATCAGAAAAATAATTATTTTACGAATGACAAAACAAAAGACTAGTACAGCGTTCTTTAGTTTCTCTAGATCGGACCGGACTCCGAGTTAATACGTATTTGTGGATCTGCTTCAGCTTTACGTAGATAGACAATGCCGTGAGAAGTCCAGCAAAAACAGTAACCATACCCCTTTTGAAACTGTCTTGCGGCATAGTATAATCGTTGGCTTTTATAAGTCAGTGTTTCCGAGACATAAACCGGTTGTGCAGGAGATTGAAGACCCAAATGACCAGTGTTGAGCTTATCTCTTTTATCTTTGGACCTGTTGAACCTCTTTACTCCTGTGATAATTTTATCCTTCAGGATGACTGTACTGAGATCAATTATGATTGGACCAGTCTTGTCCTTAGCATTAAGTCGGTGTACGTCTCTAATATCTGAGTGTTTTAAGTTGACATCAAGCGCCTTCCCCAAATTTACAGCCAGGTTGCAAAGATGATCTTTATCCTCCCCATTTAGTTTAGGTACGTTGCGAATTTCTAGGCCTGCTGAGCGAGATTGCGTTCCAAATACTCAATTTTCGCCTCCAATTGTTGAATATATTTTCTATCCTCTTTCTGCTCCGACTCAAGATAGGTGATACGAGTCAAAAACTCATCGTACTTGCTTGACATAACTTCCACACTCTTCTTCAGTTCCGTATTTTGGTCCAAAATATTGTTGACTTTAGCCAGTAGGTCCTCAAAACGACTCTCCTGCTTTTTCGAAAAATCTGAAAAAGCGCTCATCGTAACAATAGTGCCTACATTCCCATCAACACCAACAAACTTACGCTTCTTGTTTCGTTCCGACGGGGTTGCTATTGTTGACAGATCAGGCGTCGAGACACACTGATGCAAAGTTGACTCAACAGCAGTGAGATGTTTTTCTGCGGGTGTCTCGTTTACTGGTTCAACAACGGATGTCGCCGTCGGTAGCGCAGAAGTGAGGGGCGTCTTCCGGTTAGCAGGCATATTTACCGTCGGTTACCAAGTACTAGGGCGGCCGAAACAATAGGCCGATTTTTTTTCGAATTAGGTACATTTAAATATATAAGTGTTATATATTTTTGAAATCACCTCTTAAAATCCTTTATTTTGATACCCCACACGATAGGTATGGAAGAAAAAAGAAATTTGGGCCCCCACAATATGGCGCCCAAAAACGCTAGCAATGCGCTGTCAAGTTTATCTAGCTTTTCAGCTTGTTTTATGAGTATTAATTCTAGTTATGAATCTTCTGTTGTGTTGTATTTCTATACTTTGCTATGTTTGCACTTCTGCGTATGTTTTACTAGGGCTTACATTGTAATAAGCGGTATGTTTCTATCATAACTTATATTTTGGTATGCTCTAAATCAGGTTTTACTGGTCCAATCCAACATAGACTACAAGTTATGGAACCGTCAGTAAGAATGAAACTCCATTTTGTATAAGCCTCTTATTTTGGCTAACAATAAATAGTAACTTTGATCTAGAATCTATATTATTTATTTAAATTGATATTATTTTATTTAAGGTTAAACTAGCAAAATCGGATTCCTTTTAGACAAAGATAATAATTGGAGAATAAAAGATATGCTTCCGTATTGACGTTTAATGCGAAACTAGCGTACCTGTTCATGCCTTCTTATTCGTGTCAAATGAAAAAAAATTGTAATGGTATAAAAATTTAAAGAAATAATTAAAAAAATGTATAATACAAATTATAGACGATACCGTTTAAATTGTAACATCATTAACGACTTTTTAGACACACCGACCACTGAGATTTAGGAATGTAAGTATGTAATACGACGTAATTTCCACTTTAGATCTCGAGCGTTATGGCCGATTACCACCTTTTTCAGGGAAATTATATAGCCAAAGCTTAGCTGTATCATGCACTAATCGCTATTTTAGAATCCTATCAATGAAACATATTTTTATGTAACCATCGTAACAGACTGACCTTATATTGTAATTTATTTTAATTTTTAAACATTTTAAACAGTATTTTATGATTTTTATTTTTTGTTAATTTGTATTAAGTATTAAACTTTGCAAACAAAAATAAAACAGACAAATCCTTAAAAAAATTAAATCATTATGCTACTTTAACTTGAATAAATTCATATAATATATATAAACTGCTTTATTTATTAACTACTAAATTTTTATAAGCAATTCTTGTTGTCGATATACAGGAGAGGGCAATATTCAATGTTGCAGTTTTAGTTTTCATCAAAATCGGCCCCGTGTGTCCCTTTGAGTGTTTTCGCTATTCTTCATAGTGTCTGATTTCATATATATCCAGGTACAGCAAGCATTAACATAATTCAACGATTAACTTATTTAATTTTAAATGTTGGTACTGACCAACGTCTAGAATGAAATAAGTTAATCGTTAAATTAATATAATAGAATTAAATAACAGGTAGATGTTAAATACTTATAAAAAAGGGAAAAAAAAACTCTACAGAATCATAGGTTCTGCTTGCCCGCGATTGAAGATACCACTCTATCTTAAATTGTATCTGCAGGTAATTGACGTTCCTTAATTATGCCATTAATCATGAGCACAACATTTTAGGACGCTACACATGGGTACAATGTTTTATACTATGTATTATGTCCTTCCATTTGGCGCTAATACATTCTGAGCCCTGGACATACGGGCATATGCTATGTATAGCTGGTCGTGGATGTACCATGGTTTTTCAAATGCACCTCTGCTCACGGGTAGCAGGTACTACCCGTGAGCTGTGGTTAATAATTATTACTACTTAGTTTTGCTATTGCTATTTATTCATTTATTCATTTCATTTATTCATTTATTCACATATAAATAGAGTAATTACATACGTTGGTTTGTTATGTTACATCATTGAATCTTATATTCTATTTAGCCTATGTATGGCATGTGAAATTATTTATTCATGCAAAGATATATAAAAATCGTGGGTAATTAACAATAATAATTCAGTCCTATTGTCTCTGAAATTCGGCGTGCATAATGTCAATTAAATATTACTTGGTTAAATACAGTGCAATATAGATTATTAGTCAGTTATATTATAACGTTAAATAGTGTCATTTATATAATATATTATTTAACAGTCAAATAAAAATAGTAGGTTCGATGTCACACTTTTACACACAAACTCATCATTGCATGTACATATATTATTCTTGAAACCATTCATTTATAGAGTAAATCATTTTTTTTAGGAGTATCTCTTTAAGCACTTTTTTAAACTTTGGTAGAGGAAGATCTTGGATGATTGTTTGTAACCTATTATAAATTTTAACACACATAGCTGAACAATTTTTATTAAACACAGCAGTCTTTGGTACAAATTCTAACACCAGTCGCCGACCATGTCTTGAACTACGTGGGTATTTATTATCACGTGCATAAATGTCACAAGCTTTCACAAATAGGTTAGGATTAGATTTTACAAATACACAAATTTCAAAAATATACATGCTTGGTAAGGGTAATATTTTGAGTTTTTTAAAGTACGGTTTACAGGACTCATATGGAGGAATACCAACAATGGCTCTTATGCAGCGTTTTTGAGATAAAAATGCCCGCTGGGAGTCTGTTGAGTTTCCCCATAATATCAACCCATATCGTAACACGGAAGCTACATAACCATGATATGCTAACAATACCGTATGTTGAGCTGATGTAGTTCTAAGTTTATTTAAAACATATACAAAAGAGTTAACTTTCTTGCAGACTTCATCAACATGTGCTTTCCAATCTAGGTACTTGTCCATGGTGAATCCTAGAAATCTTACATTGGTAGTTTCATTGATTTGTGTACCGTCATATGAGACATGCCTAGGAATGATCTTAGATCCACGGGTTTGAAATTGCATAAAAGTCGTCTTACTAATATTTACGTGTAAATTGTTCCTTACCAACCACCCTATAACCAAGTCTATAGTGTTATTAATTTCAATGTCAAAATCATTATTAATTAAATTGTCATTTGTCAATATGATAGATATGTCATCTGCGAATAATATACATTTATTGGTAATAATGTCAGGTAGGTCATTAATATAGATAATAAAAAGAGGCGGTCCGAGGATACTTCCTTGCGGAACGCCGTAACCATTAACAAGATACTTAGACCTCTCTTGTTTTACCATTGCATTTTGTTCACAAGATATTTCGACACATTGTTCACGATTGTCTAAGTATTGTTCTATCCATCCCAACGCTGGGCCTCTAATACCATAATTCTCCAATTTATCTAGAAGCAGGTCATGAGAAACGAAGTCAAATGCCTTTGACATGTCAAAAAATATCACCATTGTCTGCTTTTTCTTATCAACATTTACTAATATATTGTGCACTAGATCAAATGCGGCAAGTGTAGTTGATTTTCGTTTTTGAAAGCCATATTGTTCCTTTTTTATTATTTGAAACTTATCTATATACGATGATAATCTTCTATGCATGGCCTTTTCAAATATTTTAGAGATGATAGGAATTAGAGTTATGGGTCTATAGTTGCTCATTTCTGTTTTATCTCCTTTTTTATGCAATGGCTTTACTACTGATTTCTTTAATCGGCTAGGAAAACTCCCTTGCTCGAAGGATAAATTTATTAGGTATCCTAACACGGGAACAATACTAACGATGCTTTTTTTCAAAACGTTAGTTGTGATACTATCATAACCAACAGAACTGGTATTATTTAAGGACATAATTATATTTGCAACTTCAATGTCTTCTACTGGTGTGAGAAATATACTATTGTTTGTACGGTTTTTATTTGTGTTTTGCAAGTTACCATTATCGCTGTTTGATAGTTGTATTAAGTAGTTATTAAATTTGTTTGCTATTTCATACGGACTAGTTATCGTACCATTGTCAGTTTTTATATTCTCTACAAATTCTTGACGGGTATTACTTCCTGTATCATCGTTTATAACTTTCCAGGCCGCTTTGCAGACATTGTTTGATTTGGTTATAAAATTGTCATTAGTAATTCTTTGTGACTTTAATATACAGCGCCGCAACAAATTCGAATAAGTGTGATACGTAGCTTTATGATCTTTTGTTCGTTTGTGGTAAAATTTAAATCTTAGATGTCTTTTGGTTTTACAGCTAAGTCGTAATCCTTTAGTAATCCACTTTATATTACGATACTTTGTGGTAATCATTTTTTTAATCAGTGGGAAACATAATTCAAAAAACAAACATAACTCATCATGAAAAATATTAAAGGCTAAATTCAGATTAGATTCTTTGTACACAGTATCAAATGTTAAGCTTTCCAAACTTTCCCGAAATTTCCGAATATTATCCTGACTAAAATCTCTCTTCATTATATAATATTTTGACGACTGAAATATTTTGGTTTTTATTGTCAAGTCCAACATCTGTGCTGTGTCGTGATCGGATAGTCCCAGTTTCAATATTTTACCAGATGCTTTCTTATCGTTACTAATTACATGATCTATGCAGGTATTTAGTCTTGTTGGCTCATTAATATGTAATGTCAGATCATAATTTTGTATAATGTCATAAAAACAATTTACAGTTTTGCATTTCTTAAGTGTGTTAATATTAAAATCGCCTGCGAGTACAATCTTGTGTCTGCTGTATTTACTGTTAAACAATAATTTATATAATAGCGTGTCAAAATACTTCAAAAATAACTCAACATTTGATTGAGGTGTACGATAAATACATATTATTACAATCTTTAAAGTTGGCACCTCAATCCCGCAGCATTCGAAGACCATTTCCCGAGCAAATTTTTGTATAATATTTAATTCGTTGTACTTTATCCCGTTCATAACGTATATACAAGTACCACCTCGCTTTTTACCTCTACAATATATGGATGCTAGGTAATAACCATTAATTTTTGCATTTTTTATATCACTTTTTATTAAGAATGTTTCACTAAAACACAGTACATGCGGGATGATTTTTGTTATCTGTAAATTAGTGAGAGTAATTTCAAGAATATCTCTTTTGCATAATAATCCTGCTATATTCTGGTGAAAAATATGGAAAAACGAAGTAATGTTTTTATTAGGAACGAAAAAAAGTATTAGTATTTGGTTCGCTTACTAGTATGGTTTTAGTATTTTTTACAAAATAATAGGGGATTGTGCCCTTTTTTGGTTTATTTTCCAATGATGTTCTAGAAGCTTGTAAACTCGTGTGTTTATCCTGCTGAGATTTTAATTGAAAATAATAGGGTATTGTCCCCTTCTTTGGAATATTAATTTGATATTTCTTTTCATAGTTTATGGTGGATACCGGCACCATAGTATGTACATTTTTAGGATTTTTACTATTATATGTCAAATATTTTTGCTTGTAGTCACTATAGTCAATTGCTAAATTAATTTGTTTACATAGTTTATTGAGGTCCACCTTGCCATAATAATCATAATTTGTGGTAATATTATCTCTCTCATACCCATTTCCTATACTTAAGTCTATAAATTCACAGTTTTTGAATTCCTTACAAAGTAATTTTAACATGTTATTCATCATTTTTTCGTTTAAATATTTACTACATAATATACTTGTTACAAAAACATGTCGATCTTCGAGAAGTTTTAAAACAGCTGATGTTTCTGTCATCACCTGTGTGGGATTTACGTCGTGTTCTCCTATGGACAATATAACTCGGTCTTCTTCTTTAATTTGAGAATGGCTTTCTTGAATTTCTTTGAGTATGTCTTTGGTTCTAGCCCCAGGCTTTATTAATCCACTTATAAAGTATTTCTTTATTTCTCCACTTAGTCTTGAGTTTATTAGCTGACTTGATAGTCCTCGGCATTGTTCTCCTCCAAATATGTGAATTTTATTTAAATTATCAGCACCCTTCTGATCAGTACTTCCTTGCTCTAATGTGTTTGTTTGCTCAACTGAAGTCTCATTAAAATCAGGCACCGGGTTCTCGGCTTTGTTTAAAACTTTGACTTCGACTTCATCAATTTCAAGTTCCGCAAATCTAGAATTGTCGACCAGCATTCGTCTTGATTTTCTTCGTTTAGATTGCATCTGGTTCTTGACATTTTGTGTAGGGGGGGTAGTACATATGTTTTTTAGAGAGTTTATTTGTCGTGTTTGAAGATTAACAAGATTTTTCAGTTGATTCAATTCTAAGTGAAGATTTTCGATTTCGTTATTTGCTATCTGTAACTGCTCAGATAGTAATTGGTTTTCAGTCTTAATTTTTTCTAGTAAATCTATGTCTTGGCCAGTAGATAAATCTAAACTTCTTGTGAGTGGTTCCGTTGTTGATGAATTGAGTGATGAACATATAGATTCTATTGATTTCGCTTTATGTAATCGCTTTGGTCGTATTGTGACATTCATTTTTGATTTATAAGGTGTTTGGTCCATTATCGATATTTTGTTCAAATTCAATATTTATTTCTAATAATAATAATTAATTTGTCAAAATTTGTTAAAAAAAGTCAGTGCAAATAAAATAAAAAAAGTCAAAAAGTGAAATTTGCGCAACTTGTTGATACTGGGACGCGAACTCGATGCTCGGCAATTTCAATCATATAAGTCAAGCTCATCGGCCGTTACGCCATACGGACATTACTAATATAAGGCGAAAAAGTCCATCACATGCGACTTCTATTTGTTTTGAAGCAAAGATGTTCGTTAAAGTGACTCATGCAGAAAATATTTTTGCACAAAATCACAAGTCACTGTTGTTAATTTTTAGTCATTTAATGTTTATTTTAATCACTTTCACATCACTTGTGTTATGATTTTGTTCATGTCTGCACTTAGTTTTATCACGTCTCAAACTTTTTCACTTAGTTTAGTAACATAATGTTCCCATTGGTCTTGTGTTAAAGTTTGCTTTAGTATTTAATAGATAACAATGTCACTTAAACTTCAGAGGTATTAGAACGTTTTTATAAGTAGCAATGTTTTGAAAACAAACAATATCTATTTTTAAACAATAAAATAACACGGACTTAAAGTTGACGTTTCGCACGGTCTACCCTCTATTCTATATTGATTGGGAACTTGAGTCTTTTAAATTGAAATGGAAGATCAGTGGCGATTATTGGGATTCGACGAATGAACACGCTTTTCCCTTTTCTCATACCTGTTAATATAGTGGCATCTATTATTTATTTTGTCCTTATTGTGTAAAATACACATTAAGTCGCATTTCATAATCAATATTTCACATAAACATAACCGGTACTCTTAATTACACGAATACAAAGTAGAGGAAGCGCCATTGCAGCGAGTGTCTCAGGTGCGAGATCTAGGAGTACTACTTACCCCGGATCTCTCTTTCCGGGAGCATATAGTTAAGATTTGCAAGAAAGCGTACAGAAACCTGGGTTTCGTGCTGAGACAGTCGCAAGGTTTCACAAATATTACCACGCTCAGGGTGCTGTATGACGCTTTGGTAAGGAGTCACTTGGAGCACAGTGCGGTGATTTGGGCCCCTCATGAAGCGAAATACAATGTGATGCTGGAGCGAGTACAAAATAAATTTACAAGACACTTGTATTTAAAACTTTATGGAGTTTACCCATTTTACCCGCTAATGTATCCTACACTGTTTGTACTGGGGATGGTGGGGTACAACGAACTCAGAGTGCGCCGGGAATTTACACTCGCGGCGTACGCACTAAAGCTCCTGCATGGAGTAGCACATAACCCGGGTGTGCTGCGTCACCTGAAGCTGTGCGTGCCAGATCGGTACGTGTGGAGGCGGCGGCGGCCGCCACTGCTGGCCGTGCCTGCTGCTAGAACCAATCTATTGGCAAAAACACCTCTCACCCGCACAATCTGTGTTCTCAACGAATTACATGAGAGGCTGGACATATTTTCGTGCAATTGGAGTGAATTCGCAAGAGTTTTGTTGAATTTAGTTAGTTATAATTAAATTTAGATAAGTATGTTAAGTTTAGTTAAGTTATAATAAAACTTTTTATTTTATATTAGTTTAGATGATTTTAATATTGTTAGAAGTTTAGGTTTATATTATTATTATAATATTTAATTATATTTAAGTCTAATTTTAGATTAACATTTTAACCATTCTATTGTATTGGGTTCAACCTGTAAGATAGTGTGTGTAAGTTAAATAAATAAATAAATAAAAAAAATCCCCATAAAACTATAGTACCCCACTTCAACCTCTTTTAGGAGTAGATTGAACAAAATAATATGCAGTCCTCAATAATTTATTGCCGAAAACATTCCTGCAAAGTTTCAACCAAATCGCAAGCCCCAATAAAAAAAAACATACAAAGTTCAGCTGCACCCATTTCCCCCCTTAAAATTTTAATGTACAAATATCTTTTCTTTACTAACACGCGCTGGATATTCCAGCAGCCCAAAAGGACCTGTACCGTTTTGCTAGAGCTAGGGAGAAAAGGGAGAAGAGAGATGTCTGTCAGATAGGATGTATACAAGATGAGGCTGGAATGATTCTTTCTGATGATGAAAAAATTAAGGATAGGTGGAAGGAAAACTTTGAAAAACTGATGAATGAGGAAAATAACTGGAGTGGTGTGTTAGAAAATAAACCTGTGAATGAGGGGTTAGTGAGAATAGCTAGTATGGAGGAAGTAAGAATAGCAGTAAATGGAATGAAGAATGGTGAGGCAGTTGGTCCGGACGGGATACCAGTTGAAGTATGCAAGATATTGCGCGTCGATGGATGGTCGTGGTAAGCTTTATTCTTCAATAATGGTGCAATAGTTCGCTGGTGCCCATCTTTAAAAACGAAGGTGATGTGCTAGAGTGCAACAACTATTGAGGAATAAAGCTAATGTCACATAGTATGAAAGCTTGGGAGAAAGTTATTGAAAGGCGGCTGAGAGAAGAGAGTGAAATTTCGCATAACCAATTCGGTTTTATGGCTGGTCGAAGTACAACGGATGCCATTTTCGCAATCCGCCAGTTGTACGAGAAATACAGAGGTGCACATAAAAACTTGCACATGGTGTTCATTGACCTCGAGAAGGCATACTAGTGGGTGCCCCGTGAGGTTTTGTGGTGGGCCCTTAAGAAGAAAGGTGTACCTGGGAAGTATGTACAGTTGGTCCGAGGGATGTACAGTTGATGCAGTACCCCAGTCCGATCTACAATGGGCACTACTGACAGCTTCAGTGTGGCAGTCGACTTGCACCAAGGGTCGGATCTCAGTCCTTACCTCTTTCTGATGATAATGGACGCTCAGACGTCGGACATACAGGAAGAGGCTCCCTGGTGTTTGCCGACGACATTGTGCTGGTTGCCGAGAGTGGCCTAGAGGTCCAGATTGGAGGTTTGGTGGTACAGACAAGAGAGTGAAGGGCTGGCACAGGGCTGGAAATTGAGTAGAAATAAAACAGAATACTTGTTCTTTGATTCTGGCGATCTCTCGAGTTCCATGCCTATAGCTGTCGTTGGAACACCCATACCGACGTGCTCCAACTTCCGGTCAAAGCTTGTCCAAGGGGATGGTGAGATAGACCCGAGATGTTACGCACCGAATCAACTCGGGATGGATGAAATGGCGACAGGTCACTGGAACAACTTGCGACCCACGGATGCCCCTTAAGTTAAAAGAGAAAATTTACAAGTGCGTGATTAGACCTGTCGTACTGTATGGATCAGAATGTTGGGCTACGAAAAAGATGGATGAAAAGAGATTGCATGTAGCAGAGATGAGAATGTTGAGATGGATGTGAGGAGTGACGAGAATGGATAAAGTGAGAAATGAGTATATTAGAGGTAGTTTGAAAGTGGCGTCAGGAAACCGTTTGTTCTCGTATGGCATGTGATGAGGAGGGATGAAACGCATGTTACTAAAAGAGTTATGAATATAAATGTGGACGGAGAGTGTGGTGTTCATTCCACATGTTTTAGTTTACTTACGTTTTATAATATATTTTACAAATTTCATCACCGTTACTTTTGAAATTGTATCATCTCACGTTTTCCATTTTTTATGTATGCTTTACATTGGTATAAACCTGAAAATCATAAGATTTGTTGATTCATCCAAAACTATTATATTATTTTTAACTCTTGACATTTTTACCTGACATGACATTGTCATTATTTTATTTTCTTAAACCATAGACATAAGATACCATTCTCTATAGCTTATTAAGCTCGTTGTACATTATATTTTCATTATAAGGGCAGCGGCAGACTGCGCCTCTGTAAACCGTTTTTATTCGTTCACGATTTCTTAATTGATATTCAAATTTAAAATTTAGAAGACATGTCGGAACGAAGAAAAACGGGTGTCACTTTTTTAGTCTTGAATCTGCTCTGAACTCTGAAAGTCGTTTGACTACTTAGTACTACGTGTTGTACTATTGAATCTGAAAATCTCTTTAAAACTATTATATATAAGGCCTGTGAATCTACCAATTCTGTGAAAAGCAATAAATATTATTTATTGAGTGTGGAACTTAAATCTGAGCATTTTTACTGGTTCTTTAACTTCTTCGGTCACCGCTTCATACCAAAAGGGCTTCCTGCCCATCCAGCTGCATTGATCAGCATATTAAGCCACAGCCCGACCGCCACACTCCTAGCTGCCTGTTCCTGCACTAGTGCTACTGCTACTACTACCTGCCTGTTAGCCTGACAATTAGTTCAGCTGCCTTGATCTCTAGAACTGTGAGCCTACCTATTTGATTGCCTGTTCATCTGCCTACCTCGGGCATTCCAAGCCTTCCTGCCCGTCAAGCTGCCTAGCTGTGAGATAACTACCCACGACGTGAGAAGCCGGTCTACCCACGACGTGAGAACCCGGACTACCCACGACGTGAGAAGTCGGACCTTCCTAGTTGCCCACGTCGTGCGAAGCCGGACCTTAATTTGTTATTTATATCCTTTTCTTAGTTTTAATTTATAGTTACCTTTAATTTTTTTAACGTGGCTTACGTATAGTTCATTTGAACTATACGTAACGCTACAGTTTGGCGCCCAACTTTTCTAGAACTCACCCCATCACCCACAATCTTCCTTTTTTTTACTACACTTTTTTTTTTTTTAACGTGGGCTCGATCTTCTCAAAATTCAAAAACATTACTTGCACAAGTAAGTTGAATAACTTTTGGTATCTATTTCAGGCCATCACCTCATTATCATTTCTGTTTGCTAGCACTTTTCTTTTTTCCGCATAATTTACTCTTAAATAAATTCTGGATTAATTCTTTAAAATCCTTTAGTAAATAATTCTCTACAAATAATTAAATAACTCTTAAATCATTTTCAATTAATAATTTTTTTAAACAAATTTTCTTGATAAATCTTTTAATTTTGGTTGTAATTTTGCAACTATATTTTAACCTTAACTGAGAGTATTATTACTCGAATTGATTCTATCTTACTTGTCATTTAATCATGGCTAGGTCAATTGAGTACTCTCATTTTAACAAACCTGAACTCGAATATGAGGTGACTATCAGAACTGAGAGTGCCAGAGAACTTAAACAATTTTCTTTTAATGGCAAATCATGCCCTAGGTCATTCCTCCAAAGATTAGAAGAATTTTGCTTATCTAGGCATGTATCTGAAGAAATGCTTTGCAAACATGCATTTGAAATTTTCACTGATGATGCACTTCATTGGTTTCGATTTCAATTTAATCGAAATCCTACCTTGACTTGGAGTCAAATCCATCTTTTATTGATCAAAGACTTTGGTTTACATAATTATGACTATAAAGTGCTCGAAGCTATTAGAAACAGAACTCAGGGTGCATCAGAGTCCATTATTGTGTATGTGAGCATTATGTTTGGAATGTTTTCTCGACTTACTAAGAAACTAGATGAAAACCAACAACTTGAAATTTTACTTAATAATGTGAGACCGTGTTATTCAGTCTTTATAGCGCTTAAAGATGTCAAAACAATTGACTCTTTAATTTCAGCTTGTCAAACATACGAAAAATTTTCTGAAAAAGATTGTAATTTTTCTGTACCTAAATATGAAACAGCTTCATATGCTACCGAATTTGCTTATCGGCCTTCTACTTCTAAATGCCTTCCAAATATAAAACATACAAATGCAATAAGAGATGTTGAACAACCTCTTTCTGCTACTAAAACTAATGATGACTCTAAAGTAGACTTTTGTTATCGCTGTCGTATCTCGGGTCATTCCTTAAAAACTTGCACTAAACCTAAATATCTGATATGTTTTAAATGCGGTCGTAAAGGAGTTAAAATAACTGATTGTCCTAAATGTAACCCAAAAATACAACAAAAAAAACTAGATAGTGACTTGAATAACATTTCTAAATCTCAAAATAATAATTTTGATCCTTATTACTATTACTATTATTAAAGTGTCTATTAATAACTTGCCATTTTCTGGTCTATTAGACAGCGGAAGTTGTATAACTATCCTAGGAAATAATTCTCATAAAGATATCCAAAAACTAGGATTTAAGTTATTCAAGTCGCCTACTCAAGTTATGGTTGCTAACAAACAGAAAACCATGTCGTCTGGTTATTTTCATTTACCAATCGAATTTAATAATCAAATACATATAATTAAAGCTTATGTTTTCCCTGATATTTATCCCTCACGGGTATCCCTTGTTTTACCGAAAAGAAATTGCCAAATTATCACTTCCCAAACAAATTTTCGCATAACTTCATTTGCCAAATTATTACTTACCAAACAATCTCTTTACAAATAATTGTTACGAAAACCTATGTTTGGCAAGTGAACGTTTGAACAATAACTTGTTCACCAACTAGTACTTTTACCATTTTTTATCTAGTCAAATATTTCAGTTGGTATAACATATTTTACGCAAAATTAAATAAGCCAAATATTTGGTGTCGTCAGTTTTAAACTTACCATTTCTGTTTAGTCGATTGCGTAGCCAATGACAAAAATTTTGCATCTATATGTTAGTTGCACAGATTATACAAATTAAATTACAATGTGTAAATAAGTGGGTAGTAGGTAAATCATAAATGTCGCGCGATGTGGGTAAGTCATGCAAAACACTATCACTGTGTTTTGTAGCGGAAGTTTATTGAGATTGTTACGATATATTATTTTGTAGATAATTGTTGCTAAAAGTATAACGTAAATAAAGTTTACGATGAGTGAATGTAGTGATGAGTGTGAAATTTTTAAATCTACACGAGGTTGTGTAAAGTTGTTTTGAAACGGATTTACATATGAAAATAATAACAAAGTGAATGATACCTATTATTGGTACTGTGAGTACAGGAAAAATAAATTGTTTAAATGTACTGCATCCCAACAAACTACACTAAAAGATGGGATTCATAAGGTATTAAAGAGCAATGAAATTCACAATCATGAACCAAATCCTGGGAGAAAAATAACCAGTGACCTTATAGAAAAGATCAAAAGTGAGGTTTCATCTGGAACAAAAATATGCAAAATAATACAAAATAACAAAGCAAATGCTCCTTTGGACGTTGTAGATAACTTGCCTTCAACTTCGGCTCTAAAGCAGAGGATGTATCGACTACGAAAAAAACAAGAAGTAACAATAGAACCAACTGATGTACATTTCCAGCTAAATTTATCACAAACATCTATCAAGGGTGTAAATTTCATAATAAAAGATAAAACTTATGATGAAAATAGAAGAATATTGGTAATGTCAACACTAAGTTTAATGACCACTTTAAGTCACAGTTCATACTGGATTTTAGACGGAACCTTTAAAGTGGCACCAAATATCTTTAAACAATTATACACTATACATGGCAATGTATTATCTGATAACAATAAAACATTTCCACTTTGTTTTTGTATGTGTACCAACAAGGATAAACGTACGTATGACTTAATGTTCGAATTAATAATGCAATACGGAAATGAAAATAATATTGACATGACGCCAAAAGTCTGTATATTAGATTTCGAAAAGGCAGCCATTTCAAGCATAAGATCTAACTTTGAAGACGTTTTATTACAAGGGTGCTTTTTCCACTTGGGACAAATTCTAAACAGGTAATAATAATGTTATTATAATTATATTATTTCTCTCGATAGCCTCCTAAAAATAATCTCTTTTTTCCATATTTTTTTCTATATAATCTAGTCGTTTCTGGCACTCGCCGGCCGCTGCCGCGGCACCGCTCGCTACGCTCGCTCGGCTCGTGCGTAGGTGGTCACAGTTTTAACCTAACCTAACCTAACCATTTTTTTAAAATTAATAACCTACTGTAACTAGTTCCATAAATAACCTATTGTCCATAAATTTGACTTGTTTCAGACAAATTCAAGCACATAAGCTTACAAAGAAATACGCAAATGACATCAAATTTAACAAACAAGTAAAATGTTTACTGGCTTTAAGTTATTTGCCAGAACATGAAATCATTCTATATTTTAACAAGCTAATAGAAGGTATAGAAGATTCTGATTGGAAGCAAATCGCGAATTGGTTTGACGAAAATTATGTTAGCGGATCATGGAACACGCAACCGAAGTATCCACCAAGCTTTTGGAGTTGCCATGTTGTAAACGAAAGACAAATACCTAGAACTTCAAACTCAGCTGAGGCGTGGCATCGTAGAATAAACATTCTCATTGATAAACACCACCCTGGAGTGTATCGCTTAATTAAAGAATTAATAAATGAAGTTTCTTCAAATTTAGCTGACATTGAGATTATACTATCAGGTGAACCGCCACAAAAAAAGAAAAAAAAATATATGGATAAAGACGACAGAATTAATCGAGTTCTGCAACACAAGTCTGAATACTCCGAAATAAATCTGCTAATGTCCATTGCAAAAAATTTAAAATTGTAAGTTACAAATATTTTGTACTAGCTTTTGCTATTTTGTACTCGCGTTAATAAATGATTACCTATATTAAAATAAAATTGCATTTTTAATTATACAATTCCCAAAAAAATCTTATTTTTGCCTTTATATTTTTTGTCATAACAATTCATTTGACTAAACGTTTATTGTCTAAATATTGTTTGCTGTAATAAATCATTTGATTAAAGACCAAAAACCTTAATGACATTATCCTTGGTAACAATCTGCCAAGTAAACATTTGACCAAATGAAAATGTGCGTACTAAAATTATTCCAAATATTACATTGGTATAAAAAAAGGTTGCTAAAATTTGTTTGGGTAATGAAAATTTGGCAAAATCTTTTCGGCAAAACGGCAGGATCCCATCCCTCACTGATTTTTGGTTGGGATTTTTGGAAAGAGTTTGATTTAACTCCTAAATTGCTTTCATCTGAACTAAATCCAATTAATAAAACTATTACGGTGAGTTCAGTGGACAATAGAGTACTCACATTTGAACACCTTTCGTTTAATGAGAAAAACATTGCAACAGACTTGATTGATCGTTTTAAAACAATTTATTTTGAGGAACGAGGTATATTGGGTCGTACCAGTTTAGTTTCTCATCGTATTGATACCGGTAACGCGCTGCCAATTAAACAACGTTGTTACAGACTTTCGCCTGAAAAACAAAAGGCATTAATTAATGAGGTTGATGAAATGATTAATCTTGATGTAATTGAAAAATGTGAGAGCCCTTGGTTATCTCCAGTGCTTATCACTCCGAAAAAGAACGGAGAATGGCGTTTCTGTGTTGATAGTAGAAAATTGAATTCAATCACTCGGAAAGACGCTTATAGTCTTCCTTTTGTTTCTGAAATTCTAGATAATCTTAAAAACGCTAAATATCTGTCTAGCATTGACATTGCTAAAGCTTTTTGGGAAATTCCATTAAATAAGGACGATAAAGATAAAACTGCTTTTTATGTCCCTGGAAAAGGAATGTATCGCTTTAAAGTTATGCCATTTGGCTTAACCAATGCTCCCGCGACTCAACAAAGACTCATGGATAGCTTATTTACACCAGATTTTGATAATAAAGTCTTTTGCTACTTAGATGACATAATAATAATAAGTGAAACATTTGAAGAGCATATCTCACTTCTACTTAAAGTTCTTCAAAAACTTTCTTACGCAGGTCTCACAATTAACTTCAAGAAAAGTCAATTTTTTCGTAAAGAATTAAAATATCTCGGTTATGTAGTTGACGACCAAGGTCTACGTGCTGACCCTAATAAAATTGAAGCTATTTTAGCTTACCCCGCTCCTACCTCTAAAAAAGAAGTGAGGAAATTCTTAGGCACATGTAGTTGGTTTCGTCGCTTCATACCTAACTTCAGTTCTATCGCTTCACCCCTTTGTAAACTAACTTCGTCTGGGAAAAATTCTCCTAAGAACTTCGTCTGGAACGATGAAGCAGATTTAGCCTTTTCTAAACTAAAAGAATGCTTAATTTCAACCCCAATTTTAGCTTGCCCTGACTTTGACCTTCCATTTTCTGTACATTGTGACGCGTCAAATTTTGGAATTGGTGCTATGTTGACTCAGGAACAAGACAATAAAGAAGTAGTGATCGCATACATGAGCAAAACTCTTAATAAGCATGAGCAAAACTATTCAACTACTGAACGGGAAACACTAGCTGTTATTACTGCACTTGAACATTGGCGTTGTTATCTTGACAATGGTAAAAAGTTTACAGTTTATACCGATCATGCGGCATTAAAGTGGTTCCAAAATTTGTCTAATCCTTCTGGAAGATTAGCTCGGTGGACTCTTCGTCTATCTTGTTTTAATTTTGATCTGAAACACAAAAAAGGTAAAGATAATGTCGTTCCAGATCTTCTTTCTCGCCACAAAACTCCTGATACAGCTATTATTGGCACTGTAGAACCTATATCGAGACATATTGTGTCCCAATTGGAACACTTTAATAAACTTTTTACAAATTGTCAAAGAAACCCTGATGACTATCCGAACTATAAGATTCTTAATGCTAAATTATATCGCTTCACTAACTCTTCCGATTACCTTAACGAAGATTTTGCATGAAAAGAGGTTCCACCTCCTCCCGAAAGACTAAACCTTATTAAATCTTGTCATGGAGTTACAGATTATAATCCTCATATTGGCATTTTCAAAACCTACAAGAAACTTTCTTTAAGATACTATTGGTCTGGAATGTTTAAAGATGTGGCAAAATTTTGTTCTACCTGTGAAACTTGCCTTTCTTATAAGCACTCGAATCATTCTCCATATGGTCCTATGGGTAAACCAAAAATTTGCTCAAGACCTTTTCAAAATATTTCTTTGGATTTGATGGGTCCTTTTCCAATGACGAGACAACGTAATCAATATATCCTTGTGGTAACTTGTTCTTTTTCTAAATATTGTCTTATTTTTCCTATCAAACGCGCTACAACTTCTAATATTATCTTCCATCTAGAAAATTCCGTGTTTCTTGTACATGGAATTCCTCAAACTATAATAATGGATAATGGTTCACAATTTCAATCAAACGAGTTTCAAAGTTTTCTGAACAAATATAAAGTTCCTTTTATCTTTTATTCTCCAAGATATTGCCCTCAAGTCAACCCCACAGAAAGATATAATAAAACAATTATTACTGCTTTAGCACAGTTGGTTGGTAATGACCATCGGTCATGGGATAAATATTTACAAAAAATCCAATTCGGCCTAAATAGCACGGTAAACTCTTCAACAAAATTCTCCCCATCTTTTCTTGTATTTGGTCGTGAAACTATACCGTGTGGTTCAGTTTACACCAATTGTACTAACCTTGACAACGTAATTTTTCTTCCTCGCGATATCTATGCCACTAATTTAGGATTATTATCTGCTATCTTCGATAAAGTACAGATTGCATTACACACTGCTCATATTAAGAACGCTGTTCATTATAATGATAAACACAGCTTTAAAGAATTTAATGTCGGTGATACAGTCTGGCGTAAAAATTACGTTCAGAGTAATGCTGGTGCATATTTCAGTGCAAAATTTGCTCCAAGATATGTTAAATGCACTGTAATTGAGAAGCTTTCACCTCTTGTTTTTATTCTGGAGGATCCTAATGGTTCGAGAGGAAAATGGCATGTAAAAGATTTTAAAATTTAATATTTTACTTGCCATTTATGTTTATATTGTATATTTCTTGTTAATAATTGCAATATTGATAGTTTATTTATTTTTACAAAGTAACCAAACACATTCGGCTTATTTTGTTTTCCATTATTATTAATTTTGTATAATTTTCTCATAATGAAGATATCATTATGTAATTATATTGTATGTTATCCTAGATATTATTACACCATTTGATGTAATTTCTAACACAAACTTATGTGTTATTCTTAAACTTCTTAATTTCCTTGACACACTTGTATTTATTCTTAAACTTCTTAATTTCCTTGACATCACTTGTATTTATTCTTAAACTTCTTAATTTCTTAAACTTCTTAATTTCCTTGACATCACTTATCTTAATAAGGATGAGGAGTTCTCTTAGAGCGGTGTGCACAACTCCGAAAGCCTTATGTGCAAAGAGCGGTCCCGTAACTCTTTAAAAATAAGCCAAATGCGTGGGCTCTCTTAAATATTTTAATTTTCTTTTCTTCGGGTTTTCAAACAGGTGCGGGTAACGACACCTATAAAAAATAAATAAGCCTTCGTTATCTAATTAAATATTTCCTTGTGGAGTATGCGTCATTGAATGTGAACCATATCCCCTATGTGTGATTGAATGAGAGTGTTTGACGAAAGCATGAAAGATGTTGTGTGAAAGAACAAGGTTAATATTTCAACCTTCAAAATTTTCCTTAAGTTTGAAAATTTTTCTGGGGTTTCGGGGAAATGTGGTGTTCATTCCACATGTTTTAGTTTACTTACGTTTTATAATATATTTTACAAATTTCATCACCGTTACTTTTGAAATTGTATCATCTCACGTTTTCCATTTTTTATGTATGCTTTACATTGGTATAAACCTGAAAATTATAAGATTTGTTGATTCATCCAAAACTATTATATTATTTTTAACTCTTGACATTTTTACCTGACATGACATTGTCATTATTTTATTTTCTTAAACCATAGACATAAGATACCATTCTCTATAGCTTATTAAGCTCGTTGTACACTATATTTTCATTATAAGGGCAGCGGCAGACTGCGCCTCTGTAAACCGTTTTTATTCGTTCACGATTTCTTAATTGATATTCAAATTTAAAATTTAGAAGACATGTCGGAACGAAGAAAAACGGGTGTCACTTTTTTAGTCTTGAATCTGCTCTGAACTCTGAAAGTCGTTTGACTACTTAGTACTACGTGTTGTACTATTGAATCTGAAAATCTCTTTAAAACTATTATATATAAGGCCTGTGAATCTACCAATTCTGTGAAAAGCAATAAATATTATTTATTGAGTGTGGAACTTAAATCTGAGCATTTTTACTGGTTCTTTAACTTCTTCGGTCACCGCTTCATACCAAAAGGGCTTCCTGCCCATCCAGCTGCATTGATCAGCATATTAAGCCACAGCCCGACCGCCACACTCCTAGCTGCCTGTTCCTGCACTAGTGCTACTGCTACTACTACCTGCCTGTTAGCCTGACAATTAGTTCAAGCTGCCTTGATCTCTAGAACTGTGAGCCTACCTATTTGATTGCCTGTTCATCTGCCTACCTCGGGCATTCCAAGCCTTCCTGCCCGTCAAGCTGCCTAGCTGTGAGATAACTACCCACGACGTGAGAAGCCGGTCTACCCACGACGTGAGAACCCGGACTACCCACGACGTGAGAAGTCGGACCTTCCTAGTTGCCCACGTCGTGCGAAGCCGGACCTTAATTTGTTATTTATATCCTTTTCTTAGTTTTAATTTATAGTTACCTTTAATTTTTTTAACGTGGCTTACGTATAGTTCATTTGAACTATACGTAACGCTACAAGAGGGATGAGACGGCCAAAGAAAAGATAGATAGATTGTGTGAGGAGTGATATGAAAGAAAAGGAAGTCAGTGGTGGCGTGACGGGGGACAGGACTGTATGGAAGAAGAAAACGTGTTGCGCCGATCCCAAGTAACATGGGTCAGAGGCAGGAAGTTGATGAAGATGATTAAACTACCCTTCTGCCATATTTCAGCTTTATGAAGAAAATTTCTACATCTTATCTTAACAACCCCAACCTTTCTGCGTATTTCGTTAAGCGTAACATGACAATACGTCGCCGGGGCTACAATAAATTTACGGGAAGAAAGGCATAATAGCTTGTACAGAATAAAATCTCTCGTGAATACTTTGTATTAAGTGTTTACAGTTTATTGATATAATAAGCTTATTTCCAAAAACGTGGTTAAATATATTACTGTTTCTCATCGTTTACAAATTTAGTGTAAAGATGTTTACTGGTTGTTTGTGTTATGTTTCTTAGAGTAATGCAATAATACATAACTTAGTCATAAGAGAATTTCTCATGCAATAAAGTCGTTATTGCCATTTATTTTAAAGGAATATTAATAAAAAAATCTGAAAAATATTGGAGTGATAGATTGATACTCAGAGAAGACAAAAATCAAATAACATTAAAAAGGGCGTAACCGGCGATTACCGCTTTATTGCCCGGGGCCAGCGATATAACACCTCCATCCTTAATTATTAAGAACTATAAACTATAAACCTTAATTATTAATTATATATAACTATACATTAATAAGAATAATACAACAAGAGACATAACTTAACCTAACTTACAATGCTATAATAGACTTACAAACATTATCAAGCTTATACCTACTCATAACTAATTACTTAATCTATTTCTCCTATTCTAAATCGTTGAAGAGGTTTACGATTTCTTAATGTAAATCTACGATCGATGGGTGTTACTACTGGAGGTTGTGGGTTAATATTCCTACTTGGTACGTCAGGTGACTGTGTCGAGCCGGGTAACTCAGACCGGTTCTGTATCGTGCCCGATGCATTTAACTCAGACTTAGACACCTTTCTCGGCCCTGGTGTACCGATCCCGTCGATAGAACCGCTCGACCCCTCCTCATCATTAGCAGGGAACACAAGTGAACTTCTTGCCTTTTTATTATTTTTACAAGGTGGTGGATATGCTATCCTGGGTAACATTGATCTTCGCCTTAACTCATCTGACGGTGTGCCTCGGTTCCAAAGTCTGATTTAACATTGTAATCAGTACTTCCTAGTTTTTTTTATAACCTGCCCTGCTATCCATTTGCCTGTCCCACGATAGTTCCTGTACAACACCTTATCCCCCGGTTCTACCTGCCTATGCAATCCGCCCGCCAGACATTCGCTACGTTTTTGTTGCGCCAGCGCTCGCGATTCCGATCTGGCTTCAGTATGTGGGACGCAACCTGTATCGACACCCTTGCGCCATCTCATGTTCCTAGTTCGGCGGACTGTGCTGGCGCTGCTGCTGCGGCTGCTGAGGCCCACAAGCGGCGCAAATACTGTAACCTAATTGGTAATTACAGTTTTGAGCCGTTTGGGGTCGAAACGCTTGGGTCATGGGGCCCGAGTGCACGTCTGCTTTTTAAAGAGATCTCTCACCGACTGATCGACGCTGTGCGTGACCAGAGGGCTGGATCTTTCTTTGCGCAGAGAATCAGCATTGCCATTCAACGTGGCAATGCTACCAGTCTTCTGGGCACGTTCCCGGATGACAGCGATGTGGAGGAGTACTTCGACGCCTAAGTATACCTTTCTTTTGTATATAGTATAGGTAGTTAGTTTAAGTATAATTTTGTATAGTTTTCTTTTGTTTATGGTATAAGTATGTACATATTTAAATAAACATTCCGTTATTTGTACAGTGTACCAGAGTTAATGAATAGATTTATTAATTAATTTATTTATTTATTTAACTTACACACACTATCTTACAGGTTGAACCCAATACAATAGAGTGCTTAAAATCTTAATCTAAAATCAGACTTTACTTAAATATATAATAATTATATAAACCTAAACTTCTAACATTATTAAAATCTTCTAAACTTATATAAAATAAAACTTTACTTATCTGAATTTTAATTATAACTAACAAAATTTAACAAAACTCTTGCGAATTCATTCCAATTGCACAAAAATATGTCTAGCCTCTCATGTAATTCGTTGAGCACACAGATTGTGCGGGTGAGAGGTGTTTTTGCCAATAGATTGGTTCTAGCAGCAGGCAAGCCGCTTCCACACGTACCGATCTGGCACGCACAGCTCCAGGTGACGCAGCACATCCGGGTTATGTGCTACTCCATGCAGGAGCTTTAGTGCATACGCCGCGAGTGTAAATTCCCGGCGCACTCTGAGTTCGTTGTATCCCATCATTCCTAGTAAAAACAGTGTAGGATACATTAGCGGGTAAAATGGATAAACTCCATAAAGTTTGAAATACAAGTGTCTTGTAAACTTATTTTGTACTCGCTCCAGCATGACATTATATTTCGCTTCAAGAGAAGCCCAAATCACCTCACTGTGCTCCAAGTGGCTCCTTACCAAAGCGTCATACAGCACCCTGAGCGTGGTAATATTTGTGAATCCTTGCGACTGTCTCAGCACGAAACCCAGGCTTCTGTACGCTATCTTGCAAATCTTAACTATATGATCCCGGAAAGTGAGATATGGGGTAAGCAGTACTCCTAGATCTCGCACCTGAGACACTCGCTGCAATGGCGCTTCCTCTACTTTGTATTCGTAGTCTAAGGCATTCTTCGCGCGCGTAAATGACATCACTGAGTATTTCGCTGTGTTGAAATAGAGTTTATTTTTATCAAAAAATCAAAAATCAAAATTCATTTACTTGCATAAATAAGGTACAGAAGGTTGGTAAAATGTACAAAATTGTTCTCTTATTCTGCCTTTAAAAATAAAATAGAGTTACAATCTTAGTAAAAATTGTTATTGATCATAATCATGCAGTCACTAAACACATAAACCCATTTAAATTGTATTATTGAATTAAATAAATGTCAATATGATATGAAAAAATAATAAAGATAATCATAAGCGTCAATAATAATAATGTCAATAATGGGCGATATTCACCACACAATAATAATAACCATAAACAAAATAATAACAATCATAATTTAAAAAATAATAAAGATAATAATCATGTTAATAATGGGCGAAATTCGCCACACCATAATAAAAACCAATGACAAAATAACAATCATTATTAAAATTACCGTGCAATTTACAAAAAACTCACAATTTATAATCCAAAAACTCATGTACACTATAAAATCATTTTTCAATTATAAACCTCGTTAAATTATTTTGAAATCTAGAATATGGTAGCGTTTTTATGGAATTAGGTATTTTGTTATACAATTTTATGCACATAATGTAGCTGTTGTTACCTGTTAATGTGAGATTCGTCCTCGGTTGAAATGACTTATTAGTATACATAGATCGAGGGGCATAGTAGTTCGTCGCCTGCTGAAAAAGTCTCTTATGTTTGAAAACAAATATACAGGATTCTAATATATAAATACATGGAAGAGTTAGTATTTTATATTTCCTAAAGAATGGACACTCAACAGACAACGCCTTCAATTGCCTTCACGATACAATTGTTCTTTTTTATAATTTATGCTTTCCCATTGTTAAAGTTAAGAATGGTAACAAACAAGTGAAAAACCGATGTCTAACAAAAAATATAAAACGCTGTTGTATTACAAAACGAACCTTATATCTAAAATATAACCTTTGTAGAGATAACAAAAAACAAAACAAAAAAAGATATGTCGACTATACTCGAATATTAAAAAAATGTATAAAAAATGCACAACAAATTAATAGTTTACAGTACATCAACAAAGCAAAAAATGCAAGTAAAGCAGCATGGAATTTAATTAAAGCAGATGTTAATAAGACGACAAGTTACTCTGACATAGACACAACACAATTCAATAATAAAATTTATGACAACCCTAACCATATTTGTGACCTCTTCAATAACTATTACATATCCCTAACAAATACGACCCAAATTCCACGAAAAAATAATCAGAATATCAATTTTACAATCCCTCAGAATCCTAAACGTATTTTCTTAACACCAATAGATGAAACAGATGTATATAAAATAATTCATAATCTAAAAAATACGAACGCAACTGGTTATGACGACTTAAATACTAAAGTGCTAAAAATATGTGCACCGAGTTTAGTCTCACCTTTAAGCTACATCATAAATGTATCCTTAGGTGAAGGAGTTTTCCCAAAACGACTAAAAATGTCTATTGTCAAACCTTTATACAAGAAAGGCTTAAAATCAGATATGAGTAACTATTGTCCAATCACTTTAATCCCTATTTTATCGAAAATATTTGAGAGGGTTATGAGTAATAAATTAGAGAACTTTTTGACTTCATGTGACATCCTTAAAAAATAACAGTTTGGATTTAGGAAGGGGAGCTCTACGGCTTCAGCATGTTTCTCCTTAACTAAACAAATAACCGAAAGTCTCAACCAAAAAACCAAAATAGGCTGTGTCTTTCTAGACATGACAAAAGCCTTTGACTTTGTCTGCCATCAAACATTACTGTCAAAACTTTCTCATTATGGAATCCGCGGGAAGGCCAACGAGTGGATCAAAGCTTTCTTACCGATCGACTGCAATGCGTAGAAATAACAAGAAATTGTCAAAATGAACAAAAAAGATATAGATCAAAATACAGACAAAACAATGTCGGTACACCCCAGGGAGGAATTTTATCCCCTCTTTTTTTTTTCTAGTCTACATCAACGACCTACCAGAGGCGATTAATGAAGAGTGCGTACTATTTGCTGATGACACAACATTGATTATTAAAAGCGACAATAACAAAGACTTGGAAAAACGAATTGTTAACGCATTAGACAAGGCAATAAAATGGCTAGAAAATAATAATTTAAAGATAAACATGACAAAAACAAATATAATAAAATTTCGAGCACTCAACACAAACACAAACACAGATAGCCTAGACATTCAGTATAATAATGCCCCCTTAAACACTGTTAAAGAATGTGTATTCTTAGGTATAACTGTGGACAAGAATTGCAGTTGGAAACCACAAATAGATAATATACTCAAAAAAATAGATCGCTTTGTGTATGTCCTGAAAAGAATAAGACAAACAGTTAATCTTGATACCGCACTGGTTGCTTACCATGCATATGTAGCATCTGTACTCAGATATGGTCTTATAATTTGGGGGAACTCAGTAGACGTGCAAAGAGTTTTTAGGGCACAAAAAAAATGTATCCGGGCAATGTGTGGAGCCCACTTTTTGGATAGCTGTAAACCATTATTTCAAAAACTAAAAATACTATCTTTACCATGTCTTTATATTTTTGAAATATGCATTTTTGTAAAAAAAAAATATAATCTATTCGAAAAAAGCAGTTATAAAATAAATAGTAGAACACGACACAAAGACAAATTGAGATTACCTCAAATAAAATTAACGCTATTTAAAAGAAATTCTTATTGCATGGCAATTATTATATACAATCATTTACCAAATAATACTCAAGATTTGCCATTGCCATTGTTTAAAAGGGTTCAGACTGTTATTGGAGAAAAATTATTACAGTGTTCAAGAATATTTAGAAGATAAGTCGTTACTAATATAATACAATATTTTTATTTTTTATTCATTATTATTTCTGCAATACAATTTTTATCTTAATTAATTAACTATTACAGATTCAGATTTTAGATTTTAATTCATAATTATTAATAAATATTTGTACGCCATATTATGGCAGGCTATGCTGGAACCAATATTGTAACATATATTTTACCATATTCGAACAAATAAACATATTTGATTTGATTTGATTTGACGATATGACTCTATTTGCTTCAACCCAAATATAGCTCTCAGACACTTTTTCTGCATTACGAATGCTTGGTCAATCTCCACACAACGACCCCACAGGACAATACCTTAGAGTGGAGGTTATATAGCCATGGAAAGCCACTATTGCGGCACTTCTAGATACCTCGCAGCTAATACGCCTCAAAGGATATATGAATTTATTTATTTTACCACAAATGTCATTAATATGATTTTTCCATGAGCAAAATTTATCTAAATTTATTCCAATAAACTTAACATAGTCAGTTTCTGTCAGGGCAACCCCTTTATAAGATATACTTAGGTCCAGCGGTTTTGATCGATAAGCGTGAAATTGCATAAATTTTGTTTTATTAATATTAACTTTTAAATTATTAGACTCTAGCCCCTCTATAGTTTTTTGAAGAGCAATATTTATTTCTTGTTCGTACGATCTTTTACCACGTGCTTTGATTATGATTGTTTTGTCGGCAAACAGTACACATTTATGATTTATAATTTCTGGGAAATCGTTTATGTAGAGCAAAAACATTGGCGGTCTCAATTTTAGATTAAGATTTTATGGCTCCACTCTACCACTCTATCTATGTCTTCCTGCAATCGCTCACAGTCCGAGAAACTCTTGAACTCGAGCAGCAATTTGAGGTCATCTGCAAACAATAAACATAAACTATGTTTGACTACTTCTGGTAAGTCATTTATCATTAAAATAAATTCGAGAGGACCCAAATTGCTGCCCTGGCTCACGCTGGATCTTGTGTAGTATGGCTCGAATTCGAACCCGTTGTAGTCAACATACTGCTGTCGGTCTTTCAAAAAGCTGGCAAATAACCGTAAGAGATACGATGTACAGCCAATTTTTGCCAACTTCATTAGCAGTACATCATTATCGACGGTACCAAACGCTATTTTATTACTTATGTCTTTTAACTTTGATACACTGTACAAATTATGTTTTTATAATTAGCTTTTGACAATCATTGATAGTCCCTAAAAAAGTCGAGCTCCTCAGCTTGTACGTTTCACTTTAGTGAGTGGCGTGGATCTCTCTCTCCGATACAGTGCTCGTTCAGTCCATACCTTCACCCGGCAGGTAGCCCACATGGCGCACTTGATTCCTATGTCGTCTTTCTGTTCCGGCTCCACAGGACTAGGCGCGCCCTCCGGTACCGGAAACCAAGTACTCGATGATACCTTATCCTGTTTTATTTCTAACAATGGTTGCGGTTTGCCCTGACCCAAATCATACATATTCAACCAATCTACTAGCTGTGGACTCAACTTAGGCTCCTGTGTGGTAACAAACCCTGCTGATCCGAAGTCAAAACTATGGTATGAAGGCGATGATATCTTGGGGTCAAATAAATCGGCGTCGTCGTCACGAGATTTGAGCTTCGAAACATCCTTAGGGAACACTGGCCGTGGTGTTGGTAATTTATTTTTGGTATTAGCCGGGTTATTGAGAGCTTTTATGGGAACAACATTGCGCAGTTTTAACTCTGCAGTACTCACGGAGTAGAATATATCGAGCAGAACCGCGGCGAGCACCAAAATATTCCGCATTACGTTTACGCAACCTCAAAGCTGAGCATATTTTCTAAATATATTAATTTTCGAGTGTGATCAGAATGTTGTGTTTTGGTACGAATGTTTCTGAACAAGCATGTTGATATAACACTTTATCGTCGGTTTCACATGGAAACAAGCCATTAAGCAACACCATGATTATGAAGTGCGCGTACTTTTATGATGCTAATTCATTAGATTTTGCTGAAATTATATTATTAGAATATTTTATACAGACATACATTAAAAATATACCTAATGCAGCATAATGCAGCATAATATTGTAACTATTTTAGTTTTTGTATTTTTTCTAGCTGCCAACTGCGCAATACTTTTACAAAATGTACCAAACTATTATCTACCTGAATTAGAAAATTTACATTTGTTAAGATATATAGCAACTCTGAAAAAGTGATAACCTTTGGATCGGATTGCACACAGTTGAGACATACCAATACCGAACTAAAAACTAGCAGGAGACTCAAAGTGAGGAAACGAGATCCTAACTAAACCTACACCTCGTGTCCTTCTGTCACAGAACTGTATCCTTTTATCCAGCTCCCAGTTGACCACGGAATCCGTATTTCATTATCAATCATGGCAAGACAAGGGAACAATAAAATCATGGAAAAAAGTGGCATACATTGTTTTTGCTAAAATAAACACAAAATATTCAATTTCCAGAACTATTTCATTCAGATTATTTTAAAACAAGTGACAACCAACTAACTCAATTATCTTCTATAACTGAGTCACTGACTGATCGCAATGCCATGACAATCAACGCACAGCCAAAACATGAAATTTGGCAGAAAGGTTCCTCAAGTGTCGTAAATGATCACAAAAAAGGATTTTTGCCTGCCTGCGAGCCATAAGTGTAATGGTACGGTCATCAACACTGGCCCGATACAGTTACATTTGGACTTAGGACTACGCCAATTATTTCCGTGGCAGTTTACCATAGCGGACATATCAAAACCGATTATAGGAATTGATTTTTTAAAGTTTTATAATCTGATTATAGATTGCCGCAACCATAGGCTGATAGATGCTGCCACTTCTCTCTCCGAGCCCGCATCGCATCAGAGGATACCAGATGACGTGGCGTCTGTCAAGACTGTCGCCGGTGAGTCAGAGTTTCACCAGTTGCTCCGTGAGTACCCGGATGTGACCCGACCCGCAGGTACTGTGCGTGAACCTAAGCACAATACGGTGTATTATATTAATACCGCCCCTGGACCCCCGGTGTCAAGTAGGCCTAGGTGACTAAATCCAGACCGTTCGAAGATAGCCAAAAAGGAGTTCGAGGACATGCTAGCCAACGGCATGGCCAGGCGATCAGACAGTCCATGGTCTTCAGCTCTGCATTTGGTCAGGAAGAAGGATGATGGATGGCGGCCGTGCGGCGATTACCGCGCGCTTAACGCGCGCACAATCCCTGACAGATACCCGGTGAGACAGATCCAGGATTTCTCGCATCAGCTCTCCGGCAGCACTAAATTTTCAAAAATAGACATGGTCAAAGCATACAATCAGGTACCCATTTACGAACCTCACATATCAAAGACGGCGATAATAACACCGTTCGGCTTATTCAAATTCCCGTACATGACCTTCTGTTTGAGGAATGCAGCGCAAACGTTCCAGAGGTTTATGGATGAGGTACTTGCTGGGTTAGACGAGTTCTGCTTCTGTTATCTGGACGATATTTTGTGTTTTTCCCCCACTCCAGAGCTGCACAAAGTGCACCTGCGACGGCTGCTAGATCGCCTAAGAGAGTATGGGGTATTGGTGAACTCAGCGAAGTGTGTCTGGGGACAGCCAGAGGTAACATTTCTCGGCTTCAGTGTTTCAGCTTCCGGTACCTGCCCACTCAACTTTAAGATACAGGCTATCCAGGACTTTCCAGTACCACAAACTGTGAAGGAGCTACGAAGATTTCTGGGTATGCTAAATTTTTATAGACGCTTTATACCAAACGCAGCTAAGGCACAGGCACCGCTTAACGCTATAGTGGCTGGAGGCAAAACTACGAAGAACCAACCGGTCGAAATGACGCAGGCACAGCTAGAAGCTTTTTCCGAATGCAAGAAAGTACTTTCCAACGCTACACTTTTAGTTCACCCACTTGCTAACGCCTACCTTTCTATAACAACAGATGCATCACATGTATCGATAGGAGCCGTGCTTCAGCAACGAAATGGTGAGCAGTGGGAACCACTTGGTTTTTTTTCTAAGAAACTTAGCCCAGCGCAAATGTAATACAGCCCCTACGACTGCGAACTGCTGGCAGTGTACGAAGCCATCAGGTATTTTCGTCACATGGTGGAGGCCCAGTACTTTCGTTTTCACAGACCATCGCCCGCTAACGTACGCATTTAAGTTAAGTTAAGACGGGCTGGTGTCCGCAACTCCACGTCTAAGCGCGTATTTTGCGTACGGGTGGGATTCGTCTTCCTCACTCGATCCACCCCAGCTCCTCGAGGAAAGCCTGCAGCGCCTTGATGTTGCCAACTATCCCCTGTACGGTACCTGGGTCACCGAGGAATTTGGCCCTGTAACCAGCGATTACTGGGCAGCTTAGGGGCAGGTGAGCTGCTGTCTCGTCCTCCACCATGCACGCTTCGCACAGTGGGCTGTCCGTGATCCCTAAGTCAAAAAGATGCTTGTTAAAAGTCCCATGACCAGTTGTTACGGCTGTGACTGCACGTAGCTGTGGTTTAGACAGTCTCAGAACTTTCTGCGTAAGCCGGCCATCTAAAGAGGGAAGTGCCTCCTTGGCCTGCTTACACTCGCTGTGGTCATACCACAATTTGTGGTGCTGTTCTCTGGTGCGCTTTCTTACCAGATTGCGGAGGTAACCGAAGGGTAGTGGTACAATGGATTCTGGTCCCACCGCCGCCATACTGGAGCCCCTACGGCCAGCTCGTCCGCTGCATCATTACCTCGAGAATAGCTGTGCCCCTTGATCCATTGAATGGTTACTGTGTTATGTGTACCGACCTGGTTCAGGTGTTGGTGACATTCGTATATCAACCCAGAGCTAACCGTGTGGCTACTCAGTGCCTGCAGGATGGCCATGCTGGCAGAGAGAATGCGTATGGGGAAATCCTTAACTTTCCTGGCTAGGATGGCAGAGGCTGCCAGGGTGATGCCCAAGCACTCGGCTTGGAACACCGTGTTGTGAGCCCCAAGTGGCGTGGCTAGGTGGATGTTGAGGTCCTCCGAGAACACCCCCGCACCTGTGCCAGTACCTGTTTTGGATCCGTCTGTGAAGATCCTTAGCTCGTCAGGACGAAGCCCTTCGCAGCGGTGGTCTTCGTGTAGTTGGATCCTGTATTTCTTGTCAAAGATGAATTGTTTAGGTATCCGGTCGTTGATTGCCTTTGTTAGAGGGAGTTCGGTGTTGAGTTCCTCAACCAGAGCTGTGTGTTGTGTCACTCTCTTACTCCATAGATCCAGTTCCTTGAGACGTACTGCCGCCATCGTTGCCTCTTGCTATATAAACAGGTGCAGAGGGAGGAGTCCAAGCATGGCCTCGAGCGCAGCAGTCGGGGTAGTCCTCATGCAGCCCGTTTTTGCCATGCAGGCCAGCCTTTGCATGCGTTGTAGTCTACTCACGGCTGTGCTTAGCTTGGTACGAGGCCACCACACTACGGCTCCATAGGTAATCATGGGCCGAATCACCGCGCTGTAC
Source organism: Anorthoa munda (assembly GCA_945859665.1). Classification (NCBI taxonomy): domain Eukaryota; kingdom Metazoa; phylum Arthropoda; class Insecta; order Lepidoptera; family Noctuidae; genus Anorthoa; species Anorthoa munda. The sequence goes on along the minus strand of OX243907.1, from coordinate 987,438 downwards.
AACCAGAGTATGATTTTGAGGGAGAGTCCCCACTTTTTGCCTATCATTTTCTTGCATTGCCAAAAGGTGATACATGCCTTGCCCAGTTTGCTGTCCAAGTGACTGCTCCACTTTAACTTACTGTCAAGTATGACTCCCAGATACTTGACCTTGTTGGAAAACTGTAGTTCCGTGTTGAACAGCTTAGGTAGGCGGAAAGAGCCTAGAGCTCCTTTCTGAGTAAACATGACTAGCTCAGTCTTAGTGGGGTTTACTGATAGGTCATACTCCCTGCACCAACGCTCCACTATGCGCAGAGCTTGCTGAGTAAGTAGAATAGGTTACAGTTTAAAATATAGGAAAGAACAAGCACTAGGAAGGTACAGAATCAAGAATTAGAAGGAAATTATGACTTTAGGTAAGCTAGGTCGCGAAACGTAATTATAATAATAAAACAATTAGCGCAGGCATTCGCCGTCAGAGCAGGTAGGCGACTGGAACTGATGACCTAGCGATCGCGGTTTATTTACCCAGCGCTGGCGCGGGGCCTGCGGGCGTCGCAGGTGCGCGGGCGCAGGCGGCGGGTAAACACATCGCGCGGTCGACGAAGGTGCGGGCTACATGCGCTCCAAACAGGTGCGTCCTCTGATCACGGACGGTGCCACATTACTCCCCCGCTTAGACCGCTACTGCGGAAATAATCTGGGAAGTGCACCCGACGTCCGGACCTCGTCTTCCTCTCTTCTTCTTTTGCTGGAGCAGGGACTGGAGGGGGTGCTGGTACTGGTGGCTCAGGAATCAGAGGCTGATCGTCTCCTTCCTGCAAGACGTAGGCCGGCTTCAGCCGATCAACGCTGACGGTAACTTCTTTACCACGTACGTTGAGCTTGTAATATTTCGGTTGGCGCTGTATAACTTTGTACGGCATACGGTGGTTCTAGCGGTCTTCGAACGAAGTCCTGCCGCAAGAACGCATGAGATGATTCGATGAGACTATGTGATAAGTGGAATGGACCTTGGAGGTTGGCCATGCGACTTCGTAAGCGCGTTGCAAGGTCAGTGACGTCAGATGTCTTGTAGTCATCTGTTGGTGCGATGAATTGCCCTGGCAGCCGTAGTTGTTCACCGTAGACCAACTCTGCTGGTGATGCTTCGATGTCCGGCTTCCATGCACTTCGTATTCCCAGAAGTACTAGTGGAAGAACTTCGGTCCATTGCGGAGTAGAGTGACACATGATGGCTGCTTTCATGTGCCGGTGTAGTCGTTTCACCATGCCATTCGCAGCGGGTTGGTAGGCGGTTGTGCTGTAGTGGTGCGCACCAACCATGGTAGCGACGGCTCGGAAGAGGTGTGACTGGAACCGAGTGCCACGATCAGTTATTATTTTGAGCGGACAACCGAATCTAGCAATCCAGCCGGACACCAGCGCTGTTGCGCAGGTCTCAGCCGTGATTTCTTTGATGGGGTACGCCTCAGGCCATCTGGTGAATCTGTCGATGACAGTGAGACAATACCTGTAATCATAAGAGATTGGTAAAGGGCCGACGATATCAAGGTGGATATGGGAGAACCTTGATGTCGTGACGGGAAACTAGGCAAGAGGAGCAAGGGTATGCCGTGTCACTTTACTGCCTTGACACCTTAGGCATTTACGGGACCACTCTCTACATTGTTTGCGCATCCCTGGCCAAACGTATCTCTGTGCCACCAGTCGCACTGTAGCTGTGTTTCCGGGGTGACTTAAGTTGTGCAGCGAATTGAACGCTTGCCGACGGAATTTCGGCGTAATAAACGGTCGTGGCGGTGAATCCGTAACGTCACAGTAGATTTCGATGTCTGTATCGGGTATTCTAATCTTTTCGAGTCTAAGCAAGGATCCACTTTTAAGGAGACTTTGCAGTTCTGGATCGGTGTTCTGACATCGTGCAAGCGTCTGATAATCGATACCTTTAGGAACTTGAACCTCCTCTATTCGGGACAATGTATCCGCGACCACGTTCTCGGGGCCAGGTATATAGCGTATGTCCGTTGTGTACTGAGCTATGTAGTCGAAATATCTGTACTGCCTTGGTGAACAGTTCTCCCTTGGTGTTTTAAAGGCGTACGGGGTACGGGGGGAGGGTCTGGGTCTATGCTTTTGAAGATTTCTAACTTGCTTTGCTTGTATTCACTCTGCTTGGCATGGTAGTATAGATGCAGGCCTACCCTGCCACCTCCCTCAGAAGTGGCAGGGTGGCGGGGTCTAGAGGGAGAGCACGACAGTCGTGTTGATCCTCAAGGCAAGGCAAGGGCTTGGGCGTGTGTTGGGATTTTTCAACCCCAGCTCACCTGCCCTTGCTGTGGGGAGGGAAGGGTCAGTGCTGGTCCCATGCAGCCTTAAACCCTTATGAACTACAGGTCGGGACAATACACTGAACCTAGCAGAGTTAACCGCAGGTCCAGGGACATGCGGGGTGTTAGGTGCACCCCGCTTGGTGACGATACCCGTTCTGGGTCCTGCAGCTATCGCCGCAGTTTTCCCAAGGGACTGTGCTTTATTCCTGGCTGCGGTTTTCACCGCGGCCGGAGGGGCGGCTGCGGTTTTCACCGCAGCCTGGGGGGCGCCCGCGCAGGAGTCAGCGGAGTTAACCACTGGTTCCGGGGCAAGAGTTTTGTCAGCTTTCGCCGACTCCACCCTTAAGGTATTCAAGTCTACTAAGAAATCCATGAATAAATGCTAAAAAACTTCATCTCTCCGGCTCCCACCCTCCATCGAGCCCGCATCTGGGAACATCACCATTACTTAAAGTGGGACTGTACGGTGCAACCGCACATTCTTCAATTCAGCAGTTTACGCCACGCATTCATTTAAATTCATTATAATTAGTTAGTTCGCGTTGGGCTATTAAAACAGCCAGGCGTCCTCATAACAGCCAACAAGGGCCGCGTCACTCACTTCATTCTTCACACATCAGTTCATTAAGCTCATTTTATCCTTAAACCTTTCAGACAATACATCAGTGTTTAAATACTTCAATTCTTTTATTCCATGCATCCATTCATCTAAAAGTAATGTATGGCCTAACAAGGGACCATACATTCTTTTTGGACGACGGTAATCATAGCACGCTACATAGTCCATTTCGCGCGCGTGGACAGTGTAGCGGGCAGCTATCCAGTGACTCAAAGTGTGTGCAGTGTTGAGTGACTATAAAACTTTGGGACTAACAAGTGTCTCAGGGATCAACAAGGATCCGTAAACTATTAGGAGTTCAGTGCAGGACTTTGGGACTAACAAGTGTCTCAGGGATCAACAAGGATCCGTAAACTATCAGGAGTTCAGTGCAGGACTTTGGGACTAACAAGTGTCTCAGGGATCACCAAGGATCCGTAAGGAGTTATCAAGAACATTCAAGTAAGATCTTTCCATTTATTTCTTACTTCAGTAAGTCCTCATCATGGAGGCCATACATGCTAATTAAGACGAACTTCACACAGCCATCTTAAAGTTGGCCACAAATTTAAGAGACGTTTAGATAACTTAACTCAGTATTGGTCCGAATACCAATACAATCAGAATAGAATAGAAAACATTTATTCGACACAGACACAAAACAACAACAATAATCACAAAGTAACAGAGAAGAATTGTAAAAAGGTACAAACAGGGTTGCAGAATCATTGTGCCAGGCGTGCCCACACCGAAAGGATTACCAACTCAGCATTTGCTGGGTGTCAGACACCCAGCGCTGATTTTCAGTTGGCACCCCGCTAGTGACACACGGACGTGGGTAAATAAAATAGATAATTAAAATAATAATGTCATAAAATAGATAATATAAAGTAATAGAATAAATATTTAATGTAATATAATATAAAGTGCTACAATTTGATGGTTAAAATTGTCCACAGATTACTGATATGAATTTGTCTCAAAAAACCCCAAATAGCAGTGTGGCACAGACACAACCGGCCCATCACATCCAGCCAATCTCTTCCCGACTCATTACACAGAAATAGGCACAATAGTTGAGGGATTAAACTAAATTTTAAATTAATGTGGAAATGATTGATATTAAATAATAAATCATCATCATCATCATCATTTCAGCCGAAAGACGTCCACTGCTGGACATAGGCCTCCCCCAGGCGTCGCCACATTGACCGATCCCGTGCGTCTCGCATCCAGCGCCTTCCCGCAACCTTAACCAGGTCATCGGTCCACCTAGTGGGAGGCCTTCCAACATATCGTCTTCCGGTTCGCGGTCGCCATTCCAGAACTTTTCGGCCCCAACGGCCATCCGTTCTGCGAGCAATGTGCCCTGCCCACTGCCACTTAAGTTTGGCAATTCTTCGGGCTATGTCGGTAACTTTGGTTCTCCTGCGGATATCATCATTTCTGACGTGATCACGCAAGGAAATTCCGAGCATAGCCCTCTCCATTGCCCTTTGGGTGACTTTAAGCTTTCTGATAAGGCCCATTGTGAGCGACCACGTCTCGGTCCCATAGGTGATCACTGGCAACACACACTGGTCATAGACTTTTGTCTTGAGACATTGCGGTAAATTGGACGAGAAGATACCACGCAACTTCCCGAACGCTGCCCAGCCGAGTCGGATTCGACGGTTGACCTCTTTCTCGAAGTTGGATCTACCCAACTGGATCGTTTGTCCCAGGTAGACATAATCATCTACAACTTCAAGTAAACAGTCTCCGATCTTGATAGGAGTGGGTGTTACATGGGCATTCATCATGACCTTGGTTTTGTCCATGTTCATTTTAAGACCCACTCTTTCGGAAGCTCTATTGAGGTCATCGAGCATTGTACTGAGGTTCTCCATGGTCTCAGCCATGACCACTATGTCGTCGGCAAACCGAAGGTGAGTGATGTACTCGCCATTAACGTTGATGCCAAGCGACTTCCAATCCAGAACCTTGAAGACATCCTCCAGCGCAGCAGTGAACAGTTTCGGAGAAATGACGTCTCCCTGTCTCACGCCGCGCTGGAGAAGGATTGGTTTCGAGGTCTGATCCTGAAGACGGACTGACATGGTGGCGTTTTTGTACAAACACTTCAACACCTCAATGTACCGGTAGTCGATCTGGCACCGTTGGAGAGATTGCAGTACTGCCCAAGTCTCGATCGAATCGAAGGCTTTCTCGAAGTCCACAAACGCTAAACAGAGAGGCAGGTTATACTCTTCGGTCTTCTGTATGACCTGCCGCAGCGTATGTATGTGGTCTACGGTGCTAAAGCCTTTTCGGAATCCGGCTTGTTCAGGAGGCTGGAAATCGTCAAACCTACGCGCGAGACGATTCGTGATGACTCTTGAAAACAATTGTAGACATGACTAAGAAGTGAGATGGGCCTATAGTTCTTCAGTCGGGCATTGTCGCCCTTCTTGAAGAAGAGTACCACCACACCCCTGCACCATGCCTGTGGCGTTTTGCCCTCGAGTATGACGGCATCAAACAGCTTCTGAAGGGCCTTAAGGACCGGTTTTCCACCCGCCTTCAGGAGTTCAGCCGTGATTCCGTCATCACCCGGCGCCTTGTTGTTTTTAAGCTGTTTCAGAGCCATCCTAATCTCGTACAAGCTGACGTCCGGGATATCTTCGGTATAGTGTCGGGTCAATCTAGCTCTTGGGTCGTTTGCTAGACTCGCAACGGGCTTGCTGAATGATGTGTACAGCTGCCCATAGAATGTCTCGATCTCCCTCAGAAGCTCCGGTTTGGCGGATACGATCCTGCCATCGTCGGTCTTCAGTCTCGTGAGCTGGCTCTGCCCAATAGCCAGATCCCTTGCAAATACCTTGGAGCCTTTATTTCGCTCAATCGCGTCTTTAATACGCTCGGTGTTAAAGCGGCGGAGGTCTCTTTTCAAGGATTTAGAGATCTGTCTATTGAGCTGCCGATATTTGCACGCCTCATCTGAAGACTGCAGGATCATCTCACGCCTCTCCTTCATAAGCTTGAGAGTAGGATCAGAGAGCTTTTTGTTTCTATCTGTACGACGGGTCTTGAAAAACTTAGACCCGACCGTATGGACAGCTTCCACGAACCCATCATTGTATTCGTCCACTGAGCTCCCTAGGCACTCGAAACGATTCTGGAGTTCGAGCTGAAAGCTCTAGGGGTTTTGGACCTGAATCTGTGCTGGACGGAGCGTGGACTTCATCAGTCGAGACCTTTCAAGCTTAATATTAATGTTCAATGTGCCTCTTACCATGCGGTGATCGCTCCCGGTTTTTACCGAATTGATCACAGAGACATCATTGAACATTTGCTTCCTGGTTGACATGATGAAGTCGATCTCATTTTTTGTTGCACCATCGGGGCTCTGCCAGGTCCACTTCCTATGTTCACGCTTTTTGAAGAAAGAGTTCATCATATAGAGGCCCTCCTTCTCCATAAAACTGGCCAGTAGGTGACCCCGGTGGTTCCGACGTCCAACTCCAAATTGCCCCACTTGCAGCTCATCCTCGTCTCGTTTGCCCAGTTTCGCGTTGAAGTCCCCCATGACAACGGTGAAGTGAGTTTTGAAACCATGCATGGCTCTGGAGATATCCTCATACATGGTCTCTACCTCGTCGTCGGGGTGTGCCGAGGTTGGGGCGTAGACCTGTATGACCTTCAGCGAATATCTTGCGGATATTCTGAGTATCAGGTACGCCACCCTGGTCGACACACTCTCGATCTTCACCACGTTGTTCACAAGGGACTTGTGGACGATAAACCCGACACCACCCTGGGACTGCCGGTCACCCTCTCGGAAATAGAGCAGGTTGCCGGATTTGAGAATTATCGAGTCCTCCCCCTCTCTTCGGACTTCAGATAACCCTATAATACTCCATCGCAACCTGCTCAATTCCTCTTCGAGTTCGGTGATCTTTTCGTCGGTCCGAAGTGTGCGCGTGTTGTATGTTGCCAGGTCCAGTCGTCGGTGTTTGTTGGGGTAGCCGGATCCCGTCCGGAGATTCTTGGCACCCCTTGCCATGCCGTAACCTCGACCGCTACCGTAGTCGAGGGTAGGCAGGCTGCCGGGCACTAGGGGCCATTTTTTATTTGTGCTATTCATGGGGGGGGTTTTGCCATAATCGACACGCTTGGCAGGCGGGTTGGCGATCGCAGTATGGTTGTTATAGAAGCACAGAGAACGCTGCTGCCCATTCTCTGGTTTGTCCCTTAGTCGCCTCTTACGACACCCACGGGAAGACATGGGATCGTGGAATTCTTTACGGCCGGCACCATACGGCGGCAATAATAAAATAATAAATATTGGATTAAATTACATTAAAATAAGATAAGATAAGAATTAGATAAACGATTTGTCAATATTAATGTCATTCAATTTTATTTGTGAAGTCAGAATGAATGCCTTAAGTTTAGTCTTAAAATTTATTATATTCCATCATAATCACGACCGTCTTCTTAAAGAAGAAAGCAAGGTTCATCCGTATTTTAGTGGTCGTGAATACGAACGAACAGAAGAGCTATACAACTCGACCAAGGCACTCATCAATCAACAATATCAAATTTTGTTGATAAAGATGAAGGAAGCTCAACAGGGAGGTTCCACTCAGGGCGTACAAGGTCCTGCAAGGTCTGAGCAAGAAGATCCGCTGGGACGTCAATCGCCGCCCGTCGAGGTATGCTCTAGAGGTTCATCTAGCAAGCTTGATGAACTGTTGAAAAAACAAGCAAGCAATTTCAGGGCGCTGCAGCGCACTGTAGCGCCAGGATAAATTTGGATTTTATGTCCGAAAAGTGGTAGTTGAAGGATGCCTTACGTACTCTACAGTCTCGATGGTCTATTATAGATTCCTTACATTGGGAATTAGACAGCGAATTGGAGGGCACGAATCAAGAATATGAGGTGTCTTATACCAAGCAAGAAACTATTTACAATGAATAAAAAAATGCAATTAACAGAAAACTGGGGTCCGTAGTTCACAAGGAGAATTGGACACCAAAAATTGACATCCCGTTCTTCAATGGCAATTATCAAAACTGGGTGTCTTTCAAGGACTTATTTGTTGAAGCTATCCACAGTAACATCTCCCCCATCAAACGCCCACAAGATGCAGTTTCTTAAAAGCAAGGTGCGGGGAGAAGCTGAAAGTTTGAACTACACTGTTTGCTGGGAGATATTGAACAACAGGTACAACAACACACGGTTGATTTTTACATCTCACATAGATCTCCTATTAAATCTTCCAGTAGTTCAACAAGCGAACGTCCCTCAGATCAAGCAAATTCACGATACTACACTAGAGTGTTTAAACTCAATAAGGAACCTAGGCGTTAATATAGATAGCTGGGATCCATTCATCGTCCGTATTTTATTGCTAAAATTAGATGCGGACACCCACGATCATTATTTGGAATCTCTGAAAAAACCCAGAGAACTGCCAAAATTGTCGGAGTTTCTAAGCTTTTTGGAAAGCAGATTCACCGCATTGGAATCTTCGCGCAAGAAAAACGAAAATTCCAAACCACCAATAAGCAAGCTAAATAAATCATCATCGTCAAATTTCAAGAATAAATATTCAGCAAGTAAGACTTCGGTAAATAATATCGAATTAACATGCCCGTTGTGTAACGAGTCACACGGAATATACTATTGCAGTAAGTTTTTAAATATGACACCAAGTGCAAAGCGACAAGCTATAACACGATTGCATTTGTGCAAAAATTGTCTTTATTCGCATGGGGATAACGAATGTACGTCAGAAAGACGCTGCCGCGAATGTCATGGCAAACATAATACACTGTTACATGAAGCATTTAACAAGAAGCCTTCCCTTTTAACCCAATTATGGCAAATGACACACCAGCAGTTCTTGCAACTAGAACGCAAAATCAAGAGTCACAAGAAAATCACGTTTCGCAACAAGGCAACAACGTGATCGAAACATTATTAGCCACTACAATGATCGGGAGGGGGTCTGCACTTATGCTTTTGCGGTTGCACAACGACATGCTTTGCTTTGCTTTGCTTGGTAGTATAGATGCAGGCCTACCTTATCACTTCCCTTAGAGGTGATAAGGTGGCGGGGCCTTGAGGGAGAGCGCAACAGACGTGTAGATCCTCAAGGCAAGTCCGGTGGTTGTACCTTCTCGTGGTTGCCACCCTGTTATTGGTCTAATTCCTTAAGAAATAGACGTAACTGAAACCACCGGGCGATGTTCTTGAGTTACCCACTCATTCCCATCCCCAAATCCTGCCTAACCCATACTCTCTTACCCTTTACCCTCCCCTCCCAATGCTTCACCGTCACCAAAATCTCGTCGCGGGCCGTCACCAAAATCTGGCGAATGACGACGTAGGAGAAAATGTCCACCTGCACTGGGGCAAAACGAAGCCCAACGCCGAGCCTCGGGCGACGGTCAACTAACCCGACTCTAATAGCCTAACAAGTCATCCTGTGGATATTAGGAAATTAATATCCACGCCCGCAGGCGCCAACCAGCGATCGGGAGCCTTGGCTTAATTGCCCGGACTGCGAGGAAGAAAACCTCTATAAAATAATCTCCCCAATTCCAAGGTGGGATACGTGCCAAAGGAATGAATGGCTGAGGGTAGAACAGTCGCAAGCGCCAACCTCGACGGACCTGGCAAACGTCGTTGAATTAGCCTTATTGAGGGAATGGGCGTCACCCCTCAAGTGACCTATGTATATCGGCCCTACTCGTGGGAATAAAATGAATATGAGCAATGAAAATGCAAATAAAAACCCTAAAAACCCGAAGATGACACAACAAACAATTCAAAAAAGTATGTTTACACATACCAGGAGTCTCTCTCTTGGAACGTTACCAGCTGAAATATTAGCACAACAAAATATTAATGTAAATCCAAACACAGAAACAAAAACACATAACACGAATAATGAACAAGCTAGTCTACCATGGCAAAATGATCAGGTACCTACGAAGAGGAAAGCTGAAGCAAGTCCTGAATTTGCAAACAACTATAACAAATTAACTAAAACAACATATGCAATCACGACACAAAATAGATTTGAGATTTTAGAAACAGCGAACACCACCGAGCCTTCTGAAAAATACAAAGAGCCTAAGCCACCAAAGCCAGAACCTATATTTGTCACAGGAGTGATAGATATAAAAATGTTAAAAGAACTCCTCTCGAAAATCGCAGATACTGATAAATATACTATGACAACTTTGAGATCCGGTCACATAGTAAAAGTAATGCCAAGGGACGTAGATACATATAAAATCATAAGAGCAAAATTTTTAGAGAAAGATATAAGTCACTATACGTACAAACTCAAAAGCGAAAGAGCTTATCGAGTTGTATTACGTGGTCTACACTCATCAGAAGATACCGACCTGATAAAAAAAGATCTTTTTGAACTGGGGCACGAAGTCAGACACATTACAAACATAAAACATAAAAACACAAAACAACCAATCCCGGTATTTTACGTGGATCTAAGGCCAAAATACAATAACAAAGATATTTTCAAAATTAATAAATTGAACCACGTCAAAATTTCATTTGAAGCACCTTACAAAAAGCTTGATGTTCTTCAGTGCAAAAGATGCCAGAGATTCGGACACGCCAAGAACCAATGTAACAGACCATTTAGGTGCGTAAAATGCGGCGGAGAAAACCCCACATCAAGCTGCTTAAAAAGACCTGATACTGAGGCAACTTGCGCAAATTGTCTAGAAAAACATCCGGCAAGCTATAAAGGCTGCACAAAATACAAGCAATACAAGGACTTACTTATGAAAAACACTACCAAAAAGGACAAAATCACTGATGGAAAAATGTTACAGCAATCGAAGCCCAATCTCAATGCGAGCGTTCAAGAAAGTAACCTAAACAAAAATTACAAACACACAAGAGATAATAGGACATATGCACAAGCAACAAAACAAAATTACACAGCAGGACTAAAATCTGACATCAAGGACCCAAACAACTTTGTTGAAGTAATGGACGTGATGTTTGACAAATTTCAAAACATAATGAATATTATGTTAGACAACATGATGGATCGTATAATTCAATTAGTCACAAGCCTTATAAGACACCCCTAAATTTAAGGATAATTACCTGGAATGCCAATGGACTGACAGAACGCCGACAGGAACTTGAACTCTTCCTGAAAACTGAAAGAGTTGATGTGGCCCTAATATCAGAAACGCGATTCACGCATAAAACCAACTTTAGTCTGCAAAACTACAAGGTACAGACCATCCTTCAGGTAACTCTCATGGGGGAACTGCAATCATCTTGAAGGAAAACATCAAACACTATCTTCTCGAACAATATCAAACTGATAAGATTCAAGCCACTTCAGTCAGAATCCAAGACAATAAAATAGAAACAACACTATCGGCAATATATTGCCCACCAAGGCACACTATTACGGCTAACGATTTCATTACATACTTCAAAACACTGGGCAACAGATACATCTGCGGAGGTGATTGGAACGCAAAACACGTGTTTTGGGGCTCTAGACTAACCCTACCGCGGGGTCGTCAACTATATGTAGCTATGAATGACCTTAACCTTCACTGCGTTTCGCACGGGGCTCCTACATATTGGCCTGCTGACCCAAACAAGGTGCCAGATTTGCTGGATTTCTTTATAATGAAAAACATCCCTCCCAGCCAAATAAACATCGAGGAATGTACTGACCTGTCGTCAGATCATACACCGGTTATAATTAATGTACACTGCAAAGCCGTACTGATTGAGCATCCCCAAAGGCTACATAACCATAAAACAAACTGGGATAACTACAGAGCCAAAATAACAGAATCCGTTAATTTGAACTTGCTACTAGATAATGTGGACAGCGTGGAAACGTCTATTGAATCACTCAACAAGCTGATCCACCAAGCGGTCAAGGTATCAACTCCCTCACTGAAGCCGACAATCACACACAACTCCCCCTGCTCCAAGCTGATAAAAGATAAAGTACTGGAAAGAAGACAGCTGCGGAAAATATGGCACTCTACAAGGTATCCTCAGGACAAAAAAGCTTTTAACAAAGCATCCGAGGATCTTAAACACATGATTAGCCAAGCAAACAACGAGAGACTCCAAAACCAACTGGCTAAACTTACTCCATACGCAGACACTAATTACTCACTGTGGAAAACAACAAAAGACTTTAAAAGACCAAAGTTACACATACCACCAATAAAAACGGCGGAAGGTAAATGGGCAAAAACAGATCTCGAAAAGGCTCAGGTATATGCTGAACACCTAAAATCTGTATTTCAAGCGCTACCTAGTAAGCACCCTGAGCAAGACAAAGAAGTTTGTGAATACCTGGACGCACCACTTCAAATGTGCATGCCGTTGGAAAGTGTTAGTCCCAAAAAGGTGTGGAGAGAAATCTCAAAATTGCGAGATGGTAAAGCGCCAGGTTATGACTTAATTGATGCGCAACTACTAAAGCATCTTCCTAAAAAGGGCTTCATCCAAATCGCTGCAATCTTTAATGCCTGCCTGAGACTGAACATCTATCCCGCGCAGTGGAAAATCGCGCAGATTATTATGATACCCAAGCCAGGTAAACCACTCAATGAAGTTAGTTCGTACAGGCCAATAAGCCTTCTCCTAGTGTTGGGCAAACTACTGGAGAAAATACTGCTGAACAGGATGCGCAAGTACTTGTCGGAAGTCATTCCTTTGCACCAATTCGGCTTCCGAGAGAAACACGGAACCATAGAACAGATCCATCGTATAACGGACACTATAAGTCGCACGCTAGAATGCAAACAATACTGCTCCGCCGTGTTCCTTGACATAAGCCAGGCTTTTGATAGAGTGTGGCATGACGGACTTCTGTTCAAAATTAAGCAGCTGCTTCCTCATTCCTTCTTCTTAATATTGAGATCTTACCTTCACAATAGATGCTTTGAAGTGAAATTTAATAATGAGACCGCTCCCTTGAAATAAATTCTTTCAGGGGTGCCACAAGGAAGCATATTGGGGCCTGTACTGTACCTGCTATTTACTGCTGACCTGCCAACGCAGATTGATACTAAAACTGCCACATACGCAGACGATACTGCCCTACTATCTGTCCATCAGGACCCAGCAGTAGCATCAGCCAAACTTCAGGATCATGTTGATAAGGTAGAAGAGTGGCTTGATAAATGGCGCATTAAAGCAAATCAGAGCAAATCTACCCACGTGACCTTCACTCTCAGAAAACAAACCTGCCCGAGAGTTTTATGGGGTAAAACTCCATAATGAGGATATTCCCCAAGCTGAGGACGCCAAATATCTCGGAATGCATCTCGATCGAAGGCTGACCTGGAGAAAGCACATCTGGACCAAGCGCAAACAGCTAGACACAAAGTTCAGAACCATGTACTGGCTGATAGGTCGTAAGTCAATCCTCTCGCACGAAAGCAAATTAGCAGTATATAAGACCATACTGAAGCCAATATGGACCTACGGGATTCAACTGTGGGGTACTGCTAGTAATAGCAACATCGAGATTCTTGAAAGATTTCAGAGCAAGACATTGAGAGCCATGTTAGACATACCTTACTACGTGAGCAACAAGTACATACACGAGGATCTAAATATCAGCACCGTTAGACAAGAGATTGCTACACATAGTAAATGCTACCAAAGTAGAATATCAACACACGTGAACCAACTGGCCTCAAAACTACAGGGTACAGGGAGTATCTCGTACATCCGATTGAAGCGGCACGGTGTCCCTGCGCTAACTGCGAGATTTAAGTAGAAAAAATATATATTTATATATAATATGAAGAGATTGCCAAAGAATCCTTCTGCCGATGATGACATGAAATGAAATTAAAGTCAGGTGATTGGCTTATTGTGTCAACACAGATTGCCAAGTTACAGAAAGGAAAAGGAAAAGAAAAAAAAAAAAAACTACAATGATCAAAGTTCAAGCAAGTGACGGATCATACCACAAAATGCGTGCGCTAATAGATCAAGGTTCTCAAGCCTCCCTTATCTCAGCCAGAGCGGCACAACGGCTAGCTTTATCAAGAAAGTATTGCAGAGCCATCATTTGCGGGATAGGAGAGAAGGAGAGCAGTAGCAAGGGCGTTACGAACATAACATGTTGTTCAACTTTTGATGATTTCACATTTAAAACAGATGTGGTAATCATGGACACGCTGATTACTCAATTACCAAGATGTACATTTGCCAAGCCAACATGGGCACACCTGGCAGGCATGCCACTAGCCGATCCAGAATACAATGTCAGCCGTCCTATCGACATCCTATTGGGAGCCGATGTGTATTCCTAAATCATTTTAGAAGGCATTATCAGTGCTGATCTATCATTACCGGTCGCGCAACAGACACGACTGGGATGGATCTTATGCGGCAATTTCAAGACTTTTCACTGTAACGTAGTCCTGAATCAAGTGGACGAAGTACAAAGATTTTGGGAGATTGAAGACGTCAAAGAATCATCCAAACTATCCGCAGAAGATCTACAATGCATGGAGTTTTACAAGAGCACCACAACAAGACATGAAAATGGCATGTATAAAGTAAGATTGCCTTTTCAAGAAAACTTTGAGACACAGTTGGGAATGTCTAAAAATAAAGCTATGGCACAATTTCAACAGTTGGAAAGGAAATTTTCCAATAATGAAGAAGTATCAAAACAATACAAATTGTTTATGCAAGAATATAAAACTTTAGGACATATGATACCAGCGTCCGGTAAAATGCAACCGGATTATTACTTACCGCACCACTGTGTATTGCGAAATGATTCCACTACGACAGCACTTCGCGTAGTTTTCAACGCTTCTACAAAAACAAAAACGGGAATCTGCTTGAATGACGTCATGTTAAAAGGCCCAAATCTACAGCAAGACCTCCAATCTTTGCTAATAAGGTGGAGACAATATCGCGTAGCTTTTACGGCAGATATTGAAAAAATGTTTCGTTTTATTTGGTTAAATGAGCAGGATCAAAGATTTCAAAAAATCATTTGGAGGGATACCATGGACATGCGTCATCAAGTTTACCAGCTATGCACAGTTACATACGGAACCAAGGCAGCACCATTTTTTGGCAATGATGACTCTAAAACAATTGGCTGAAGATGAAAGACACAATTTCGAAAGTGTTGCAATCACGGCATTGGAGCAATCATTCTACATGGACGATGTTCTACACGGGTTACATTCTGTCGAATTAGCAGTAAAACTAAAGCATTATTTAATCAAGTACTTAAAATCAGGGGGGTTCAATTTAAGAAAGTGGTCTTCCAACGCATCAGCCTTACAAGACGATACAATCGGGGCAAGTAGCAAGCAAGAAAGTTTCGATTTCAAGGAAATGGAAACGTCAAAAACCTTGGGATTACGTTGGAATTCCACAGCAGACTTATTTACATTTCAATCAAAAATAGAACCATCAAACAAAACACCAACTAAAAGATCCATGTTGTCAGATATATCAAAGTTGTTTGATCCACTTGGTTGGCTGTAACCGATATCAACCAAGCTAAAACTGCTATTTCAGCAAGTTTGGATGTCAAGTATTCAATGGGATGACCAGTTACCCGATCAAATTAGCAAGGAATGGCAAAACATTAGAGATGATATGCACAAAATCAATGAATTCAAGTTGCAACGTTGGTTGGGCACAGGAGAAAACAACACGCTGGAATAACATGGATTCTGCGATTCTTCCAATAAAGCCTACGCATGCGTTGTTTATTGCAAGACTGAAAACAACGGAGAAACAAAGATCTCGTTAGTAGCAGGAAAAGCGAGATTAGCACCAGTAAACAAATCAATTTCATTACCAAGATTAGAGCTTAGCGGTGCTCTATTACTAGCAAAATTGCTGTCCAAAATTCAACAATGCCTTAATAGTCATAATATCAAGACATATAATTGGACAGATTCAATGGTAGTCCTAGCCTGATTACAAGGAGAGCCAGGAAGATGGAAGCCTTTTGTCGCCAACAGGGTGCGACAAATATCAAGCATCATACCTACAAACAGCTGGCGTTACGTCAAGTCAGCTGAAAATCCAGCGGACTGCGCAAGCCGCGGATTGGGCGTCGATCAATTGAAAAACCATTCGCTGTGGTGGGAAGGACCGTCGTGGCTACAGAACTACGTCCCTGACCAAGAAACTGAGCAAGCAGTGATTACCACAGACGAAGAAGCAAGAGAAGCCAAGTTTATTAATCACATTTCGCAGCAAGAAAGCGAAAACATTTTTCGTGAATTAGTAGCAAGATATAGTTCACTCACTAAACTAACAAGAGTTTTAGCATGGATATTACGATTTATCAAGCAAGCGAAACACAAGAAATATCATGTGCAAACTTATTTTACATTGCAAGAATTAATAAATGCTAAGCATAAAATAATTTTATATGTACAGCAGAAAGAATTTGCCCAGGAAGTACATTACCTAAAAGAAAATAAATCGCTATCAGCAAAAAGTAAGTTATTGCAATTAAATCTATTCCTTGACAACGAGGGACTTATCAGAGTTAGAGGAAGACTAAGCAAGGTCAGCATTAATCAAGATATGATGCATCCGATTATCATACCTCACGAAGGAGTCTTGACAAACTTAATTATAGATCAAGCTCATGAACTTACCTTTCATGGAGGAGCACGGGTGACATCAGCTTTCATTCGCAAGAATTACTGAATCATAGGCGGTAACCGAGCAGTCAAAAAGCGTGTACGTACCTGCGTTACCTGTCGTAAACACAATCCAAGCAAGCTGTCACAGCTGATGGGTGATTTACCAACGCAGAGATGTAACGTTGCAAAGCCATTTGAACATACAGGCGTCGATTTTACCGGGCACGTGCTCATAAAGGCTTACAAGGGCCGTGGTATTAAGACCACAAAGGGCTACGTGGCGGTATTTGTCTGTATGGTGACCAAACTTGTTCATATAGAGCTGGTCTCAGACCTCACATCATCAGCATTCATAGCTGCGTTGCGAAGAATGGCTGCAAGAAAGGGCTCGCCGAAACATTTGTACAGCGACAACGGTACAAACTTTGTCGGCGCCAACAAAATTTTACAAGAAGAATTTGAGCAGATACAAGAAACATTCGATCAAGACTTCATCAAGGAAATTACTAGCATGGAGATCGAATGGCATTTTAATGCACCCTCATGGCCTACTGCAGGAGGGCTGTGGGAGGCCGCGGTTAAGAGTTTGAAATATCATTTAAAAAGAGTAGTTGGAGATCAAAAGCTCACCTTTGAAGACTTCAGCACAGTTCTGGCCCAGTTAGAAGCAGTACTTAACTCGAGGCCACTGTGTCCTCTTACTGAAGATCCCAACGACTTGGATTTCCTCTCTCCGTCAAGCTTTATCAATCAAAATCAAGACATGACTATATTAGAAACAGAAACAGATATGCGCACGAGGTGGCATCTAACTCAAAAAATAGTACAAGATATTTGGAAACGTTGGCATACAGAATATCTCACTCAGCTGACAGCAAGAAGCAAGTGGAGACATTCTCAACCAGACATTCAACTAAATGAAATGTTACAATTAACGATGCAAACTTACCTCCTGGGAAGTGGGCAGTTGGCCGCTTCGTCAAGCTGCATCCCGTTACCGATGGCCACATCAGGGTGGTCACATTGAAAACAAAGAATGGGCTTATCAAGAGGCCAATTCTCAAGCTGTCTATTCTCCCTGTAAAAGATAGGATCGACAAACAAGATTCGCGTTCCAAGGAAGGGAAAGATGGCAAGCTATATCAAAACAAAAAAGTAAACTACAGCTTCTCATCGCTGGTACTGTTACTTTTGTCTTTCATGAGCATTTTGACCACATCTAGCTGTGATTACAAAACAGAACCTTTGAATAGCAATCGGAGCATTTATTTCGACAAGATCTCCAATATGCGTCTCGAACGAGACGAGTGGAAGTTGATTGTGTATTATGATATGGAGCCCTATTGGCAAGGATTAGATCTGCTTAAAAAATACGTCGATCATCTGGGCAACATATGTTCTAATACAACAAAGATATCATAGTGTGACGCAATTCTTATGCAATTACGTCACGGTAGCAATGAACTTGACTATTACAATAGCATGCTGCTTGGTCAGCAGCACACGGGGAACGTGCGACATAAGCGCGGTCTTATCAATCCTATAGGAAGCATAGCACGCAGTTTGTTTGGTGTTTTAGACGACGAGTTTGCTCAAAATTATGCCAAGGAAATTCAACAAATCAGACGTAATCAAAAGCGTTTGGCTTCCTTATGAAAAAACAATACATCTATTGTTGAAGCAGAGATCAACATTCAAATCGTTGCAGCACCGCATCAACAATCTGCACAAACCGTTGGACAGAGCTTAATAAATTAAACACATATTTATATTTTTGTTGCGGACCGTGCTCCTTACGAATCATATGCGAGTATCAAGTTACGGCCGAACAATTAACCAAGGCTGGCGTTATCATGCTCGGCGATGGATGCGTCATCAAAGGCGATACTTACACAGTTTACTCACATAAGAAGCTGTCCAACATTCTGAAGACCACGGCAGACGTTCTGAGGATTGAAATTCCACCTATCAACAACATAATCAATTTATCGATATCTATCGGTGCAATCGACGAACAGTCTGACCATATCCACATCGAGACTCAAGGTCTGGTAAAGGAAGTCCATGATAAGTTGAATCAGATGACAGATGAACCGAGCATTGATGAAGATTTGGACGACGGGTTCTCATATCACGACGTGCATCACTACACGGTGATATACTTAGTGGTGTTCGCCCTGTGCGCGGCAGGAGCCGTGCACGTGTGGCGGCGCCTTCGGCGCGTGCGCAGCGTGGCTCTGCCCGCTCGCTCGACTCATCAGCAGCTTCAGAGTGCTAGTGTAATCAGTGTTCCAATCGGTGTTGCAATCGGGACCTAGTGAAATGGAGCTCAATACAATTTCGGGTGTAATCAGTGCGCGTAAACAAAACAAGGCTACGTCGCCTATGTTCCGCGAATCTATTTTCAGTGAAAATGAATAAGACTTTTTAGAAACATACATAATAAGGATCAATTGGAATCACCTTGTCAATCATCTAGTATAAGGACCAATTGGCATCACCTTGTTACTCATCATTTCATGTTCATCTCACATTCATCTTCCCGCTCGGGAGCATGTACGGTGCAACCGCACATTCTTCAATTCAGCAGTTTACGCCACGCATTCATTTAAATTCATTATAATTAGTTAGTTCGCGTTGGGCTATCAAGACAGCCAGGCGTCCTCATAACAGCCAACAAGGGCCGCGTCACTCACTTCATTCTTCACACATCAGTTCATTAAGCTCATTTTATCCTTAAACCTTTCAGACAATACATCAGTGTTTAAATACTTCAATTCTTTTATTCCATCATGCAACCATTCATCTAAAAGTAATGTATGGCCTAACAAGGGACCATACAGGGACGTTAGGACTACCTTTGAGATATAGGTACGCAGGGCTGGCTTATAGTGTGACATCGGGTGCTCGTTTGGGCTGGCTTGAAAGAACAGCCCTCCCTTACACCGTCAGCGTGACCTTCACCACCTCTTCGGCCATCCAAGGACAGCCTCTGCGGACCCCACGTACCTCGCCTGTGGCCCTCTGACGGGACACCATGACCATTTCCCTACCCTTGGCTAGAGAGTAGGGCTACCGTTTCGCCTGAAATCCAGACCAAAGAGGGCGTGTTGCCTCACGGACTCACTACCACCGGAGCCGATTGGCTCAACCCCCCAGGACCTAGCGCAGGTGACCATTCTCTCCTACTCGCCATCAGCAAACACAGGAGAGTCGCGGTCAGGAATGGATCTTGGAGTGGTTTCGGGGAGAGGATAAGGTAGAGAGGTATTGGTCCCCGCCGGTGGGTTCCCGCATTGTCGAGGCGGGGGGGCTCAGTGGCCGTGGCTTGGACAACCACGGTGAAGCGAAGAGGAACCCGAGGAGGGGCCGCTCGTCAGGGCTTTTGCCGACAAGCCGACGACGTAGTGGCCAATAAGTAGGTTGCGGTGCCGTATGGGCGGCATTGCAACTGAGGTGGGCCACGATGTGGTATGGTAGGCATCGCGGCTGAGGGTTGGAGGCCACGGCGGGAGAGGAGTGCCGGTATTACAGTGCGCCGCTCGCCCTACCCTCCGCGGCCTGCACGGGGTCGCCACCGTCTGATGGCGGACGCGGTGGGGCCGCAGGAGAGGAGGAGTGTCGGTACAGCGTTGGCCGCTCTCCCTATCTCCTGCGGCCGAAAAGTGGTAGGTGGCGGGGCCACTGTCCTGACACGTCACAGGGAGACCAAGGGTGCCACACAAGGGGTCGTCTGGCGCCCATGTGCCGGTTTGGTTCCTGGGGTGGTCACAGCGTACAACGTGTTCTCGTACGCCGGTGACGGGGGTTACTCCTCAAAGGAGGGTCCGGTGACAAACAAACAAAAAAACGGAGGTTTTGGGTGGGCAGGGTTGTGGATAGCCCCCCACTCAAATAGGGTCGCCCAGCGGTTTCTGTTACGTCTATTTCTTAGGGAATTAGACCAATAACGGGGTGGCAACCACGAGAAGGAATAACCAAGGACTTGCTTTGAGGATCTACACGACTGTCGCGCTCTCCCTCAAGACCCCGCCACCCTGCCACTTCTGAGGGAGGTGGCAGGGTAGGCCTGCATCTATACTACCATGCCAAGCAGAGTGAATACAAGCAAAGCAAGTTAGAAATCTTCAAAAGCATAGACCCAGACCCTCCCCCCGTTCCCCGTACGCATTTAAAACACCAAGAGAGAACTGTTCACCAAGGCAGTACAGATATTTCGACTACATAGCTCAGTACACAACGGACATACGCCTATACTATATATATACCTGGTCCCGAGAACGTGGTCGCGGATACATTGTCCCGAATAGAGGAGGTTCGAGTTCCTAAAGGTATCGATTATCAGACGCTTGCACGATGTCAGAACACCGATCCAGAATTGCAAAGTCTCCTTAAAAGTGGATCCTCGCTTAGACTCGAAAAGGTTAGAATACCCGGTACAGACATCGAAATCTACTGTGACGTTACGGGTTCACCGCCACGACCGTTTATTACGCCGAAATTCCGTCGGCAAGCGATCGATTCGCTGCACAACTTAAGTCACCCCGGAAACACAGCTACAGTGCGACTGGTGGCACAGAGATACGTTTGACCAGGGATGCGCAAACAATGTAGAGAGTGGTCCCATAAATACCAAAGGTGTCAAGGCAGTAAAGTGACACGGCATACCCTTGCTCCTCTTGCCCAGTTTCCCGACACAACATCAAGGTTCTCCCATATCCACCTTGATATCGTCGGCCCTTTACCAATCTCTTATGATTACAGGTATTGTCTCACTGTCATCGACAGATTCACCAGATGGCCTGAGGCGTACCCCATCAAAGACATCACGGCTGAGACCTGCGCAACAGCGCTGGTGTCCGGTTGGATTGCCAGATTCGGTTGTCCGCTCAAAATAACAACTGATCGTGGCACTCGGTTCCAGTCACATCTCTCCCGAGCCGTCGCTACCATGGTTGGTGCGCACCACTACAGCACAACCGCCTACCAACCCGCTGCGAATGGCATGGTGAAACGACTACACCGGCACATGAAAGCAACCATCATGTGTCACTCTACTCCGCAATGGACCGAAGTTCTTCCACTAGTACTTCTGGGAATACGAAGTGCATGGAAGCCGGACATCGAAGCATCACCAGCAAAGTTGGTCTACGGTGAACAACTACAGCTGCCAGGGCAATTCATCACACCAACAGATGACTACAAGACATCTGACGTCACTGACCTTGCAACGCGCTTACGAAGTCGCATGGCCAACCTCACGCCAAGGCCTGCATCCTGTCACAGAAAAGGTCCATTCTACTTACCACATAGTCTCAGTGAATCATCTCATGCGTTCTTGCGGCAGGACTTCGTTCGAAGACCGCTAGAACCACCGTATGCCGTACAAAGTTATACAGCGCCAACCGAAATATTACAAGCTCGACGTACGTGGTAAAGAAGTTACCGTCAGCGTTGATCGGCTGAAGCCGGCCTACGTCTTGCAGGAAGGAGACGATCAGCCACCTCTGATTCCTGAGCCACAAGTACCAGCACCCCCTCCAGTCCCTGCTCCAGCAAAAGAAGAAGAGAGGAAGACGAGGTCCGGACGTCGGGTGCACTTCCCAGATTATTGCCGCCCGCAGTAGCGGTCTAAGCGGAGGAGTAATGTGGCACCGTCCGTGATCAGAGGACGCACCTGTTTGGAGCACATGTAGCACGCAACTTTGTCGTCCACGCGATGTGTTTACCCGGCGCCTGCGCCCGCGCACCTGCGACGCCCGCAGGCCCCGCGCCAGCGCTGGGTAAATAAACTGCGATCGCTAGGTCATCA
Source organism: Anorthoa munda (assembly GCA_945859665.1). Classification (NCBI taxonomy): domain Eukaryota; kingdom Metazoa; phylum Arthropoda; class Insecta; order Lepidoptera; family Noctuidae; genus Anorthoa; species Anorthoa munda. The sequence goes on along the minus strand of OX243907.1, from coordinate 965,049 downwards.
GTTCCAGTCGCCTACCTTTTTTTTTTTTTTTTTTGCTCTGACGGCGAATGCCTGCGCTAATTGTTTTATTATTATAATTACGTTTCGCGACCTAGCTTACCTAAAGTCATAATTTCCTTCTAATTCTTGATTCTGTACCTTCCTAGTGCTTGTTCTTTCCTATATTTTAAACTGTAACCTATTCTATTAAACTTAATCTTCAACTTCAAAATCGCTTGTCATTTCTCCACACACCCTCCGAGCAAACTACAGCCCGAAGAATTGCCAAACTTAAGTGGCAGTTGCTCGCAGAACGGATGGCCGATGGGGAAGAAAGGTTCTGGAATGGCGACCGCGAACTGGAAGACGTTGCGTTGGAAGGCCTCCCACCAGGTGGACCGATGACCTGGTGAAGGTTGCGAGGATCCGCTGGTTGCGAGAAGCACGGGACCGGTCAATGTGGCGACGCTTGTGGGAGGCCTATGTCCAGCCGTGGACGTCTTTCGGCTGATATGATGATGATGATGATGATGATGAAATAACAACATCTCAATAATTGACAACAGTTATCCAACAACAGAAGAGAAAAAAATATAACTACAGTAATCCAAATTCCATTTTAAAATCATTCTAGCAAAATAAAAATTAATGTTTCGAAAATAACATTCAATAATAAATATAAAAAGATCAATAATTTCACATATGTAATAACAAAAATAATAACTATAATAAACCAAATTCCAAATCATTCAAGTCAAAATAAGAAAAATTCAATGACAAAACTAAAAATTCAATAGTAATTTATAAGCAAATAAATATTGTCACATAAAAAATATTTTAATAATCCAAATTCTACTTTAAAATCATTCCAGTCAAGTAAAAAATTTAATGTCAATAATACATATAAAAAAAACAATAATGTCACATGAGCAATAACAAAATAATAATTATAATAATCCATATTCCAAATAATACAAGTCAAAATAAAAAATATATAAGAAAAATTGAATGTCAAAAATAAATGTCAATTGCAATTCTTAAGCAAATCAATAATGTCACGTTAACCAAATATAAAAAAAAATGTAATAATTCAAATAATAATAATCGTTATCCAATAACATTAATGTCGTTTGTCCTCAAGAAACTCATCAACATCTAACTATTCTCAATCTATTTTTTTCTTCTTTTAATTAGACTTTTTACAATGAATTTTTGAAATTTGAATAGTTACTGCACTGATAACAACATTTGTGCCACATGTATATTTTTAATTTTTCCTTTTTTTCTTTTACCGATTGTTTGTGAATGTATGAACATTGTAGGCCTTCTAGATTTCTAGATGCTTGTTAACTTTTTATCTCTTTTTTTTTTTTTTGTTTCGTGTTACTTATTGTCGGGCCTACGTTGTCCCCCCATATATACATACTAATGCTGTAACATGTGATTTTAATATCCAAATGGTCCGATGAGCAGCCATCGATAACCACTCGAATGGACCGATCTCTCAGGAAGTCTGCAATCTCACAGACCACCGGGCAGTCCGAACGAAGGCAGTTTACCAATAAGGCTTTCATGCCAGACCCTATCAAAAGCCTTCGAAATGTCGAGGGAAAAGGCAAGCGCTTCCCCGTGGCTCTCAATGACCTCACTTCATATGTGAATGGCATACGCTAGAAGATCCCCAGTCTGTTTATTGTTTACACTATTTCATAACATAACAACACACTGATACGCTCTAAAGGTAGCCTATAGAATTGGTCCATTATGTACCAAAAATAAACACAAAAACAGAAAAGTAACAAAAGTAACATAAATTACGGAAGTCGGTGTCAAAAAACGAAGAAACGAAAACAGGAACACCGACTTACGAATTTGAAGTTATTTTTCACTTTGTAGTATTTTTATTTGTAAGTCGGTTGTATTTTGTTGTAAAAAAGTATTTTCTTTTTTACAACAAAATACAACACGTCCTTATGTACATATCAACGTTATGTGCATAAGGACGTGTGTTTACGCGTACAGTTATTCTTGGTTTTAGGGTAAAAACGGGACCCTGTTACTAAGACTCCGCGGTCCGTCTTTCTTTCTGTCACAAGGCTGTATCTCATGAACCGTGATAACTAAACAGTTGAAATTTTCACAGATGATGTATTTCTATTGCCGCTATAAAAAATACAGTATACAGTAAATAAAAGTGCGGCTTGCATACAACAAACGATATTTTTGCGATACGGAACCCTTCGTGCGCGAGTCCGACCCGCACTTGACCGGTTTCTTTTTGCTTTAGTAGTTAAATAGATGAGTGAAGGCAGGTTGCGTGTCCAAGAACCCACTAGCGTTCTTTGTGTTTTTTCTGTTTGATTGACCACTGTTCCATTTCGGCAAATTAGATTTAGTTGTTAACGTCGTTCTTCTAGGAATACCTAAAATTTTGTTTAGCTTGAAGAGGTTTCTGACACAGGCAGCATTGTAGGTAGATGCAGGATTGCTTATTTCTGCACTAGTGGCAAATATTGGCGTGGTACTACTTTTAGTACTCTTCATTCGTTTTGTACTAGTGCTTATTGCCACGATATGCTCAAACTGTTCCATTAAAGCTTTCGAAGTATACAGGCCACCTTGACGATGCGATGTTTTCATTGTATCATAATATGCCATCATAACAACTGCTGCAGGTTTAGTCTCTATCAGCGCACCGGTTGACTTAGACTTGCCCAATTCTTTGTACTGTCCACCTACTGCATTTTGTTTCAGTTTTTCGATCTGACTATTTGTACTAGTGCTTACTGCGCTGACACAGCCAGACTGTTTCGTTACAGCTCTTGGAGTTAACAGGCTGGCTGGACGATCCGATGTTTTCATTGTATCAAAATGTGCCATTACAACTGTTGCGGGTTTAGCCTCTATCAGCGCACCGGTTGACTTAGACTTTCCCAATTCTTTGTACTGTCCACCTACTGCATTTTGTTTCAGTTTTTCGATCTGACTATTTGTACTAGTGCTTACTGCGCTGGCACAGCCAGACTGTTTCGTTACAGCTCTTGGAGTTAACAGGCTGGCTGGACGATCCGATGTTTTCATTGTATCAAAATGTGCCATTACGACAACTGTTGCGGGTTTAGCCTCTAGCAGGGCACCGGTTGACCTAAAATTGGGCATTTCTTTGTACTGTCCATCATTTGTTATAGACATGCTAACTTGTTTTAGTTCTTCGATCTGACCAACTGTATCAGTCTTATAAACGTAATCTTCATAAGATGTACAGCAACCATAGTAGTCATCTTCGAGTGAATCTATGCCACATATTATAAAGTGCCCTTCTTTTGTTAACTGTATCTTTCTTCCTTTCTTAGTGAGTATTCCTTGATTAATGATGTTAGATTTTTTAGGAATTTTCCTCCTTACCGAATTTGCACTAATGGATGCTATAAGAATAGAGTGCGTATGTAGTAATGTTATCAGTAAGACTAGATGTAAATGCATTATTTACATTTATGTGTGACGGCATGCTCGAGCGGGAGCACTGTTTTCTAAACTAAAACTACAAGTGACGTCACACTCTTAGAGTTTTATCAGAATGTTGCTTGTAATGCTCTAGTGGCGTGTTTCAATACAAAATTTTGAGTTATAACGTGACTTCGTTTTACTCCATGTACCTACATGTATTTGGATGCCTGCCTGTCGCAGACTAGTGTTATAAATATTTAAATGATGCCTAAATAAAATTTATGTTTGTTGACTAATAACAATAATTTCTATGAAGTTGTATGATCAAAAGTAGTTGTATTGACTTTGTGTGATTGGTCGAGACTTTGACAGTTATCGACAACCAATCACAAGCAAGTATAATGATGGGGATTGGTGGGGATAGAAACGAATCGGCGGGTATTTTAGTGGTATGCCCGGCAATTCGTTTTCCGACATCAGTTTTATTTTATTTTATAATCTATAGGCAGGCGTTTGACCACTATATCGCCTGATGCAGCAGCAGCTATTCAGGCGTGAAGTACCGTCTCACCTTCGCAAGAATTCCCAACTTTTTTGCAGCTAACTGAGCTTTCGCCTCAATGAATCTACCGAAGTTGAGGGTCGATGTCAACTTAACACCGAGAAGTTCGAGATGGTCCGTTAAAGGCACGGTTACACCACGGAAAGATGGAGCCGGGTGGAATTGGCTCTTTTTAGCGGAGAAGAGACACGACGGTGTTTTTGCGGCATTGAAACTGACCAGATTGGTATCACCCCATTCGGAGACAGCCTTCAAGGACAGGTTCAAGCGTTCAAACATGGCCTCCCGGAGAGACTGAATCTGAGGCCCTGTAGCCCGTACGCCGGACACGTATCTCTCAACTACAGTGCTGTCGTCTGCGTACCCAAAGGTGCCGGGTTTTAGCAGATCATTAATGTGCAGCAAAAATAATGATGCCGAGGGCACTGACCCCTGAGGGACTCCGGCGTTGATATCTAACTGACCGGACGAGCAGCCGTCGATAACCACTCGGATAGATCGATCCCTCAGGACCGACCGGGCAGACCGAAGGAAGGAAGCTTACCAATGAGGCTTTCGTGCCAGACCCTGTCGAAAGCCTTTGAGATGTCGAGGGAGACGGCTAGCGCTTCCCCGTGTCTCTCGATGGCCTCACTCCAGATGTTAATGGCATACGCTAGAAGATCCCCAGTTGACCGATTTCGGTGGAAGCCGTATTGGCAGTCACTGAGGATGTCGTTCGCTTCTAGGTATGCCAGGAGCTTACCGTTGAGCACACGTTCCATACTCTTACAGAGGATGGACGTTACAGATATGGGTCTATAGTTGGCCGGGTCAGCTCGTCTACACTTCTTGGGCACGGGCTGTACGTTGGCTTGCTTCCAAGCCTTCGGCACTTTTCCAGTCTCTATCGAAAGGCGATATAGGCGTGTCAAGATCGGAGACAATTCAGGCGCACAGGTTTTAAGTACAATTGCTGGTATCCCATCAGGGCCACTCGCTTTGTTCACATCAAGGCCACGCAGCACCCTTCGAACGTCCTTTTGATGGATGTGAATGTCCGACATTTTCTTCACACATCCATCAGGAAAAAGAGAAGGCTGCGCGCCATCAGAATTCAGATGCGAAGATTCCGCAAACAAGTTTGCCTTCCCCTCAGCAAATGACCCGTTAGGTTTCAGCAGTGGTGGTAGTGAGGGGCGACAGAAATTTGATTCGACCGACTTAGCCACGGACCAAAAGCTTTGCTACCCGCTGGGTATGAAGCAAGTTTGTTCCCGATTCTGCTAATGTGGTCAAACCATGCTCTTCGCATCACCTTTTTGTAGGACTTGGCAGCCGTGTTGAAGACTCTCTTCTTCTGACTCGCGTCTATTGTCTTGTGCGTTCGAGCGTCAACCCATGCCTGGTATCAGTGCTAGTCACTTGCATTGTATCGCTGTTGGTTTTGCTAACTCAAACTGGACTGCTATGCACTTTTTTTTTTTTTTTTTTTACTATGTATAGGCCTGTGTTTGACCACAATCTCACCGTGGTCAGTGATGATGTGGCCGATGGTGGTAAGCACACAAAGCCTAGAAGGGAACTGGCTCTCAAGTGCTGCTGTCGGAACACACCGGAAGGTGCTTGGCGACAGATTTTCAACTTGAGGGTGGTTGCCAGCCAGGCGGGTACTACAAAGTACCCTACCACCGTGCTATGGTTTCCTCACGATGTTTTCCTTCACCGAAAGCTCAAGCTCATTGTAGGATTCGAACCCGCGACCTACGTCTCGGTATCCGACGTCACTACCACTGAGCTATCATCGCCTTACAGTACTATAAACAATAAAGCTGATCTTCGAATTTATAAAGAGTGTTTGCATTCAAAGTCCTCGAGGGCAAAACGCCACAGGCATGGTGCAGGGGTGTGGTGGTACTCTTCTTCAAGAAAGGCGACAATGCCCGACTGAAGAACTATAGGCCCATCTCACTTCTTAGTCATGTCTACAAGTTGTTTTCAAGAGTCATCACGAATCGTCTCGCGCGCAGGTTTGACGATTTCCAGCCTCCCGAACAAGCCGGATTCCGAAAAGGCTTTAGCACCGTAGACCACATACATACGCTGCGGCAGGTCATACAGAAGACCGAAGAGTATAACCTGCCTCTCTGTTTAGCGTTTGTGGACTACGAGAAAGCCTTCGATTCGATCGAGACTTGGGCAGTACTGCAATCTCTCCAACGGTGCCAGATCGACTACCGGTACATTGAGGTGTTGAAGTGTTTGTACAAAAACGCCACCATGTCAGTCCGTCTTCAGGATCAGACCTCGAAACCAATCCTTCTCCAGCGCGGCGTGAGACAGGGAGACGTCATTTCTCCGAAACTGTTCACTGCTGCGCTGGAGGATGTCTTCAAGGTTCTGGATTGGAAGTCGCTTGGCATCAACGTTAATGGCGAGTACATCACTCACCTTCGGTTTGCCGACGACATAGTGGTCATGGCTGAGACCATGGAGAGCCTCAGTACAATGCTCGATGACCTCAATAGAGCTTCCGAAAGAGTGGGTCTTAAAATGAACATGGACAAAACCAAGGTCATGATGAATGCCCATGTAACACCCACTCCTATCAAGATCGGAGACTGTTTACTTGAAGTTGTAGATGATTATGTCTACCTGGGACAAACGATCCAGTTGGGTAGATCCAACTTCGAGAAAGAGGTCAACCGTCGAATCCGACTCGGCTGGGCAGCGTTCGGGAAGTTGCGTGGTATCTTCTCGTCCAATTTACCGCAATGTCTCAAGACAAAAGTCTATGACCAGTGTGTGTTGCCAGTGATCACCTATGGGACCGAGACGTGGTCGCTCATAATGGGCCTTATCAGAAAGCTTAAAGTCACCCAAAGGGCAATGGAGAGGGCTATGCTCGGAATTTCCTTGCGTGATCACGTCAGAAATGATGATATCCGCAGGAGAACCAAAGTTACCGACATAGCCCGAAGAATTGCCAAACTCAAGTGGCAGTGGGCAGGGCACATTGCTCGCAGAACGGATGGCCGTTGGGGCCGAAAAGTTCTGGAATGGCGACCGCGAACCGGAAGACGATATGTTGGAAGGCCTCCCACTAGGTGGACCGATGACCTGGTTAAGGTTGCGGGAAGGCGCTGGATGCGAGACGCACGGGATCGGTCAATGTGGCGACGCCTGGGGGAGGCCTATGTCCAGCAGTGGACGTCTTTTGGCTGAAATGATGATGATGATGATGATTCAAAGTCCTTGCTCCTGAGTGTTGGACCAGTACGGTTCACATCTAAGAAGAGACATAAGCAACTTAGTGCCCACAAAAGGATTGGAAATACGCTTGAGTATTTGGCGTACGTAGAAAACGTCTAGTTCTCGAAGAGAATGTGATGGACTTAGACGGACTCCTCGCGAGACGCTGACGCCGCCACTAAAATGTCATGATGCAACTCGAAACCACAGCCGTGGTCGAGGGCGTACGCGTTCATCTGAAGAAAATCGTGGCAGCTGCCGTCATGTGTCGCTATCTAGGCGGTCGATAGGAAGATGATCGCGACTGATGACTAGTCTATCTCGTTCCCGGTCGAACTATTCAAGAAGGATGCGCCACGCGGAATCCAGGCGGTCACCTAGGAGCAGAGCTTCTTATCTTTGTACACTGCCCCGTGAAGAAACACGTCGTGATCGTGAGTCAAACAATAATTTGTTTATTGAGAACTTTATTAATGCGCTTAAGGGTATGAATAATACAAGCGATCGCGATAGGTTTCCGTAGTTATTCCTGATTTGACCCGTTATGTAAGGAACAAACGGTCGATAAGTAAGTTCATAAAGTTAACGAATGTGCACAGATCTATGGTTTGGACGATAAACAAGTAGTCCACTATGCTCTGCCGAAATTAACAGGGGTAGCTAAAACCTGGTATCAGGGTCTACGCTCACTACTATTTTCTTGGCCAGAGTGGCAGTTAAAGCTGAGGGAATCTTTTACAACTAGGGATAATTATGCAGATTTACTAATGGAAATGCTTAGTAAAAAGGTACCCTATGGGGAGTCGTTGGAGATATATTACTATATAGTATCATAGCAGGTATAGAAGATCGTGGTGTTAGGTTGGGAGCTCAAGAAGCAGAATTTACAAAACCGGAATTGCTACTTAAATTTTTGAAAACGTTGAATGTAGGTCAAGATAGGTCCACAAACGAGCAGCAGAAAGTTAGGGATAGAGATAGGCGAACACAAAATAATGCCTTTACCGGTAATAAAGTAGGTCACAGTTCCACGAAGCCAACCGGATCCAGAATGGTCTGCTACAATTGTAAAGAAGCCGGTCACCCATTCTTTCGATGCACAAAACCGAAGATCCAATGCTCTAAATGTATAGGAATAGGTAACGTGCCATATAAACCCCTTGACAAAGCTAACGTCACGATTGTAAGTGCAGGATATAGTAGAAATCACAGGTAGAATATGATTACTTAATAATTTGCTCTGTATTACTAGGCCACACTTTCAACGAAAGGGAAGGCCTTAAGTCAAAATAGTAAAGACAGAATCGGATGTAATTTATCAGCATGTAAAAAAGCGGACAAATCACTCAGACTCCTCACTAAGTCTGTTTTGATTTGTCCGCTTTTATGCGTGGAGGAGACGCGGCGAATTAGGGGCGATTCCAGTTAGCTCGCGTAATTCTTACTCGAGAAAAATTTACGTGAATGGAACTGTGAGCAATATTGAAGGTCATAAACATTAGTTGTTGCACGGCGAGTATAAGTTAACACAAGGTGCGGGTAGGATTCTCGAATATTATCTCAGAATATTAGTGACAACCATCTGCTTATAGAGAAGGCTTGTCTTATAACTAGGAGCCACACTTTAGCTGAAAGCCTACAATATTTCTTTTTTCTTTTTTATAAATAAAGATGAAAAAGAAAAGTACAAAAATAACATTTATCACCCATAGATGAATCACCAATTAGCTGCGGAGAAAATTTAACAAAGTATCAAAGAGAGTCATATAAGATCTTGTTGAATAAATATAAATATTTTTTTTTGAGTGGTTTAACAGATCTTGGGTTTACGACGGAAACTGCAATGGTGATTCAACTGGATGACCCCGATCCTGTCCTTTACCGCCTATACCAGTTGTCCTTTACCGAACGCCAAATAGTTCAAGATATGATCAAGGAAATGTTAGAAAGCGGCATTATAAGGGAGTCTAACAGTCCTTACGCGAGCCCAATAGTACTAGTAAACAAAATGTCTGGGGGGAGAAGGGAAAGGGAGAGAAGCTAGGGTAACTTTTGGTGGGAATCGCTGTTGGTGAGAACAGCATTACCTATCAGCATAGCCCTAGCCAGACCGAGTCATCCACGTCCCCGTTGTTCTCCCTGGGACCTGTTGCAACCGCGCTAGGGAGGATACCCGATAATAAAACCGAGCAAATCCGTAGGCTCTAAAGCGGCAGCCTCGCTAGCGGATTAAGGCACAGTGGGGTAATCACTCGCTTGCCCGACAATAATAGATTAAAGACACTGAAGCAGTAAGAAACCGGACCGATACCATATCGACGACTTTTGGCTTTAAAACACGGACATGAATTACCTTTTGGAATATAAGAATGCTTAGCGATGACAGTAGACTTGCTCAAGCAAAAGCAGTAATGCAACTATACATTTACAACTTGCAAATACTCGGTCTAAGCGAAGTAAGAAGAAACGGCTTCGGTGAGCTGAGAACGTACAGGGGCTAGACTTTGCTGTATTCTGGTAAAGAAAGTGAGTAAAATGTGTGCGAGTACGGCGTAGGGCTCCTCCTTTCCAATGCAGCTAAGAATAGCCTCCTGGACGGGCGCCGATCGCAGACCAAATCATGTACGCCCGTTTTTACTCGAAAGCCCGGCAGATCTCCATCGTACCGCGAGCGGCACATGGGTAGCTGCAAACACCGGTAACCTGAAGGATTTGTATCAAGCTACCAAAACCTTGGCAAGTAACAGCAAGTATGAGAAGAAGCCGCTCAAGTCTAAAGACGGTCAGCTCATAGTGACGTCGGAAGGGCAGCTCTTACGCTGGCGTAATCACTTTGAGGAGATCTTCCATTTGTCAGCAATATCAACACCTGACGTGCTGCAAGTCATTTCTACACCATCCCGGCCTCTCAACATCGACACGGAACCGCCGTCAGCTTCGGAAGTTGCAAGAGCAGTCCTCTTTTTAAAGACAGGCAAAGCACCAGGACTCGACCTGATAACTGCGGAAATGCTACAAGCTGACTTAACCTCCGAAGTCAGCATTCTGACGCTTCTCATTGAGATGATATGGGCCACCGAAGAGCTTCCGGACGAATGGAACAAGGGTATTTTGATAACTGTACCCAAAAAGGGAGATCTTAGTCAGTGCGATAACTGGAGAGGTATTACGTTGCTCTCAATTCCCTCGAAGGTTTTCTGCAAGATTATCCTGGATTGGTTATCGAAGGCCGTGGATCATCTCCTACGCAAAAAGCAGGCTGGTTTGTGCGCGAACCGTGCACGGATCAGATCAATACTCTCCGTATCAGCATCTGGTCCTTCTATTGGAGAGTTAACACCCGCAAGACTTACGAGATGAGATCTGTGTGTGTGTGTGTGTGTGAAGAATACTTCACCGTTGCTTATTGGCACAGAGGCAAGTGTCCACAAGTTTACTTACCTCGGGAGCGTCGTGTAAGAGAGTAGTGAAAGTGAAAGTAAGTAGTGAAGAGGACATCGCTTCCAGGATCGCCAAAGCACGAGCTACCTTCGCGCAGCTGAGACCTGTTTGTCAATCGCGGAAACTGACCCAAGGGATTAAACTTAAAATCTTCGGGTCAAATGTCAAATCCGTGCTGCTTTACGGGTGCGAAACGTGGAAGGTCACAAAAGACATCTGACGCCAGATCCAAGTCGTCGTCAACCGCTGTCGCATACTCGGCTCGGCATTTACTGGCCCGAGACCATTACCAACGTAGAGCTGTTGGAGCAATGCCACGAGAGCCCGATCGACCACCAGATCAAGTGTCCCAGTGATTCGAAGAGGGGATGGTACGTTTGGAGGAGATGTTGCGGTTACTGGCAAAAAGCGGTCTAACCCTCAAAATGTAAGTATGTAATGTAAGTGTAATTTATTTTATGATAAAATACCTGGGGTACAAAATCAGTTCAGAGGGTGTTAGACGAGAGTCGCTCAAAACAGCCGCCATATGCAAATTCATTACGCCAACAAATGTTCATGAAGTTAGGAGGTTTAGGCCTTGCTAGCTTCTTTAGAAGGTTTGTCGCGGGTTTCGCCTTAATAGCACGTCCCACGCACGCACGCACGTCGTCACTAGTCTGTTGAAGAAGGACTCTTCTTGGAGTTGGGGTAGTGAAGAACGGGAATCATTTGAGAAATTAAAACAGATTTTAGTACAAGGACCGGTCCTAGGACATTATGATCCTAATGCACTAACCCAACTCCACACCGACGCGAGTAAGTACGGGGTAGCCGGCATTTTATTGCAACAGGACATGTCTGGGGTGTTCCAACCTATTGCTTATTATAGCAGGAAAACCATTCCGGGTGAGATTAAATTTCACTCATCGAGTTAGAGACCCTCGCTATTATTGCCTCATTGAATAGATTCAGGCATTACTTACTCGGTATTAGATTCACCATAGTTACAGACTGCAAGGCTTTGCGTACCTTACCGTACCTTTGCAAGTAAACGCGACTTGGTCCCAGGAATCGCTCGCTGGTGGCTGCAGTTCTTAGAATACGATTGCTCAATAGAATACCCTGGTGACAAAATGGCACATGGCCCTCAGCAGGTGTGCTATAGATGGTAATTCAGATGTTGATCACGTGTTAGATGTCCTTTCAGTAGGTACTGACGATTGGCTTGCAACGGTACAATAGACTGACGAAGACATTAAAAATATCGCGAAGATTTTAGGGGATTCTAAATGTAAAGATGCCGTTGACATATTAAAAACTACAAAGTCAAAGTCAAATATATTTATTTCAATTAGGCCAATAAGCGGCACTTTTGAACGTCAAAAATTAAATGTTAATAAAAAAAGTACAAGTAATAAAAATTGACTCTACCGTGCATTCGGAAAGTAGCTTGTTATGGAGAAGAACGCACAAGAAACTCCATAAAAGCTTGAAAATGGGCGGGTATATTGTATAATTGACGAAAATACTATCCTTTGGGTTGTCCCAAGTGGCACCAAATGGCAACTACTGAAAGTCAATCATGATGATGAGGGACACTTCGGGTTTGACAAAAATTTGGTGCGCTTAAAAGCTACTTATTGGTTTCCAAAAATACGTCTCGGCTTGCCTTCATTGCGCATATCACAAGCTGCCAAGTGGTACTAGGCCCGGTGAACTATACCCCATCCCTAAAGCTATCATACCATTCCATACCATACATGCGGACCATCTCGGTCCTTCTATCCGCACCAAGCGTGGCATTACATTCATCCTTGTTATCATAGATGCGTATACTAAATTTGTTGATATCACCGCTGTGCGAAATATCAAATCGGCCACAAGCATATTATTCAGAGAGCATAGTAGTTACTTCGGTGTGCCAACACGTTTGATTACGAACCAAAGGACAAGCTTCACAAGTAGGCAGTTTAAAACATTTATTCAAAGACTAGTAAGAGGTACGAGGCTGTGGTAGCTATTGACAAAATATTTCCATGGATATGCTTTAACGAAACCGTATCAACCGATTGTGAACCCGAGAGTAATGATTGCGAATCTGAATGTGAAGAGTTGTAAATAGATGTATAGTAAATTCATACGCATTGATGAAGATAAAATGTCTATATATGAATATTGTAAATACAATTAAATAAGCATGCAATTAAGGACACCATAATCAAATTGTTCTCCGTCAGTTTACATTGTGTATCTCTAATATGTACATTTAAATAACTATAAGAACCACCCCTCAGTCACCTGTCACAGCTTCTGGCCTGGCTGCAGAGTTTAGTCTGTTCAGGCTCTAAACAGTCTTCAGCAGCAGGTGGGGCTTCTAGCTCGTAGTGTTGACAAGATGGAGATGCGGGGCAGAAGGAAGATCTTGCTCCTGCATGGAATTGCTGAAGTGCAAAAGGAGGACACGGCCAAGTTAATCACCGGTGTGGTCCGAAATAGGCTGCAGCTGAGCGAATTCACTGTTGCTGACATCAGTCGTTGTCACAGGATGGGGCGAGTGGTGGCAAACAAAACCAGGCCTATCTTGTTTAAGGTTTGCGGTCTTGCAGTCAGAGACAAGATTTGGTTCTCAAAAACCAAATTGAGGGCTTCGGGCGTCACTTTGTCTGAGTTCCTTACAAAGGGGCGGCATGACGTTTTCTCGGCTGCGAGGGAGAGATGCGGCGTTACCAAGAGCTGGACTAAGGCGGGCTGCGTTTATGTCCTTGCACCCGACGGTACGCGGCACCGGGTGGAGTCCCTAGCAGAATTGGACAAGATTGCGCCAGTGGCATCGATTCCCAGTGAGCTCGGGCTAAGCAATCCAAAAACGGCAGTGCCACCTACCGGTGCTGCTGTGAAGACCGCAAGATTAAAGCGTACTGGAACCTTGAAAAACAGGTTTTTTTTGGTGTTAGTTATTGATGCAATGTCCGGGTAATGTTGACTTTTATATTTCAACTTCACTTGTTTTGTTTTTGATTAAACTATGGTCTATTTTGACCCATTAATATTTATTAATGTTACTCAATCCAGTGTCTTAGCTTCACCTACAATTAATCTAATCTTATCTATAATTAAGTCAACAAACAAGGACGTGTGAGGCTGACATGTGACAGATTGTCAGTGTCACTGTCAGTCAACCTTCATTTAAGTAATTATTTGTCATTAGTGCGTTCCGTTACAGGTAACGATGCACTAGTACACCGTTGCCTGAAACGGAACAGCAAGTTGGGAGAAACGATTTCTTTTTTTTGTTTGTTTTATATTTTGAAGTTCCTCTTGTTGGGATTTTGTCGTTTCATGTTATTATAGTTAATTAATTTTGTTTTTTAGTTACCCGGACTGCTAGTATTGTATAATGTATTATTATTCGTAACTTACTAGCGCAACCAGCAGGTGGATCTGATTTTTGGTGTAAATTGATTTAAGATAGGACATTATATAAATTATTTATTTATTTTTATTTTTTATTAGGTAAATATTTATGAATTTCGATCTGAGCAGTGATAGTAATAGTTTTTTCTCTCTAACCAGTAACGATGACAGTTTTGTGTCCATTCCTTCTCTTGCAGACAGTCTTGGGGCGCAGTTTTCTGATGATCCTAAAAAAATTAACGTTATTCATATCAATGCCCAGAGTATTTCGGCCCAATTCCACGATATGCTGGCAAGTTTTGACTGTAATAACATTCATGCTATTCTTGTATCTGAGTCATAGCTTAAACCTTGTCTCCCTTCAACTAGCTACTCTCTTCCTGGCTTCGTACTAATTAGAAACGACAGGATGGTTGTTGGTGGTGGTGTTGCCATATATATCCGTGCGCACATTTCTTTTTCTGTAGTCCATGTGTAAGCGCAGCCACCGCCATCAAATGCTGGTGAACACCTGTTTCTTGAAGTCGAACTACATCACTTAAAACTACTTCTTGGTGTGTATTACTGTCCCTCCTTACGCATCAATTTCTTTTCATCTTTTGAAAAACTTTTAGAAATTCTGAGCCCATCTTACAGTCATAGCATAATCATGGGTGATTTTAACACCTGTCTCCTGAAAAAAGATCATCGCTCTTCTTCTCTGAATAATGTTGCTGATTCTAATAATCTTTCCATTTTGCCACTAAGTGCTACTCACCATTTTCCAAATTGTATCCCTTCGCTTCTTGACTTGATTTTTGTCTCCTCTCCTGATCGCGTCGCTAAGCATCGCCAATGCTCAGCCGACGCCTTTTCGCATCATGACTTGATTTTTCTTTCATATAAAATTCGTCCGCCTAAGGCTAAAGCCAAAATTCTCATGCAACGCAATTTAGGTGGCATGAACACTGACAATCTTTGCGAGGATGCCAGCAATATTGATTGGGCTCCTCTGTTTGCCTCTACGTCGGTCGATGAGAAAGTGGAAATCTTTACTGCTAAACTTGTCGATCTTTATGATGTGCACGATCCTGTACGAGCAGTTAAAGTTAAACATTTGCCGGCGCCGTGGCTGACAGATGAGATTAAAAAGTTAATGAACAAAAAGGTTGCGGCAAAGACCTCAAAACATGCCAAATATGCCTCAGTGCGCAAACTCTGCAATAAGGTGTGTAGGAATGCTAATCGCCAACACATTCATAACTCTGTCCAAAACGGAGACACATCCAAAGTTTGGAATTTTCTAAGATCACTAGGGGTCGGTAAAACCCGGCAAGAGTCAATCCCTAAAGATTTAGACATAGATGCTTTGAATAATCATTTTACAGCTTCGTCCAATTTCGATCGGACTATAAAATTAAGCACATTGAATTATATTTCATCTCTTACGACTCCCAGTTATTCTCCATTTGTTTTTAGTCAATTCTCCGCATGTGATGTTAAGAAGAGCATACTGTCGATTACTTCCAATGCAGTAGGATGTGACTGTATCAGCCACAAAATGTTACTCCCGGTGCTGGACGTTATCCTTCCTGTCATTTGCCACATCCTTAACTTTTCTCTATCTGCGACTAGCGGTGTCTTCCCAAGCTCATGGAAAGATGCGCAAATTATTCCTTTACCGAAAAAGTCCAATCCTACATCCTTTTCTGAATACCGTCCAATATCCGTATTACCATTCATGTCCAAAGTCCTAGAACGATTAATTCATAATCAAATTAGCACTTTCCTATCCAAAAATAATCTCCTCAACCTTTTCCAGTCCGGTTTTCGTCCTGGTCACAGCACCTCCACTGCTCTACTCAATATCACGGAAGATATCAGATTGGCCATAGAAAGTAGTAATCTGACGGTCTTAGCATTGCTAGATTTCAGTAATGCTTTTAATACTGTTAATTTCGATGTTTTGCTTGGTATTCTACGCTCTCTTAATGTATCTCCATCGGTGGTTGACTGGTTTCGAAGTTACCTGTTCGGCCGCCGGCAACGTATTTGCATCGGAGAGAACTTATCTTCCTGGTGTAGTACTTCTGCCGGGGTACCACAGGGTGGCGTTTTATCCCCTTTACTTTTCGCAGTTTTTATAAACTCAATCTACCATCTTTATGCGGACGATCTACAAATTTATTCGCGAGCTCCTCTCGGAAATCTGTCTGAGGCTATCGTGGGGATATTCATCGAAAATAACTTCTCTTGGACTGCCCAACTGCAGGAAGTAAGCCGCAAGTTATTTGCATCTGCTGCAACTCTGAGGAGACTGCGGAATTTTCTTTCGACTGCCACCAAGATTGCGCTTGCACAATCTCTTCTACTTTCCATCCTTGATTATGCTGATGCCAGCTATCTTGACCTTACTCAAGAACAACTCGATAAACTTGAGCGCCTTCAAAATTTTGTATAAGGTTCATATTCGGTTTGCGCAAATATGACCATGTTTCCGAATTCCGTCTAAAGCTCAAGTGGTTGCCAATTCGCCTTCGCCGGAATGCTTGAATATTCTTTCTCTTCTGTGTAATGTGCTCTTTACTCTTTCCACCCCTCTCTACCTCAAGGATCGTTTTTAGTTTATCTGCGATTCCCACACGAAATCACTTAGGTCATCAGATAACCTGCGACTTAAAATGCCAATGCATTCCACTACTTTCTTAGATAAAGCTTTTACTGTCCAAGCTGCTCGTCTGTGGAATGCATTGCCAGACCCCATAAAACGCGCCCAGTCATTGCCTGTATTTAAAAGACTCGTAAAAGAACATTACCTGTCACTGTGATTGTCGTTAGTCAACAATTTTTTCATTGCCTATATATATTAAGTATGTATGTATTTATGTATCTATTATATAACGTTTGTATGTATTTGTGTATCTATAATAATATTATTGTATATTTAAAGTAAATATTCGTAATGTGTGTGTATGTGTTACACCAATGTCAACCCCATTTCATGTCCAGTCTATCACTGTCCATTCCAGGATGCCTGGAAGAGATCGCGGTATGCGATAAGGCCGCCCATTGTATGTCTTTTAGTTTTAAGTTTCCTTTTCTATGTTTTAACTTGGTGTACCTACAATAAAGCACATATAAATAAATAAATATAAGAAATCGGTGTCATAGTAAAAAGGAATGATTATGTGATTTCAAGTTTCGATGATTAATGTCATTTATCATCAAAATTATCTCTGTATAATATATGTACTAATGGCTGAAATATTTGCTGGTCAATATCATGGACTCGGTATTTACTATACCGACTCATTAGTTAGGGTCATGAGTTGGTGTGGAGTATCAAGTAACGGATGCTTCTAATTTTAGCAATTGGTGCATCAGTATATCTACTGGTCAAGCTCATGGACCAAAACATATACTGTCGATATAAAAGATATAGCTTAAATTAGGAGTGTCAGGTAACCGACACTCTTAAAGGTAAGCATTTTGTTAATCCAGGTCATGGATTAATACATAAATTCAGCAGTAAATCTGTTGTAGATTGATTGTTTTTGTGATTTATTTACATACTAAAATGTGCGACTATGATGACTTATAGTTAAAATTGTTAATTAAGGACAAATAAGACAATGTACGGTTGATAAAAATATGTTCAAATCAAATCAAATATGTTTATTTGTTCGAATATGGTAAAATAGATGTTACAATATTGGTTCCAGCATAGCCTGCCATAATATGGCGTACAAATATTTATTAATAATTATGAATTAAAATATTAAATCTGAATCTTTAATAGTTAATTAATTAAGATAAAAATTGTATTGTAGAAATAATAATGAATACAAAATATAAATATTGTATTACATTAGTAACGACTTATCTTCTAAATATTCTTGAACACTGTTATAATTTTTCTCCAATAACAGTCTGAACAATACCCTTTTAAACAATGGCAATGGCTAATCTTGAGAATTATTTGGTAAATTATTGTATATAATAATTGCCATGCAGTAAGAATTTCTTTTAAATAGCGTTAATTTTATTTGAGGTAATCTCAATTTGTCTTTGTGTCGTGTTCTACTATTTATTTTATAACTGCTTTTTTCGAATAGATTATATATTTTTTTTACACATATTGATAAGATTAATAAAAAAATATCCAGTGCCTGCTACGCATTGTCAGTTCTGGCAGAAACTACAAATCGAATTGTTACTAGAAATGCTTATTTTGGAAATGTTTACCCACTGTTAACTTATGGTGTCATTTATTGGGGAAACTCGACAAACGTACAATCCACATTTATTCTTCAGAAGAAATGTCTTAAAACAATATATAACATGTATAGTACGGAATCATTAAGAGATGTCTTCAGAACGGAGGGTTTTCTGACACTGACTGGTATTTATATACTGGAATTATGTTTATTTGTTAAAAATAATATGCAATATTTTAATTTCAAATCAAATTCAAAAAGAAACATTAGAAAACAATATAAATACGACATTAATTTACCGTCTATTAACAATATGATGTATTATAAAAGTACCTATGTCACTGCCATTCGTGTGTACAATAAGTTACCGCCAGCAATCAAGCAATTAAATGGAAATATGTTTAAATCTAAATTGAAAAAAATGTTAATTGATAATGTATTTTATAATCTGCATGAGTTTTTTGATAAAAAATAATATTTGTAAGTACCTACTTAATTTCTAAATACTATTGCATATCCGACTTGGATAGACTGTTGAATCTAAAAATGTAATGTTTATTAATAAGAACTTAATGTACACAGTTATGCAATAAATATATCTTTATCTTTATCTTTATCTTTACAAAAATGCATATTTCAAAAATATAAAGACATGGTAAAGGTAGTATTTTCAGTTTTTGAAATAATGGTTTACAGCTATCCAAAAAGTGGGCTCCACACATTGCCCGGATAATTTTTTTTTGTGCCCTAAAAACTCTTTGCACGTCTACTGAGTTACCCCAAATTATAAGACCATATCTGAGTACAGATGCTACATATGCATGGTAAGCAACCAGTGCGGTATCAAGATTAACTGTTTGTCTTATTCTTTTCAGGACATACACAAAGCGATCTATTTTTTTGAGTATATTATCTATTTGTGGTTTCCAACTGCAATTCTTGTCCACAGTTATACCTAAGAATACACATTCGTTAACAGTGTTTAATAAAATAAAAAAATAAAATAAAATAAAATAGCCTTTTATTTCATGCATTAAATAAAGTTTACATCTCACAAGTGTAGTTTAGTTAAAATATAAAGTGAAATACATATAAATCCAGTAACATTCCTTAAAAAAATAAAACAATAATCACAATAAAACTTATATCATTCAAAATACTTTATCACACTTTCAACTTACAATAAATTCCTAAATTTGACCATTGTTTAGTACAATAGTAAAACATATAATTCTATAAAAACTTACATTAATAAATTAAAATTTAAAAAATCATCCAGAACAAATACTAAAGATTACTTTAATAGATTTTGGATGATAAAATTTTATCATTAGACTTAATAAGTATATCCCTTCAATTAGTTTTCCAGATCTATAATTTAATTCATAGACTTATAATTTAATTCAATTCATAATTCAATCCAATTCATTTGATTCATTCCGCCAATCCAGCATTAAATTAAAATAAACAATAATGATATAACCTGTTTATGTATGTGATATTTAAAATAAATCAAAACATAACAACAAAATCAATCAAACTAAATTGTAAAATCAATCAAAAACATAATCAAACCAAATAAAATAAGTAAAAAATAAAATAAAATAGAATCAATTAAAATAAAATGTCAAAATCAATTCAAATAAAATAAATTAAAACAAAATCAATAATATGAATTGCGTATTTAAAAAAATAAAATAACATGGCATGCATGAACCTCTCACATGGTGAGAGTGAAGGCCTCCTCCAGGGATGACCAGTGATCGCGGTCGCTGGCTTCTGACATCCAATTATTTCCTGCTACTCGTGTGATGTCGTCTGCCCATCTAGTGGTCGGTCTTCCTCGTTTTCTATTGCCTGTAGGGCCAGGCCATGACGTCATCCGAATAGTCCAACGGTCGTCACTCATTCTCGCTACGTGTCCTGCCCATCTCCATTTAAGCGTTAGAGCATAGGTGACAGCATCTGTTACTTTAGTCTTTTGTCTGATAAGAGAGTGCCGAATTTTTTGAATTTTTCTTATTTTTGCGATACTTCTCTCCATACTTCGCTGGCAGGACCTAATTTTATGCTTTACTCGATGTGTGAACTTCCATGTTTGGCACGCGTATGTAAGTGAAGGTAGCAAACACGAGTTCATGACTTTACTCTTGATTTTCATCGGCATGTGGCTTTTCAATATTTCCTTTACACTCCAAAATTTTTTCCACGTCGCTTTAATTCTTCTATCTACTTCTGCGTCGTTGTTATTTTTATCAAAAGATATTTGTTTTCCCAAGTAGATATAGCTATTAACGTACTCCACTGGTGTGTTATTGAGAAGTATTGAGTTTTGTGAGGAATTAGTCATAATCTTGGTTTTACTCAGATTTATTTCTAGTCCGGTCTCTCTGCTAGCTTCTTGTAGCGTATTTAGCATTAACTCCAGGTCTGAGCTATTTTCTGATAGCAGGATAATGTCATCGGCGAACCGCAAGTGACTTATATATTTTCCTTCCACACATATGCCCACTTTTTTCCAATTTAATTTGCCGATTATAGATTCTAGGACCGCTATAAAAATTCTAGGTGATAGAGGGTCACCTTGCCGTACTCCTCTTTTGATGGGAATGGGCGGTCCTTTAGTCTCGAGTTTCACTCTACTTGTAGTGTTCTCGTAGAGGTATTTTAAAACCTGTACGTATTTATTTTTCACGTTTTGTGTTTGTAGAGCTTTCCATATAGAGGTATGTAAGAGTGTATCGAAAGCTTTCTGGTAATCAATAAACACTATGTAAAGAGGACGTTGAAATTCTTGATATTTCTCAATAAGCATCTCCAGAGAATGGATGTGATCTACCGTTGAATATCCTCTTCGAAAGCCCGCTTGTTCGATCGGTTGGCTTTTCTCCAGTGTATCACTGATTCGCTTCTCTAAAGTTGATGAAAATAATTTATACAGTGATGGAAGGAGGCTAATTGGTCTATAATTGCCTATGTTTTTTGGGTCACCTTTTTTGAACAACAATATAATATCAGACTCGGACCATTGTGAAGGTGTAGTGGATGAACTTATAATCAAATTGAATAAGTATGTCAATGGAGTTACAAGATGAGCACAAGCTAGTTTTATGGCCTCATTTGTAATCTTGTCTGGTCCTGGACTCTTTTCTGCTTTGAGGTTTTTTATTCCTATGAAAATTTCAAGTTCATCCACTGGTTGTATGTCTTCGTCGACGCTAGTATTTTCTAGCTCATTTTGGTCCATATCTTGTAGTATCGGGGCACTATACAGGTCTTTGTAAAAGTTAGTGGCTATTTGTAGGATATCCTTTCGGTCATGTGTTGTTTTTTGTGGTCCTTGTAGTCCTTCTATCCAAGTTCTGTGAGATTGCAGTTCTTTATAAGCTTTCTTAAGGCTGCCTGTAGAATTAAGATGTCTTTCAATAGTAAGCTTCCGATGGTTGGCGTAGTCTCTTTGAACACATTTGCTTACTATTTTGTAGAGAGCCTTCAACTCGTTTTTCATAGCTCGCGTTTTTGGTTTTATTTTCTGAAGTTCACTTCTTCTTTGTATTAGCTTTAAAGTATGGGTTGATATTGCACCACTTCTTGTTTTTTCTCGATTTGGTATGAGGGCCTTCTTCAAACTAGTGTCTACTACGTTTATTATTTGGTCGTAGCAGTCCTGTACAGAGTCGGTTTCAAGGCAATTCATCAGTTCTTCTTTGTGTTCGTTGAGTGATTGTTTGTATCTTGAAATCTCTTCTTCGTTTTTTAAGAAACTTCTTGAATTGTTAGCATACTTGATTCTAGATACCTTTGATTTTTGTATGAGAAAAGTTGCTCTGACAAGTCTATGGTCCGTTGGAAAATTTAGATTGATGACTTCCATATTCTGTACGTTGTTTGGGAAATTTGTCATAATGTAGTCCAGTTCGTTTTTAGTGGCGCCGCCAGGAGATCTCCAGGTCCATCTTTGTTTATTTTTCTTTTTGTAAAAAGTATTTAAAATAGAACATTTGTTTTCGTATGCGAATTCTATTAGTCTTTCGCCTCTGTTATTTCTTGTACCATATCCGTGGCATTTCATAATCAAATTTTCTTCTGGTTTAGGTTGACCAATTTTGGCGTTAAAGTCGCCCATGACTATAATGTTCTTTTCTGAAGTTTTTAAGGCCCTATCGATGGTGTCGTAAAATAGCTCAATTTCTGCATCATTTGCAGCCTCTGTTGGGGCATATACTTGTATTATGCTGACTCTGATATTGTTGATGTTGAGTGTTAATACTGCCACTCGTTCTGACAAACCATTGAAGCTCACGATGCAGGACTTGAGGTGTTTCTTCACGAGAAAACCTACACCATAAAGACCTGGGGTTTCTCCTATGTAGTGAAATATCACATTTTCATACTCTTGAATGGAATTGCCAAGCCTTCTTGTTTCAGCCAGACCAATCATATCGTATTTTATGTCTTCCAATGCATACATTAATTCTAGCAGGCGTGCGTGTGTTGACAATGTCCTTACATTACAGCATTTACACAACAGTGTTTAAGGGGGCATTATTATACTGAATGTCTAGGCTATCTGTGTTTGTGTTGAGTGCTCGAAATTTTATTATATTTGTTTTTGTCATGTTTATCTTTAAATTATTATTTTCTAGCCATTTTATTGCCTTGTCTAATGCGTTAACAATTCGTTTTTCCAAGTCTTTGTTATTGTCGCTTTTAATAATCGACAATGAAATAATAGTTATGTTGGTTAAAATATAGACAAATGTTATAATAGTTATGTTGGTTAAAATATAGTCATGTTTTTTTTAGTTATTACGAGGGACTCGTTGCTCAATTCCATTCAAGAGTATGAAAATGTGATATTTCACTACATAGGAGAAACCCCAGGTCTTTATGGTGTAGGTTTTCTCGTGAAGAAACACCTCAAGTCCTGCATCGTGAGCTTCAATGGTTTGTCAGAACGAGTGGCAGTATTAACACTCAACATCAACAATATCAGATGGCCGAGCTGTTATAAATATTTAAATTATGCCTACAATTATTTATGTTTGTTGACTAATTACAATCATTTATATGAAGTTGTATGATCAAAAGTAATTGTATTGACTTCGTGTGATTTGTCGAGACTTTGACAGTTATCGACGACCAATCACAAGCAAGTATAATGGTGGCGATTGGTGAAGATAGGAACGAACAGGCGGGCATTTTAGTGGTATGCCCGGCCATTCGTTTTCCGACATCAGTGCTAGTCACTTGGATTGTGTCGCTGTTGCTAACTTAAACTGTACTGCTGTGTATTATAAACAAAAAAACTGATCTTCGAATTTATAAAGAGTGTTTTGTTTTCAAACTCCTGAATGTTGGACTAGTACGGTTCAGACTAGTTTCTCACACTATAATAAGGACGGTTACGCACTACACGTCCGTGTTCGTGATCCGCATCTGTGATTTCAGTTCAAAATTTTCTGAATTATGACAGATTATGTCAGATAGAGTTCGGATTTAGTGCGTAAGCTTTCCGACAAGAAGTACTACGGCTACTTCGGAACCGAAATTTCACGGATGTAGTGCGTAACTGCCGTACAGGTCAAACATTCCTTCACCTATAAACAAGTCAATCTTTTCTTCAACTCTTTCTCATGTGAGTATGCTGCAAAAGATTTATTTTCTTTACCTTTGTACCTTTTCTTTGTTCCTTCTCTTTGAAGTTTTACTATGTGTAAGTAAATTAATAAAACCAAATCGAGTATATATTTTATCTATATAAATAAATAAGGTTTAATAAATTAAATAGGTTTCTTTTAGGCAAGCGTGCTTCATCGAACCTTTCAATAATATTAAAAAAAACATATTATAAGATCGCGGCATATTTTCCTTTAAATACATCTTTTTATGGAAAATATGCCACGAACTTTTGGACCTCTCCTCATACGACGATAACAGTAGTCGCTCTATCAGAAAACGTCACCCAAGACGTTAATCGCAATATTAAACATAATTTTACCGAAACAGAATACAATCAAAAAGTCCACATTGTTAAAGAAAAAATATAAATAGTAGTAAAGAAAGGTTAGGGTGTAAACATCAGCTGTACAGAGCTTAACCCATGTCAGGCACGACAGACGGACGGACGGATTATAATAACACCCGTCTCAGCTGGCCTCGCTCTCTGCCACTATATATACTTGGAAAAAAATGGAACTTGCACTTCTGCTCCTGATACTATCTACACCACCTGAGATATTCTCTGTGTATCTATAATTTTTACATTTGTTCGGAAACACGCGGGGGATTTTACTTCTATGTATCTTTGTAAAAGATTATAGTCACCATATAGCCACAATTGATCATGGGTCTCAATAGGGAAAATGCATGAAAAAAATATTTGCTTTATATAACCTGTTTAACGATAAATATACAAAAAAAGAATACTATCCTTAAATCAAAATAAAATTGATCCAAAAATAAACGAGATCTCTCTCTGGCAAAACCGCCATTTATTCTATAGTAGCTGTATGGGCGTAGCGGATTTTGATGTCAGGTTGCGTTTGGGACTTATTCTAGTTATCAACTTTGAAGTATTATAACTTCGTCGGACAGTTAATAAGTATTATATTTAGGATATATAAAACGACATGCATATTCCCTATTGAGGGATTAGGGACATTGCCGTATTGCAATAACTTGTCAAACACCGGAACTGGTCTCGATCTTCGCCAATCGTCTTCTTCGTAAAGTTCGTTTATAGTTCGTTTTATTTGTAAATAAAAGGAATCAGTAAAGATAAGACTGGTAAAGGAATATTCACCGGCTACAAAATTAATATCCATGTAAATAAGACATAAGCTGACAATTAATAAGGGTAGCCATAGATACACGCTAACAGCCTTAGTGCTGTGAACCCTTGCTCTCATCGCAGAAACAGCACTCTTCAAATTAAATGCGGATCCTGATTGTTAACAAGTCATTTGCATAAGATTCGTCCTTGACTAATTGCCTGAATTTAAAGAAGCCGACTTTCTGAAAAACGATCTATTATTAAAATTAGAGAAAAATATACAGGCTTTGTGTTTTTGTGAAACAGTTTAATAAAAGGTGATTTGTAGCTTTTTAAATTGAAGTGTTTGAACATTTAATGATTGATTTTTTTAATGAATGATAATTGGTGTGAAAAGATTTCAAGGTTGTAAGCACCGTGCCTAGACATACACGTAATATGAACGTTGAATTCAACCATCCATAATGAGGAACAAGTGTCAAAGCTGTATTTAATTACATGAAATAGATAGTTATATTTATCGTCATCTCTAGTTTAGGATTTACTTGAGTGGTATTTTAAGAGGTCCTAGAGATGACGATCTATGCGCTAATGGTCATCACAGGGGTAGTTCTCGTAAAATGATATTCAATACAATACGAGCTCTTCACAGTCATAGTATGTATGCCAAATAAAATCTGTAAAGCTTCAAACATCGGCGCTGTTTTCCAAAACACACGTGTCGAGAAGATTCGTTTATTTATAATAAGATTGTATCCATCTTGTTTTTTTTGAGCAAGATAAGAAAACGGTTGCTTCCACCGTTATACTAAATCTTTATGGGAAGGGCGGCGTAATTCGGTCTAACTAAAGACAATTTCGCGAGGATAATTGTATCGTCTGCGTCCATATTACTCGACGTCGCCCCGAGAGGAGATAACGCGCTGTTTGTATGATGATTACTTTCCAAGTTTTTGTGGAATCGCCGATTGAGTGGCGCGAGCGCGTGTATGTGTGCGTGCCATTTTTGAGTTCATCTACATAATTGGAGCCACGCAAGGTTAAGTGAGGGTTTGTGTGTTTTAACTAAGTATATTGTAGAGCTTATCTCGTCTGAAGCTTTGTTTATTGTTATTGTTTTTTTGTTTATTATGTAAATGGTTAGTTTATGTAACTGAAGTCACCGGCTGTTCGCTACGTGATGTCTGTATTACCATCTACTTGGATACGAGTTCTCAGGTTAGTTATGAGTAGTGAGCAAGTTTATTTAAGTACGTAGGCACTTTATCTACGTCTATTATGTCAAAGCAATACTTACGGGCTCCAGTCACGCAGCCACCTCGTGCCGCCCACTCGCCTCGCCGTGCTTCATTTACATGCGCACGCTTGCTCCACTCTGGTGAGTTACTTGCATCAATTCAAGTACACTGAAGACTTCTTTTAATAATTCTGCCTACCCTTTTACCACTTTAGGTGGGCTCGGCTTTCCTTATCTCACGGCGTCATGACCTTTTGTTGAAGGTGGTCGGGTCAGGTAACACATGAAAAAGAAGTGTGGTCATATGCTTATCTTAATTAATTTTATACTGACATAATGAAGTGACAATCAAGTAAAAAATAATTATGATGACAACCGTTTCATTAAAAGTGAATGACGGTGGTCTGAATGAGGAAAAAGTAATTCATCATTTTACATTTTCACAAATTATGAAGCAATTAATGAATAAGTAAGCAAATTAAGGGGCGCAGCTTAAAATTTAATGGTTTGGTCTAAAAGTGAATAATATTACGTCAAATATTCACTAAGTTTACCGAAACCAAATAAATAATAAAAGTCTTAAGCAGACTTTTTTAGCCATAAAACGAAGCTATATTAGCGAGATTGTAATTTGAATAGAGTTATGTAGAAAACAGAATAAAAGCATAATTTACGTCTAGAACCTCTGATGGTAAGCGATGATGTAATCGAAGATGGTTGTTGCTAGTCTAGTGTTAGGAGCAAGTGCGTGTGAACGCGGCTCGGAGCAGTAGGCACGTGCATTGCAAACGTGGAACTTACTTCTTACCGACTGCAATGTGTCTTACACAGGATGAAATTTTATTTTCATTGTTAAAAACCTTATGTGCTATGCATTGCGCAATGAAACAGTCGTTAACGGAAATATTTTGGAAGTTTTGTAAATTGATCTAGATAAAGTGGTATTTTATCCGCGATGGCGATGTTCGAAATGCCAAAATGTAATGGTGGATTCACACTAAACAGACTTGACATATATTGACACCGACATTTGTCTGTACTGCTGTGTTGCACAGGCTAAATTTTATAGAAGTTGATGAAAGTCAGTACAAAAGTCTGTGTAGTGTTAACGCACCATAAGAGATGGATCACGTGTCATTTGGAAAGCATTTTATATTCCCATATTTTTAAGCTATTGCATAGCTTCTATCGCGGGCCTTGAGCGCGGGGACCGAATCCAGAAATTCCGTAACGAAAAAAAACCTCACGCTCCCCACTCCGACGGGCAAGGAGGTGTGGCTTGAAGGCGGTGCATCGTCTAACGTCGTTTCAGTTCGGCAGTCTTCGACACGGCGTTGTGTGCGATTAGACGTATTGTACGAACTCTCTCTATTATTATTATTATTATCTGAAACGTCTCCAGAAGTTCCTGCCTTTTCCAACCAAAGTTACTAGTTATTATTATTATTATTTGTAAAGTTTTTTAACTACTCAGCTCTTAGGCTGGTTTAAACTACATTTACGGGCCGAAACCAAGTAAATGCAGGGTGTTGTGTGTTATGAGGAGGGTGTGTTTTGATGTGGACCTACTTCGTTTTCTTCTATTTGCAAGAACTAAACTTTTGAACTTTCTATTTTTCTTTTATTATTATTATTAATATTATTATTTAATTAATTAACAATAATTATTATTATTATTATTTAATAATAGAAAAATTTGTTTTCTTATCGGTCACCACGCTCAAAAAGTGTAACTCGAATTAATATCAAAGAAAAAGCAATACTGCATGAATAAAATAAATAAATAAAAAAAAAATTATAATTGCATAAGTTGATACAAAATGCTATGCAATAGCTTTACCGCGGCAGTCCCCGAGTGCCACACGTCTTTTTTTATCTGGCTGTCTTTATGGTGACTCTTTCATTGATAGTATTGCTTGTCTGTTGAAAATTAATGTGAAAATAATAATTTCAGTCATTTCATTGGTTCATTATTAAATTTTTCAAAAGCGTCAGTTTTATGTAATTTTACACACCTGATAGCCTTTTGCGGCCTTTGATGATGAAAATGATATGTGGCCGAATTTTTCAACTCATTACCAGAAGTGCGGAAGACTCGGGTAATGTGCAATGAGCACAAAGAGGCAGCAACGAGAAACAAGGTAACAGGATCTAATATGCAAATAAGTTTACGTTGCGAACAGCCATTACCTGAACGAGTGAACACTTCGCTACCTCACTACTTCGTTATTACGATTTTGATTAACCTAATTAAATGTGTAAATGTTATTTAACTAAGTAGGTACCTACTTAGTTAAATAACATTTACACATTTTTCACCAAGGAAGTTTTTCAAACAAAAGTCTTCGATGTGTGGTTGTGTTTTTAATGCCTTATTAAATATTATACTTAAGTAGGTCCCGTGGGACTATGCACAATTTATTAATGTATTTAAATTAACCACTGTAAATATTAGAATAACGCACAGTAGCTTGCCAATTTTAAGACTATCTTAAAAATAGTTCAAATTATAGACGGCTAGTCGACTTCTACTACCTTCGTAGCGCCTTAGTCTGCTACACGTAGTACTGCGCTACACAGATGTGCAACGCCGTAGCGCGGCGTACTTCAACAGCGATGCAACTTTTATTGGAAAACTTCGCCCGAATTTACATGTCCCGCACATTATTAAAAACGCTTGTAAAACTTTAAAACGTCCACTTTATAACCATCTACAACCTTAATACCAAAGCATTAAGAATCACCTTCGGTTGCATCGAAAGCAAATAAAAGTTGTCAAAGGATTTGTTTCGGAGCCAAGAGTTTGAATTTTAAGTGTTGGCCCGACTCCGGCGTTTACCTGCGATGTTAAAATAGTTGTTTAATATACAATAGGCTTTTACAATGCAGTATTTATTAGCGGAACTTTACAAATAAACTTATGTATTTGTTGTTCTCGTTCAGAGGTTTATTTAGATAGGTACGATTGTGTACCGTGTACCGTGTGGTGACGGACGTAAAGAATTTCACCATCCCATGTCTTCCCGTGGGTGTCGTAAGAGGCGACTAAGGGACACACCAGAGAATGGGCAGCAGCGTTCTCTGTGCACTTTAACAACTAACTGCGATCGCCAACCCGCCTGCCAAGCGTGGCGATTATGGCAAACCCCCCCAAACCAAATGAATAGCACACATAAAAAACGGCCCCGAGTGCCCGGCAGCCCGTTTACCCTCGGCTACGGTAGCGGTCGAGGCGATGGCGTGGCAAGGGGTGCGAAGAATCCCCGGAGTAGACCCGGCTACCCCAATAAACACCGACGACTGGACCTGGCAACTTATAACACGCGAACACTCCGGACTGACGAGAAGATAACCGAACTCGAGGCGGAATTGAGCAGGTTACGATGGAGTATTTTAGGGTTATCTGAAGTCCGAAGAGAGGGAGAGGACTCGATAATCCTCAAATCCGGTAACCTGCTCTATTTCCGAGAGGGTGACCGGCAGTCCCAAGGTGGTGTCGGGTTTATCGTCCACAAGTCCCTTGTGAACAACGTGGTGAAGATCGAGAGTGTGTCGACCAGGGTGGCGTACCTTATACTCAGAATATCCGCAAGATATTCGCTGAAGGTCATACAGGTCTACGCCCCAACCTCGGCACACTCCGACGACGAGGTAGAGGCCATGTATGAGGATATCTCTACAGCCATGCATGATTTCAAAACTCACTTCACCGTTGTCATGGGGGACTTCAACGCGAAACTGGGCAAACGAGACGAGGATGAGCTGCAAGTGGGGCAATTTGGAGTTGGACGTCGGAACCTAGGGGTCACCTACTGGTCAGTTTTATGGAGAAGGAGGGCCTCTACATGATGAACTCCTTCTTCAAAAAGCGTGAGCACAGGAAGTGGACCTGGCAAAGCCCCGATGGTGCAACTAAAAACGAGATCGACTTCATCATGTCAACCAAGAAGCAAATGTTCACTGATGTCTCTGTGATCAATTTGGTGAAAACCGGGAGCGATCACCGCATGGTAAGAAGCACATTGGACATTCATGTCAAGCTTGAAAGGTCTCGACTGATGAAGTCCACGCTCCGTCCAGCACAGATCCAGGTCCAAAACCCCGAGAGCTTTCAGCTCGAACTCCAGAATCGTTTCGAGTGCCTAGGGAGCTCAGTGGACAAATACAATGACGGGTTCGTGGAAGCTGTCCATACGGTCGGGTCTAAGTTTTTCAAGACTCGCCGTACAAATAGGAACAAAAAGCTCTCTGATCCTACTCTCAAGCTAATGAAGGAGAGGCGTGAGATGATCCTGCAGTCTTCAGACGATGCGTTGAAATACCGGCAGCTAAATAGACGGATCTCAAAATCCTTGAAAAGCGACCTCCGCCGCTTTAATACTGAGCGTATTAAAGAGGCGATTGAGCGGAATAAGGGCTCCAAGGTCTTTGCAAGAGATCTGTCTATTGGGCAGAGCCAGCTCATGAAACTGAAGACCGATGATGGCAGTTTGACTCCACGTCATTTATCTCTATATTATAATATTTTAAACTGCGCATTGCCGGCCAGATGTGGCGAATACTTAGAGACATGGACGGTCCAGTAGGAATGTTTAGACAAAGGGGTTGCAAAGTGCATTATATACCTAACGGAAGGTCAGGGAAAGGAACGCTACGCTTGCCTTGAGTAATACAATACTTTGAATTACGTTAATGAGTTCCTCGACAATAGTCTAGATTCTCATTCAAGTGACGTGCGAACGCCTTTCAGCTGCAGGCACGTCGTAACGTGTACTGCCGGGCCTAGACTGCTGGTTCTAGAGAGAATCTGCTGCGGCTCCAAGAGTACAAGCTCCCTATGCTCTAGCATGCCTTGCCCAGTCCTAATACAGTGGTCAGTTTTGTGCCTAATTGCCTCTGCCATTTGAGCGAGTCATGCTACCAGAATTATTGGACGCGCGCTATGGTAAATAGCTCTCCCTCGACATAACACCCTTTACAAAGACAATACAAAAATAATGCAAGCGTATCGTAGACTCAGTCTGTAGCAGAACTTATTGCGACAGATACTTGCTGTACGTCGGAGCGGATTTATTCGTCGCTTCTCAATTCCTTAATCTGCCCATTGCGTGGATTTTCGGGGCCGCTAGGAGCGGCAGCCATCCGATATCGTGTCTCGCTAAATAGTGACGATTTAGTATTGCCTTTACAAATTGGCTTGGAGTGGTTTTAACGAGATACGTTCCCTAGACGTCATTAGACGATGTAATTTGGGGTTCTTAGTGAATCCTACCGTATGAAGCCTACCCCGTCTCCCTGGATCTGAGCGACAGCAAGTATTACACGAAGTGTTCTGAGCTAGACCTTCTATAGGAATCAGTATATTTAAACAACTAACATTTGGTTGTCCTACGTGCTCAATTAAGAGCGGCCATATTTAGCCTATTTTATAGAAATGAATATTAGCGGTTCCGCCTTCCATGTATGTAATGTCAGTTAACGCTCAATAAAGGCCCTTAATCAAATGAGTAATTGTTTAGTGTATAAATGATGAATTAGGGTATGAAAGTGTGAAAGAAGACTTCACCGCTTCCCTAGACCAAATGCTAGTGACAAATATCTGCCAAGGTGTGGATTAGGAAATAATTAAAATGGCTCGCCACGCCAGAACCAAAAGGTACATTAGTGATTTGTTCCTACCTATGTAATATAATGATTAAAACTTACCAAACATACCGGTACTCACTCACTCACAATATTAATACGGGGTTAGACTAATTATAATTAATTTAATAATTAAATTCGTTACACGATATCTACCACGACACGACTTTTGATTATTGGTTCCATAGCCACTCTTTCTCTTTCGTCCTTCCTCTTTCAATGCCTAGAGTCAAGTCCCGACCTCTCGCGCCTCTCAAAACCGACTGCCTTCTTCCCCAACCTTTTCTTTGTTCCCATACCACCACGCTCCCGGCAACCACGCTACGAAGGGTCAATTTATGACCGTTTTTGTGCAATTTCTAATAGTTTTGGGACGGCCAGCAAGTGGTATCGCTGCCACTTGACAACTTCTTAGAATTCGTATAGAATCTCCACTGTCGACATCCTTTCCCATGGCTTTCTAACCGAAGGGCCCTTTTTTTTAGAGGTTCAATATTTCTTTATCCTTTTAAAACGAATAGACGTTCATAGTTTATGAGATTGCCTGTCAGACCATAATTTAAACCCGAAATCTACTGTCCGAAATATAGTCCTTATGGCTAACAGACAGAAAAGTGTGCTGGGAAGTTTGTTTCATTATTTCTTCTTACCAGCTATTACACCTAGGAAATAATGGCGGGATGGGCGCTTTTGGGGCTGTCTGTAGGAGAGTTGATCTAATCAACTCCAGTCACTTCTAGAGCTAAAACTCTCTGCCAATTTAGTTACTTGTATTTGTATTAATGCTTCAATGTATAATTACTATCAGCGACCACTATTCGGTCTTTGGTTTAATACTCTATACATTAGTGTAAAGAGTTTCTCACACAAACTTTAGTTAATTATAATAATTTAGTTTATATCCCTTCATAGACCAGGGTCGATAATTTTTAAAACCAAAAAAAATAATAGTAGGATGAAACCCATTAGAAAAGGAGGGGAATATTATAAAAATGAAAGGAAAAATAATTTACGGGCGATCTGAGGTCGGGAAGGGGGTGGGGGTGAGTTTTTAAGGGTAAAAAACGGTATTTCTCGATTTCCGGCAAAACTAAAAGTCCTATCGAAAAAAGTCAAATGGCAAAGTTGTAGGTAATAAAAAGATCTAAAACTTTTGTATTTACACTTTTTTCACATAACCTCAAAATTTATGTGAAAAATTAAAAAAACCAAGTTTTTGGTTTTTTATTTTTATCTTTTCCAAAAAATTTTTTTTTAAAACTAAATTTGGTGAAAACTTACCTTTTTATGTCCCAAATACGCTGTAATTTATTTGATTAAAAATATTTATTTTTTCACCTTATTTTGAAATAATATCGAAAAAACACCCTAATTTTCAATCGAAAATTCACCCGTCAAAATATCAGCTTTTTTTAAAAAGTTGGTATGTTTTCTGTTCGTTGAAATCTCTACAATCCGATGGTGAAAAAAAAAATATGTTACTATAGTAAATCTTCTCAAAAATGCAAAAAATCGAAAAAACCTCGAATTCGATTTTTTTTTTTAAATTATTATAAATAATTTTGAGCTATTTATTAAAATTAACACTTTAATTACTCGAAAAACGTTAGATTACATGTTACATTGATAAAAAAATTGCAAATAAAAATATACTACTATAATTAACAAACAAATAAGTTAATAAAATTAATATTTAATAAGACATCTACAATATTTGGAGAAAGTTGTCGAATATTCTTTAAATTATATGCGTAGATGCCTATTTATAACTATTTTAAGATAAATTATATACCTGAGTGACCTACGAAAAATTGTAGCCCATCAAAAGGTATTTCATGGAGAAGTGGGGAAGGGGCTAGGCGGGTCTGGGTCTTATACATACATACCTACTATTTCGTAGCAGCTGTTACAACCGTTAGCCTAACCAGTATTCGAAATACAGTACAGATAATAACAAACTTTTGGCCGATTTTCATATATATTTTATACATTTTAAATATATTTATGTATAAAATATATATGAAAAACGGCCAAAAGTTTGTTATTAAAAATATATTTACGAAATATATTTTATAGATTTTTTATAGATTTTGAATATATTTTTTATGTATTTTGAAATATATTTTTTTTTCATGGGATTAACTAAATTTGTTTGTGCAAAATTAAGGAGATTATTATTTTTTTATCTTGTACTAAAATATCATTTAATTTCAATCTTTAGGTTATGTTACGTTAAGCATACTATTTTTTTTGAGTTGATTGATACACATAAAAATAGAGATAGTATTTACCTTCCTATGCAGATTCGAAAAGTTTTTTTTTTTAAGTAAACTTGTCACAATTATCTTCAAGAAACTTAGCGTGCACGTGTATTTTTATAAACGATGTTGTATACTGTACTGTATTTCGAATACTGGTTAGGCTAACGGTTGTAACAGCTGCTACGAAATAGTAGGTATGTATGTAGTAAGACCCAAACCCGCCTAGCCCCTTCCCCACTTCTCCATGAAATACCTTTTGATGGGCTACAATTTTTCGTAGGTCACTCAGGTATATAATTTATCTTAAAATAGTTATAAATAGGCATCTACGCATATAATTTAAAGAATATTCGACAACTTTCTCCAAATATTGTAGATGTCTTATTAAATATTAATTTTATTAACTTATTTGTTTGTTAATTATAGTAGTATATTTTTATTTGCAATTTTTTTATCAATGTAACATGTAATCTAACGTTTTTCGAGTAATTAAAGTGTTAATTTTAATAAATAGCTCAAAATTATTTATAATAATTTAAAAAAAAAAATCGAATTCGAGGTTTTTTCGATTTTTTGCATTTTTGAGAAGATTTACTATAGTAACCTTTATACAGAGAAGAGAAGATTTACTATAGTAACTATATAAGAAATACCTTTTGATGGGCTACAATTTTTCGTAGGTCACTCAGGTATATAATTTATCTTAAAATAGTTATAAATAGGCATCTACGCATATAATTTAAAGAAGATTCGACAACTTTCTCCAAATAT
The DNA here is from genome assembly GCA_945859665.1 of Anorthoa munda. Taxonomy (NCBI): domain Eukaryota; kingdom Metazoa; phylum Arthropoda; class Insecta; order Lepidoptera; family Noctuidae; genus Anorthoa; species Anorthoa munda. The sequence continues at coordinate 930,110 of OX243907.1, read as the reverse complement.
TGTAGATGTCTTATTAAATATTACGCAGATAGGAAGTCCGTCTGACGTGTCGTACTTATCCTACCCAGGGTTTACCCTGGAGCACAATTTCAAACCACGTGCGGGTGTATGCATGTATGCCCGTGACGACACTTGCTATCGGCGTCTCCGTAACCTTGAAGACTCCAGGTTCTCAGTGCTGTGGGCTCTGGTGGACACAGGGCTGTATAAGATTATCTACGCCTGTGTCTACCGCTCGCACAGCGGTGATCAGGAGACGGCCAGGCTCATAGAGTACCTCAGTGAGGCGGCTGATGCGGCACAGCAGCGGTATCCTTCCGCCCAATTAGTGCTACTGGGGGACTTTAATGCCCACCACCAGGAGTGGCTCTTCCCATACCAGTGCACTGACCATGCTGGTCGAGAGATGCGCAAGCTTGCGCTAGCGCTAAATCTCACCCAGCTGGTCCAAGGGGCAACCAGAGTGCCAGATGTTGATTCGCACACAGCCAATTGCTTGGACCTTCTGCTGACAACAGATCCAGACAGATACTCAGTGTCGATATCTTCACCTTTAAGTAGTTCCGACCACTGTCTGGTGAATTCTGTATCCGTCTACTCCCCGCCCGATCCCAGCCCAAGAGGCACCCGGCGGGTATGGCGGTACAAGTCAGCAGATTGGGATGGGATGCGATCTTTTTTCGCATGCTATCCTTGGCAGCCCACTTGCTTCTCTTCGGACGATCCATCGGCATGCGCTGACGCTGTGACTGATGTGTTGCGTCGGGGGATGGAGTACTATATTCCATTCTCTGACGTAGCAATGTCTAACGTCAACCGACCATGGTTTGGAGCCGAGTGTAACCACGCCAACGCGGTTAAACATAAGGCCTACCAGGCATGGGTTGACGCTCGAACACGCAAAGCAAATGACGTGTGTCAGAAGAAGAGAGCCTTTAACACGGCTGCCAAGTCCTGCAAAAAGGTGATGCGAAGAGCACGGTTTGACCACATTAGCAGAATCGGGAGCAAACTTGCTTCATACCCAGCGGGTAGCAAAGCGTTTTGGTCCCTGGCTAAATCGGTCGAATCAAATTTCTGTCGCCCCTCACTACCACCACTGCTGAAACCTGACGGGTCATTAGCCCACTCCGCTGAGGAGAAGGCAAACTTGTTTGCTTCCCTTTTTGCGGCATCTTCGCATCTGAATTCTGATGGCGCGCAGCCTCCTCCTTTTCCTGATGGATGTGTGACGAAAATGTCGGACATCCGCATCCATCAAAAGGACGTCCGTAGGGTGCTGCGTAGCCTTGATGTGAACAAAGCGAGTGGCCCTGATGGGATACCAGCAATTGTACTTAAAACCTGTGCGCCTGAATTGTCTCCGATCTTGACACGCCTGTATCGCCTTTCCATAGAGACTGGAAAAGTGCCGAAGGCTTGGAAGCAAGCCAATGTACAGCCCGTGCCCAAGAAGGGCAGTCGAGCTGACCCGGCCAACTACAGACCCATATCTGTAACGTCCATCCTCTGTAAGAGTATGGAACGTGTGCTCAACGGTAAGCTCCTGGCATACCTAGAAGCGAACGACATCCTCAGTGACCGACAATACGGCTTCCGCCGAAATCGGTCCACTGGGGATCTTCTAGCGTATGCCATTCACATCTGGAGTGAGGCCATCGAGAGACACGGAGAAGCGCTAGCCGTCTCCCTCGACATCTCGAAGGCTTTCGACAGGGTCTGGCACGAAAGCCTCATTGGTAAACTTCCTTCCTTCGGTCTGCCCAGTGGTCTGTGTGATTGGATTGCGGACTTCCTGAGGGATCGATCCATCCGAGTGGTTATCGATGGCTGCTCGTCCGGTCAGTTAGATATCAACACCGGAGTCCCTCAGGGGTCAGTGCTCTCGGCAACATTATTCTTGCTGCACATTAATGATCTGCTAAAACCCGGAACCTTTGGGTACGCAGACGACAGCACTGTTGCTGAGAGATACGTGTCTAGCGCACGGGCTACTGGGCCTCAGATTCGGTCTCTCCGGGAGGCCATGGTTGAACGCTTGAACCTGTCCTTGAAGGCGGTCTCCGAATGGGGTGATGCCAATCTGGTCAGTTTCAATGCTGCTAAGACCCAGGCGTGTCTTTTTTCCGCTAAAAAGAGCCGATTCCACCCGGCTCCATCTTTCCGTGGTGTAACCGTGCCGTTGACGGACCATCTCGAACTTCTCGGGGTTACTTTGACATCGACCCTCAACTTCGGTCCATTCATTGAGGCGAAAGCTCAGTTAGCTGCAAAAAAGTTGGGGATTCTTGCAAAGGTGAGACGGTACTTCACGGCTGCACAGCTGCTCAACTTGTATAAAGCGCAAGTTCGGTCTTGCATGGAGTACTGCTCTCACCTTTGGGATGGATCAGCCAAATACCAGCTTGATGCACTTGAGTCGATTGACAGACGGGCCAAAAGGCTTATTGGCAACGATGCACTGGTCGCCTCAAAGCTCCAGAGCCTCGAACATCGACGCCGAGTTGCCAGCCTGTCGGTTTTTTATCGGTTACATTTCGGGGAGTGTGCGACGGAACTGCACAATTTGATTCCACCTAGCCCTTTCCATCATCGGACTACAAGACGTACGGCTATGCGCCATCGGTACATGGTGGACATCCCTCCCATACGCACAAAGCGTTTTGCTAATACTTTCATTGTACGCACAGCTAAGGAGTGGAACTCCCTTTCGGAGTCTTTGTTCCCTGATAGCTACAACCTTGGGGTCTTTAAGTCAAGAGTGAATAGGTTTCTTCTAGGTAAGCGTGCTTCACCGTAGACCGCATCGTCGCTTAACATCAGGCGAGATAGTGGTCAAACGCGAGCCTATAGATTATAAAAAAAAAATAAAAAAAAAAATTATTAATTTTATTAACTTATTTGTTTGTTAATTATAGTAGTATATTTTTATTTGCATTTTTTTTATCAATGTAATTTAACGTTTTTCGAGTAATTAAAGTGTTAATTTTAATAAATAGCTCAAAATTTTTTATAATAATTAAAAAAAAAAACGAATTCGAGTTTTTTTTGATTTTTTGCATTTTCTGAGAAGATTTACTATAGTAACATATATTTTTTTTCACCATCGGAAAGTAGAGATTTCAACGAACAGAAAACATACCAACTTTTTAAAAAAAGCTGATATTTTGACGGGTGAATTTTCGATTGAAAATTAGGGTGTTTTTTCGATATTAATTCAAAATAAGGTGAAAAAATAAATATTTTTAATCAAATAAATTACAGCGTATTTGGGTCATAAAAAGGTAAGTTTTCACCAAATTTCGTTAAAAAATATTTTTTTTTGTAAAAGATAAAAATAAAAAACCAAAAACTTGGTTTTTTGAATTTTTCACATAAATTTTGAGGTTATGTGAAAAAAGTGTAAATACAAAAGTTTTAGATCTTTTTATTACCTACAACTTTGACTTTTTTCGATAGGACTTTTAGTTTTGCCGGAAATCGAGAAAAACCGTTTTTTACCCTTAAAAACTCACCCCCACCCCCTTCCCGACCTCAGATCGCCCGTAAATTATTTTTCCTTTCATTTTTATAATATTCCCCTCCTTTTCTAATGGGTTTCATCCTACTATTTTTTTTTTTCACTTTTTATTATTTTTAAAGGCTTCTACCCTGGTCTATTAGTTACATTTTATCCTTCTAAACCACTTCCAAGTTTTAATCTTAGAACTGTGAATTCCAAAACAAAACAAAACTATAATTTGGAATTCACGTGTACTCGGTGGAAAGGTGTCCAGGTCAGGAAGTCGAACCTTACAAATTTGTGCGGCTGGATGGGGCACAGATTCTACTTCTTCAGAAGTAGCCGACCTTTTACTCTAAATCTAGGGCAGTTTAGGAAAAACGAAATTTTTATCAGCCTAGGGTCTTTTAGGAACAGTCACAGCAGGATCGTTTCTGCCAAACCAGAGCTTCTGAGGGAGATCGAGAGAAGAACAGCAAGGCACCGGGTGACGACGGAATCACGGCTGAACTCCTGAAGGCGGGTGGAAAACCGGTTCTTAAGACCCTTCAGAAGCTGTTTGATTCCGTCATATTCGAGGGCAAAACGTCACAGGCATGGTGCAGGGGTGTGGTGGTACTCTTCTTCAAGAAGGGCGACAATGCCCGGCTGAAGAACTATAGGCCCATCACACTTCTTAGCCATGTCTACAAGCTGTTTTCAAGAGTCATCACGAATCGTCTCGCGCGCAGGTTTGACGATTTCCAGCCTCCCGAACAAGCCGGATTCCGTAGGGGCTTCAGCACCGTAGACCACATACATACGCTGCGCCAAGTTATACAGAAGACCGAAGACTACAACCTGCCTCTCTGCTTAGCGTTTGTGGACTACGAGAAAGCCTTCGATTCGATCGAGACTTGGGCTGTATTGCAGTCTCTCCAACGGTGCCAAATTGATTGCCGGTACATCGAAGTGTTGAAGTATTTATACAAAAACGCCACCATGTCAGTTCGACTTCAGGATCAGACTTCGGAACCAGTCCTTTTGCAGCGAGGTGTGAGACAAGGAGACGTCATATCTCCGAAACTGTTTACTGCTGCACTGGAGGATGTCTTCAAGGTTCTGGACTGGAGAGGGCTAGGCATCAACGTCAATGGCGAGTACATCACTCACCTTCGGTTTGCCGACGATATAGTGGTTATGGCTGAGACCATGGAGGACCTCAGTACAATGCTCGATGATCTCAGTAGAGCTTCCGAAAGAGTGGGTCTTAGGATGAACATGGACAAAACCAAGGTGATGTTGAATGCCCATGTTACACCCACTCCTATCAAGGTCGGAGACTCTACACTCGAAGTTGTGGGCGACTATGTCTACCTTGGACAAACGATCCAATTGGGTAGGGCCAACTTCGAGAAAGAGGTCAACCGTCGAATCCGACTCGGCTGGGCAGCGTTCGGGAAGTTCTTCTCGTCCAACTTACCACAGTGTCTCAAGACGAAAGTCTATGACCAGTGTGTGTTGCCAGTGATGACATATGGCTCTGAGACTTGGTCGCTTACAATGGGCCTCATCAGAAAGCTTACAGTCACTCAAAGGGCAATGGAGAGGGCTATGCTCGGAGTTTCCTTGCGTGATCGAATCAGAAATGTAGAGATCCGCAAGAGAAACAGGGTTACCGACATAGCCCGAAGAAATGCCAAACTCAAGTGGCAGTGGGCAGGGCACATTGCACGCAGAACGGATGGCCGATGGGTCAGAAAGGTTCTGGAGTGGCGACCGCGAACCGGAAGACGTTGCGTTGGAAGGCCTCCCACTAGGTGGACCGATGACCTGGTGAAGGTTGCGTGGATCCGCTGGTTGCGAGACGCACGGGACCGGTCAATGTGGCGACGCTTGGGGGAGGCCTATGTCCAGCAGTGGACGTCTTTCGGCTGATATGATGATGATGATGAGGTACGATTGTATTGAAACTGTACAAAGAAAAACTCAATAGGTGACTTTAGACAAATTTGTTTTAAATTGTATAAATAAATAGCTGACAATTATTACTGAATAGAAATGTCACTGGAACACCAATGCTTACAGCCTTTCAATATCCATAGTAAAAGCACTCTCACTCATGGACATGCTGTTATTACATCCAGTGGAACCCCCAGGACAAATACCTGGGTGTGACCATCGATCGTCCACTCACGATGGGGCTGCATGTCACCAGGGTGGTGACACAAAGCAGAGTCGCAACAAACCTGCTTAGAACAAGCCTGCCAGAGCACTGGGTATGCTCTCGTCCCGCCTCCCCGCTAGTGCCAAGCTGGGGGTTTACAAAACATACATCCATTCTATCCTAACATACGCTGCCCCAGCTTGGTTCGCCCTCACGAGCGAGACCAACAAGAAAAAGCTCCGCGCGCAACAAAACATTGCGCTGCGTCGCGTGTACGCGAACGCCCCTCGCTACGTGAGGAACGACGTTATTCAGCGGGATACCGGGATAGAGAGCCTGTATGAATTTGTGGGGCGCTTCGCCACGTCTATGATCGCGCGGGTCGACGCATCTGCCTGGCCGCATATTCCAAACATAGCGTCATGGCACGCGCGCCCGCCGGACAAGCGACGCCTCCCCAGAGATCTTTTAACAAAAGGCAATGCAGCCCCATCCACCTCCCGGACTTGATGCCTGAGTAAGTCGCATCAGTCTACACGCGGCTTACTCAAATAATAACACTGCTCACCTACACTACATCCCAGCGTGAAGTTTGTTCTAAGTTAATAAAGACACACTTCACTTCGTAAACAGCCAATCGCGCGAGTACACAATAACACATGCACCGAATAGAGTTGCGAGTACCGCGCTCGCTATTGGTAAAAGAGCGCTGTAACTCAACACATTGCCGCTCCCACATACATAAACGGCGCCTCTAGTCTCTTACATTTTTAAACTGTAGGTTCGTCCAAATCGGCACTTCTGCCGATGGTTACCCTCGCTGGGCTGCTGATTGTACGCCATGAGTTCCACCTGGGGAGTTGGACCGCCAAGGTGCCGTGAAGAAGCGGTGCGTCGTTCATAACACGCACCGTGACGCGCCTACAGTCGCATACAGCAAGCCAAACATAGCGAGCGCGGGTTTCGACTCGCGCTCGCACGAAGCTAGGTCCAGAGGACTCCACAAGGACGGGTTCACCGTAGTGAGCCCCAGCGTGGCACCTGCAGCCAGGGAGCATAGCTCCGTTACCGCTCGCCTTGCCCCCTTACAGGGACGACGCGACTACCAACGAGGGACAAATCGTCATTCACTAGCTAGAGGTTCTGAGTTCGGTAGCCACGCAGCTAGCTCTGATTAGTTCAATCTTCAGGAACTAGCCAGTTAGTACGACTAGTTCAATCTTCAGGTACTAGCCAGTTAGAGGAGGTCTGAAAGGCGATAGCCACGCAGTCCCTTTCATCCCTCCACTGAAGGTTGTCACATGATAAATGAATTATTGTAACGTGTAACATAAGTTGGCAATAAATTATCATCAAGTTCAACGAGGCTTTAATTTCACAAAAAGCAACCCTACATTGGCGCCCAACGTAAATAATCTACGGGAATTTGTGGAAATTGGGACGGCCTACCCTCAAACTTTGCACGGCCAACCGTCAAATTGTATGGAAGCTAGGTCCAGAGGACTCCACAAGGACGGGTTCACCGTAGTAACCCACATTACTACTAAAGTTACCCACATAATTTTATAAAATGTTAATCACTATGATGCAAGAACAGTTCACTGCGTTAATGACACGATTACTTCAGCTCAAAGTACCATGCCTAGGAAAAATTTTGCAAGTTGTACCAGAAAATATGAAGGTGAAAGAGATTTTAATAAGGTGGAAGAATTTATAAATAGCATCTCCGTGTACAAAAAAGTGGAATATATCTCCAATGAAGACGCGCTAGAAGGATTGCCGTTATTGTTAGGCGGCACGGCAGCAACATGCTGGCACGGTGTGAAAGCAGATATTAAAAAGTAGAATAACGCGTTGGATGCTATACGGTCAGCGTTTGCGCCGAAGATGCAGCCACACGAAATCTACTTAGAAGTGTTCGGCAAAAAGCAAACTAATGAAACAATTGACGAGTTTGTTTGTACAAAACGTGCGCTTCTTTTTCAACTGCTATCTAAACGCAACAGAGAAGAGGAGCATCTCGACTTCGTTTATGATTTGTTAAAGCTGAAAATCAAGAAGGAATTCGCCAGAACCGCTTTTAAGTCGTTCGCAGAGCTACTTGAAAAGCTCGTCATTTAGAAAGTTTGGAGAAAGAATACACGCTAAAACACGAGACGCTAAAAGACGCTTTGCATTTTGTGCATGGAAAGGGCATACAACAGAGGAATGTCAAAAATGCTTGGCAGAGACTAAAAAAATCCTGCCGCGACAGCTATAGCCACCGAGACTACAAAGGTATCGTGTTATGGGTGCGGTGAAGCAGGGGTATTCAGGAGAGACTGCAAGAAATGCCAGAGTAAAGAAACTCCACCAAAGCCGGTTGCATTATACACAGAGATAAAACAGGACCATGTTAAGATACCTACTATAGATATCATCTGTAAAATGAAAAAGGTTAAGCTCAAATAGACATAGTTGGGTAGATGGCGCTGATTCGCTTGACACCTAAATAAAATAAGCTCCGTGTTAAAATTTTATTTTAAATATTTATAATCCGACTTTTGTGATAAATAACTCTAAAAAAATTAAATTTAAAATTTAAAAACACCCGACTCAAAAAACCCTCTAAAAAGTAAGAAATAATATGTACTGGCACACTGGCACTTTACGTTTAAAATACCTAACTACTATTTAATTTTATCCAAGCGTCGTCGCGTCGGGGGACCGCTAAATACCAGCTATTCTTTGTATAACAGAACACTTTCTTTAATGCTGGGTAGGTTTTTAAGCCTCTTATGTTTGGCGGTACCTTCTCCAGTTTCGCACCTCACACTTATCTATGTTTTTATAAAAAAGCCGTGAAGTTCCATATCAGTTACAGTTTAGTCGTATTATGAAATATGGAAATTAATCTATCTTTAATTAGCTTAACATTGATAAAGTTACTATTAATAGAGTTACCTGCATATTATTATTGTGTTTTTACTTACGTACGAACTTAGTTTCATGCATAAACCTATAAATAGAATTGTTATCGTTCTAAATCATGATGCAGTGCGTGCGCGCAGCACGCGGGTCGCGGTGCAGTTTTCTTCTACTTACATTAATTCTTTATCATTTTTTTGTTATATTTCTAGCTTGGCGGTCCCCCAACGCGACGACGCTTGGATAAAATTAAATAGTAGTTAGGTATTTTAAACGTAAAGTGCCAGTGTGCCAGTACATATTATTTCTTACTTTTTAGAGGGTTTTTTGAGTCGGGGGTTTTTAAATTTTAAATTTTATTTTTATTTCATGCTTTTTAAACTTTATTTACTGGTAGTCACGCTACGATTGACCATCTTTGGGTATAGTTGTCGTTAGGACTTGTTGTAAATATTATTACGGGTAGTGTGGCAGACGCTGGTAATATAATAAAACCACATAAATAATATTATATAGTGGACTGTATTTAAATTGAAGCACAAGGTACATTAATAAAATATATAGGTACGTGTTATACTGGTAGGGGGCGAATTATGACTGACTTAGGATCGTTCACATGAACGGGATGAGTGGATTATTATGTATGATTCATACATAAATTGGCTACTCCAAAGACGATACCTCTGCTGTAAGTTACTGAGGAGTTGGATGTCCTATGATTCCTGGTGATGCCCCAGCATCAGGTCAAGATTATTATATTTTAGCAATATCATTGAACTGACAGTTTATCTCTCAATCCCCTATCCATCACCAGCACCATCCATCATCAGACCCTGATCGCCATATATCTACAACCTATTCAATGAAACCATTCCAATGAGTCCAAAGACGATACCTCTGCTGTAAGTTACTGAGGAGTTGGATGTCCTGTGATTCCTGGTGATGCCCCAGCATCAGGTCAAGATTATTATGTTTTAGCAATATCATTGAACTGACAGTTTATCTCTCAATCCCTTATCCATCACCAACACCATCCACCATCAGATCCTGATCACCATCTATCTACAACCTATTCAATGAGACCATTCCAATGAGTCCAAACACGATACCTATGCTGTAAGTTAGCGTGGAGTTGGGTGTCCTGCTGATTCCTGGTGATGCCCCAGCATCAAGTCAAGATTATTATGTTTTGGCAATATCATTAAACTGACAGTTTATCTCTCAATCCCCTATCCATCACCAGCACCATCCACCATCAGACCTTGATCACCATCTACGTACAACCTATTCAATGAGACCATTCCAATGAGTCCAAACACGATACCTATGCTGTAGTTAGCGTGGAGTTGGGTGTCCTGCTGATTCCTGGTGATGCCCAAGCATCATGTCAAGATTATTATGTTTTGGTAATATCATTGAACTGACAGTTTATCTCTGAATCCCCTATCCATCACCAGCACCATCCATCATAAGACCCCTGTAGGGTGCAAATGCAAATACACCTTTAACATTAACTATTGTCAATGCAATGCAAATGTCAATGTAATGTAAAATGTCAATGAGTGCCAACGGGCTGGAATCAAGAAATAAAAATGCAAGCTGTCCGACTCAAACCACGTCTAATTGAACACTAAAATTAATATTGAAACAATGCATCATCACTGCTCTGCTCGCTGCTGCTGCTGCGTGATTATCATAATATCTAATGTAGGTCGCCCGTGTAAGTGTGAGCCTACTTATTGCACAACTCTTACTTAGTAAACAATTTTAAACTCATGTACGTGCACCGTACATATTGCCACCACAAGACTGCTAACAGCTACTGAACTAAAAATTAATCAAATAAAATTAAGACAAGAACGACTGTAGAAACTAATGCAGAGCACTGATGTAGTAGGTACTAGGTATAATATGTAATGTAAAATATTTGTATGACTAATGTAGAGATTATGTAACTGTACACTTAAAATCCATAAATATAATTGTCAAGCTCCCTAATCACACACGTCACTATGTTTTTCTGTGTCAAATTTCACTTCACTTAAGGCGCGATCAACACTTATCACTTCGTTCACTTTTGACACCCGTTTGTTGATTTTGCTACACCCGCCCTCGATGTCATCTTCTTCTTCTCGTCCTCTTCTGCTTATCGCATCTCGCGAACCCTCCCCCTGTCTTTTGGTGCTCGTCTTTCTCCAAAAGTACACGTACGATGTTACAGACAGAGCAATACTAATCGTTATTACGACATAGATTGCGGTGTAGTGGTGAATGTCATGGGGGGATAACGTTTCCAGGTTTGATTGCTCTTTAATCGAGCGCAGTTGTGTGTCAATCTTCTGGAACATTTCTTCATGCGTTTCGATAGGCAATGACGAGTTGCGGATCGACGTATTGATGATTTTGTTGATGGGAGAGATCGTGGGTATGATCATGGCGAATGGTTCGTTGACTATGACGTCACTTTTATGTTCTATGTATGCGTGCAACATGAATGAGTCACCCTGCAAGTTACATCCTCGTTTAAGTGTAATCAGACCCGAGTGATGTAACGACTCCGATGTCATTTGAGCACCGCAAACTAATTGCACTTCGCACGTGCCACAACAATAATAAAACCATGTGTTTTGCTGGTGTAGTTTTACCCACTTGTCAGCGCATTCCCTTGTTTCCGTGTGACAGTACACACTGTGTTCTTCATTGTCTCGGATCAGCTGTACATCGCAAATTGACTTGCGTCGGTCACCGGTGCGATAGATAGGGTGGTTTAATTTGCACATCAATGTTTTGTCCTGGATCTTTTGGCATTCTTGAACGTCAGATTGCTCGAGAGGTATGAATGAGTATTGGTTGGCGTTAAATGCTATTAGTTCCGAATTTGGGATGACGTACATCACCCGATTTATGCCAATACGTTGAGGTATGCTGATAAGTTTATTCAGCTCGTATAGAGCATCATTCAGAATGGGTATTTTTACTTCCATCAGTAAATATTGCTGTGTAATGCGTGCATGTATTCTGAACATTCTGTAGATACGAGACGTACATCATTCTGGACTTCTGGCAGCGTGGCATCGCGGGGTAGTTGTCTAGCTACTCTATCTAATTCGGTTTGCATTTGAGTTGGTGATAGTAAGTGTACGTCCATATGACCCTGGTACATGTTTGTCAGCGTATTGATGAGGGTTTGTTGGATTTCCTTTAGATTTTGGGCCATTTTTTCTGCAGCTATTGCCGATGTAATGATGTAGAATGCATTAGCGGTGTCATGTTTATTCGTGTCTGTTTTATTTTCCAGATTGGTAAGGTGGTCATTCATCAAGGTAAACTGCTTTACCATTGTCGCTTCGTTGCGTTGTACGATGTTATGCTCGGTTTCCAAAATACTTGTCTGATTTTTGAGAAGGTGTAATAAGTGGTTGTCATTGTGTTGAATGGAATTGATGTCGTGTTCGTACTTTTCTGCGAAATGCTGATCTAGTACTCCAAATAGTGAGTTGACAACATATCCCACTCCGTCGATTAATCCTCTTTTGAATCAGTGTTGAATTAATCGTTGGGACTTCAGCAGATTATTGTAATAGTCCAGTTCGTTCATGCTCTGTTCGAGTTGGTTGATTAAAATGTGGAATTGCATCATCCAGTCCTCGCAACGATATCCTTTTATATGAGACACGAATTTTTGCAGAGTGTCAACGTTTCGCCAGTAGTTTGTCATGTTGTAGTAGAATACTAATTTCCATTCATCTCGTATTTCTTGTAAGTCTGCAATCTTGTCAAAGTAAATCGTTTGATTTTTTGTCAGTGGGGTAAGCTTCATGTCTTGTTGAACAGTGGGCGTTATAAATGCCATGGTCAGCATCAATGTGTAGCATATCAAGCTGTGCCAGGTAAGCTTTTTCGGTCGGCTCCGTCTGTTTTTTGTAGATGTGATGGTATCGCCAAGTCTTTCTTCTTCAACCTCAACTAGTGGTACGAGTTTTGTGATCGGCCGTTTAACTTCTCCTTTTGCAGTTTGTAATGTGACAACTCTCGTGTGGCCGTCTTTTCCTGTATGTAGCTCTGCTACACGACCCAGAGCCCATTTGCCTGCCGGTAATCTTTCATCCTTGATGCAAACAATATCATTTTCTCGAGGATCGGTAGTTTGTCGTTTCCATTTTAGCCTTGTTTGGAGTTGTTGAAGGTATTCTTGCGACCATCTTTTCCAGAAATCCTTACTGAGCTGCTGTACAATTTGCCATCTCTTGCCTAAATTATACGTATTGTCAATGTCCGATTCTGGAATAGTCATTAGCGATGTGCCGGTTAGAAAATGTCCAGGCGTTAAGAAGTTGATTTCTTCGGCGTTCTCTGTTACGGTGCAAAGTGGTCGTGAATTCAGGCAAGCTTCAATCTGGCATAGTAGAGTGGTAAATTCTTCGTACGTCAGGCGCTGATCTCCAATGACCCGTTTTAGATGATACTTCATGCTCTTCACGGCAGCTTCCCATAGTCCGCCTGCGCTTGGCCATACTGGGGCATTGAAGTGCCATTTGATTCCCATCTCTGATATTTTTCCCAAGAAAAGGTTGTCAATGGTGTCTACAATGCATTTATATTGTTGCAGTAAAATCCGGTTAGCACCCACAAAATTCGTGCCGTTATCGCTGTACATGTCACGTGGTGTACCTCGACGGGCGCAGAAGCGCTTGAAGGCTGATAAAAATGCTATACTGGACAGCTCTGACACAAGTTCCAGATGTATAGCCTTTGTTGCCAGACAAACAAATACGGCAACGTACGCCAGCAATGTTTTGACGCCTCGGCCTTTATTTGCCTTGATCTCAATGTGGCCAGTAAAGTCAACCCCTGTATGTGTAAAAGGGCGAGAAACTGTCACTCTCGGCTCTGGTAGATCTGCCATAATCTGGTTTGAGGTTTTTGCATGAAATCGGCGACATGGTACGCATTTGTGTAACACCTTCTTAACGGCGCGATATCCTCCTACTATCCATACTCTTTGGCGTAGATGTGTTAGGGTTAGCTTCGGACCTCCGTGTAATGTTGTACTGTGTGCTTGCCAAATTAATAACTCTGTCAATTTGTGGTCATGTGGTAGCAGAATTGGATGTTTCGTGTCTTCATTTAGGTTCGAGTTATGCAACCTTCCCCCTACTCGCAAAATGTCATGTTTGTCGAGGAATGGGTTCAAATTCAAAAGGTTGCTTTTGTTGCTTAAACCCTTATTTTCCTTCAGTCTCATCATCTCGTCTTTGAAGGTATGTAATTGAATCTGTTTTAGTATAAGATTTTCAGCGTTTTGTAGTTCTGTTGATGTTAAATATGCAGTTGTATTTGTGTTGGATTTCGAACAGTTGTTCATGAATCGTTTTATCCACGCTGTGACCCTTGTAATGTGAGCCATGTCGCTGTGTCGATCTAATAACTCAATTACAATTGAGGACGGCTCAAATTTCACAACATACGCTTTCATTTGTTTTTGTTTTGATTCGCATGTTGTCGGTATGATTTCAACTTTATCAGCTGTTTTGTCATTGTAATTTTTCACCCATTCTGGTCCTTGCCACCACAAAGGATGTTGCAATAGCTGGGAGCAACTGATGCCGCGTGATGCACAGTCTGCTGCGTTTTCTTCTGATTTGACGTACCTCCAGTGTTGTTTCGGGATGACTTCATGCACTTGTTGCACTCTGTTGCTCACGAACGACTTCCATTTTGTGACGTCACCATGCAGCCAGCCTAGTACAATCATGGAGTCCGTCCAAGCGTATATGTTGTTGTCGATGTTGTCCCACTTGCATGCTTTCCGGACCTTTTTCATTAATCGGGAAAGTAATAAGGCTCCGCATAGTTCAAGCCGTGGTAATGTCAATTTGTTATTGATTGGAGATAGTCTAGATTTTGCTGCTATTATTCGACTTAAGGGCTTGTTTTTGCTGTCTAATGTCAGTAGATATATGGTGCATGCATAGGCCTTTTCTGAGGCATCGCAGAATCCATGTACTTGGAAGGGTTTAGTTGTATCGCCCAACCATCTCGGTATCTCGTATCGCGTTATGTTGTGCAAGTCGCTTGTAAACCGCTTCCATTCTTCTTGTACGCCTGTAGGTAAGGTTTCATCCCAGTTGCATCCTGACAGCCAAACGCTTTGGAACATCAGTTTTGCTTTCAATGTCAGAGGTGTCAGCCAGCCCAGTGGGTCGAAGATTTTTGATATCTCGGAGAGTAGTTTCCGTTTTGTCAATGGTTTATTGTTGTCAAAGTTTGTTTTGTTAGTGAATGCAAAAGTGTCAGATGTAGGGTTCCACTGTACACCCAGGGCTTTTGTAGTTCCATCGTTTGTAAAGTGCATTGTGGTTTGGTTTAGGTCTGATGATGATAAACCTTTAATCAAGGTCGGCTCGTTGCTTGACCACTTCCGTAACGTTAGTCCTGCTCCGCTCAGCATGTTGATGAGTTGGTACTGCATTTCTTGTGCTCGCTCGATGGAGTTGTTACCACTTAGTACATCATCGACATACATTTCGTTGTTAATGACGTCAGCTGCTAACGGGTATTTCTCTGCATCATCGTTTGCTAGTTGCTTTAGCGTCCGAAGTGCTAGAAATGGTGCCGCCTTGGTTCCATATGTCACTGTGCATAGCTTGTACTCCTTAAGGGGACCTTGGTTAGTTTCCCTCCATACTATCTTCTGCAATTCTTGATCTTCTTCATGCACTAAGATCATGCGATACATTTTCTCACAGTCTGCTGTAAAGACATACTTGTATCGCCGCCATCCCATGAGTAGTGTCAGTAGATCTTGATGAAGCTTCGGGCCACACTCCATCAAGTCGTTCAGGCTGTAACCTGTGTCAGTCTTCTGTGAGGCGTTGAAAACAACCCTTAATTTGGTTGTCAATGAGTCCTGTTTGAGGACTCCGTGGTGAGGTAAGTAACATGACGGGTTGCAGTCGGGCTTACTCTCTTTCATGTGTCCCATTTCCAAGTACTCTTGCATGAATTTGACATAGTTTTCTGACAGTTTGTCATCTCTGCATAATCGCCTTTCTAATTGCATAAATTGTGCCACTGCACGTGGCTTTGATTTTCCTAATAGCTGATCGTAATTAGGCTTCATTGGCAAACGAACTGCATATTTGCCATTTTTCAGACGTTTTGTTGTTGCAGTGAAGAACTCTTCGCAGTATCTCTCCGCTGACGTCATTGAACTGCATGCATCCCCATTGATGTCTTCCATTTCCCAGTATTTTGTCAAGTCATCCACTTGGTTTATCACCACGTTGCAATTGAATGTCTTGCTGACGTTGCCTGACAGAATCCACCCTAAGCGAGTCTGTTGAGCTATGGGTTCATTAGTCTCTCCCTTAATCAGTCCATTCATTAGGATTTCAGAGAATACCTGTGCATCTAGAAGTATGTCAATGGGCCTTGATATGTTGTACTCTGGATCGGCTAATGTGATGTTTGTTACGTGAGTCCAAGTTCTTTTTGTAAAGGTGGCGTTAGGTAGATTGTTTACCACCCGTGGCATGACTAATGCTTCCGTGGTGAACTGGAAGTCGTTATGTACGGACCGACAAAGTAGGTTCACCTTTCCTTTGCTCCTGTTGGATAGTGTGCCGATCCCACTTATGCTCGCGTTTAGCTGTTGACGCTTTACTCCCAGTCTTTGAGCTGCATTCTCAGTGATCAGGGTTATTTGTGAGCCTTGATCAACTAACGCCCGTAGTGTGATGTAATCGCCATCAGCTGTTTCTACTTGCAATAATGCAGTGGCCAATAGTATTTCGTCATCATTATTCGATGCGAAGTTATTTTGCATACTTTTAGGTGACCTAGTTGCAGTTGACTTCGACGGTTTATCCATCGTTTGTGTTGCTGAGGGCATTTGCGCTGACTGGACGATGTCGTTGTGTAATAGCGTGTTGTGTGGGTCGCTGCACTCTCTGCATCTTTTTTGTGACGCACAATAGCCCTTGCTATGCACATACAGACAGTTTCTGCAAATATTGTTTGATTTTATGAATTCTAGTTTCGCCGAGCTTGCCATGTCAGTGAATTTCGAACACTGGAACAATGCATGATTGGTGTTGCATAATGCACAAATGATCTTATTAAATTGACCAGCGTTGTATGCATGGAAGTTTCGAGAGTTTGCTGGTTTGGGGGTTTTGCTGAATGGATGAAATGCGTTGGATTGTGGTTTTGCAGGAGGCTTGCTACTGTTTTCTGGCTTCTTTCTATGCAAAGGTTCTAATGCCATGAATTTGTTCTCAATAAAATCCATAAACTGGTTGAACGTAGGTATCTCTCGCGGATCCGCCCTAGACTGCATGTATTCCGCGTACGTTTCGGAGTCTAGTTTCTCGCATAACACGTAGACTAGAATAGGATCCCATGAACCTGTATCTACCCCCAAATTGTGTATCGCATTTATGGTTTCATTGCTCGTGTCATATAACCGCTTAAGGTCGAATGCAGATTGTTTTTGCAGATGTGGCTGACGCATGAAACTCTGGAAATTCTTAGTGAACAACATAAACTTGTTGTTGTACCTATGGTTCAAGATTTCCCAACACGTGTCGTAATTTTCGGGTGAGATGTGTAGATGCTGGACGAGTTTCTCCGCTTCGCCGCGCAATCTCCCTTTTAAGTGCTGCATTTTTTGTGCTTTTGCAATTGCAGGGTTATTGTGTATTGCTTCTACGAACAGATCCATGAAAGTAGGCCATAACGAATAGTTCCCGTTGAAAATGGGAATGTCTATTTTGGGCACGGATTGTTGTTGGTGCACGGAGGCGTTCAGTTTTACGTTCAGCGCCCGCTTTGTTTTTACAAATGCCCGTTCGTGGCGACAAAACTCGTCATAGTACTCATTAGGCGCCCCGTCTAACAAACCATCGATTCGCAGATGCATATTGTCAATCGCTGACCACCGAGACCCTAACGTCTTCAAAGCGTCTTCTATCTCCCATCTTTCGATGACCTCTTCAATGATCTTACTCGTCACTAACCTGTCGAACGCACGGAAGTTCGCGTTCTGCAGCTGCTGTAGCTCGAGTAGCTTGTCCTCTGCTCCCGAGGAGCTCCCGAACAAGGTCCTGTCAAACTCCACGTGTACCTTGCTAGAGCCGGGTCCACTCTGCACCTTGGTCCCGCATGCTGTAAGCTCCTGCCGCACACCGTGGTACCAATCCCTTAATACTTCGTGAATATTGTTGGTGAAGTACTCATGCGTTTTGTCTTCTACCGCACTCAGCTCCTGATGTTTCTCTTTACATTCCGCCCAAAGCTGATCTAACCGCTCAAGCCTTTGCTGAATGTACTCGGGGGTCTTCCTGCTCGCTGAATCCTTCTTGAAGTTGGTATGGACCCTCTTCATCTCCTCCAGGATCTCAGCCTGACGCGCGTTTAAACCCTCCATTGTTAACGAAGTAAGCAAAAAATGAACGATCTTACTTGAAACTCAGGAACTCTCCCTTTACGCTGATGTAACGCGTCGCTCTGGAACCTGGATCGCTGCGACTGCTTCTGCACGGCAACACACGACCAAGACACAAGTCACACGCGACGTTTTACTGACCGACAAATCGGACTGTACGGTACTTGCAATAATTTCGAAGGACCAAAAAACAATGTTGGGTGCAAATGCAAATACACCTTTAACATTAACTATTGTCAATGCAATGCAAATGTCAATGTAATGTAAAATGTCAATGAGTGCCAACGGGCTGGAATCAAGAAATAAAAATGCAAGCTGTCCGACTCAAACCACGTCTAATTGAACACTAAAATTAATATTGAAACAATGCATCATCACTGCTCTGCTCGCTGCTGCTGCTGCGTGATTATCATAATATCTAATGTAGGTCGCACGTGTAAGTGTGAGCCTACTTATTGCACAACTCTTACTTAGTAAACAATTTTAAACTCATGTACGTGCACCGTACAACCCCGATCACCATATATCTACAACCTATTCAATTAGACCATTCCAATGAGTCCAAACACGATACCTATGTTGTAAGTTAGCATGGAGATGGGTGTCCTGGTGATTTCTAGTGATGCCCCAGCATCAGATCAAGATTATTATGTTTAAGCAATATCATAGAACTGACAATTTATCTCTCAATCCCCTATCCATCACCAGCACCATCCACCATCAGATCCTGATCACCATCTATCTACAACCTATTCAATGAGACCATTCCATTGAGTCCAAACACGATACCTATGCTGTAAGTTAACGTGAAGATGGGTGTCCTGCTGATTCCTAGTGATGCCCCAGCATCAAGTAAAGATTATTATGTTTTGGCAATATCATTGAACTGACAGTTTATCTCTCAATCCCGTATCCATCACCAGCACCATCCACCATCAGACCCTAATCACCATATATCTACAACCTGTTCAATGAGACCATTCCAATGAGTCCCAACACGATACTTCTGCTGTAAGTTACTGAGGAGTTGGGTGTGCTGTGATTCCTGGTGATGCCCCAGCATCAAGTCAAGATTATTATGTTTTAGCAATATCATAGAACTGACAGTTTATCTCTCAATCCCCTATCCATCACCAGCACCATCCACCATCAGAACTTGATCACCATCTACGTACAACCTATTCAATGAGACCATTCCAATGAGTCCAAACACGATACTTATGTTGTAGTTAGCGTGGAGTTGGGTATCCTGTGATTCCTGGTGATGCCCCAGCATCAGGTCAAAATTATTAGGTTTTAGCAATATCATAGAACTGACAGTTTATCTCTCAATCCCCTATCCATCACCAGCACCATCCACCATCAGATCCTGATCACCATCTATCTACAACCTATTCAATGAGACCATTCCAATGAGTCCCAACACGATACTTCTGCTGTAAGTTACTGAGGAGTTGGGTGTGCTGTGATTCCTGGTGATGCCCCAGCATCAAGTCAAGATTATTATGTTTTGGCAATATCATTGAACTGACAGTTTATCTCTCAATCCCATATCCATCACCAGCACCATCCATCATCAGACTCTGATCACCATATATCTACAACCTATTCAATGAGACCATTCCAATGAGTCCAAAGACGATACCTCTGCTGTAAGTTACTGAGGAGTTGGGTGTCCTGTGATTCCTGGTGATGCCCCAGCATCAGGTCAAGATTATTATGCTTCAGCAATTTCATTGAACTGACAGTTTATCTCTCAATTCCCTATCTATCACCAGCACCATCCACCATCAGACCCTGATCACCATCCTTCTACAACCTATTCAATGAGACCATTCCAATGAGTCCAAAGACGATTTCTCTGCTGTAAGTTACTGAGGAGTTAGGTGTCCTGTGATTCCTGGTGATGCCCCAGCATCAGTTCAAGATTATTATGTTTTAGCAATATCATTGAACTGACAGGATTCTAAATTTCAAATCGATTAGACCTATGAAAGTTGCTCATATCTTTTCCTCAATTAGTAGAGAGCTGATTATCTTCAAATGGCTGAGAATATTTTCTTGAATCATGGCTAAGAACACTCTCGATTAAGTCACCTTTTAAACAAAAAAAACTAAATCAAAATAGGTCCACCCGTTTGGATGCTATGATGCCACAGACAGACACACATATACACAGATACACAGATACACAGCAACACACCTCAAACTTATAACACCCCTCTTTTTGCGTCGGGGGTTAAAAACAGTGTATAAAGGCCCAATTTATAAAAGGGAACGTTATCAAACAAAATTTACAACATAACAGTGACTAAACTTATCCAACAGTGACTAAAAAAGTGACAAAATAAGAATAGTGAATTGAAAAACTATACAATATAAGTTATATAAAAACCAACTATGACAATATAATTCATATAAAAACCAACACACAGCACCAAGCAAAGTGAAAACAATAAAAGTGTTAACATTGTACCAAACAAAAAATTCTACCTACGTTAAGTGGAAAAAAAATCTTAACAAAGTCTTATTAACCGCTTTGCTAATTTCAAAATAATTTCTCCTTGGACATACACTACAAAACTTCACCTAATCATACCAACGACCTCGTGGTCCAGAGGCTTTATTACCTACATGTGACACGCGATCACGCTCTAAGTTCAAATTTCAGTCACACTGTCGATGTCTTTTTGTAAGATTAAATTTCTTAAACTTGAAACTTCTACAATTCCTACAATTCAAAGTCAAGGAAGCGCTACCAGAGAATCGCATTACACAAAAAATAAAAACATGGATAATGATAACGTCACTCATCGCAAAATTTACACTGGTTCTTTGACTGACTTATCTACTTTGACAAATGACGATGAAAAAACTATTCTTGACACCACAATGATGAGTATACCGGAGAGCATCCACGATACTCTTAGCGACAATGACATCTTTAATGACTTGAAGGAACAAATTAAATCACATAAGATGCAACTTATGAGCGCACACCAAGAAATAGAAGAACTAAATAGCGAAAACTTTCGACTGAAATCCGACTTACAGAAATCCCTCAAGAATGTCGAAACCTGCAAAAAGATCTGCCTAACGCCTGATAGGAGAAGTAGTACACCATTGTCATCACGTAAAATAAAGTCCAAATGTCACAAAACTACACCACTTGCCTCTAACAAGGACTCCAAGACATCGAACAGCGAGACAATAGTCGCCACGCTCAATAAATAAACTCAAACTGACGATCTAACAAATGACATTTTGACACAAAATCAAAAGCTGACATCAAATACACGAGTAAGTAACATCGCTATATAAAAACCATCAGGTACGATGCCTAAACATAAACTTTCAATAATAAGCAGCAGCTGCACAAAAGGAACTTTGCCATTAATCGAAGAAGTCTTCTCAGAACAATTTGATTTTTGTGTATTTGATACCAAACGCCATCACTGAAGGCTCCTTGGCTAAGATCGAAAACAAACTAAAAGACTTTTCAATAGATGACTACTGTTTATTTTTTATTGGAGAAAACGATCTTAGAAGAAATGAGTTTATGAGCATCCTTGAAAATTTAAAAAACTCCCTCAAAAATATTACCCACACTAATGTTGTTATTTGTGCTCCAACTTACATAAGAGGGGCACTAATATATAACTAAAAAGTAGAGCTATTCAATAACCTTCTCTGTCTTGATATAAAAAACAACAAATATGCATACTTTTTTGATAGCAAATTCACCTTAACACTCGACATGTTTACTTACAAAACAGGTAAAATAAATAAATTTGGATGGAGAGATATCTTTACACAGATCATGTCCAAAATACAGATCGATTACAAGTTGTTCGGCTCGGAAGGCAGTTCAACAACCACAAACATAGAAATTGAAGACGGTTTACCTGCAACACGTAATACTGAGCAATTCAGCTTAAATGTTAAGGACCTTTTTCGTGCATAATCCAGTGACAAATGCAGATTCTAAACATACTTTGATAAATGAAACCAGCTGTTTAAGTATATTTCATCAAAATGTATGTGGAATAAATAATAAAAAAACAGCTAGAATTGTATATCACAACTACAGATATTCTTTTAAACTACCTATGTATAACTGAACATTTTTTGAATCAACAATCTGCTCATGTGTTTAATATTGCCAATTATAATTTAGTGTCGTACAACACAAGGACAAATAAAAAAAGGGGAAGTAGTCTTATTTTAGCGCATATAAATAAGGAATGTGAAAATATTGACTTTCTTAAAAAATTGTATAGAACAGATAGTGTCGAAATATGTGGGGTTAAAGATCTTGAAACTGGATTATTTCTCTGTTGTTGCTATAGAAGTCCTTATGATAAAAATTTTGAAGGTTTTATATCTACTTTAGAAAAGTTGTTGGAACATTTTATCAACAAGAAGTGCTTTATATGTGGTGATTTTAATATTGACGTACTTGTTAAGAGTAAAAAATCTGCTGAATTTTTAAGTATATTGACATGTTATAATTTTCGGTATCTCATAAATACTCCTACTTTTATTCGAAACAACGCACATTCATATCAGTGTTTTGTTGATCACAATGGATTAGCAGATGGCCATGGTGGACTATTCTGCCATGTGATTCTTGACAAAATTAATATTAAATCCAAAAACTCAGAACAAACCATAGTTATTAAAAAAATAATCATTAATGAAAAAAATAGTATTGTCTTCAAGAAAAATATCAACAATAAAAATTGGAATAATATGGGAATAAATACTTTTATAAAATGTCTTGGGCACTGGCACAGATACGCCACTTTTGCAGCCAGGTATTCATTTTATCCAGTACAGTTTGTAATTTGTTACTGGCAATATCCGGTTCTTTGGCGCTCGCCAGATAAGCAACGTCATCTGCGTATGTCGCTACCGTAACATCTGCTGTAGTTGGAAGATCAGATGTGAAAATATTATATAAAACGGGTCCCAGGACCGATCCTTGTGGAACTCCAGCTTCGATATTATACAGACAAGAACGTTCGTCTCCTTGTTTTACTTGGAATTGTCTGCCCTCTATATATGAAGCTATGATGGGAAACACTGAGTGGGGGAGCTTTTCCTTTACCTTGCACAGTAAGCCCTTGTGCCACACACGATCAAAGGCCTGTTGCACATCTAGAAATGCCGCAGAGGTGTATTCCTTCTTCTCGAAGCTCTGGCGTATTGCGTGATAGACTCTGTGGACCTGTTCAGTAGTTGAATGTGACTTTCTAAATCTGAACTGGTGTGCAGGGACAAGTTCACATTCATCCATTAGTACTTTGAGCCTGGACAAGAAAATTCTTTCCCAGAATTTAGACAACACTGGTGTGAGGCTTATAGGTCGATATGATGTAACATCATGTGCTGGTTTACCAGGTTTATGAAGCATGATGATTAAGGAGATTTTCCATAAATTTGGAACATAACCCGTTCTGAATATTCCATTAAACAAAGTAGCTAGGAACGTAACTGCTTTTTTGGGTAGCTCCTTGAGAACTCGAGGCGTAATTAAATCAAACCCAGGTGCTTTATTTGTATTCAACGATCTGATTTCTTTTGCGATTTCTTTGGGTGATGTTGGTCTAATAGGCAAACACAACTGTAAGTCCCGATTCAGTATGTCTTCAACTTCTTGTTAGTCTAACCCCTCATTGGGTTTGAAAACGCTTGCCAAATGTAAGCCAAAGATCTCCGCCTTTTCTTTGTCTGTTCTGGGCAAAGATATGCTTGATCTGATGGGCGGATTGTGATTTTGAGACTTGTCGAGATTTTTAACGGCCTTCCACAAGGAACGTTCGCCTTGATCCGAAGTAGACAACATTGATATTTGTTTTTGCAGAGAAATATTTGCAGTATCTCTTAGCATGACTTTCAGTTCTTTCGCGGCACGGTTAAATTTTGTCTTATCCGACGAATGATGAGAAAGGTGCCAAGCTCTTCTGAGGTGACGTTTTTCTTCTATTTTTCGTTTTACTTCTAAAGGTTGTGAAGAAAGTTTACATGACACACAGTCACATTACCTTCACTTTGAGAAGAGGTGATTGTCCCACAGTACCATTAGGAGATAAAACTCTTCCTCACACAGATTGTGTTAAGTATCTCGTATCTCTAGAGAACATCTAAATGCCAAATATAAAAACCTGTATTGGTTGATGGGTCGAAACTCAGTCCTATCTTTGGACAACAAACTACTGCTGTACAATTCTGTATTAAAACCTAAATGGTCGTACGGCATCCAACTATGGGGAGTGGCCAGCAAAAGCAACATAATGTGCCTCCAAAGAGCTCAAAACGCGATCTTGAGGAATATTGTCAATGCACCATGGTTCACACGGAATGAAGAAATCCATGATTATTTCAACACTCCGACCATTTTTGAGGAAATTAATAAAAATAAAAAGCGTAATGCTGATCGTCTAGCCATCCACCCAAATCCTTTGGCTGTTAAATTGCTGGACAGCAGCAAATCTATAAATCGACTTAAGAGAGGTCAAGTAATCTGAATAGGTATCAGCGGCAATGGCCCTTGTACCTGAAACGCCAAATAATTCATACAACTAAACTGATAATAGTCCAGTAAGGACTGATGGCAGTTAAATAAAAAGGAAAAAAAAAAAAATGTCTTGGAAAAGTATTTCAAGACTGTTACCAAAAGAAGTTAATAAGAATAAAGCTTTATAAAAATACAACAGTAAAGTGGATAACTAAAGCGGTTATAGTTTCTAGTAAGATGAAGAGGTTACTATGTTCAGGTACGCTTAATAATGTCAGTTTAAAAAAATATAAAAACAACTACATTAGAATTTATAGGAGGGTTATTTAGCAAGCCAAAAAACAGGCCACATTAAATCAATTAAATAATGCTAAAAATATAACCAAAGAGACGTGGAAGCTTGTAAACCAAATAACAAATAAGTCTAAAACAAAAAAGCCATGTAGAAATTTAATCTTGAAAGTTGATAATAAAGTGTTAACTGATCCCCAGGAGGTCGCAAATCATTTTATCGACAGTTTTGTGTTCAAAGCGTCACTAGCTAGTAATGAAAAGGAAAGGGTAATATCTTTTCTGTCGGAAACTACAAAAAGAGTTGAAAGTGTTCTAACTTTCGATCCGACTACTCCATCTGAGATCACAAAAATAATAAGTAAGATGGCCAACAAAAAGTCTTGTGGTTTTGATGACCTACCAATTTCGATTTTAAAGGCAAATATAGACTCATTAGCCTTCTCTGTTTCTGAATTTTTTATCAAATGTTTCGAAGAGTCGGTCTTTCCAGAACAGTTGAAATTGGTTAAAGTAGTTCTAATTTTCAAAAAAGGCATTAAGACAAATCCGAAAAATTACCGGCCGATATCCCTTTTGCCAACCTTATCAAAAGTATTTGAAAAAGTAATTAAAACTAGACTGATGGTACATTTGAATGTAAATAAAATTATTTATTTAAGACAATTTGGCTATCAGAAAGGCGTCGGTTGCTCAGATGCAATAAACACTCTTGTAGATGACGTAATTGCTAAATTAAATGGTATTTACCATATTTACAAATGACTTGCTGAACTTTATGCATCACGTTAAGCCTGACGTAAGACTTGTTGTCTTTGCAGATGACACAAATATAATTATTGGTGAAAACGACTTAGACAAATTAACCAAAAATGTAAATAAAACCCTAGAAATTCTTTGCGATTGGTTTACAGCCAATAACCTTTTACTAAATACAAGTAAGACTAACATAATTTCATTTAAGACTACAACTCGTAACAATGACAGTTTAGATGTACAAATCAAAGAAGACAAGATAATATTAGTAGATAAAGTGAAATTCTTAGGGATTCATATAGACGGGCTATTAAACTGGAAACAGGAGCTAGCTGCTATTGACTCCTATATTTCATCAGCATGTTATGCACTTAGGAGCCTTAGAGATATTTTGGATGTAAAGCAACTAAATGCTGTATATTACGCGCTAGTAGAATCTAGATTAAGATACAGCATCATGTTTGGGTATACTAGCTATAGTTATAATTGTCAGAAAGCGTTCATCTTGCAGAAACGCGCCATAAGGACAATAGTCAGGATTTCACAAACAGACTCATGTAAGGATCATTTTAAAAAACTAGAAATATTAACAGTGCCAAGTTTATACATTTTAGTAATCCTAAGTCATTTTGCGAAGTATATTCATCAGCATGAATCTCAAGAGGAACGAAAGTTAAGAGAAAGCACAAGAAGGAAGGATTTAAAACACACGATATCACCAAATTTTAACATAGTTAAACATTGCTCCAGATACCAAGCAGTGGAATTGTTTAATAGGTTACCGACGGAGTTAAAACCACATATTTAAAACCAAGTAAAAAGCCTTCTTGTTGGAAAAATGTTATTACTCGATGTCAGATTTTATTTATTTATTTATTATATTCTTTATTGCACACCATAAAAAATTACATACAGATCAAACATTTTCAAACAAAGAACTCAAACATATTCAAAAAAACAAAGTGTAAAATGGGCGGTCTTATCGCACAGGGCAATCTCTTACAGACAACCTTTGGATGGACTGAATGGTAGGAGAAGAATTAAGGGCAGTCAGTGTACAATAGATCATAAATAATATAACTTACTTATACATAAAAACATAAAATACATACATACTATACTACATATCTAATATACTAATAAATATTGAATATGTGACAGGGAAAGGAAAAGACTAAAAAAATATAGTGAAAGGTAATGCTCCTTTACCATTTTCTTAAATGTTGGCAGTGTTTGTGCGCGTCTTATTTCTATAGGTAATACATTCCACAATCGAACTGCTTGAATTGTAAAAGATTTGTCAAAGAAGGAAGTGGAATGCATACGAACAGTCAATTTTAGACGAGACGTATTTCTCTCTGTTGACGTCGTTGGGGCGAATTTTATACTTAAACTTCGCAGCTGCCTTTTTGTCTAGTAAAACTTTAATTTCATTAGTTAACCATGGCGCTGGAAGATGCTTAACTCTTACAACTCTCATGCATGCACCTATATGTCGTAAAGTTGAATGAGGGTAGACGTCAAGATACCAACTTGTTCGTCGACGGACGAGGATGCGACCAGCGGAGTCCAGTCAATGTTACTGGCATCCTCTTGCAGACGATCAACGTCCATGCCATCAAAATTGCGAAGCAGAAGAGTTTTGAACTTATGCTTAGGTGATCGAATTTTATAGAAAGTGTAAATTAGATCATGATAGGAAAATGCGTCGGCAGAACATTGACCATGTTTAGCGACGTGATCGAAAGAAGAAACAATAATAAGATCAAGAACCGAGGGGACAGAGTTAGAAAAATGGTGAGTGGCACCAAGATCAAGGATAGAAAGATTGGTAGATTCAACAATATGGCGAAGAGAAGAAGAGCGGGAATCTTTTTTAAGTAGACATGTATTGAAGTCGCCCATTATGATACTGTGACTGTAAGAGGGGATTAAAAGTTCTAAAATACGTTCGAAAGAAGAGAGAAATTAATCCGAAGAGAAGGACAGTAGTAGACCCCTAGGAGAATCTTAGTATGATGTAATTCAACTTCCAAGAAAAGATGTTCACCAGTGTTCGGCGGGGGTGGCTGTGTGGACATGTTAACAATGAAAAAAGGAATATAATTACGAAGATATATGGCCACCCCACCACCACCACCGACCGCGCGATCATTTCTGATAAGTTGAAATCCAGGTAGGGACTAGGAGGAAGAGGAAAGACAAGGTTTTAACCATGATTCGGAAATAAGAATCGCATGAATATTCTTACAGTCAAAACTTGCCAGCATATCAGGGAAGTGGGCCGGAATACTCTGGGCATTTATGTGGACTACATTAAAGTTCCCAGAGACATCGGAAAAAAATGAAACTAGAGTGTCGGCTAAGGAAGGAGCATCACTATCAAAGGAGTGAAACGAATCAGTGTCACTGCTAGGACTGAGCATAAATATAAAATATATAAAATAAATATTTATAACAAACCAATAAAAAACTACGCGGCTAATAAATTTCCGTCCACCTGCCGGTTTTACTTAACATGAGAGAAAAGCAAAAATAACAAAACACATAATTAAATTCTGTAGTCCAGGCATACAGAATAATATAACAAGTTTAGAGTCTGGCCAACGAAAGCGTGATCTGGGGTATTTTCAAAGTTGGGGTATGGCAACATTATTAACATTATTAATCTGTGTATTGTCTGTGATTGCGATTGTTAGTATGACTTTGTAATCTTGATCCATGTTGGCTGATTGTTATATATTTACGATATGATGATACCTTTTCTTATGTTTATGTTTCAATGTTCCTCATTTGGCCGAATAACTGCAGAAGACTGGAAAAATTGACGGACCATGTAATAAATGTGGCAAATAAATATAAACAAAGAGATCACATAACAGAAGAAGTATTGGAAAAATTTATATAAGTGTTGATGATGATTCAGATAAAGATGAATACTTAGAGGTTTGAATTTTTGGACTATGATTTTGAGTATGATGATTAAGTAATTAATAAATTAAATGTTAAGTGGGTTAATATTATGTACATACTAATAAATAAATCTACACACTCTTTTTTAACTCACATCCATGACAGTCACGGCTCCGTCACACTTCACCAAACGGAGCCAATAAATCAAAAAATAAATTATAATAAATACAAATAATACAAGTATCAAAACTTTTAAGTAGAGGTATAGTTGGTGATACCACATTAGGATTTTTTGAATTTGACGCGTTTTTCAGATCACACTTTCGTTGGCCAGACTCTAATAACAAAGCAAATTAAAATAAATGAAAATTAGGACCGTGTAACTGAACGATATTAAATTTAATGTATAAGAATGACATTTGTCAATGCAGTGGAATGGAACGCAAACATGAATTGACATTGACAGTTTGTGACATTGACATGACATGACATTGATGTGTTGTGTTGACGAAATGAAATCAAATTACGGATTCTCGCCACAGGTGTCTTGGTGTACACGTGCTGTTCCGAGTGTCTTGTGGTTTTAATCAATTTTTGTTACTTTTGTGACGTGTTTGTGTATTTTAAGTGTGTTGTCCTTGTGTGTCCAGGTTTGTATTGTGATTGTCCTCCCTTTTACCTCTTACATTCATTATGGATAAGAATAAGCCTCCCGATCCTGATCCCCCTGACATACCAGCCTCCCTATCTCCTCTTCCTCTCTCTCCGAATCCACTTTCGCAGTTTGCTGATGTTGTCTGCAGCATATCCGAAATGGAAGTCTTACAAACACAGCAAGCTACTCGTAAACGCCCTGGTAATTCTGTAGTATCCACTCCTTCATCCCCCAACAAGCAGGCAAAAAGCCAAATTGGCCGGGTAAAATACTCAGTCATGGATAAGGGTCCATACATAGTTCATGTTTCTCGCGTGGAAACACAACCAAATGCAGGCACCACACTTCACCCCGTCAACTTTGGCAAGTTTTTAATAGGACATAAAATTTTTAAATTGATGGAGTCAACAGAGTTGGTCGTAACAGGGTTTCTGTTGAGTTTACATCCCCTCAGGATGCTAACGCATTTCTTGTGAACACATTGCTGTCGAAACACAGTTACACTGCATCAATCCCGACATTCAACATCACCAGGATGGGTGTTGTGACAGGCGTCCCCGCAGATATAAGTGAAGAAGAGGCGTTTTCCTACTTATCTGTGCCCATGGGTTGTGGACAAATTTTAAAAGTACGCCGTATTAACCGTAAGATCCATAAGGAAGGCATTGTTGAATGGAAACCTACTGAAACATGCGTTCTAACTTTTGACGGGCAAGTTTTACCAAAGCGGGTATACTGCTGCTACACATCCCTTCCTGTAGAACAATACATCTTCCCAACCATTCAATGCCGTAAATGCTGTAGATTTGGACATATAGCAAACGTATGCAGGTCGAATCCGCGCTGTAGTAAGTGTGGCCACGATCACCCCGGTGATGGTTGCAACATTTCCGAGGGCGAGGCCTTCTGTGTGCTTTGCTCGGGAAACCACTTCGCTAACAGCAAGTCTTGCCCCGAGCATGGTAGACAGAAGGCTATTAAGACTGTCATGGCGGAGAAATCCATTTCTTATGTTGAGGCTAGCAAAGCCATTCCGACAGTCTCCCGCAATTACGCTAATGCCGCTAAATCTCAGTCTTATCGTAAGACTGTCACCCTCAAGCCCAGGACCCATGCCCCTCTTTCCCAATCTTTTGACAAAGCAGCTCATCAACAGTTAGTAAGCACTCCCCAATCTTCACAGTCTAATGGCTGTGCTCTTAATGATAAATATGTCCCCTGCAATAGTACTGTATCCATCATTGAACTTCTAGTTAAACTATTACCTACTCTTATTTCCTCTTCTAGTAACTCCCAATTACCGTCCAACGTTGCCGAACAACTTATCTCTCTTATTCTATCCATTAAAAATGGCGTCCCATCTAACATTTCTCCAGTGGAATGTGAGGAGCGTGTGGCATAAAAAGCACGACCTCATATTCCTCTTGAACAAATACAAGCCACTGGCTTGTTCCATAGCTGAGACTTGGCTCACCCCAAGTCTCAGCTTTCGTATGCCACACTATAACACCCTTAGATGCGATAGATCCGATGGGTACGGAGGGTCGGCTCTCTTCGTAAATAATCGGGTCCCACATTCTCCTTTATCCCTTCCCCCCCTTCAGGGTAATTTGAGTGTAGTAGCAAGTATGGTTGAGGGTATCACAGTGTTTTCCATCTATATTGCTCACCCTCACCCTGATTTTCTGGTCACATTGAAAAACATGTTTAGTAGTGTACATGGTCCATTGCTGGTTATGGGTGATTTCAACTGCCATCATTATAGATGGGGTTCGGAACGCTGTGATGCCTTTGGTGCCTTTGGAAATCTTGGATGACCTGGATCTCTGCGTCTTGAACAATGGCTGTCCAACCCGCAGATCTCCTCCCGGACAACAGAAGAGTTGTGTTGACCTCACTTTTTGTTCAGCAGATCTAGCAGCATCTTCCCACTGGGAATGCACATCCTTGTCGCATGGTAGTGATCATTACCCTATAGTTATCTCATTATTTAATAGAACTTATTTAGAAAAAGCTTCTCCTCCACTCTTGAAATATAACTTGTCCAATCCAGATTGGACTAGTTTTGTATCATTATTGGAGCAGAAAATTGATAATCTTCCAAATTTAAATTCAAGTTTATTTGATACTTCTGATCACCGCCATGCCAAGAGCTGTTATGAAGGTTTTGTTGAGGCCGTAACCTCTAGTGCAGATTCATGTTTCGCTCTGAAAAATAGTGCCCGGAATAAAATCCCATCTCCTCCGTGGTGGGATCAGGAATGCACTTTGATGGTCAGGTCAAGGAACGAAGCTGAAAAACGATACAATCGTGAGATGAGCAACCAAAATTTGTTAGCCTATCAGCAGGTTTACGCCAGATCTAAACGTCTCCTCCGTAGGAAGAAACGTGCGGGTTGGGTTAAATTCTGCACCTCCTTATCCCCCTCCACCCCAATTTCACTTGTGTGGAAGAACATCAATAGATTTAGACGTGGTTGTTCTCCATCAATCTCTTCACCGATCACTAGGGAAACAGCTGAACTTTTTTTTGACAAAATTGCTCCACCGTATGTCCCTCTCCCTTCTGAACTCCTTACCACTGTGCCCTCACATATTGTATCTGATGATCCCTTTGATACGCCATTTACTATGAAGGAACTGAATTTGGTGCTCAGTCATGTCCGGGACTCAGCCCCTGGGATTGACGGTGTTCCATATTCTTTTATAACTCATTCTGGGGATAAAACAAAGCAATATTTCTTAAATATTTTTTTTTTTTTTATAATCACGGTTGGGTTCCAGATCATTGGAAACTTCAAATAATTATTCCCCTACTGAAACCAGGCAAACATGTGGATGATCCGAATGGCCTTAGACCTATCGCCTTGTCTTCAGCCTTAGCTAAAATTATGGAACACCTCATTAAAAATCGACTAGAGTGGATAGTCGAATCTAGAGGATTACTGCCGAACTACCAATTCGGTTTTAGAATGGGGCTTAGCACAATGGACAGCGTTGGTATTTTAATAACAGATATTCACTTAGCGTTTTCAAAAAACGATTCTGTTGTAGCAGCCTTCCTAGACATTTCCTCTGCATATGATAACGTTCTGCTTCCTGTCCTCAGGCAGAAATTGCACCAGCTGAGTATTCCAGTCAAGATGATCGAATGCATATGTGGACTTCTCTTGTCTCGCTCCTTGGTTCTGAGAGTCCAGGGCGAGGTTTTCGACAAAAGGCAGACTTGGAGGGGCCTCCCGCAGGGCTTCGTCCTCAGTCCTTTACTCTATAACTTATATACAGCCGATATCGGGTCCTGCCTAAACGACAACTGTCAAATCCTTCAGTACGCTGATGACTTAGTTCTCTATGTGTCAGATTCCTCCATAGTTGACGCCGCGTCTTCTCTTTGCCTCTCTCTGGACTCTTTGAACCATTGGCTTTTAAGCCATGGCCTGACGCTATCCGCGCCCAAAAGTTCGGCAGTAGTCTTTTCTAGAAAAAGATTAATCCCTCACATCTCAGTGGCCATTTCAGGCAGCGTGATTCCTTTATCAAATAAAGTTAAATTTTTAGGCGTCTTTCTTGACTCTAAATTAACAGGTAAGTACCATATAAACTACTTAATACAAAAAAGTGAACGAGTCATTCCGATTTTGAAAGTTCTTGCTTCTAAAGGTGGGGTGCCCACCCCTACTCTTTAAAATTAGTTTATAATGCCTTAGTTCGTAGTATATTAGATTATGGGACGTTTCATCTGATTCCGTGTAACAGGGGTGCCTTGGCAGGACTGGATAGGATTCAGTCTAAGTGCCTTCGGATCATCTCTGGTTGTATGAAGTCCTCGCCCATTGGCGCGTTGCAGGTCGAGTGCGCTGAACCTCCCCTGGCCCTAAGACGGCAGTATCTGGCCTCCCGTTTTTTATCTAGAATAATATGCAGATCTAACCACCCTCTTATTACCAAACTGAACGAGTTAAATGCCATATTCAGACAATCAAATTATTGGAAAAATAAAGAAATTCCCTTAATCCTAAAACATTTTCGCTAAATACAAAATTTAGAATGTCCGATCATCCAGTATCCAAAATTACCCCTTTTTAACTTCGAATATGAAGTTTTATGCTTTACTCCAGAAATTTTATTTAACATCGGCATTCCCAAAAAGTCTCCTTCAGCGAATTCGACTTTCAACGCGTTGGTGGACGAGCGTTGGACTGGTTTCCAAAAATTTTTCACTGACGCCTCAAAGTCCACTGATTCTAGTTACGTTGGAGCTGCAGTATATTTCCAAGACTCCAGGATTATTTTGCAATATAAATGCCCAAAGGAGTCCTCTGTATTCACGGGCGAATGTGTGGCTTTATTGGAAGCATGTCTTTTTATAGAGTCACACCATAACATTGATAAAGCCGTTATTTTCACAGACTCCCTTAGCTGTCTACAAGCTATAGTTCAAAACCCCTTCAAAAGCAAATTGCATAGCTCCCTTATTTTGAAAATTAAACATTCCTTATTTTCGTGCGCTAATAGTCAAAAAGAGGTTCAGTTAGTTTGGATACCTAGTCATTGTGGCATCAAAGGTAACGAATGCGCTGACTCCTTAGCCAAGGATGCTTGCTCGTCAGCTACAGCTAATCTCGCCCACAATTCTTACCAGGGGTATGACCTACTGAACATGCCAAAAGTCAATCTTCTATGTTCATGGCAGGAACAGTGGAATGCCACTGGTAGGAAGAAGGGTAGGTTCTACCATGCAGTACAACCTACTATAAGACCAAAACCGTGGTTCTACCCATACAAAAAAGTGTCGAAAACCGTTGTATCCGTTCTTTGTAGAATCCGCTTAGGTTTTTGTTGTACTCCAGTTTTCTTGGCAAAAATTCGCGTTCGGGATTCCTCCTTATGCGAATGCGGTTTGGAAAATGGTACGTTGGACCACATATTTTTTGAATGTTCTAACAACATTCCTCCTTTATATTTATATAGCCGTCTCCCTAAACTCAAGATCCCTCTCCCAATTAATTTCCCATCCCTTCTAACTTATTCTTCCCCAGACCTGCTTGTGGTGCTGATGCGTTTTATCCGCCACAACAATATCAAATTATAATCCCTAGTGCCAACTATTGGGCCTGTAGATGTGGTGTATGTATTTTAATGTTTAATAACTTTAATATATTTGTGTATTCTTATTTTTTTTTGTTTGTTTCAGTCCCGTACTAACCCATGAAAATCATATAATCAACTGTACCAAAAATAACTGAGTTTTCGCTTTATAAAATTATCAATCTCAGACACTTGTATTCCAATTCACTTTAGACATTGGCAGAATAGTCGACACCGGCTTTGCTTGCCATATAAAAATATAGTATAGAATAGAAATCAAATTACAAAAACTGTAGTGTGTGAATAACAAACGAGAAATTAAATAAGAGTAGGTGCGAACTAAAGGAAACATAACAAATCATAGAAATTCCTACGAAAAAACACAACAAATACCTGGACCACCAAGAACAACATCGAAGGACTTTACTTCCTGGCCACAGTGCGCTTGGATTTTGAAGCGGCGACCTTTACCATTGCAACCGGCTGCGCGACGCCCGGTTCCGGCTGTCCAGAGACCTGCTCCGGCTGGGCGGCCATCAGCTCAGATTGCTGCACGATCCCATTGAGGTACGGCAGAGGAAGTGACTCGATGCCGAACGCCCTTCGAATCCAGTACCAATACAGTGCCCTCTGACGTCCAGCACAAGGTCACACCAAATCTGTCCCGCGCTGCCATGAAGATATTGTGTCGGGTCTTCGTGAGGAACTCCGACACCGTGACACCAGACCCCTTCAGCTTAGTTTTGCCGAACCAGGTTTTATCCCGCAGTGCCACATCATGCAGTTTGAACAGGATTGGTCGGGGTTTGTGAGATGTACTGCGTCCCATTCTGTGACACCTCTTGATGCCAGAAGTAGTCAAGTCAATATCGAGATGCTGCTTGACAATACGAGCCACCACTTGTGCAGTCACCTCGTCCTGCCCCTCAGACACTCCGTGCAATAGAAGCATTTTTCGCCGCCTACGCATCTCCGTGTTATCCAGGTTCTGCCCCAACATGGCAACCTGCTTCTGCAGAGCACCAAGCGCCTGAACAACAAATGTCCGGAAAGAGGCAAACTCCGCTGCCAAAGTTGAGGTGGTGATTGCTGTGGTGGATGGAGTCTTCTGCAATTCCTTCTCAAATGCGGACATTCTCTCATCAAACAGACTGCACATTTCAGCGATTGTGCGGTTGATTGCTTCCATGATGTTTAAATTTAAATGTATAAATATATAATAATAAATGTTGTGTTTTTGAGCTAATAACACTTCACCGGCAGGTAGAGACAATTAACTAATAATATGTGTCATTAAATTATAAAATTATTATCTATTTCTATTTTTTAAATTAATTTAAAATCAAGAGAAGAAAAATTGTTGTTTCACTTTTGACTACCCACCTTTTTTTTTCTCTACTCACTTTTTTTATGTCAAGCAATTAAAACTAGATGAATTAATATTGGATGAATTTGACTTTCTAATTTGTTTTTGACATATTTTTTGGAATAATTTGACATTGTAGTGCTTGGGACATACACTGGATTAATTGACATTTTAATTGACTATTTTGACATTCCAATTGTTCGTGACATATTGATTGATTTGTACATTATAATTGCTTGTGACATAAATTGGAATGAATCGACATTCTAGTAATTTGATTAATTTGACATAATACGAGTATTTGCATGTGAAATATATTATATTGAACTGATATGCTAATTGTTTGTGACATATTTTATTAATTTGACATTCTTATTATTTATTAATTTTCTGAAATATTTGAATTGTCATTGATTATAATGGTTTGTAATAAAAAAAAATTATGTCGATATACAATTTGCTACAATAATTGAATTAATCATCAAGTGATAATGTTACTGAAATTTTGTTCCACCAATGCTTGTAATTATGTACATACCCAATATTCGACACAATGTTAATTGTTTCTGAATAAATAAATGAATGAAATGAATAAATGAATGAGCTGCAAGAACAAGCGTGGCAAGCATGCAGCTGTATAAGTTGTTCAACAGAAGTGGAGCCACGTTCAACGAGAAAACGGCTGACACAATCCTTGACGAAGGGACGGTTCGTCATCAGCCTTATAATGTTCCCACTGCTGGGACACAAGCATCCTCTCTGTGAGAGAGGTAATGGGCCTTAATCCACCACGCGGGCCCAGTGCGGATTGATAAATGTCACATGTCTTCGAATTTTTGGTTCTAGAACATGCCGGTTTCCTCACGATGTTTTCCTTCACCGTTTTAAGAGCAGTGGTGATGAAATAATTTACACAAAGTAAAGCGCCTGCCTGGGTTCGAACTCACGACCTACGACACGTAAATCGGGGCCGTTACAGCTGGGCCAACGCTGCTGGGACGGTTGAAACCCGACAATTACTAACCACAGCCGTGGACATCACAGTTGGTGGACGTTTTCTACCTGTAACGTTCACTGTGATACCCGACACCACTGATAATCATACCTTACTCGGCATTTACTTCTTAAAAACGTCAGGAATCGTACTTATACTTATAGTAGGGAATAATACATCAGTAAGGTCTTCGAAAAGTAAATTCTCAACCAATTGTTGCGTCATTTTAACAAACATTCTACCTTTTATGATCAACAGTACGGTTCTACCAAAGGGCGTTGCACAACTGACGCCGGTGTCACCCTATTAAAGAACATCTTAAACGCCTGGGAGGAAGCACAAGACGCGATTGTAATCTTTTGCTATCTCTCGAAGGCGTTCGATTGCGTTAACCATGAGACACTATTGTTGAAGCTCGACCACTATGGAATTAGACATACAGCCCTTGAGTTACTTAAAAAGCCAGACAAGTTAAAGTTCAGGTAAACGGCGTAAACTCACTAGGGTCTGAAATGACAATGGGTGTTCCTCAAGGCTCGATATTGGGTCCATTCCTCTTTTTAGTTTATATTAACGATTTACCCCCAATTACTATAAAAGCAACCGAAAATGGTGTTGTTTGCTAATGACACAACTTTGATATTTAAAATAGATTGGCGGTCACAAAATCTTGATGATGTGAATAGCTCTATTCATCAGGTCGAAAATTGGTTCACGGCAAACAATTTGGTGTAAATGAAAAAAAAAACGAATGTATTAGATTCACATTGCCGAATGTTAGAAGTAGCGAATGCGGCATCATATTGAATGGCAAAAAGCTAGACTTTGTAAAACAAACAGTTTTCCTGGGAACCACTCTAGACAACAAATTGCAATGGAGTTCTCTCTCACATATCTCTCTCTAATTTCTTGCGGGTCGGCTGAGCTCGGCCGCTTATGCTGTTAGAAAGATAAGACAGTTGACGGATGTGGAGACCGCGCGTTTGGTCTATTTTAGTTACTTTCACAGCATTATGTCATACGGTATTTTACTGTGGGGTCGAGCGGCTGACATTGAATCCATATTTATATTGCAAAAGAGAGCTGTCAAAGCCATATATAAGTTAAGTCACCGATAATCTTTTAGGGAACTATTTAAAAATATTAATATTATGACAGTTTTCATTCAGTTTTCATTTATGAAAATATTATGTATGTAGGAAAAAATATACATCTTTTTAGTAAAGTCAGTGATAGACACAATTGTAATACGAGAAATAAAGATAAGTTAGATCAACCATCTTATAGACTGGCTAAAGTACACTCATCTTTCATGGGGTACTGTGTTAAATTCTATAACAAAATACCTTGTGATATATTAAAACTAAATGGAAGTAAATTTAAAACTTTAGTTAAAAGCACACTTTGTAAACAAGCATATTACAAATTAGATGATTATATTCAAGATAAGAATGCTTGGAAACTTGCTGGTCCTGCTCCATAGGGTAATCTTTAGTGTAGACAAAATCAAATTTGTTAATTTATATTCCTATTCATAGTTATTGTATTCTTATTTTATTTTTATTCGTTTTACAGAATTTGACTCACACACTGTTCCGTTGTTGTTGAATTAGGTATTTTACCTATGCTTGTAATATTTGCAAGTATGTGAGAATTTACCTGTTAATGCTTTTATTACTTTATACCTGTGCGTAATATAGTGTATAGTGCTATTTTTGGGTGCATCGTCCTCACATATATGAATTTATTAATGTATGTACTTATTTAAATATTGTAAAAGACCTTTTTTTAAAAAGAGTCAGTATGGAGTTTCTTATGCGTTTGTTAGAATTTGAATTATGTGTGACGTCATTAAATCGTTAATTTTCATTTTTCAAGTCACAATGGTTTGCTACATAATACATACCTGTCATATTTATTAAGCACCTACTGACAAATGTCTAAGTACCTACCTTAATTATTATTGTGGTGTCAACTACCTTCAAATGTAAAAGAGTACCCACCTAAGTAAATATTGTTGTATGTACAGGAAATAACTCGAAACTTATATTTGAGCCACATTGATAATATTCCTATAAATCATTACGTAACTTGTAATGATCATTGTGATGTATCCTGGATTTTATATTGTTATTTTAGTATTATAAGTTCTTTGAAACAATTAGTACAATACTGTCTGTTAGTATCAATATTCTTTCGAATATTGATTAAAAATGACTAAATAGGCGATATTAAATTCCTTACATGTCTTGATACATTTTAAAACAGTTTCAATATATAAGAATTGGTTATTGTTCACCTAATTGTGAGATTATTTAAAGCAATATAGAAAATGGCGGATACCGCGCCATTTTCTCATATTGTACGTATAGAGATTATAAAATATTGTGTAATTGATAAGACTGGCTTACTTTTTTGTGAACTACTAGCCAGTACAGGCCAGATGATATATTTCCTTTATCAATAATAATTGGTGTAAGATCGACAACACAAGGCTAAAGTAAGTTATTTGATATTATAACTTTATTATTGCTTATGGGTGTGTTGAAACTGTATCTATATCATATTATGGCCTTTATTCCTAATATGTTATATGTGACTAGCTGTTCCCCGCGGCTTCGCTCCCGTGGGCCACCCCACAGGACCCGTTTTCGGGATTAAAAAATAGCTTATGTCACTCAGGAATAATGTAGCTTTCTATTGGTGAAAGAATTTTTCAAATCGGTCCAGTAGTTTCGGAGCCTATTCGGTACAAACAAACACACAAACAAACAAAAAAAAAAATCTTTCCTCTTTATAATATTAGTATAGATTTAAGGGCTAGTCTATGTCCTTTGCCTTATCCTTGTTATTTTGATTCTATAATATTGTAAATACTT
This sequence comes from Anorthoa munda, assembly GCA_945859665.1. NCBI lineage: Eukaryota > Metazoa > Arthropoda > Insecta > Lepidoptera > Noctuidae > Anorthoa > Anorthoa munda. The sequence goes on along the minus strand of OX243907.1, from coordinate 890,645 downwards.
TGTGTGGTTGTAAAAGATATCGATAAATACTATAAAAGAGCTTCCATGGGGTTTGTTGCCCTTCTTCGCCACGAGAACTAGGTCTAGCGAAAGTTTTAAAGTTAATAGAGGTTCTGAGTTCGGTAGCCACGCAGCCAGTTCTGATCCTTAGTACGACTAGTTTCTGCTTCGATAGCCTAGCAGTCTTCAGGAACTAGCCAGTTAGGGGAGGTATGAAGGGCGATAGCCACGCAGTCCCTTTCATTCCTACACTTAGTTGTCACATGATAAATATATTATTGTAAAGTGTAACATAAGTTGGCAATAAATTATCATCAAGTTCAACGGGGCTTTAATTTCACAAACAACAACCCTACAGTCATTATTAAAAAAGTTACATAAATAGCGACCAAAATAAAAAAATAACCTTATTTACACCATGACATCCCATGTCAATAACGGCATTAAATTATCTTTGAATTGAGCACTTTGCTCGCCTCCTATATTTACCCAATTAGGGAGGTGTGCCTTGCAACTACGAAGTTTCCCGCACAAAGTTAGGCGTGCACATAGCGCTTTTGAGTTTATGTCTCCGCGCGCCTCGCATGGTCTTGACTGAGGCATCGGCGTCAGGCGATCTGGGAGGCCAGATCAGCCCCCCTAGCTAAGCTACAAACGTTTCCAATCGAATCTCTTTCTACAATCGTTAATGCCTTCTATTTGTATGGTCTGACCACATGTCTTAACGTTCAGGTGTGTCATTCCCATACAACATGTCGATAACGGCATTAAATTATCTTTGAATTGAGCACTTTGCTCGCCTCCTATATTTACCCAATTAGGGAGGTGTGCCTTGCAACTGCGAAGTTTCCCGCACAAAGTTAGGCGTGCACATAGCGCTTTTGAGTTTATGTCGCCGCGCGCCTCGCATGGTCTTGACTGAGGCATCGGCGTCAGGCGATCTGGGAGGCCAGATCAGCCCCCCTAGCTAAGCTTCAAACGTTTCCAATCGAATCTCTTTCTACAATCGTTAATGCCTTCTATTTGTATGGTCTGACCACATGTCTTAACGTTCAGGTGTGTCATTCCCATACAACATGTCAATAACGGCATTAAATTATCTTTGAATTGAGCACTTTGCTCGCCTCCTATATTTACCCAATTAGGGAGGTGTGCCTTGCAACTGCGAAGTTTCCCGCACAAAGTTAGGCGTGCACATAGCGCTTTTGAGTTTATGTCCCCGCGCGCCTCGCATGGTCTTGACTGAGGCATCGGCGTCAGGCAATCTGGGAGGCCAGATCAGCCCCCCTAGCTAAGCTACAAACCAATCGAATCTCTTTCTACAATCGTTAATGCCTTCTATTTGTATGGTCTGACCATATGTCTTAACGTTCAGGTGTGTCATTCCCATACATTGTTTCGTTTTCTACTAGCATTATCGATCCTAGATTGTCAACTTGGCTATAGGTGCAGTGGTGAACCAGTGATAACTGCCCCGACTACCGTGTCGTAGGTCGTGTTTTGAATCCAGGCAGGCGCCTACCTTTGTGTATTTTATTTCATCACCACTGCTCTCAAAACAACCAGCCCCAACATCCACCAACCAGCACTGGGCCGGCGTGGTAGGTTCCCATTCCCTTTCTCACAGAGAAGAGGCCTGTGTCCCAGCGGTGGATACATTAAAAGGACGATAATGATGTAAGGCCTTGTACTGGTCTGTTATTATACTCGTAGTCCTCCTTATTTCATGGTACATAATTCATTCATCAGTCATTTCTCAGTAGACACGCTTCGATCGAAAATCTATTGAACACGTAATTATGACACTACTAGCCTCTGCCAGCGGCTTCGCCCGCGTGAAAGTCGAAATTATCCCGAGGCAACATATTCCCGGATTAAAAAGTATCCTATGCGCTATTCCTGACTATAATCTATCGCTGTGTCAAATTTCTTCCAGATCCATCACGTCACTGACGCCTATGTTCCTTGAAGAGTATTTAGTACACCTGCATGGCTCCATATCTCCAGTTACGGGTTCATTAAAAGCTTTATTTAATTTCACCTGTCCCGATGTCTGTAACCAAATCTTGCAAGTTACAATTGACCCAGTTTTCTGCGTCCGATTGAGCTTAAATTGTGCAAACACGATTGTTTTTTCGTGACAGTGCAATTTTTAAATATGAAATTTGTTTAGCTTTCAGATAGTAAGAGCCGCGTGCTTTCATCGCTTGCGCCACCGCCTCACAGGCGCTCCTTCCCCAGACGCAAGTTTTATTGCAAGTTGCAAGCAAGTCAACTGCGCTTTGCACATAGTGTAACGCATACGTCGCGGTGCCCGCGGTGCTACTCATTAATATGGCGCCGCAGCGTAAATAAACTCGATACACTACGTAACGCTGCTTGAGAATATTTTCATAAGCTTCTTTCAACCTAGCATTAGTTACGTATTTTGGTCAAAATTAATGAATTAAAACTGCCTCGATAGTAAAATGAAAATATTGGCTCTCTTTTAATTTAAGAAATTGACTCGCACACTATTCCGTTGTTGTTGAATTACCTGATGGTTTACAACATTTTTAAGTATGTGAGAACCATGTTCCTATTTATCAAATGAAGTCAAATAACCTGTTAGTGGTTGTAATATTTTATGCCTATACGTAGTATAGTAGTCCTGGGTGCACCATCCTCACGTATATGAATTTATGTATGTATGTAAATAATTTTTTTTAAAGTGTAATTTTGGAGTTTCTTGTCCGTTCTTCTCCATAACAAGCCACTTTGCCGAATGGATGGTAGAATCAATTATTATTAACTTTATATTTATATTTTTGACATTCAAAAGTGCCGCATAATGGCCTAGTTGAAATGAATAATTTTTGTCTTGTCTTTGTTTTTGCTGAGCTTGAGCTCCTAGCTTCGGTTCGGTAATGAGTAGCTGAGCTTCTGGTCGGGTAATGTGTTATTGGGGGTTTCCATAAGGAATTTATGAGTAGCAGCCCGGAGTCTGAATTTCAACCCGGTTAATGTCAATTACATGGGATTTAAACTTAACTGACGAAATGTGAATATGCACTTCTGCCTAAAGCATCGGGGAGTATAGGCGTGATGTTACGTTCTACAGTTGTTGATTAGTGTCAGCCTGAATCATTTCACTGCTTGGCAAAGGCCTCTTGCCATGACCTTCAGTCTTTGTCTTTTGGATCTAGAGCTAATATGGAATACTGGTCGTTTGTTTTGTGTAGCTTTTCCACCATCTTATACGGGGTCTTCCACGTCGCCTTCTGACTGTGCCACTACAGCGTGAAAACAATTATTTTAATGTGGATGTACATATTTAGTAGTTTGCATTATTACTATGCTTAATTAATAAACAATAATAGATTCTTCTCTGGTATCGTAGTCGAAGTAAACAGTAACCCTTGGGGGATTGCGAAGGAAATAAGATGACCCAGATTTTTTAAATTCATCATTATCATCTTCATCTTTTGAGTATCTTGTTCCGAGAGGAAAATTTTGCCGTTCCTCATCATGTCTTCTCCTTCGTTTTCCTCCTCACTCATCAAGTCGTTAAGGTGGATCTTCTACTGTTCGTTCTGTCCGCTTCTGGAATAAACTGCCTCACATAATTCGGGATAGCCCTTCGTTAGAGATCTTCCGGAGAAGAACCAGGGAACATTGCCTGTCAACATGACTCATAAATATGTATGTATTTTAGTTACCTAGTATGTATTATGTTTATGCATTGTGTACTGTACACGTATTTGTGTAGTTAAGGTATTTAGTTGGTAAGAATTGAAATGTTCATTTGTTTTTAAGTTTTCTTTTTGTTGTGCGCTTTTGTTAACTATCCTAATTGTGTAAATCTCTCTATAACACTGAGATTTGCTGTAAAAGAAACCAATTATGGGTTAAGCTCGTCTTTGTACATAAGTTTTCCTTCTGTATTTGTGTATGTTTGTTTTGTGTATAATAAAGAATATGAATCATCATATCAGCCAAAAGACGTCCACTGCTGGACATAGGCCTCTCCCAAGCGTCGCCACATTGACCAGTCCCTTGCGTCTCGTATCCAGCTGATATCTGCAACCTTCATCAGGTCATCGATCGACCTAATGGGAGGCCTTCCAACGCAACGCCTTTCGGTTCGCGGTTGCCTATCCAGAACTATTCTGCCATCCGTTTTGCGTTCAATGTCCAAAAAGGTTGGCAATTCTTTGGACTCTGTCGATAACCCTGGTTCTCTTGCGGATATCTACATTTCAGATTTCATCACGCAAGGAAATCTCGAGCATAGCCCCCTCCACTGCCCTTTGGGTGACTGTAAGCTTTTTGATGAGGCCCATTTAAAAAAAATTTTTCTTTGTAATTTGACTCAAATAAATATTCTACTTCTTTGGTACACTCTTGGTGGAGCGGTCGTGGTCATCATGTTTCAGTTAGAGTACGAGCTGCCACAATTCACCTTGCGGTGCGACGCCATCCATCCAGTTCCATGTAATAATAGTTATTTGTTATACAAGAGTGCAAAGTTGTTTTTTAACCGCGTGCTCAATTTTGATGACCGAGCAGGCGAAGGATTCAAAAATTAGAATCCTGAGCGTTAGCGAGGCAATCAAAACAGCACGAGGTGAAAAATCTTTGCACTTAAGTGCAACACGTAACTTTTCATCCAACCTCAGCAAGGAAATGACTAAATGCAAAAAAAAAACATTTACAATCATAAGATACTTTAATTTCAGTTTATGTTTTAACTACTACATTATGATAGGTAAGTATTACAGAATAATCTATAAATTATAACAAATAATACGTAGGTATAATTTAGATAAAGTAACGTTGCTACAGTTACTTAAGTTGAGTGTAACAACAGGGCTTCTGGAAGTTCAAGAAATGTTGCTATTTCTCGTGGGATACTTTTTTTTTTTATATTTTGATATAGGCTTGACCACCATCTCACCTGATGGTAAGCGATGATGTGGTCGACGATGGAGCACGCTTGCCTAGAAGTAACCTATTCACTCTTGACTTAAAGACCCCTAGACTGCCAATTTAATTAGCACCCATAGGCTGTCTAACACACTTTCCATTGCGATTTTGTAGAAAAAATCGATTGATTGGAGTGTTAGGCGGGCGTAAGGCTTAATATTTCTCAACAATTGTTACGTATTCCTTGCGAATGACGAAGTTGCGGTCTCTGTTTGTCTTTATATTAGGTAAATTAATTAATAGTAAGTCATCTGAATGTTTTTCAGTGTTTTCGAGTTGTTAGTTCATTAGTTTGACATGCTCCTTTTATACCGACAGTTGCAGACCGATGTTCATAAAGCACAGAAGTGTTAAACTTCCGTCACTCTATATATTGGAAATGGCTATATTTGTAAAAAGTAATCCTCAGTGGTTTCCGCTTTTGTCAAAAAATTCGGATAGAAATAGACGTGAGCAGTATAGACTTTGGGTGCAGTCACACTCGGCCAAAACAGCACTTCTGAAAAAAAGTGTTGTATGTATGGCGCCAGTAATATACAATAAAATTCCGAATGACATAAAGCAATTAAATTTTAATTTATTTAAGAAAACACTTAAAAAGCTACTTACTGATAGGTGCTACTATAACATTGTTGATTTCTTAAATGATAAATTTTGAATTTGATTTAATTTTATTCTATATTGACATAGTTTGTATGTAATTAATATTGACTACATTTTGTACTGACTCTGATTGTATGTTGAAATATTTATAACATTTTGCACTGACTCAATTTTTTTAATATGAAACTGACATTAATTTATTCAATTTATAATTGCCATTTTAATTTTAATGAATAACATATTATTTTCATTTTGTACGCCGAGTGAGGCAAAACATGTTGGTCCGGTAAAATTATGTTCCATCTATATGTGCATATTCATGTATCATGTTACACATGTTTAAACAAATAAATTTATCTTTATCTTATCTTTATCTTTTACCAATAATAAAAACAACCTGTAACGTAACGAATTTTGTAGTAGATACAATTAATAAAATTGATATGCATAATAATTATGCCTATCAACATCTGCTAAGTACGTATTAGATTTTGTTAAGTAGTTGATTAATATACTTAAGTAGATACTGAATGTGCAACTGAATTACTTTTGCCGCCAAATATACGGAATAAGGTGCTTCGTTAAGAATCTTTTAAATTTCAAATGCTGTGAAAATTTTCGAATTTTTTGGTTGATGACCAGATGAGGCTCTATATAAAAATGCCAATAATTTAGGATAGGTGTCGATATGTATGTCTTTTCATCTTTATTGTTGATTTTAGCATTGAATACGTACTCTATAGAGAGCTTGATTTCTTGGTCTGGGATAATTCAATAAAATATGGCAGCAAAACGTTTTCTGAGAAAGTTTTGGCTCCTTTAGCTAGTCGCCACGTGTTAAACATATCGTACTGTTTCAAATATTTGTCGCGTGATTGTTGAGGCAGAAAGCTCATTTGCACATTATTAATAGTTTCAATCAATTCTGTTGGCGTCAAATAAACTTCCTCGTCGCGAGAATTCTACTTTAGAAAACTCATTTTGGGTTTTTCACTTGTTTCAAGTTTCTTGCTTACAATTTCTTTCTTGGAAACGACGCTATCACATAATTAAAAACCACATTGGGTTCATAATTACTTTCATATTAGGTACTCAAGTCATAAATAGTTCAAAGAAGCTCACTATAAAGTCACCTGTCCGGACTACACTTTAATAGTCAAAGAGCTGCGAGCTATCCGCGACTCTCATTGTCGGCCAGGGTACGTTAATCTGTCCGTCTGTCTGTCCACTGTAACATGGGTACGAGATCCCCAGGATACACTATGATACGCATTTTTTGCGACGACAGTATTTCTTGGCTCGTCTCTATTTAGTTAAGCCCACGTTATTATTTACATTATATTGTTTTGGAGAGAGTGAGCTTACTTGTGACGGGTTGGTTTAACTCATCAACAAGCTTTGTCTAAATGATAATAATGTTTTACTGTATCGTGTTGCTGGTTTTTTATGATGCAGTGACCGTAGTTAGGTAAGAGATTCACTTTATAAACAGGAGGTTGTTTTACATAAGCTTCGTGTACTTCTTTAAAGAAGAAGTATGTACAGTGCAGTACAGTACAAAACAGTATATTCAAGTACAGTATTTAAATATAGCGTGTACCTAATATGAAGTTATACATTTTATTTTTACCGCCACGAAAAACCCTTCACATTAATATTTTTGGCATTCCATATTAGTAACACATCAAAGAATACAATATTGCTAAAAGATGTATCTCGTATAAAATATAGTAGAGCACAATAAAATAAGATTCCACAACCTTATTTTCGCGTGTCTGTTATTACGTTATCTCCAAAACGACTGGTATATAAGTATTTATGTAAAAGCGGGCATTTTGTCCGTCCGTTCGCCCCGACAACTCTGATTACGCAATTTCAGAAATTGTCTCACTATTTTCTTGGGTTACAAGCAGAACGAATTGTATGAAAGGCAATTGCATTTTAAGGTTTTGCCTTATATAAGTTTTGAAATTATTACTGCGTGGAATGCATTCATCACATTTACATGATAGTCTCGCGGATAGCTGGAGTTTAACTGTAGTTTTCGTCTTGCTTTATAAGTTTCACACGTTGCAATTCGTAGGTTTCATTTATGAAAAGCTAATTATAACTTATTAAATATTGAACATTGTGATAAGTCCTATTACTTAATAATAAATTACAATAATAGCCTTTCATTTTTATGTTGTTGATTGTTGTAAATCTCAGGAAATCCTTGCCCTTTACTTGTACAAACCTCCTTTTATTATAATGTACCTGTTTTATTACACAGTATTGAACAAAATCTTTTATACCATTCCCCCTCTAAAAAGCTTATTTTATTCAATGAAAACAGTGAATAAAAAGCACTTTTAATCACTGTTTTGGTGTTTGAATTTAGAACACACTAAGGCGATTTACACACGGTGACACGGCACCGCGCACCGCCGCGGACGCGGAGGGGAGAGCACCGCTCGACCCGTGCGGTCGCGCGGTGTACGTGTAAGGCATCAACGGATTTATTAGAGGCAAATGCGGCAAGAGATACGCTTCACTGCCTACCGCGGCGGTGTGCGGTGCGGTGTGTAAACCGCCTAATATATATTCGACCTCCATCTCAGTCCTATAAAACCTCCTTGCGCATAAAATACTGGATACTAATTCCATTTTTACTGTGCTCCTTGTGCAAAGAATACCGTACTCGACTTTCAAACTCCTTCGCCGATTTAATTTTGAGTTTGTTTATACATATTTAGGATTTTAATAATGAGTTTGATTTCGCTCTAGGATATTTAGTGTATACTTATTTGGATTGAAATTCTAATATTAATTGCATTGATGTTTAATTAATTATAATTATGTAACGAAACGGAGGCGGTCACTGGCCCCTGAAACACAGGTGCTGCTACCTAGCTCAGCTTCAATTTTGAGGGTAGGTAATAAACCATTATTTATTTATTATTATTCCTTGTGTTTTTAGCTAAAATCTTTCTTTTTCTCGTAGTCATGGTATAAAATATAGAATGCAACTGTCAACAACGGTCGTTAGAATACTTCACTCACTCGTGGTTCATCTATGGCCCTCGCTTTAAATCCGTCCTTTATTCACTAGTTGCATAATATACTATTATTTCTGGATAAAGGTCAGTCTGTTGTTAATCCTTTAACGTTTAGATACTTCAACTGTAAAGTATCCGATGATATCATCAAACCGTGTCATGAGAGTCTTAATAAAAAAACCGGCTAAGTGCGAGTCGGACTGGCGCACGAAGGGTTCCGTGCCATTATTGCAAAAAAACGCCAAGAAAATCACGTTTGTTGTATGGGAGACTCACTTAAATATTTATTTTATTCTGTTTTTAATATTTGTTGTTGTAGCGGCAACAGAAATACATTATCTGTGAAAATTTCAACTGTCTAGCACGGTTCATGAGATACAGCCTGGTGACAGACAGACAGACAGACGGACCGCGCAGTCTTAGCAATAGGGTCCCGTTTTTACCCTTTGAGTTCGGAACCCTAAAAACTGGCCAAGTGCATGTCGGACTTCGCACATTTAGGGCTCCGTACCAAACCGCAAATTCAAGTTGGTTGTAATAGGAAAAAAGCGGGAATTTCAAAGAAAAATCTGTTTTATCAATATTTTGTTATTTGTTAGTAAAATATTATACGTAATAATAAACATTATCACCAGTCAATAGGAAGTTAATAAATTCTTCAACAAAATTTTGTAAAAAAAAAACTGACTTTTTAAACTAAAAGTGCAGTATTTATTTACTCAAAAGTACTAAACAACGATAGCCCACTCGATGGAGTTTGTCAAAATATTTCCCCTCCCCATCAAAAATACTTTTTGTCCTTTTATATGACTTTGGGTCAACAAGATGCTTATATTGTGAAAATTTGAAGACTGTAGCTTCAACCGATTGACTATAAAACTTGTGTGACATACGGACAACAGACAGACAGACGGACAGACAAACAGATGAACAGACAGACGGACAAACAGACGGACAGACGAACAGACAGACGGACAGACAAATAGACAGATGGACAGACAGACGGACAGACAGACGGACAGACAGAAGGACAGACAGACTGACAGACAAACAGACGGACATACAGACGGACAGACAGATGGACAGACAGACGGACAGACAGACACGTGAGTGACAGCAATAGGGCACCGTTTGCACCCTATGGGTACGGAACCCTAAAAACCAACAGCGAGTTGGACTCGCGTGGAGTGGGTTCTGTTAGTTCCGTACGATGAATATTTTGACTACAATGTTTACCAAGAACAAACTTAACATTGTAGAGGAAAATGATATTCGCTACATTCCAACTGAAAATATTACTTTATAAGCTCAACATTAATAGATTTACCATGTTATTTCAATATAATAGACTTTCTATATGTTTTCTTATAAACGAATTAATAAGTAAAAAACTAGTTTATAAAATTATAGCATTAGTTTCTATTCCATATATCAAATTAATTAAATATTACCTCCGTGTTTGGGTCACAGATATTCATGTGTGTACAAAATTTCAAGTCAATCGGTCCAGTATATTCGGCGCAAATTGACTGTGGCCGGTTTTTATTCGTACGTACGGAACTCGCTTTTTATTCGTACGCTCGAAAAAAAAGCACGCTAACATCACACACAATCACAAATCACACAAATCGACACGTGTCCCATTCCTAGCAGCCGCTCGGCACGTCACTAATCCGGCCAGTGATACGTCGCAAGTTGTGGTAAGCGCCCAACTTCGGCCCTTCTCAATTGCTATAATCTCTTCGCGATTGCCATTCATTTATTGTCTCGGGTAAGGGTGTTAGCTGAGTTATGGGAGGAAGCGTGGATGGAGAATTTATTGATTTAGGATATCAAAAATATTGGTTGACGCAAAAAATATGCTTTTGCCCTAGTTTGGGTTTACAAGTCAAGAATAAATAGGTTACTTCTAGGCAAGCGTGCTTTTAACACATCATCTCGTGTGTGGTGAGTTAGTTGTCAAACGCAAGCCTATCTATTAATGAAAAAGAAAAACAAGAAAGGGTTTTTGCTGTAATGAACTAGCTGTCTCCCTTTTATTCATGCTGTACTTGTTCAAGATCATTTTTGTACAATCAGGCACAAATCATGTAAATTAAAAAAAACTAATTTTACAAAAAAATACAACTGTTAGCTCGTGGATGAGATTAGTGGACTGTATAAAAAAGGCGGTTGGTTTCAAAGCCGTTAGGTATATTCAAATTACATTAGACTGTCCCGGACAAACAATGTGAGATTAGTAAGAGGTGTCGACTGGTGCGGTGGAGTCCGTGGTAGCTTTCAGTATATTAAAATGTACTCTGTGGTGGTAGCGAGTGATCTCCCGAGCCGCGCCGCGTCGCGCGTCGCCTCCGCACTGCGCACTCACACACCGATGCCGTGTGTGTCACGCAGATGTGTGTGCAGTGTAGACGGCGCGCTCCGGCCGGCCGAAGTGTTGGGTACATTTCCCAACAACAACCGACTTCTAAATAAAAACACTACAAAGTGAAAAATAACTTCAATTTAGGAAGTCAGTATAAATACACGAGCACAGAGCGAATACGGAATATTTGTCATTGAAACATTATTCGTACAAGACAATTGCGCGACGGACTCACGCACCATCCAGTCCGGGCCTTCAACCAAAACGCCCCCGCTGCAGCTTATCAATGCAACCTCACCCGAACGTGTCTCACATGGGAATAGTTGCGTTCCGCAGTTTAGATGGGTGAAGTATCCGCCGGCGAGCATTAGAGGCGCGGCCTCACTGATGTGTCCGTCTATTGAGTGCGGGCCGTTTGTGTGATGTATCGCGCTCGCTTTGATTGTGCGGTCAACTTTGAGGCGCCAACTTTTTAGGATTGTTTGTGATTTCTTGATGGGTAACGTTAAATCTTGGGCAAGGTATGTTCTTGCTCAATGCATAACTTTTTTGTCAAGTTCTAAGGTTCTTTTATGATTATTAGATAAGTACCTATAGTAGGTACCTATTTTAAATTTCTTGATATCGCGTTTTAACCACATGCGGGGTGGTATGGGATCTACCTCCTAGCGGTCCACCCCGGGCTACGGCACCACGGGCTTGCCTGTGGTACGGCTGAACGATCCCACTTAAGCGGTGGTAGGCTCCACAAGGGGCCGCCTGGATCGCGACCACCATCCCACCGGAGTCCGGCGCCAAGCAGCTTGCTGTATTCCGTCGGTGTGTGGGAGTGCCAGTGCCTTTGGGGGAGAAGGAGGTCGTCAGTTGCGCTGTTCTGGACCGGTCTTGGTCTCTGAAGAAAAACTTGCCGGGTAACTCATTCTGGAGGGTAGCGGGATCCGAAGCACGGTGCCAGCCGTTGGCCGACCGCAGTCAGTAGGGGGCCTAAGTAGCACGCCAGCCACGTGCCAAAGGCTGCCCCGCCAACTCGCGAAAAATCTACTAGCCTACAATGTTCACACATTTACAAAACAATCGGTAAAAGCATCTAAGATACAAAGGTAAAAAAAAAATATAAAAATAAATGTATAACAAGACTAAATTAGACATGTGGCACAAATGTAGTTATCAGTGCTGTAACTTTTCTTAGCAAAGGGTTATTAAGATGATTGAAAACCATTGTAAAAAGTCCAATTAAAAGAAGAGAAAAAAAAAGAAAAATGAGTTTTTTTTTTTATTTGTGATGGTTTTGCTCTTGACTCTAGTCTAGGTCAGAGGTGACAGAGACAGAGTCGACGATGGAGTGAGTTTACCCAGAAGAAGCCTGTTCACTCTAACTTTGAAGAGATTCGGGTTGTAGGCGTTCGGAAACACAGACGCAGGTAGTGAGTTCCATTCATTCGCTGTGCGCATTATGAAGGATGTCTGGAAGCGCTTAGTGCGAATTGGTGGAATGGCAACAAGGTAAGGATGGTAACTTGCAGTGCGTCTAGATGTCCGATGGTAGAAGGGGGCTGGTGGGATGAGGTCGTGGAGTTCTTGAGCACACTCACCGAAGTACAGTCTGTAGAAGACCGACAAGCAGGCAACCTTGCGGCGATGAGCCAAGCTATGTAGCTTGGCATCCGCCAATTCTACGTCGCCAATGAGCCTCTTGGCTCTGCGTTCCACCGAGTCAAGCGCGGCAAGCTGATACTTAGCTGAGCCATCCCAAAGGTGGCTGCAATACTCCATGCAGGATCGGACTTGCGCTTTGTAAAGGGTTAAAAGCTGTCCAGGCGTAAAGTATCGCTTCACTCTATTCAGGATGCCCAGTTTTTTGGCCGCAATTTGGGCTTTGTACTCAATGGAGGCGCCGAAGTTGAGATTGGATGTCAACTCCATGCCTAAGAGCTCGAGCCGATCAGTCACAGGAACAGATGTACCCCGAAAAGTAGGAGTATGATCGAAAAGACTCCTATTAGCGGTAAAAAGACACGCCTGTGTTTTGGTGGCGTTAAAGGAGACCAGATTGTCATCACCCCACTGGGAGACAAGGCTTAAGGTCAAATCTGTCCGCTCCACCATAGCCTCTCTCAAGGAACGAACTTCATCCACGCTGGTTTTTGCGCTGGACAGGTATCTCTCTGAAACAGTACTGTCATCTGCGTACCCAACAATACCAGGCAGAAGTAGGTCATTGATGTGCAGCAGGAAAAGAGTTGCAGAGAGAACAGACCCCTGAGGAACTCCGGCATCAATAGCCATAAGGTCAGAGGAACAGCCGTCAATGACTACTCGGATCGACCGTTCACTGAGGAAGTCTGATATCCAGCTACAAAAACCAGCGGGGATGCCATACGCAGGAAGCTTACTGAGTAGACTCGCGTGCCAGACCCTGTCAAAGGCCTTCGAAATATCAAGCGACACAGCAAGTGCTTCGCCGTGTCTCTCGATGGCTTCGCCCCAGCAGTGCGTGACATACACAAGAAGATCGCCAGTTGACCGTCCCCGGCGAAAGCCATACTGACGGTCACTGAGGAGATTATTGTCTTCAAGGTACGTCAGCAACTTACTGTTGAGTACCCTTTCCATAACTTTGGACAAAATGGAGGTAATGGCGATCGGACGGTAATGGGCAGGGTCTGCACGGTTGCCTTTTTTGGGCACTGGTTGCACATTTGCAAGCTTCCAGGATTTCGGCACCATTCTTTTTACAAGAGAGAGGCGGAACAAGCGTGTCAATACAGGAGACAGTTCTGGCGCACACTGCCTCAGCACTCTCGCTGGAATGCCGTCAGGCCCGCTGGCCTTGTTCACGTCTAGACTGCACAATACTCTCCGGACCTCTTTAGTGTGCACAGCGATCTCCGGCATCGAAGAGTCACAATGAGGTAGAGTAGGTGGTTGCTTGGAGCCAGCGTCCAGACGTGAATTGCTAGCAAAGAGAGATGCAAATAAATTTGCTTTCTCACTCGCAGAGTGAGCCAGCGACCCATCAGGTTTCAGCATTGGAGGTAATGTGGGACGACAGAAATTCGTTTCAACCACTTTAGACAGGGACCAAAACTGTTTACTACCCGGAGGGTGTGATGCCAGCTTGGCCCCAATACGTCCAATATGGTCAAAACGTGCCCGACGCAGAACCCGCTTGCAGAACTTGGCGGCAGAATTAAAGGCTCTTTTCCTCGCGCGAACCCTACGTGCTCTAAGTTTGCGGGCGCGGGCCCCGACCCAGGCTTTGTAGGCAGACTCTTTTCGGGCCACTGCGTGGGCGCATTCTGCATTATACCAAGGTCGGGATTTGTGACCGAGCGGAATGTCGGAGAATGGAATGAAATACTCCATTCCCTGTCGAATCACATCCCCAACCGCGTCTGCACAGCTCGAGGGGTCACCCGAGGAGAAGCACACATGCCGCCAAGGATAAGATGCAAAAAAGTGCCGCATCTCGTCCCAATCTGCTGACTCGTATCGCCATACTCGTCTCGTGCCTCTAGGACTGTCATCTGGAGGAGAGCAAGTCGACACGGATTTCACCAGACAGTGGTCAGACGTTCCCAGCGGGGCTGAGACCGACACCGAATGACTGTCCGGATCAGTTGTCAGCAGAAGGTCTAAGCAATTGGGTGTATGGCCGTCAACATCCGGTACCCGCGTTGCCACATTCACCAGCTGGGTTAGATCTAGCGATAGAGAAAACTTGCGCGCCTCCAACCCGGCATGGTCAGTTTTCCGGTACGGGTACAACCACTCTTTATGATGGGCGTTAAAGTCCCCCAGAAAATTAAGCTTCGCTGTTGGGTACCGTTGCTGGGCCATGTCAGCCGACTCCACGAGGAAATTAAAAAGCGCTGTCGTCTCCTGGTCACCGGTGTGCGATCGATAGACGCCGATGTAGAGAGACTTCTCCACGCCAGTGTCCACAAGTAGCCATATGGCAGAAAACCCCGATTTCTCAAAGCAACGGAGACGACGACAACAAATGTCATCGCGGACGTACACACAGACCCCAGCTTGCTTCTTGAACTTGTGTTCAAGAGAGTAACCCGGGTAGTTGAGGTACGCCACGTCCGACGGGGTTGTTATCTTCGTCTCCGTTAGGAAAAACAGGTGCGGCTTCTCGGTCTCAAGGTGGTGGTGGACCGGATCGAGATTAGAGTGCAGCCCCCTGATGTTAGTGAGGTGCACTTTTAGTGGGAGGAAGTGCAGCCGTTGTTTCACCATATTCTTCTTAGCTTTGGTCATATTTTGAGTTATAGAGTTTGCTGGGGAAGAAGTCGAACTGTCGAGGTGCTGCTCAGTGAACCAAGTGGAACACTGGTGCTAACCCAACCTATGGGGAACTCATTTGGAGACTGCGGGGACGCCCGAAACCCCCGGATATGGCCACCGGGTCCTCCCATCCAGTCGCCAGCTGGCACGGTGGAGCATACCGGGATTTTTCGCGAGTTGGCGGGGCAGCCTTTGGCACGTGGCTGGCGTGCTACTTGGGCCCCCTACTGACTGCGGTCGGCCAACGGCTGGCACCGTGCTTCGGATCCCGCTACCCTCCAAAATGAGCTACCTGGCAAGTTTTGCCCAGAGACCAAGACCGGTTCTGAACAGCGCAACTGACATCCTCCTTCTCCCCCAAAGGCACTGGCACTCCCACACACCGACGGAACACAGCAAGCTGTTTGGCGCCGGACTCCGGTGGGATGGTGGTCGCGAGCCAGGCGGCCCCTTGCGGAGCCTACCACCGCTTAAGTGGGATCGTTCAGCCGTACCACAGGCAAGCCTGTGGTGCCGTTGCCCGGGATGGACCGCTAGGAGGTAGATCCCATACCCACCCCAAAAAGATTGAGAATAGTTAGAGACATCCACATATTTGTACCGTTTATAAGTTACCAGGGAAGCCACATGCGCAGAAGGAGCTAAAATTTTTATCTTCAACGTAGTCCTTGATTTTATAATATGCTTTTTTAATAAGGACACGTTTGATGAAGTTTTTGAACTTTCCATCGGTCAGTTCTATAACTGACTTTGGCAACTTGTTATAGAAGCGTATACGCTTTAAAAGAGTCTTTTCTTATAAACAGTGTACTGTTTAGTATACTGTTTATAAACAGTATACTGTTTATAAGAAAAGACTTGCTAGTTTTCGTTAATCTGATTTTGGGTATTACAATTTCGTGCTTACTGCGTGTATTTAAATTATGGAAGTCGCTTCTAGTTTTGAAAAGCCCTCGATTTTTGCGTACGTACAAAATACATTCTAAAATATAAAATGAAGGTAGAGTCAGTATATCGATCTCTTTAAATTATTCTCTGAGGGACTCGCGAGGACCTATTTTATAGATCGCGCGGATTGCCCTCTTTTGTAAGACGAAAATTGAGTCAACGTCCGCTGCTGATCCCCACAGCAGAATGCCATAAGACATAATACTGTGGAAGTAAGCATAGTATACCAGCCTAGCCGTAGCTACATCGGTTAACTGTCTTATCTTCCTTACTGCGTACGCAGCCGAACTTAACCTACCCGAAAGAGTTCTAATGTGCGCGCCCCACTGAAATTTAGAATCGATTGTAATCCCCAAGAATACAGTTTCCGTTATAACTTCAAGATTTTTGCCGTCAAGATTTAAATTTAGGTCACGTTAAGGACCAAATGTATTTGGTAAGGAGAACTTTAGACATTTTGTTTTTTTCGCATTCAGTAAAAGATTGTTAACTGCGAACCATTTTGAGAGAACAATTAGACTTTCGTTGACATGTAACACATCCGTATCTTTCCTATCTATTTTAAAAATTAGCGAAGTATCATCAGCAAATAAAATTATATCCGATAATTTGACTAGAGACCCGGAGGACGTCGCCCCATTTACATTTACTTTTTGCTGTCTGTTTGATAAATATGAAAGCACAAGATCAGCAGCTTGTCCTCGAATTCCGTAGTGTTGTAATTTACAGATCAGTGTGTTGTGATCGACGCAGTCGAACGCTTTTGAGAGATCACAGAAAACGCCAATTGCATCCTGGCACTTCTCCCAAGATTCCAAGATGTGGCTGATGAGTTTCACTTCCGCGTCCGTTGTCGACCTACCTTTCGTGAAACCAAACTGCTGACTATGCAGGATCCCATTTAAATTGAAGTGAGACAACATCTGGTCCAGCATGATTTTTTCATAGATTTTACTCAATGCTGGAAGCACGGATATAGGTCTATAATTAGAGGGATCACTCTTACAGCCTGATTTGAAAATTGGTACTACTTTACTGTGTTTCATTAAGTCAGGAAACGTGCCGCTGTCCAAACATTGATTGAATATGCTTGTTAAGACAGGAGCGATTGAATCAATAATATCTCCAAGAACCCTAACGAAAATCCCCCAAAAGTCTTCAGTATTTTTTATATTGAGACTTTTGAACGCGTTTTTAATTGTATCAATACATATTGGTTTAAATTTAAAGGTTGGTACGTCTCTACTAAAGTTTTCTTTAAGAAGAGCTTCAGCTAATTTAGATGAGGAGGGAAGTGACTTCGTAACCTCTAACGGAATGTTGGTAAAGAAATTTTCTAATGTCTCATTGACTTCTTGCTTATCAGAAATGGTTTGATTAGATATTATTAAAGACAACTCATTCTGATCGCGTTGTTGTGTCTTGCCAGTTTCTCTATTAATTACTTGCCACACAGTTTTTATTTTATTATTAGAAACACTAATTTTGTTAATTATTATTTGAGATTTTGCTTGAGCGCAGACTCTTTTAAATATTTTGGAATAGTTTCTAACATAATTGTGGAAAACTTGATCGGAAGTCAAAGATTTTTCGTAATATAATTTATATAAGAAATCGCGGCTTTTCCTTATGCCCACAGTGGCCCATTCATTAAATTTCGATTTGGAATTATTGACTTTAATTGTCTTTTACAGGACACGTTTTATTCAATTCTTGGTAGACTGTAGAAAACAACGTGCCGTAATTTATATTGGGGTCTTTTGAATCAAAACTGGCATTAGAAAGATTACTAAAAACATTATTATTAAAAGAATTTAATTTATTTTCAGTAAGAGGTCTTAATCGAATTGATATAGCTAGATTACATTTTTTATCTGACTCAAAAGATACTAGTTGACCAGTATGGTCTGACCTAACGCCACTAATTAAAAACGAATCTTTAACTTTACAATTAGTGAATACATTATCTATGCACGTAGCTGAAGTTGCAGTTGTTCTTGTCGGTTCATTAAATAAATATTTTAAGTTAAATGATTTAAACAATGAAATGAGCTTACATTTTTCAGGTGAATTGACTAACAGATCTATATTTAAGTCACCACAAACGAAAACTAAATTATTATCTCTGAAAAGTTTACTTAATAATTCTTCCATTGTAATTAAAAACAATGACAAGTTTGATGCTGTTGGTCTGTAAACACACAAGATAGTATGCCCCTCGACCTCTGCACATGCTACCTCACATAAGCGATCAACAGAGTAAGCAGTGATATCCTTTCTTTCCTTATATTTAAGATGACTATTACAAAGTATCAGGGTACCACCACCCACTGTGGATCTGTTGTACGCGCTGGCAACTGAAAAATTATTTACATTAAACAACATCCTATCTGATTTTAACCAAGTTTCACAAAAACATAAGATATCCATGTGGTATTTATCTACTAACAATTCCACGTCTAAAATTTTGCCGGAGAAGCGATTTATATTTTGATGATATAGTAAAATAATACTATACGTCTTCTCTTTTGTCGGCTCTAATAGTTTAAAGAATCTACAGTAGTATTATCAGAAAAACTAGATAATACTGTTAAATCACTAAACCTAGTCTCAGTTAAATCATCAATAACTGCGTGTATATTAAAAGCTAACAATGTAGCTAATAAATGTCGACTATTTTTGGGAAGAAACATATGGTTCCCAATCAAAACAAAATCACTAACAAAATTGTTAGTGTCAAAAAACAATAAACGGTCACTATGACGACAAGATAAAATATGCATCAAGTTATTTAAACTAGAAATGTATTCATTTTCCTGATCAAGTAACTTGTCAGAATAGGGCAATGCACATAATATTAATTTGCTTAATTTTAACTTAAGTAGGGTCGATACCATTAACTATGTCCCTTTTTGTTACATTAAGGCTATTTCCAAAAAGAAGAACTACAGTAGTTTGCTCATTCAATTGTGTCTGTTGAATTTTATGAACAAGCTCATTAAAATGCAGTTTATGAAAACAATGGTTCACTATTGTATGTTTAGAGCGGTTATGTAACAAAGATCCAAAACCTGTTCCTACCCAAGTAACACATAAGCAAGATAAAAGTACACATTTTGCATATTATACAGTTCAAAGATGAATATAGTTTGTATAAGAGCTTTGGGAATAGCCAAATGCTGGATTAGATTGAGTTCGGACCCATAAAATTCTTAACGCTTAATAAATTCTGTATTTCTGTCCTTACCTTCTTAACGCTTAATAACCAATCACCGTAGGATTATTATACAGACGTTATTTAGCATTACGCGTTTCAGGTTGCTTAAAGCTGAAAAACAGCCCCGTCGGTAGCATTTGTCTGAATATCCATAATCTGTATTGCTATTATAAAAGCATTACTAAGCTATTAGCGCTTGAAACAGCTCAATGCTGAATAAAGTATCACCTTCTGAATAATATTGTTACATAATTCTATTAAACAGCTTGATACTGAATAATTGCTTATATTTTATCTTCAAACTGGATAAGATTCTATGTTTTACTAATTATTCAGCTGCTGAATAAATAATATTATAAATGTTTTTATTAAGCTTTGTCCTGTTTAATAGAGAGTTTGAAACTAACTTATTCAAATTAAAGACCATATGTATGTTGTTATAGCGCTCATAGCTTAATACCAGCTTAATTAAAATATTATTCACCGTATTTATTTTTTGCGTTATTTAATATGAATCGAAAATCGTGGAAAAAACGTAAGAGAACTGGTTACATCAAAAGAAAATTGTTAAAAGAATATTTAAATATCAGCAATAGTAATTGTCCAAGTGTTTCTGGTCGTCAAAAGATTTATGAAAATAGTTTAAACAAAACTGAACCCGATCCCAGCCAGCATGCGTGGTTGCCGTGCAATGAAGAGGGTTCCGTCCCCCAAAAAGTCAAACAGCATTGCGATTCACACAAGATGAGAATGCATCTGATGGCAGTGTACAGATATCGAAGAAGAACAATGTAGATACATGAAAAATTTGATATTTCGAGAAAAATTTGAAAATGGGCTTTCGAAAAAAGATCACACAAGTAGCACTAAAGGATTTGGCAGAAATATTAAATCAAAGATTCCCAGACATTTTACCTAATGATCCAAGGACAATTTTAAATACACCGAGACAAGTCCACATAAAGTCTATTGAGCAAGGTGAATACTGGCACAATGGCGTCATTGAGACACTTAAAAAATATTGATTAACACAAACATTTTGCCAGAAAACATATCACTGAATATAAACATGGAAGGTCATCCAATTTTTAATAGTCCCTTAGAAAGAATTTCGGCCAATTTTAATAGAAAAAGAAATGATCATTTTATTAGCAGAAGGTATTACAGTACAAGAAAATAAAATTTACGTTGTGATAAGATATTTTATTTGCGACTCTTAATTCTCCAACATGCACATAAATTTCTTCAAGTTTTTTCATGATTTTGTCTTGACTCTCCATAATATGTTGTGGTTTCGCGTATATATTCTTGATTCCTTCTAGAGTCTGTACGTCTGGTGTCCATCAGTGCCAAGTGACAGCTGCACGGCTACATTTTCAATTTGCCTTGAGGTTCAGTTCAGTTTTCAATTTGACAGTTTCGGGTGGCTTGATGTACTGGCGTTTGTACATAAAACAAATAACAAAACACGGATTAAACAAGGGCCCAGTCCACACCACACACGCTAAATCTATAGCAGATTTCGTGTGTGTGGTGTGCACTACATTTTTAATCATAAATGAGATTTTCTCGAAAAAAAATGCAAGCAAAGACGCTATAATTTTAAATGTAATGAATTCAGTGAAAGCCGGGCGTGAAATTCCACAATAGAAAAGGTTTTTGTTAGATCGATTAGAGAACCCTAAAGATCTGAATAATTTAGAAATGTGATCAACTATATAATTGATATTCAGAAGTTAGTGTACTGAGACTACTTTTTTCAAGTTATAGCTTAGTAACAAGGCATGTGTGCACTTTTATTCAGCATTATACACCAAAACAATCGATCGCCATTAAAAATCTTTGTAATTTATACTTTCACGGAATTTACGAGATACCAAAATGCTTAATCTTACAACTACAACATTTTCAACTCGATTCAAGTTATTTTGTTGGATTAAAATTGCTAGTATTAGCTATTTCGTCACAAGTACTTTTGTCAGACCTATTATGTATGTATGAAAATACTATTTATTATCTATTATCTTGATTATTAACGCGGCGCGTAATAAATAATGAAAAAAAAACATACTATTCACGACAAAATTACTTGCGCACTAACAATTAACATATAGAAGACCTCTAACTTGTAAATTAAAATTTACTTACCGATTTTATAAGTTCACCATGTCAAATCACATTTAAATTCGACATCGACATTAAAATATTTAATCCAATTGAATTATTTTCACAATTTGTATGAATATTGTTTGTAAAAGTGTGAACAATAATTTAAATGCTTAATAAATTCTGAATACAATAACCAATTCGATTAAGCTGAGTAACTCAGTTGTAAGAGCTTAATAAAACCAATGTGAGCTGTTATTCAAAGGTTATTAAGCTAATTGAAACTTTATTAAGCTCCTACTCAGATCTTGCTCAGATGTTATTCAGCGTTAAGCATTCAAAATTGGGGCCCTTTTTGCTTGAATAACAGCTGAATAGACGGGTACTCAGACGTTATTCAGCTTACTATTCAGCTTATGCTCTTGATGATTGCTCTTACTCAATCTTTATTCAGCACGTTTGTGTTACTTGGGTAATTTATCAGAATATACTAAGATATTACTTTTGGTAGGGTTCAAAGTTTTTGTAGTGAGATCAATGGGTAAAGTTGTAGGAGCAACATGCTGTGACATGAGAGGTGGCGGAACGGCAGCACAACTACAGGTGAGGTTGTTAGTCAGTGACTCATACCTCTCTGCATTATACTTAACCAGGTCCACCAACTCACAGGCCTCCTGCATGCGCTCACTCAACATCTGTTGACTACATTCATATTTACAAAATATTTCCCTTAGTGATTTTCCCTACTCAATAATTCCCTTTGAAGGTTTTTAATGTCAACATCATACATTTGTGTACTAGTTTCTAATTTACTATTACATATAATAGAGAAGTGGGGAAGGGGCTTGGAGCGTCTGGGCCTTACTACAAGTTATTTCGTAGCAGCTGTAAAAACCGTTAGCCAGTATTCGAGTTACAGAGCAGTGAACAACATAGTTCATTAAAAAGAACCGACTTCCAAAAAAAACACTACAAAAAGAAAAATAACTTAAATTTCGGAAGTCGGTGTTACTGTTATCTTTACTTCGTTTTTTTATACCGCCTTATTTTTTTGTAAAAAAGATTTTTTACTTTTTAGTGGTACTTAATGGACAAGTTCTATATTGAGGTACCTATAATTCCCACAGTGATGACAGAATAGATAATATGTAACTTGAATAAAAATAGTCCCTATTTAACCCTTTGCATTGCATTGTAAAGGGTCAAATAGGGACTATACCCTATTACTTTCCTGTCCTAAATAAGCGTAACTCATTTTTTATAACCTCATAGCAACAAAACACAACATTTTAGAATATTCCATTAAAATATCGGAGGTATATTATCTAAACAAGAACTTCTAGAAATTACTATGCAGGAGTTAAAAGAAGTAAATAATGATCCAGATATAATATGCTTATCTGAAACTTTCGTAAAAAAAGGCTGTGAAAATTATGTGAAAATACACAACTATGAAATGGCTACTAACTTCTGTAGAGAAAAACAAAGAGGTGGCACTTGTAGTAGTTAGTGTAGTAGTTAAAAAAGGTTTATATTATAAAGAGATACCATTCGTGAAAAACTATGCCACTCAAAATACGTTTGAGGCTTGCGGCTTTAAAGTAACAAGTAACAAATTAGTTGTTATATGTGTTAGAACACCACAATCTGATCCGAATCAGTTTTTAACAAAATTGCATAACCTTTTACACGATTTGTTAAACAAATACAAATCTAAAATAAATATGGTTGTAGCGATTTTAACATAAATACACTTAAAAAAGGTAACATCATAAATGGATTGCAAGACTTGTCCGATAATTATAATTAAAAAATCCACATTAATGTTCCTACTCGCAAACTGACTTGTATTGACCATATCTTGAGTAACACTAACAACGCAACGGCCACGGTACTACCCCTGCATCTTTCAGATCATGACACAGCACAAATGTTAAGCGTTCTAACTAAACAGAAACCACAAAAATCAGCAATTCACTACATTCACAAGAGAGACTATAACTTAGACAAGATCCGGCAATTTAAGGAATGCTTGCAAAATCTTTCTTGGTCCGATATTTATTTAAAGACTGACACAAACTGCGCATTCGACGACTTTCATGAACTGGTGTGTCTATTTTATGATCTCTGTTTTCCCAAAGTAAGAGTGAAAGTCAATAGCAATAATAAAAACACACAAAAGTGGATAAGTAAAGGTTTGAGACAAAGTTGCAAAACTAAACGGAAGCTACGGTATCTGTACTACAAAAACAAAAATGTAAATAATAAAACTAAATATAATAATTACTCAAGGCTGTTAAAAAATGTATTTATAATTCAAAAAAGAATGCTAACATAAAATATATTCATACTCAGGACAATAAATGTAAAGCCACATGGACTGTCATTAAAAATGAAATAAATAATAACACTCACAAAGACAACATAGAATTTATAAAACTAAATGATACTATAGTTACAGATCCTGTACAAATGGCCAATATATTTAATAACTATTATGTAAATTTAACGAATGTACAAGGGGTAAAAAGCACACATACAAACCCCAACATAAATACGTGTGTCAACACAATGTTCCTCAGGCCAATGCAGGTAAACGAGGTGTGACAGGAAATAATGTCTCTATCCAACAACAGATCGGAAGGCTATGATGAAATGAATTCAAAAATTATAAAAGCTTGTAGTAATGAAATTCCTGATAAATTAAAACTATCCCTTATAAAGCCTTTATTCAAGAAGGGAGATACATGCGACATCAATAATTACCGACCTATAACCTTAATACCTATCTTATCAAAAAATTATGAAAAATGTATGTACAAAAGACTACTTTATTTTTGCAATAAATTTCAAATTATAAGTGACAAGCAGTTTGGATTCCAAAAGAACAAATCCACTGCGTTGGCTATTTATTCACTTATGCAATCTATTCTTTCAAATATTAATAATAATTATATGACCACTGGCCTTTTTTTTGATCTATCAAAAGCCTTCGATCTGGTGTCACACAATATATTGCTACAAAAGTTAGAGGCTATTGGGATTAGAGGTCCGGTACTCCAGTGGCTATCGTCCTATTTAAGTGATAGAAAACAACGTTCATCATCAATAAAATAAATGAAAATAATTAAATAATATCCTACTTATCGGAATATAGTCATAATAAATATGTCGTTCCACAAGGAAGCGTTCTGGGCCCAATATTGTTCCTCATTTTCATAAATGACATAATAAAAATAACAAATCATAAATGCATATTATTTGCCGACGACATATCTATTATAGTGACATCAAACAAAAAACATAATACCATTTTAGATCATGAGCTTGACATCAATAATACAATTGACAAATTACTGCACTGGCTTGACATTAACCGTTTAAAGATAAATTTAGATAAATCCGTTTACATCCAATTTAATCGATCTAATAATTATAAAAATTACATTAAACTTAATATTAAAAAAATAAAAGAAGTAACTCATGTTAGATTTCTTGGTGTTATAATAGATAAAGATATCAATTGGAAGGAACACATAGACAATGTTAGCACTAAAATTAATAAATTTTTATATGCACTTAAACAGGTTAAAAATGTAACTAATATAAAAACTGCTGTGATATCATACCACGCTTATGTCGAATCGGTACTACGTTATGGGCTTGTAATGTGGGGTAACAGCACCGACTTCTGTAGAGCATTCATCGCACAAAAAAAGTGCATGAGATCAATTTGTGGACTTAAACCTGACGACTCATGTCGGCCAATATTTAGAAAACTTGGTTTGTTACCGTTACCGTCACTTTACATTTATGAAGTATGTATGTTTGTCATGAAAAATAAACAATTATTTAAGACTGCAAATGATGTGAATCCTCGGGGCAGACGAGATCCATATAGATTAGTGTTGAATGATTTGCCTAGGCTAGCTAATTACAATAATAACTGCCTAGGAATATGTGTGCGCATTTATAATAAAATACCGGGGCATTTTAAAACATTAAATACAGAATTGTTTAAAACTAAATTTAATAAATGGTTGCTTGAACATAGTTTTTATTGTTTAAAAGAATTTTTAAATAAAAAAAATTGATGTTTTAAATAATTAATTGTTGATGCCTCCTTACCTGTTTGCTTGACTTTGAAATTTTGCATGCTTTGTTCTATCCTAGCTAAACATGTTTGTGCCATATAAACTTGTATTTAACACCATTGTATACCATGTTTTACGAAAATATATATATATATTTTTTTTTCAATACATTTGTTAAATATGGCGTACTTTCAGAGGCTATAATTATGATTCGAAAATTAAATCTTTCGCACAGGCATCTTTCTGTTACGCGGTCGTTACTTTTGTTTACGAGCTCGATCATTATATTTGCAGTTGAGTTTTTAATGACATGTATAAGTAAATTTAATAAAGTTTAGTAGCAAGGAGTTTTCATACATAGAATAAAATGGGATAGATTTTATACGAGGAAAAATTAATGAGTCCGTACGTCTTAGCATTGAATTCTCAAAAGTCTTTTAAATTAAATTTAAACCTGTAATCAGATAATTAGGCGAAAACTGCGCAAGATGAAATTTTGCCCCAAAAATCTCGAAAAAGATATATGGCGACTACCGATAATTTTATTTTATGGAAAAATCAAATGTAATTCTTTGATTTGTGTTTACTATTTCCCACAACTGTATTGAAAAACGTCGTGTGATACACGGGTGTGTAGGTACTTTCCACCCTTGTATCACAATGTACTATTTCACACCATCCGAAAGTAAAGATTTCAACGAACAAAAAGCCCACCGACTTTTAAATAAATGCAGATATTTTGACGTGAGTATGTTCTATTGAAAATTAGGGTGCTTTTTCGATATTAAGTCAAAATATGGTGAAAAAATTAATATTTTAAATCAAATAAGTTACAGTGTGTTTGGAACATAAAAAGGTAAGTTTTCACCAAATTTTGTGCAAAAAGAAGCTTTTTGTAAAAGGTAAAAATAAAATAACAAATAATTGGTTATTTGAATTTTTCACATACATTTTGAGATTGTGTGAAAAAAGTGTAAATACAAAAGTTGTAGATATTTTTATTACCTACACTTTTGCCATTTATTTTTTTCCATAGGACTTTTAGTTTTGCCGGAAATCGAGATAAACCCTTTTTTTTCATTAAAAACTCACCCCTTCCACTACCCACCTCACATCGCCCGTAAATTATTTGTCCTTTCATTTTTGTTATATTCTCTTCCTTTTCCAATGGGTTTTATCCTACTTTTATTTATTTTCAGTTTTTACCATTTTCAAAGACTTCAGCCCTGGTCTAATGTACCATCGCCGTACGGCTCGTAGTCCAATGATGGAACTAAACGGGCTAGGCGGAACTAAATGGTGCAATTCCGCCGACATTTCCCGAAATATAACCGATAAAACTGTCAATTTGTCGACGTTAATATCAAGTTACGTATAAACGGTTCTTCTAGTGTGCTAATAAACACAACCTTATCACTACCTAAATCTTGGCTCCACATAACAACCCGTGAGAAAACAGACAATCACATTACACAACTCGCATAACACACAGCCTCCAAATGAACTAATATAGAATAATTACATGAGTGGCACACCTCAGTCATACCTCCTTTGTTTCACACACACACTCCTTGATTAATCATGTCTGTGACGAACTGGAACACTTTGTAAACTTCATCGTTATGAACAGGAATAAAATAACGAACTAGTGTCGTTTCAAATGAACATGAAGTTTGGCAAATTGAAGAAGGACTTGGATATGAGTTAGTTTGATGAGTGGCTTTTAGATATTATGCCGACATTTTGAGTACTTGCTCACAGACATAAATCTAACTAGATGATACGAATGTATTGTAATTTGCGTATCAAAAAAGAGAGTAAACGTTAGAGCAATGCTCTTACTTAAAGCTGTTTCAATTGCAATTATGGGCACTGGACAAGATCCTTTAATCGGTAAGTTTTGTTCTAAAATTGTGTGTGTAAAAGTGGCACGCTTGGTTTGCGTATTGGTCTTGCGTTATCTAGGCAGATTTATATCTGTGAACATACTTGTTTTAGACTGTGGTTAAACTGCTAAAAGTTAGCTAATCTTGCTATTGCTGTTTCTTGGTATATAAAACCTGAAAAAAAGTGGTTACGCAGGAAAGACCTGGATGGGACACGCACGTGGAGCTAGTATGGCGAAAAAGATCATCATTATCATTTCAGCTGAAAGACGTCCACTGCTGGACATAGGCCTCCGCCAGGCGTCGCCACATCGACCGATCCCGTGCAAATGGCGGAAAAGATAGGAGTCCTTCATCCAACAGTAGGTTAGCTCGTGATGATATGATGATTAAGTTACCTTATTGGTAAACGCCTTTACGCAAGGATAGTCTAAGGAATCTTAACCGAAGAGTTGTAGAAAGAAATGATAGTACTCTCTGACGCAAATTGGAGTTTAGAGAACGCAAATTCAATAAAAATAACTATTGATGCAATATAAGCAAATATGTAGTTCGAGTAAATATTTAATCAACATGAAATATAGTAATTTCAAAAAAAAAACATGAAAAAAGAGATTTCCATCTGGAATTTCTCAATAGCAACCCGGAGTCTGAACTTGTAAACCGCTGATGGGAAATGGCTCATCCCTATAACGTGAGACTTAAACATATACGTGGCACAATGTGGATATACTGTAAGCGCACTTCTGCCTAGTTAGGAAGAGTTCTTCCGGGAATGCAGACTTGATGTTATGTTAAAAGATTTCGCAAAGTACGTTATCTTTAATAAATTTATTAACACATGTAAAACTGCATAACTTCCAACATCGCCGTTCTGAAACAAGTGAAACAAAATCACCTGCAACTTCTTCGCAAATGAATATAACTAATGAAGTACGCGTACTTACGCGATATGATTACGTGCATTAAAACCCGCGCTCCGCCGGGAGACACACTACGTCGCATTCAGTCGGCAATGTATGCAAAGCGAGCGATTTATGCCACAGCCCATGTATGTGTAATGCGCTAGTTGAATACGAACACACGTAAACGGGCAGCCTTTACACCGAACAGTAATTTGCTGTGATTTTAAGTCAACTTCATGTACAAACTACTCGCAACAGTCAACCACACGTCCACGTTAAAATTAAATGCAGTCTACTATAATATATAGGTAAATATCAATGTCCAAGGTTATTTATATAATTGTCAACCTCAAGTTACAGTACATAGTACCGTATGGTGTCGGACGTGAAGAATTTCACAATCCCATATCTTTTCCGTGGGTGTCGTAAGAGACGACTAAGGGACACACCAGAGACTGGGCAGCAGGTACAGATAGAAATAAAAATCTCTCTGATCCTACTCTCAAGCTCATGATGGAGGAACGTGAGATGATCCTGCAGTCTTCAGACGATGCGTTGAAATACCGGCAGCTAAATAGACGGATGTCAAAGTCCTTCAAAAGCGACCGGCCCTTTAATACCGAAAGTATTAAAGACGCGATTGAATGGAATAAAAGCTCCAAGGTATTTGCAAAAGATCTGACTATTGGGCAGAGCCAGATCACGAAAATGAAGACCGATAATGGCAGGATTGTATCCGCCAAACCGGTATTTCTAGGGGAGGATGAGAAATTCTATGGACAGATGTACAAGTCAACCAGTAATCCCGTCGCGAATCTAGCAAATCGACCCTTGAGCTAGATTGACCCGACACTATACCGAAGACATTTTGGACGTCATGCTGTACGAGATTAGGATGGCTCTTAAACAGCTTAAGAACAACAAGGCACCTGGTGATGACGGAATTACTGCCGAACTCCTGAAGGCGGGTGGAAAACCAGTATTTAAGGCCCTTCAGAAGCGGTTTGATTTCGTCATACTCGAGGGTAAAATGACACAGGCATGGCGCAGGGATGTGGTGGTACTATTCTTCAAGAAGGGTGCTAATGCCCTACTCAAGAACTATAAGCCCATCTCACTTCTTAGCCATGTCTCCAAGCTGTTTTCAAGAGTCATCACGAATTGTCTCGATCGCAGGTTGACGATTTCCAGCCTCCCGAACATACCGGACCCCGTACAGGCTTCAACACCGTAGACCACATACATACGCTGCGGCAGTTTATACAGAAGACCAAAGAGTACAACCTGCCTTTCTGCTTAGCGTTTATGGACTACGAGAAAGCCTTCGATTTGATCGAGACTTGGTCTATACTGCAGTCTCTCCAATGGTGCCAAATTGACTACCGGTACATCGAAGTGTTTGTACAAAAACGCCACCATGTTAGTTCGACTTCAGGATCCGAACGCGGAACCTATCCTTCTGCAGCGAGGTCTGAGACAAGGAGACATCTTATCTCCGAAACTGTGAGAAAAACGCGTAGGAAAGACTTTGCAAACAAAATCACCCCGGCTCTTGAAATAGTCAAACACAGTACACAGTATCAGGCAGTTAAAATATTTAATAAATTACCGCTGGAGTTAAAAAGCATACTATACACAGGCTCATTTAAGGCAAGGCTCAAGGCATATTTATGCCTTGGAAAGATGGAAAGAGAAGAAAGGTTGGAAAGATGTCTCTACTCAATAGATGAATTGTAATGTGCTCAAAATGACATGTTGTTTTTGACTAAGGTGGTATAATTTTTGTTGGACATTTATTACATATTTTTGATTTTTGTTTTAAATTGCTACTAATTTATTGACATTGTTATATTTGATTATTATTTGAGTTTTAAATTGCTAGTAGTTTATTGACATTGATATTTTTAATTATGTGTGCATGGTATTTTATATTATTTTAATTTAATTAATTTTACATATTATTCAAATTTAAATTGAATTCTCTTATTGCAATGATTAATTGTACATCAAATACCAACAGTTTCATGCTGATTTTTTCGAACGCAATGTAAATTGTTACTGAATAAATAACTTGAACTTGTTCACCGCTGCACTGGAGGATGTCTTTATGGTTCTGGACTGCAGAGGGCTAGGCATCAACTTCAAAGGCGAATACATCATTCACCTTCCGTTTGCCGAAGATATGTGGTTATGGCTTCTCAGCCAATGGAAGAACTCAGTACAATGCTCAGTACAACCTCAGTAGAGCTTACGAAAGAGTGGGTCCTAAAATGAACATGGACAAACCCTAGGTGATGTTGAATGCCTATGTTAAACCCACTACTATCAAGGTTGGAGACTCTACACTCGAAGTTGTGGACCACTATGTCCACCTGATACAAACTATACAGGTGGGTAGGGCCAAATTCGAGAAAGAGGTCAACCGTCGAACCGACTCGGCTGGGCAGTGTTCGGGAATTTGCGCGTTATCTTCTCGTCCAATTTACCACAGTGTCTCAAGACGAAAGTCTATGACCAGTGTGTGTTGCCAGTTATGACCTAAGGCTCTGAGATGTGATCGATCGCTCGCATCGCGATGTGAGAGGGAATGGGCCGTAATCCAACACGCGGGCCCAGTGCGGATTGGTGGATGTCTCATGTCTTCGATATTTGGTTCTAGTCATGCCGGTTTCCCCATGATGTTTTCTTTCACCGTTTATGTGAGAAGTGGTGATAAAATAATTTACACAAAATAAAGCACCTGCCTAGGTACGAATCCACGACACACAACTTGTAAGTCGTGGCCAATACCACTGGGCCACTATTTGACCCATACCTACATACTATCTAAGACACTGCATAACTAACAATAATTAACAAGGAGAGTTAAATAAAAGCTTGTAAAATATTAAAAACGTGAAGACTCAAAAATAATCAATGACCCGTGTCACATCGGTGTGACAGCAGCCAGCGCGCGGCGCATCAAGTGTATTCAGTGAACTAATTACGTCGGCTGCTCGGTTTGTCAATCATGCAACTGCGCCCCTCTTGCGTCTCTTGCGCCGACTAATTATTTAACTTCGTTTCCGCCTCGCCATTTATTATCTCGTGGTATTAGTCTGATTGCGATGTTTCCAGGTTAAGCCGTTTTACTGATTTATTTCAGTGTGCCAGGCTGTCTTGAATTGGGTTGTTGTATGTGTCTGTTCATGAAAATGGTTTCTGGTTTAGGATCAGGCAGCTGTCTATATCAGCTTTAAGTATTTGTTATAGGTAGGAATGGATCGCCGAAATATACTTTTGCGATTAGGTAATCAAATGTTTGAGTGATGTTTTTTCATAATTACCACGCTTGTCAACGTCAAAGAATGTTGATCACAGTAAGCTTTCTCAAGAAATTAAAGAAGATAATTTTAGCAAACTAGGCTAAATTACTATTTGGAATGTGGAAATGAAAATATGCAACAAATAACATAAATATCTATGTAAACAATTAAAATTTTATATTTACCTCACCAACTTTAAATAGCTGTTGGAATTACCTGATAAACTAACTGAAAGCATTTAACCTACATCGAAAATGATACGTTTAGCAAAGACGCGTTTAAACTTTGTAATGATGTACAAAGTAGCGATAGCTTGCTAACTACAGTTCGCTACTCTTACGACTTGAGCGAGAAAACACATACTAAATACACTTTACATCTCCCAACTTGCCTCGCGAACATTAAGTATTTACTTTATAACATCACGCCTGTAGTACCCGAAGAATTAAGCAGAGGACACCCAAATTTCGCCAGTTATGTGTAAGCCCTAAGTAACAGAGACCGGGCCTATTGTCATCAAGCGGCACAAATCCAGTATGCAGGTTGCTTCTGAGTAATGTCAGATGGAAAACCAATAACACTTTACCTGAGCCAGGATTCGAGTTCAGCACCTGATACTCTGCTGTGGCGTTTGCGAACACTACACCAACGAAGCAGTTATATACTTTAGTTTACATACACTTGCGAGCAATGAAAAAGTTCCAGTAACATAGCACCAAATTACTCCTAAACGGGAAAGGCTAGCTTAATGACGCCGTCTGCAATATTGAACATTTAACAGCAAAACACAATATTACCAACTAAAAACGTAAATATTGTGTTCAAATTTTAAATTAAATGTGAAAAAATTAAATTAAGGTGTTTGTCGGCATTTTGTGGGTGGAACTTTTTTTTATTGCTCGGCAGTTCAATATAGAAAACAATGATACAAAACGAAACTAAATAATGTATCTGTTTCAGTATAAAAATCATGCAATCGAGATTATGAACGCATTGATTAACACATGAATATCGCCGCGCAGTGTGCAATTTGCACAAACATTAGGGGACATAAATAGAAAAATCAAATTAGCGTAACAGCGAAATTTTTTCATTGTTCCTAAAGCAGTCTATCCTCCTAAGGGATGAAGCGTGAAGATTTGTTTGCTTACAAATTTCAAAACTGAATTACAGATCATTTGGGGGAATAAAGGCACAGCTGTCACTTGTGTCGGTGTAGGCCGGGCGACGCGCGACGGTACCGCGGTAATCCCGGCGGGTGGCGCCTCAACGGCGCAAACAGAAATATAATTTGTCGCTCACATTGCCAAGTTATCATGCTTTGTTGTGTGTTGGCACTTATTGTTACTGACTAACGCAGGCTTTTAAAAATATGTAAATTTGGTAAAAAAAAATGTGACAACTTTATGCCAATCTGCTTAAATTAAGCAATAGATTTTAAAAATGCTTATTTTTGTATTACCATTAATAGCCATACAAAAACAAGCATTTTACCTGCTCATCAGTACTTTGTTAATTTAGACAACGGCATTTCTGCATAAATATGCATACAGTTCAACGTGTTCATTGTACCCGGAGATTGCTCGCAAACATTTTATATCGTTAACGGAATTTCGAAAGCTTAATCCACTTTGATATCACGCAAACATTGCCGCGTAACTTGAATTACAATTAAGTATTCATACCGCGTGTGCCAAATGTTACTTACACCTGCTTTTATAAGCTTTCCCCCCAATTTCGCCGGCTCCACTCACAAGGCAATCCTATACGCCGTGTAAGTACAAGTACACAAACACGGCTTAACAAAATCTTTGCCAGAATTTAAAGTTGCTCGGCCAATTTTAAAACTTATTTGTCAGACCATATTTTTTTAGTTGCAAAATATTTCTCAGGGGAAATTAGAAGTACTTCTGTAAGTAATCAAATTAGAAATACATCTCGAAATTACTCCAGAAAAAGTAAGTGGTTTTCTTTTGAATAT
The DNA here is from genome assembly GCA_945859665.1 of Anorthoa munda. NCBI lineage: Eukaryota > Metazoa > Arthropoda > Insecta > Lepidoptera > Noctuidae > Anorthoa > Anorthoa munda. The sequence goes on along the minus strand of OX243907.1, from coordinate 856,939 downwards.
TAGTGACTGTGACAGCTTTCTTAAACATTGGCTGCTGTAAAACATATTTCTTAATATTTTCCAACTGCAGGAACACAGGTCATCACTCTAAATTCTTGGACCCAATACGGTATGCTGGATTTCACATGCCTTCGAATAATTTTACACAAATTAAAGTGCCTACCCAACACTGCTACGAATCTCAATAATTCGTAAAATATTATGTTTTCTCCTTAAATATAATTAGTAAGTCTTGTAGATAAAACAATTTAATCATAAGTTTAAACCGCCACTTATCTAATTACACGATATCAGCGGGCGTCAAGGCGACACCTCGCCCACTAGTCGCCAGTCGCCACACTGGTCGCTCAGCCCCTAACACCTGATATTAATTTCCCAGCGGAGGTATAAATTTTGTCGTGAGATCGAGACGCGCTGTACGCCGCCGTGCCGTGCGGTCGCCGGTCAACTTTCGTTCGCACCTCCACGCTAGTTTGTTTAGTGGCTTTGTGCCGACTTTAATGGACAATATTTTTACTAGTGCTTGCATTGAGGAGTTGTTTAGTGCGCTGTTAAATAAAGCGGTGGTTTTTGTAGCAAAGTGTTTTATTTATTTGTTTTGTACTAGACGGACATTAATAAAGAGAAATAAGCTTGGCTTATCTTACAATGTAACTTGTTGACGGATCAATTCTTGTGACAAGTACTCTGTACGTACAGCGACAATACAATCAAATACGGATCTGAAACCCATTTCTCATCCAGAATTCCATATCGACGTAGTCATTGGTAACAAAGCTGGCGCCGGCGGCTCGGGCATACAATATTCCTAGATCAATGTGTCACGCACGTGACCAGCCGAACAAATTCCTCTATTATTTCCCGCTATTTTTTCTCAGTTACGTGTGTAATCTTCAAGTGTTGATTGTCTTCAGTGTTCAGACAACTCTACAGCCTCACACAATTGAGTTATAGCTATCTACACTTTGAATGTACAACTTTTTTATTCTTATAATTTTATTAATCCCAAATGTCTCGTAGCAACTTGCTTTCTGTACTTTGTACACGTTTCCCGTATACAGCCAGCTTTAAAAGAGGGATTCGTCTCGGTTGTAAAATTATTTTTCTTAAAGTTTGCTTAAATACCGACAGAATATTGCGAAATTCTAGAAGCGTGAAAAATGTTTCTGCGCGATGGAAGTTTTAACTTTATTTCTTGTTTCATAACGCAGCGCTATTTGAAGAGTGAAATAAAAGGTTAATTATTAATTATTTTCAGGCGCTCATTACTGTGCGCCGGGTACAAATTCGAAGCAATAAGTTCACGCGCGGCTGATAGACCCTACTTTCTCGGAACATTTTGATACAAAGGCAAAATTTCATAAGGCGTCACCTATCCACAGCGTCGGCGTCGCGCTCCGTCCAACCCTTTCGGGAGTCGCTTCTCGTAAATATTCAAGGTTACATTCGTGCTCACAATTTTTTCTGAATTTACTTGTCCCTAAAACACTGGGGCCGCGTTACGAGCGAGCTCGCGCACGTAAGCGATGTGTCTTATATACGTGTGTATATGTGGAGTGTGGACGAACACCGCGGAATACATTTTTGTTTTGAGTTTCCTTTACGCTTACCTGTTTTATAAAACTGAAGAAAATAATATTATGATGATTTTGTTTTATGGCAGTTAACGTCATGTTTCATAATAATAAAACCCGATGAAAGCCAATAGTGTAAGAAAGAAAAATTGGCTGTAAGGCAACCTCAAAAATTTTTTACATAATGTTTTTCCTGACAGTCTGACTTCAAGTAACTTCTAAAAAAACACAGTTTACAATCTCATTTAATTTATATCAACAAATAAGGATCTGTGTGATACATAAAACTAACATTACTCTGGCCATCCATCAGGATACCAAGCTTGATATTATGGTTACTTGTTCGTTAAAGCCATTTTTACGAGTAATAATATAAATTATTTTAACAGATAGTCTATATCATGAGGAAATTTTTGTGCAATTTGCAAGAGTTCTGATCACGGTTATGGCCAATAATATTGGTAACACGTGTAAACTGTATTACCTGGAAAGGTTAATTGTCTTACTAATCCAATGGATGTTTGATTGATGACAACTTTTGCTAAATCTCTAACGTTAAGTTTAACTTTTTAGACGCTTTTTTTCTTTTATATCTAATTTCTGATAGTAATAAATTTGAAGTGTTTTTTTATATTACTTTTCACCTGATGTCAATACATAATTTGAATTCACTGTCCTTAGTTCTTATATCTAAAAATCAGAACACAGAACACACAAACTACCTTGAAACCGAACTGCAATTAAGATAAATAACAACCCGCTCGGAGTCGCACCTCGTGGCCCCAATCTAAATAAGTTTGTAATATTATCATTGTTTTCCCGCGCTCCACCGTACCCCCCCCCCCAGCTCCCCCCGGTGACGTCCTCGGGGGGGCCTCATTTGAATATAGCCTGTTTATTGTACCGCAGTTTTTCTTCCATTCGCGCCGAATTATCGAATAATATTTTTCTCAAAGGTTGAGCGTATTATCGTGGGATTCCGTGTGAGCACTCGCTGTCAGCTGGAGATTATTTGATTTAGTGTCGTCTCCACATTGATGGCGCGAAAATTCGGTTTTATTCAGTGTGTTAAGCAATTATGTTATCTGCTGTGTTTTCGTGAATATAATATTACTTTTCTCGAAGTATCCACATTTTGTTCTTTTTCTTCAGTAAATTTCTGCCTGCTCTTTTATCTTGCATTGTCTTTAAAAAGCTCAGATAATATTTCCGTGCTTTCGTGTAATACGTGTCCGGTGTCCAGACATTTCTAATCCATTTTTCAAGCACTTTCTGGCATCCGATTAAGCTGAAACTTGGCGTACTTATGAAACATCGGGAATATTTAAATAATATGATAATGTGACGCCATCAAGCGACCAATCAAATGTGAGATGAAACACGCGTCTATGTGGTTGGTCGATTGATAGCGGTTAAACCCTTTGCCTTGCCGAATTCACTTGCGCAATTAGGCTGCTCATGATGGAGCTGGAAAACCGGCTCAAAGAGATAAGATAGCACCACTGTGGTTGGGCTTATAGGATGTGTCATATATGGGCTTATAGGACAAGTGATACACGTTCAGTACCTTTTAGTTCATTTTTTTTTTTTAATTATTATTATTCGTTCACAATTCTTCCTAGCATTTTAACATGACTACAATATCTACAATGATCTGTTTCCCTGTTAACGCGATTAAATATAGTACATAATGCGGTAAACTCCTCCGTGCCCTATGCTAGCAAGTTTAACAGTTAATCCCTTGAACTAATTCGCGGGTTAATCCCCATAACGGTAATTCAACGATCATTGGCGGAGGTCACCATGTGGTGGAGATGAGAGATATGAGGGCTCACTCTTGGCATTTCGGCAGTACCTATAAAGGGAACAACAGCTGCCAATGACTTTGAGAGGATAAAAAAGGACACGCATTTCACACCCAATATTAAAATAAAGCTTTATACTAAAGTATAGATGTTTAAATTATCTCTCGAGATGGTGAAATTTAATGATTTTTAAACATGCTTTGTTATCATAACAAAATTAAGGCTGCTTAAAAGTTCCTACTTAAAGTAAGAAACTAAACTCTCTATTTGCTGTGTTCAGACGATGTGACAAGGTGTTTTAATAAATTGTTTTACATATTGTTATAGAACCAGTCCTACGAAAACGTGAGGTTGCATTGGAGTCTCACTGTCTCATCGTGCCTCCTGCCCTCGAGATCCAAAACGAATCAGCTGGCACAGCTCCGGGATACTAACGAAATGCATTCGGAGTCGGATTCGCCCATCGTGGGTGGGCTCGGTCGGTCCCTTGAATTAGACCCCTTTTCGACCAAAGCCAATACACCCGCGGCTGTCGATCCGGTCACCGTGTGTATGAGTGATAAACCGCACCGAAATACTAACAACGTCGAAGGTTGGAATAGTAAACTCAACAAGGCAACAAAAACTGTCTTAATGGAAGACGCTAGCATGTACATACAGCTGCAGAGAAATCTCACCCCCTAGAAATGTATAAAAAGAGACATATATGGACAGGAGGATATACTACGATTTTAAATGCGCCGCGTGCGTGCAATCTCTGTGATAACAATGAAGTTAGTTTTCTGTAGTTTTTGACATCGATTTCGACAAGTAAGCGTGCAAGACACCTATTTAACAATAATTGTTTACGTTACTGATACAAAATTGTCATGCGCTAACCAACATCAAAATTTTTAGGCACACTGTATGGCTATAGAGGGTGTGAGTTGAAGTCAAGTAGGTAGGTGCTTATAAGGCGATAATTCAAAATAAAGGAGATTCACTTAGGTACGTAGTATTATTTATTATTCATAAGATATTAATTAATATAGTAACCCAATTTAGATTTACAAATATTAATTTACTGAAAAATCTAATAATTTAGTATTGAAGATTTGAAGAGAACCAACAAGTTATTCATGTTTGAAACAAACAGAACACCAATTTACATCTCCCGAGATTTTTCAAAACTGTTTACAAAAAACAATTAAACTTAAAGCTTAACTGTAACTTGTGGGGTCAAACCTATACTAATAATGGAGAGAAAACAAATGTAAACACCTTTATTTTCTATAACTTCTTCTAATATTGATCTCATTCCTATTATTAAAACAAATAGCAATGGTTGCAAATCTTATCCTGGCTAGACGATGAGTTTCGGTTAGTTTACCTGCATGTAAATGTCTCCGGACAGTGATAAGCGAAATGGTTTGGCTATTCACTATATCATGATGATGGCTGGATTGATTTGTGTAAGTAATCGGACATGCATGGTTCTTGGCTATTACACTTCACTTCACCAGTTTCTTGATACCGTCACACCCATAAACGAACTGTGTTTCTCTATAAAGAAGTAAATTAAAAAGATATATTTCTATTGGAAAAAATAATAAAATATAAATTGATTTTATTTTAGATTACACATATGTCGACATTTAATTCTCGAGCAATACTCTTTAAACTTTAATTTAGTTCTCAAAGGATGATTATTTTCACTTTTAAAAAGTTACTCAATCGAGACATAATTTTATTGTAATTTTAAGTCATTATTCGAACAACACAAGCAGACGAGTAATTATGCTATGATGCGATGCCATGTTTTATTTAACAAAATTATCAACTTACCCTCAATCTTCTTCATAATCTAATTTATATAATATTAACGTCACGGACGACAGATGTGATGGATAATTCATAAAGAAATCGATGAATTTACCAATTATTATAAGTTTCAGACAGGGGCTGGTCTGGGTTTGCAAACTTACGCTTTTAATTTTCAGCCACAGGCCTCGTAGGGCATGGCTTTGCAGATGCAGTCCTACCTTGTCTGGCTCCTTCAGAGACGGCAAGGTGACGTGGTCTTGAGGGAGAGCGCTACGGTCGTTTATGTCCTCAAGGCAAGTGCAGTGATTATACTTCTCGTGACTGCCCTGTTTTTGGTTTAATTCCCTATAAAATAGACGTAACAGAAATCACCGGGCGACGTATCACAGGGGTGGCGAGGATGACTTGACGTTGAACCAACGTTGGATAGCAATGACCTCCTGCATGTTTGTGCCGTGCACGGGGACCCGTATACAGGGATGTAGGAATCCTGGTGGTTGAGTGGAGCACACAACACGCCACTTTGGCCTGGATTTCCTCCGGTACGGGAGGTTGTGGGAGTAGCTTACCCACGATCAATCGGCTGATCTCTCCTTCTGAGAGTATAAGCGAGGTGCGTGGGGTCCACTGAGTTCGTTTTCGGACGGCTGAAGTGGTGGTGAAGGTCACGCTGGCGGTGTAACTGCGCTGAGGGTTGTTCTGTTCAAGCCAGCCCAAACGAGCACCTGATGTCGCACTGTAAGCCAGCCTTGCACACCTATATCTCAATGGTAGTCCTAACGGCCCACCTTAAGTGGCGGGTCGTTCTCAGTTGTGGGCTCGATGGAGGGTGGGAGCCGGAGAGATGATTTGTTTGTTTAATGCAGTCATGGATTTTGTAAAAGACTTGAGTACATTAGAGGTGGTGTCAGCTCACAACACCCCTGCCCCTGGACCTGCGGTTAACTCCGCAGAATCTAGCGCGGGTGCCCCCAAGGCTGCAGTGAAAGCTGCTGCCGCCCCTCCGGCTGCGGTGAAAACCGCAGTCAGGAGTGTAAACAAGTCCCTTGGACAGCCTGCAGCGAAAGCTGCAGGTCCCAGTACGGGTAGAAAAAATAAGCAGGGTGCTCCTGGCACCTCGCGTGTCCCTGGACCTGCGGCCAAGGCCGCGGTCTCCAGCGTAGTTTCCAGAAACTTTGTGGCTCCTCTGACCACATCCTCCGAGGTCGCTGCCTCCGGTAAAACGGAGGCTTCTGGCGTTCTCGTTGGCGAGGCTGCCCTATCTTATCTTATCTTATGGAGGGGCCGAGAACATCTCGGACACTTCGACCCATTGGGATCTATTGTGGTCCCCTAGATAACTTACTCCACCCCAATCTCGTTGAAAACCGTTTTCATGAGTTTTACAACGAGACTAGGAGATATGAGCCTATAGTCTTCTGGTTTTGGGTATCCAACCCCTAGGAGACCCATTCGCTTACCAGCCAGTGCATCGCATGTGCACAGAAGGTGCTCCATGCGTTCCGTATGTTCCCCACACAACCTGCACACGGGAGTCGTAGTTAAACCCATCTTCATGAGCATGTCGTTGGCTCCAAAGTGCCCAGTAAAGGCCCCAAGCAGGTAGCGGATTTGCCCCCTGCTCATGTTCCAAATGCATTCCCGGGCTTTGAAAGTAGAGCCTAGGAATTTCTTGGAGTGTTGCAGACCAGTGTTAGACCGCCAATAAGTTTGTTGTCTGTGATCTGCAAACTCCCTAAATGCGGCTTTTACGAGACACGTCGAAATGCCTACACATGGTTCTGGACCCACAAATTCATTTGCTGAGCCCTCTCTTGCCAGTTCATCAGCCACTTCGTTACCATGGATTCCTTTGTGCCCAGGGACCCACATCAGTCTCACCCTGTTGTGCTTCCCAAGCCTGTTTAGGGCCTGGATAGCATCCAGAATGAGCCCGGAGTCCACTTTGTAGGATGCCATAGCTTTGATTGCAGCCTGACTGTCACTAAGAATATATATGGTTTTACCTCGGGTTCCTCTATCTATATTCTCTTGAGCACAGGTTATTATGGCAAATGTTTCCGCTTGGAATACAGTTGCCATCTTCCCTAAGCTTTTGCTACATTTGTAACCTTTTGCGTATATGCCCGCTCCTGTACCTGATTCCATTTTAGATCCATCAGTGTACAACACCAGACTGTCTTGTTCTGGTGGATCGAGTCCCTTCTTCCAGTCCTCTATTGTAGGGATTTGGACCTTAAAAGACCTTTCAAACACAAATTTAGTTTGCATTTTATCGGATAACATGCTTGTTACCCGATCCAGGCCTTCATTCTCATCGAACTTTGTATGGTTAGTCTTTGGCTTAGAGGCATCCCATAGTCCAGCAACAGCAAGACGATGTAATGTCTTCCTTGCCTCGAATTCAACCATCATATGCAGAGGAGGGATATTGAGGTATCTCTCAATCGCTGCTGTTGGTGTTGTCCTGAAAGCACCTGTGATGCCGAGACACACTGTTCTTTGTAACCTGGTGAGTGGCGCTTTGCACGAAGCAAGCTTTGTTCTTGGCCACCACACTAGGCTGCCGTATGTGATAATAGGTATTATCATTGTCCGGTACAGCCATCGTATCACTTTGGGCTTTAACCCCCAAGTTTTACCGTAGGTGGAACGACACATGCCGAACGCTCGTAAGGCCTTTGTCGTTATATTTTCCACATGAGTTTTCCACCTGAGTTCTTTATCAAGCGTTACGCCCAGATATTTAACTTCGGTGGACCAGGGCAGCTTTATTCCATTGAGGGAGAGCTCTCCTAGGTGTTCTAGTTGTCTCTTCCTCGTAAATGGAACAATGACTGCTTTGCTTGGGTTGATAGAGAGGTGGTTCTTTGTACACCATTCCTCTGTCATCCTCAATGCCTGTTGTAATAATCCAGACACTATGTTCGGGAATTTACCATTGACCATTATTGCTATGTCATTTGCATAGCCTACTGTGTAGAATGGTCCGGTATTGAGTTTGGTAAGTAGCGAGTCTACTACCAAGCACCACAATAATGGTGACAGCACCCCGCCTTGCGGGCAACCTCTTGTTGTTTTTGCACTAAGTCTGTCTCTCATCAGTTCCGATCTGACTATTCTGCTTCTCAGCATATAGTCAATCCAGTTGCACGTGGTATCGTTGATGCCATGTTCCTTTGCAGCAATGCGTATGGACTCAAATGTTGTTTTGTCGAAGGCTCCCTCTATGTCGAGGAAAGCCCCGACACAAATCTCTTGTCCCTCTAGCGCAGCCTCGGCTCGACTCGCAACAAAGTGCAATGCCGTTTCCGTAGATTTGCCCGGGCTGTAGGCGCACTATAGTTTATGTAGAGGGAATACTTTCAGTGGTCCCTCTCTTAGATACCTGTCTACCAGTTTCTCCAGAGCTTTTAAGAGAAAGGATGATAGACTGATGGGCCTGTAAGCTTTAGCTTCTTCATAAGTCGGTCTACCCACCTTCGGTATAAAAGTGACTTTGACCTCCCTCCATGCCTTGGGTACGTACCCAAAGGCTATGCAAGCTCTGTAGAGCTTACTCAAATGGGGTACCAAAACAGATGCCCCTTCTTGCAATAGTATTGGGTAGATGCCATCCGGACCAGGGGATTTGAGAGGCTGGAAGCCCGCTATGGCCAGCTTCAGTTTATTTTCATCTACCACTTTCTTTGCCGTGAGCCAGTTACTTTTGGACGTGTGCCTTGTGAGCTCGTCCCTTGTGACTGGTTCCTCTTCATCGCTATTGCGCAGTATACATTCCGGGAAGTGGGTCCTAAACATCACACCCAGAGTGTCCTGTCCAGTTTCCGTGAGACACCCATTCTCATCCTTTACAGATGATAGTGGGTTTGTCTTAGTCATGGACATTGCTTTGCACAACCTCATTCCACTTGGCAGAGTTTCGATGGAGGTGCAATGCTGTCGCCAGTTAGTTCTTTTGGCCTTGCGTACCGCCGTGTTATACCTCGTTAACATGCTATGATAGCCAGAAAAATCCTTGCTGGCTTTTGCATCATTAAAGGCCTGTCGTGTTTCCTGACGTATTTTGACTAGTTCAGGAGTCCACCATGGTACCTTTTTGCAAAAGGCCTTTTTCTCTGGGCAGTTATCTTCCCATGCGCTGATGGTGCCCGCCTTGATTCTGTCCGCTTCGAATTCTATATCCAGTATGGAATTAAGCTTACCTTTAGGGCTCCCTAGATTTACTTTAAGGTCCCTCCTGTATGAGTCCCAATTTGTATGCCTTGGGTTTCTCCTTCGTCTAGTTTCGGCTTCTCCCGCCGTCCTAAACCTAAAGCATATATAATTATGGTCAGACAGAGAGATTTCGTCCGATACATGCCAATTTTCAATATGAGCGCTGGCCCTGTTTGAAGCCAGTGTCAGGTCAATAACTTCAGTTCTCGCAGAGGTCCTGAAAGTAGGTTTATTGCCTGCGTTAAGGATTTGTAAAGAAGAGCTTACCACAAAGTCCAACAAATCCTCTCCTCGTTTGTTGACATCTGAGCTGCCCCAAACGACGTGGTGAGCATTCGCATCGCAGCCAAGTATCATGTCGAGATTTTCTTGGTTGCCGTAGTCAACCAGTCTTCTGATTTGAGGTGTTACTGGTTCCTTTTGTTCATATGGGAGGTAGGCAGAGGCAAGGATAATTCTCCTTTTCTCTGTTCCCGCCCCCACTTGGATCAGAGCTGTTGTGAGATCCCTGTAACAGAAAGTACGTAAGGGCATTGCCTCTATACCGCCCCTGATATAGATGCAAGTCCTCGCGTCATTAGTTGGACAGTCATAGAGCACCATGCCTCCTGTCCCACCTAAGCCTTTTATAGTCCCCTTATACAGATAAGGTTCCTGTATCAAGGCAATGTCATATGTATTCAACTTCAATTGCCGAGCCAGAAGGGCAGTAGCGGCTCTGCAATGATGCAAATTGATTTGTACACACCTTAGTCCTTCCATCTTGAATAATTGATGGGTTTGTTTTATAGTTGAATGCCTCAGTTTTGAGGCTCCCCCTCCATCGCACCCTCCTCGAGAGCAGTAGGCGACTCAATCCCCAGGGTATCGAGGCCCTCAAGGATGTCATCCTCGAGGTCCGCCTCTGACGCCCCGGTCTGGATCTCCGCCCCCTGCGCTACTTCGTCAGCAGAGGCCTCGTCGATGTCCTCCTCAGATTGCGGTGGACCATCATCGGAGGGCTCCACTCCTGCTTCCGCAGTGGGTACCTCTCCCTTGTCCTCTTCCAGGAGCTTGAACGAATAACGTTCAATCCCTCCTGGAAGAGAGTAGCCCGCGGCCTTGATGACCCCAGCGGACACCCCGTCCATAAGGACGATACGACGGATGCCGGTCTGCTCAGTGAGAGTATTCACGACCTTCCAGTCGTCCGTCCTCAAGGCAGGGTTAAGCCGCTGGAGCAGTCGAATGGCCCAGGCAGAGTCTTTCAACGCCAAGTTCCTACTCTTCCATGCCATTTTGACTGGCTTTGGAAGGTCCTTGGCGTCGACGACCTTGAGTTTCAGGGAGCCAAGTTCCACATTGTGGATGGCACCCCGAAACCAGTTTGCTGCTTCAGAGTTGTCGCAGGATACATGAACTGCACCCGCGACAACTCCGGAAGCAACCGTGAGAACAGGCAGAGGATCTGGCGCCACTTCCAGTTTCTCAATTATGAGCTCCTGGATCGGCACCAAGTCCTCCGCCTTCAAGTACTCCTCCGGGTACTTGACTGTGATGACAGCGATTTTCACAGCCGCCACCGCATCCCTAAAGGATCCGGTTGAGGACGATTGCCCTTGGGTCTTCATCCTCTTGGCCGCCATGTCCCCGCTGTCACCGCTGAGAGCAGCACGCGGTCTTTTTGATGGGCCCTCCGTAGGAGTCCCCTCTAAAGCCGCCTGCTGTCTCAGCTTTTGACGCTTTTTCCTCTGCGCCCCAGATCGTCCAACCGGAAGCCAGCCTGATTCATTCCGGCCACCTGGAGACGACGAGGTGCTGTCTTTGCAGGTCGCGTCCGGGGCCCCAAGGTCCGAGGTCATTCGACCTCTAACGCAAGGGTCCCGTATCGCGCCAGCTTTGGCAGCACCTTTATGCCCGGTGGGCTAGTTTGCAGTTCCGCCCTTCGGTGGTCCCACAGCAGTGCCGACCCTCGACAGTGCCGCAGCAGTACCGTCATTTGACAGTCCCGCCACAGCCCCACCTCGAGACGATCCCACTGCAGTCTCGCCTCTGGGCGTTCCTGCTAAGGAAAGTGCAGTCCCGGCTTGCGCCGGTCCCGCCTTCTGGTGTGCAGTCCCAGCTTTCGCCGGTCCCGCCTTTTGGAGCGCAGTCCCAGCTTTCGCCGGTCCTTTCGCCTTGTGGTTTTTTTTATTTTTAAAATCCATTTAAAAATCCCGGTATTAATTTTCATCCCTCGACTATCCCCACCCGCCATGGAGTGCTCAAATGGCGATGCTACGGTAGCACCAGGGATTAGTCGAGGGATATAGCCCCCCCCATTAGTTGCTCACGAGACTGCACGGCACCAACCCACACCGCTACCACTAGCGATGAGAGCGAGCGCCGCCGTCTGCAAGCCCCCAATGGGAGTGAACTCGCCTGGGGGCCGTCTGACCGGACCCCGCAGCCGATTGACCGTAGCTGGCTAGGCTACGGCCTCCCGTGTGAGAAGAAATCCGGGCCAAAGTGGAGTGTTGCCTCCGAGACGTTAAAACTACCTACGCTCATCGGCTCAGCCACCAGGATCCCATTATCCTTCCGTACGGGTCCCCGCGCACGGCACAAACACGCGGGAGGTCATTACTATCCATCAATTGTCAATCATCTTGCTCAATGGTGGACACCCAGGGGCATGACCTCGCCACCCCTGCGTTGCGTCGCCCGGTGTTTTCAGTTACGTCTATTTCAGAGGGAATTAGACCAATAACAGGGCGGCAACCACGAGAAGGAAAATCACCGCACTTGCCTTGAGGATCTACACGACCGTTGCGCTCTCCCTCAAGACCACGCCACCTTGCGGGCTCTGAAGGAGCCAGGCAAAGTAGGACTGCATCAACAAAGCCAAGCCCACAGGGCTTGTCGCTGACAGCTCAAAGCGTAAGTTTGCTAACACAGACCAGCCCCCTTTGAGAGAGAGAAGAGAAGAGACAGAAGAGAGAGAAGAGGCTGCCCTAACCTGGCGAGTGCAAACCCGCAAGGGTAAGGGCAAGGACAAGGGTAAGAGAAGACGTAATCAAACCCCTGCCTCCGCCGAGGACCCGGCGAGTACGACTGCTTAGGGCAATAAGCCCATGAACAGGAAACAGCGACGGCAGGAGCAAAGGAGAGCCAAAGCAAAGGCTCCTATAGCTTCTCGAAAGGGAATGAAGCTCAACTTGCGCTAGACACAAGCTGATCATCAGTGGCGGACAGACCAGCACAGACGGCGACCTCATCGCAGCAGACTGCTCGGAACGGTCAGGTCGGTGCCAAGCGAGCTCTCATTGAGACTTTGTCACCTCGTGGAGAGCACAAGCGGCAGCGGCTTGATCGGTCCGGAAGGGTTAGTGAAATGAGCTACGCCCGGGCTGCCAGTGTTCACCTGTGCGTCGCGATGACATGCGAGCGCACGAGTGCCATCAGCAAGAAAGTGTCGGCCTTGATGACCCAGCTGATACAAAAAAGGATCATAAACGAGGCTCTCTCTCCCACGATGGAGACACCTGAGCGTCAGATACAGTCTTTCACCGCTAAACCGCAATTCGGCAGCGGTGCGCTAAAGCTGTGGTGTTACTTCACCCTGGCTTGGCTGAAGAGGACGGTCCCCGATTTGCCCCTCCCGGATGGCACCTCGCTAGTTGTGAAGGGCCAATCGGAGCTAGTAAAAACGGTACGCTGTGGTATACCGGACGACAGTGGGGTGTACCAAAACCTGAATATCACAGCGAAAACGTTGTGGTATCAGAACCAATGGGTGGATATATTCAAAATGGGTGGTGATCCACTCAAATAGGCAGAAGACGTGCTGGTTTGTGGTGCTGGGCGTCCCCGAGGACCACATACCGGTCTTGATGGGCGCCGTGCGTAGGCTGACTTTCGGCCTGGGCTCGGTGTATATCGAGTTCCAGGGAGCCAATGGCAGATTTGCGTGCGTCCCTCGGAGATGGGATCCGATCACGAGGCAGCTCGTCAAGGACGTCAGCACACGGGAGAGCAACCCCCTGCCTAGCAACCCGGAAGCATCTGCGGCCGACTCTCCAGCAACTGCAGAAAAGGTGACCCCTGAAGATGACTCGTCTAAGGTCCCTCTGACGGGCGGGGAGCTGGACGACATCACACTGTCGCCAGCTTCTGGCCCGTTAGAGGATGATCTCATCGAGGGGGATGCCTTCGCGGGGCTGCAACTTCTTCTTCTTAGCGTGTCGAAAAACAAGGCTGGTTTTGTCAGTGGACTGCTTGGCCCCGAAAAGGGCCGATTAGAGTCTAAGTTTGCCATCGTGGTGAAAGGATTAGCCAATCGACAGAAGTCGATTGCCCAGGGTGCGCCGGACGTAACGGAAAGATCGGATGGTACGTCGCTCGGGGAGGCTCCTTTCATGCACCCCACGGGCTGCAACTGGAGGAGGAGGGACCCACCCATGATGGCGACCCCTTCGTCCTCTGAAGTTGTGCAGGCAAACCTCCACCACAGCCAGACAGCGACGGCTACGCAAGTGGCTGGAGGTACAACAGACTGCCATCGCCTTAATTCAGGAGCCGTGGGGGTGGCCAAATCAGAGGACTATCCAACCTTGCTGGTAAGCTCCTCCGTTACTTCTAATCATGATCACCCTAGAGCATGTATCTTTATTATTATTATTATATTCTTTATTGTACACCACAAAAATATATACACAGGACACAAAACATAAAAGCAAGTGTACAATGGGCGGTCTTATCGCACAGGGCAATTTCTTACAGACAACCTTTGGATGGACTGAAAGAGAGGAGAGAAATTTAGGATTGTCAGTGTACAATATATCTTAAACAATAATAAATATACATAATAACATAAAATACATACATAAAATAATACATAATATACTAATATATAATAAAAATATAACAGAGAAAGGAGAAGACTAATTATAGCGAAAGGAAATGCTCCTTTACCATTTTTTTGAATGTTGGTAAGGATTGAGCACGCCTCACTTCAATAGGTAGGTAGTTCCACAAACAAGCTGCTTGAACTGTAAAAGATTTGTCGAAGAAGGATGTGGAATGCATACGTATACTTAATTTCAGATTCTCCGATGATCTCAAGGACCTAGAATGTGTGTCAAAATTGCGAAGCAGAAGAGTTTTGAAATTATGCTTAGGTGGTCGAATTTTATATGAAGTGAAAATTAGGTCATGATAGGAAAAGGCATCAGCTGAACATTGACCATGTTAGATCGAGACAATAATAAGATCGAGAAGTGAGGGAACAGAGTTAGGAAAATGGTGAGTGGCACCAAGATCGAGAGTTGAGAGATTGACAGATTCAATAATATTACGAAGAGAAGAGGAGCGGGAATCTTTTTTAAGAAGACATGTATTAAAGTCGCCCATTATGATACTATGACTGTAAGAGGGAATTAAATCTTCCAGAATTCGTTCGAAAGAGGAAAAAAAAAAATCCGCAGAGAAGGGCAGTAGTAAACCCCAAGGAGAATCTTAGAATGATGCAATTCAACTTCCACGAAAAGATGTTCACCAGCGTTCGGCGGGGGCGGCTGTGTGGACATATTTACAATAGAAAAAGGAATATAACTACGAGGATAAAAGGCCACCCCACCACCACCACCGACCGCACGATCATTCCTGATAAGTTGAAAGCCTGGAAGAGAATAGGAAGAAGAGGGAAGAAAGGGATCCTCTCGATATCCGCATCCGCAAGTGCAGGGGCCGATGACGGGGCCGAAGATGGGGCCAGCGATGGACTCGTGACAGAAGAGGTAGCCTTCTGGGCGGCAAACTGCCACTTGAGGTCATCATCACAGTACTGTCTGTCTGTCTGTCTGTCTGTCTGTCTGTCTGTCTGTCTGTCTGTCTGTCTGTCTGTCTGTCTGTCTGTCTGTCTGTCTGTCTGTCTGTCTGTCTGTCTGTCTGTCTGTCTGTCTGTCTGTCTGTCTGTCTGTCTGTCTGTCTGTCTGTCTGTCTGTCTGTCTGTCTGTCTGTCTGTCTGTCTGTCTGTCTGTCTGTCTGTCTGTCTGTCTGTCTGTCTGTCTGTCTGTCTGTCTGTCTGTCTGTCTGTCTGTCTGTCTGTCTGTCTGTCTGTCTGTCTGTCTGTCTGTCTGTCTGTCTGTCTGTCTGTCTGTCTGTCTGTCTGTCTGTCTGTCTGTCTGTCTGTCTGTCTGTCTGTCTGTCTGTCTGTCTGTCTGTCTGTCTGTCTGTCTGTCTGTCTGTCTGTCTGTCTGTCTGTCTGTCTGTCTGTCTGTCTGTCTGTCTGTCTGTCTGTCTGTCTGTCTGTCTGTCTGTCTGTCTGTCTGTCTGTCTGTCTGTCTGTCTGTCTGTCTGTCTGTCTGTCTGTCTGTCTGTCTGTCTGTCTGTCTGTCTGTCTGTCTGTCTGTCTGTCTGTCTGTCTGTCTGTCTGTCTGTCTGTCTGTCTGTCTGTCTGTCTGTCTGTCTGTCTGTCTGTCTGTCTGTCTGTCTGTCTGTCTGTCTGTCTGTCTGTCTGTCTGTCTGTCTGTCTGTCTGTCTGTCTGTCTGTCTGTCTGTCTGTCTGTCTGTCTGTCTGTCTGTCTGTCTGTCTGTCTGTCTGTCTGTCTGTCTGTCTGTCTGTCTGTCTGTCTGTCTGTCTGTCTGTCTGTCTGTCTGTCTGTCTGTCTGTCTGTCTGTCTGTCTGTCTGTCTGTCTGTCTGTCTGTCTGTCTGTCTGTCTGTCTGTCTGTCTGTCTGTCTGTCTGTCTGTCTGTCTGTCTGTCTGTCTGTCTGTCTGTCTGTCTGTCTGTCTGTCTGTCTGTCTGTCTGTCTGTCTGTCTGTCTGTCTGTCTGTCTGTCTGTCTGTCTGTCTGTCTGTCTGTCTGTCTGTCTGTCTGTCTGTCTGTCTGTCTGTCTGTCTGTCTGTCTGTCTGTCTGTCTGTCTGTCTGTCTGTCTGTCTGTCTGTCTGTCTGTCTGTCTGTCTGTCTGTCTGTCTGTCTGTCTGTCTGTCTGTCTGTCTGTCTGTCTGTCTGTCTGTCTGTCTGTCTGTCTGTCTGTCTGTCTGTCTGTCTGTCTGTCTGTCTGTCTGTCTGTCTGTCTGTCTGTCTGTCTGTCTGTCTGTCTGTCTGTCTGTCTGTCTGTCTGTCTGTCTGTCTGTCTGTCTGTCTGTCTGTCTGTCTGTCTGTCTGTCTGTCTGTCTGTCTGTCTGTCTGTCTGTCTGTCTGTCTGTCTGTCTGTCTGTCTGTCTGTCTGTCTGTCTGTCTGTCTGTCTGTCTGTCTGTCTGTCTGTCTGTCTGTCTGTCTGTCTGTCTGTCTGTCTGTCTGTCTGTCTGTCTGTCTGTCTGTCTGTCTGTCTGTCTGTCTGTCTGTCTGTCTGTCTGTCTGTCTGTCTGTCTGTCTGTCTGTCTGTCTGTCTGTCTGTCTGTCTGTCTGTCTGTCTGTCTGTCTGTCTGTCTGTCTGTCTGTCTGTCTGTCTGTCTGTCTGTCTGTCTGTCTGTCTGTCTGTCTGTCTGTCTGTCTGTCTGTCTGTCTGTCTGTCTGTCTGTCTGTCTGTCTGTCTGTCTGTCTGTCTGTCTGTCTGTCTGTCTGTCTGTCTGTCTGTCTGTCTGTCTGTCTGTCTGTCTGTCTGTCTGTCTGTCTGTCTGTCTGTCTGTCTGTCTGTCTGTCTGTCTGTCTGTCTGTCTGTCTGTCTGTCTGTCTGTCTGTCTGTCTGTCTGTCTGTCTGTCTGTCTGTCTGTCTGTCTGTCTGTCTGTCTGTCTGTCTGTCTGTCTGTCTGTCTGTCTGTCTGTCTGTCTGTCTGTCTGTCTGTCTGTCTGTCTGTCTGTCTGTCTGTCTGTCTGTCTGTCTGTCTGTCTGTCTGTCTGTCTGTCTGTCTGTCTGTCTGTCTGTCTGTCTGTCTGTCTGTCTGTCTGTCTGTCTGTCTGTCTGTCTGTCTGTCTGTCTGTCTGTCTGTCTGTCTGTCTGTCTGTCTGTCTGTCTGTCTGTCTGTCTGTCTGTCTGTCTGTCTGTCTGTCTGTCTGTCTGTCTGTCTGTCTGTCTGTCTGTCTGTCTGTCTGTCTGTCTGTCTGTCTGTCTGTCTGTCTGTCTGTCTGTCACCAGACTGTATCTCATGAACCGTGATAGTTAGACAGTTGAAATTATCACAAATGATGTATTCCTGTTGCCGCTATAACAACAAATACTAAAAACAGTATAAAATTAATATTTAAGGCGGCCATACCATCCCATACAACAAACGTGATATTTTTGCCGTTTTTTGCTCGATATTAATAACGGCAACAGGTAGACGCTTGAAATATTCACAGAATATTTAGTTGTATATTCTCTTCAAAAATAATAATTAACAATTAAAATAAAATAAATTAAGGGGGGCTCCCATACAACAAACGTGATTTTTTTGCAGTGTTTTCCGATAATGGTGTGCGAGTCCGACTCGCACTTGGCCAGTTTTTTATAGCTGGATATCACTTCCTTAGTGAACGGTCGATCCGAGTAGTCGTTGACGGCTGCTCCTCTGACGGATATTAATTAATTAAAGTTCCTCAGGGGTCTGTTCTCTCTACAAATCTTTTCCTGCTGCACATCAATGACTTATTTCTGCCTGGTATTGTTGGGTACGCAGATGATAGTACTGTTTCAGAGAGATACTTGTCCAGCGCAAAAACGAGCGGGGATGAAGTTCGTTCCTTGAAATGAGAGAGAGAGAGAGGCTATGGTGGAGCGGACAGATTAGACTTTAAGCCTTGTCTCCCAGTGGGGTGACGACAATTTGGTCTCTTTTAACGCCACGAAAACACAGGCATGTCTTATTACCTTAAAAAGGACTCATTTTATCTAAACGCCTACTTTTCGAGTTCCTGAAACTGATCGGCTCGAGCTCCTTGGCATGGATTTGACATTCAGTCTCAATTTCGGCGCCTCCATTGAGTACAAAGCCCAAATTGCGTCAAAAAATCTGGGCATCCTAAACAGAGTGAAGCGATACTTTACGCCTGGACAGCTTTTAACTCCTTTCAAGGCGCAAGTCCGATCCTGCATGGAGTATTGCAGCCACCTCTGGGATGGCTCAGCTAAATATCAGCTTGCCGCACTTACCTGGGTGGAACGCAGAGCTAAGAGGCTGATTGGCGACGTCAAACTGGTGAATGCCAAGCTTCACAGCTTGGCTCATCGCCGTAAGGTTGCCTGCTTGTCGGTCTTCTATAGACTGTACCTCGGCGAGTGTGCTCATGAACTCTAAGGTCTCATCCCACCGGCCCCCTTCTACCGTCGGACATCTAGACGTACTGCAAGTTACCATCCTCACCTAGTTGCCATTCCACCAATTCGCACCAAGCGCTTCCAAATATACCTCATAATGCGCTCAGCAAAAGCACGCACGTAAGCGGCGGCGCGTGTGGCAGAAGAGTGGAACTCACTGCATGCGTCTGTGTTTCCGAACGCAAACAACCCGAATCTCTTCAAAGTTAGAGTGAACAGGCTTCTTCTGGTTAAGCTCACTCCATCGTCGACTTTGTCTCTGTCAGCTCTGACCTAGACTAGAGTCAAGAGCAAACCCATAATAACTAAAAAATAAATATACCATCATTCCCATCATCAGATCCTTTCAAACAAAAGAAAAATCGGTCCAGGCGTCTTTGAGCGATCGGGGAACATACATAAAAAGAATAACCTCCTTTTTTAGAAGTCGGTTAAAAAAAAGGAAGCTAGTTGCACATTCGTAAGCGTTAGTAGTTCTCTATGGAGAAGAACGTGCAAGAAACTCCACAGAAATTCTTGTTGGAAAATAACCTACCCTTTAACCAGACCAAACCGCGTGTACTGACTTTTTAACATGGTTTTTAGTCAAAACTCTGAGGACGCAGTTCACAGTTTAATTTACGGACAGATGAACGTACACTATGTTTTTATATGAACCGGTTTTGTAAACTTTGGCGAGCAGTTCAGAGTTGATAGCAGTTCTCTTGTTTTTGTTCCACGAAATAAATACATTATGCGCATTTTGTGCACGTTAAATTTTCTGGGAAGCCCGCATAACTTGTAATATTGATACGTGAATGGTAAGATAACACTTTAAATACTAGGTTTCGGGTGGTCTAGCGGTAGACAGTCTGTGCCAACTCTTTGTTCATAAGTCAAGTGAAGTACCTTTACAGAATTTTATTTTTCAGCAAAATTACATTCAATAGACGTGCAGCTTGCAGACAGACAGAATAGGAGTAAAACACGTAACATCTAACCAAAGTGAACAATGAACTTCTAATGAAATATTGACAATTTAAATAATAAATCACTTGTTTGACTGACAGAGAATGTACTGAATAAGATGAACTTTGTATAATAAATAAAAAAAAAAAAAAATAAAAAAAAAAAAAAAAAAGCCTATATTTCTTACAGAATCTAGGTTTACAGAATAGTGGTGTTAGTAAAAATAAAGCATAGAAGTGTAGTTATTTCTTAATTTAGTGTTAGTATGTTCTCTTTGATTGTATAACTAGATTAATAATTTTTTTTTTTTTATTTAGTTATTCTGCAAGAACCCCTCTACAGGTAAAGGCCTCCTCCAAAGTGAGCCAGTCTTCTCTGGATTTTGCTGACATCATCCAATTTGGACCCGCTGTGCATTTTATTTCGTCCTCCCATCTATTTCGGGGTCTTCCTTTCCTTCTTTTGCCTATTGGCCCTTTCCACGCTGTCACGCTTTTCGTCCATCGCTGGTCTTGGAGGCGAGCTACGTGTCCAGCCCACTTCCATTTTAGTGCAAGAGCTTGTGTTAGACCGTCTGTTGCTTTTGTGATTTTTCTTATTTTTGTATGTCGTATTTTTTGTATTTTTTTAATATTAAGCATACTGCGCTCTATGCCGCGTTGGCATGTCGTAATTTTATTTTTTATGTTTTTGTTGAACTTCCAGGTCTGGCAGGCATAGGTCAAGCATGGTATAAGGCAGGAATTCATAACCTTGGTCTTAAGGATGATCGGCATGTTACTCTTAAATATTTCCTTTAAGCTCCAGTATTTATTCCATGTTAGCTGTGCCCTACGTTCAACCTCCTGGTAGTTGCTTGATATGTCGAAGCTAATTTGTTTGCCGAGGTAGATGTATTGTTCGGTATAATCAAGAGGCTCGTCGTCGGCATATATTTGTATCTTGGTGCTGTTGGTCATTATCTTAGTTTTGGAGAGGTTCATTTCTAGGCCAGCAAGCTTGCTAGCGTTATTTAATGACTCTACCATGTACTGTAATTCTGTTCCTTTCTCTGATATTAGCACCAAATCGTCGGCGAAACGTAGGTGGTTTAGATACTTGTTTTGTATTTGTATGCCACGTTTTTTCCAGTCAAGCTTGTTTATTATGGATTCTAATGTGGCTATAAATAATATAGGTGACAGGGGGTCCCCCTGTCTTACCCCTCTCTTCACAGGGAACCATGAGCCAGTTGTTTCTAGTTGAACTCTACTTTTGCTGTTATTATATATGCTTTTGATTACTTGTATATATTCGTTTTCCACATTCTGTGTTTTTAGAGTTTCCCAGATGTAATTATGAGAAACTGAATCGAATGCTTTTTTATAATCGATATATGCCAAGTATAGCGGTCTGTTTTTCTCCTGGTACTTTTCGATAAGAACTTTGTATAAGAAGTGTAAATAAATCTTAAATATTATAAACAAACATTGTAATGGGTAATCTTTGAAAGAAAATACTGACCCGATTACACAATAAATCTTACACTGGTAGAAAGTTACGCTATCGGACAGTGTCAAAGACTATTTAAATTTATAAAATGACAACGATATAATTGACAGGCAGATTCTTTTAAACATGAGCTAACAACCAATTCACAATAAGCTCCAAATACGGTTTTTAATAGCACAGCTTATCAGCCCCAAGCCCCTAACCCATTTAGCAAGTGAACGCAGCTTCCCCGGCGGCTGCACTCATCTCGCTCCATTGACGCACTATTTGCGGAGTGAGTGGTGGGAGCGCGCGGTAGCCGGTAACCGACGCGTCGCATTCAGTCTAACAACACACACTATACAGTTATACTTTATCTAGCTGTCCCACGCGGCTTCGCTCCCGTTAACTGGCTACCTACCCATCTACCCTACCTACCAATTTTTTTTATTTTTTTTTGGGTGGGATATCATCCAATGACTTCTCCCGCTCTGGGTGATGCGGGAGGGGGTGTCAGACTTTTACTGACTAAAATCGACCCGTGTTCCTTCAGTTGCTTGAGCCAGAGCCGCGGTAACTCTTTTTCAAATTTATCCGCGACCCAGACAGGCATCAGCCCTCGCGGACCCCTGCTGACATCTCTTTGAGGCGCGCGTGGAACACAACGCACCGTCGACTCGGGCCTGGTCCTTATCGGACGGCGAGCTACCCATTACTCACCGTCCGCAGGCCCGCGCATACGGTGGCCAGGAATCGGCTTGTGACTCCCGACGCCCAGGGCGTCTCCTGCGGTGGCTAGGGGCGTCTCCGTTGCATCTCCCTCATGCGTTCCCATGCCCTCTCGCTCCGTAACATGGCCTGAACCAGGGCCGGACGCGAGAGGTTGCCACCGCTGATCACCTCCACGAGGACACGGCGGTGCCCAGCCCAAGCGGGGCAGATCTCCACCGTATGCTCCACCGTGTCCTCCGGGCGATGCACACAACGGTGACACCCGGGCGTTTCCTCCCGCACAATCCTGAACAGGAACCTCCCGAAACAGCCGTGTCCGGTGAGGATCTGCGTCAGGCGGAAGATGAGGGCGCCATGGCGCCTCTCAAGCCACTCCTCAAAGAGGGGCCTTATCGCCGCAATTGTGGCGTGCCCAACCCTACCTACCCTACATACATGATGTTGCGTAACTTTAACCGTTTACGCAGCGCACACAACGGAAGCTCTAAAAAGTAGCTCGAAAAAGTAAAAATAAATTTTCCCCGTTTTTAGAACATTTTTCATTGATGCTCCGCTTCTATTGGTCGTGATGCGTGATGTTATATAACCTTTCTCGATACATAGGCTACCCACCACAACAAGAATTTTTCAATCCCAACCAGTAGTTCCTGAGATTAGCGCGTCCAAACAAACAAACAAACAAACTCTTCAGCTTTATAATATTAAGTATAAATTTAATTCAATTTGTTAATAAATATCTTTTTTACGTTAATTTAGTCCATCAAGTAATGTGCCTAATTTTAGGTAATGAATCAAGAAGATGTTGACCGGATGTGTTGAGCCCGTTGTGTCTATGCCACACAGTAATTTTAATATTTTTTATTAATTTTTTCTTTCTGCGTCCGACATTGGAGTTTTACTTTTGGGGTACTTTGAGACAATTTAAATTGGCATATTGTCACTTTATGCAATTTATATTTTTGTACATTATAATTTTCTATTATTTTACATTATCTATTTTACGTGTTTTTCAATTCACGAGTTGAAACACCTACAAATTTACATAACATTAATTATCTATTTTATTTACCCACGTCCGTCACTAGCGGGGTGCTTACTGAAAATCAGCGCTGGGTGTCTGACGCCCAGCAAACGCTGACTTGGTAACCTTTCGGTATGGGCACCGCCGCCGCCGGCGCAATTCTTATACCTTGTTTCTACTTTTTTACTATTCTTCTGTTACTTTGTGATCGTTGCTTTTGTGTTGTGACTGAGTCGAATAAATGTTTTCTATTGTATTCTATGTTTTCTATACTACACAATTTGTTACCTATGTCATCTCATCATCATAATGTGGATCATAATTTGTTTGATTTTATTTTAACTCAAGAAAATTCTCTCTTGAATCGTTCTGAACTCAAGCAAATTATTGTGGGTTTTAAGATTGTGACTGTTACTAAATTACCCTTGACTGACATGACCTTCGTTTTTCCTAAATTATCCAATGTTGAGTGTTAAGGTCGGTTTCCTCAGTTACATTATGTGACAGGTGTTGTTAGTTGGTTCATTTATATCATTTTGGCAAGTGAAAAGTTATGCCAAGCTAAAAGATTGACCAGTTATTAAATGTTTAGAGGTAAATCGAACGTACTTTCACATTTTAGCCGTGCGGAAAATCGAAGGAATTTTGCAATACAATTGATTAATGTCCAAAAAAAGTTGTGTACACTTGAAGAATAAGGGGTATTTATAGAACTCCTAATCTTTCCGTGGATACCGGGTGACGGACAATGAGTATATCTGTCTTGCACCCTCGTTGAGTCTCAGACACGCCCAAAAAGTGATATCTTTAACAATGAGACTTATCCCACACACGAGTATGTTAGCGATCACATTCACAAAATCACGGCAACGTCTTATTTTATTTAGCTGTTGCCGTATTTTTAGATTGTTTATATCTAGCAAAGGTCACAGGGATATTGAAAATATGTTAGAAAAGAAAAGTGGAATTTCCTTAAGGAGAATGGGCACTTTTTGGCGGTTGACCGTCATAAATGAAAGTAGTGTCAAATGAGAGTAGAGATAACTAGGAGCAACTTTTACTATAAACTGTTTCACTGCAATCCATTTAGGAAACAACATATTTTCATGCACCTTAACATGATGGAACTGCATAGAACAAAATAACAATTATTTCGTGTGTGTAATGCGTTTTCCTAAAACTCCACAAAATCTTCCGAAAACGATATAATATGTTGCAGCGCTGTGTAACTTCTACACAGTAATTATAAGAATGTATACTATATCAATAAATAACAAACTCAAGTTTGGCCGCGGATCGCCCAGGCCCCATACAATTTTTCCCATTCTCCTTTGAACCCTAAAAGATATCAACATAGGTGGCAAAGACAGCCCACTTTGCAGAGGCTGCTGTAGTGCCGAGCAATCAGCAACCCAACCTTTTCATCGTGCTGAAATCCTCGGAACAATGATGTCGTTCTGCGAAGTCTGTGAAGCCCCAGGAAACTTCTGTGCTTTTGGATGTGAACCAGAACCCCCACGCACAATGAACCAAATGAGAGTCTAAATCCATAAAAGAGAGACCCACTACCTCATTTTTTTTTATTTTTTTTTATATATTATATTGTAGACCACCAAGACATTTAAACAAATTTATAACAAAATTCATGTACAAAGGCGAGCTTAACTCCAAATAGACTGGAATACCTTCTATACTATCTTCACTACTACTTACTACTTCTATACTATATCCTAAAATATTGTAAGCCGTCCAAGACATCTTGAAAGTAAAATGTTGTATGCAAAGCATGATGGAGCGTTTGCAAAAGGCAGCGTCCATTCGGAGCATTTTTATCAAAGCGGCTCTATTTACGGAGTGCCCCTAATACGGCATCTCCTATTTACTTGAGCTGTTTACAATGCGTATGGAGCCGGACGGGATGCAATTTGCTTCGCTTTGGCTGTACCTACTATACCTAATGTTAGATAACCTGAGTGGAATGCAGCACGTTCGATTTCCTTTGAAAGCAAAAAGAAGCGATGTGGTTCATGAATGAAATTATGAGAGTGTTAGGATAACCAGCATGTAGACTTTAGACGAATTATAGTACAGTCAAAAGCGTCGTCCTCGTCCGTAGTACAACTCGAACTTCTAGAGTTGCCTTTACAGCTACAAACCTAGACATCCTACCATAGACAAATGGAACAGGATGAAATTATTGCGAAAATAAGCAAACAAACAACATGAAACCTATTAATTTGAAATAACTACTGCCGACTATGATGTCAATGGCTACTGCTAATTGAGTTTACTGTGGTTATGAATTAAGTTTTTATTGTTATTAGATATCGGCACCCCGCAGGGATGTGCCCTAATAGGCGTTGCACGGAGGGGGTTCCGGGGCGGTATTTTAAGAAGAGACGTGACCCTCTTCTATGTGCTGATGGTGATCACCCCTGGGTAAAAATCCCACACTCCTTGGTCTTTTCCCCAAAAGTCCAGGCGCCTTTCGAAGGTATCCCCCCGTAAACAATAAAAAAATTAAAAGATATCGGCACCCATCACGTTCGTTCACTCTCTACAAGAATACTTATACCTTCTAATTCTCATTACACTAGAAAAGCTGCTGGGACAGATAATAATGAATAATAAAGCGAGTTTTTATAAAGAACCGACAAATTAATATTAAGCAGAATAAATGAGGCACTTGTCAGAACTTCAAGGCTCTACTTAAAACACTTTAAGAAACTTATTTAGCCCGACCCTAATGAAAACGAGTGGCAGTCGGAAAGTAAACTAAATAAAATTATAATACAGTTTTAGCTCAGTGGGCCCCCGCACAATATTTTTGTAAAATTTAAATTAAAACTTAACGCAAAACTAGATATTTTTATAACATAGGTAGATGGAGCCGAAGAGTTATGAATATAAATGTGGATGGATTTAGAGGAGGAAGGCCAAAGAAAAGATGGATGGACTGTGTGAGGAGTGAAATAAAAGAGAAGCGAGTCAGTGAAAGCGTGACGGCGGACAGGACGGTGTGGAAGAAGAAAACTTGTAACATGATCCCATGTGGGCAGGAAGATGATGATGAGGTAGATGAAGCTGAAAAGTTCTGAGGCTCTAGTAATATAGGGGTTATTAATAAACGACGAGATAAGTTACGCTAAGACTAAACTTCGAAAAAATTTATCGTTAATATTTAGATGATACTAGTTGTAACATATAGTATGTAGCGAAAACATACAAAAACTATGAGTTGTAACTTTACTCCGAATTTATTAATAAGGGGGTAGAAATTTAAACAAAATGTCATTCTTGCGATAGCAACAGGCGAAATGCCAAAATGTAAGGAATTGATACATTTTTGCAATCGCTATGACGACACTTCCACTTGTATAAAACCTTTGGAGGGCAACCACATTCTTACCGGAAGGCATAACTTTGGTAGGCCTCTCACAAGGCGGACCGATGACCTGGTGAGGTCAACCCGCTGGATTGGGAAATAAAAAATCTGTCTTTTGGGTAATAGTTGGTGAAGGCCTATGTACAGTAGCCAGCAGCGGACGTCCTTCTGCTGAATAAAGATGATTTACTCTTAACTTTAGGGCAGTCTGGAATAAGATCTAGACTATAGAACTAGATGTGCAACCACTCATGTAGAAAACATTTATAATGCATAGTATCTGTGGTAAATGTCCCTATATTAGAAAGTAGGTAGTATGTACTCAAGATGAATCCTGAGAAACCACGAGCTGTTTACCGCTGTTGAATTAACCTACTTACGAGAAACTTAAGAATTCTTGGAAGTCGACACCAAGTATCTTACTTCTTACTAATATTATAAATGTGAAAGTTTGGATGGATGTGTGTGTGGATTTGTGGATGTATGTTTACTCAATTACTAGGATGTATCATCCTAGAATCGAACTTTTCATCCCAGTATAATGTTTCCTTGGGACAAGAAAATACTTTTGACGCGGGCGAAGCCCCTGGCAGCAACTAATTACAATAAAATCACGTCAAGTACGTAATACATGAATCTTGATCTCTACGTCTTTAGTCTCACAAAAATCTTCCCAGGCTTTGCCGAACTATGTTAGAAATGGATCGCCTGCCTTTTTTTTTTCATTGGGAGAATCGCACCACACTATTCCCAAACCACTGCAACTACTGAAAGCCAGAATCAACAGTGGCGACCACCAGAAAAGCATCGAGGCAATGAAGCTCGAAGTCCTGTAGAATGAATTTAACTGCCTTGGATCCCGCAACGAAATTAATCAGAAAATAATAAAGGAGGAGTAGGGCAACAATAACATAACCTCCGTATCAAGCAGGAGACAGAATACATACGGCCAATAGGCACAAAGGGGTCTGATATTCATAACTCAGTACCTAACTAGGCCACACGCACACAATACCGTTCGGGAAGACTAGTGTCTCATTGTATAGCCTCTGATTACCCGTAACGACTGTCATAATCTATAAATGACAGCACATATAACCTAACTTGTTTTCGAGGCACGAAATCTTGCTATGTAATGGATGGTCACCTATTGACAGACATACCTCGACAAGCGTAACTTGAACTTGCTTAACCTTGAAAATCGGCCCTTGCCACTGCTATTATTTAGCCCTCCCCTTTAGTAGTACATGAAGTCATTATAAAAACCTCGTTAGTTCGACTATGCCCTGTTTCCCCCCCACACCTCGTCCCATGTACCGAGGTCGCTCCCGCCTTGAATTAGCATTTATATTGTCTCCTTGATAGGAGCGCGCGCGCAACGCAGCCTTTTCCGTTAACTTTCGCCTGTTAGCTTGGATGCGTATCACACCGAAGGAAGAACATGTGACATTTTTGCAGAATACTTTCACTATTTTTTTTAAACGGTTATTTGGTTATGAGAAACTAAAACCTCGATGTTTTTATTATCATTTATAGTTTTACTTTAACAAAAACGGCTTATACGTCAATTACATTAGAAAAATAAAAGATACACGAAAAACCACACTCTTATCTCACAGAACTGCAGACGGATATGAACGTCTTATACTTGTATCATTCCGCGTTCAATAGACAGACTCAATGGATCAGATCTTCTGACAAAATTAGCCAATTTACTGTTTCTGGCTTATAAAATGTTCACCAAGGATTTATAAGGATAAGGTGTTATTTATAAAACCATATTTAAAACTGACTAATACACCGTACCATAAAAAACTACGAAATTATTTAGGTATTAACGTATTGAGGACTACAAACAAATTATAACATTATCGAAGTAACTAACTCATTTAATAATTCTAAAGTCAAGTAAAGTCTAGACTAGAATTCTTGGTACTTTCAAACTAAATTTATATGTAGAGTATATTAAGTTACACCCAGTATAGGTGTATGTAGTGAATATTGAGTTACACACAAAATATACTTATTACTGTTACCAAGTTAGCTTATATCACACTATTTGCTGAAATCTCGAGTAAAATAAACTTATATTAATTAAAAACCAAGCAATTACCTCTTATTGCGTTCATACAACATTTTAATGTGTTTCAACTGTTTTAATATCTAAGTGTTATAAATTGTTTCATGAATTTTAATATTGTAATTGTAAAGGTTCGCTCCGCAGCCTTTTGTCTGAATTTAATTAACTGGATATTTTCTTAATCTAAAAACGTCTTAGTTATTAATATTCAACTATTAGTTTCGTTTTGAGCATAACGATTCTTAGCTAACTGCGAAAGTAAATGATAAAATTATCATCAGAGCGATTCTGTTTTGTATTATTTAAATTGAGCAATTTTATGGGTGATGACAACCCTAGGTATTTTCAAATATCTACTTCACTCAGTATGTTACACCAAATCAATACAATATAATAAAAATGAACAATAATACACCGTCATCATGGATCAAGGGCTTGATCCAGAAAGCGGTACTCCTGCAGCCGTATTGCGTAAGTGCGCTAAGACTTTAAACTCTATCCAACCTACGAAATCGACCAATCACATGCGAGATGAATGACGCGATGTGGATTACCGTTTTGTGTGATTGGCCGATTTGGTCGGTTGGATAGTTTAAAATACGGCTGCTGGACACGGCGCGTTTCGTTTAGGAGGTTCCTCTCAAGAGCCCTGACCACTGTTAGCTTGTTCCCGATACCGGTGGGCTACTATTTTTTATATTTTTAAATGTTTTTTCTTTTTTGTGTGTTTTATAAAAGAAATGAATTTGTAATAAATAAGAATATATTTCAATAAAGGACATAATATATCAATACCAAATCTGAAATAAAGTAGTTTTCGTTCATCGAAAATATTAAAATAAAATAGTCTGGGCGTACCAACATAATTAATTGAATTTTTGTCTGTTTATCTGTTTAGTTAGCACGCATCTCGTAAAATGTACAAAACCAATGTAGATAACTTTTATACATAATAATTGTGTGTAAGTGCTTAAAATATTACTTAGTTTTTGTTTTATCTCAATCGGTTCACTTTATCAAAAGTTAGATGAATTTAAAGTATTCTCGAAGTAAAATATCACACCACACTCAATTTAGACACTCCGAAATTTGGATTTAGATTTTGGCATTTTTTTAATCAATTTCTTATTCGATAAATGTGAATGTGTGCATTTGACGTAATTTTCTGAATGGCGGTGTTAAGATTCTCCCTACCTATTCCTAAGCTACCCTAGGTAAGTAGGGTAGGCAGGTAGGGTGCGGTAGGCAGTTGACGGGAACCAAGCCGCGGGCACAGCTAATTCCCACGACATAGTGTATCCTAATGTGGGATCTAGGGCAACTTAATTGCACTACATAATTTTACTTCCTCGTTTAAGTTATAATTTTATTTGTTTTGAGAAATGAGTCTTAATGATTTATCTTATTTTAAATGCTTGAAGTTTTGATTGTACGAGTAGGCACTTAATCCTATAGAAATTATCTAGAGTTTAAATAAATAAATTACGGTATGAAACTAAGCACACGGGAAGAACATGTCCTGGATTAGACATACATAGGATTATTTTTATCCTGGGAGTATAAACTAAAGTTCGCGCAGGCGAAGCCGCTGGCAGAAGATAGTTGACAATTTAAAACAACACAAGAAACAGGTCCAGTATCACACTGTTTGCGCTGATTTCGGCTATAGTTGTAGTGTTTGTGCGGGTGGAAGGAAATAGTAAACTGGTGTTTGATCCTTCTCTACTCTCCATTCCTGCACAGTGCCACCGCAACGGGTGTAAGCGAAATAGCTACATCTCGTCAACATATTTCGAGACTTATGCCTGTGCTACACGATTGCCGACCAAGACAAAAACCGGCCAAGTGCGAGTCGGACTCGCGCACGAAGGGTTCCATTACCGCAAATCCGGCAAAAAAATCACGTTTGTTGTATGGGAGCCCCACTTAAATATTTATTTTATTCTGTTTTTAGTATTTGTTGTTATAGCGGCAACAGAAATACATAATCTGTGAAAATTTCAACTGTCTAGCTATCACGGTTCATGAGATACTACAGCCTGGTGACAGACGGACAGACAGACAGGCAGACAGACGGATCGCGGAGTCTTAGTAATAGGGTCCCGTTTTTACCCTTTGGGTACGGAACCCTAAAAACCAAGGTCACCTTGGTTGGAAGTGCGTGAGGCGATGCCGACTACACGGTTTGAAACAAGCTCCCAACCTCAGTATGTTTAGAACGCTGCGCAGTGAGGACGTATTTGCACTCGTTCCATACGTTCATTACAACGACGTCATGGCGCCTTGATGCCTATCAAAACTTCAAAAAGAATATACTAATAAACTTTAAAAACTATCTTCTTACTAATATTATAAATGCGAAAGTTCGGATGGATGTGTGTATGTGTTGTAAATGGCAGAACGGATCTGGATGAAATTTGCCACACAGAGATATTATAGTCTGGAATAGCACATAGGCATCTTTTCATCCCGGTATAATGTTCCCTTGGGATAAGAAAACAATGTTCACGCGGGCGAAGCCGCTGGCAGAAGCTAGTATATTTAATATAGGTACTTTTTAATGTAAAAGAATATACTTTATAAAAAAAAATACCAAACATTTTTTTTTCAGTTGAGTCTTTATATGACTCTCATGTCAAATCCCAAAGACGGGGCAAGTCTCTGTACATATCGATAATACTTTACGTTCGCTCTGTACTCAACATTTTGTGCGCAGCGACGCGTGCGTCTGCGCTCGCCGCCTACAGAAGCGCGACTGTCATACGCGTGGTTGTCAACAAGCGGCATCACGGCTCCAAACAAGTGGCCAACCAACTGGTCGGCAACGCACGCCTTTCTATCAAGGGCGTTGGAAGGTTATGCTAAATTTGGCTTGAAACCACTGTCTTCACGGTTTGAAACGGCCGCTTTCAACCAAAGTGACTTTGGTTTTTGTTTTTTGGACGGCAACCGTGTAGCACATGCTTTAGGGTAGCGAGACCTGCAGGCTTTATACTTAGCCATGGTTCTTTCGCACCTCACTGCTGTCCAATCCGTCACATCAAGAACTCGTCTTGAACTCACCAACCGATTCGGTTGTGTCGTATCGTATGCTCAATTCGTGCGTAATTCTTAAACAGCCATTTCAATTTCGTGGAAGGTGTAGTCGCCTCGTTGTTCCAAAGCCTAAAGATTCAAGGTACCGTGCGATATTCCTAACCTTTGTACAAACTGCCAATTATAGTACAATTCTGTCCCGTGCGGTCTGTACTCCTCCCTTAGTCGAAAACCAGCTTATCGTATTTTTTGCGGTGTGCTTAATCGCGCACCCATACACTATTAAAAAAAACAACCGTTCACTGCACATAGTACCAATATCTCAGCCAGTATTGTCGTCGTTTGATCACGTGTCGTCGGTGTGAAAGCGGCCAGTTTAGCAATAGGATTAGTACGGTTAACGGCGTACCAGCGGCATATCAGCGGCGTACCAGCGGCGTACCAGCAGCGTACTAGCGGCGTACCGGCGGCATATCGGCTAGAGCGGCGTAAATACCTAGCGTAGCTTTTATTGCCCTTTTTGTACGTCGCCGTCGAACCAACACAACTTTGTTAATGGATCTCGCTACAAATACGGATTTTCTGTTTGGAGACGAAGGATTTGAAATCGTGAGGGATTGCGAAACTGTTTGCGTGGCGGGTATTGTAAGTAATGGCTTTGTAACTGTATATTATTAATTTCAGCATTTTAAAAGCCAAAGCAAAATTCTAAAGTCGAGATCTACAAATAGAATTCAATCGATTTGTAAACCAGTTTCATTCAAAACACTCTAATATGACTCATAAATCTGCATCATTATTTAATTAAAGCCCCACTTACAGGCTTGTTCGTTATAAATCTGAATTAACAATAAAATACCGAATGTGAAGGAGCGCCTTCCGACTCAAAATATACGTTCGCTCCTAATTAGTACCTAATGGAGCAACACGGGGTATATTATTACGGCTAAAACCATAAAAAAGTCGGATCATTTTTCTCTAAAGTCAAATTTTATTGTCAAGGGAAAACCACCATTATTTATGTTAAGCTTGTGTACGTTTAGAGCGGTTTTTCTCTGCTAGCGCTTCTTGTCCCGGCGGGAACCATTTCTTTCAATAATTCCCTGGTAATGGCTTAAGTAAGCCAGTTAACAAGACACTCTTAGAGGCTCACTCAAAATGGATACAATTTTAACTTTTATTGAATTATTCACAAACGACGAGCTTCCTCGTGAGTTTGGTGCTAAAGTGCGGAAGATGTCGCATTATAGTTACAACTAAGTATCGTTTAAGCTTTATTTCTGTATTCCCTTGAAACATTGTCTGATAAAATGTCTAAGAAATACTGCTATAAGACATCTGCAGCAATAAAGGCTACCAGGTACTTACAGAAGTATGTATGGTGAGTTATAACACAGTTAACAAAAAATATCCAAACTCACAAACAATAACATCACTCGCGGTAAAATAACCCCTTCTCCATTACCAAAAGGTGCTACATAAAGAATTATTTTATTCGGCTATCAATAAACATATAAAAAGATTAAAGCACCAAACATGCCATTACCTGGCGAGGGTTAAAAGGTCAAAGGGTTAAATATTCATACGATGCCGTAATTGAGGCAATTTGTATAATCGCAACAGTTCCGCAAACTGAATTCTATAATAACATCAGGGGCACGGCCGTTTGCACAATATACGGCCCATATAGTGCTGGCCCGTTTCATGATATTTTATGTTATTTTTTTGCAAATCGTAGGACCAAAGTCAAGTCCTATGATTTTGGAGTAAATAAGATGAAATAAGATCTCTTACATCTTGAAGAACTTTTTAATCTTTTTAGGTTATAAGTTTATTTTTATTTTTATTAGTCTACTGTTAAATCTACTGACAATTAACTCAGTAGATTTAACAGTGTCTTGCAGTTTCATCGACAAACATAGAAATAACGATTTCGGTGAAATTCGTCATCATGATCTTTCTGCCCTTGTCCTACATTAGTTGGTGTCGGCGCAACACGTTTTCCTCTTACGTACCGGCCTGTCCCCCGTCACGCTATCCCTGACTCCCTTCTTCATATAATTTTGGCGAAGTTCCTGAAGTAGGTTAAAAATAATCCTTTTAACAGGACAATTATTGAAATATTGGGCATGCTTAATCACAGAAAACTAAATAAACCTTCATATCAGAACAAACGAGAAATCATCAACATAAATAACAGTACCTTCATACAACTCATGTCCTTCGCTCTCCGATCCCGGCTTTGGTCGAATTACTCGCAACACTCGTCCTACCTACATGAGGTCAGATTGTGCTAATAATTTGGAGATACGCACTCACAATGGTCTGTTCTCAGAACTGAATGAGGGAGGCAGAATAAATGTCTCAGAAGATAATGAGAGTCTTGTCATAAGTGTGTAGAAGAATTTGCCTAATTTTGTGGAGTCAAATGTAGGACTATCTAGACGTCTATGTGAAAATGTAAAAAATAAACCCTCAGGTAAAAATATATAGCATTTTTTTGTTCTGCGATGATAAAAGATAAAAAAGATAAAGATAATTTATTTGCCAAAAACATGTGTTCACATACAATAGGCATGCAAGATGTTCAATTATTATTTAGAGCTGAAAAACACGTTTTGCATAATGAGGCGTACAAATATTGCGTGTTTTACAAATTCATTAATTATCTAAAATATAGCAATGTCAGATATTATTATACAAAAATCACAGGCCTTTATCTTAATTAAATGTCATAAAAAATCCGAATGAATAAAATTAAACAATGTAAAAAAAGTTAAATAAATAAAATCAGGTATAATATGAATTCATAAATTCAAATGTATCAGATAAATTTACATTATTATTAAAAAAACATAATATACTGAATATCATCCTTATTAAATCAATATACGTAAAAGAAAATATAAAATTGATAAAAAGTTGAATAAATAAAAACAAATCATCACAAAAATGTCACAAAACAGAAATTATAAAAAAAAATGTCATAAAACAGAAATAGCTCATGATTGTGAAGCCTCGATCCCTTAGCGTCAGCAGAATACAAGAGTTGTTGACGATGGCCTTTATATTATATTGGTTATTGAAAACATGCGGCTTTTTGTTTCACGTGGTTTTCTTTTTGCTTGATTTAAAATTATACATTGTTTGTCTTTTAATTCTAATTATAATAATTATTTATTTATTATGAAAATTGTACAAAGATTTGACATTGGCCCCAAACTAGGTAAGCCTGTATCTTGGGTACCAATAAATAGGGTATACCATAAAACACTGTTAGGGTATTTACCTGCTTGTAGTGATAACATTATTTTTGGCAAGCTTATTCATTTGGACCAACAAAGTATTGGCGCTTTGGACTATCTACTTCAAAAACTTGATTTATTTACTTTTCATACCAAAAACTTACAATCTTTCACAAACACTTTGACAAACAAACAACAAAAAACATCTATTCATTATAGTTGATCTTGACTTTCACTTTATAACTACCCACTTCCGTCAAATCAGAACCTACTAATAATGTGAATCTACCCTCTGCAACACATCAAGTTTGACAGCCATTGACTTTGATGGACAGCTAAAACGGTCTTCTATTATAGCAACGCGATCCTGTCGAACAGCAATTGCTCATATCACATTCGCTACTGCAGCAGTCAAGACTTGCAAAATGATTCTGCCAGGCATATGGTTCTGCTTATTTCTAAATGTATCCGGTTTCAAACTGGATGTAGCGGATTTTATAACTGATTATGTATCTTATAAAGATTTGAGATATGTCTGCTATTTTACGTGTGAAAGTCGCTATCGTGAGTTTTTTTTTAAACAGTTCTCAAGTTATTAAACACAGTTTCACGGTCATGGGTAAGTCCATGACCCTGACCTTGAAAATGATCATAGGCTAACTGAAATAACTTTTCTTCTAAGAGACCTTCCTGGTGGCGCGACGCAATTAAAATTGCATCGATAGACGACACTTATTGGATGTAGTTTTACTAAAATCGGTGATTGGTGTGATATAAATTGAATCGCGAGCAGTCATCAGGCAGGTGACCTATTCTCCAATCAGCATAACATTCATTCAATTCATTCATTCGGCCGGACATTCATTCAAGCCCGGACGCACCCAACACCTGACACGATCCACGATTCCACTAAACTACTAAATTAAACCATACCCCCAGACACCACCATCCTTGCACACAAGCTAACAAAAGAAGGGGTCCGCGTAACCGTGCGGCGTATAGACAAAGATGTGAAGACCGATGCGGTGGATGTGGTCCGGCTTGCGTACCAGCGTACTGTGGCGGTTGGGATGCTGGTCGACGGACACTGCGACTATACGCGATCGCTGCTAGACCAGGTAACGTTGTTCTGGGATTAAGGTGTGGTAGGTACCCTACGGTACGCAGTACGCACAGATACGAGAAATAAAATTTAAAAAAAAAAAAAAAAAAAAAAAAAAAATTAAATAAATATTTTATTCATTTTTATGGTTACCTGTCTCTGATAAGTAAGCCCTAAAGTAAGAATCAGTCTGTGTATGTTTGGCTTTATATCACATATAATTAATTTTGAAATTGCCGTGTAGGTAAGCGTACAAGTGCGGACCAATCTACAATAAATTAATAAAAAAGCATTTTGTGTTACCTACTCTATCAAGTATCTGACCAAATCTTGAAAAGTTCTGTCAAGCGTAAGTTTAAAATCAATTTCACCGTACTGCTAGAAGGACCAGACTAAATTTCAGACAAACTACGTATTGCTAGCAGGACTCGCGGCAGTCTTCCCGATCCCGTCCTACTTAAAAAGCTTCCAGCAGAACACGTTCTCGGGTGATCTTTCATTAAACGTAGTATTTATTATTGAATTTCAGAAAAAAAAATATATATAATAAAAAAATATCTTCCGTTTCGCAGCCTTGTATGTCAGCCTCTTATTAAAATTCGATATGTAATTATTTACATCAGATTGCTGTAATGTATAATGTATTTTACAGGCTTCAAAAAACAAGCTGTTCGATGGCATGCACCCCTGGCTTGTTCTGACTGATATTGATGATCCTGATAATTGCACCAGTTATATTGATGACACATTTAAATGGCTTAACTTGAGTGTAGACGCCGATATTGCAGTGGTCACCAAAGGCGGTATAAATAATTATGCTACTTTCGATCTGAATAATTACGTCTACTAATTTAAATAATTAAATGTAAATGTACGTTTGTAACTAAGACGTTTTTACTATCAAAATTCAAGTGGATAAGTTGAAATAGAATAAGTGTTTTTTCAGGTGACAATTACACAATGACGGACGTTTACAATTTCGGTAAAATACAAGGAAACGACTTGGAGACAACACTGCTTGGGTCATGGCGGCCTGACACAGGTAACACTGTCTTGCCCTTTTGACTAATTTTCTGATGTGCAGCGGCTCTGATCTGACGTTATTCTATCAGCGATGGCGATTGTCGAAATGCAAAAATGTAAGGGATTCATCGCGTGGCTTTCCAATTATCATCATCATCAGCATTTTAATGTTCCCACTGCTGGGACACAGGCCTCCTCTCTGTGCGAGGGAAAGGGCCGTAATTCACCACGCGGGCTCAGTGCGGGTTGGTGGATGTCATATGTCTTTGAATTTTTGGTACTACTTGCGCGCCTCAAAGAGATGTCAGCAAAAATTGACGGGATCCGCTAGGGCCGATGCCTGTCTGGCTTGCGGCTAAATTTGAAAGAGAGTTACCGCGGCCCTGGCAAAAGCAATTGAAGGAACATGGGTGGGTTTTAGTCACTAAAAGTACAGTAAAAATATACAAACAGTATGAAACTACCTACCAAGGCTCGAAACGGCACACTCACACAAACACGCACCGACGAGACCATTACGGCACTTCTGCAGTGCTGTCAGTAGTGCGAGCTGCTTAGGGGTCTCGTCGATGCGCATGCTTGTGTGAGTGTGCCGTTTGGAGCGTTTGTAGGTAGTTTCCATACTGTTTGTATATTTATTCTGTGCTAAAAGTCTGACACAACCTCGCGCTTCACCTAGAGCGGGCGAAGTCATTGGATGATTTACCACCCCAAAAGAATTTTGAGAGCAGTAGTGATGAAATCATTTCC
Source organism: Anorthoa munda (assembly GCA_945859665.1). NCBI lineage: Eukaryota > Metazoa > Arthropoda > Insecta > Lepidoptera > Noctuidae > Anorthoa > Anorthoa munda. The sequence goes on along the minus strand of OX243907.1, from coordinate 819,545 downwards.
ACAAAGTAAAGTGTCTGCCTGGGTTCGAACCCACGACCTAGTTGTTATAAGTCGCGCTCGTTACCAGTGGGCCATACATATTTGACATCTACCTTTTATTTCGTTGATAGAAATGTCATATGTCTAGAGCCTATATTATTATATTCGATATTTATTCTCGGTATTCGCGATCCTTTTATTTTTTTAATATGTACTTAATTGTTTTTCACACAGGTTTAGATATAGTACTAAAAGGCTACAAGTATTACAATCGCTGGAATTTCCACAATCTAACACTGCGAGCAATAACTGTGGTTTGTATAAATTGATATTGTCTGGCCATTATTTATTTATATATACTTTATTGTACACCAAGATAAAAACAATAATACATACGGAAATCTTATAACAAAAACAAACATACAACAGGCGGCCTTCTTTCTGCGATCTCTTTTAGGCAACCCATTTAATAATTATAGCAAAAACCAACGAATACCATTGTATGTGTATACTTTTCATATCAAGGCATTATTCCTATACAGATAGTAGACCAACCAGAGGTGTTCTATCCAGAGATGTTATCAGAGATGTCGTACACAGCAGGAGTGGCCGCCATGACCAAGATCACTTCACAAATTCTCAACACGCTCAAAGAACGACACAATTTCAGGTCAGAATTACTTTCATAGCTTCCCTGGAATTATTATGTAACAGAGATATACACAACACAGGCAAAATATAAAAGTGCAGTTACAATCACACTGATTCCCTAAAATATATTTGACAAAGAAGCTCAATGATATACAATTTATTTTATTTACAGTAGTAGAACCCAAAGTATTGATTGAGCTTGTCGTGGACCATGAACCTTATTCTACATCTCTAGGCAATTTAGCTTTAGATAATTGTGACTGCACTTTTGACCCTTGAATGAACATTATACAATGGTGGGTCCATTACAGTGCACATCACTCCAACATTTACCCCTGTAATCGGGATATGCTTGCACCAATTCTATAGCCATATTTTGTGAAACCATTGCCATATTTGAAAGATTAACCTGTATTACAGATTCAATTACAGCATCGCAGGTCGATGGATTGGATCTCCCGAGAGGAATACCACACTGGTAATTTACTTTTTTTTTTATAATCGACCGTTATAACGTTCAATGCTCGGAGTCGTTATTAAGAAAACACACTGCAACTTTAATACTAAGGTTTATTAGGTAAAACATAATTGTAGGGACGTACAACTTTCAATTACTTAGGTTTCTACAGGTACAGATTAAACCCTAAGGTCGCGAAGACGCGAACGTCACAATATTAAGGCCGTACCCTGGCCAAAAAATCAGCTTGAGATATGAGCATTCCGATTAGCCTAGTGGCACTGGTGGCACATGAATTACAGTAGTGAATATGCCCAGATTTTAGAATAAAATCTTTATAAAATCGAATATAGGTCTTTTGAAAAAAAAAATACTTACAAAATGTTCGTTATCAAATTGTCTATCCATTAGTGTTAGTACAAACAAAATAATGAACAGTTTACGAGGATCTCCTCGTAAACTGTTCATTATTTTTTGCATCTGCATGCTATCAATAATTATTTCTCATTTTTATGGTTTTGTTGGAAGGAGATTAGTGAAACATATACCTCTTTAAAAAAAAGTATCCTACCATTTTAGAATCAATATTATGTAGAAATTTAATGTATATTTATTAATTGATATTTCTTTTTAAATAAAGAGTAGATAGCTCTTAAAAACTGCACAAAAACGGGAGGCGCCTTAATAAATGTGCGGAGCTCTTCCGTCGATCGATTGGCCCGTGGCGCGAACGCACAGTAGCCCTTGGTGGCGTCCTGCCTTCGCTCAAACCTACCCTCGAGGATAGGGAAAAGCGCGTTATTATACCGTCAACTTGTTTATAGTGTTTGAGAATAAAAACTTTTTGATTTGTTACAGGCGGTGACAAATTCCTTGCTGTGGGGAGAACAGGACCTGTCCAGCACATGTGCCAGAATCTTCCCTAATTGGCTCGATTGGGTCGACATATACCACCCACCTACTACCAATCTTCAGTAAATATTTTCTCTTCTTGCTTAAGTTCTTTGTTTGGGCGGTTTTTGTCTATTTAAGTTAAACGCCATGTTGAACTGGACTTTCTGTCATGTACAAGGTTTTTTGTAGGACCAAATTCTACTATTTAATCCCGGAAAAAGGCGTGGGTCAGTACGAGAACCAGTTTCTCACGCCCATGTCTGATGGTGTCTGGGGCTGTGCCTTCCTTGCTGGTGTCGCTTGCACCATGGTCCTCGCAGTGGCAGCCAGGATGGAGAGCAGACCTAAGCCTGGCTGGTATGCCTTCTTCAGCGTGTTCGCTACTATATGCCAACAAGGTAAGATGCATATCGTACGCCAGTTAGGATTAAGGTTATTAAAGGTTATAGAAGGTTATTTTAAAGTCAGAAAGTCCACTTATCTTCCAATTAAATCCGTTTTATTAGAAAAAGACCGTGAAAATTCAACATTGTGATCTCTATGGAAACAACCTTAAGTTCACGTTACCTATGTTGTTTGGTTAGCTTGTTACATCAGCATTTCTGCGTTGTCATGTAGCAGTAGAAAGCACTTTGAAGTTGAATATACCAATTTGTTCTAACGATGAAAGTTAATGATGATTATTATGTACTCAGATTTTGAAGACGGGGTTCTACTGTTAGAAGAGACATTTTCCAGTCAAGGTGAGAAGGACCAACAATTTTGCATTACGAAACTAAACCTTATGGTAATACTAAAGTGGGTCAATTTTCCAGGTCGTAAGGCTACTCTTCTAGTAATCGGCCTGACGAGTATGCTACTATATAACTACTACACTAGTAGTGTGGTATCTTGGCTCCTGAACGCTGCAGCACCGTCCATTGCCAACCTTGACGGTCTCATCAACAGTGACTTTGAACTGATATTTGAAGACATCGGCTATACTAGAGGATGGCTCGACGTATGTAAACAGTAGATCAGAAGATTTAAGCAATTCAGATTGTCATGAATTGCTTTGCGATACTTTCAAAGTAGGCACAAATTGATCGCAGAACCTGTGATCCTTTTCAGAATCCTGGTTTCTTTTACTACAGTGGTTTCACGAACTTAAAAGAAGATGAATTGCGAGATAAAAAAGTGACCAAGGCAAAGCGGACTTCGGCTGTGTTGCAAACTGTTAAAACTGGTGTCGAAATGTTGCGGACTGGAAGTATGTACCACGATCTTATGTAACTGCTATTCTGTAATCTGCTAAGGGGTGTTAAGACGGAAAACTGGGGTATTGTGGTTCATCTTGGGAGAAGCCTATGTCTAGCATTGGACTACAACGAATTAAATTAATTGATATGACTAAATCAATATGAAGCTTTTTAAACAATTACTTTTGTAAAATATATGTTTTAATTCTAGAATATGCGTTCCACACGGAGCCATACACAGCAAGCCAGGTAATCTCCAAGACTTACGAAGACGCAGAGCTCTGCAACCTGGGAGCTTTGCAGATGATGCTGCCAGCTCACGTGTACATCATGGCACAGAAGAGGAGCCCTTACAAGGAGTTCTTTGATTGGAGGTCTGTGGTTCAGGGTGGCAACATCGTGCCACGTAAAATACAAGAAATAAGTTGTAACCGATTCGGCTGGAAGCCAACACACATAGTTGTGTTAGCGAGATATTTAAATAACCTCCACGACTGTTGTTGACTAAATTGCGGCTGCTGTAGCCGCTTGCGCTAGAGCTCAAGTGCGTGTCGCTCGCGCTAGAGCTCGATTGCGTGCCGCTCGCGCTAGAGCTCGAGTGCGTGCCGCTCGCGCCAGAGCTCGAGTGCGTGTCGCCGTTCCAGTCGCCTCAGCCTTACTACAGCAATTCCTGGCACACTATTGCCATTTTGGCAGATGGCGCAAGATGTGGAAAGTATGCCAGGGGTGTTGTCACTTCAAGAAATACCGGTACCCATGTGCGATGCGAATAGCCATTTTTCACTGCCGGCTGTTGATGTCATGCCCGCAGCGTCGGACATCTGACCGTCTGTTTGACCTCACAAGCGCCCCATAAAGGACTAGTGACTGGCACCCTAGGCATTCATCTCCATGTTTACCCTGTTGGCTAGCTTATACCGTGGCATTTTGTGGTTTCACGGGCGTTCCAAAACGAGAATAATAAAATAATACCGAAAATCTCGGCAGCACTCTGGCAATAATTAGATAAATCCGTGTTCATTCTACGATAGAATAATTGTACCCGATCAGTGTTGACAAGCTCGATCCATCTCGTGCGACAATACCGTCACTGCTGAGGGTAAATAACAAAACATTCGGACAAACCTCTCGGGATTACGGGCTAAGATAACAAAGGTGTACGTTAATATGTTTGTACTTATTTACCTACTGGTAATACTCGGTTCGTTTTTGGATCAGGGCAATGAACAGTGCGAGGTCGTTTATATGACGCAGCGAGATTGAGAAAGATTTGACTTTGTACAATGTCATTTATTTCATACTTTTGTTAGTTTGTTTATAACTTACACCTTCATTTATAAAAACCTCTGCACTTTGCATACAAATCTAAATTCATATTCTCCATAGAAAATACTAATTTAGAAACTGCTAATCAATTGCTCAGTGCAGAGATTTTTATAAATAAGGTCCTTAACTGAATGTGCCATCAATAGTGCTTGTACTTTACTTTCTGGTTCTGTTCCTAGTTCTGTGTTAGATCTAGTTATATTTATACAGGGAGTCTAGTTTTATTAATACATGGTTACTGGTTAACCCGCGATGTTTTCCCGGCTCGATGTAATAATGTGAACTTAATTGCAACTATTAAGAATTCCACATGGAAACCGACGGATTTTGAGAAAATCCAAGTTAGAAATATTAGCATTTTTACCAAAACAGGTAATTTAACGGTCTTCATTGCTCTTTGAAACGGTAGCTACTGCTTTACTTTGCTTTTTGAATCCGTTGAATTACTATTAAGTCTTTTCTATAGTCTGCTTCGCCTCACGGAGCGTGGCCACGTGAAGGCCATCCGCGCTCGCTTCGCGGGCGACATGCCGGCTTGCTCGGGCGCACAGCCCCGGGCCCTGGCCCTGGGTCAGGCTGCTCCTGCCTTCCTGACTCTGTTCCTCTTTGCTGTGCTGGCCTACATCATTCTAGCTTTCGAATTTCTGTATAAAAGGTAAGAAAAAATAAAAAATATATAATTATAACATCACTTAATGCTGTGCTTTTTTTATTAGAACCATGAAGAACCAAACTCATCCAGATTCTACCCCTCATCCAGATTCTACCCGTCATCCACCATTCACCAACCAAACTCATCTTGAAATATAATTGAAGATAAATAATATTAAATAGTATCTATATCACAACCAACGTTCATAATAGCCGGCAGGTTAATTAGAACAAGTCAAAAACTAATTGAATAGGTAGATTTTATACCTTTAGAATTGGGGTCATCAAAATAGTTTAATGCATTAGAGAAAAAAAAGGCCGTCAACAATGGTGCTAGAGTTACTGTTTCTATTTGCGTATAGTATGGGATTGTACAGCTCAAATATCGAATTTAGATAGCAGAAGCTGACTGACCGCATTTCCAACGCTCACTTTAAATTACAAGTAGCAACTTCTGTCTGACGTTAATTTGGAATTCCTAGCTTCCTTGTGTAGTCTTGGCGATTAGCCAATTTTAAGCAAAGTAGAAAGTAGATCTTAAAGTCTCTTTCGATATCTAGCTACATGTTATGTACAGGATCATTTACTCCAAAGTAGTGTATAAAGATTGTGGTTAAATTTATCGTGACGCCGCAGAATCTCTTTAAATCACATCATTTATTTCAGAGTCCAGCTGAAAAAGCGGGCAGCGAGTGAGGCACAAAAAGTGACGTCGCCAGTGACCGGGCTATGATCGCGGCACATCAAGAGACCTACACTATAGATAAATGAAAAAAAAACAATTGAGGGAAGACGTTTGACGTGGCGTTAAGGAGATCTACACTAGGAGATTTTTCCCAGTAGTTCAAGTATACGTAGTCATCAATATTTTAGGGTGTATTAAATAAAGAGTGTGTGCTTCAATGTTCTATAATAGCGAATAAAACCTTAGCGAAAAATATTGATGTCCTTATTTATCAGAATATTTATTTTTTATTTTGCGTTGGCGAGGGGTGTTGCCGTGACTGAATACTGGGTCAAACATAAGATTTGAGACACGCTAAGAAGAAGTATATTTACTCGAACCCTGTGATCAGATAAAACGCCTTTACCACCAGACAACACAAAACTTAAAATATTTCATGATAAGCAAATTTTCAAAACGAATTGGAGTGTGAAATTCTGAAATTTCCATTTTAACTTAATGAGCCTTGAGCCAGCATGGCGATCAATGCTCGTGATTATTTAATTTAGGAGTAGACCTTAGTCATGAGGTGAGACTTACGCATAACTCTATAAAAATACCCGGCCAGGTGCGAGTCGGACTCGCGCACCGAAGGTTCCGTACAAACAGCTACATTCACGAAAATATTACTGAAGTTCATAAACAATGAAAGCAAAGAAAGATTGAGGAACAAAATTAATTTTGGCGTTGGAAAACTGTTATCCCGATACATGGACATAAGTCGCGGTCAGTTTACTTACTGCAAATAAGTTAATAATCTCTTTTTTTCTAAAGGTACAAATTTACGGTTTTCGGATTTTGTTGCCTTTACTTGTGCTATAAGACACTGCTTCTTGCCTAATTTTATGATTATTGGTCAATGGGAAGTACTCTGTAGGTTTTGATTCCCTTGAGATTCGTCAAATTTACGACATAAAAGGCGGTATCTTTTGAATAAGTTGGTCCAGCAGTACCTAAATAGTTCCATGCCCAGGAAAAACTACAACTGTGCTTCACCCAAAGCAACCTGCGATTAGGTAGGAAGGAGGACATTTTGGTTGTAAAACGTGAAATGTTTTTAAATTTTCATCAGCGAGGCTTATATTCGTCAGAGAATTTTAACCCTGCGGCACGGGGTCTCATTGCTAAGAAAGAAAATTTGGTTCAAATAAATCTCACTAGATGGCGCGATATGCTCCTCCATCTGTTATTGAATGTGTGTAAAATTAACATTTTCTGGAACTGAACACAAAAATTGTATGTTCTTGTTTAATCAACTCTCCTAAGTACAAAATTATGGAATATTGGGCTCTTAATTCACATATCAAAGATTATTAGATGGATCATTTAAAATTGATGCCAATAGATGGCGCATTTTTAAATTTCTGAGGCATTCCACTCGATTGTTAAAGTTTGCATTTTAACACATTATGGTGCAAAAAAAAACTGTAAAAACGTGCAAATAAATACTAGAAAAAAAACCTTCACTACATTTAAAGAAAAAAATATTCACGAACCTAGTAAACCCTTTTACTTGCAAGTCGCTGCTAACACCATCTATCTATCACCGTGAAACAGAACCGAATGCGTTCGATGTACAAAAAATTGCCAGAATAAGCAGTCGAAAAACGCTAGTTACGTCGGCACGGTTTCTTTGTATGGGATGAGGTATCTGTATGCTAGTATTATATTATCTGTGCCTGCGGTGTGGAATATTGCAGATTTAGGTCACCGCCATCTCTTGACCGATAATAGAACTAATGTAAATTTTGTTGATGATTTCTGAAAAAGTATGCTATTTAGGGGCATCGTTTTATTTTTCCTGTATTCTTTACATAAACTTCTATCAAATAGAATAATTTTAGATTTTTTTCTTTGCAAACCTCGGCGATAAGGGGTGGGGGGGGGGGGGTTAAAGTATTTATTTTTCCTCAAAAGTCGAAAACTATGACAAAAAAAAAGAAAAAATGTTTGAGAATGGGCAAATAGCGCTTCATATGATACCCCACATGCCCTAGTAGCCTCACTTGAATTTTTAAGAACCCCTTTCTACTGAAAGGGGGTTTTAAAAATTAAATTCTTCAATTCAATTCTTTTTTGCTACAATGAAAAAAAAAATAACACTTTCTTATTTGCAAAATTGTTGGGCAAATGTGATCTAAAACTGTTTCAAATTTCAAGTTGATAGCATTAGTAGTTCTTGAGATATCCAGCTGTGACAGACTGAGAGAAAGACTAAGTATAAGGGTTCCTTTTTACCCTACTTCCGAAGGAGAGTAATGTGTTTATCAGTATATGTATGTATGTATGCTTGTTCCTATGTGGCGTTCTAGAGACCAAACGCGTTGGCCGATTTTGATGGTTCTTACGTCAATCGATTCGTCTTAACCTTGTGAGTGTCTTAACCCTGTGTGTGTAGCCAGTGCTACATAAAAAATTGGAAAATAGAAAAATGGCGGATTTTGGGCGCCTTATTGTGGGGGCCCAAAATGTTTTTTCCTTCCAAACCTATCATACGGGGTATTAAAATAAAGAGCTTTGAGAGGTGATTTCAAAAATATATAAAACTTATATGTTTAAATGTACCTAATTCTAAAAAAAGGTAACTAAAACGTTATAAATAAAAAAAGTTGATTGAAAAAATCAAAAACCCGACTGCTTAAAAAGCGAACTAAAAATATGTAAACAAGAAGAAAATCATGCTGTGCAGTCGGAGGATACATCTGGTTTTGGTAAGCCAGCTCGCGAACATGTATCCCCCGACTGCACAGCATGATTTTCTTCTTGTTTACATCTTTTTTTGTAGTTCGCTTTTTGAGCAGTCGGGCTTTTGATTTTTTTTTACCATTTTGGTACGGAACACTAATACCAACATCCTTTTGGCAGCCAGTAAATTCTCGCAGCAATTCCTACACTTGTCTTACTGTGTCCACGTGTACTGGGTATTGAGTAATGGTGGCGCGTCGCTCGGCTATCTAAATCGCGCGTTATAAATGATGCGATCAATTCTTGTTTACCGAGTCCCGGAGTCCCGGGGTCCCGGGGTCTCGGAGCGCGGGATTCAATTCACGCTGCACCCGTAAATGCTATCATATTTGTGTTTATTTTGTGTAATGGGAGATACTTTTTTGTTAAGTAGATGTAGACAAATCGGAAAGATTGGAGTACCTTTCTTATTGTGGTGGTTACCTAAGTTTTGCAAGGAATGACATTAAAATTTTACATTTCACTGGTTTGATTCATGCTTACAAGAATACAATTAATCTATTTAATTACAAACAAATATTTACAATGCTGATCATACAATTTAGGCATAACCCAACTTATAACTAAAGGTTTACAGAAAACGAATAATAGTACATTCAAAGTCTTGAACTTGAGCCCCCAGTTCAAAATACAAATATGAATAAGAACAATTTTAATAAAGCCATTACTTAAGACGTGTCCATTTCGCGGCGTTGTTGCGGCGTAGCCGTCGCGTCGTCGTCGCTATGTCGCGCGCTCGTCGCCGCCTGCATTTGCATACAAATGGAAAACGTCACTCGGATATTATAATACTTAACTGGCGAGACGGCTACAAAAAATAATCTAATACACCCCGTAACTCCCTTATTACAGCAGCAAAGAGTTCAATTTAACGCGAGTCTGTTTCCAAGTGAAATTACACTTGTTCACGTGCGGTACGCAAACATAACGCTGTTTTTATTGTTCGTTCATACGTTGTTAGTATTCAGACAGAGCAATTTAGTACTAAGTCAAAATTGTATTACTTGTGATACTCGTGCTGGATTCTTTCTTGCGAGTTTAATTAAATAAATGTAGGTAGTTAGCTATATTTCTGCTACAGTCACTTGAAAATGATTTGCAAACCGACTTATATAACTAAAGTAATATTAGCTTGGTGCCACCAAGCACGCTAAGCGTGAGTTCCTTTCTCAGATCGGGAACATAAGTTTAACGTGTGTAACTGTCTGTTTGTGTTTCTGTGTGTTTGTGTGTTTGTGTATTTGTGTACCTGTCTGTGGCATCATAGCTCCTAAACTGATGAACCGATTTTAATTTGTTTTTTTTAGATTGTTATTTCATGCTACATAATTATCTAGTAGTAGACACGCTTCGATCGACATTCTATTGAACAATATAATCAAAGTATGACACGATAATTAGAATTAATATTTGTTTCGGGATATTAGCATGTATGTTTTCATTTTTGTTGAGAGCTCGATATTTCGGCACCGTTACAAGCGATGAAGATCGCTTGTAATGACATGATCTCGAGAATGGTGCCGAAATATCGAGCTCTCAACAAAAATCAAAATATACATGGTAAATATCCCGAAACAAATATTAATTCTAATGATTGTGACCATGTCAGCTTAAAAACTTATATTATGACACCATATCTTGCAAAAACACCATTCAAACAGTAAAAGGACCATAACTTTTGAACGACTGTACCGATTTTCATCAAACATAGCTAAGAACAATCTCAACAAAGTCATTTAAAAAAAAAAACTTAATCGAAATCGTTCCTCCGTTTAGGAGCTATGATGCCAAAGACAGATACACAAACTAAAAACTTATCACACCCTTCTTTTCTCTTCGGCCATTAAAAATACCTTAAAATCAAAATCATTCAAAATTAAAATCAAATAGTTTATTTCAAAAAATTAATTTAAAAAATCAAAAAACCCGACTGCTTAAAAAGCAAACTAAAAAGACGTAAACAAGAATAAAATCATGCTGTGCAGTCGGAGGATACATATTCGCGAGCTGGCGGACCAAAGAAAGATGTATCCTCCGACTGCACAGCATGATTTTTTTCTTGTTTACGTCATTTTAGTTTGCTTTTCAAGCAGTCGGGTTTTTGATTTTTTTAATTAATTTATTTTATTTACAACTTTTAAGTTATTTTTTTTTAGAATTAGGTACATTTAAACATATAAGTGTTATATATTTTTGAAATTGCCTCTTAAAATCCTTTATTTTGATACCCCACGATGGGTTTGGAAGAAATTTTTTTTTTTTCCCCACAAAATGCCTCCCAAAAGCCGCCATTTTTTTATTTTCCAATTTTAATGTAGCCAGTGACACTCGCAGGATTAAGACAAATCGATTAACGTAAGAATCATCAAAATCGGCCAACGCGTTTGGTCTCTGGAACGCCACATAGGTACAAACATACATACATACATACATAGACTGATAAACACATTACCCTCCTTCGGCAGTCGGGTAATAAACCTTAGAGGTACTTTTGAATTGCCAAACAAAAAAAAATTACGACTAGTTGCAAATTTGCAAGCGTCAGTAGGTCTCAATGGAGAAGAATTTGCAAGAAACTCCACGGACACACTTTTCCATCAGTTTTAATTACAATTTTTTGGTTACATCATTCTTGTTGAAAAAATACATACGAGTATATATGAGAACAATGTAAAAAGACGTGCACGATGCAAAAACTTCTAGAGCAACAAAGGTCGAGGCAACAAAGTTATATAAATATATTCATACAGTCTTCAGCAGGTCCAACAATACTTCAAAACTATTCTAACCATCACTTGTTCTTGAGCCCTAGTGGCTGCGGAGCAGGACCAGCATTAAGCCAAGCATTTTCATCAGCAAATGTAATCCCCCAACTCATAATAGGCTTGCCTGCATAGTGTGCGTTTTATACAAGTTTTAAATTTCGTTTTATTCTATTCTAGAATGTGGGGCGGTATTTTATTGTAAATTTTTATACAGTACCCCTTAAAAGATGATGCTACTTTAGCCAGCCTGAAACCTGGTTGAATTAATTGGTCCCTATTTCTAGTAACATAATTATGTCTGTCGCCGTTTTTACTAAAAAGATTTAAATTATTTCTAACGTACATGATGTTTTCATAAATATACTGACAAGGTACCTTCATGATGTTAATGTCCTTAAACAGTTCCCTTAGAGAATCGCGCCGGCGAAGATTGTATATCGCTCTGATGGCTCGTTTTTGCAGAATTAATATTGACTCAATGTCAGCCCTTCCCCATAGTAAGATACCGTAAGACATTATACTATGAAAGTAACTAAAATAGACTAGCCTCACAGTATCTACATCAGTAAACTGATGAATTTTTCTAACAGCAACAGTGCTGTCGTCTGCATACCCAAAGGTGCCAGGTTTTAGCAGATCGTCAATGTGCAGCAAGAATAAAGTTGCTGAGAGTATCAACCCCTGAGGGACCCCGGCATTAACATCCAAGTGGTCCGACGAGCAGCCATCGATAACCACTCGAATGTCCCGATCTCTCAGGAAGTCTGCAATCCAATCACACAGACCACCGGGCAAACCGAATGAAGGAAGCTTACCAGTAAGGCCCAGACCCTATCAAAAGCCTTCGAGATGTCGAGAGAGACGTCAAGCGCTTCCCCATGCCTCTCGATGGCCTCACTCCAGATGTGAATGGCATACGCTAGAAGATCCCCAGTAGACCGATTTCGGCGGAAACCGTATTGGCGGTCACTTAGGATATCGTTTGCTTCTAGGTATGCCAGGAGCTTAAGATTGAGTACACGTTCGAGTATGGAGGTTACAGATATGGGTCTGTAGTTGGCCAGATCAGGTCGACTTCCCTTTTTGGGCACGAGCTGTACGTTAGCCTGCTTCCAAGCATTCGGCACTTTTCCAGCCTCAAAAGAAAGGCGAAATAGGCGTTTCAAATTCAAAGAAAAAATAAAAAAAAATCAGGCGCACAGGTTCTAAGAATAATTACTGGTATTTATTTATTTATTAAAACTTTATGCACAAGTACAAAGGCGGACTTAATGCCTTAGGCATTTTCTACCAGTCGACCTTAGGGTGGAGCAGAGATAAAAAAAAAAGGCAGGTGCAACTAAATGAAAGGATAAATAGAGAAAAATATAAATAAAAAGAATATATATAAATATATACTTAGATACATACATACATAAACAATGTTATAGAGAAACCGAAACCAACAAATCAATTCTGTGATGATTCTGCAAACTTCTTGCGAATGTGCTCACGTGCCTTAAATTTAAAAGAGAACCAACTGGTTGCCATCCTGATATTCTGAGGGAGCGCATTCCAAAGAGAGATAGCCTGGACAAAGAAGGACGAGTGGATAAACCCAGAGTGGTGAGAGGGACATTGAAGAAGACGATTATTGGTGGAACGAAGATTTTTACTGTGAGCAGAGCAAAGGAATTGAACTTGAGAAGTCAGATAAGATGGAGGAGGTTTATCAATAAAAGAAAACAGGGTAGTCAAGGCCCTCAGCGCTCTACGCTGACGAATGGGTAACCATTTTAAAAGTGATCGATGAGTGGATACATGATCATACTTACGGAGGTTGAAGACAAATCGAATGCAGTTATTTAGAAGGCGGTCAAGTTTATTGAGTAGGTCTGCATTCAGGTCATAGTAGCACACATCACCATAGTCAATTATGGGAAAGATTAGGGACTGTACAAGCATGGCATTTATGTGAGCTGGGAGAAGATTTTTTAGCCGATACAGTGAACGCAACGTTCCGGTGACCTTTTGGCTCACACTCGTTACCTGTTTGCGCCAATCAAGGTAAGTGTCGACGAGCAAACCAAGATCCTTAACCTCGGAGCTAAACGGAATTGGTACGTTGTCGAAGATTATGGGTGCAACAGTTAAGCTATCGAGCTTTCTCAAACTATGGGGGCTCCCAAGTATGATAGCCTGACATTTTGCAGGGTTAACCGCCACACCGAATCGGTCTGACCAGTCTTTAATCATAATTAGATCCCGGTTTAGCCCCTCGATCGCATCCGATAAGCTGTCAACACCCGCCTGACTGGTATTCCGTCAGGGCCGCTAGCTTTGTTCACGTCGAGGTTGCGCAGCACCCTACGGACGTCTTTTTGATGGATATGAATGTCCGACATACTCGTCTCGCATCCATCAGGAGAAGGAGGGGGCCGTGCGTCACCAGGATTCAGACGTGAAGATTCCGCAAAAAGAGACTCAAATGTATTACATCGAAATTAATACTAGAATGTCACAACGCACTAGAACAAATAACTGTATCTAGTCATAACACGGTGACACTGCAATGGATAAAGGGACACAGTGGACCATCACGGTGCCGGGTGACGGGGACCATCACGGGACACTGCTCACTTAACAAACACTTCCACACAATAAGCACAACGGACAGTCCTCTGTGCGGGGCATGCATGGAGACTGAGGAAAACGTTGCGCACGTTCGCTTTGAATGCACAGGGGTCACCCAGATAAGAACACAATCCCTTGGGTCACCCAGATCTTACACAGATGTTCTAAGAAAACCAGGAGCCCTAATTAACTTCTGGAGGGAGGTGGGATCGTTGGAATAACCACCAAACGGCCGCCATGGCCCACGCACAATGTTCCATCTGAAGGACTAAGTGCAGAAACCAACGTCCAGCCACCAGCGTCGGTCGTACAACGTCTTTGGTAAAACCATACTGTTTATCGTGTAGGATGTTATTCGTATTAACATGAATGAGCATTTGATTTAGCATTATCTTTTCAAATATCTTGCTGAAAACCGGCAACACTGATACTGGTCTATAATTATTTGTGTCTTTACAGTCTCCGGATTCAAAAAGTGGTATAACCTTACTATGTTTTATTATATCCGGAAAGACTTCTTGATCTACACACTAATTAAAGATTAAAGCTAAGTACGGCGCTATAGTCTGAATAATGGAGGTACAAACTTTGATGGACATTCCCCATAGATCTTCGGTCAGTTTGATCTTGATTTGCTTAAAAGCTTTTATTATTATATTATTACTGACATAGCACTTATGCATAACTGGCGAAAAATTATTATGCAATATACCTCTGCCAAACTTATCGGAAATACAGGCGTTGTTCAAATGTTGTCTTCAAAGTAACAAGCTTGTTACATTAACTGCTAGAGGTAACTGTCAGAAGCTAAACAATAATTCTGTCGTCACAGTGGCTCTTCAAACTCCATTCGTGATAGTTAGCTAATTGTTGGTCCTGTGTGAGTCCGAAGCGTTCACTTTCGTGCAAAATGACCGAGCTCAGTAACCGTAGTTGTAAAGGGACTTCATAATAACGCTTCGCTTTGAACTTGACTAAATTAAACGGACTTGTATTAACTGTCTCTATAATATTATTTGGTTGGCTATTAAATTGTTAGAAAAGAGACATTGTAACCTATTATGACTATCATAAGGTACAAGTACTATTTTTGCAGAACTAGGATTGGCAGGGTGGTTGAGCTTTTAACAATATTCACTAGAGGGGAGAGCAATACTCTTTAAAATGATTAAATCAAAACATTCAGGGTTTCTCTTCCGAATTATTAGAAATTGAATTGTTTTTAGAATAACACCAAGTTTGATATTATTTGTCTAACAGAACATTGGTTAAAAGATCACCAAGTTAAGTCCATTAATAATGAAAATTATTGTGTGAATTATGAAGTGTTAAAAAAAGTTAGTACTAGTAGTAAATCAATTGTCATAAGTGGCGATTTCAACATTAACTTATTAGAGAATAACTCTAACAGTATCAGGTTATTGGGTCTTTTTAAATATTTTAATCTGGCAAATGTGTTTATGGAGCCAACCAGAGTGACAGCTTCTTCTGCGACTTGTATAGATAACATTTTTTGTAATTGTGATTACTTAGATAAAGAAATTGTAAATAAATTAGCATCTGATCACAGTGGACAAACAATAAACTTTAGCACCTACATACCTCTACAAAAAATACAAATAAAATTTAGACCAACTACTTGTAAAAAATTAATAATACCGTGAATAGTAAGTTATGTGTTCAAAACTTTAATAATATTAATGACCTAAATGAGTTCTATGCCGAATTTTCTAAAGTCCTAAACACCCAATTTAATGAGACTTTTCCACTGAAAGCGAAAAGTATTTACAGCAAGTTCATATTTAGCGATTGGGCGACTCAAGGCATTCGTAAAAGCAGAGAAAATCTATATGCACTTTATGGCCTTTTTTTTTTTTTTTTTTTCCGAGGTGGAAATCCTCATTGGATGTCCTCCACCCTGGGGAGGGCGGAGGGGTCTGTCAGACTCGTACTGACTAAAAACCACCCCGGTGTTCCATCTCACACCTACGCTGGGGGTCGCGGGAACAACGATACTTCCGCAACCCCCAGCTAGTGCCGGCCCGCCTCTGCGGGCCACGACCTCGGGTTGGGGGGGGAGTGAGGTGTTGGACTCCCCCCACGACGTCTAAGAGGGGCGCGCGTGGAACACTACGCGCCACCACCTCGGGTCCTGATGTGTGGGGGGCGACGGACGTCCCCGAGTCCGTCGCCCCTGGACCCATTTAGGGGGGCTGGAAGAGGGCGTTGTCCGCCCTCCACCGACGCCCGGCGCGCCTGCTGCGGATCGGGTTAGCGGATGAAATCTCCCTCTCCCTCTCCGCAGCCTCCTTCTGCGAGACGACTGTTTCGCAGAAGGATACCACCGCGTCCCAGGACTCCTCGCTGCCGACCATAGACTCGACTACGGCCGGCAGCGACAGGCCACTGCCAAAAAAAAAAAACACACATGAAGTCGAACATAGAACCTCTTCCTTTTTGGAAAGTCGGTTAAAAAATGGTCTTAAGTGACATATATTTTTTCCAAAAAAATTACGACTAGCCGTTTAGACGTGATTCTCGTTTTAAAATCAGCTACTGAGGGGTATCTGCGCCTTAAGCCGTTGGTCATTTGTACATATTTGATAGTCGTTACGGTTAGTCAGAAGCCATGAATCGGTCATCAGTCTTGCCAAAGGGGTATCTTATTACCCAGTTATTGGGTTGTGAATGTCAGATAAGAAATACTGGTACATACGTAGCTGCATTCGGTCAGACCGGTAGCCGAACCCAATTAAATTGGGAAAAAGCTGGCCGATTGATTAATTCAAAAATGAAAATACCGATAATTGCTTACCTCAGCAACGTCACGAGTAATCAAGATAATTTTCCAAAGATTGTTAATTGATAACCAAAACGAGCGAAGTTTTGATTGCCTGAAAGCCTTGAATTGTTCAGAAGAATGCCTACACGAACAAACAAACACCAAGAAATGGTTCCAATTCAAGCTTCTCAATCTCGTTTCTATTAAAATTTCACATTGTTATAATCAAACGATGTTCGTAATTAGAAAGATTCGCGGCGGGGGTACCAGGCGCGCAGATTGGTGGCGGAGGTACCAGGCTCGCAGTTTTGATAGGCGGTAATTGAAACGGTTCCTCCGCCAGATATTTGTGCACATATTGAAATGTGCCCGCTGTTGATCCAGGGGTAATTGGAAATGGATCGGCAGCTCATTATTACGAGCGTGTTTTTGCTTCATTTGTAACAATTTTCTTTGTTATATTTCGTTTAATTTGGTTTTTGAATTTTATTAGCTGTGTGAAGGGTTTCTTTGCTGACTTGATTTGAATTTGGTTTTTATGTAATAACCTAACTAACCTAACTGTGCATATAACATCACGCATTTGTTCCCGAAAGGGTTAGGCAGAAGTATATCCACATTCCGTCAGTTTTTATTTTATTTTTTTATTATTGATTGGCTCGCGTTTGATCATAGGGATCTATTATGTTTAAGTTTCATGTTGTTATTATTGTATTAAAATAATGAAACTCAGTATGTATCGACTAAACGATACTAATCAATGACAAATAGCAATTATCTATAGTTCTAGATTTTGTACTGCTATTGTCTATGAAATAAAACTCTCCATCTTTTTCCTTGTGAAAGCTAACACGTCGTTTTATAGTCCAAAAGGTTATGGTCCCAGACCCAGATTTAGCTAGAAAAGTTGTGAGATTAGATTCGCTGTAGGGTCAGTGTTGATATTTTGACAAATAGAAGAAAGTATCGAGAAATATGTCCTCGACAAACTATTTGAAAAAAACTACAACGAATGGTGCTTCGCGGCGAAGAACTTCTTAATCTTGGAGAACATGCTGCATTGTGTGAAACCAGCTACTGAAAAACCTATAGAAACCGCAGATGACGCGAGGACCAAAGCTAAATTAATATTAACCATTGATTCGTCACTGTAAGTACATATCAAAAATGTAAGTACGTCACAAGAATTGTGGAATAGACTGAGAACATTGTTTGACGATTCCGGTTTTACAAGAATCTGATTTCGATCCGATTGGAAAACAGCAGTTCCATGACAGCCTACGTGACGCAAATGGTTGAAACAGGTCAGAAACTAAGTGGGACCGGCTTTAATATTAGCGACGAGGGGATTGGGTGCTTATTGCGTTATTAGTTTTCACCGATGATAATGACTATTGAGCATTCCGGCATTTCAATTACTACAGATGCCATTAAATCCAAGCTTATGGATATGGAGGAAACGGAAGTAAGAGTTACCGACGGCAGCGAAATGAATGGTGCATTTATTAGTTCGCAGAAGTACAAGGTAAAAACAAAAAAACGTCTATGGCCAGCGCACAGTGTGTTATTTTGTCTCAGTTGCGGACATGCCAGTTTTATTTTTTAACTTCATAGATTTAATCCTAATAAAGCATTAAAAAAATTCTCGTTATGATATTTCACTTAATTTAGGAGATAAAAATAAATTTGTGAAAGGTCATTGATCTGCCCGAAAAAGTTTTTCGTCTGTATTTCTTGAATAAATTAAATCTCAACCTTTTGTATAAATGCAGGTTTATTGTTGGTTTTAAATATATCAGGCCTGAAAATTTCAAGTCCCTAACATCACAGGAACAAGAGTAAATCATTATTTTATAAATAAACAAAAAAAAAAATATAAAATTTACTGGTCGCGTTTTTTTTTGTTAGCATAATATACTTATTTATAGTACCTTCAACTTGAGAAAATTCTAAATATGCAACTGGCGAGATCTCGGAGATATTGCGTTTCTAAGTTTTTTTTTAAATTTCTATGGAAATAGGGTTTTCACAAACTAGTAAACATTTCAGTTGATTAATTCAATCGATTTGAACTCGTTTTTGACGGATTGGCCGGCGAAGGCTATGGGGGAGGCCTTTGCCCAGCAGTGGGATAATATAGGCTAATAAAAAAAAAATCTTTTAAACTATCCTTTTATTATCCTCTGAACGGTTATAACATAACCTCACTATCAGATTCAATTACCATTTCGTCAGTCGTCAGCGTATATCATTTGCTTCAAACTCGCACTCGCATTTGCTTTTTCGCACTTACAGATGAATTTGGAAATACTCTCTTTAAGACTTTTGTTTTGTACATCAACATTGTTAGGAATACCCGTTGGATACAATGCATTTAAAATAATCATGGATCGTTCGTTCATTTCAAGGTCACCCGGTCCATGTTTTGACCCATATAGTCGGGCCTTTTCTACCAAAACATTATAAATATCCAGTTTCGTAAGCTTGTTCGGATCCGTATTCGGGCTTTGGTCGTCGGTAACTCGCTGACCAGTATGAAGGTTGGCGCCCTCATGGGCATGCATTAAGTCCTCTGGTCGGGGCCCAGATGGACATCCCCCAGCCGGACGGGTCAGTGACGGGACGGGCCTGCTGAGGCAAAGCCATGGCTCTTTGACGGCCCCATGACATCTCACCCCCGGTTCTCCAGATATTATGTATAGGAATTGGTTTTTAGCATTTGCCTGATGAGAGCGGATCCCTTCCCAATTCCGCATAATATCCTTCATCGAAGATAGAAAATCTATGAACGGTACTAGGTAAACAAAAGTGGTCAAAATTCAACTATGATTAATTTTTAATTTTAGCTTTCCTCAACTATTTTTCCATAATTATAAACTTAAACTATGTAAACTAGGCGCGTAACAATTTGAACCGGTAACTGCTAATACCTGAGTAAAAATAATGTTTTTTATAAAGTTTTTTTTGTGGCGATAGTTATTATAGTAATCAACATATATACATTTTAAAAAAAGCTCGACCATGAAGAGACCCGCCAGAAAAATAATAATTTAAGAATCATAAAAAAAAAATATTTACGCCTGGGTGAGCAAGATTATTAAAGTTTTCGAGAAAATAATTGTTCCTATAGTAAATTCCTATCATACCTTAAAACATTTAGTGTAAAAATTTAATCCAAAAACGAGTTATTGCGTTTCTATGGTTTTTAAGGCTTTTTCTCAATTTTCTTAATTTCTCTTAAAGTATAGTAGTTAGAGCAGGCGGAGTTTTAATGTGGTGTATGATTAATTGTAAGCTTTCCACAAAAAAAAAACAAGCATGTCCGCAACTAAGGCAAAATAACACACTGTGCAGCGCCAGCAAGTCGACCAATAGCAGCAAAGATAGCGGAAATGACAGTAAACCAATGCAAGAAAGCGCAGACAGTGATAAGAGACTCTTAGAGTCAGTGGTGAAACGTCTATAAAAGAGAACACTGTAATAGAAGGTGATGCTGATGATTCTGATAGCACTTATGTCCCGAGTGACTATGAAGATGCAGATTCAACAGAAGAATATGTGGAGAGATATCCAACTAGAGTAGTGAAGAAACCAGATAGATA
Source organism: Anorthoa munda (assembly GCA_945859665.1). Lineage (NCBI taxonomy): Eukaryota > Metazoa > Arthropoda > Insecta > Lepidoptera > Noctuidae > Anorthoa > Anorthoa munda. Next base: position 799,118 of record OX243907.1, on the reverse strand, counting down.
TGGATGGTATACATCTACTGGTGAGGCATTTGATGATGCTACTGGTTTATCAGTGCAAGAAGCATTGAAAGGAGCCGAGAAAGAACAATGGTTAAAAGCCATTCAAGAGGAACTTCAGTGTTTTGAAGACAGTTGTGCTTGGGACTTAGTAGACACCCAAAGTGCACAGCATGATTTTCTCCTTGTTTACGTCTTTTTAGTTCGCTTTTCAAGCAGTCGGGTTTTTTGATTTTTCTAATTAACTTTTTTTATTTATAACTTTTTACTTATTTTTTTTCGAATTAGACACATTTAAATATATAAGTGTCATATATTTTTGAAATCACCTCTTAAAACCCTACATTTTGATATGCCACACGATAGGTTTGGAAGAAAAAAAATGTTTGGGCCACCACAATATGGCGCCCAAGAACCGCCGTTGTCCTATTTTTCAATTTTAATGTAGCAATGTAGCCAGTGACACTCGCGGGGTTAAGACGAATCCATTGACGTAAGAACCATCAAAATCGGCCCACTCGTTTGGTCTCTATAACGCCACATAGGAACAAACATACATACATACATACTTACATACATACATACATACATACATACTTACATACATACATAGACTGTTAAACACATTACCCTCCTTCGGCAGTCGGGTAAAAACACGGTACAATTGTAAAGTGTAAATGGGTTCTAAAGAAAAAATATGACAGTGAAAACAAAGTGAGGTTTCGTGCACGGCTAGTAGCCAAAGGTTTCATGCAAAAGTATGGTGTTGGTTATATAGAAACTTTCTCGAACATTGTTTGCATTGTCAGTACAATTAAACTTTGATGTAACTCACCTGGGTGTTACAGCGGCTTTCCTAAACGGCGACCTTGATGAAATTGTTTATATGCAGAAACCAGAATGTTTCTCGAGCCCAGATTGTGATGGTAAAGTTTTAAAATTAAATGAAGCTATTTACGGGCTAAAACAGTCGTCAAAGGCGTGGTACGAGTACAGGAAAGTCGATGATATTATTATTAATTTTGGCTATAAAGGATCTAAAATTGAGCCTTGCTTATATACAAAAAATTGTAATGGTAAAAGAACTATTGTAACAATTTTTGTCGATGATTTTTTATATTTAGTATTGATAATGTTGAAACTAATAACTTAAAAAGTATATTATTATCACATTTCAAATTAAAAGATTTAGGAGAAGTAAAACAATGTCTTGGAATGACAGTTAAGATTGATAAGAAAAATGGTTGTTTAACTTTATTTATGTATTTATTTATGTATTCTTTATTGTACACCAGAAAATACAGTAACAAAAGAAACTTAAAACTAAAAATATACAACGGGCGGCCTTATCGCATTCCGCGATCTCTTCCAGGCAACCTGGAATGGACAGTGATTGCCTGGACATGACATGGGGTTGTCAGGGGTGTAACAATACTAACAATGAATATAATGATACAATAATACTTAACAAAAACACAAATTGATATATATATATGCCATATAATAGATACATAAATACATACATATTTAGTATATAAGACGTGAAAATAAATGACGTATGACAATCATAGACAAAGTCTGTTTAAATACTAAGAGTACGATTACAGCGACAAGTAATGCTCCTTGACGAGTCTTTTAAACACAGGCAACGACTGAGCACGTTTAATTGGGTCAGGTAATGCATTCCACAGACGAGCAGCCTGGACTGTAAAAGATTTATCCATGAAAGTTGTGGAATGCATTGGCATTTTAAGTCGCAAGTTATCTGATGACCTCAGGGATTTCGTGTGGGAGTCGCAGATAAACTGGAAACGATCCTTGAGATAAAGAGGGGTGGAAGGAGTAAAGAGTACTTTAAACAAAAGTGAAAGAATATGAGTATTCCGGCGAAGGCGAATTGGCAACCACTTGAGCTTTACACGGAATTCGGAAACATGGTCATATTTGCGTAAACCGAATATGAACCTTATACAAAAATTTTGAAGCCGCTCAAGTTTATCGAGTTGTTCTTGAGTAAGGTCAAGATAGCTGGCATCAGCATAATCAAGGATGGGAAGAAGAAGAGATTGTGCAAGCGCAATCTTGGTGGCAGTCGGAAGAAAATTACGTAGTCTCCTCAAAGTTGCAGCAGATGCAAACAACTTGCGGCTAACTTCTTGCAGTTGGGCAGTCCAAGAGAAGTTCCTGTCAATGAATATCCCCAAGTTTTTAACTTTCTCACTGAAGGGAATTACTGCATTGTCAAAAATAACTTGGGGAAGAGTCGTCCAGTCGATCCTAGAAACCATTCTAGGACCGCCCACTACTATTACCTGCGTCTTTATAGGGTTTACCTTAAGCCCATACCTCTTGCTCCAATCGCAAATGCGAGCCAGATCAAGATTGACGGTTGCTATAGCCTCAGACAGCTTTCCGAGAGGAGCTCGGGAGTATAATTGCAGATCATCTGCATAAAGATGGTAGGAAGAAATTAATTCATTGGAGATTGAGTTTATAAAAACTGCGAAAAGTAAAGGAGATAAAACGCCACCCTGTGGTACCCCGGCAGAAGTACTGCACCAGGAAGACAAGTTCTCCCCGATGCATATACGTTGCCGGCGCCCGTACAGGTAACTACGAAACCAGTCAACCACTGATGGAGATATATTAAGAGAGCATAGAACGCCAAGCAAAACGTCAAAATCAACAGTATTAAAAGCATTACTGAAATCCAGCAATGCCAAGACCGTCAGATTACTGCTTTCCATGGCTGACCGTATAGCGTCCGTAATGTTGAGAAGAGCTGTAGTGGTGCTGTGACCAGGACGGAAGCCGGACTGGAAGGGATTGAGGAGATTATTTTTGGATAGGAAAGTGCTTATTTGATTATGAATTAACCGTTCTAGGACTTTGGACAAGAATGGTAAGACGGATATTGGACGGAATTCAGAAAAGGATGAGGGATTGGATTTTTTTGGTAAAGGAATTATCTGCGCATCTTTCCATGAGGATGGGAAGAGACCGCTAGACACAGAAAAGTTAAGGATGTGGCAAATGACAGGAAGGATAACGTCCAGCACCGGGAGTAACATTTTACGGCTGATACAGTCACTTCCCACTGCATTGGAAGTAATCGATAGTATGCTCTTCTTAACATCACATGCGGAGAAGGACTTTAAGTCATGATAAATATATTAAGCAATTACTGTACAAATTTGATATGGTAAATTGTAAAACAGTGGATACACCTATTGAGTCAAAATTTAATTTAGGTAAATTAGAAAATAAAGAAAGTCAATTGCCCTATCAACAACTCATTGGTAGCCTAATGCATTTCGCAGTTTTGACTAGGCCAGATATAGCCTATTCTGTTAGTTTCTTAAGTCAATTCAATAACTGTTTTGATCAGTTAACCTGTTTATGCTAAACGTGTTTTAAAATATCTTAAGAAAACTATAAATTTTGGATTAAAATATAATAAAAATGTTAATTCACAGTTACAGGGTTTTGTAGATGCCGATTGGGGTAATAATGTAATAGATAGGAAGTCATATACTGGGTTGTGTTTTGTATTGTCTGGATCTGTAATTTCATGGGAAACTAGGAAACAGAGAACTGTCGCCTTGTCCAGTACTGAGGCTGAATACATGGGCATTACAGAGGCTTGTATTGTAGCCATGTATTTGCTTAACTTGTTACTTGAAATTACAGGTAATTCAAACACCATTACTGTATTCAATGATAACCTAGGTGCCCTCAAGTTGTCAGTAAATAATGTGTATCACAAAAGAACGAAACACATAGATGTTCGTTATCATTTTTGTAAAGATTGTGTGAAAGATAAGATTGTTAACTTAGAATATTTGCAGACAGCTGAAATGCCAGCTGAACTTTTTACTAAGGGCTTGTGTAAAATGAAGCATTACCACTTTATGGAAATATTGTATTGGGAAAGTTTGTTAGTTTATTAACTTATTAAAGGTTTCCGTATGTAATTTTTTTATCTTGGTACAATAAAGTATATATAAATAATGGTTATAGTTACTGCTTATTTTAATAAGTGGCGGTGTTATTATTGTATTAAAATAATGACACTCAGTATGTATCGACTAAACGATACTAGTCAATGACAAAAAGGAAGATGATGACAGTCTGCAAGATTGAGCATTATTCGTCAACAGGTTAGATGTATGTTACAAACTCAGTTCCAAATCAGTCCATTCCATGACTTATGACGTATTCTGACTCTGTCAAATTAATTACAATCTGAGTCCAAAACAGACGGTTTGTGATGGATGTTGAGACAAATACAAAAGTAACTGAGTTGAAGTCATCATCACCATCGTCAGCCTTTTAATGTTCTCTCTGCTGATACACAGACCTCCTCTCTGTGAGAGGGAATGGGTTGTTAACCACCAAGCGGGCCCAATGCGGGTTGGTGGATGCCACATGTATTTGAATTTTGTAGGACGTGCCGGTTTCCTCACGATGTTTTCCTTCACCGTTTTGAGAGCAGTGGTGATGACATTATTTAGACAAAGTTGCCTGGGTTTGAACCCACGACCTACAACTTGTAAGTCGCGTCCGATACCACTGGGTCACCACCGCCATCAATAATAACAATAAAGAATTAAAGTCATATCAATAAAATAGAACAGGTTAATAAACAGGGCATAAGCTCATTGATTTGTTTTTAGCCTATCTCTTTTAATCACAACCACAATACTCATTCATTTATCATTTATTGTTAATATTATACATAAACTCACGCTTTCTGCCCATGGGAGTAGGCAGACGCCACTTGTTAATCCTTACATACTCCTTGTGCTTCACTCACGTTCATACATCTAGTCATACACGCACGCCAGTTATGAGTACTACGCACCTGGCTTTTCTGAAGAACATCACCAATAAAATCCGTCCCCTCCCAGCATTGCTACTCACGTATGCCTTGTCATTTATAAATATATTTTGTTAGTCTCCTTTCATTCATCCCCACATAGCCAGACTGTCTAAGCATAAATTCACGTTTGCTTTATATTCACGTATCATTTAACACCAACCCGCACTGGGCCCGCGTGTTAAATTACGGCCCATCCCCTCTCACAGAGAGGAGGCCTGTGTCCCAGCAGTGGGAATATTAATAGGCTGATGATGATGATTTAACACTAAACCTGTTGTTGCTGTAGCCTGCTACTACTGCAACTCGACCAGTTGTTTCATGACCAACAGTGACAACAAAAGTGCATTAAACATAACTGTTATAGCGTTACGTCGCTTCCGTTGAGAGAGCGCGCCATTTTCTACAATGTCTAGCTCGCTAGTTGCTACGACGTACGAGTCTGGGTCATACAGCAAGCGAATAACGAAGCGGAGAGCGAAACTACGCACAAGTGGATTCATAAATTGGACGAGAAATATCCGAATAATAAAATCAATAGAAAAATGTGCAGGTATGTCGTCTGAGAGGAAATATTGGACAGTAAAAGTAATCTTTATCAATGCAATATTGAGTAAAACAACGCTTTGGATGCCTATACAATGCCATGATGGCTTAGAAAAGTTCACACATGATGATTTGGAAAGGCAACCCATAAAGAATATTCACATGTGGAAGGCACACTACCAGAGGCCAAGGGTATTAAATGGTGAAAAAGAGTGATGGCATTACATTATTGAAAACGATCTAAGTATGTAGCACTATGAGGTTCGTCACCGCGACGCCAGTAGTGTGACGTGGCTGGAACTAACAGCTACACGCCAAACCCGCGGGCTCTCCGCTCCCGCCCAAGTGAGGAGTCGTCCTTCGCTCGCAGCCTTCGAGGCAGTATGCTAGCGCCGTAGTCTGGCGCTGCAGACTAGCTGCTACATTATGCTAACTACGGTACACACTCCCCGCTTTATGCCTCCGACGAAATAAACTCAATTTGCGTTCAAATAACGCTATTTAACGTTGGCTTCTTGAATTTTGCTAGATTTTTAGCTCAACAATTTATTGCAATACGGTAGAAATATCAGTTAAAATTATTGATGCGAATAAAATAACGAGCAGCCTTTAAAAACTCGCCAAATCGTAAATAATAAAAAGTAAAAAATTAAGCGCTTTATTAAATGTAAGCGCCTCTACGATCTGAGTCCTAAAACTGTGCCGGTATGTTTGTATAAAACGGAGCAAAACGTATCGGAACATGTCAATATTACATGTACTAACATGCGCTCTATCCTCGCTACTCACTAGTCGCTAGTCTGCTCAGCAAACAACAGCCGACTGCAAAGCCATAAAAAGAAAAACGAGATTTTATACCAACTAAAGTTCGGATTGACGAGAGGCGCCGATAAATCGTCGCATTCCGGGCCGGCCGGGCACCAGACACCGGACACCGAACTCAATATTGACTATCGCTTTATGACGTCAATAACATTTTTTATACCGTGCCGTTATAAAATGCATGTCCGTGAGTAATGGATATTTAAAGCGATTTACCGGCCGCCCCGGCTCGAGAGCCGTGCCGGGGACGGCGGGGACGCTGAGCTTCACGGGTATTTACCCGCTAGTGGAATGTTATATACCTAGCGAGGGGAAAGGGCTCTGTTCTGAGAGATGATCGCGATATGGAAAGTGGGATGGTGTCGTAAATTTTTGTTTGTTACTGAATTCTGTAGGGTAAAGGTCGGAGCCTCATACATCGTAGTGAATTTAGTTTTGACTGACCCTATAAAAGTTGTGATGTCCGACGTTCTATTATTTTATATTACAGGCAGGTGCGGTCTTATTCAGCTGCTGAAAATACTTAATAAGATTTTTCTATTGCCATGAGCTCAAGTTATATGTGTTCAGCAGGAGTGGCACATATTGTTGCCCAAATATAATTTAGTACTGTGCCCAAATAAACATAGTATAGTGTTTCAGGCCACATAAAGAACACCACTCATATTACATGCCATGCTTGTAACCACAATGCTTTTAGTCAAGATGTAGCCAAAAAACAGTATTTTTGTAAATGAAACGGGGCTCCCAAATATATTCATTCAGTTGGGAACAAAAATTTGTGAACAAATTAGTAGCGCTCACATTCCAAGCTTAACGTTTTTAGTTGCGTACCGTTTGTTCATATTTGGGATGACTCTTTGAGAGTGACGTTCTATCATTATTTCACTAGCTGAATAATTCTCTACGAAGATTTATTTGTAGTTGGTATTTCGTGTTTTTACAGCAAACTGTTATTATAGCTTTGACCAAAGCTGACAATAATAGCAACTATTATCGTCAAAGAAACAAAGCACAAAGACCCAACTCAAATGGCCAAAAAGTAAAGCAGATGGCGCACAGCGAGCCCGCGCCGGCCTCAGCAACAGCCCGCTATCCGGCCCGGCACGGTATGGTATGGTGGCGACTTATGATAATAGAACAAAGTGAATACACCCACTTATGGGGATATAAATCAAACGCGCCGCGGTCGGAGAGCGCAACATTAAAAGTTGCCGCTCGCCGCGGATTTTCACTTTGTCAGAGTTTTATTTGAGACTGCCGTATCTGATGCCTATCGTGCTTGTTGCAAGGGTAAAGCGATGAGCGGGTATGGGGAAGGGTTTGATAGGCCAAGACATTCTAAGTTTGGACTGTGAATTGTTGATTAAATAAAATAAAGGAAATCGATCTATTCGAACGCAAACACAACATAATTACTATTACTACCCGCATAGCATCTATGAAAAAAAAAACCTATCCTATCCTTAAAAGCTCTGGTCCTGAATAAAAATTTGAAATGTTATGGAAAAAATCCCCCGATCCCCCATCTCCATCTATCCCCCATCACGATTTCATAGTGGCCTCACTATATACTGGGGATAGATATCTATCCAGATAGGTGGGCATCTATCCCCAAAAAAAATATCTCGCATGAACTTAATTTCTACAAAACTATCTAAATAAATATTAGGCAAACAAATACAGATTCTTAAGCTATATGAATAAACTAACTATATATCAGGGATAACCTACGCCAATATGTTTGGTATTAAATTAATGAGGCTCTTTCGAAAGCTGGTGCATCGATCATGGTTTTACTCTAAGCATCGCTGTGATCCTATTGAACTTTACATATACGTATCTTTTCACTTGCGACGCATACAGCGTCCATGCTATAATATGCGGTCTCTCTTACCTTGCGCCACCGTCGTGTGCGCATTGATCTCCTTCCTGAAAGGGTTCTCGTCTAAGCCGTCCATAGGAGCCCAAAAGGGCTTTGTCAGATAAGACTTGTTTGGGCCAATCTCTTCACAAAAACACCACGTTATCAATTTAATCATAGGATACATTTATAAAGATTTCTCCTCAATACTTTCCGGTCAAACATTAATCTCAAAGATACTATTCTGAAAGGGACTGTTATGCTTGATAGGATAAAGAATTAATAATGTTAAGTACTATAAAGCTATAGATAGTGACTGGGCCGAATAATGCTGTGGCTTCAGTGGGCTCCATTAAAGTATTATTGCGATGACTGGCCTCTTCAGGGTAAATAATAAATATCTTTGAGTACAATTAATTATTTCAGATTTTTAACTAGAATTTTACTTAGAAATTCTTTGTATGAGCTATTTCCAGATTGAAACTAATATTATTGTAAAAGAGCACGTTTGCCTCAGTTAGTATTAATATTTGATCCGTACTTATCATGATCAATCTATTCATCTATCTGTGTGCTAACATTTTTGGCTAATAATTTACGTTTTACCAATTACAAAATACCAAAAGGGAAGTTCCAATGTAAATGATGTGAAATATCGGGACGTGTACGTGTCCATGTCCTCGGAATTAAATCAAGCAATTATGTGCTCTTATGTGCGTCGCGGGACGGTCGAGCGCCTGGTGTTGTTGCACCGCTGTGCTTGACAGTAGCCGGTAATGTAGCCGCTAACCGCTACAGCTACACGGTATCGGTATCGGTGGGCACTCTCGACACACCGCGACTGCTGTGTGCCATTCGTTGCAATTACGTACGGCAAAGCGCCATCGGCACATGGTGGATTTCCCACCCATACGCACAAAGCGTTTTGAAAATATTTTCATTGTGCGTACAGCTAAGGACTGGAATTCCTTGCCGGAGTCTTTGTTTCCTGATAACTAGAACCTAGGGGTCTTCAAGCCCAGAGTGAATAGGGTACTTTTAGGCAAGCGTGCTTCACCTTCGACCACATCATCACTTAACATCAGGCGGGATAGTGGTCAAACGCGAGCCTATAAAGAATGAAGATAAAGAAAATTAGGAGCTGATTTGCGGAAATTTGTTTTAGAATTTTCTTTTTTTATTGTTGCGGAACCAAAGAAACCTTTACATTATCTTAATGATATATTCTAAGTTTAAATACATTTCTTTATAGACAGCCTCGTCGAGCTTGTTGTTGGAAGTGCTGAGCTTGAAGTCCCGGGTTCAATTCCCAGGCGGGGCAAAGTGACTCCGGGTTTTCCCAATAAACACTTCTTAGTAGCAGACCTTTTTTATCCTGGAGAAATGCTCATGCATACTGCGCTACAGCGAGGAGATAGCGTAGTATGGCACCTCCCCTGCAGCTGCACCGCGTCCGCCATCAGACGATGGTGACCCCGTCCATGCCGTGGCAGGTAGTGAGAGCGGCGCACCGCAATACCGGCCCCCCCTCAGGTTCCTCTTCGCTTCACCGCTGGTTACCAAGCCAGGGCCACTGACCCCCCCCCCCCCTCTCCCCCTCCCCACCCCGACAATGCGGGAACCCACCGGGGGGCTAATAGCAGCCCTGAGTTCGGAACGCAACTGCCGAACTCAGGGCGAGTTCGGAAGTCAGCGGTGTGAAACTCCTGTGCCTCAAAAAACACGCTAAGTCGTTGGTCCTACGCCTGATCTTTTTCCTGTCGTGTCGAATTGCCGCCCAGATAGGTTTAGGTAACCAACATTGAGATATTTTTTCAAGTAAAATAAAGAAAAATCACAGCTCATCATAACTCAGCCTTAGTTCATATCTTCTAAAACGCTCGAATGCATTATGGCGATCTCTAATTTATCTCCCATTGCTTCTATCTCCTATAAAGCAGTAAAGACACAGGTATAACGTTATCACTGTCACATTTAATTGTGCGCTTGATCACAAAGAACGTTTGTTTGGGACATAATAAAGTGCGGCCATAATTCCACGATAACGGTCCTGTATAAATTCGAGATGGAGTGAAAAACGGCGCGCCAAGATTGAGCAGTTGCGTGCACGGTGCAGGGTTACCAGGACTCTGCTTTTGTTTTAGTAATTGATTTATAGCGATCTTGTTAAACTAGGCTATATACATTCACGCCAGTCCTCGAAGGGTTGTGCAGAGGTGCACCTACAGCACACCCACATTTGACCTGTTATGTTTAAGTATCGTGTAACAGGGGGCGAGCCTATTGCCAGCAACCGGGCGCCTGATTATTGCCCGGTCCTGGGTCTATTGCCAGCAACCAACAGCCAAACAGTACTGGTAGCAGCCCAACAGTACTGAAAAATCCCAATAATACTTCGCTCTACACGGGAATCGAACCCTCATATCTCGTACTTTATCGGTCTTGCAATAGTTCCTAATTGTATATGCCTCGGCCTTATAAAAAACGCTTAAGTCATAAATCACTATTTAACAAACTGGCCAAGTGCGAGTCGGACTCGCGCACCGAGGGTTCCGTAGCTACGTACCTACACCAAAATAGTTAGGTAACATTTCTAAAGTTCATAAACAAAGAAAGATCCGAATATTGCTCTAACGAAAATGTAACAAGACACGACCTGTTCGCACCACCACCCCAGGAATCCCCAGAGTTTCATGCTTTGAGAATGCTCAATGCCCTCTTGACTGCCAATCCTCAATGTGATTTGTTTGCGGACGAATGCAATAAACTAATGCGAGCATGTCTGGTGTTCTGTGAGAGAAAGTATGCAAGGGTGTCCACTGTTCTATGTTAATTGTTTTTTTTTATATTTGAATTATTGATTATGTATTGTTATTCCACGGTGCCATGTGGATTATCATTATTGTTATATTTGAATTACTTAATATTGCCATTCCACTGTGCCATGTTATGTAATTGTATTGTATTTTATGAATTTTTATTTAGATTTTATTGGCATATCACTGTGCATTGTATTGTTTTGTGAATTACTGATTTTATGTGACACAATTGTCAAATAAAAATAAATAAACAAAGTGGATTGAGGGACAAAATTAGCTATTCCGTTGGAAAAATAAATAAACAAAGTGGATTGAGGGACAAAATTAGCTTCCGTTGGAAAAATAAATAAACAAAGTGGATTGAGGGACAAAATTAGCTTCCGTTGGAAAAATAAATAAACAAAGTGGATTGAGGGACAAAATTAGCTTCCGTTGGAAAAATAAATAAACAAAGTGGATTGAGGGACAAAATTAGCTTCCGTTGGAAAAATAAATAAACAAAGTGGATTGAGGGACAAAATTAGCTTCCGTTGGAAAAATAAATAAACAAAGTGGATTGAGGGACAAAATTAGCTTCCGTTGGAAAACTGTTGCCCCCCATACATCGACTTTCAGTTTACCAACTTTAAATAGGTTTTTTTTTATTATTTCGTTACAAATTTATGGTTTTCAGATGTTTGCCTTTATTTGTGATGTAAGACATTGCTTCTTGCCAAATTTCATGGTTCTTGGTCAACAACGTAAGTACTCTATAGGTTTTGATTCTCTTGCGATTCGTTAAATTTACGACATGAACGGTGATATCTTTTGATTCCGTTCATTCACAGTTGCAAGGGGTTGCAGACCTAAGTATAAGATATAAATTTCAACTTGATACCTCCAGGAAAAAAGATCTTGATACTCGGACAGACATACAGTCAGACAGACAACGAAGTGATCCTACAAGGGTTCCTTTTTTACTTTGGGGAACGGAACCCTAAAAATGAATAAAAGTTCAAGTGTTTTCGTATTAAAGCGTCATAAAGCAAGTCGTAACCAGTTGCCAGCCCTCGCCGCCTGGCCGGTGTTGCCGCAACTCTCCACTTCTGACTGACACCGAGATGCCAGAATTTAATTTAGACACCTGAGCCTGTTGCATAAAACATGGCTCACTTTTTGTGCCATTCATTGACGCGCAGACTGCCTACCTTTTGTATTTTAATGAGCTGAGAAAACATATATTTTTGGGACACTTGAACATCTTCATATTTTGAGCTTGAGATTTGACTAAAATATGTACCGATAGTACCTAAGCTATATTTTTCTGTTTACACATTAAGTTTTGTACTACTTTCTTCGTATTTTAGTTAAAAGTACCAAATTCGCAGCATAGTTTGTCATGTAGTCATGCAAAATGTATTCATTTCAACTACCTATGTATTATTTATTTTTATTGTACTTATCTATATGACATGTTTTAAATATTTTTTATTTGGATGTGACTCTGGCAAGTAACAATTTCATTTCATAGTACACATTATAAATACGAAAGTAAATATGTCTGTTGCCTTTTCGCGTCCTAACGGCTGTTCGGATTTAGATGAAACTTGGCACACAGGTTAACCATGTCCTGGATTACCGACTAGCATGCGAGCGATGCTGCTGGCAGAATAACATATATTTGGAGGATTCCGTTAGTAATTGTATTGTACTTTGAAACTTTCTTGCTCTAACGTAAGAATACATCAAGTGGATACGTCAAATACGCGTACGGAGTAATTATTATCTAATATTGACTATGTATCTCATTCCTTAGTATTTAGCGTATAAGGCTCTGCAGATACCTTAACATTAATAATATAATTTTAAGAACCCATTTCAATATGTTATTTGTATTCATGATACCTACATAATCACAGTTGAACTTACCGTCACTACGCCGTTATATGGAAGTTTCCATTTACCTTCTCACGAATAACTTACCGTGAAAGATAATATTCAGAAACAAACAAACATACACAAATTATTCCTAAGTAAAACATTATTCAAATATTAACAAAACACTCTCACACAACTTGCCAACAATAAAATGATGTTTTAGATAAAACACATTGTAGCAACGATTCAAGCGTAAGCAGGACAATGTCGTATTTTCAATTTTGTGGGATTACACAAAACGGAATTCACGCCAGCTTTGCCCCCGTCATGGCGTGACACGCCGGTAATCCACCGCGCGCTATGTTATAATATCGTGAGGGTACACGGGTAAATAAACAGTCCGACGATATATTTTTTGAGTATTAGAGATGCTTCTATAAACATGTTATCTTATATGAAACATGAGAGGTTATGGAGAGCTTTTTAGATAAATGGGTTTCGAATTATATCAAAGTACCTAACTTATGTTCCAATGTTTATTTTTTTTAAACTTTGCCCCTCCCTAGGATTTCCTCTAGAGTGGGTGCGTTTACAAACATTTAAACTCACATGCACATACACCTAGATCTGGAACAACAAACATAATTGTTCTGTGTACTGAACATATCTGTAGGTTGTACAAATATTTGTTGGAACGCGCAACACTGCGCCAACCGTGTCGTCATTGTACCAGTAAAACATAACTCCTATTCGCCGAAGATTAGGTGAACCTATAGCACGTCCATGTTTCACCAGGTAAGTTAAAGTCCCATGTAACAGGAAGACAAGCCTGTGGCCAAATATCGTCCCGCAGGAATCATGCATTTTCAGGAACTAGCCTACAATACTCCACAATAGTTTAGCTAGGAGCTTCCTACCAGTGGACGAATTTTTAGGCCAATTAGCACTTTCAAAGTTTACCGTTTACAAATAATATGAACCAACGTACAAAAATATTTTGGTAGATGTGTTGTTCATAAAAGATGCCGCAGATTATTTGCCTACTGGACCAAAGAATCTAGAAATAGGCAGCAACGTTTAAAAAAAGGCGAACATTTGGTATATAAAAATACCTCTAGCACAACCTTAGCTTAATCAATACCAAGAACAATACCTACGACGAATCTAACATATTGCTTTGTAAAGAAGCGAAATTGAAATACAATTTTTCATAATTCAAGCTAAGCTCACCTTATTTAGGTAGGTATAAAAGTAGTGTCAGGTCAGGATCCAATTTGTGGCGTCTATCGTATTAGCGGCTGTAAATAAATGATGACACGTCAGGCGCGTCACGTCGCGTCAAGTCGCGTGACGATCCGACGCAACCTTCTCTAATCGCGACGAACTATTTATTAAACACGCTATAAATATAGATACCTGTTTATGTAAGGCTATAATTAAGTACCGACTTGGGATTATTGACACTGGTATATTTTTATAGGTTAGGAAAAAAACTATTTTGCGAAAAAGTACTACCGACTTCCAAGAAAACTACAAAGTGAAAAATAATTTATTTTTGGAAGTCGGTGTCTTTGGTAGGTACAATATTTTTGCGTTATGGACACCGACTTCCAAAAATAAAGTTATTTTTCACTCACAGTATTTTTTTGCAGAAAAGTATTTTTATTTTTCACTTTTTAGTTGTACCTACCTAATAGGCAAGTAGTTAAGTAAGGTACCTATAACGCCAGAATAGATTACCCGAATATCATGAAACTGAACATAACCGGAGAGAGAGAGAGATGAGAGTGAGAGTGAATGAGAGTGTACCAAGGTGAAATGGTATAAACAATAAACAGACATGCGATTGCAGCAATCCCGAGAGATTTGCCGTTATATATTGAAGAGTTCTGTTGTATATGTGCAAAGTTCTTCATCAGATCTTCATCAAATTAAAATGGGACCAATTTCGGAACAACTCTTTTAAACAAAAAAAGAATTTTCAAAATCGGTCCACAATTGACGGAGATATCGGTGAATATACATTAAAAAACTTACATAATGTCGAACATAGAACCGCCTCCTTTTTGGTAAGTCGGTTAATAAAATAAAACTAAAAGGGTAACAGTATTGTCACGAGTGTCAATATAGCAACAACAACAGAAGTTTACCCAAACTTTTTTGCGAACTGCAAAATAGTCTGCAAAAAAGTTCTATCGCCTAGAAACGTTCATGACTTGACTTGATTTAATGTCCTATGTCATGTCCCCTGGATGGGCAGAGGGCGACCGCAGTAGTCCTCCATCGCGATCGGTCTTCATCTCCACGCTTCACCTGGCTCGACGTCATACCGATGGTCGTCATTTCTGCCAGCCAGGTTTGACGGGGACGGCCACGCTTCCTTTTGCCTAAGGGATTCCAATCCAGCGCTTACTTAAGAAGAAAGGCATGCTGTGCTCTATTTTGATGGGTACGAGATCTAGTACACATTACTATGACATTAATATCTTTCTCTTAAAGATTGAGGAAACAATCTTAGCATCACTAAACCCTTTGTTGTTGCAAGTGTTTCAAGGTGGCTGAGACAAAGTTCAACGCAGTTGCAGGTTGCAGCATCGTTTACGCGCTATGCCGCAAAACTGCTCTTACGGCGTGGTAACGTGTTATCCAGTTACTGGCTTGTGGATTTCAGAATATGAGACCATATGCTGCATCTGCTTAGGCTGGAAGCCGATTAAAACATAGTTTGGAAAAGACTAGGCTACCATAGTTATTGTAGCGGTCACACATACCTACAAGAACTTTAAGGTTGAAACGCTTCGCTCATTATTAAATGGAAAGAAGTACGCTGATGTTGGTCAGTTCCAGCGGTGCGGTGTCAGTCGGCGTCATCAGAATCAGCGGTGTCGGTACCATGTGACACTGTTTTGTGACACCGCAGCTGCGGTTGTGGGCGACACCACTGACACTTTTTGTTTAACAAACTTTACTATCTGCAAAAAAGTAATAAGATTTACGAACCAAGTTTTTAGGTGTTAAAGTGGTGTGACACTTTGGTCTGACATTTCGGTTGCGGTGGCGGGTGCGCCTTTTTTGCCTTACATTTTGTAGGCACCTGACGCTAATCCACCACACTATGTATTTGAGCTAAGTATTCGGTTGTATTTATTATTTAGAAAACATTATCCCATTTCTCATTGAATAGGTATCTAGGTAACGCGTTCCACGTTAAAAACTGAAAACATTGTTATTTAAAATAAAAGAACATGGCAAAACGGGTTTTCTTTTAATACTGTTGTTTATTTTACGAGTACCTATTACAAATGCATGCTTGTGTCACTTGATATAATAATTAAAAAACTGTTTGCCCAATCGCAATCGCACAAAAACCATCATTCGCATCACACGCCTTTTTCATTCCAGAGCTACCTGCACGCCAAAGTAAACCTTATCGCCTTACCAAATGCTCAATGGTAAAATAAAAGTAAAAAAATCTAAAATATGAGACAGAAATTAAACATTTGGACGGGTGATGTTTGCATTCCTGACAAAAATCAGAATAAAGCAATGATCACATCGTTTGAATCTAACAGAACCGATTCAAAATAAATTAGGTATTCAATCGATTCATCATGGCGGCTTATATTTAATTTGGGCGTCCGTCCGACAATGGGTGGATGTTGAATAAACGTCCGTGCGGCTGTCACAACAGACCCTCGATACCGACCTGTGGTCAACAAACACACTGGGTTACTGGGAAAAGGTTCGGCAGGTTTTTGATCATGTTTGGTAAGTTTAACTTTCAAGCAAAATTAAGTTTATGAATATCATCTACAATTTCTTTTCCTCATCTTGGCTTACATTGACTATCCCAAGAACAAAAATTACAGTAGTAAGATCAAAAGTTCCAGAGATTATCTTAAACAAGTTTTTTTAAACTATTATATGTCTTTAGTAGCTATTTACTTTAGAGGAACCATCATCGACACACATAATTATGGGTCAGTAATTGTAGAGCTTCATCGAAGAATAGGACAACATCGCATAATGAAGTTAAATGGCATGAACGCCTTCCATTTTGAATTACAGACTTAAATATCCATCATGCAATACTACAGTCATCGTATTATTTTATATAAATAAAGAACTTCCCTAGCAATAAAACAACAGATAAGCACAAATTCATGTTGACGACGCACAGGCGAGAGAGGGGCGGGGAAGTGCGGGGGTCAAAACTGCACATTACGTACTTTCTCAAATCCCTGAACCATCGTCCCTCAGCAGCGACCCCCGATAAGGGATACCTACCTGTTTCGACTGAAAGAATACCTTTTATCTACTGAAGTATTGAATAATGTAGGTCTACGGTAAGCCCGAACTGAAATTAAGTTATAAAAATCCTTACTACAGATATTTCTAATACCCAACAGCGTTGTAATACCGAATACATAACATATTCTTGGAAAAATAAAATATTTTTGGCTAACATTTCTTTTGAGTAAAATGGAAAGAAAATATGTTGTAAAATTATAAATATACTAGCTGTTGCCCGCGACTTCGTCCGCGTGGTTAAGAAGATATAAAGTTTAATGATGTTTAACGCAAGCTATTTTTATATTTCAGTCAACAGAAAATGCCTATCTCACTAAGCATCATTTTTAAAAGCACGAATTAGAAAAAAAATATAGAGTATCACAAAATTCTTTTTTAGCTTATGTCTCCTACTCATAAACTATAGACTTGGTAAATTTCAGGACAGTAGAACAAAAAGACATCCGGACTTTCATACAAACATGCGAGAGCCCTTAAACCACCTTAATCCGGCCCTGTCGCAAAATCCGTTCTTAGCTGACGTTTACTAACTATGAACTACGTCCATGCCAAATTTCAAGACAGTAGTTAAAAAAATAAAGGACTTTCATATAAACTTGCGAGAGCCCTTAGACCTCCTTTATCCGGCCCTGTCGCAAAATCCGTTCTTAGCGGGCTTTTATAACTATAAACTACCTCCATGCCAAATTTCAAGATTATGGTTCAAATAATGAAGCACTTTCATATAAACTTGCGTGAGCCCTTAGACCCCCGAAGGCCGGCCCTGTCAAAAAATCCGTTCTTAGCAGATGTCTACAAACTATAATCTACCTCCCTGCCAAATTTTAAGTTAGTAACTTAAAAAATGAAGGCCTTTCATTTAAACTTGCGAGAGATCTGTTCTTAGTGGACGTCTATTATCTATAAACTACATCCCTGCCAAATTTTAAGTTAGTAGGTCAAAAAATTAAGGACTTTCATACTTACATGCGAGAGCCCTTAGACCCCCTAAATCCAGTCCTGTCGCAAAATCCATTCATAGCGGAAATCTACTAATTACTATAAACTACCTCCCTGCCAAATTTTAAATAATTAGTTAAAAAAATTAAGGGCTTTCATACAAACTTGCGAGAGCCTTTAGACCCCCTAAATCCGGCCCTCTAGCAAAATCCGTTCTTAGTGGACGTCTACTATCTATAACCTACATCCCTGCCCATATTTTAAGTTAGAAGCTCAAAAAATTAAGGAATTTCATACTAACTTGCGATAGCCCTGAGACCCCTTAATCTGGCCTGTCGAAAATCCGTTCTTAGCGGACGTCTACTAACTATAAACTACCTCCCTGCCAAATTTCATCTTTATACGTCAAGCAGTTTTCGATATTTCGTGATAGGTGAATGACTGATCTTTCGCTTTTATATATTTATATATAAATAAGATTCTTCAAAAAAGCTTTAACACCACCTAAATCAAATTTTGGGGGTAGGTTCGAAAAACTTATAATGACAACCTTTATTGTTTACTAAGGTTGATATTTGTGTCAAGTTTCAAGTTTATTAACCTAAGAAGTAAGATTCTTCAAAAAAATTAATCAACTCTTGGGGGTATTTTTGAAAAACTAATAATTGCAACCTTTTGTTGCTTACTTAGTTGGGTATTTATGCCAAGTTTCAAGTTTATTAACCTAATAAAAAGATTTTTCAAAAAAACTTTAACTCCCCCTAAATCGTCTTTTGGGGGTAGTTTCGAAAAACTAATAATAACAACCTTTATTATTTATTTATTTTAGTATTTGTGTAATGTTTCAAGTTTAGTTACCCATGAAATAAGATTCCGCCATACAAATTTCAACACCCCTTAAATCGACTTGAGGGGGTAGTTTCAAAAAACTAATAATGTCAAACTTTATCATGTACTTAGATTACTATTTGTGCCAAGTTTCAAAAATATTTGCCGAAGGAATTAGATTTTTCATACAAACTTTGCCCCCCTTTTTAACCCCCTTAAGGGTAGAATTTCGGAAAATCCCTTCTTATCGGATGCCTACATCATACAAAGAATACACCTTTCAAGTTTCAGGTCTCTACGTTCAGCGGTTTGGGCTGTGCGTTGATCCGTCAGTCAGTCATTCAGGACAAAGCATTTTATATATATAGATTTGCTGAGAACTAAAATAGTTCATACTAGCTGTTGCCCGCGACTTCGTCTGCGTAGCATTAGTACTTCTGATAGCCAATTTTTTATGTTGTACAAAAATATTGTAGGTGTGTGGGCCGCCTTACTTGAGAAATTATTCAAAATTCAAACTGCCATCCTCCTTTCCACCCACTTAAGGATGAGATCCGGCATAAAAACTATCCTATGATCTGCCTGAAGTCTTAAACTATCTCCATATCAAATTTCATCTATGTCGGTTCAGCGGTTTAAGCGTGAGAAGGTAATAGATAGAGTTACGTTCGCATTTATAATACACTAACGAGCAATGAAAAAGTTCCAGTGACATAGCACCAAATTACACCTAAACGGGAAAGGCTAGCTTAATGACACCGTCTGCAATATTGAAGTACATTTAACAGCGCATCAGAATATTACCAACTAAAAACGTAAACATTGTGTTCAAATTTTAAATTAAATGTGAAAAAATTAAATTAAGGTGTTTGTCGGCATTTTGTGGGTGGAACTTTTTCATTGCTCGGCAGTTTATTAGTATGGATAATCGTGCGTATCCTTTACGTAATGAATGTATCACATTGACCTTGTACTAGGCTAGGGCAAGAAGAATTGAATCCTTTTAAAAATTCTGGGGATATTGCGCAAAGAGTTAGATAGTTAGCTATTACTTAGAAATAAAGAGATGTGTTACAAACATGATGTGGTCCCATGTATTTAATCAATGCTGTGTATACTTTTATTTTGTTCTGGCATGGCTTCCACAGAACTGCGCTGACTACGCGGTCGCGGCAACCAGCTCCGTCACTCTAACTGATTGTTAACCGACTTACCAAAAAGGAGGAGGTTCTATGTTTGACTTTATATTTGTTTTTTTTTAATTAGACATTGAACAAGGGTATACCTTCTTAATAAAGGTTCTACGTGACAACTAATTAAAATAAATCATTTGAGTGGGATCCCTTTTCTAGGGTTAACTTAAAATTCAAAATGGTTGTTGATCAAAACAATGAACTCTTTTACCGAAAATTCTTGTCTGATACAGCAATATAAAGTCTCTCACAGACGACTGAAGACAGTGCGAGTGATAATGGTTACAATATTCTCGGTTTGTTCGAGGTAACGGGTTGTCGGGGCCCGCAGCGTCTTGTCGGGGCCCTGCGGCAGCCCGCCTACACGACGCGGCTTCTATGAACGGCGGTGGTGGCAACAGGCAGACTTTTTTGTTCCCATGGAAGTGAACGAGGCTCACGTATCGACTGACGATGTTATTAGAAAGTATTGCTCGTATAATTATTGTAAGACAAGCCGCGAGCCCGATGGGTTATGCCATCGGCAAAAGTGCTTAATTTGCATGCGAACTTTACTTTGAAGGGATTATATGCAGGAACCACCCTTTTAACTGGGTATGAATTTTCAAAAATCCTTCTTTGTTCAGCTGTGTTTTATAAGAGTATATTTATTAGAATTAGAGTATATTATTTATTTATTTAGTTATTTATTTAAACTAAATGTACTATTGTGGTACATAGGCGGACTTAATGCCACAAGGCATTCGCTACCTTTGGGTAAAATAGGACAACGTTGTGAAAGGGTACAAAATAATATCTAGAAATATCATATTGTGTACGAAAATGTATATAATTACATTTATATTAATAATACCCATATACAAATAATATAGACTAATAAATTCTTCAATAAATACCAATAAAAAACGAGAATCCTATTAAGTTAAGTTAAGACGGGCTGGTGTCCGCAACTCAACACGTCTAAGCGCGTATCTAGCGTACGATTAATAATTACCATATTGTGCAAAGTTTCATGCTTCTAGATCTAGCAGTTTAAGTTGTGTGTTATCAGTTGTCAGTGAAAGCAAGGTTTTTAAATTGTATACTGACTAAATAAATATGAGAGATAATTTTGTCAATAGGCCAATAAATTCCCACCCGAGAGAAAGTTAAGTACTACCATTGCTAGGCTGTAACTATAGTAACTAGACAGTTCATTTTACCAGTTGACTAACATTCGATTCTGTGAAACATTAGTCTCAATAATACACCAATAGCTAGGTTTATCAAAGGCGGCCGACGACCAGTACATAAAGCTTACAACAAACTACTGCCGCCGAACTGCGCTAAGTCTAGAACATAGAGCGAAGTCTGCAAGCTAGACGGAGCGGCCATCTGTGCCTGTCTGCCGGCGATCGAGACTTAGCCACAACTAATTGCTGTGTTTTCATTAACTAGACTCCACCTTATATACCATCACGTCTGTTTTAGGTAGAGGTATGACTTAGTAGGTATACCCAGAATTGGCCAGTCATGTTTGAGTTCCAAATGATGGGGACGGACCTATTGCCATCAATCGGACACAAATGCACTCCGGGCTGCTATTAAGAATTTCTACATTAATAAACCAATAACACTGCCCGACCCGAGAAGACTTAGCATCAGATAGGGTATTCGATGCTGATTTTATATGACAAGGTAATTCATAACCTACACACCTACTATTTTAAGAAGGTATGTTACTAGTGTCACTTTTATTTTTTTTGTGTGTTTTTGTTTTCCTTTTTTTTGGTATGTTGGCACCTTGTTTTTATATACTTCGTGTAAATTGAAAATTTAATTGTGATTTTGTGTGTTGTGCTGTATCTTTTGTGTGCACTAAATAAATGTTTTATCTATCTATCATTTATGTATAATGCTCTTTTTAAGGTCTATGAACTCTTGAAGAGAGAATGCGCATAAAACCTTAATTTAATGTAAAAATACAAATAAGAAAATGTATTCGATGGAACATAATATTAATAACTCCATCTCTGCAAGCTACAGACTATTGTAGTCTGGATAATGTTTATCCACAACAAGTATATAAACATAATTATCTATTCTGTGCAAACACAGAATCTGCCGAAATGTTTCAACTCGAAAACAGCCGAGAGCGTCATTCCTATCCTACCGTGTAGCGAGTAATCCTACAGTGGAGGTACAACAACTATCCGAGACTATTCGATATACGTCACATATCGATACTACTCCGTACCCGTCACTATCTATCGCTACCTACAAAATGATCAGCACATTTCAACTCGAGAACATTTCACTGCACTAGATGTCATACGCAAGCAATTCTTGTATATACTCGTATAATCTGAATCTCGGAACGGCTCCAATGATTTTCATCAAATTTTGTATGCCCCTGCGATAAATCGATCTAGTTAGGTTTAATTTTTCGAAAACTTTGTTGTCTCTATTTTCACCCGAGCAGAGCTCGGTCGCCCAGGTACTATGGTTAATTTGAGGAGAAGCTAGATTTTAGATACATCGGGGTATAAAGTATGTCGCATCAACGGTGACCGATAGATAAGCAAACCATCGGTAAGTCAGGATTTATTCCCTGTGACCCACAAAGTTAGGTGGGTTCAATCGTGAAAATGAAATTACACAAATTAATCGATACAATTACAAACTTTGCTTACAATTATTACTGATCGACTGTGATGCTACGAGCTTGGAGTTGGCCAGAACCATACTTATAACATAGTTATCTTTGACCGTACTGCTCTATTCTGATGTCCCCACCACCCAATCGGTTATAAAATGGGCGCCAAACCGTAGTTATTCTTGATTCGCCACCAGGGGCGTGCTTGTCCCCCCCCCCACTCTCCCGGTGGGTTTTCGCATTGTCGAGGCGGGAGGGGCTCAGTAGCCGTGGCTTGGTCATCCACGGGCCAAAGTGAATTGAAAAGGAATCCTAGGAGAGGCCGCTTGTCAGGTCCGACGACGTAGCGGCCAACAAGTAGGTTGCGGTGCCGCTTGGGTGACATCGCAACTGATGCGGGCCGTGATATCGTATGGGAGGCTTCGCAGCGGAGGGTAGGAGGCCGCGGCGGGAGATGAGTTCCATTATTGCGGTGCACTGCTCTCCCTACCTTCCGCGGCCTGGACGGACGCGGTGGGGTCACAGGGGAGCAGGAATGTTGGTATAGCTTTGCCACTCACCCTATCCCCTGCGGTCGAAAAATGGTAGGTGGTGGGGCCTCTCACCGACCCGTCAGAGGGGGACCAATTGTGCCATACACGGGGTCGTCTGGCGCCCTTGTACTGGTTTGGTCCCTGGGGTGGTCACGGCGTACAATCTGGTGCGCCGGTGATGGGGTTACTACCCAGAGGAGGGTCCGGTGACGGACAGCCGCGGTGGGTTCGCGGTGAGTGCTAACGCGTGCCGGTGTTCCCGCCATAAGCGGCACTGGAGGACACCGTGGCGTTTTAGTGGGTAGGAGTCCCATATAACTGCGCTATCTCCATGGTAGTGCAGTATGCTTGAGCATTTCTCTAATTAAAAAAGAAAAGCGGGTGTCCTTGTGATTTGTGTTGACGTCCGTACTATTGACTAAACCTGACAAATTCAGGTCATGGTCCATTATTATGCCAAATTATGTGAATCCGTTTAACTGTGAAAAAGTAATAAACAAACAGATAGATAGAGTTATTGCCGCATTTATAATAAAAGTTTGGATTAAGGAACGTTTACGTCGTCAGTATTTAAATTTAGAACAAAAAAAAAACATTACTGCTTCAAATGCTCTTCAATCCGTACATTCTAAACATTCCGCGTTCATATCCCGCGGTTCCGGAGATCCCGACGCATATGCCCAACTGCCGCAACTTTGAATAAAATTAAAGTCCGCGGTATCCGACGAGAGTTTAATTAACCCTACGATAATGAAGTGGTTTTTAATCAAGTGTCTGTCGACTGTGGTTCTACAGCCTTTTGCCGAATATGAGGCACGTATTGAAGTCTATTCATTTTGTGATCCAAATCCAATGTTGTTTCAACGTTTTAGAATGAGTTTAATACTGAAAGCGAAATATGCAATGGCTTCTGTTTCATAAATAAAGTTAAGGTAGACGAGAAAAAATATTGTGCTGAATTCGTTTATTTGAAACTCAATATTTACATCTGAAAATAACGAATACTGGTAGAACAGTAGGTTAGGTTAGGTTAAAACGGGCTGGTTTCCGCAACTCCACGACTAAGCGCGTATTTTGCGTAAACAAAAAATCAAATTGAATTAGCCCATAGAGCCCCACTGCTGGGCAAAGGTATCTTTATACCTATTTCACCTCTCCTATCGGGGGACAGCCCTTCCGGTAAGAAAAAACTTCACCTAAAGCATGCCTAAGGCATTAAGTCCGCCATTGTACCTTTGTACGTAAAGTCTAAATAAATAAATCTAAAAAAGCAATCTTAAAAAAAAAAAAAGATTTGCAATCAGTTGCTTCATGCAATAAGTTTACTGTGGCCTCAGTGCAAAAAGCAAAATATAATACAATTAGCCGCTTTAATAAAATTGCGCTAGAATTCCTTTTAAAAACACATAAATCTGGGGACAACTCAATTCTATTTAATTCAGCTCAATACTTCGACATAATCTATTCAATCAATTGAGAGTAAGTCTAAATCGGGCGTCTCTGAAGGAACGTCGGAAAAACGGCGCTGCCCGTCACTTGGAGACGGAGGCTATTATTTATTCTGTGACGGAGGCTTTTAACGACGAGGTAAAAGTAGTCCCACTCTAGTGACTTTGATAGAGGGATGGTCATTGTACTCGATGTTGTAGAAGTGCTGATGGGATGCACTTGTTGAACTTATAATTTTTATTACATGGATAAGAAACGAATACCTATTTTTTTTATTTTGGTCCTATATTTAATTTATTTTCTTATTGTCTAAATTTTTTAATATTTATATAAAATAAATTAAAAAACATTTAAAATATAAAAAATTGTAGCCGCCTAACGAGAGCCTCCTCCTCCATTGGCTGACATTATTATTATTTAGTGTCCCAAATCAAAGTCTACATAATCTTTATACGTATCAAAGTTAGCACCTTTAAAACTATATTGTTTGCTGGATGATCGATTCTCAAAGATGTACAAATGATAGCCGAATACAACAGATTAACTGCTTTTCAAGAAATGAGAGGTCCCAGTATGTAATGAATCATCCACCCACAACCCAATATGTCAATGCCAATCAATAAATAGGAATTCTAAGCCTATCATCACTTTTCAGTTCTAAGAGTAGCACACACGACATTTATATTTTGCAGTGTGTGCAAGGAAGGTACTATACTTGCATTGTTGTCCAGATACTTCGACGTAAATGATTGACTGTAGTTTCTATATAGAATTCATTTAGCTTCAGTTTTCAGTAACATTCAAACGCAGCCAAATATTACCTGAAAATAAGATTGCTGAAGTCCTGAAGGTGCATTTCTCGAGTAAAGGGAGTACAGGCACGTGGAAGCGCCACTAACGTCATGTACTGACAGACTTGTTCAGACGTAGTGCATGTGACACGCCGCCTTAAGGATTCGCCTAGGAAGGAGTCGCTAGTCGCGCAGTATCGTTCCGCTGTGAGCACCCGGACAGACCGACTTATTTATTGCAACTCTAGTAGCAGTGACACAATGCTGGCAAATTTTCAACTTTACTTCTTTATCATAAAGTGTGTTGTTGCAAGTTTTTATTGCAGCAGTAGCAGGAGCCACAGCTACATAATGATGGCATACTTTCAACTTTATACCTCCAAGATAGAGTGCATTGTTGCATGCTGTTTACAACGGCTATAGACTTAGGTATATAGATAAACAACAGGTGAGTATAAAATAACACGTATTGTTTGAACAAGGATGACTGTTTGTTTGTTTGTGTGCAGTATTGGCATTTACGTCTTTTGGTGAACATAAGAGTATATTCAATAATGCTTTCGCTACAAAATAGTCGAAATAGAAGAATATCGTATAATGCAATGATCGTAGGACATTTTGTGGAACAGAACAGAGATGCAAAGGAAGGGTACTTAACATACAAAATAAATCGTGTTTGCTAGAGACAGAAAACTATGAGCAAGGGCATCATTATTATCATCCTTATCCTAGCTTTTTCCCAAATATGTTTGGGTCTGCTTCCAGTAGGTATAATCAGAAGCCACTGAATACCACCATTATAATACCTACACTATGCAGTTTTTATTTCAGGTTCTGGGCTCTGAATAAAGTTTACCAAACTGAAAAAATATTATTTTTTCAACTACGTAGTAATGTTATGAGTATCATTAATCACTACAAAACCGATCACAATAGAAGTATTTTTTTGCTTAGAACCAAAACAGTGCAATCTATCAAAATATGAAATCTCATTATTGCACAGTTTTTCATTAATGCACTGTTTTTGGAACGAAGTTTTGGAACGAAGTTCCTTATCGCGCGTTGAGAATTGGGGCTAGACGGAAAAAATTAAGACCAAAAGTTGTAACGACACTTTTTGCTATAGTTGTAAGCCGTGCGGGGTGCGCGTGTATCTCTGTCTGTCTCTCTCTCTCTCATAGAAAGCAAGCCAGTTATTTTCGTTTCGTCTTTCTATTTCGCATTGAACAGTGTGGTGTCGCGACGATTATTTTTGTTGAGTGTACACAGGTTTTTTGTACATAATAAATAATAAAACATAATAACAATAATGAATCCTGACAGTGTTTCTGCACAAGCTACGGATATTGCTGATGGAGTTAAGTAGAGATTTTATACAGACAATAATAAAAGCTTATGTATTTTTAGCAAGTGCGCATTATAACCTCTCTTTACTATTGTGCTAACCAAGTCATAGGCGTTATAATCTCTCCATTTTTGTGTGTTTAGCAAGTGTACGCGTTATAACTTTAATAAATTTAAAAGAAAATTATATTTTAATATAACAATATCAATGCGTATGTATTTAGCAAGCCGTGCGTGTTCTAACCAGTACGCTGTTGTGTTTACGAAGTCGAGAGTATATATATATATATATGTATATGTGTGTGTGTGTATGTATGTGTACAATTTTTTTGCTTTTTTATTTCAATAGCGAATCAACTAAAGCATCGACTACTGAGGTACAAACTATAACATCAAAGAAAACGACAAAAGCACAAAGATGTAGAGAATATCGATAATAGAAAGAAATTACAAAATACAATGATACAAAACATAACTGCAGAGAGATAAGATGAATGTAGTGAGACTGATCAATTACAAGCTAAAAAACTTAAAACTAATGCAGAAAGAATAAAAAAACATTATGAAGCGCAGAAATTAAAGAAATAAGAAAGTAAAAAAATACCTAAAACTGTTAAACAAAAAAATAAAGGATATTACGATAGCAAAAAAAAATCAGGCTTTAAACACTTTAAATCATCATTCAGATGCTTATGTATGTTTTTTTTTATCTTTCTAAGGTAAATTTTTTGGAGTAAAATATGATGTCTTTTTAATCAATATTTTTGATTGGTTAATTTTAGATCACGTGATAATTGCAGTGCAACAATATGTAAACATCCAGAAGAAATACGTAGTAATGCAGAAGAAACGCAGCAAATTAATTCATTTCACGTTCCATATCAACAGTTTAGAAACTGTGCACAGCCACAAGGAATTTATTACCAAGATGTCGACATTCCTTCAGATGGAAATTGTTTCTTTTTTTCTATAATAAAAATTATGAATCTCTCAATGTCGCCTTTACAAATAAGGCAACAACTACCTGCTTCACCCTTCGTCAACTCATGTATCAATCCAAATGGTGCAAGATCAATCTCAGCAGTGAAACAGAGCATGCAGAAATAGATTGTATAGAAATATTATTACATTATATTTGTTAATATTAAAAAAATATATAATTATAACTTAAAAAAAATAAAATTTTATTACAATTCCTTCACTAATTAATCGAAAGGAACTTCGTTCCATCCGGGTGTCCCTTGACACCTCTCAATTTTTTATTTTATTTTGGTTTAGATATTAGATTACCACAGAGGTTTGTTGTCTCCCATTAAGGCGCAAGTATGCCCCAATGGCCTTGAGCATCCCAGCGAAGCTAAACTCACACACCGGCACGGCTCACGCATACATAGCGAGCGCGGACTGCGATCAAAGAGTATGCGTGGACGCAGAGATGCGACTAACAGGTTGCATTCTTGCCTACGATTCCGTAAATAAATATTAAGTTTTACTAGACATTATTTTTATATAATGTATGTCGCACAAGTAAAACAAATTAGGTGACATTAAAACTATACTTACGTACCTACAGCCCCCGTACCATGACGTGTCAAAACTATCATGGTTCGACAGTTTATTTTGAGTGTCCCTCGACCGGCAAGCGACCATTTATGGCGCCCGTTTTATTGTTTTTCTATTGTGTCTGTAATTATGCCGGCTGAGTTAGCACAGTAAAAATAAACTGGCTCTGAGCTTACGGTCGGCTCGTGATGTTTTTAGTTATTATATTCGTTTAAAAATACTAAGTAGGTCATCATCTTCCTGCCCTTGTCCCATGTTACTTGGGGTCGGCGCAACACGTTTTCTTCTTCCACACCGTCCTGTCCCCCGTCACGCTATCACTGACTCCCTTTTCTTTCATATCACTCCTCACACCCAGTCCATCCATCTTTTCTTTGGCCGTCCCCTTTCTCTCCATCCATCCATATATATTCAACACACTGATGCCATAGCAGCCCGGGACAGGCTCCAAGTTGTTGTGGACGGGTTCAGCCAGTGTAGCAATGAGTATGAACAAGCTCTTAGTCAAAAACATTTACTACAACAGCAGCTACATGAGGCTCAAAGTCAGATTGAACAACTTGAAACTACTAATCTTAACATCACTGCCTCGTTGAATCAAAGTCTATTCAATGAATTGGTGCCTGTTGCCCCTTCAATGGTTACAGCAATAAACCCCTCTTACACAATAGATTTAACAGGTCATGATGATTCAAAATCGATTAAATCATTGAGGGTAGTTACTAGTAAAAATAAAATTAAAAAATACATAAAAATTAACAAATACATAGTTAAAACTAAAAAAATGGTGAAAAAACAAAGGTTCTTCATCAAAAATGTAAAGCTTAATAGAGAAAGATTGCATTTACTTAAGCAATTAGATATGTATTCATTTAACTTAGAAAAAAGCACTAGGAAATACCAGACTGACACAGAAGACTTGCGGTATGAACTTGACCAACTACAGGAGAAACTTACTTCTATGACCATCAAGTATACAGCCTCTGAAAACCAAATGAGGGAGTATGTATTGGCAATGAATGAGCTGGTAAGCTCACAAACTATCAAATGTGATCATTGTCAACCACCATCTGTTGAACTCACACCGGACCATTCATTGACAATATGTGATGCCACCATACCGCAGTCTAGTGCCAGTTTGCCATTAGAAATTACTAACTGTTTGCCTAAAAAGAATGTAAATACAGAAATAGTATTATTTTGTGATGAAATTGGAAAGGATCTAGGCCACTTGTTATCAAATAAATATCCAGGACACTCAATAATTAACTACTGTATGCCTGGTTGTTCTTTATTTGATATAATGAAAAAAGTTATAAAATGTAATTTTAACCAGGATACTACATTATTAATTTTTATTGGTAATAGGGGTAATGTGAACAAAGGTGAATTACTCCAACATTATAGATCATTGTGCAACCTTAGTTTAAAAAAAATTGTGATGTTCACATTCCCATACAGCCAAAGTTTGCCACAGGAAGAAAATAATCTTAGATTTGAATTGAATAGGACATTACATAATTTAACATATAGTAGTAATTTATTCCATTTAATTGACACCAACAATTATGTTGGTAATCACTTTTATTTGACAAAAGATAGTTTTTTCATGGATAGGTACTTTCTTTCAAAGTATTGTAAAAGACAGATAGCTGTGTCATTCAGGTTGGTAGTTCATTCAGCAAAGTTAATGCTATACATGGTGGCTCCTTGATTTTAGTAAGTAACCAGCTTAAATTTAAAGACCGTAAGGATATTGTGAGCCTATCTGTTGAGCGGACAATTGAAATAGCTTGTATAGAATTGGAGCAGTTTATTGTATTAAGTGTATACAGACCCCCTTCAGGATTGTATGACTGCTTTGAAAAGGTAATGGATGAAGTGTTACACAAGATTTGTAACTCGAATAAATCCATTATCACTTGTGGTGATTTTAATGTTAATTTATTAGAAAACTCAGGTTCTTGTAGTAAAATAAAAAGTCTGTTTCAGTCCTACAATCTTGTAAACCTATTTTTGGAGCCCACAAGAATAACCCCTACTAGTGCCACATGCTTAGATAATATTTATACTAATGTTATACCAGTCCACAAAGAAATTATAAATTTACTAGATTCTGATCATTGCGGGCAGAGGATTACTATCATTCATCATCATTTCAGCCGAAAGACGTCCACTGCTGGACATAGGCCTCCCCCAGGCGTCGCCACATTGACCGATCCCGTGCGTCTCGCATCCAGCGCCTTCCCGCAACCTTAACCAGGTCATCGGTCCACCTGGTGGGAGGCCTTCCAACATATCGTCTTCCGGTTCGCGGTCGCCATTCCAGAACTTTTCGGCCCCAACGGCCATCCGTTCTGCGAGCAATGTGCCCTGCCCACTGCCACTTAAGTTTGGCAATTCTTCGGGCTATGTCGGTAACTTTGGTTCTCCTGCGGATATCATCATTTCTGACGTGATCACGCAAGGAAATTCCGAGCATAGCCCTCTCCATTGCCCTTTGGGTGACTTTAAGCTTTCTGATAAGGCCCATTGTGAGCGACCACGTCTCGGTCCCATAGGTGATCACTGGCAACACACACTGGTCATAGACTTTTGTCTTGAGACATTGCGGTAAATTGGACGAGAAGATACCACGCAACTTCCCGAACGCTGCCCAGCCGAGTCGGATTCGACGGTTGACCTCTTTCTCGAAGTTGGATCTACCCAACTGGATCGTTTGTCCCAGGTAGACATAATCATCTACAACTTCAAGTAAACAGTCTCCGATCTTGATAGGAGTGGGTGTTACATGGGCATTCATCATGACCTTGGTTTTGTCCATGTTCATTTTAAGACCCACTCTTTCGGAAGCTCTATTAAGGTCATCGAGCATTGTACTGAGGCTCTCCATGGTCTCAGCCATGACCACTATGTCGTCGGCAAACCGAAGGTGAGTGATGTACTCGCCATTAACGTTGATGCCAAGCGACTTCCAATCCAGAACCTTGAAGACATCCTCCAGCGCAGCAGTGAACAGTTTCGGAGAAATGACGTCTCCCTGTCTCACGCCGCGCTGGAGAAGGATTGGTTTCGAGGTCTGATCCTGAAGACGGACTGACATGGTGGCGTTTTTGTACAAACACTTCAACACCTCAATGTACCGGTAGTCGATCTGGCACCGTTGGAGAGATTGCAGTACTGCCCAAGTCTCGATCGAATCGAAGGCTTTCTCGTAGTCCACAAACGCTAAACAGAGAGGCAGGTTATACTCTTCGGTCTTCTGTATGACCTGCCGCAGCGTATGTATGTGGTCTACGGTGCTAAAGCCTTTTCGGAATCCGGCTTGTTCGGGAGGCTGGAAATCGTCAAACCTGCGCGCGAGACGATTCGTGATGACTCTTGAAAACAACTTGTAGACATGACTAAGAAGTGAGATGGGCCTATAGTTCTTCAGTCGGGCATTGTCGCCCTTCTTGAAGAAGAGTACCACCACACCCCTGCACCATGCCTGTGGCGTTTTGCCCTCGAGTATGACGGCATCAAACAGCTTCTGAAGGGCCTTAAGGACCGGTTTTCCACCAGCCTTCAGGAGTTCAGCCGTGATTCCGTCATCACCCGGCGCCTTGTTGTTTTTAAGCTGTTTCAGAGCCATCCTAATCTCGTACAGGCTAACGTCCGGGATATCTTCGGTATAGTGTCGGGTCAATCTAGCTCTTGGGTCGTTTGCTAGACTCGCAACGGGCTTGCTGATTGATGTGTACAGCTGCCCATAGAATGTCTCGATCTCCCTCAGAAGCTCCGGTTTGGCGGATACGATCCTGCCATCGTCGGTCTTCAGTCTCGTGAGCTGGCTCTGCCCAATAGCCAGATCCCCTGCAAATACCTTGGAGCCTTTATTTCGCTCAATCGCGTCTTTAATACGCTCGGTGTTAAAGCGGCGGAGGTCTCTTTTCAAGGATTTAGAGATCTGTCTATTGAGCTGCCGATATTTGCACGCCTCATCTGAAGACTGCAGGATCATCTCACGCCTCTCCTTCATAAGCTTGAGAGTAGGATCAGAGAGCTTTTTGTTTCTATCTGTACGACGGGTCTTGAAAAACTTAGACCCGACCGTATGGACAGCTTCCACGAACCCGTCATTGTATTCGTCCACTGAGCTCCCTAGGCACTCGAAACGATTCTGGAGTTCGAGCTGAAAGCTCTCGGGGTTTTGGACCTGAATCTGTGCTGGACGGAGCGTGGACTTCATCAGTCGAGACCTTTCAAGCTTAATATTAATGTTCAATGTGCCTCTTACCATGCGGTGATCGCTCCCGGTTTTTACCGAATTGATCACAGAGACATCATTGAACATTTGCTTCCTGGTTGACATGATGAAGTCGATCTCATTTTTTGTTGCACCATCGGGGCTCTGCCAGGTCCACCTCCTATGTTCACGCTTTTTGAAGAAGGAGTTCATCATATAGAGGCCCTCCTTCTCCACAAAACTGGCCAGTAGGTGACCCCGGTGGTTCCGACGTCCAACTCCAAATTGCCCCACTTGCAGCTCATCCTCGTCTCGTTTGCCCAGTTTCGCGTTGAAGTCCCCCATGACAACGGTGAAGTGAGTTTTGAAACCATGCATGGCTCTGGAGATATCCTCATACATGGTCTCTACCTCGTCGTCGGGGTGTGCCGAGGTTGGGGCGTAGACCTGTATGACCTTCAGCGAATATCTTGCGGATATTCTGAGTATCAGGTACGCCACCCTGGTCGACACACTCTCGATCTTCACCACGTTGTTCACAAGGGACTTGTGGACGATAAACCCGACACCACCCTGGGACTGCCGGTCACCCTCTCGGAAATAGAGCAGGTTGCCGGATTTGAGGATTATCGAGTCCTCCCCCTCTCTTCGGACTTCAGATAACCCTATAATACTCCATCGCAACCTGCTCAATTCCTCTTCGAGTTCGGTGATCTTTTCGTCGGTCCGAAGTGTGCGCGTGTTGTATGTTGCCAGGTCCAGTCGTCGGTGTTTGTTGGGGTAGCCGGATCCCGTCCGGAGATTCTTGGCACCCCTTGCCATGCCGTAACCTCGACCGCTACCGTAGTCGAGGGTAGGCAGGCTGCCGGGCACTAGGGGCCATTTTTTATTTGTGCTATTCATGGGGGGGGGGTTTGCCATAATCGCCACGCTTGGCAGGCGGGTTGGCGATCGCAGTATGGTTGTTATAGAAGCACAGAGAACGCTGCTGCCCATTCTCTGGTTTGTCCCTTAGTCGCCTCTTACGACACCCACGGGAAGACATGGGATGGTGGAATTCTTTACGGCCGGCACCATACGGCACGGAGGATTACTATACCAAACCAAAATAACAAAGTGGCTAAAAAGGATATCACTGTTAACCCCAAAACTGCAAGTCGCTTGGCAGCTTTTAAAGTTAAACTTATTAATGAATTACCAATATTGGCAATTCATTCTAAACCTAATCATCTATATGATGATTTTTTTAATATATACTGTAGACAATTTAATTCCACTTTTATTCCCAAAACTATCTCGGTTAATAGTAATGCTTCATTCGGTGATTGGGCTACCATTGGTATTCATAAAAGCAGAACACGGCTTTATGAGCTGTACAGTGAAAGGACTTATGTAAACACTGCTGAATTTAATTTATATGTTAGAAATTATTCAAAATTATTTAAAAAAGTTTGTTGTTTGGCCAAGTCGCGTTATTTGAGTTCGAAGATTAAAAGTAGTAGTAATGTTATTAAAACGACTTGGAATATTATTAATAGTGAAACGGGAAGATCTGGTAACCGGAATATTGACTA
The DNA here is from genome assembly GCA_945859665.1 of Anorthoa munda. NCBI lineage: Eukaryota > Metazoa > Arthropoda > Insecta > Lepidoptera > Noctuidae > Anorthoa > Anorthoa munda. The sequence goes on along the minus strand of OX243907.1, from coordinate 764,946 downwards.
CAGCCTATCTATTAATGACAACATGATAAAATCAGACTCACAAGTCGCAGTGGCTTTTGAAAATTTCTTTTCAGATATTACCATTTCAACTACTAAATCCCTAAACTCATCACCTTCTGTTGCTGAGTCTATACTAAAAGAAAATGTTAATGTTTGTGATTCGGAATTTATTTTTGAACATATTACTTGTAGAGACATAATTAAAACCTTTCACACTTTAAATGTTAAAAAGACTGCAGATCTGTGGGGGCATTCTGTAGAAGTTGCTAAGTCCATTATTGACATTGTCGCACCCAGTTTAGCTATTATCTTTAATAATTGTATCGACGGTGGGGAGTTTCCTGACCTAATGAAAAATAGTAAAATAATACCTTTGTTTAAATCAGGTAGTACTTCAGACCCTACAAATTATAGACCTATTTCAGTACTACCTACGTTTAGTAAAATATTTGAGAAATTAATTTTAGAGCAATTGCAAAGATTTTTTAATAAACATAAATTATTACATAGCAAACAGTTCGGTTTTACAAGGGGTCGTTCAACTACTGATAGCTTTTAGGACATATTTATAATGCATGGGAAGATAAGTGCGATGCCTTGGGAATATTTTGTGATTTGTCCAAGGCATTTGATTGTGTTCTTCATGAAACGCTAATCAGGAAACTCCGCCGCTGCGGGATCCGGAACAGCGCTCTGGCTCTTCTTACTTCATACTTGAGTAATAGGATTCAGAGCGTTGACGTTAATGGAAAAAGATCTCCCGGATCTATAGTAACAATGGGAGTCCCGCAGGGTTCGATTCTTGGCCCTTTCTTGTTTCTTATTTATATTAATGACTTGCCTTACCTCATAAAGGATAACCATGATATAGTGTTGTTTGCGGATGATACTTCACTTTTGTTTAAACTTAAACGTCAGCAGCTGGTTACTGACGATGTAAATAGCGCGATTTCAAAAGTAGTTCACTGGTTCAATGTTAACAATTTACTTTTAAATGGAAAAAAAAAACAAATGCATTAAGTTTACCCTACCTCACGTTAGGCAGGTGAAAACTGATGTGATGTTAAAGGGCGAAGAATTGAATCCTGAAAATAGCACAGTATTCTTAGGCCTAACTTTGGATGCTAAGCTTCAGTGGGGCCCACATATAGATAAATTGTCAAAGAAGCTAAGCTCCGCAGCATATGCTGTTAGAAAGATTCGTAATTTAACTGACATAGAGACAGCCCGTTTAGTATACTTTAGCTATATTCATAGTGTAATGTCGTATGGTATTCTGTTGTGGGGAAATGCCGCCGACATCCAGACTATCTTTGTTTTGCAGAAAAGAGCTGTTCGATCAATTTATAAAATAGCCCGAGACACTCTCTCAGAGAGAAATTTAAGGAGATTAATGTAATGACTGTGCCTTCTCAGTATATTTATGAAAATCTTTTATATGCCCATAAAAATATAAAATTGTTTAAAAAATACAGTGATATCCATAACATAAATACTAGGAACAAACACAAATTTGTAGTACCTACAACAAGGCTCAAGAAAATAGGTGGCTCGTTTAGATGTCAATGTGTACGCTTTTATAATAAGCTTCCAAGCGACGTACAAGGTTTAAGTGTTAATAAATTCAAATCATTCATTAAACGTAAGTTGTGCCAGAAAGCGTTTTATAACATTAAAGATTACGTTGAGGACAAAAAGGCTTGGGATTGAGCTGCTCCAATTAATTTCGTTTTTTATTTTTTTTATTTTGCTTCGTGGATTTAGTTTTTAATTATATTTTTTTTTTTTTTAATTTTTCTTGCAATGACAAGAATATTTACTTTTTAAAGTATTATATTATTTTATTTTAATTATTCTGAATGTGAAGACTATGTGGATTATTCTTTTTCTTTTAATTTTAATTTATCTTAGTTAGTTTTTAATCATGGTCTGGCAGTTTGAGTATTTATGCGGCCTACCCGAATGTCCTTTCTTTGGTATTGTTCGTCAATTCGTTGAGCTCCTTAAATTCTAAGTTGAGCTGCACGGTTATTGACAAATGCGTGCACTGACTGGACAGGTCCACTCAATCTGGCTGGTTCTTTTCTCAAAAGACCATTTCAGACATCAGTCTACATGGTCTTCACATGATCTAACCAAGTTTTTGTCTGGACTTTAAAAGAGACTGTGACCTCTGAGTTTGTTTCGGCCTTTCTTCTCAGAGTAGTCAGACAGGAAACGCCGACCTCATCTAGTTTAAAAAAATATGATCGACATGTGAAAGTGTTTGTACAAACCAACTTACAGAAAATAAATCATTTATCATTTATCCACATTTATATTCATAACTCTTTTAGTAACATGCGTTTCATCCCTCCTCATTAGATGACCATACCAGGACAAAGGATTTCCTTTCAACTGTTCTGTCACTGGCGCCACTTTCAAACTGCCTCTAATATTATACCTACTCATTTCTCAGTTTATCCATTCTCGTCACTCCGCACATCCATCTCAACATTCTCATCTCTGCTGTATGCAATCTCTTTTCATCCATCTTTTTCACAGCCCAACATTCTGATCCATACAGTACGCAGTGGCGTAGCTCGAGGAGGGGGAGTCGGGGGCGGTCCTCACCGGTTCCGGGGTGACACCCGACTGTATAAAAAAATTACACAAACTGTCACGTTTTTTAATGATAAATAATTTAGGTTTGAAGCTATTTTAATCAAGTTATCCCAACAACACATTAGACCATGATTTTTTCCAGTGTAGTGGGGTTGTGCAGACAAATACTTTGCTTTTGGTAAACACTGAAGAGTTGAAATTAGCTGTGTCGAAATTTACTGGTTTTTATGATGAAACAGAACTCCTTTTAGAGATACCGAGGTTGAGAAGACATTTAAAAGTGGCCAAAAACATTGGCAGTTTCTAGCTGGGTGACTCTTAGACTTCTTGAAATTCATCGTGGAATGGGACTTTACAGAATCTCTTCTGAATCTTATGGTCGCACTAAAGTTATTTATGACTATTTGCGTATCAGTTGCTTCATGTGAGAGGCTTTCAGCAAACTAAAATTAATTAAAAATTACTTGCGGGCAACAATGATCGAAAACAGACTAAAAAATCTTGGCATATTAACAATAGAACATGAGGTAACACAAAATATAAATTTTGATGATATGATTTCCGAGTTTGCAGCTGTTAAAGCTAGAAAAAAGAGATTTTAGTGCTTGTACTTAGATAAGTATAAACAAATGTAGGTATAAGTAATTAGTAACTATTATTATCAAAATTTCTGTTGTAATTATGAAAGACAAATAATTGCAATAATTAAATAAAAACATACTATACGTTTATTGAATGTTTATTCATTTTAACTGATTTCATTCTTGGGTGACACCACAATTATGCGCACCGGGTGCCACCCATGCTAGCTACGCCACTGACAGAATGACAGGTCTAATCACGTACTTGTAAATTTTTCCTTTTTCCTTTAAAAATACTAAGTAGGTAATTTAAAATAATTACGTTAAAAAAACTCAATCTGGAATGATATATAACTATAAATATTAATACAGCATAAAGTCATAATTTCCAGTTGCACGCGTTACCTGCTGTGATTCGCTGTTGAAAATTCATCCAAGCGGTCAGAAACTCGGCCCTAGCCTCTTTCAAATTTAACCAAGATCGATTCAGCTTTTGAGAGTAACATTCTCACCCCAACCTCACAACTTTAGGAATTATTTAATTTTAATCATTTGCATAGACTGTAATTACTGACTTACATAAAAACCGGCACAGTGCGAGCCGGACTCACGAACTGTGGGTTCCGATAAACATATTTTAAATAATGGGTTCTAATGATAAATACCCCCACATGCTTATGTGCATTTTTCTTGTATTCATCATGTGATGTATTTTTTGGATCCCATAATTAAAATGATTACCTATAATGTTTCCATATTTCTAAATGAGTTTTTAGCACACATAAGTGACATATAAGTTGTGTCGTACTTTATCCAGTTTTAGCAACGTTAGTGGTAACAGTTTATTACTCAATACTCTCTATATAAGGTTACAAATAAAACACTGTTATTCTAAAAATCAGTAAATTTTAATACTCTTGTACGGTTTTGTTCTCTCTCTCTCTCAAATCTCGTAAACTGTGGTTAAGCAATATGAAACTTTGTGAAAGTGTTTTACAGGAATGTACTACACGTAAAAAATATCCGTTAAATATATTATAGTCCGTTGCGTGGTTTAGAAGTTAGCATTATGATTTATTTACACAATGCACAATATAAATAAAAAGTATTTACAAATTCACATAAAAAAGTAGTCCACAAATAAATAAAAATAAAGCGTCCACGCGCCCGATTACGTAGGGTCCTCTGCGGCGAGCGAGCTATAGTCTGTAGACGCACACTAATACACAATCTAAGTAAATATTTGCACTAACACGTGCGAATGCGCTTAGTCGGACGAAAGCGCGGCGGAGCAGCGAGCGACACAGCCTTCCCGTGCCAATGCTAACTCGCGACTGGCTTCTCCCCCGTAGAGAGCCAGAATATATACATTGGACCTTATTTTGCAAGACTTTCTTTGCAAAATATTGATTGATTTAAATAAGCAAAGTACCATCTAAAGAATCTCTAAATACCAATCTGTCTATCTAAAAATATTTTTAAACATACAAGTCGTTTTGGAGGAGTTTCCAAAAGTTGCGAAAAAATGTTGTGTTGTTAATTATTTTTTTAAAGCAAAACTATTAGTTACACGAAAAAACCTTGCGTTCCAAATAATGTACATGAATCAATAATAAATATATATTTTTTTCAAACCTTTTAACCTAGCCGTTACTAAGGAGTATGCTTTAGAAAGTAGCCGTTTTACGGCACTAAAGCGCATGTAGGCCCTTAAGTTTAATATAAAATGTATGCATTAGATCAAAAAGATACTGGCTTAATAAAACATCGGCTGAATAAAATCGATTTGATGAAAAAAAAACAAATCAAAGTTATACAATGGTACAAAATGCGCGCCATTTTGTACCATTGTATAACTTTGATACTTCATATTTAACAAGAAAAGTTAAAAAAAATGGAAATAGTCAGCGATAGTGATATGTATCCAACTCCAGAAAATATAAATACAGCTGCAAATTAAATTGTTAATAACCTTTTGCCGCAAAAGTCGCGGCATAAATATTTTTCATTAACTAGAGTTTTTATTTTGAGTAGGTATATTTCATAGACAGATCTCTAAATCCTTGAAAAGAGACCTCCGCCGCTTTAACACCGAGCGTATTAAAGACGCGATTGAGCGAAATAAAGGCTCCAAGGTATTTGCAAGGGATCTGGCTATTGGGCAGAGCCAGCTCACAAGACTGAAGACCGACGATGGCAGGATCGTATCCGCCAAACCGGAGCTTCTGAGGGAGATCGAGACATTCTACGGGCAGTTGTACACATCAATCAGCAAGCCCGTTGCGAGTCTAGCAAAAGACCCAAGAGCTAGATTGACCCGGCACTATACCGAAAATATCCCGGACGTCAGCCTGTACGAGATTGGGATGGCTCTGAAACAGCTTAAAAACAACAAGGCGCCGGGTGATGACGGAATCACGGCTGAACTCCTGAAGGCGGGTGGAAAACCGGTCCCTAAGGCCCTTCAGAAGCTGTTTGATGCCGTCATACTCGAGGGCAAAACGCCACAGGCATGGTGCAGGGGTGTGGTGGTACTCTTCTTCAAGAAGGGCGACAATGCCCGACTGAAGAACTATAGGCCCATCTCACTTCTTAGCCATGTCTACAAGTTGTTTTCAAGAGTCATCACGAATCGTCTCGCGCGCAGGTTTGACGATTTCCAGCCTCCCGAACAAGCCGGATTCCGAAAAGGCTTTAGCACCGTAGACCACATACATACCCTGCGGCAGGTCATACAGAAGACCGAAGAGTATAACCTGCCTCTCTGTTTAGCGTTTGTAGACTACGAGAAAGCCTTCGATTCGATCGAGACTTGGGCAGTACTGCAATCTCTCCAACGGTGCCAGATCGACTACCGGTACATTGAGGTGTTGAAGTGTTTGTACAAAAACGCCACCATGTCAGTCCGTCTTCAGGATCAGACCTCGAAACCAATCCTTCTCCAGCGCGGTGTGAGACAGGGAGACGTCATTTCTCCGAAACTGTTCACTGCTGCGCTGGAGGATGTCTTCAAGGTTCTGGATTGGAAGTCGCTTGGCATCAACGTTAATGGCGAATACATCACTCACCTTCGGTTTGCCGACGACATAGTGGTCATGGCTGAGACTCAGATGGAGAGCCTCAGTACAATGCTCGATGACCTCAATAGAGCTTCCGAAAGAGTGGGTCTTAAAATGAACATGGACAAAACCAAGGTCATGATGAATGCCCATGTAACACCCACTCCTATCAAGATCGGAGACTGTTTACTTGAAGTTGTAGATGATTATGTCTACCTGGGACAAACGATCCAGTTGGGTAGATCCAACTTCGAGAAAGAGGTCAACCGTCGAATCCGACTCGGCTGGGCGGCGTTCGGAAAGTTGCGTGGTATCTTCTCGTCCAATTTACCGCAATGTCTCAAGACAAAAGTCTATGACCAGTGGGTGTTGCTAGTGATCACCTATGGGACCGAGACGTGGTCGCTCACAATGGGCCTTATCAGAAAGCTTAAAGTCACCCAAAGGGCAATGGAGAGAGCTATGCTCAGAATTTCCTTGCGTGATCACGTCAGAAATGCTGATATCTGCAGGAGAACCAAAGTTACCGACATAGCCCGAAGAATTGCCAAACTTAAGTGGCAGTGGGCAGGGCACATTGCTCGCAGAACGGATGGCCGTTGGGGCCGAAAAGTTCTATAATGGCGACCGCGAACCGGAAGACGATATGTTGGAAGGCCTCCCACTAGGTAGACCGATGACCTGGTTAAGGTTGCGGGAAGGCGCTGGATGCGAGATGCACGGGATCGGTCAATGTGGCGACGCCTGGGGGAGGCCTATGTCCAGCAGTGGACGTCTTTCGGCTGAAATGATGATGATGATGAGGTATATTTAATCACGGTAGGTAGATTGGTAGTTGAAAGAAAAGTAGATTACGCACCTCGCTAAAGTGAGTAATTAATGCTCTCGTGTTAATTTAGTGCCCTCGCATGCGCTCGGGCACCAACATAACACTCTTGCATTAATAACTCATTTTGCGCTCGATGCAACAATCTACTATTAACATTTTTAATGACTTAAATTAGTAAGGTACTTCGTGAGTAAAAGATAATAAGTTTGCTCAGATCCTCCACTTAAAAAATTACGAAAAATATAAAACTGTCACTGTATGAAATAACTTTACTGCATTGCCACTCACTGGTAAACAAAAGGTGCATAATATATGCCCTGCATCGCTCGCGTCAATGCCGTCACCTCGCCTGATTTATACCTCACGCGGTCAGAATGAAACAGAGGACGCTCCGATGACCCGAATTAATTCGCCGTAATATTTGTTAAAGGACAGAAAGAGATCAGTGCCCGCTAATATCCATATCGTAACTCAATCCGGTTAGTATTTGCTTTCAGTCCGCTGATAATTGAAACTCAAATAACTCGATCCGCGGCTGTCTTCGTAGGCACGTTCCAATTCAAAAGTAATCCCACTCCAAACATTTGTACGTCTCAATCGGTACTCCGGCACTGTGTCATCGCTAGCTGTGTTACGATAGCGACTATATCGTTGCGCCCATCATACATAGCGTGTTTAATATGCAGTTGCGTAGTTCACGCTTGAGTTATCGCGGCCAAGAATTCCAATCAGATAGAGTTTCTCACATAATTACGTTACTCCCAGGTCGGCATAGTATTTCAGCGGTTATGAAAGGAAACAACGGGTCGTCTGTTCTATATAATTATAGGGCGGCGTCAATATTTGTTAGGCACTGTAAAATGCGAATGAAGTTCTATTGTAATAGTGCTGCAAGAGTTATTTTATGTTCGATGTAAATATGTGTTTGATGAAAGGCTATGTTGTTTGTGTTCACTGTTAATGATGTGAAACTCAGTGTAGAATATTAGTGGTTAATGGTTTGAGCTAGATTTGAGGATATATAGAAAATAGGCCAAGTGATTTAATTGTACATTTACTACCCATTTTTGTTTTATTTCACAAGGGTCTGGCATTTTTTTTACTTTATCTTTTGATTCAGAACAAACTGAAAAACAAAATCACCTAGTTATAAAAAATTGTGTATGAATCTATATGTACCGAAAGCCTTAACAAAGATAGTAGCTCGTTAAAAAAATAACGCCATCTATAAAGTTACAAACACACTCCAGTGGCGAATTAAGTAAAACAGTAAAGTCCAAAAGGTGAAATAATAAAAACAAAAGTGCACTTTATATATAAATATTAACACAAGAGTAAAATAAAGGACGCTTGCGAAATATGAAAAGCGAAGCTCGCGTTTAATAGAGAGATGGACGTCAATTTGAGACCCACTTCAGCCACCCAGCGCGAGACATTCGGCAGCGCCGGGGTGAACGGAGCAAGCTACAAGCGGAAGAGAGAGCGGGTAATATACAGTGCAATCACAATTATCTTAATAGAGAGATGGACGTCAATTTGAGACCCACTTCAGCCACCCAGCGCGAGACATTCGGCAGCGCCGGGGTGAACGGAGCAAGCTACAAGCGGAAGCGAGAGCGGGTAATATACAGTGCAATCACAATTATCTTAATAGAGAGATGGACGTCAATTTGAGACCCACTTCAGCCACCCAGCGCGAGACATTCGGAGTGAGCGGAAATATCTACAGTCGGGAGCGAGAGCGGTCAGGGTTTCTAACATAGAGACTGCATTCCCATCCAAACCCATCCAAAGTAAATGAAAAGGACAGAAAGAAAACTAGAAAGTTAGAGATACCAGAGGTAGGTACTTTGCTAACCCAACCAAAGTTTTGACATAAAGTTAACTGATTCCTGACACGGAAGGCAGAAAGCAACAGGTAGGCATTATCTTATCATCTTCATTATCATCCTGCCTTTATCCCAATTCAATATGGGGTTGATGCAGCCTCTCTATTTCTTCCATACAGAAAAGCATACTCGTGTACCCAAAACCTTACCTAAAACATTGATGCCAGAAAGTTTAGTAATCTAACAAGAAAATACTACTTCATCCGCTTATAACTTGCGTCGAATAAAAATAAAAACAATATAAAAGCTAATCGGCGCTGATCAGAAGTGACGCGGGTGAAGTGCACGCTGTTGCCGACACACCTACACTATATACATCCTAGCGTATATACGGTATTTTAGGTGTATAGTGATAGTGGTCAAGCGCGAGCCTAACAATAATAAAATAAAATAAATAAATAAATGTATACCAGTGAACACTGTGCAAAGGATTTCTGTTGTTGCTGTCAGTTTCTTTATTAAGAATAGCCAACCAAGCGGCTGTGTTTCTCTAAGGGCTAGGTATAGGTAGGTATAAAGTTTACCTATTTCAAAAGTTATGTATATTTTAGTCTCAGGTAACAAACTAATTTCGACTGTTATGTTCTAGTATATTCGCAACTACCGAACAGGGGGCGTGCCTTTTGCCATCAATCGGGCACAAATTCGCATTGGGACCGAACCTGTGACTCAAGTCCCATTTGCATTAAAAGACCCAAATTTCGCTAAAATTTCAAGCAGTTCAGCACCAACGCCAAGTTGATAAACTACAATCGATAACGCTGTTATAAAAAATAGCGGACAAGTGCGAGTCGGACTCACGCACTAAGGTTTCCGTACCATTATCGCAAATAACGGCAAAAAAATTCGTTGTTGTATGGGGGCCCCACTCAGATATTTATTTTCTACTATTTTAGTATGTGTTGTTATAGCGGCAACAGAAATACATCATCAGTGAAAATTTCAACTGTCTAGCTATCACGGTTCATGAGATACAGCCTGGTGACCGACGGACAGACAGACAGACGGACCGCAGAGTCTTAGTAATACGGAACCCTAAAAACTAAACAATGTATGCGAATGACACATCTATACGTTAAGTCACGTGGTCAGACCATACAAATAGAAGGCGTTAACGATTGTAGAAAGAGATTCGATACGAAACGTTTGTAACTTGACTAGGGGACAGTTCCTATAGATACTCGTATAATATTTACACTTATATTTCTTTGAGTGTACATGAGAAAATACTTTTCTCTACATATTTCCATTGACTGTAAGCTGCCGAGCTTTCACTTCTTCATAATGAAATTGAATTGAATCATTCGCGCTCGTTCGTAGAATACAGACGTGCTCGTTAGCAATATTTAATTAAAACAATTATAATAGTGACCTTCTTTATTGTACAATTTTTTGCCTACTGTGTATAGTTTAGTAAACATAATGAAAACTTAGAAACAGTGAAGTGACTATCAAATAAGATGGATAACAGTCCCTGTAATCCAATCGGCCGAGTGCAAGCCTCCACCTCGCCAGCGAAGACGACGGCGCAAATTCCAGCCCAATCAGATTTCTCGATTGAAGTCGCATCCACGCCCGACATACAAAGATGGATGTCAACCATTGAGCAGCACTTAAATGAGGTTTGCTCTATTGCCTCAGATGGCAAACTAAACTCGAAACAGAAACTAAAAATTTCTAACTTGTGTCGTAAAATAGGATCTGGCACCTCACAGATGGCAGTCTTATACCAATCTTTGAAGCAGAAAGCAATTCTAGCACACGACATGATTGATGCCTTAAAAGAAAAGCGCAATTTGACTGAACACATCTCGGACCTGAAGCAGACGATTAAGGATTCTGGCACTGCGGGCAATGTTTCGTTTGCCGACATGGTGAAAAAGGGGTCAAATGATTTCGTTCGACCGAACAATTTAAGCTCTGTGGTCATTTATCCTAGTGACAAACTCAAGTCCAGTGACGAAACTAAAGACATGGTAACAAAAATCATACGACCTGATCAAATGAAGCTGCATGTACGAGGTGTCCGCAAGACCAAAAATGGAGGTGTTATTATTAGCACAGAGACCAAGCATGATGCTGAAAAAATTAAGAACGCCGTCCAGCTTTCTACATCTGGACTAACCGCCGATGAGCCCAACAAGCGCAAACCACGGATCGTGATTGTAGGAGTGCCGTCTTCCCTGTCTGAAACTGAAGTCTTCAGGTGCATTTACGAACAGAATATACCCGACAAGTTGCCAGAGATGTCCATGGAGTCCTTTTTGGCCTCTGTTAAATTAAGCCACAAATCTGGGAAGAAAGATGCGTCGAGCTGTAATTACATTATTGAAATTCCAGCCAATATACGTAAAGCCCTAATTTCAACATCAAGGCTGTTTATAAATTGGACGTCCTGCCCTGTTAGGGACTTCACTCTGGTTACCAGATGCTACAAGTGCCAATTTTTGCCAATATGGTCATGCAGCCAAAACATGCAGAGAGGTCAACTCTATGTGTGCTCACTGCGGTGAAGCTGGACACTCGGTGTCCGATTGCACGAAGAAAGCGGACACATCGAAATGCGCAACTTGTTCGCGCTTTAAAAAGCCCAACAAACATAAAACGGGAGACCCTGAGTGCCCTGCTAGGAAAATAGCGGAATACAGGCACATAAATTCTATCGACTATGAGGGCGTCTAGTACGTCATACTCAAGGTCACACGCGTTGAACGTTGCTGCTGACACTGCAATGGCCTACTAACCGTCAATTTGATGCTGGCTAAGCACATTAGTCGTTAGCTGCAAAAATTAAGTGTATGTTTAATTTTACAATTTTGCTTACCAATTATTTCCGAATCTGTATATGTGTAATCAAAGTGCAATTTTTTGCAATATAGGTAAATTAGAAATTAAGTAATTATGACCTAGTAGTTTAGTTCTATGTTTATAGTTTTAAGTAAATTAAAATTAATTTTCAAAATTATACAATCTTGCCACTATTTTTAGACTTCTTATGTTAAATATTGATTAAATTCTCTTGTCCTACGATAAGCATATTTTTAGAGCTCCTACAGCCTGTGATACAGGATTACCTAGTACAGGCATCTTACATTATTATACCTACATTAGTTATCTAAGATTGAAACTGTGTTTTTACCTTTCTAATTTCTGAATAAAGATTTATTATTATTTATTATTATATCTTATGCACTCTGAGTTTGCAGTACACATAAATACAGAACGCAAGTTTGTACCAAGGATATCATAATATTTTGTATAGCTTTAAATCTGATAATTTTTATTTGAAATTAATTAATAATTATATCTAATGTACATTATTTACAAACTAATATTAGAACTAAAATAAGAAAAACTAATATGTACAATTACGGGGCGTCAAAAAATTCGTCCACATCGCTGTCAACAGGAAAAGTGCCCAGAAGGCTGGCAGCATTGCCACGTTGGATGGCAATGCTGATTCTTTGGCCAAAAAAAACGCCAGCCCTCTGGTCACGTGGAGAGTCGACCAACCGCTTGGCGATATCCCGAAATAATAGGTGTGCACTCGGACCCCATGGCCCTAGTGTTTCAACCCCAAACGGCTCAAAAACATAATTACCAATTAAGTTGTTGTATTTGCGCCGTTTGAGGTTTTCAGCACCTGCAGCAGCCGCCCCAGCGCAGCCCACCGTGCTAGGAAGATGGGATGGTGCAAGGGTGTCGACGCAAGTTGCATCCCACACCAAAGACCTACCCAACTTCCATGGCATTATCGTCATACCATCTGGTCTCTTCCCATCGACACGTGCCAGGCCATTGGGTTCTAAGATAGCTGGCACCCCGGCGGTGGCAAGAGCACGACGGATGAGATCATTAATGCTAGCGTGTCGCGCAATCCGACCTGCACTCTTACTACAGGAAAGGCCATGATGTCCGAGGCAGTCGACTGCTTCACCGCATTGGCAGCGATGTGGAGCCCCACAAGGAGCGCCCAATCGCAGACATGTAGCGAGTCGGAAGGTTGTGTCGCCTAGCATAGTGCCTATGTTAGGTGACGGAAGTGCCTGAAGCCAGAGGCCCGACTCCCACTCACCCACAGCCAGCAGGCGGGCACGCTCAGCAGTATTGGAAGACGTATTAATAAGGTTATTCCGTACCAACCTGCAGAGCGGCTCATCCCACTGTCTCTGGGAAAATGGGTTTTCGGGCCGATCCGTATCCGGGCAAGCCACTTTCCAGGCGTCCTCTGCGTCGGTCAAGCACGGCACTTCTGAGTCAACCAGGGAAAGAGCTAAAATTTTCCTGGTTAGCTTTTCAGTGCTGTGGACAGAAGACAGGAACGCCGGTAAGCTTACACTAGAAATTTTGCGGACGCCGAGGCCACCAAAACGAATTGGTAGGGTGGCTTGCAGCCACGCTCGGTCGTCCAAGGCCACATTAAGAATGGATGTTAATGTGTTGCGAATGATTTGGTCAATTTTGTCCAAAAGTTGTGGTTTCTTCCAAAGAGGAGAAGAACGGAGAAAATACATAAAATTTGGACCGAAACAGCAATATCTGATAAGGGTGAATGCCGAATGTAAATTAATTTTGGAGAGTCTATCCGAAATATCAATAAAATGTTTGATTTTGTTATCGATGAAAGATGAAAAACTTTCTTCTAAAATAGGGGAACCTAGGAGGGTCAGGGAACTTTTTTCTAAGATTTTGATTTGCGGGGCTATTGCATTAAATTTATCTAAAGTCGATTGTCTGTCGGTAACGTCAGAGAGGTAAATTTCGCACTTTAGCACAGCTAAAGTATAGCTTTATAAATAACTATACTGAATAAAACTAAGAGGACCACTGCCGTGGATATCGTCATACATATCTGGAAGAAAGCAGTGTGTTACTATCGCTAGTTACTGCCAATAAGGATATGGTTTCATACTGTTCTGAATTTAAAAACAAACGCGGCGTTCCTCAGGGTAGTATATTGGGCCCGATTTTGTGTCTTCTTTATGTGAACGACATTGTTAACGTAACTAATCATATTTGCTGATGACATTTCAGTTATCGTTTCTACTACAAAAAAATGTAAATCAACAACTGATCATGAAATAGATATTAATAATACAATAGAAAATCTTATAAAATGGCTTAATAATAATAATTTATCTATTAACCTCAATAAATCAGTATATGTACAATTTAATAAATCTTATAATAACAAAATAAAATTTTAAAATGAATATATTGGGCTATTTACATGGCAGACGTGAATGGAAACGCCGGGAGGGGACGCCCTAGAAAGACATACATAGACCTTATAGGTGATGTTCTTCAGAAAGGCCAGGTGCGCAGTACTCATAACTGGCGTGTGTGTATGACTAGATGTATGAATGTGAATGAAGCAAAAGAAGTATGTAAGGATCGTAGCAGGTGGCGTTCTGTAGTTTCTGCCTACCCCCATGGGAAAAGGCGTGAGTTTATGTGTATGTGTGTGTGTGTATATTGGGGTCTTTAAGTCAAGAGTGAATAGGTTTCTTCTAGGTAAGCGTGCTTCACCGTAGACCGCATCATCGCTTAACATCAGGCGAGATAGTGGTCAAACGCAAGCCAATAGATTATAAAAAAAAAATAACAAAACTTCAACAAGTAGCACAGGTAAAGTTTTTGGGAACGATCATAGATGAACATCTAGACTGGAATGCTCAAATCGATTTTACCGAGGGTAGTGGTAAATAAAATAGCGTTAGTATGGATCACACAATGATTTATTCTAAAATTCTTAGCCTATATATACATTTGTCGTCTGTTCCAAAATATCACTCAACCAATTACGAACAAGCTCACTCGCCTGCTGATCCCTAGAACCTCGGTAGCGTGACACGTAAATACCGCGCGGCTGGCGCGAGCGCCTCAGTGTCCGATGCGCGAGCTTCGTGTGCGGTGGTGTCGTCGATGCTTGTAGGTTAGCCTTAGCTGGTACAGTGCTCCCCCCCAGCGAAGCGTACTGGAGGATTTGAGATTCTCCCTGACCTCGTAATGTAGGGTGCATCACGAATGACGTCGGCGGCAGGCTCGGAGTCCAACAGGAATGCAGGTTTCAGTCGATCCATGGAGATATTCTTTGGTTTTGCATTAACGAGTATTGTGTATGCCTTGTCGTTGCGTTCGATCACTCGATGCGGACCGTTGTATGTGGGTGTGAGCGGCTTGCGTACTGCGTCATCACGCACAAATACATGGGTGCACGTTCGTAGGTGTCGAGGAACGTATGTTGTCCGGCGGTCTGTGTTGTTGTTTGCGGCGTATAGTTTTTGCATTGCGTTTGCTATGATGTCTTCATAATGCGACTTTGTATCGTCCGTTATCTTCACGCCTATCATCTCACCGGGTAGTCGCAGTGTTTGGCCATACAATGCTTCTGCTGCAGAAACATCCGTGTCGTTTTTTTATAGTTGCACGTAAACCCAGCATGACGGTAGGTAGCTCGTATGTCCAGTTTGAATTTTGTAAACGAGCCGTTAGTGCAGTTTTCATTGAGCGATGCCAACGTTCTATCATGCCGTTCGCTTGAGGATGGTAGGCAGTGGTACGCGTGCGCTCGATGCCTAATCGCTTCATGAGACTTTTGAATAACTCAGATTCGAATTGACGTCCTTGGTCGCTGGTCAATCTTTCTGGGCATCCGAATCGAGCTATCCAACCCTCGTACACAGCACGGGCGACTGTTTCGGCGGTGATATCAGCTACTGGGTATGCTTCGGGCCATCTGGTTGCTCTGTCGATGACTGTTACACAGTATCGTTTCCCATCTGATATTGGTAGTGGTCCAACGATGTCAATGTGGATGTGAGACAGACGGTCGGTGCGTGGAAAGGTTTCGAGTGGCGATACAGTATGGCGCTGTGTCTTGCTTCGTTGACATGCGATGCAACTTCGTGTCCAATTGCTGACGTCGGTATTCATGCTCGGCCAAAAAAACCGTTTTGTTATCAGGTGGCGCGTGGCGCGTATGCCGGGATGACTCATCGCATGGATTGTTGTGAACACGGTTCGTCGCAGCTGTGGCGGTATGTAGGGTCGGTTGCTGCCTGTTGACGTTTCGCAGTATCTTGTGTATCGAGTCGCTTGGTCTGATGCGGTGAAATTGCAAGTTGTTGTTTCGCATTACATTTTCGATCTCATCGTCATCTTGTTGTTGACGTGCTAACTCGTCGTAGTCGATCGGTGACGGTGTCGTAATTGTTTCAATTCTAGATAGGGCGTCAGCGACAACATTTTCTTTGCCTTCAATATGTAGTATCTTCGTCGTAAATTGGCTAATGTAATGAAGATATCTTGTCCGCAGCTGTGTTTCTGTCTTGCTGTTATCTCTCGTGAGCGCAAACGTCAGAGGTTTGTGGTCGGTATATACAGTTATTTCTTTACCCTCGAACATTTTTCGGAAATGACGAATCGCTAAGTAGATGGCTAATAATTCCCGATCGAAGGTACTGTATTTTCTTTGAGCGTCGGTTAGTTTTTTCGAATAAAAACCAAGTGGCTGCCATCTGCCATGAATGTATTGCTGTAGGGCTGCGCCGACGCACGTATTGGATGCATCGCACATGAGTGAGATGGATGCATATGTAGACGGATGTGTAAGCATAACAGCGTTTCGTATACTGGCTTTGCTTGCTTCGAAGGCTTCTTTTTCATCGGGCGTTAGCTGGATTGGTGTCTTGTCGTTTTTTTTCGAAGTGCGTAGGTACTTGAATAATTTTTCTTGTGTGTGCGCTGCGCGTGGAATACTTTCTTTGTAGAAATTTATGATGCCTAGGAAGCGACGTAGTTCTTGTACTGTTGTCGGCTCTGGAAATGTCGTTATAGTTTTGACACGTTCTTCAATTGGTTTTATTCCGGCCGCTGATACGTCGTAGCCTAGGAACTCGAGCGTTTCTTTTCCAAAAACGCACTTGGACACGTTTATTCGCATTCCATGCATATGTAGCCTTTTGAAAACTTCTTCTAAGTGTAGTCGGTGTTGAGTTGGATCGGCGGACGCCAGAAGAATATCGTCGACGAACGGGAACACGAAGTCTAGGTCACCCAGTATATTATTCATATGTCGTTGAAATGTTTGACCTGCGTTACGTAATCCGAAGCACATTCGTGGGAATTCGAACAGCCCAAATGGAGTAATTACTGCAGTCTTCTCAATATCTTCTTGTCGAATACGCAGTTGATTATATGCTTTGCGTAAATCGATTTTTGTGAATACCGTCATTCCTTGTAATCTGTAGGTAAAGTCACGCAGGCGAGGTATCGGGTAGCGGTCGGGCTTCGTCATGGCGTTTAGTTTTCTATAATCACCGCATGGTCTGAGTTCACCATTCTTCTTCTGGACTAGGTGTAGAGGACTGGCCCATGGTGATTTGCTGGGTCGGCATATACCTTGCTCAAGCATTAACTGGAACGTGTCTTTTGCGGCTTGATACTTGTGTGGCGGTAACGGGCGAGCTCTGCAGTACACGGGTGGTCCGCGTGTCACGATGTAATGCTCCACGTCGCTAGCATTTGTGCTACTGAAGTTGGCGGATGTGATGTCGTTGTACTTCTTTAGCAGGTCGTAGTACGGATCGTTCACGTTGAGTGTGAGTACCGTTGGGGTTGATGTGCTGCTTGACAGACAACCGTTGATTGATAAGCCTGTCTTCTTGTCAATAAGTTTCTGGGCTCGTAGGTCAACTAAAAGGTTGTGGTATTGCAGGAAGTCTGCACCGATGATTGGCCTCTTCACGTCAGCAACGGTGAATTTCCATTTGAATGGTCGACGTAAACCAAGGTTGAGGTCCAAGTTGCGTTCGCCGTACGTACGTATGGGTGTACCGTTGGCTGCGTACAGTAGTATATCACATGCCGGCGTAGCTGTTTTGCAGGGTGGTACAACCGATACGTTTGCTCCCGTGTCGATCAGGAAGCGCAGCTTGTTGGCGGAGTCGTAGATGTATAGACGGTATGTGGTTATGCTGTTGATTTCGGGTCCCGTCGCTGCCAAGACCTCCGTTAGTTTTCCTGCTGCTTGCCATAATTACACGGTGATCTGCAGTTACGTGCGCGCTCGCCGAATCGTTTATGAAAATAACAAGCGCCGTCTTTCTTCTTTTTTCTTTTTCTACGGGGCGTCTCGCAACTCAGTCAAAATGACTGTTT
Source organism: Anorthoa munda (assembly GCA_945859665.1). NCBI lineage: Eukaryota > Metazoa > Arthropoda > Insecta > Lepidoptera > Noctuidae > Anorthoa > Anorthoa munda. The sequence goes on along the minus strand of OX243907.1, from coordinate 746,822 downwards.
AGCTGCTTAACCGGGCTTTCCTACGGAGACTAAACTATATAGCCTCCAGCTAGGCAAAAATTTACTAAACCTAAGCGACAACGCTGAGGGCTACCCCAGTTGGGGTCGAACCTCGGCTCAGGGCGTCGCTGGGGGGACAACTAAGGCTGGATCTTAATAATGTGATTCTACCATCCGTTCGGAATAAGCCTACGTGGAGAAGAACGGACAAGAAACTCCAATTAACTAATTAGAATTAACTATGGCACAGCTATTCGCGGGCTGGCTACATAAATAATGACTGGGACTTCGCGGCGGGGCCTCGGCGGCGAGGACGGACTAATCGGTATGTATGCTACGTTTGAATAGGTGTTCGTACTATTTACGAACCCATTGACCGTCCTTGTAGACAAGGCTGTCAAGTTCCTTAGTAATGCACTCGTACCTCGAGAAGAGGGCACTGCATGAAGCGGGGGTGAGAGAGCCTGCATTCCGGATTTCTGCATCCAGAGCACGGGCCTGAGGGGTCATCCATATGGAATACGCGCTGATAATATTCTCAGCGACGCTCAAATATGGCTTGTGCCCGGAGGGGGCGACAGGGGGCGGGCACATGGCGGCGGTGGTGGTGAAAGCCACCTTCCGGCTTTGTGCGGGCATGGGGGCAGCTGGGGCCACTGGGTCGGGGACTGGATTTGGAGCTGCTATGGGGTGGGCCATCAGCGCTGGGATAGGCTGGGAGTAAGTCTGAGGAGCCACACTTTGGTGGTTCAGCTTACCCCATGGTGAAGTCCTCTGAGGGGCTAGACGGGGGGGTGGTTGGGAAGAGGGAGCCATGCGCATTATGTGCGCATTGTAACGCTTGGCCATTTTAGGCGCGAGTTTGGGGGCTTTTGGGCAACCCCGGTAATTAGCCGGGTGCCCGACTTGGCCACAGAGCACGCAGCTGGGAGGCTCCGTGCACTGTGAGCGGTCTTTAGGACGGGGACAGTCCTTAGTGCCATGATCACCCATGCACTTAACGCACCTGGGTGTTGCATAGCAGTGGGCCTGAGAATGGCCATAAAGTTGACAGTTGTGACACTGTCCTACAAGATGGGGGCGGCAGGGTTTCTCGATCGAAATGCCCGACAGGGAGCACACGGTCTTTATATTGAAAATCGGGTTGTAACCCTCAGTAGGGCTACAGACAACTAATACGATATCGTACTGTTGTCCGCCTCTTGCTTTATGCAAGCGGTGGACTTCAGTGACGGGGACATTTTGGTCTAGAAGGTCCTTACGGATTTCCTCCGTAGGGATCTCTTTTGGGATTCTCCTAATAACTACTCGGACGGGCTTTTCCTCTGGGAGGGAGTAAGTATGGAACGAGATGTTCCTTTCTTTGAGGTACCGGGTTAGATGCCGGCAATCAGTGGGAGTGGGGACTTGGATTTTGATGCCTTGTTGGCATGCAGTGGCTTTAGTGTAGTTGATTTTCCGCTCAACACAAGCGTTCGAAACATCGTTCCACTTGACTTTATCCTGAAGATAAACAGGTGGAGGGGGACGGAGCTTCTTATTGGTAACTACTACCATGGGACTGGGGCTGCGGTTAGACCGCTGAGAAGAAGCAATGTCTGGGGTGGGGGTGATTTGCCTTACGGGCGAGGCCGGTGGCAGAACTGACTGAGGGGAGGTTTTCGTTACCGCCTTTTTGGCCTTGGTAGCGTTGAGGGGACTACTCCTCTTTTTCCTCTTCCCTCCAGAGCAAACTACGGAGTCACCGTCGGAACATACGGTGTCGTAGTCGTCTGACCTATCAGGGACATTAGGGTCTACTGGGTCATCAGCAACTGAGTCAGCTTGGTCAGCCATAGCTTCCCATTCCTCATCAGTGCTGAGGGTTGCTCCCTCTTCCATGGGGGAGTCATCATCGTCCGCCCAGATGTTATTGGACTTGGACTTGGGCTTAGCTTTATGAAGGGCGGCTATGCGCTCCTTATAGCTTCTAAAAGCTTTTACTTGAGAGGATATGGGAGAAGGAGGATCTCTCCATGAACGGGTTTTCTTAGGCTCGACGGCCGGTTGGGAAGATGAAGCTTTAGGAGAAGGAGGATCTCTCCATGATCGGACAGTAGCTTTAGGCTCGACGGCCGGTGCTGGGGGCTTAGGTAGGGATGGCTCACCAGTCCCAGAGGTGGGCCTGGCTGCCGGGGAGGGCGACCTGGGCGAGACCTGGGCTTCGCTCGGCACGGGTGCCTGGCTAGGTCCAGGGGCCCCGTTCGGGCCCGAAGCGGGCACATAAGTGGCTAAAGCCTGGCTAACAGCATGGCTGTACTTTTTGGTAAGTTTCTCCTTCTCGAGAATCTCGTGAAGGAGTTCAATTACTGCCGCGAGCGACATAATTGAGAAAATGGATCCGGTGAAGCCGGGAGAGGTATCTTCCCCGGGTGGAGGGGCCCGGGGATGTGTGCAACCTACCCTCCCAGTCGGGTTAGACTGGGAGGTGAGTATCTGGTGAGCCCTAAGCTTGTCTACCTGCCACCAATCTTATTGGGTGACAGGGCCCTAAGGTACCGGTAAACCCACCGAAGGTGGGCTACCCACCAATGTGTACCGAAGAAGTCTGGCACGTCGGGGTAGACACACCCGACCGTGCCAGGTGAATGCTGGGGGACGAAGCGGCGGTTGACTAGGCTATCTACCAAGGCCAACTGATCCCGCTCCCGACTCCAATGACTACCGTGTCCTTAAGGGACTTGGCGGGTGCTTGGGGCACACCCCACTGGCTTGTTAACACCGCTAGGTTTCCCGCCAGGGACCACTAAAGTGGATTTGCCCGGAAGGGCCAAAATAGCTGCCACTACTAGTAACCAAAGTTACTAGTAGCGACACCTAGGAGCGGCGTGCGAAGACGCGACGGCCGCAGTGACGTCACGCAGGGGCGCGACGAGACGGAGAGTGGGGGCGCCGGAAAGCGCGGTGGGGCGACGAGCAGCGAGACGTCCGCACGGAGCGACGGCTGGCGAGCTACAACAAGCGCCGTCTGTTGTGCGGTCGTATATATGCCCGCCGCGGCTGTTAGAACGAATGCGTGAGTGCGACCGTGAGCGAATGAAACGGCGGGAACGGTGAGACGCGTGCGCCGCCGTCTTCGACTGTTGTACCTTCATCTCGGCGATCTCCCTTGTTAGCTGCATTACGACGTCTCGCAGATCTTGTTGTCCGTGCGATGACCGTTCTCGAACATGAGTCGCCGATTTTGATGCTTTGAAATGATCTTGACAGGTGCAGGAACATACAGAGCGTGACTCGGTTGTTTGGTCGTGCATTTTATCGGCCATTGCAGCGAGAACGTCCAGGGACGTCTGTTCACTAACCGCCAGGACTGCACGCGTAGATGCGGGTAGGTGACGCATCCACAACACCTGGAGCGTTTTGTCAGGCATTTTTTCGCGCGCGGGTTCTCTCATACAAAAACCTGTTCCAGATAGTCTCTAGTATTGGTGCAAAAATTAATTATCCCATCGCCAAAAGTCAGATCAACTTTATTACTAGAGTGCCTACGCGCGAAAAAGATCACATAAAGCCAGTCATTGTTTCGTTCTGCAATCGCTATGTCAAGGACGATTTTGTTGCTGCAGCCAGATATGTATTCAGGACATCGCCACTGACAACTGGCCAAATCGGATTACCAGGCAACCAGCGAATATATATAAATGACCATCTAACGGCTAAAAACAAAATACTGTTATCTAAAACTAAAAAGATGGCATCCGAAAAGGGTTTTCAATATGTATGGGTCAGACACGCAAAAATACATGCGAGAAAAATGGACACAACCCCAGTGTTAATAGTGAAATCAGAAAAGGATCTCTCAAAAATTATATAATAATATCTATTAACTTTGATACAGCAATATTTACATATTTTGTTAATTGTGCCCATAAAAAGTTTGAGAACCGCAAAACATTGTGTGCTACTTGTGTTTTCCTAATTGTTCTGTGTCATTACACGATGCTAACGAGTAAGTTCCTTAAAAAAATCACTTGTACGAAATTATTGTGTCGGCGTAATCACGATCTAATTGCTTTGAAATTATGGTCGGTTTTCGAATACTGTATTGTGTATGTTATTGCCATATTATGCTGCGAGCGATCCTTATCTTTCTACCGTTCGTCACCTTTTGTTTCTATTGTAAGCGTGTTTGGTTTGTGCTTTTCAAAGTTGTCCGTTTTTGGACACTGTGCTCTGCTGTGCTTGATACATTATCATAAGTTGTTGCTTTCTACCTACTTAATAATACTTTGTCGAAAAATTGTATATTTCTTAAATTTTTTGGTACGTAACTTAATTTTGCTTGACCTTTTTATTAAATGTTTAGTTCATTCTGCTATAGTCTTTATTAGTTATAGCTACTCTTAATGTATATTATCAGAATGTGCGTGGTCTGCGTACGAAAACGAACGATATATTTCATAAAATATCACTTAGTGTATATGATGTCATTGTGTTCACGGAGACATGGCTCGTGGATGATATCTTTAGTAGTGAGTTGTTTGATGGTCGCTATTTGGTATGGAGGCGTGATCGCGATTACTCCCGAACCTCTCAAAAGCGGGGTGGTGGCGTTTTGATAGCGGTAAGAAGTGAGCTTACTGTTGTAGAACGACATGATTGGCGAAGTTCTGCTGAAGACATTTGGGTCTCGCTTATCATAAAAAGATCTAGGCCTGCGGTAAGTTATAATTTACACATTTGTGCCTTATATCTTTGCAAAGAAAACCTTGGCAATTCATATTATAATCAATTACATAATTTTAGTATAAATATTAATCACTTGATCTTGACCCACCCATTAGATAAATTCATTATTATGGGTGATTTTAACTTTGGTAATAATGTAGACTGGATAAATTCTGACAGCAATGAGCTAATCCCGCAAAATGTGTCATGTAATTACTTGCGCGAATTTTTTGACGGGGTTCTCACTTCTAATCTGTCCCAATATAACGGTGAGAGAAACAACAATGGTAGATTATTGGACTTAGTTTTTTCAAATGACTCGGTCAATGTTACTGAATGTCAAGATCCTCTGGCATTACCTGTGGACCTACACCATAAACCATTGATGATTACTGCTGACTTTGTTGAGATTCACAAATTGACTGATAAATTGACTAAGAAGTATGTATTCTCTAGGGGTGACTACACGGCTATTAGATCTGAACTCGCCCAAATCAATTGGAATAAGTTTTTACTTGCTGAATCGTTAGACGGTGCTGTTGAAATCTTTTATAATAAACTGTATGAGCTCAGAGATAAGTACATCCCAGTTAAATCAGCTAGACAGTCACCTTGTCCACCTTGGTATAATTCAGCTTTGGTCAAAGTACTGAGAGAGAAATATAAATATCATCGCAAGTTCAAAAAGTACGGTAATGTGTCCGACTTTCACTCTTTTTCTCTTTTACGGAATAGGGCAGTTAACTTAGAGAAAATTTGTTTTAATTCATATATGGATAAAATAGAATCTTCGATCATTGAGAACCCTAAATCTTTTTGGGCGTATGTGAAAAGCAAAAGAAACTCGGGTACTTTTCCAAAAGTAATGTATTATGGTGATAGGAGCGCGGGTACAGGTGAAGAAATCAGCAATTTATTCGCAACTTATTTCCATTCAACTTTTCAAGAACCTGATCCTGTACCCGCAACCTCCAATGGCATCAGTGTTGAGGATAGTGTGGCGAGCATAAGTTCGATTGGCGTGTCACATTCTCAAGTTCTAAAGCTATTAAAGACCTTGGACCTCTCCAAATCTGGCGGTCCTGATCTTATACCTCCAGTATTTATTGTAAATTGTGCCGAAGGCCTTGTTACACCACTGTGTATTTTATTCAGGCGGTCACTCTCCGAAGGCATAGTTCCGAAAATTTGGAAATCTGCATTTGTTACCCCAGTCTTCAAGAAGGGTAATAGGTCGGATATCTCAAATTACCGACCAATATCCAAGATATGTTTGTTCTCAAAAATCCTCGAACGCATAGTATTTACTGATGTATACGCTGCTATGAAATGCAGCTTTGGTGATGAACAGCATGGCTTTCTTAGAAAGCGTTCCACTACATCTAACTTAATCTTGTCCCATGAATTTATATCCGAAGGTATGGAGCAGCGTGCACAGGTTGACGTAATCTATACTGATTACAGTAAATGCTTTGATCGTATTGACCATAGGCTACTCTTAGAGAAGCTATTAAAAGCCGGAATACACGGAGACTTGTATCGTTGGTTCTCCTCCTATATTGATAATAGATCTCAGGCTGTGGTGCTGCAGGGGTACACATCTGGATGGAGTTCTGTCCCTTCTGGAGTTCCTCAGGGTTCGATTTTAGGATCCCTTTTATTTGTTCTCTTTATTGCTGACGTGAAACACTGTTTTGATAATTGTTATATTTTACTTTATGCTGACGATATGAAAATTCATAAAATTATCCGAAACATATCAGATACACACCTGTTACAAAACGATTTGAATAAATTTGAAGAATACTGTAGACGTAACAGGCTAGAATTGAATGTCACAAAGTGTTTCCACATGACTTTTACTCGTCAGAAGTCTTTGATCGATTCTACATACAAACTTTACAATATCGGGATAGGCAAAGTCGACAGTATTAGGGATCTTGGGATTACACAAGACAGTAAGCTTCTCTTTGATCAGCATATTGATAGTATAGTAATTAAGGCGTCAAGGGCACTTGGTTTCATAATGAGAACCTCAGCATGTTTCCGATCACTAAAACCGATCAAAGTCTTATATTGTTCGTTCGTACGCAGTCACCTTGAGTATGCATCACAAGTCTGGAACCCTCAATACGAAATCTACAAGTCTCGTATTGAGGGCATCCAGAGAAAGTTTCTTAAGTACCTTGATTGGAGGGCAAAACAAGTATCTGTAGATTATATTCACCGATGCAGAAGGTACCATTTTCTTCCACTTGACCGTAGACGTTATATTAATGACGTATGCTACTTGTTTAATATCGCTAATGGTTCAGTCGACTGTCCTGAACTTGTTTCTAAATTAACGATGCGCACTAATCAGATGGGGCTTCGACAGCGACCGCTACTGCATGTGCCTTATGCAAATACTAATTACAGGCGTAATGCATACTTTCCGAGAGCCAGTCGTAGTTTTAACGAGATTTCTTGTGAACCTGGTATTGATCTATTCTGCACCAATGCTAGCACAGTTAGGAAACTTTTAGCAAAGCCATTTTTTGTACAAGAGGCACCTGCATGCACTTGAATCGTTTATTGTCCAAATTGTTAATTTAAAATTTAATAAAAATAAAATGAGCTAACTTTGATGAAGTACTCGTAGCTAGATTATAGGGAAATAATAATATATCTTTTTATTTATCTGTGGAAGCTTGTTATTAGCAATTTAGTTATATATTATTGTTACTATAATGTTATTAGTCTGTAAGCTTTCCTAAAATGTAAAAAATAAAAATAAAATAAATAAATAAAATACGCCTGAGGAGCTGTGATGGCTTTTGATCCCCAAGTTCCATCTCGTTGAGGAGCTTTTGCAGCTGCTGGGTTTCCGATTCTTCGTACACGGAAAGTAACCTTTTCTTGGCTTCCTCGTACCTGCCCGTGCGAGATTTCGACATGACAATGTCACTAATTTGTTCGACATCCGTTTTTTCAAGATGTGCCACCAACAAGCTGAATTTTGACTCCTCGCTGGGCTTCTGTGGGTTGACGACAGTTTCAAACTGACCAAACCATAATGTTGGTTGGTCACGCCAAAACGTAGGGATACGGGCTTTGACGGAGATAGTCTCAATCTCTTCGGAATCCATGATAATGGCTGGAGAACGTTGGTTGGAATCACGTCGGGGTCACCAATTTACCGAGGGTAGTGGTAAATAAAATAGCGTTAGTATGGATCACACAATGATTTATTCTAAAATTCTTAGCCTATATATACATTTGTCGTCTGTTCCAAAATATCACTCAACCAATTACGAACAAGCTCACTCGCCTGCTGATCCCTAGAACCTCGGTAGCGCGACACGTAAATACCGCGCGGCTGGCGCGCAGCGTTGCCAGAAGGTTACATTTCTTACATTTTCCGTAACTTTTGACCCCCTCGCGTAACATGTAAGTAATTTTTATATTTAAGGCAATTTTCGTAACTTTTGAGAACAACGAGATTTGTAATACTAGATTTTTATTGCAAACAGTTTACGAACGCATCCAAATTGAACGACATATTCAGAGATGGCTCTGAATGAAACGCGCCATGACAAAATGAAACATATTTTGCATTACTTAAAGTTGATTTTGCTTGAGCGCGTGCGCGTACTTTTCCTACTTCGCGAGTTCGCGCGGTTTCGTAGGATATTTTTCAGAAACCTCGGGCCAAATACTTGCAAAATTGGACATTTTGTGAATTGGACATTTTAGGAATTAGACGTTTTGGGAATTGGACATTTCGGGAATTGGACATTTTGTAAGTTGGACATTTCGGGAATTGGTCATTCTGAACCTGAACGACGAAAAAGTGCCAGCCCAAAAAGCAAAAGCTCAGCAGCAGTCATCTAGTCATCTTTTGACTGAAACCAGCAGAACGACAGGTGAAACTACATTCTATATCATAATATACAGTCGGGAAAAAGGAATCAATATATGAAATAAATGAAACTAGGATAAGATTGAATACACCCTATCCTCCATAAGATTAAATACACCACATCATAGATTCCTTTATATTCCGCCATTTTGCTGACATCAATTTGGCTCCGACCTCAAAAACAAGAAAAAAAAATGTAACTTTTGCAGCAAAAATGTAACATTTCAGGAAATGAAACGTAACTTTTGACTTAAGGGCCCTGGCAACACTGCTGGCGCGAGCGCCTCAGTGTCCGATGCGCGAGCTTCGTGTGCGGTGGTGTCGTCGATGCTTGTAGGTTAGCCTTAGCTGGTACACGATAATGCATGTAATAAAATCAATGAATTAGTATACGTTCTTAGACGGATTAAAAATGTCACAAACATTAAAACAGCTGTAAATGATAAATGATTTATTTTCTGTAAGTTGGTTTGTACAAACACTTTCACATGTCGATCATATTTTTTAAAACTAGATGAGCTCGGCGTTTCCTGTCTGACTACTCTGAGAAGAAAGGCCGAAACAAACTCAGAGGTCACAGTCTCTTTTAAAGTCCAGACAAAAACTTGGTTAGATCATGTGAAGACCATGTAGACTGATGTCTGAAATGGTCTTTTGAGAAAAGAACCAGCCAGATTGAGTGGACCTGTCCAGTCAGTGCACGCATTTGTCAATAACCGTGCAGCTCAACTTAGAATTTAAGGAGCTCAACGAATTGACGAACAATACCAAAGAAAGGACATTCGGGTAGGCCGCATAAATACTCAAACTGCCAGACCATAATTAAAAACTAACTAAGATAAATTAAAATTAAAAGAAAAAGAATAATCCACATAGTCTTCACATTCACAATAATTAAAATAAAATAATATAATACTTTAAAAAGTAAATATTCTTGTCATTGCAAGAAAAATTAAAAAAATAAAAATATAATTAAAAACTAAATCCACGAAGCAAAATAAAAAAAAATAAAAAACGAAATTAATTGGAGCAGCTCAATCCCAAGCCTTTTTGTCCTCAACGTAATCTTTAATGTTATAAAACGCTTTCTGGCACAACTTACGTTTAATGAATGATTTGAATTTATTAACACTTAAACCTTGTACGTCGCTTGGAAGCTTATTATAAAAGCGTACACATTGACATCTAAACGAGCCACCTATTTTCTTGAGCCTTGTTGTAGGTACTACAAATTTGTGTTTGTTCCTAGTATTTATGTTATGGATATCACTGTATTTTTTAAACAATTTTATATTTTTATGGGCATATAAAAGATTTTCATAAATATACTGAGAAGGCACAGTCATTACATTAATCTCCTTAAATTTCTCTCTGAGAGAGTGTTTCGGGCTTAATTTATAAATTGATCGAACAGCTCTTTTCTGCAAAACAAAGATAGTCTGGATGTCGGCGGCATTTCCCCACAACAGAATACCATACGACATTACACTATGAAAATAGCTAAAGTATACTAAACGGGCTGTCTCTATGTCAGTTAAATTACGAATCTTTCTAACAGCATATCGTCAGGCGAAAGATCAATTAAGGTAAGGGACAAAAATTCGAAAATGAGTTATAAATGCAGTTCTACTCAGTTTTTTACGCCCTTTCTAATGCTATATTTAAAAAAATTCTAGCTTCAAAAAAATGTTCGTTACAGTAAGGATTTTCCAATGCTACAAAGCTATTTTTATTTAAAAAATTAGTGTAACGGTCAATGTATTCGTTCCATAAAGCCATATTGGAGTTAGTCCTGCTTACAATGGAATTAGATTAACGTAATTGTCGTATCTCTAACTAAATATCGTTACTTTAATTTTACTTCACGTTTTTTATTAAGCCCATGTCCTTTACTTTAATTTAACTTTAAGTCTTTTTTGGTTTGTCCCTAACATTACTATTTCGTTTAAAAGTTAATAAAACAACAGACATAGTTTAAACTGTAAATAATTAACATTTAGAATTGTCCGTTGCTTAATTTTGAAGCAACATTTTTTTTAGTTTACTGTTTTTTACTTTATAGGGTCACTTTCAATCTTTTCCATATCTCCATTATACCAATTAGATTTTAAAATAAACAATTAAAATAGATAATTAGTAATAATTAATTTTTTTCCAAAATATTACACATAGTTCTATTTAGTGGTTCTTGTTAGAAATTTTAATTTAATAAGAAAGTAAACCATTGTTTATTTTAATAATTATTATTATTATGAAGTAATGAACTAACAGTACTATAACATACTATAGAATACCTCTAAAGTGTTAATTAAAGTCAATACACTCATGCGAGCCAATGAGTAAGTATCAGTGTTCTAGAGTCCCTCCTTTCGACTTGGTTCGTCTTAAATAAAATAATAAATACTTAATTATTATTATGCGGATGCATTATTTCTTTATAAATATTAGAAATAACAGAACAATAAATCAGAAAGTATGTTATGTTTCAAACTTAAACTAAATTCTACGATTTTTTTAAAAGTTTGTAACCGTTACGTTAATACTTCATCGACAATTTTCTTATGACTGTCCCTTACCTTAATTTGACTTCAAATATTTTTTAAATATTGTCCCTTACATCATATTGGAAATCTAATAATCTTTATTATATTCCTTTACATTAATAATGTATCAATTATTTGTACTATAACTACACATACTTTAATTAACTCGAGAATATTAATAATATTTTGACCAAACTTTAATTGAAATAAGATGTTTTACCTATTTCTGTCTCATACTTTCTATATTTGTATGTGTTATTCCTTTTTACGGGAACACTGTGTGCGTAAAATGAGACGCCGTGCACCTTATTTACCTAATTGTTTGCGTACGCAGCTTGTTAGATCATTCCATGCGAGTTCCTGTTGAGGTGAACGTGTCGTTACGTTATTTGCGTGTTATAATTTAAGAAGTTTTGTAATAAAGTTGCAAAATGGAAGATGATGATAGTGATTTACTTCAAAAGTTGCTGCTGCGAAAAAAAGAACTTCTGGAACGAAAACAAAAACTTGAGGCGTGAGTTATTTGGCTTTTTAATTTACACAAAATGAATGATACCTATTTTCGTTTTGTCATCTCAACTATTTGCATTACGTGAATGTCATAAGTAGGTACCTCATTGTATCTCAGTACAGTTAGTATAAATTAAGTAACATGACGTGTGGTGTCCGTCAAAGTAGAATAGCACCAACCCATTATACCTACTTGCGGTTTGCCTGTTATTTTGTATAGGTACTTAGTACCTAGGTACTTTTAAAGAGTAGGAATACTGTGGCTTTTCTATACGGTATGCACACCGATTTTTTAATACCTAATTGGTTTGTTGAACCAACTTTTTTTTTGTAATAAATGGAAAGATCACATATAAGTTTTCATACAAAACTATTTTTAGTTTTTTTTTTTTCATTGTAATTACAAAGTAAAATCCAATCGAAAATATTTTTTTGAATCCAGTACCGAAAACACCCCGACAGTTTTCCGAACAAAGCCGAGCCCGTGTGACGTCACAACGTTCATTTCTACTCATTGTGGCACATAGCTTATACAGTGTTTTGACTTATAACCAATTCCATCTTGTTATTATCGTCAATATATTGATGAATATCGAATACATTGATCATAAATATCGAACCTTAAAAGTTATCGTGCTTGCTTCGCATCATTATGTACGAATATTACAAATAACTCCCCATTATTATGTGATTCGCGCAATACCCAACCTAGCAAACTGTACTAAAGTTTTGAGAAATGTTCTATGTCTAACTAGATTCCAATTAGAATATGTTAATTATGTTGTTATCTTGTTCTAATTTAGTATTAGATTCTGATTAATATCTTAATTTGATCATTAAAGATTGAGAAAAGTAAATTTTTAAGGGAACTTTCGAGCAAAGTTGACATTTTTGTATAATTACGTAACTTGAAAACATGATTTTTTGTTTATGGAGATATATTCATTATTTTAATTTTATATGACGGATATAGGCGTAAAACTAATATTTCTGTTTGAATGGTGAAAATCGGTCGACGCATTTAAGAGATATTTGAAAATGTACCGAATTAATATTTTCACGTTTTTGTTCTACAAAGTTTTTTAGTGTTTGTAATTATATTATATAGATATTTGTGTTTAATATTATAAAGGGATATGCAAATAATAAAAAATACCGAAAATTTTAAGGATGTTATGCAAAAAATAAATAAAAATAAAGGCTCCACAGATTTCGGGTTGTATAATATTTAGTGGTACCTATGAAGTTTTTTGATATCTAAAGTCGAAGTTGCGCGCCAATCGTGTTTGTTAGCTTTTTATTTTACACGAATATCACCTACCCATATGTAACAACAATTACATTATGACAATTATGTTTCTAAATGTAATGTGTACAATGAACAACAATGACAAACACCGGTCGCGGTCCATTATCACGTAATATTCATTACGACTACTTTACTTAAGCTCAATTTTTCCAAATCGTCCATCAGATGGATATCTTTTCGAAATTTGCCTTTATGAATCCTTTATCACACATGTCTAAATAAAATTTGCTGTTATAAATAATATTTTTGCACTAATTTTCGGATATTTTTAGTAAATTTACGTGACACTGTACTATGGTGAAATTCCTTGAACGTTATGACGTCACCAACATGGCGACCAATCATGGCCCGTTCGTAGACAGGTGGTTCTTTTTAAAATTTTATCGATTTTCAATTGCTTATAATAAATTGAAAAAAAATATTTAAGAGATTTTTGCAACGACAATATAATTTATGATATGTAAAGTTACAAAATAAATTTTAAAAATCGTATTTTTTTTTAAATTCAACAACCCAATTGTGTATGTAGGTAGGTATCTATTTGTCTCACTGATCTCTTTAGGGTAGGTACACCTATGTATTCGAGGTGTTCTGGTAGGTGCTGATACTTTTTAGGGTTCCGTACCTTAAAAGAAAGAACGCTACCCTTATAAGATCACTTTGTTGTCCCTCTGTCAGTCTCTCAAGGTTATTTTTCTAAGGAACGAGTGGATGTATTAAGTTGAAATTAACTCACGAATTTTATTTTAACGTTATGTATTTTTATGCTCTTTTTTATTTCAGGTTTCAAAATGATTGTGATTCAAAACCAGAATCAATTCTGGCACGTCCTGTCTTAAATAAAGAACTTGACTCTAATAAGCTTCTGGATAAAGAGACATCTCAAGAAAGGTAGGTAATGATTTAATATCCATTTTGTAAATAGCATAAATTAGGTCAATTCTATTTTTGATGGTTTGTTGCTATCAAAGTTGTAAGTTGAAATGTACTAGTATTGTTTACTTTTCTTAAAGCACACGCAGCCACAATTCAGGACAGGAGGCACGTAAAAGCGACCAAGATCGGTTGTTCTGGGTATTATAATTGCAGAAGCACGTGGTCGGCGTCAAAGTGGTTTAGGTTTAGGTTTTTTGTATTAACGTGTCATTAGTTATATAAATAGTACTCATGATGTGTGATAATAACAATCCTTCGACGCAGAGTATAGCGGACTACTTAGCTCAGTTGCTCAAAGACAGGAAGCAACTGGCTGCGTTCCCGAATGTTATATTTATGTTTTTATTCTTTTTAGAAAATATTTAAAAAATTTTTTTTTATGAAATAATAATAAATTATTTTTTGTCTTTTTTAGATCGTTACAAGATATCACAAACGCGTCGTGCTCGTCTAATGACATTGTCACCAACCAAAGAAATAATGCAAGTAATATTTTTAAAGAAAAACCTAAGAACGTGTTTATACCGAGCAGCAGCGATAGCAGTGACGTAATTAGTACTTCAACAGTCTGTTTTGAAATGTCAAATTCTTTTTTTCATGACAATAGTTCTTATACAATTCCTGATATTAATCAAGAAGTTACAAATTGCCCTCCAATAAGCTGTAATACATTGGATTACCCAAAAAAAAATTACGTAAAAATAATTTCAAATATTAACATAACTGAACTAGATCCAATAATGAAAAAGGAACTCTTAAGCAACTTGAAAAAAACTAAAAAGAGGATTACTGTAGAATCGATGAATATACCTGATAATGTATTATTCCTTCCTAAAAATGCCAGTACTCCTTGTAAGCATCCAACATCAGACTTATCCGGTGGAGTCAGTACACTTTCAGGCCACATTACAGAGACAAATTTATCTGGATTGTCATCACCTTCTCCATCTAACTTACAAAAGTTTCCAATGCTCAGTGGTAATAATTTACCATCTAAATTACCTGTTGATGAAACCACTTCTCTATTTAACGACACTGGCACATCTGACTTACCCTCTGCTAAATGTAGCACTCCCGGGGATGAATTTGCTGCAGCCGAGTTGCTTGACGAAGTTAGCACTCCACTCGACGTTACTGGAACATTAGACTTACCTGCTAAATGTAGCACTCCCGGGGATGAATTTGCTGCAGCCGAGTTGCTTGACGAAGTTAGCACTCCACTCGACGTTACTGGAACATTAGACTTACCTGCTAAATGTAGCACTCCCGGGGATGAATTTGCTGCAGCCGAGTTGCTTGACGAAGTTAGCACTCCACTCGACGTTACTGGAACATTAGACTTACCTGCTAAATGTAGCACTCCCGGGGATGAATTTGCTGCAGCCGAGTTGCTTGACGAAGTTAGCACTCCACTCGACGTTACTGGAACATTAGACTTACCTGCTAAATGTAGCACTCCCGGGGATGAATTTGCTGCAGCCGAGTTGCTTGACGAAGTTAGCACTCCACTCGACGTTACTGGAACATTAGACTTACCTGCTAAATGTAGCACTCCCGGGGATGAATTTGCTGCAGCCGAGTTGCTTGACGAAGTTAGCACTCCACTCGACGTTACTGGAACATTAGACTTACCTGCTAAATGTAGCACTCCCGGGGATGAATTTGCTGCAGCCGAGTTGCTTGACGAAGTTAGCACTCCACTCGACGTTACTGGAACATTAGACTTACCTGCTAAATGTAGCACTCCCGGGGATGAATTTGCTGCAGCCGAGTTGCTTGACGAAGTTAGCACTCCACTCGACGTTACTGGAACATTAGACTTACCTGCTAAATGTAGCACTCCCGGCATTGAATTTGCTGCATTCGAGTCACCTGACGAAAGTAGCACTCCACTCGACGTTACTGGAACATTAGACTTACCTGCTAAATGTAGTACTTCCGGCGTTGAATTTGCTGCATCCGAGTTGCCAGACGAAATTAACAGTCCACTCGATGTTACTGGCACATTAAATGTACCTGTTAAATGCAGCACTCCTGGCGATGAAATTGTTGTAGCAGAGTTGCTTGACAAAGCCTCAACTCAACAAAAAAAAAGAAAGAGAAAATGTAAGCCCTTAAAATTTAAAAAGGAGCATATTGATTTTTTATCGGATGAGGAATTACATTTTCCTGATGAAGAAGATTTTTCTCCGGGTAGTTCAGATGAATGGTCTGAAAAAGAAAGCGACGCATCTGATTCAAAAGATATTGCAAATGATCGTAAAAAAAAAAGAAGAAAGAAGAAAAAAGAACTAATTAAGACATCCAAGCAGAGTAATGAGTACAAAAAGAAAAGGAAAAATAATATAAAAAAGATTAGAAAACAGAAAAGAGGAAAAGGTGAAACCTATGAAACATTTTCTGGAAAAATGAAAATAGCTAAAAGTGTACAAGAAAATCCATGCAAACTGGGCAAATGTTCTAGGGCGTGTTATGAAATTGCAGATGACAGGCGACAAAACATCTTTAAGTACTTTTGGAATCTTGATACTCCAAAAAAAAGAGATTGGTTGGTTCAATGTTCATCAAGAGTACCCATCAAAAGGAAGAAAACAGATGCAGTTGAAAGCAAAAGAAATCATACGTATGAATATTACATAAACGAAGAAGAAGGAAGAAGGCAAGTTTGTCAGCAATTTATTTTAAAAACTTTAGATATTACTCAGACTTTTTTATTATACACAATTACGAACGCAAATGAAGGTTTATCTCAAGAAGAAAAACGAAAAAGAACCGCAGTGAAAGTGTATGACGAAGCCACTCTAAACGCTACAAAGAAATATATTGAAAACTTGCCATTGCTTCCGTCACATTACTGTCGAAAGGCAACTAATAAACTTTATCTGCCACAAGAGTTTAAAAATACAACGAATTTATTCAGGTTATACCGGAAATGGTGTGAAGAAAACAAGGAAAAAAATTTGAGTGAGCGACTATTTATTAATTTGTTTCGATCCGAGTACAGTAATATTACTGTGCATGTTCCAAAAAAGGACAAATGTAAAATATGTGCCAAAGAAGAAAATAACCCAAAGGAAGTCAATCAAGACTCAGAAGTCATCAAGGTTCACATTGAAGAAAAAGAAGCGACTTACGAAAGATTCCATTCCCATCAACAACTGAATACTATAGACAAGTCCATTATTGTTTCGAGCTTTGATTTGCAAAAAGTTTTGAATACCCCCCATGGCGATAATATTTTGTTATTCTATACAAGGAAGTATACTGTATACAATTTTACAGTATATGAGAGCTGTACACAGAATGGTTTTTGCTACACATGGGGTGAAAGTGACGGCAAAAGGGGTTCAAAGGAAATTGGTTCCTGTCTTTTCCAGTACCTTAAAAATGTTGATGATCGAGGAATAAGAAAAGTTATTCTGTACTGTGACTCATGTGCTGGACAGAACAGGAATAAAACAATATTGTCAATTTTGAACTATTTTTTGTCAATTTCTCAAAATGTTGAAATTATCCAGATTAATTATTTACTACCTGGCCACAGTTATATGCCAGTTGATAGTATGCACTCTGTGATTGAGCGAGAAGTAAGAAAATTGACGGTGTGGAGTTATACACAATGGCCTTCTTACATGGAATCAGCCCGAAAAAACCCTCGACCTTACACCGTAAATGTCCTCGAACACAAGGATTTCATTGACTGGGACCCAGTTGTCGAAAAAGTTTTTAATACAGATACAAAAGCTTTACAAATATCGAAGATCAGGATCGCAACGCTGAAAAAGAAAGATTTGTCAATTTTGAAAGTGAAAAACTCGATGAAAGTAGATGCAGCTTCTCGTGAGATTGAAATAAATAAAAAAGAAACTGTGGTTGAAGAACCTGCAAGAAAAAGACGGAAAATAGAGCAAAGCGGAAGAGGCAAATGGAAGGGAAAGGGGAAAGGGAAGAGAACAAGCAAATGCGTCGAAGTTGCGTCAACAATACCAGCGGCTCAAATAGAAGAAAATCCATCAGATTGTGAAGCATTAAAATTAAAACCTCTTTACGCAAAACGACTACCTATTTCAAATTTAAAATACATAGATTTAAAAAAGTTATGTAATGACGGGTTTATACCAAACAGGTTTCACTCGGATTTTCTAAAATTACCCTTTACTTCTACTAAAAAAGACACACTTATGGAAACCGATGAAGAAGACTCTTAAAGATCATGATACTAATTCTGACAATTTTTAAAGGTGATAATTAACTAACTTCTCTACGTTTAAAAATTCTACAGTATGTTTTACATAAAGGTTGAAAAAACGCTTTTGTTGTTTTAGTTTTGATTTGATTTAAGTTTTGTTAAGTTTCACTTCTTTAAATTATGAGAATCTCTATGAAGCCGACGTAGTAACTACGTTTTGGTTTAAATAACTAAAAGAAGAAGAGTCCGGTTTGATTATGTTCCCTAAAAATTTGATGCTAAAGTCTATTTTGTTATAAGATTCTTTATGTAACCAAGCTACTATTTAAGTTCCATTTTTGTTTGTAATAAAACGATAATGGGTATTACCATTTGTATAAGTTTTTTTGTTGTAAAGCAACATAGATTATAAACGTTCCATCCTGATTTAAATGCTATAGTTTATTCGTTTACATAAAAATATATCTAAGTAGAGTATAGATTTTATACCTAGTTCCTTTTAGTTTTAAATGGCCATTTTTGTATGATGTGTAAAGATTTCAGTTAAGGAAATCATCAATTCCGTATACTGAAAGGAAAATTAGTTAGTACCTATGTAAATTGATAATTTTCTTAACTTTAACTTTCACATTTGGTAGGTCCATACATAATACATACATAATATCTATGTACCTATGTGTAACTATAATAATTTTATTATTTTCCGTAAATTGATAATTTTCTTAACTTTAACTTTCACATTTGGTAGGTCCATACATAATACATACATAATATCTATGTACCTATGTGTAACTATAATAATTTTATTATTTTCCGTAAGGTTGATATTGATTAAAATGATAATAATAATTATTATTATAATAAAAAAGGTTTATTTGATTTGTTTTTACGTGTTTTATTAAATACCTAAAAGAATATCTAAATGATGTAGGGTCACAATACATACATTATTTAAATTTCCATACATTTTTAAAATACTTAACTTAAATGTGAGTAAATTTAATTTCACACAATTTATTTACATTAAAAGAAAAACATCGTTAGGTTTGCTTTTGACACTTACATTAAAATGTCTCAATAGAACTTAGACTATATCAGGGCCAATTTAAAGTAAGGGATCACTTGTCAAAATTACATTAAAGTAAGGGACAGCTATCTCTGAAAGTATCGTGTTTAGGAAAATGGTCATCATCAATAACAATGAGCCGTCTTAAACTAAATAATTCTGTGTAACTCGATCCTAAATACCCTTAGAATAAAAAAAGTTACGTTTAAATTACCCGGAAAAAAATCTTTGTCGGCTCGTGCTGAAAAATTGCATTTTGTCCCTTACCTTAATTGATCTTTCGCCTGACATTATGCTGTGGAGCTTATCTTCTTTGACAATTTATCTATATGTGGGCCTCACTGAAGCTTAGCATCCAAAGTTAGGCCTAAGAATACTGTGCTATTTTCAGGATTCAATTCTTCGCCCTTTAACATCACATCAGTTTTCACCTGCCTAACGTGAGGTAGGGTAAACTTAATGCATTTGGTTTTTTTTCCATTTAAAAGTAAATTGTTAACATTAAACCAGTGAACTACTTTTGAGATCGCGCTATTTACATCGTCAGTAACCAGCTGCTGACGTTTAAGTTTAAACAAAAGTGAAGTATCATCCGCAAACAACACTATATCATGGTTATCCTTTATGAGGTAAGGCAAGTCATTAATATAAATAAGAAACAAGAAAGGGCCAAGAATTGAACCTTGCGGGACTCCCATTGTTACTATAGATCCGGGAGATCTTTTTCCATTAACGTCAACGCTCTGAATCCTATTACTCAAGTATGAAGTAAGAAGAGCCAGAGCGCCGTTCCGGATCCCGTAGTGGCGGAGTTTCCTGATTAGCGTTTCATGAAGAACACAATCAAATGCCTTGGACAAATCACAAAATATTCCCAAGGCATCGCACTTATCTTCCCATGCATTATAAATATGTCCTAAAAGCTCAACACAGTAGTTGAACGACCCCTTGTAAAACCGAACTGTTTGCTATGTAATAATTTATGTTTATTAAATAATCTTTGCAATTGCTCTAAAATTAATTTCTCAAATATTTTACTAAACGTAGGTAGTACTGAAATAGGTCTATAATTTGTAGGGTCTGAAGTACTACCTGATTTAAACAAAGGTATTATTTTACTATTTTTCATTAGGTCAGGAAACTCCCTACTGTCGATACAATTATTAAAGGTAATAGCTAAACTAGGTGCGACAATGTCAATAATGGACTTAGCAACTTCTACAGAATGTCCCCACAGATCTGCAGTCTTTTTAACATTTAAAGTGTGAAAGGTTTTAATTATGTCTCTACAAGTAATATGTTCAAAAAGAAATTCCGAATCACAAACATTAACATTTTCCTTTAGTATAGACTCAGCAACAGAAGGTGATGAGTTTAGGGATTTAGTAGTTGAAATGGGAATATCTGAAAAGAAATTTTCAAAAGCCACTGCGACTTGTGAGTCTGATTTTATCATGTTGTCATTAATAGATAGGCTGTAGTCAATATTCCGGTTACCAGATCTTCCCGTTTCACTATTAATAATATTCCAAGTCGTTTTAATAACATTACTACTACTTTTAATCTTCGAACTCAAATAACGCGACTTGGCCAAACAACAAACTTTTTTAAATAATTTTGAATAATTTCTAACATATAAATTAAATTCAGCAGTGTTTACATAAGTCCTTTCACTGTACAGCTCATAAAGCCGTGTTCTGCTTTTATGAATACCAATGGTAGCCCAATCACCGAATGAAGCATTACTATTAACCGAGATAGTTTTGGGAATAAAAGTGGAATTAAATTGTCTACAGTAAGTAGTGTATTATTGGGCATTCTATGCCACTGTCGGCAAGTAGCTCGGCCAGTGCGCCTCGCTACGCGACAGTGGCATAGAATACCCAATAATAAACGATCGACTCGACTGTGTAGTATATTAGTGTACTCACCTGAAGATCTTGTAAGAAATACCACTGGCTACCAGTAGCTGGGCGAGTACGCATTACTACATAAAGTAACGCTGAATAATGTAAGTACGATCGCTTCTCAAACAATCACTCTATCGTGAAAAACATGACTGTGTAGTATATTAGTGTACTCACCTGAAGATCTTGTAAGAAATACCACTGGCTGCCAGTAGCTGGGTGAGTACACATTACTACATAAAGTAACGCTGAATAATGTAAGTACGATCGCTTCTCAAACGATCACTCTATCGCGAAAAACACGACTGTGTAGTATATTAGTGTACTTACCTGAATATCTTGTATGAAATACCACTGGCTGCCAGTAGCTGGGCCTAATACTTCATCGCAACAGAATGTTTGAAGTATGTAAGTAAAACAACAGTCTATTCATTATACTTTAATTGCATCCAATAACGTTACAAGTTTTCTCATGTGTGTAACAACAGTCAGTTATCGTAAAATTTTGGTTGTTCTGGAAACAATGTGTCAGCCGAACGGACGAACTCTTGCAGTTTTCGCCACTGAGACGAATCCGCGTTGCTCTGGAACTTAACACGAACGAGCGCCTTCTTCCATAGCTCTTGAGAGTCGGTGAGGCGCGCGTCGCTAGCCTTGTAGACCTTGCAGTCTATGTAGTATTCACCGACCGTACTTGCTGTTCGACGCTCGCAACCGTTGGCCACACGGCTTACGAAGTACGATGGCAGACCAGATGAACCCGTGCTGTGCTCTGTGTCATTTTCATGGTTGCGACTGATACCAAATATATCAGTGCTGGTATTTGATAATTTGCTGAAAAATAAAACTGATGTTAATATGTTATCCTATTAAACAATTTATATATTTGTCATTTATACTAATTAGGGTAATCTCTGGAACTACTGAATTGAAAATAGTTTCTCTACTAGAAAGCTACATTATATTTCCTGAGTGACAAAAACTGTATTTTGTTTAGAATTACACCTGTGCAAATCCAGAGCAGGGCGTTAGATTAGGATAGAATATTAAGAACACATAAAAAATACACAAAAATAACAAACGAATTATTTGTAAAATCTATAAGACATAAGACTTAATTAATAGAAAGCAGCATTAATAGAGTTAAGTCAAAATAAAAAATCGTTTACCTTGTTCGAATTGCATGAGTCGATGGTGAATCCGACTTGCGTTTCCCACTGACTTTTGTTGGTTTGCGAGTTGGTTTAGTTTTCTGATCAAGTGTTAGAGCTGGTTGACTATATTCACACTCAGAATCAGACCTGAAACAAAGATATGAAATGTTTTGTTTAAATCATGGCATGCTATAAATATACAAACAGATCACGGGTCTCAGTAAACACTTAAAATATTTTTACCCGACTGCGCTAGAAGGAGGGTTATATTATACTTACATTTTGCCAATCTGCAGTTAGAATTTCACTGAATTGATTTGATGAATATTAATACTGGTATTGACAACAACTCGAGATTTACACTATCTAATTATAACTGATGGTACAGAACTTCTTATAGACGACTTCCACACTTGCAAACTGCAATTAGATTGTTTAATGTACTCCAAAAACACGTAGCTTATAAAATCGATAACGCATTATAATTAATTGTTTCAAAAATTACCTCATTCAATCAAATGTGATACTATAAATCGTCTTTTTTCCTCGGACGTATAATACCAGTTCAAAAATAAAGACTAAGCAGTTATTATTCGTATACCTAGTAGCGGATGACGATTTGGCGATGCAGCGAAATAACGTAGGGTTGACGAAACGAAACAGTACTTTAGTAACAAATCGGACGGTGAGCTATGGGCAGCTCGCTGTCCGACCGTTCAGAATCCGTCTGAACCGAGCCCAAGTCGTCAACGGCGCGCCCCTTTCGTCAATGCATGATTTTTTGTAGAGCATTAAAAAAAGAAAAAAAAAAAAAAAACTTTTGTAACAAATAAAAAAGTAATCAAGTGACTTAAATGTGACCTTTAGTTTATTGTAAAAATGCATAGCAACTAAGTTTATTAGTAAAAAAGAGTTTTTTCATATTTTTCATTCTCTGAAAGTAGGTCTAAAGTTGCCTATGGAGCGGGATGAAAGCTATACTTTTTATCCCTAGGAGTTCTATTTCAACTGAAAACTGTCAAATTATTAAAAAAACCAAAGGAGCATAGATCGGGCGACTTAGCAATGAGATTCTTAGATATCCTTTGGTTGAACGGAACAATAACAACGTAATTATCTGAATAGGTAACATAATGTTGAATGCGTGTCAACCCTACCTAAAATAGATGATTGATGCAAACGACACAAAACGACTTAGTTGACCCAAAAAAACAAATACTTGCGCAATAAGTATTATAATACAAAATATGATACTTATACATCTTTTAAATTTATTACCTAAAATCAACGACGGAAGCCTGCTCAAAAGACGTTACTTATGGTTAAATATTTTTGTATTAAATTAATTATTTACCTAAGAATTTGGGCAATTGACATCTGGATCATTCTTAGGTATAAACATTTTGCAGGTAATTTTATACACTTTTTTTGTATTTTTTTTATTCTACTATCTGAGGGACGAATTGTTATTATTATTATTGTGCATTTCTCTTTCCAGAAACAATTATTTCAACAAGCTTCTCGAATATTTTATAAAGAAGAGATTATTAAACTAGAGGACTAGCAGCAAACTTTCTAATCTGGATGACTAGACTATCCATTTTATTGAAGGTAATTTTGTATACTATATTTACTATAATTATTTGAACTGGGCGCCTAATTAATAATATGCTTTTCTCTTTTCAGGACTATTTTGTCAAGCGACTCGAATCTCGCTAAATAAATAACTACAGCAAATTATTGACCTCTGGATCATGCCTAGGTATAAATATTTATATTTTGCAGATAATTTTATGCACTTTTTTGTATTTTTTTTTAATTCTTAAATCTGAGGGGCAAATTATAATTATTGTGCATTTCTCTTTCCAGAAACAATTAATTTGACAAGCTTCTCGAATATTTTATAAAGAAGAGATTATTAAACTAGAGGACTAACAGCAAACTTTCTAATCTGGATGACTTGACTATCCATTTTATTGAAGGTAATTTTGTATACTATATTTACTATAATTAATAATAATAATAACATTCCAAAACTTTCACACAACGCCTTCTAGTCCTAAACTAGCAGAGCTTGTGTTATGGGTACTAGACAACTAATAAACATACTTATATATTTCTAAATACATACATATTATAGATAAATTACACCTAGACACAGAACAAATGATCGTGCTCATCACACAAACATTTGTCCTGGGTGGGAATCGAACCCACGACCTCCGTCACTAATCACTAGACCAACAGGCCGGCCAATTGAACAATTATTTGAACTGTGCGCCTAATTAATATTATGCTTTTCTCTTTTCAGAACTTATTTTTATTTGGATGTCAATAATTAGGTAATCCTCCTAATACTTTCTTCAGTTACTGTATACTTTTACTTTTTCTCTTTATTTCTTTAGTTTTTTTTCTACTTTTTTTGTTTGATTACTTTCACAAGATCACTAATTTTAGTTCTTAGTATTATTCTTGTTATACATATTATACTTAGAAACTCTAATCTTTTAGTCAAACGTTAAGTACGTTATAGTAACGATAAGTTATATTAAATTAATCAATAATGCCCCATTGTTCAGTTTGTAATATATTGGTAGATAATAGTCGATGGTCTGGTCATTTACGTAGTAATAATCATAAAACCAATAGTGCGACCACTGTTTTTGACAATGTCGCAATTATTAATTCTGCATTTAAAAAACGAATCGTTAGTTACAAGATCACCGCAACTGGCGAACAAATAAATAATTTTCCTGAAATGTTTCTCATTAATATTAGTAGACAAGTTAAAACTTTAATAAATCAATCATTATTGAAACATACAGCTCTGAAAATAAATTTTGAACTTTTTTCTTTTTTTCTAATGTTTAAAAATGATCAAAAAGAAATAAAATCATTCGCCACAAAAAACATTATTGTTAATTTTAATTACGACTTTGATTCAATTTATAAAGCAGTGATTGATTTATTGTTAAAGAAAATTGAAGAGTTTCAGGAGAGAGATAGCGGTTGGACATTTTTAAGCAATTCCCATGTAGAAATAAATATTAATAAATATCAACCTCTCGGCGGATCTAAATTTATAACTTTACCGAAATGTATAAAAAATAAAAAAGCTTGCTTGAATATTCGTAACAATGATGAGTATTGCTTTTTATGGTGCGTAGTAGCGGCTCTGTACCCTAGCCCTACTAGCCAACATCCCGACAGAGTTTCATCTTATCCTTACTTTCAGGATGTTTTGAACGTTGATGGTTTGACATTTCCGATAACATTTTCAGACATAGCTGTCTTTGAGAAAAATAATCCGTTTTTGAATATTTACGTGTATGGTTTAAAAAATAATAAAACTATCGTGGGACCTTTGTATTCTACATCGAATCATAAATCTAAGAGCATCCATCTATTGTTCTTGGAAAATAATACTAATACTCATTATTGTCTTATCATTGATTTACCTCGTCTAGTCAGAAATCAGATAACCAAACACCATGGTAAACTGTACTTCTGCGAAACGTGCTTATTGTTTTTTCCAACGCGCACCCAAATTGATTCACACCTATGTGGAGGGATTGCCACGGTATTACCAGAAAAAGGAACATTTTTAAAGTTCAAAAATTACGATAGAAAACAAAATGTTCCTTACGTCATATATGCTGATTTCGAAACGATACTTGAACCGATTTCCGGCGAAGATTTCAACACCGCTAACACGTCATATTCTCACCGACACGTGCCGACTGCGTTCGCCTATAATATAGTGTCATCATTTAACGATACGGTTGGTGACTATAGAAGTTATCGCGGAAAAGATTGCGTTTCAAAATTTATACATTTACTGACTGAAGATGCTAAAGCAATACACAGAATTCTCACTCAAAACGAGCCTATGATATTCACAGATATAGATGCTCTTGATTTCAAACGCGCTGTTAAGTGCTACGTTTGTGAAAATTTACTGTTGAAAGATAGAGTTAGGGATCACTGTCATATGACAGGCCGGTACCGGGGTGCAGCACATCGACACTGCAACCTACAACTCAAAGTACCAAAATTCATCCCAATATTTTTTCATAACTTATCCGGATACGATTGTCATTTATTTATTAAAAAGTTAGGCGAAATACCTGGACAAATTAAAATAATACCCAAGACTAAAGAAAAATATATATCATTTACAAAGTTTATTCCTATTGCTGATAACGAGTTTATACAAATAAGGTTTTTAGATTCCTTCAACTTTCTAGGAACTAGTTTAGACAAACTTGCTAAAACATTGCAAACAGATGATTTTGTTAATCTTAAATCAAATTTTTCTGATGAAACACAATTTAGTTTGCTGATTCGTAAAGGTGTGTACCCGTATGACTATATTAAAGATTGGAAATGTTACGAACAAAAGTCGTTACCTTCTAAATATTATTTCCATAATTCTTTGACTAACGAAGGTATTAGCGATGAAGATTATAGTCATGCACAAAATGTTTGGGCTGAATTCAGTATTACTGATCTGGGCGAATATACAGATCTATACTTAAAAACAGACGTGCTTTTGTTGACAGACATATTTCAAAATTTTCGGAAAACATGTAAACATTATTACAAACTCGATCCCGCCTTTTACATAACTGCACCTAGTTTATCGTTCGATGCAATGTTGCTAAAAACAGGTGTTCAGTTAGAACTGATTTCGGATTTAGCTATCATCAGAATGATTCAAAGCGGTATACGAGGCGGCTTGTGCATGTGTTCCCATCGGTATGCAAAAGCAAATCACAAATACATGCCAGAATATGATGCATCACAGCCTCAGATTTTCATAGTATATCTAGATTGTAATAATTTGTACGGTTTTAGCATGTGTCAGTATTTACCTTATTCTAATTTTAGATTCCTTGATGAAAGTGAATTAACTAATTTTTGTGTAGAAAATGTCGAGGATAACTCTGAGTGGGGATTTATATTAGAAGTCGATCTTTTTTATCCTGAACATTTACACAAATGTCATAATGATTTACCATTTTGTCCCGAAAAATGTATACCTCCAGGAGGTAAAACAAAGAAACTAGTTGCAAATTTACATAATAAGTACAACTACGTAATACATTATATTCATTTAAAAAAGTGTTTAGAACATGGCTTAACATTACGTAAAGTTCATAAAGCTATTACTTTTAGACAAAGTCCTTATTTAAAACAGTACATAGAATTAAACACTCGGTTAAGACAAAAGGCAAAAAGTTCTTTCGAACAAGACTTTTTTAAATTGTTAAACAACAGTGTTTTTGGCAAGACATTGGAAAATACTGAAAATAGAGTAACCGTACACTTAGTTAATCAATGGTGTGATCAATCTAATCGAACTAAGAAATTTATATCCTCCGAGAGACTTGTAGCCAACCCCTATTTCCATAGCGCTTCAATTCTAACTGAAAATTTAGTTGCTATACAAATGAAACCTGACCAAATTATTTTAGATAAGCCTATTTATATTGGATTCACTGTATTAGAACTTTCTAAGACACATATGTATGACTTTCATTATAACATTGTAAAACCTTTTTATGAAGATCGAGTGCAGCTGTGTTATACAGATACCGATTCGTTTGTCTATAAAATATTCACGTTTGATTTTTATAGTGACTTAAAGTATAATTTTTTACAATATTTCGACACCAGTAACTATGATGACAAAAATAATTTTAAAATACCAATTATTAACAAAAAAGTTCCAGGTTTGTTCAAAGACGAAATGGGAGGAAAATATATATCAGATTTTGTTGGTTTGAGATCGAAACTTTACTCAATAAAAACAGTCGATAAAGTCATTAAAAAAGCAAAAGGAGTAAAATCAAGTGTAATAAAAGACTTAAATATAACAGATTACGAAAATATTTTATTAAATGGGGGAATTATTCGTGGAAAAAATATTATGTTTCAATCTATAAAGCACGAAATATTTACTAAGAGTGTCAACAAAATTGCCTTATCTCGAAATGACGATAAACGCTTAATATCTGTAGATCGAATATCAACGCGAGCCTGGGGTCACTCGCTTATTTTAAAACGCTAAAATTAATTTGAATGTAATTAGTAATAGAGTTAGAATATGATTTATGTAACCTATGTAACATAGTTCTTGATCTTTAATGTATGATAAATATAATTCATAGTTTTAAAAAGCTAAGTTTATGTAAAGATATTAATTTAATAAAATGTGAATGATTATGACTACTTGTTTAATTTATATTTTAAGACATCATCCTCCTTTTTTTGTAGTTGGTTAAATAAAATGAAACCCGACCAAGATTTAAGGGTGCCACACACGACTAAGGTACTATAATTATTATTTTATATGATTTTTTTAATAAACTAGTGCGCCTCATCTTCAACGATTGCATTACTGCTTAACATGAGGTGGAATCGCAGTCAAGCACTGGTTTATAAAAAAAATGTCTTAAGATACAATATCACTCGTCATACAATTCAATGCACCATTACACACGACGAAGATATTTATTTAATATTTTCGTTAATAGGTGAATTGTATGGCGAGCAATATTGTATCTTAAGATAAAATATTATAGTATCGTAGCCATGTGTAGCGCTCCTAATTTGCAACATGATATGCATGTTGAAACATGAATCGTTCATTTTACGTAAAATGTATTTTGTACGCTATACAATAAGACTGATTATACAAATTTCAAATAATGAATAGTTGCATCAATTGCATAACGCTGATCATGCAAAATAACTATTACAAAGACATAGCAGTGCATTACCCTCATAAAAGCTTAGTTAGCATTTTAATCTAAATTGGAACATGTTTCGCCATCGCAATATATATAATTTTTCAATTTACGAAATAAAATTCGTCTTGAGTACTTGTATCACGCACACAGTGTCTTGCGATCATGTCATCGGTAAGTTTCTCAATTTTTTTTTATATTATTTATAAACTAGCGATTTATGTAGTGTGAATAGTGTAATCTGCTGACAATTCGTGTATGCATCACTATTTTTAACCGACTTTACAAAAAGGAGGAGGTTCTCAATTCGGATGTTTGTGTTAAATAACGAAGAGAAAAAAAACTTTAATAGAAACACCGACTGCCGAAATTAAAGTTATTTTGCACTTTTTGGTGAAGTCGGTTGTATTTTTTTGTAAAAAAAAGTTTTCAAAGTTTTCTTTTTAGTTTAAATTTCATAGGTGTCTATTTTTGTTCCAGATTACGGAATCAGAGGTTATGTTTAGCCAGTACGCTCAAAATCCTTATGAAGGATTCTCCGAAATGCTCCATGACGAACCCGGGCCCAGCAAACAAGTGACGAAAGAAAAAAAATCAAAACAACGAAGCAGGGAAAAGTCGAAGAAGCACAATCCAACTAAATCCTTTGTGATGAGCCGATTACAGCGACGAGGCATCAAATTAATTAAAATATCGGTCCTAGATCTATGCAATAACAATCCGCAAACCAGTGAAAGTGACAGTGACAGTGAAAACGTTATTATAAGTGCTCAATATATCGTTAAAGACGCTATCGACAATGTTATGGACGAAACTGAATCTTTAGTTAAAAAAATATCTAAATCTTTGATAGATAGTGATTTTTAGTACTTGTTTGTCTAAGAAGTTGAGTACTTATTTGTGTTGTTTTGTTTAATTTTAAAGAAGATTGTTTTATTTGTAGAAGTTTAGGTGTTTGAAATAAAAGCAGTTTTACAATACATGTAGTTTTTTATTTATGAAACCAATAAACTTTAACCAGGTACACATTTATAACTCTAAATACTTTCTAATACATAACACATTTTTAAGAGCACAATGTTTTAAATGTTTTACACAATTTAAATTAGTTCTTCCTTCACAGTATTTTTTATGTAAAATTAAGAAATTAGGACATCCTTCAGTACCAAGGTCTGATACTTTACAATTCTCACAAAGTTCCTTTATCCACTTTACTTTCTCCAAACCATTAACAACGATTTCCTTATTTTCTAGATAGGGAACAATTATACGACGAAATTCTTTATAGTCGATATACCCTTCATTCCAATAAATACCTCTGTTTCTTTCCAGCCACTTAACTTGCCTCTTTTCTTCACTTGTTAAGTATTTAAACAAGTATGGTGGTTTTATCAAAAATGTTTGCGTATAATCACGGGTAGCAAAAGCCAACTCTTTTATTATAAAATTATTGTACAGGTCTTTAAACCCTTGAACATCTAATATAACAATATTAGGATTCATGATATTTTCCTGACTGTATTACTTAAAGGTTTATATTCAATAATACAATCGTTCAATATAAGACAATACGCAGAAGTTTGATCTGGTATTTCCGTATCACTCTCAATTTCCAGTCTTACGTCTACAACGGGCCCAGTCTTTAAATTGTCAGCTTGCCTAGAGCAATCGATAACAAATAGTGGCGCTAAATCTTTAAATTGTTTTTCGCTTAGTAAGGGCTGCGGTCGACGCCCGTAATAAGACTGCTGAAATCTAACGTATTGCTCATATAATAAAGCGATTCTGTTATTCGCGAAACTCACATTTAGGTTTTCATACGGGAAATAAGTAGAGTTGAGGTACACTTTTACATCACGAACATGACAATGATCGAACTGAGACATATCAGAACTGGCATTGTTTTTTCTATTTGTCTGTAGTCCCATAATAATGTATCTTGGTTTCTCTATTTGCGAGGATGTTTTGATTGACCAGGTATGTTTTGTAGTTTTAGGTAAAGCCGGATATTCGTACAGATCCCAATTTCTGAATACCATCTGCAGTGGTCGATCTTTTTCTAATAGTTTCAATAAACTTATTTTCTCTTTGTCAGACACTTTAACGTGCGGTACGCGCCAAATGATTTTATTTATCTGAACGTCTTCCGCAATTTCACCGGTGTTTAGTTTTACAGCATTCAGGTTAGTGTTACTTCGTAGCAATATCAATTCATGCTTACAATTTATCACGACTTTCTTGAAATCCTCTGCGAAACCAATGATATTACAGAGGGGTATAGAAGCAGAAAAATTACCTCCGTGAATGTTTTTTGTGCCATCGATATTCCAGCCCCATGAATTCGATGTCTTTGATTCGTTCTCATTCATTGATATTAAAGATTTCATGGTGGTAGTAACGCCAGCATTTTTTATTTTATCAATCTC
Organism: Anorthoa munda; assembly: GCA_945859665.1. NCBI lineage: Eukaryota > Metazoa > Arthropoda > Insecta > Lepidoptera > Noctuidae > Anorthoa > Anorthoa munda. The sequence goes on along the minus strand of OX243907.1, from coordinate 715,422 downwards.
TACTCCATTCAACTCATACCTTATATCTTGGAACAAGTAAAGGAGAGCATTATTCGTAAAATGAACGCTAGAAGCCTTGTCTTTTGAGTCCTTTTTGCTAACAATTACAGTTCCTTCCAAATAAAGAGTGCTAGCTGATGGTAGTACATATAGGTCCTGTTGGTTGATGGGTATGCGAATTTCATCATTTCTATTAAAACTTGTAACGTAGGGCTTGTAGGAATGAAATTCGATTCCTTCAACTGTATTGTCGTAAGTCGGAGCGGATAAAACGTCTAAAATATTCATTTTAACAAACCGATAGCTTTCAGGAATGCCTTATTATTATTGGTTAATTTTATTTTTTTATTAGAGCGCGCTCTTATTTTCTTGGTTGCTAAATTAGCACTGATATTTTTGACCTGGGGCTGCTCATATTTATTATAGTCAATCATTTTTTCGTCTGAGATGTAAATATAGTTGTACTTCTTCACCACGTAAATTTATTAGACGATTGTTAATATCTAACAGTCTGATATGTATACAGCTTATGTTGTTTTGATTGATTGGAAAGTATATTGCGTTCTTCGGGATTTCTATGATCCTATATCCAGGCGGCACATTGAGTGCAAATTCGTGGATAATGTGACTCGGATCTCCGTTTATGTAGGATCCGCTTATAATATCACATTCAATCCTGATCACGGTCGTAGGTAAAATGTTGACGGGAAACTGTGATACATGCCATTTATTACCTTTTAATATCTGCTTATCAAACCCTAGCAGACGTCTAAAGGTGTTTTCTTTTTCAAAATTGATGTCTTTCGTACAGTGTATAGTAGTTTTTAAAGTATTGTTATTGCAACCTAGTTTTATTGATGCTCCTTTTATCTCCGATTTTAAATAATCACTGATATCTTGCAATTCATAGGTTCCATCCGGTATTTCAATGATTTCGGAACCATAGTAAAACTTGTTATTCGTTTCATCAATGTTTGGAATAGAATTAAATGTTGAGAAATGCAATAATGCACACTCATACTGTCCATTTAGTTGTAACGTATTAGGATAGTACGTGGTTAAGGTAGACGAGTTTCCGGTTATCGATAAAGTGAGTGACATTTTGCAAATGATTGAAATGAAAGACACACATTAATTTTATACATCTTTATTCCAAAATTGCCACAGATATTCTAAACATAGGTGACCACAATTTACTGTGTTAAACTTTTGATATCTTGTGTAGTTGTAATAAACAGTACAATTCTTAAAATATCGCATTAATTCCATTGGAGGTTTCAAGTCTCCATAACTATCAAAGTATTCACAATAGTCGGCTACTTTAACATAAGCTACCCAATGCGTTCCTTCATTTTTAGAATCGTCCAAGTTAACAATACCACATTCAATCTGTTTTGGCTTTCTTGGCAATAGATCCTTCATGTACACTCCTCGAAAGTGTGGGATGTCTCGTGCATGTTCTTGGATGTCGATATTAGTCAGTGGGCGATTAGGTAGCTTCTTCATCAGTTTTTTGGATGTTCAATAAATAACCCTTTACCATTTTTATGCGGTTTAATGTATAAACCCTTACCCAACGCTAAAGCCTCCATAGTCTTATTATGACGTTCTGTTTCTCGCAAATTTTGTTGAGCTGATTTGTAATCATTAACGGTTTTTGCAATACCCGCTGCACCACCAGCCAAAGTGCCTAAAGCTGATAAGCCAGCAAAAATTGGAATTAAAGGCAAAATACCTCCAGTCTTTGGTATTGGTATGATTCGAGGTACCCGAATTTTCTGAATTTTTGGAAATATCTTTTTTGCTGCTAAGTAAGCAGCATTAATTAAAGCTTTACTATCTTTATGTTTAATTTTCTTAATTTTTGATTTTATCTTTGATACAAAATTTTGAAACGTTTTAATTCCGGCACCAGACTTTAATTTGGCTTTCATAACTTTGCTCACTAGCCATGAGCTAAATTTTTCACCTTTAGCAGCATCTTTTGATTTAAGTCTTTGTTTTGCCATATTCATTAATTGTAAATCAGCTTTGTGACGATGTGATAAGTCTGTGTGGTTAGCGTATGCAATGTCGTGGTGCATACAAGCTTCATCCAACTTATTAATACCTCGGTCACCACGTAATAAACGTTTCTGGAGTTTTGTTCCTGGTCCGCAATAATTATATCCAGGCAAATGAAGCTCGAATGGTAGATTTTCTATTATACTATTAACTAGTCCACCACCTTGCATTGTACAAAGCGCAATGGAAAAATATTTAAAAAAAATGACTATATACTTATTAACTCAATCCACTAATGCAGCTTTGTCAATCCAACTATTTTCGTTATTACTAAGACCCAACCATTTCACGTAAATTTTAGTTCCTTTCTTTTTTAAAACTTTCTCTATCAAATAAACACCAGGATAGTTTGATTTTTGAAGTTCTTGTTCATAAAAGGTTCCTAATATAGTTTGTTTTCGTTGATCTTGTACATGGTATGTCACTGGTATTGTATTATTAATCTTCTTTACAGTAAAAATTTCTGTTGACCAATTTGGAGTATAACCTTTCTCAAAATTGTGTTTGTATTTACTGATACGAACATTATCGCCAATTTGAAACTTAGGTTTATATGGAATAGATACAGGTTTATGTACTTTTAAAATACTTTCTTTTATTACTTGCTCATTAGATTTGTTTACATCGATTGGTTTTAATTTAATAGTTCGATGTTTTGTGTTGTTATACGATTCCAGTGTAACTTCTAATGGTTTACCTAGCCACTTATAGTTTCCATTAAGGCTAAAATATTTGTACAATTTATTTTTTATGGTTTTTATTAGTCGTTCAACAATTGATGCTTTTTTGGTAGAAAACGATGAGTAATGGTTAATTTTGTATGTTTTCATAAGCGCTTGAAATGTGTTATTATAAAACTCTGTTCCCATATCCGTTTGTAAATTATCAGGTTTTCGATTACTGTCAAGTAATATTCGTTCAAATGCATGAGTGACATCAAGTTTATTTTTTGATTTTAACGGCTGCGTCCAAGCATATTTTGAGAAGCAATCGATCACTATTAAAATGTAATTGTAGCCTTTGTTATATTTCCTTAGATTTTGCATATCCATCAGATCAGCTTGCCACAAGTCATCGATTCCCTTTAGAATGACATGACGTCTAAGGAAATTTCTTCGTGCTGCTCTGTGTATTTCATTAACAATTTGCTGTTTTGCCATTACTGATTTTTTTGAATTAATTTATCAACCTCTTCTTTAGTATAAAACTTATCTTGCAAATGACTTACAATTGCAGGCATCTTGGCTTTTAAAGAAACCTGAAATGTTTCCCGTGCGTCTATAATACTTTGTGAACGCAATGTCCCTATAAGTGTATTAAATTCTTTTATCATATTAGCAGTCATTCGATCTACATAATCCTTGTTCACTGCATCGTCAGCTTCTACTGGATTTTTGATTCCTCTCAGTCTTGATGTTTTTAAATCAAAATCTCCGTTTTTTGATTTTAATAATGTATTTTCATTAATCTCAAATAACTCTGATAATCGCATTCTTTTATGAATATGATGTCCGAATTTATCTACGTTCATGTTTAAGGTGTATTGTGTTGTGAGGTTTATAATAAAATGAACACACCTTTTAGAAAACGTAGATGTATTATTTATTTATAATTTTACTTTCACGTAATTCTTCAATGATAGATATAATTTCATTATCTAATCCTGTGTTACCAGCATCTCGAGATGCGATTAATAATTTTAACCTATCCACCAGTTCATTTGGATCATTCCAATATACAAAATCAACCTTTTTCTTCCACATTTTGGTTAAGGGTAGTCCTTTTCCCTTCGATTGAGGAGTCTGAACAGTGTTTTGTATTTTGAAAATAGGCTTGATAACTTGCATATACTTTTGACCTTTATTGCTTTTTATTGGTTTATCCGGCTCATAGTCTCGTCGATGTGCGTTTGTATCAAGTAGCATTGACTTATAATGCTGCATATCACTTTCTGTAACCATGTTTAAATCTACGTTCTTTTTCAGTAACAACTGTTTCAAACCAGACGTATTTCTATAATTGTGTCCAGCTACTGTGATAAATTTATCGCCGATCGTTATACGAGCAGAACCTAACATCAATCTCCCATTTTCTACTCTGACACCGAATGGAACATCTGAAAGAGCTTCTGAGGATACTGACCAGGATGACGTGTCACGAGCGGGGTTGTTTTCAACTAATGATTTATATGAAGAGTCACTTTCGATATCAGATTCATATTCATTTGAATTTTCTTTTCTAACATTGACTTCTTCGTTCTGCAAAGCTTTATCAATAAACGGAAGTTCTTCTTTTTTTGTAGGACACAGGTAAGAAGTCTGCTTACTGGCATTAGCAATCTGGTTGAGTGGTTCTGTTACAGGCTTGAAAACTGATTCCAGTGTTTGCTGATTGTTATTCTCGACATCTCTCATTTTTCTTACTTTTTTCTTAACAGCTTCAGCTGCAACTACTATTTGTCTTTTTAAAGATTTTTCCATTGCGAAAAAAATGAGCTGATAGTGATTGATGAAACGATGTCTGAAGAATAATAATAATATCACGAAGGTAACGGACTTAAATAACCCTATTCTTAATCAAAGACTACAAAGGTGTCAAATTTGTTTCTGTAACATCCTTTATTTTTTAAACAATCTTTATTAATTACTACATAACTGAAGGGCTCGTTCCATATTTTTGAACACATTTCACGAAATTCATTCCATGTCATATCAGTGTTGACATGTTCTTCATAAATATGACGCAAATTAATGTCATCTTGTTTGAAAAGTATGATTAAGTTCGCGTTGTCTCTTACTAACTGCTTAGGGATTTTACTATAAGTTTGATTTAGATAAAAACAATCGATGAACTTGTGTCTTCCCATTGCAAAATAATCACGCATGCTATCTTGATTTTCGCAAGCCACATCATCAAATATTATCACAGAGTTAGGTTTTGCGTCTTGAACTCTTATCACTTCCTCATTTCCATTATATTTCTGGAGTAAAGTACCTGGCACTCGTTGTAAAACTTTTTCTAAAAACATGTATTTGGGTTGATACAGAGTTTTCGAATAAACATAAACATTTTTAAATCTTAATCCATTTTCGTGTATGAGAAGACCAATCAATAAATTGGTTTTTCCACAGTTAGACGGTCCGCATATGATACATCGAACTGAGTCAGGTAACAATTCTCCGTGACGAAAACTAGTCTTACTAACATCCTCGCAGATTGTTGTAACATGCAGTGATTGTGGCTGCTTTACAAACTTCATGATTACACTTGGAAACAATCTGATTGGTAATGAGTAAAATGTATCTGATACATTAATATTTATAAATTGAAATAGTAGTGCAACCTTTTTCGCGATAGAGTGATCGTTTGAGAAGCGATCGTACTTACATTATTCAGCGTTACTTTATGTAGTAATGCGTACTCGCCCAGCTACTGGTAGCCAGTGGTATTTCTTACAAGATCTTCAGGTGAGTACACTAATATACTACACAGTCGAGTCGATCGTTTATTATTGGGTATTCTATGCCACTGTCGCGTAGCGAGGCGCACTGGCCGAGCTACTTGCCGACAGTGGCATAGAATGCCCAATAATACACTACTACAGTATATATTAAAAAAATCATCATATAGATGATTAGGTTTAGAATGAATTGCCAATATTGGTAATTCATTAATAAGTTTAACTTTAAAAGCTGCCAAGCGACTTGCAGTTTTGGGGTTAACAGTGATATCCTTTTTAGCCACTTTGTTATTTTGGTTTGGTATAGTAATCCTCTGCCCGCAATGATCAGAATCTAGTAAATTTATAATTTCTTTGTGGACTGGTATAACATTAGTATAAATATTATCTAAGCATGTGGCACTAGTAGGGGTTATTCTTGTGGGCTCCAAAAATAGGTTTACAAGATTGTAGGACTGAAACAGACTTTTTATTTTACTACAAGAACCTGAGTTTTCTAATAAATTAACATTATAATCACCACAAGTGATAATGGATTTATTCGAGTTACAAATCTTGTGTAACACTTCATCCATTACCTTTTCAAAGCAGTCATACAATCCTGAAGGGGGTCTGTATACACTTAATACAATAAACTGCTCCAATTCTATACAAGCTATTTCAATTGTCCGCTCAACAGATAGGCTCACAATATCCTTGCGGTCTTTAAATTTAAGCTGGTTACTTACTAAAATCAAGGAGCCACGTGGAGCCACATGTAATGTCCTATCGTGCATTTGTAGAGTCCTTGCAATGCGATATGGAATAAATGTATGAGGATATAGTACCGACCATAACAGAGCATTTATCGCTCAAAAAAAATGTATTCGGGCTATTCAGGGCGTTCCACCGGACGTATCTTGTCGACCAATATTTAAAAAAACTCGGTTTGCTACCACTACCCTCACTATATCTATATGAAATATGTATGTTTGTACAGAAACTCAAAGATCTTTTCAGAACAGCAGCAGATGTATGCACTAGGAATCGGCGTCACAAATTTAGACTTGTTTTAGATGAAACCCCTACATTAACAAAATATAGTAAAAGCTGTTTAGCTGTGGCTGTATACATATATAACAAATTAGCATGTAAAATTAAAATACTAAATAGCAGACTGTTTAAAATTCACTTGTTTAAATCACATCACACTAATATTATAAGGGTGAAAGTCTGTGAGTGTGTATGTTTGTTACTTCTTCACGCTCAAACTGCTAGACGGATCTGGGTGAAATTTGGCAGAGGGATAGACTATAGTCTGGAATAGCACATGAGATACTTTTTATCCCGGAAATATGTTCCCTCGGCATAATTTTCGACATTCACGCGGGCGAAGCCGCTGGCAGAAGCTAGTGGTTAAATAATAATAATTTTTATAGCATTAATCATTTTGCATGCTTTTGTCTTAAAAAAAACATGTATTATCTCACCCTTAACTCATGTAACACCTTTGTATACCATGTTTTATGCAATAAAATAAAGAATCAGATATCTAGAAAGTGAAAAATGGGAATTAATGTCGTAATTTAATTCGTAGATAAATTCGATAATCATTTTAGTCATGCTAAAATGATTATCGCATTTATCCTCATTTCTTGTGATATGGTAAGAATAAATTTTTATAGCATGGTACATGATAGAAATAAGTATCAGTACAATACTGCCTTTCCTTGCATAGACTCAGGCAACTAACAAAAGTACAAAACAAGACTTATTTACCAAGCTACCATCTTCAGGATAAATAAACACGGGTTTGCGCACGGTTGGCGCAGTGGTTGAGCAATTGACTGCTGCGCTGCGTGTCGCGGGTTCGATTCCCGCACGGAACAAAAATTTGTATATCCTACAGATAATTGTTCCGGCTCTGGGTGTTTGTGTATGTGAGTTTATATGTTTGTAAACGTACCCACGATACAGGAAGAAATTCCTAGTGAGGTTTTAAAAAAAAAAAAAAAAAAACACTCGAAAATTGCTGTTCCCGGTACATAATTAGGAGCTGAAGAATGAGTGGCTTCGCGAGGCAAGACTGAAAGCCAACGCGGCGGGACGCCCGCCGGGCGCAATAAAACATTTTAGGACCGCTTGTGACTGTCCCTCTCTGGGACGCGGGACATGTGTGGACACGCTGCTGCGGTGTTACACTAAAAATAATTAACTTTCGTTTATTTTTATCTAATGTAATGCAAAGCAGGGTAGTAACATACATAAGAATGTTCTCTATATTTTTTGTAGGTAATTCTGGCTACTAAGTTGTTTATAATAATATTCTGAAAAATATAAGCATTGCTCTAAATCAATCAACTTTTAGGGCATAATTTATAAAAAAGTACCATAAAATTATTTAATTGATTTGCAGATTCTTTATTCAAATTCTCTATAGAATATTTAGATTAAGAATCTACTAATCAATGTTTAAACGAATCATATGCTTATAAAGTTTTAATAAATATGGCTTTAGTGAAGATTGTGCTAGCATTATTAGATAGATAATAATTGCATACTCTATTGAAAACCAAGCCATCCACACACCTTTCTAGGAACCACAGAGTCTCCCAGCATTAATAAACTCTATTCTTAACAGCACATTTCTGTCCTCGCGTTAAAGACGCTGTAGCGGTGACGTAATAAGCGAGTCGCCTCACTAATGTATGCTAAGCCGACGAGCCCGGACGAGCAAGACACTGTCCGTGCAATCACTATTAATGAGGAGTCCACTGGCCAGCTGCAATTGTACTTTATACCTTAGCGTTACTGCGAGGAAGAAGTGAAGATCACCCTTTGTCTAGGGCCTGTGATGCCAAGTAATTAGCGAAGGTCCAATTTTTATAGATATTGCTGCAAATATCTCTCTATATCTTCGAACAGCTGTTAATAGGTCATCTACATATATCTATACAAATAAATAAAATTGAAGTGTCATAAAGTAATATCAAAATAAAACGTTTTATTGATTGCATCTGAAACATATATACGGTACTAATAACAAATACGCAATTTTTTGGATTTACTTATGTCCGTCTGTCTGTTCCGGATAATCATCGAAACGGCTGGACCGATTTTGACAGGAATTTTACTGATAAATAGCTGATGTTATAAGACATAGACTACTTTTTATCCCGCAAAAAATCACAATTGCTGTGGAAAAATTAAATAAAAAAATTATGAGTTAGACGCGGACTAAGTTGCCGGCAACAGCTAGTACCATACATATTTCGTTTGGAACTCAAACGTCAGGAACCTGTTACTCTGAAACGTCATCATTTTTACTGAGGAATCTCCGTCTGTAATGAAAACTATGGGTGCGACGCGGACATTTAATTAAAGTACAATAAATTGTACCACACAAGCAAACAATATATTGACAATGCTCAAGGAATTTCACAATAGTACAGTGTCAACTACACGTGAATTGACTAAAAACATGCGAAAATTATTTCAGAAATATTATTTAGAACAGCAAATTTTTTTAGGTCATGTGTGATATAAAGGATTCGTAGAGGCTAATTTCGATAATATACCTGGTGGACGATTTGGAAGTTTTGAGCATAATATACGTATGAACAAGTTGCACCTCCAACTTGTTCATACGTATATATATATAAGCGTCTACTATTCCGAGGTTCTTTTTATAGTACATGTTTATTCTAAATGGCTAATACTAACGTAAAACTTGACGACTTAACTATATCGGAGTCTGTGGTCTGTGATGTCTTGGATTGTTATAACCTTCTTTCACACACTAAAACAAACCTTAAAATACTTACGCAGAATATACGTAGTATTTCTCGTAACTTTGACGAACTAGTTGTCCTTTTGCACTCACTAAAGATAGAATGTGACGTTATAATACTCACTGAATGCTGGCTATCGTGCAATCTTACTATTCCTAACCTACCTGGCTACAAGTCTCATATGACACAGAATTATAGAAACCAGAACGACGGAATAGTAATCTACACTAAAGAATCGCTTAATGTTGATGTATTTGAACCACCCTTTTCTGAAAGCAACTGTCTAATTCTAAAATTAAATAATGACACAGCTATAATTGCACTATATCGATCACCATCATACCACAATTTAACTCCTTTTATAGATTCTCTCAATTCAACTTTATCGAACCTAAAAAACATAAAATCTGCCGTTATTATTGGAGACATTAATATAGATATCTCAATACAATCACGTGACCCTAAAGCACCTGAATACTTAAGTATGACAGCCTTTCAGGGATTCTTGCCAGCTCATACTTTTCCTACCAGGCAAGGTAAAACTTGTCTCGATCACGTTCTTCTTAAAACTAAACTAAAATCAAATAGTTAGTTACTTAGTTTTAAATTCCACCATTACAGACCACAACGCGGTGTTACTCTGTCTTTACCAAGCACACAAAGACAATCCTCCGCAATGTTATGTATCTAAACTTAATATAACTGCTATTCGTGAACAACTGAATAATACGGACTTCAATTTCATTGGCGAAACAGACGATCCTAATCAGGCCATGGATAAATTTGTTAAGACGTTACAAGATGTGATAAATGAAAACAGCACTATTTTTAAAATTCCTCGGAAAAAACGCATTATTAGACCCTGGATCACTCCAGGATTACTTAGATGTATAAGAAATAGGGATCGCCTTCACAAAGACTTACAAACTTCACCCGACAATCAAACTCTAAAACTAACATACACCCGGTATAGAAACTATTGTAATGACATATTAAAAAGACTTAAAAGGCAACACGATAAGAGTGAATTGGACAAAAATATTTATGACAATAAAAAGCTTTGGGAAGTTATTAAAACCATAAAAAACACAAACAAAGCAAAATCGGCTGCTACCGACCTTCTTGTTGATTCCCCTCAGGCATCGGTGAACCAGGCTAATGTTTATTTTGCTAATGTTGGAAGTTCCCTGGCCAATAAGCTTCTAAACTCTCCGACAATAGCTCAAAATCCAATTGATGCACCCGCCTCAAACCACACAACTAATAACTCGTTTGTACTACAAGACACTGATGAAAACGAGATCCTGTCACTTATAAATGGCTTGAAATATTCTAGCTCAGTTGGACATGATAAAATATCTAGCAGCCTACTTAAGGATATAAAGGATTTCATTGTTCCACCCCTAACGCCTTGCCTGTAATTATAGGCCAATTGCTATACTACCAGCTATTTTAAAGATTCTGGAAAGAATAATTAATCGTAGACTTGTTAACTATCTCGAAAGTAATAATTTACTGTCATCTTGTCAATTTGGTTTCCGCTCTGGGAGGTCAACGGAGGATGCGGTGCATAAGCTTACTGACCATATTATTAGGCAACTTGATTATGGGAACAAAGCACTCGCCATCTTCCTTGACCTTGCCAAAGCGTTTGACACGGTGTCTGTCCCGCGTCTACTAGCTAAATTAGAGCGCCTGGGAATAAGGGGGTTGCAGCTAAAATTGTTTCAAGACTATTTAAGTGGTCGTAAACAGTGCCTGAGGGTGGATTCCCACATTAGTAGTGACCTACCTGTCTCTTTTGGTGTCCCGCAGGGCTCAGTGCTAGGACCTACACTTTTCTTAGTTTACCTCAATGACCTCTGTGAGCTGAAACTGGACCAGGGTACCATTATTTCCTATGCTGACGACACAGCATTGCTATTTTCTGCTGATGATTGGGAATAAACCTTCACGTTGGCGCAGAATGGCTTCAACAAGATGTCAGACTGGCTGAAACAAAATGTTCTCACCTTGAACACAGATAAAACTGTGTACATGCCATTTTATACGCGATATCCTTATAAACCCCCTATAGAACTTACCCTTAAATCACACTCTGTTCATGTCCCCCCAATTAATTCTGCTTCTTGTTGTTGCCCTTGTCTGATCAGAAGATCTGAGGTTAAATATTTGGGCGTCATACTGGACTCATCGCTGAATTTCAATGCACATATATCTTTACTCCAATCCAGACTGAGAAAACTCATTTATGTTTTTAAGAACTTACGGCATGTAGCAGATATTTTAATTTTAAAAAAGTTTATAGGGCCTGTCAATCGCTCCTAACTTACTGCATTTCATGTTGGGGTGGAGCTGCCAAAACCATTCTGCTCCCCCTTGAAAGAGCACAACGGGCAATTCTAAAAGTTGGCTCCTTCCGACCCATAGATTACCCTACACATCTTTTGTATCAGTCGTGGAACCTACCGACTGTTCGACAACTCTACATCATAGCTACAGTCTTAAAACAACACTCCCTCACCCCTCTTGACAGGAATATTATTCATAAGCGTCGTCGAAATGCTGTAGTTTCACAGCCCCTTCAATTTAAACACTCATTTACAAATAGGTTTTTCTGCTGCACCGGTCCTTTTCTATACAATAAATTAAATACTATTCTTAACATCTCTATACATTAAGTAAACGAGAATGCAAATTCAAACTATTGAACTTACTACTTACTTGTGATTACGAAACTACAGAAGATCTTCTTAAAACCTTAAGATAAAGATAAACACATAAACACACCTAATACAAACACACCTAATACAAGCACACCACATTCACTCAAACACACTCAACACAAGCATACAACACACAACACTCGCTCAACATTACACTTATTCTGTTTGTTGTAAAACCTTATTTTGCTTTGAAGCTATATAATATTATGTTAAACGAAACTACTGTTGGTCAAAATTTCTGTAAAGTGAACTGCGTCCTGAAATACAGGCTCGGCCTAGCTCAGGCGCAGTCGCTCATCTTTCATTCTTGTGCATATTCTTAATAGCTTTAAAAATAATTATATTGTTCAATTTGTACAATTTTATGGAGTAAATAAATAAATAAAATAATTCAGTAATTTTTGAGTCGAGAGCAGTGGTGGCCCAGTGAGAGCAGTGGTGGCCCAGTGAGAGCAGTGGTGGCCCAGTGGTATCTGCCGAAAATTACAAGTTGTAGGTCGTGGGTTCGAGCCCAGGCAGGCGCTTTACTTTGTGTAAATTATTTCATCACCACTGCTCTCAAAACAGTGAAGGAAAACATCGTGAGGAAACCGGCATGTCCTATAACCAAAAATTCGAAGACATGTGACATCCACCAACCCGCACTGGGCCCGCGTAGTGGATTACGGGTTACGGGCCATTCCCTCCCACAGAGAGGAGGCCTGAATACCAGCAGTGGGCACATTAATAGGCTGATGATGATGATGTAAGCATAATTAAAGAAGTCATAATGAATATTGTGTGTTATTGGACCGGTGTTTGCTATTGTTGTTTATCAGGTACATTTAGAAACAAAATTGACATAATGTAATCGTTTTTATACATGGGTAGGTGAAATTGGTGTAAAATAAAAAGTAAACCAACACGATTGGCGCGAAACTTCGACTTTGGATATCATAAAAACTTCATTAGTTATGTAGTTAACACTAAATATTATACAAGCCGAAATCTGTAAAGCCTTGATTTTTATAAATTTACATATATATGTCGCATCAAGGCTGGCCGATACATGCAAACCATCGGAAAATCAGGATGTATTCCCTTAGGTTAAGACATCATGTGTGGGCAGGTCGGTGGGTACAATTGTGAAAATGAAATCACACAAGTTATTCGATACGCTAGGTTTATTCAAATAGTCACAAGTCACAGTTACAATCTTGCTTACTAATATTACGGATCGACACTGATTCTACGACGTGTTAGAGAAAGCGCGCCAAAGCGTAGTTGTTCTTGATTTGCCGACAGGTGGCGTGCTTGTGATATGTTTTGACGTCCGTACTATATATTTGACTAAACCCGACATATAAAATACTAAAATTTCACGAATCTAATACTAAATTAGAACAGGATAACAACATAATTAACACATTATAATTGGAATCTTTTTAGACATAGGACATTTCTCAAAACTTTGTTACAGATTGCTATGTACTTGGCTATTGTGCGAATCACATTTATTGGCGAGTTTTTTTTTTGTAGTATGGTACGAAGTAAGCACGATGACGTGTTAAGGTTCGATATGTTTGATATTTTCATCAATATATTGACGATCGGTTAAAAGTCAAAACATTGTATCAGCTGTGTGCAGAAATGAACATCGTGACGTCTCACAGGCTCGGGTTTGCTCGGGAACTGTCGACGTGTTTTTGGTACTGGATTCAAAAAAGTATTTTCATCTTGATATTACTTTGTAACCATAGCGAAAACAAACTAGAAATTATTTTGTAATAAAACTGATATATCCATATACAAAACAAAAAAAATGGTTCAGCAACTCACATTTGCGCCATTATACGCGCGAGTTGCGTAATAGCCCACGCGTGTTGTACACGGGGCTTCGCGAAGCAATCGAGAGCAGGCTATATAAACCGACGCGTAATGTTCGCGGGATATAAAATAACAACAATTAGGCCTAAATATAACCGGCACGATCCTGGCTGTGAGTGAGAGACCACCGCGGTGACTGTGAACTTGGATAAATTCTACAAGAGATGCATTTTGCAAATATGACCATAAGTTCTAAAAATAATAGGAAAAAAATAAATAGATTTAGATAATGTTATCAACTACAGTTGAATATTAAACAAATAGTAGCCGGTATTGCGGTGCGCCGCTCTCCCTACCTTCCGCGGCCTGGACGAGGCCGCCACCGTCTGATGGTGGATGCGGTGGAGCCGCAGGGGATTAGGAGTATCGGTATAGCATTGGCCACTATCCCTATCCCCTGCGGCCGAAAAATGTTAAGTGGCGGGGCCATTGACCTTGACCCGTCACAAGGGGACCAAGTTCGCAATACACGGGGTCGTCTGGCGCCCATGTGCTGGTTTGGTCCCTGGGGTGGTCACGACGTACAGTGTGTTCTGGTGCGCCGGTGATGGGGGTTACTCCCCAGAAGAGGGCCCGGTGATAGACAGCCTCGGCGGGTTCGCGGTGAGTGCTGACACGTGCCCGTGTTTCCGCTATAAGCGGCACAGGAGGACACCGTGGAGTTTTTGTGGGTTGGAGTCCTACATAACTGCGCTATCTCCCCGTGGTAGCGCAGTATGCATGAGCATTTCTTCACAATAAAAAAAAGGGTTGCTAGTTTAGTTATAATCCCGTTGAACTTGCTGATAGTTCACTTGCTGACTCTAACGTATCTACATTACGAAATACAATACAATTATTGTTATTACCTTACTACCTTCTGCCAGCAACTTCGCCCGCGTGAAAGTAGAAAATTATCCCACAGAAAACGGGATAGGATAAGAGGGATAAAAAGTATTCTGTGTTAATCCAGGTTATAAACTGTCTGGATTCTAAGTGTCTATCAAAATCAGTTTAGCAGTTTTTGCGTGAGAGAGTAACAAACATTAATCTAGCTATAACATTTATAACATTGGTTCAACCACAAGAAAGTCCAAGTCTATACTGGCCGTAGTCGCACATTATCTATGTGTTGTACACAAAGTTTGCTGAGCGAAGGTATTAATTTCCCGGCGGACGGCAACCCCCGACCCACCAAGAAGCAAACAGCCTGTTAACTTAGGCGCCTATGGCTCATTACGCGTTAAATTGAATCTGTCAACTGATTAGCTTCGAGAGGAGGGTGCGCGGTGAGCGCGTGATGAGGGACAGGACCAGGTGAGGAGTGAGAGTGTGTGGGTGTGGCTGATAAGTGGTCTGTTTGAGAATAAGATGCTTTGCTATTTCTTTATTAATTAGGTATTATTGTATGAAGAACAATAATAACAGTTTGTTTTTCTAGTACCTTATGCACACATTTTGCACTTTCCAGCATCCAACCCAGAACTCACAACAACAGCTCAAAACAACTCAAACACAGACATTATCCGTGATGTTCTTCAGAAAGGCCAGGTGCGTAGTGCTCACAACTGGCGTACAGTTTCGTCTATATGGATTTAAACAAAGCAAAAGTAGAAAGTCTCGTAGCAGATGACATTCTATTATCTCTGCCTACCCCCATGCGAAGGCCATAATTTATCTACGAACGTAGCATATTTCAATAACAAAATTATTTAATCTAATTTGTTACTATATGTATATCAATTTACTTATTGCGACGAAATGCAAACTGTTCACGTTGATCAATTATCAGGGGGCAGACATTTTAATAGTCCTTTATATAAAATACGTGGCGTCGCTTGGGACCGAGCAATTGATTGCGCTTGATTGCTGCCGATGTGCACGCACTGGGCAAAACTTTCCTACCTACAGGTATAATATAAGCCTGTAATCATTCCAGGTGGGTCAAATGCTCGCTTTTAAAAGTATGGAACAGTGTCGTCTTAGAAGCAACTGCCCTGAGATAGCGAGCATGTTCGAACAGTTCAGGTTGTTCAGGTGCTTTACTTTGTGTAAATTATTTCATCGCCACTGCTCTTAAAACGGTGAAGGAAAACATCGTGAGGAAACCAGCATGTCCTAGAACCAACAATTCGACGACATGCAACATTCACCAACACGCACTGGGTCCGCGTGGTGGATTACGGCCCATTCACTCTCTCACAGAGAGCTAATGGCCTATTTCCCAGCAGTGGGAACATTAAAAGACTGATGATGAAACCGGCAGGATAGATGGAAGTGTGAAGGGAGGCCTATGGTCAGGAGGGTTACAGCGCAGGCTAGAAAATACCACAATAAAATAAATACAGCAATTTCATAAGCCGATACATAACAGCTGCCCAATAAAATGATAGCAAGAAACGTTCCTCTCTTTATTGTGCCTATATTTATTAGGGTTGACAACCGCGTGAGAGGATGTCCCGCCAATGTCGGGGGACAGCCCTGCCACTTTTTATAGCGTTTGAGGGTAGTGATCGAATCGTCATAAATCAACATTTTGTTTTTGATCGTCACTGTACCTGAGTGCACGGTGTTTTAGCGAATTGTGGGTAAACATGCTCCTCATACATCAATACATTTTGTTCCAACATTATAGAGTCAATTTTGTTCAGTAAAAGGGTTATTTTTCAGACTCGCACGGTTAGCTTGAAGAAATATTATTTAAGTGCATGGCGTACTGACTTGGTTCTTGTATTTCGTTATTTGTATACTCGTGTCCTTTGGCGTGAATTAAAGATTTAAATATAACATGAAAGTTTCATATTCATCATCATCATTTCAGCCGAAAGACGTCCACTGCTGGACATAGGCCTCCCCCAGGCGTCGCCACATTGACCGATCCCGTGCGTCTCGCATCCAGCGCCTTCCCGCAACCTTAACCAGGTCATCGGTCCACCTAGTGGGAGGCCTTCAGTTTCATATTATTTCAATTGAATAGCATTTCCTAAGTGAATTTGGTATATTAATATATTTAAAAAAAAAAATATGCATGAAGTAGAGTTTGATGAACTCGGGTATAATAAACACGGTATTCTGGAATATTCTGAGAAACAGTCATCAGATTTTCTATTTTGGTACAATTTTTTTATTTTCATCCCTACCTATTTTCAAAATAAGACTTTCTTCATAGGACTTAGCAATTTTAGACGTAATGGTTTAAAATAGCATTACACTCGTAGGTGTAGTACAGGGGGAGTTGGCTGGGTTTCTAAGCAAACGTGTTCAGAGATCGAGATAGCTGAATAGGTATGGATTGCTGAGAGAACATCGAGAACATATCTAAAAAGTTTAAGATTTATTCTAGGTCCCTTTAGCGTCAGACTTCCAAAAAGAAAAAAACTCAGCTATCAAGTGAACAATAGCTGTTCTTTAATTCGGCAGCTCTGTATTTAGACAAACATTATTTTTTTTTATCATGGTTAGCATGGCTCCTACATACAGGTAAACGTGTGGTTCATAGTACCGTAGTCACAAGGGTTGCTCCCGGCGGATCAAAATGATCACAACAAGTTGTTTAAGCGCGTTAAGCACACAAACATAACTTCCTATGAGCTCACCGCAACGCGCACTGTTTGTTTAAGTGATGTGCCTGTAGCTCTGGGATCTACCTAACGCGGACATACATTAAATGTGGATATTTATTAAATGCGGATATGTCATGGTCACGGCTGTTTTCGAAAAGGATAATTAGATCGACTCTTTCAAAATAACAATGAATCCTATGAAATATAGTTCATCTTAGTTGAGGTATCTAAAAAATTATATATACATGATGTTGTAAATGAAACACTCTGGCGAAGTTAGAAGCTAAAAATAATGCTAAGTTATTACAGTCACAGAGCAAATAAAACACTCGAATCAGAAATTACCAAGATAATACCCCATCACTAACAAAGTATCCGCTATACTTAGCGTTATTATCTGAGTTCATACCACTTTAAATTAGGCATTGTCTGTCTTGAAAAGTTTCCGCGCCCGGCGGCGGCGTACCTACTGGCGTAGTACGCGGCGTAGCGGGCGTGGTGGGCGTACAACGCGGCGTACTGAGCTCTTTAACTTGCGCGTTACAAGTTGCTGCTAATTAGTTACGATATTATGCATTGTGAAGCGGCGTATTGTTCTGCCGTGTGGCTTTAGACGTGGACGGTGCCTTATTTAAGGTGCTTCTGTGAATGGTATCGTAGATTTGAAGGGTTTTTATAAGGAATGGAGTTTATTCATAGAGCTGTTAAATATTGAAATCTTATCTTTGTTGATCTTAGCTTCTCCAAGATAACATAACAGAGATATGGTTTTCTCACTCGTAGTCATTCTGCTTTAATGGCAAAAATAATAATTATCTTAACCCTCCAGCCTTTTTTGAGAAAGAAGTATCTTGCTGAGCACTTCTTTCTCAAAAAAACTTTTCAAATAATTATAGGCGGCAAACTAAAGAGGCAATTTTTAATGAAGCCGTATCTATGCTACATTTAATGTATAACATATGTAGTGTAAGTATAACAATATTATCAATACCGTGTCCCCTCTGCCTGTTGTCTCTAATTTCGAGGAATTATGAGCCATATTTACGTTATGTTTGATCCCCCACTGGGCAATTCTAAAACAAATGCACGCCGTATTTTGTTACAAAAAGTAATTTGCACAAAGTTTGTAGTGGTAATAAAAGTGAATTAAGTACAGAACCTTATCGAATTCAATTATAAGAGCTGGTAGCTTGTGTCGCCAAGTTTTTTAATATACGTCGAGTGAATCCTTACAGTTTGCCCTGAAGAATGAATCGTCAAAATTACTGGCGCACAACATTTATTTTTGGAATTTAATTACGTCAGAATGTCTGAGCGAAAACTTTCCTCCAACGCTCTAGTTTGAGTTAGGTTTCAGGCAATTATACCTAACTATGAAGACACATTTATGATGGTAATCTATCTATCTATATAAATAAAAAGAAAAGTCCTGACTGACTGACTGACCCATCAACGCCCAGCCCAAATCCATGGACCTAGAAAGCTGAAATTTTGCACAGAGGTTCTCTTTATAATGTAGACAAGGAATAAGGATTTTTCGAAATTCAACCCCTGAGGGAGTTAAATAGGGGATGAAAGTTTGTATGAAACTCTGTCATTTTTCATTTGTAATTAATGAAATACAGCATATACAGAGGCTTACTCTAAATATAAAATAAAAAATACTTCTTTAATTTTTTTTTGAATTTCATCCGTTAAAGGGTTAAAAAAGGGTGTTGAAGTTTGTAAGAAAAATATATTGTTTATCATCAAAATTACTTGAAACTTAGTATTTCTGCTCTTCAATACAATTAAAGAAACATGTGTTTAAAGGTTTTTTGAATTTCATCCATTAAAAGATTAAAAAGGGGTGTTCAAGTTTGTAACAAAAATAAATTGTTTTTTATCAAAATTACTGCTCTTCAATACAATTAAAAAAAAACTTAACCATTTTTGAATTTCATCAACGGGTAAAAAGGGGTGTTTTGTTTGTTTTTTTTTGTTTTGTTTTGTTTGAGTTTATATGAATGAATACCACTGATATCCTATGACTATGTCTTTGAGTTTAAATGATTACAATTCCCACATAAGGTCTGCTTTGAAATGACCATAAATAAATCTCAGGATCATTCATCAAGGGTGGCAGGCATAGATTTAAGGAAAGATTGCATCTCACACGGGCAATACAAAGTTGCCTGTTCCAGAGTCAGTACTAGCAGCCTGGTAATTTTTGCCCAGACAGAAAAACCACCAATGTGGTATACAAAGAAGTGCATGATTAAATTCTAACTTCCTGATGGCGGCTTTGCTAGCGTAAACTAATTGGAGTAGGTACCCATATCTAGATTGTACAGAATGGCGCAAAACTCATCACTCTATCGGAAGATGCTATATTTTTTTCTTCGACAATTCTGCTTCGACATTTGTGAAGTAAACAGATACTGGATAGAAGGTGAATCGTGTCCTAAAGTTGGGGATAGGACAAACACGGACTTTGTGTTTAACAGTTATATTTAAATAAGGATGACTAACGGTCGAAAATCAAACGAAACTGGGTTGAAGGCAAAATGTGAAGCGTGCGCTCAGGACGGTGTCACTCACCGCAGTGCTTGATCAGCTGGACTGGCCGGTGCGCGCTCGCAGGTCGAGCCTCCTCCACACCCGCCGTTCCGCCGCGGTCGCCCGGCATGTAGGGATGGCGGCGAGCGCTAGTGATGTCTTTACAGATACAAAATATAGCTGGTAACCTCCAAGCGCGTGTAACCTACACTACGCAAGCCATTCTAAATCACGACCACGAGGAAGACAATTTTTCATCGAAAATCATCATGAGCAAGCTCTGTGAATATGTGAATAAGCAAACTTATCATCTCTATGGCACAGAAAATCCGCGTATAATCCAGGAAGAGTCATACCCAGACAATACACCCGCTCAAAGTTACTGCATGGTGTGTTGTTTTTCAGGGATGAGTGCTAACGCGTGCCCGTATCCCCACCATAAGCGACACAGGAGTTTTAATGGGTACGAGTCCCACATAACTGCGCTATCTCCCTGTGATAGCGCAGTATGCATGAGCATATCCGCAGGTAGTAAAAAATGGTGTGCTGTTTATGCTGGATCGCGTTCCAGAGCCATGATCAATGTCATTATATTTCCTTAAAATGAATAAATATATTAATATATAAATTATTATTACCACTATCTTACCATCAGGTGAGATACTTATCTAACACGAGCCTATAAATAAATCAATAAAAAAATGGAACTGGAGAACATGTGGTTCCAACAGGATAGACCAACGGTGCATACTGCACGAGGCACCACCGGAATTTTGAGGGCTGCATTATCCGGACTTGCTCTGGCCGGTAAGATCGCCTGATTTAACTGTTCCAGGCTTCTTTCAGTGGGTTTTTTTAAGTCACGAGTCTATGTCAACAAGTCTCAAACTCTTGAAACCCTCAAAGATAATATCCACCGGAAGTTCTGGCAAGAGTGATGGAAAATGTCATAAATCGGTTTCGAATGTTTATCAATTCTGGCGACGGTGCGGTCGTATAATTTTCTCGACCAAATAGGAAAAGTATGGGAATTAGGAAGTAATTATCCAAAAGCAGATCCCAAGTATTAAATTCATAAAAAAAATTACAGTCAAAAAACATCGGGTGATAACTTTTGCGCTACCCTGAGTTCATTTTTTATATCGTGTCGATAGTAGGATTCAGATATTGAAAGTGGTATTTCACTATTTGTACGTGCGATTTTTTCCGTGTAAATCAATCGCACGAGACCTCCAGAATTAAAGTCCAACGCTCTAGCTATTAGAACACGACGGCAGTTAAGTGTATGCTCATTTTATAACAATTTACATGTTGTTTTTAATTCGATAAAAAAATAAAGTTGAGCAAGTATTGTAGTCTACGCAAACAAAGACGCGGGCGGAAAGCTATGTTTGGGTACTAATTTGCAATATCCCGCCAGAACTGCAAAAAAACCAATACAGCCAAAATCGTGTAGTCCATGCACGCGAAGCTGCGGGCGGAAAGCTAGTGTTGCACACAGAGAAGGCACCACCATAAATCACCACGTTTGGTCGAGAGGAGTTAGCGAAGTCGATGTCATACATATTAGAAATTAGGTATGTTTATAACAAATACCTAAAATAGAACTAAGCAGATACGGAGAAATTAGTATTGTGGGACATATGCAAAAATATCCTAAAATTAATTTTATATTCTTAGAAATAAGCGTAGTTTTAACTAAGGTAGGTACTTAACTATACCTACATAATAAAGATACTATTAAAAATGTACCGGATATCAATTACGCCTGGTTTACTATAAACATAGCCAGATAAACCAGCCACGAAAGGGCTCGTTTGGCTGTTTATAATTATCATATTTATACATTGACAACTGTTGCTGCTGTTTATCTTGAGGTCTGAAAATAAATCCATGCGAATAATGAACTTTGTCAACTGTAGGAAAGCATGGATCATAAAGGAGGAGGTCAATACTTACTATTGAATGGGACAAGACAGAAAATGATTAACAATACGCCATATTATTTATAAGTAACATTCTTAGCAATAAATAAAATCGCGGTAATTTTTTCTGAATACCTTATGATCAGTAATATAAAACTGTAAACCTTTTGCTCATTAAATTCTGCCACAAATATTTACATCAAACGCATTGACATATTCACTTAATTTGCTCAATACAAACATACATCACCATTTAGTGCCAATGAACAACACAAAATAATAATTACCATACAAAAACCTATTTATTAACAGACCATTTCCAATTTCGCGGATATCTGTCCGAAGTAAACGTGCACACACATAAATATAATAATAAATAAAATCGTTAATAAAGCTGTTAAAATTTATAGACACATCAATAAAAGTGTGTGTATAATAAATAAATCAGGGCTGCGACAGAGCCAGCTTCAATACGTCAAAGATAACCGAACGTGAATAATCGCGGTAGTTGCGAACAATGGGCATTTGCATTTATAAATGATTCATGTGCGACGCGCCCTGTTGTAAGAGAAAACGTTCCGGCTGATCGTTGTTGGCGGAATTTTGACGATTGCCAACCCTATGCTGATAGACTGCGCGCTTGTTCATGAGCGGATCGACTTCATATATATCTTTCGGAGCAATATTTTTCAACTGCTTCTCATACTTACTCGATTTCCCCAATTATCTATTCATCACGATTTTATTCTATTTACACACAAAATGTTTACGGTGTGAATTTTTATGTAACCTTTCGTAACACTTGGTTTGCATATCAAAAGTTAAATAAAAGCTCATGCATACAGTCTGCATAAACGTGCATAAAAACATCACGGGATTCGTACATACTTAAATTATTATCACCGGCGACAAGGAAGGAAAAAACATCATGTAATTCTGTTCTTAATCAGTAAATCACAGCAAGTGTAGCAATTTTCTTATCTCATTTAGTACAATACGTTTGTGAATTTTTGTTTCACAAAAACTTCAAATAATTATTGTAAATTTAAATTGAATGAACCCGCTCCCGCGCCTCCACTCAATACAAACCCCATACTCTAACGCAAACACGAAATCCGACTCTATAAATAGATATTGTGTGTGGAAAACCCAATATTTTCGCAGCGATATCGTTTTGATGAAGTTCGCTCCATGTTTTATCTGACACACGTTTGTTTTTGTCACAAACACACACGCGCACAGCTATTATAATATCGCGAACATTACACACATACTCACACAATTTTTATGACACATAAATACACGCACACATGTGTAGTTTGAACTTCATATTTCTGCGGCAGACTAGCGAAAGCAAATTCGCGAAGAGTCAAGTGACAGATAGTGAAGCGCCCGCGACTTTGACACCATATGCGATGCCGGCTCGAATCCTGCATATTTTTGTGACGTTTGCTGAACGGCGGCGAAGTATTGGCAGGAAAAGAATTTTCAAGCAAAATGATCCTCTATAAAAGCTACACATTACGTAGATCGTTGAGAAATAATCATTAGCTCTTTTTGTTAAGCAATCAGACTTCTCTTTCCATATAATTAAGGATATAAAGAAGGAGTTTGCTCGCTTAAGTAGTCGTCATTGTAGCCCATTTTGTTCAGCTGGCTTGCATCTTAAATCGAGCACGATGGTTGGAATAACGGCTAACTTACAACTAGCACTGGCAAACCACGATTAAATGAATAGCATCAGAAACTCGAGCTTACAAGGAAATATACTTCACTATTACGTCTGTTCCCGTAACCTCTTGAAATACAAAATTGTAAACCAAGAAATTGTTGAAAATTTTCCGAAACCGATACACTTACTTACGTACTACTGTATTACACCCGAAAGAAAGAAAGAGTACTGAAAGAGCACCGTTCCAAGAAAACATACATACATAAACTCACACCATTTTTCCATGGGGGTAGGCGAAAACTATAGAACGCCACCTGCTGCGACCCTTACATACTCCTTTTGCTTGACTGACGTTCATTAAGTTAGTCATACACGCACGCCAGTTGTGAGTACTGGGCACCTCGCCTTTCTGAAGAAGATCACCAATAAGGTCTATAAATGTATTTCTAGGGCGTCCCCTCCCGGCGGTTCCATTCACGTCTGCCTTGATATCGCCTTTCATACTGCCTCTCAAAATGAAAACATTTTCCAGTATTTAGAATATTCTCGTTTAAAGTATTCAATCTTCAATCGCGTTTATTTTTTTAACTCCTACAAAAAGGCCCTTCATAAAAATACTAACGGTTTATTTTCTTGTAAACAAAACTAAATTGTCGCCCTTTTGCTTTGGAAACTTGGCTGACACACTGCCGTGTGTCTAGATGAGGTGCAACGGTCTATTGTATTGTGTTTACTTGTCAGTTATAGACAGTTTTTAGAACTCTTTATTTCAATATCAACACAATAAAATCACCCATAACTGCAGCGCACACAATATCATGGCTAATCTGCCGGTATCACAGGCAGGTAAGCGACGGACTGTTGTTTGCATACCAAATTTAATTTGAAATATTTTGCTGTTTAGTCACCGACTGTACTCGTAATGAATAAAACATTTCTTACTCATACGTCGCTCTAGCCTTTTTGATGGAGCCACTGCAGAGGCGGGGAAAGGCTACAGCGGGAAGCAGAGCAAACGTACCAAGAGCTTGGTACCCATTGAGTGCCGCAATGTGAACTACTAATCCGTTTACTTAGGATGGTGGTTGTTATTTTCGTATTTTACAACTATGTCAATAAAGATTATTTGTTATGAGTCATTGAGAACAACACCTCCTGTGGAAAAGAGTTAAATAACATTTGAAAACTAATGGAAAGTTGTATTTTATGATGATGCATATCTTATAATAATAAGAGCACCGAATATTCAACCGCAGTTCAAAATAAGAATCCTTCACAATGGAGCCATTTCTTATTATTTCTCAGTTCCCTCCGCAGTCGTAGCCACAAATCGAGCGAGGCAATATAAAGCTTTGACGATTTTCTTTTCAGAATTTCAAGTGATTCTAAAGTCCTTCGGAGTTATACGACAGGTTTGCATACCGCAGTGGCGCACACACACACACACACGTATATTTGACACACACGGGCATATATAATGGGCTGATCTACATAAGGAGCACTCGGCGAGAGGATATGAAGATTGTTAGCATTGACCTTAACCAGTACCTACACACTCATGTGTCAACGTTATATTCATATTTTAAATAGACACCTCAGGACAATAAGTTTAAATAATAAGGAAAAGTGTCCTCGTAAGTTAATCCTCAAACAATATGTACAAGCATGTATCGAGTTTAAGAAAATTATGCATTATAAGTATAACTTGTACATGTGAGGAAGTTATGGTTGCGTCAGCGGATGGTGTTGCCGTAGCTGAATACTGGGAAAAAATATATTTAAAAGCTGTATTTGGCACCGACGCGACACGCTAAGAAGAAGAATAGACAGTCAAAGAAAGATAATTTTCTAAGCTCATAACTAGTACTAGCAATATATACAGCTTTCAGATAGTAAGAAATGACATCTACAGCTATACAATAAATCCATCGCTCACTCTCTGAACTAATTACTCCCATCCTCAAACGAAACTAAATCCCATTTAGATCATGATGCAAATCATACATTTTTTACGCACAATGTTCCTTGAAACGGCTCAAAGAGCTGCACAGAAGGCAGACGACTCAAACGGAGGTAATTGAATCCTCCCGGAGCCGATCCCTCGGAGACGAGACAGGCATTTGCATGCGAGATGCAGCTAAACATGCAAGCGCGAATACTTTGAGCTTGTGATATTGTAGTGACACACTTCTTTAAGGGTTTTGTGCGAGAGTAATGGTTTTTGAGTTCATTATTTTTAATACTTGCGACCCGCCCCGGTTTCGTGACAAATCTAGATACGCGGCAGCTTGTCAAGCCAAGTTCAAGCAAAAAAGGAACTGGCGACGCAGCAGCTGTGTGTAATATTACACGAACTTACTATTGTTTAACTTGATTACTTTTATCATCTTAATAACTTAAAATCTATTTAACATAAACACATGATATTAACCAAAATTTCATAAATATAGCTCAAACGGTTATTTAGATATTAACGTCCAAAAATCGTCAGTTTTATCACTGACTGATCTATAGATCAAAACTCTAACCCAGTTCCAGATGACCTAGAACGATCAAATTTGGCATCTAGATAGGTAGTTGGATCCCCCCCGGTGGGTTCCCGCATTGTCGAGGCGGGGGGGCTCAGTAACCGTGGCCTGGTCACTCACGGTGAAGAGGAACCCGAGGAGGGGCCGCTCGTCAGGGCTTTTGCCGATCAAGCCGACGACGTAGCGGCCAACTAATAGGTTATGGTGCTGCTTTTAACAGGCGACATCGCAACTGAGGCGGGCCGCAATGTCTTATGGAGCGTCCCAGGTCCCATACGATATCGCGGCGGGAGAGGAGTGCCGGTATTGCGGTGTGCCGCTCTCCCTACCTTTCGCGGCCTAGACGGGGTCGCTACCGTCTGATGGCGGACGCGGTGGGGCCGCAGGGAGGAGGAGTGTCGGTATAGCGTTAGCCGCTCTCCCTATCCCCTGCGGCCGCAAAATAGCAGGTTGCGGGGCCATTGACCTTGACCCGTCACAGGGGGACCAAGGGCGCCATCCACGGGGTCGTCTGGCACCCATGCGCTGATTTGGTCCCTGGGGTGGCCACGGCGTACAGTGTGTTATGGTTCGCCGGTGATGGGGGGTAACCCGCCGCGGCTGTTCGTCACCGGACCGAGGAGGGTCTGGTGACGGACAGCCGCGGCGGGTTCGCGGTGAGTGTTAACGCGTGCCCGTGTTCCCGCCATTATCGGCACAGGAGGACACCTTGGAGTTTTAGTGAGTAAGAGTCCCACATGACTGCACTATCTCCCCGTGGTAGTGTAGTATGCATGAGCATTTCTTGGTCAGTGTGTCATCTTAGGGGCGGCTCCACCCAAAAAAAAAGACAGGTAGTTGGGATAGATATGTTTTTATTATAATTTTCCAACTAATTTATCTTATTTATTAGGAACACTTATTTATAGTGCCTGTAATGTAAGAATCAGCAATCATAATTGATGAACGCCGGTTTTTATGTGGATTTGAAGTCTTCACGTGAATATATAACGAGTTAAATTCCACCCCTAATTCTAGAATGAGTCAAGACCAAGTTTCATATAAAGTAATGTATATGTCCACAGGGAACAATTCCATAATTGCTTAGAATATGCTATTACTATCCACAAATCACAAGGGCTTAGCCTTGACAGCGCTGTTCTCGACATAGGTACCTCTATATTTAGTAATGGCAGGCTTACGTTGGACTCTCCAGAGTTAAAACCTTAGATGGAGTACATCTTATCAATTTAGATCCAAGTCAAATTAAGGCACAAGAGAGCTCTATTGTAAAAACAACCGCCTGCGCACGTTATACTGCCCCGACTTGGCCAAATTAAGTATAAACAGAAAACGCGTAAAAAAAGTCCTAACCTACCTATCTAGGTTATCTTAGGGCGTGTGCCTATTTCCGAGGCCGTGTTCTTTCACGGGCCTCGGCAGCGCCACCATCCTGACGCCCACATCGTCGTGGAGGGCGTCCGGATAGAGGTCGGGGCCCAGATGAATTATCTGGGCCTCGTGCTAGACAGCAGGTAGCGCTTCGGCCCGCACTTCAGCGGGCTGTCGACGCGCCTGCTGAAAGCCGCGGACGCCCTCTCATGGCTCCTCGCTAAGGACCGATGCCGGTGCCTCTATGCCGGCATCTTGAAGAGCATGGCGCTCTACGGGGCACCCATCTGGGCGGACTCCCTCCAAAGGAGGGAGAATGCCGCCATCCGCAGGCCTCAAAGGGCCATTGCACAGCGGGTGGCGAGAGCCTACCGCTCAGTGGGCTTCTCGGCGGCGTGCGCTCTGGCGGGCACCCCTCCCTGGGAGTTGGAGGCATGGGTGCTCGCCAGAGTGTACGAGTGGACGGCGCGGCGGAAGGCGCTGGGTGAGCGCCCCGCTGTGGAAGAGCGGGAGGCCGTGCGGCGGGAGGCAAGGGACGCCATCGTCCTCCATTGGACGGAGGACCTCGCCACCGGCCAGGCAGCTCGCGAATATGTATCCTCCAACTGCACAGCATGATTTTCTTCTTGTTTACGTCTTTTAAGTTCGCTTCTTAATTCACTCTTTCTATTGGTGAAAACCGCATGTAAATCTGTCCAGTAATTTTTGAGTTTATCTTATTAGCTTCTTTATTTGTTTGCGGGGGACTTTATTTTAAAATATGTAGTGATTTGCATATTGTTAAGTTATTGGTATTGTATTTGTGTGTTTGTGTTGTAACTGCAAATGATATCACTAATTATAAATTCGTGTTTTTTTTTTTTTTTTTTTTCTGTTATAGGCTTGCGCTTGACCACTATCTCACCTGATGGTAAGCGATGATGTGGTTCACGATGGAGCACGCTTGCCTAGAAGTAACCTATACACTCTTGATTTAAAGACCCCTAGATTGTAGCTATCGGGAAACACAGACTCCGGCAGGGAATTCCACTCCTTAGCTGTACGCACAATAAAAGTATTCTCAAAACGCTTAGTGCGTATGGGTGGGATGTCCACCATGTACCGATGGCGCATCGCCGTACGTCTGGTAGTCCGATGATGAAACGGGCTGGGTGGGATTAGATCATGCAATTCCTTCGCACACTCCCCGAAATGTAACCGATAAAAACCGACAAGCTGGCAACTCGGCGACGATGTTCAAGGCTCTGGAGCTTTGACTTAACCAGTGCCTCATCGCCGATGAGCCTCTTGGCCCGCTTTTCGATCGACTCTAGTGCATCAAGCTGGTATTTGGCAGATCCGTCCCAGAGATGAGAACAGTACTCCATGCATGATCGAACTTGCGCTTGATACAAGCTGAGCAGCTGTTCTGGCGTGAAGTACACTCTCACCTTCGCAAGGATCCCCAACTTTTTGGCAGCCAGCTGAGCCTTTGCCTCAATGTATAGGCCAAAATTGAGAGTCGATGTCAACGTAACGCCAAGAAGCTCAAGATGGTCAGTTATCGGCACGGTCACATCTCGGAAAGTTGGAGCCGGGTGAAATTGGCTCTTTTTAGCGGAAAAAAGACACGCCTGGGTTTTGGCAACATTAAACTTGACCAGATTGGCATCGCCCCATTCGGAGACTGCCTGCAAGGACAGGTTCAAGCGCTCCACCATGGCCTCCCGGAGAGACTGGATCTGAGGCCCGGTAGCACGAGCGTTGGACATGTATCTCCCAGCAACAGTGCTGTCGTCTGCATACCCAAAGGTGCCGGGTTTTAGCAGATCGTTAATGTGCAGCAAGAATAAAGTTGCTGAGAGAACCGACCCCTGAGGGACCCCGGCATTAATATCCAAGTGGTCCGACGAGCAGCCATCGATAACCACTCGAATGGACCGATCTCTCAGGAAATCTGCAATCCAATCACACAAACCACCGGGCAAACCGAATGAAGGAAGCTTACCAATAAGGCTTTCGTGCCAGACCCTATCAAATGCCTTCGAGATGTCTAGGGAGACGGCAAGCGCTTCCCCGTGCCTCTCGATGGCCTCACGCCAGATGTGAATGGCATACGCTAGAAGATCCCCAGTAGACCGATTTCGGCGGAAGACGTATTGGCGGTCACTTAGGATTTCGTTTGCTTCTAGGTATGCCAGGAGCTTAGTGTTTAGTACACGCTCCATACTCTCACAGAGTATGGACGTTACAGAGATGGGTCTGTAGTTAGCCGGGTCAGCTCGACTGCCCTTCTTGGGCACGGGCTGTACGTTGGCTTGCTTCCAAGCATTCGGCACTTTTCCAGTCTCATATGAAAGGCGGAATAGGCGTGTCCAGATCGGAGACAGTTCAGGCGCACAGGTTCTTAGAACTATAGCTGGTATGCCGTCCGGGCCGCTAGCCTTGTTCACGTCGAGGTTGCGCAGCACCCTACGGACGTCCTTTTGATGGATACGAATGTCAGACATACTCGTCTCGCATCCATCAGGAGAAGGAGGAGGCCGCGCGTTACCAGGATTCAGACGTGAAGATTCCGCAAAAAGAGAGGCAAATAAATTTGCCTTCTCCTCAGCGGAGTGGGCCAGCGACCCGTCGGGTTTCAGCAGTGGTGGTAGTGAGGGACGGCAGAAGTTCGATTCGACCGACTTAGCCAGAGACCAAAACGCTTTACTACCTGCTGGGTAAGAAGCAAGTTTGGTCCCTATTCGGCCGATGTGGTCGAACCGAGGCCTTCGCAACACCATCTTGCAGGACTTGGCAGCCCTGTTGAAGGCTTCTGACCCACGTCACTCACCTTACGCGATCGAGCATCGACCCAAGCCAGGTACGTCCCATGTTTAAGCGCATCGGCGCGCTTACATTCGGCGCCAAACCATGGCCGGTCTTCGCTAGACATTGTTACGTCAGAGAACGGAATGTAGTACTCCATTCCCTGACGCAACACATCCGTCACGGCGTCCGCGCACGACGATGGATCAGTCGAAGAAAAGCAAGTAGGCTGCCAAGGATAGCATGCGAAGAAAGATCGCATACCATCCCAATCTGCTGACTTGTACCGCCAAACCCGCCGGGTGCCTCTTGGGCTGGGATCGGACGGGGAATAGACGGACACAGACTTCACCAGATAGTGGTCGGAACTTCCCAATGGTGAAGCTATTGACACGGAGTATCTGTCTGGATCTGTTGTCAGCAGAAGGTCCAAGCAATTGGCTGTGTGTGAATCAACATCCGGTACCCTCGTTGCCCCCTGGACCAGCTGGGTGAGGTTTAGCGCTAGCGAAAGCATACGCATCTCCCGTCCAGCATGATCAGTGTACTGGTATGGGAAGAGCCACTCCTGGTGGTGGGCATTAAAGTCCCCCAGTAACACTAATTGGGCGGAAGGGTCATCAGCCGCCTCACTGATGTGCTCTGTGAGCCTGGTTGTCTCCTGATCTCCGCTGTGCGAACGGTAGACACAGGCGTAGATAATTTTATCCAGACCTGTGTCCGCTAAAGCCCACAGCGTTGAGAATCTGGAGTCCTCAAGGTTACGGAGACGCCGATAGCAAGTATCGTCACGGGCGTACATACACACACCCGCGCGCGGTTTAAAATTGTGCTCCAGGGTAAACCCTGGATAAGATAAGTACGACACGTCTGACGGACTCGCTATCTGCGTCTCCGTAAGGAAAAACAGCGCTGGTTTCTCAGCCTCCAGGTGGTAGTGGACTGCAGAGAGATTTGAGTGCAGACCTCGAATGTTGGTGAGGTGCACTTTGTGGGGGAGGGGGTGCAGCCGCTGTTTAATTCTTATAATATTCTTTTTCTTTGGCATTATTGTAGAAGAGTGAATGGAGGTGAGGAGAAGGAAGTGAGCGCACTGAAAAGACGACATCATTGGGGCACTAGTCCGGAGACTGCGGGGACGCCCGAGCCCCCCCGGAATGTCCATCGGGCCCTCCCCATCTGGTCGCCAACCAGCACGATGGTGCATTCCGGGATTTTTCGACAGTTGGCGGGGCAGCCTTTCATGTGTGGCTGGCACACTACTTGGGCCCCCAACTACCTGCGGTCGGCCAGCGGCGCACCGTGCCTCGGATCCCGCTACCCTCCGCGACCAGTCTCCCGATACGCCCATAACAGCGCGCGTCAGACCGGTCCGCCTGCAGTGGAACAGCTAGCTCGACCCAACTCCTCTAGTTGGCTACACCAAGCATCGTACCGGAACACGGCTAGGCCGCTTGGCGGTACGTCTTTGCCCGGTGGGTGGTCGCAAGCCTTCGGCCGAAACCTACCACCAGTTATTGTCACCTGATTTGCACCACCCGGGGACCACGTGTAGGGAATCAAAGGGTACACTCCTACGGACGTGGGTGACTCGGCCCCCAAAAATGGTGTTTTTCTTTAATCTTTCCAAATCTTATTTATTTATTTATTATATTCTTTATTGTACATCACAAAAAAACATACAGGACAAACATTTACAAAAACAAGTGTACAATGGGCGGTCTTATCGCACAGATTAATCTCTTATAGACAACCTTTGGATGGACTGAACGAGAGGAGAAGAATTTAGTCAGTGTACAAAATATATAAATAATATTAATAAGGCATAACATAAAATACATACACACAACACTACATAATATACTACTAAATATCAAATATATGACAATGAAAGGAAAAGAATAAAAAATATAGTTAAAGGTAATACTCCTTCACCATTATTTTAAATTTGGTAGTGTTTGAGCTTCTTAATATTATGCTATCCTACTTTACTATTATAAACGCGAAAAATTATGATGGAAATGTGCTCTTTCACGCAAAAACGACTTAAGAGATTGGGATTGGCACACAGATAGTTTATAACCTGGATTATTAATTAGAATACTTTTAATCCAGATAATAGATTCCTTTGATATAATTATCTACATTCAAGCGGGGAAGTCCCTGGCAAAACCTCCTCGTAGTTCATATAATTTGGTTGTTTGGCATTACTCTATTAATTTATAAGAGTGGTTAAGGTTAGTGGCTCTTCTCCGTAGTAGTTAAACCGTGCACAAAGTCTTGATAGTTCTTGAAATCTGTAATTTAATCTATTGGTTAAACATTTGACTTTGACGCTCCTTACAATGATGAACCTTTAAGTCCAATTAATCTTTACTTCAACAACTATTCATTTAGGGACTAATTCGAATCCAGTTACTAAAGTGAATATGTTAGCTAATCGTGCCATGTCTGATTAAACTCCCTGCGCTGTGATTAAAAGGGATTTGATGCAAATAACTATATTATTTGTCTTTTTACTTTGATTTATTTTTAAACCGCATAGGTATTGAAAAAAAAAAGATAAATACAACAAAATTTTACCTAGGTTTTCAAATCAATTCCCAAATTACTTCTTTGAAAATTCTGTTTAGAATAGTAGGTAGTATGATGATTAAAAAGCGCGTTCAAGTAAAGTGAAAATCAACCCAAATTCCATCATTACAGCAATGGCTTTTTGACCACCATTTGGAATGACCAAAAAAATGTAAACAGCGGACATATTATAAGTAAAAGGTAACAATGACCATTAGAGAGAGAGTAAATTCTTAAGCTGTGAACGAGTAAGGGGCTGATTTACCGGCGCGCTAACGGTGCGGCGCCGACCGCGGCCGGCACTGCGCCGGATAGTTTGTATAATTTATATAAATTTCACGGCAGTTATCCCGGCGTTACGGCGGATTGGGGCCGGACGCCGCGTAATGGCGTCATGTTTTACTTCTGTTTGCTCTACTGTCCGGTGACACAGTGAGGGTGATGAAAAACTGGGGTCGTCGCAGCGTGTCTACGAAGGTGCTACGGCGTAGGCGGCTACGGCGTAGCACAGAAATAAATAGAAAGAAAGAACCCCTTGACACTTAGGCGTCGAAGTACTCCTTCATCGCTGTTATCCGGAAAAAATATATTCATTGTCTTACAACAATATTGTTGGTTTCACAAAATAAAGCAGTGAAAATTAACAAAAATATTATAAAATATGCTAATCATAAAAAAACATTTTTTTTATAGCTTTCTTTTTTTTTTCCTGTTTTCCTATGAAAAAATTACTAACCATTTTGCCAGCGATATTTTTGAAATTTCTACTGATCGCCGTTTGTCTGTTACGATACTGATTTATCTAAACAAATAAGATCTATAATTAGTCTTCTCCTTTCTCTGTTATATTCTTGTTATATTTCTCTGGTATATTATGTATTATTGTATGTATGTATTTTATGTTATTATGTATATTTATTATTGTTTAAGATATATTGTACACTGACAACCCTAAATTTCTCTCCTCTCTTTCAGTCCATCCAAAGGTTGTCTGTAAGAGATTGCCCTGTGCGATAAGACCGCCCATTGTACACTTGCTTTTATGTTTTTTTGTCCTGTGTATATATTTTTGTGGTGTACAATAAAGAATATAATAAATAAATAAGAGATGGTTAAAACAATCATTAAGTGCTGTCTAAGCCTCTCTGTGTGCTCCATCAGATCGGTATACTCGTAGTCCTTTAGCCCTATCTGCCGGTGCGCGGTGCGCGGTGCGCGGTGCGCGGTGCGCGGTGCGCGGTGCGCGGTGTGTAGTATCGAGCATGTTCATGAACGTGTCGCAACAGTCGCGCTCATTTGACGATACTTTTATACGATCATCGCATGTTAAGTCAGGTTACAAATGACATAAACATCAACATTTTTTTATAGGGATTTATAGGGAACATTGGTGGTTTTTTGGGGGTTTTGATTGAGCTATTGTTTGATTTTATTAGTTATACAGTTTTAAATTAATTTATTGGTATGCATCAATGTCTTTTGGTGTTGTTTGTGATTTCTTATTTTTTTTTTTTTGTGTTTTTGTTTTGATGTTGACAATTGTGTTTATGAACGATGTCTGAAAATTAATTAATTTATTATTGTAAATAATTTGCTTGCAGGCAGAATACAGTGACCTTTGGGCTTTAAGATCTTCCCTTGTAAACAATGTATTTTTCTGGCAAATAATTTTTTTTGATTTGATTTGACATGATAGACTTCTCATAAATAAAGTTTATTTCGGTTTAAGTGCGGCACAAAAACTGTAAACTCCACAAATAACAGTTTCAGATATAGTAATGAACCATATTATTTTTCTAAGTAAACTTTACATTATGTTACTAACTAAACTAGATACCTAAAAATACAAACCACAATAAGTTGAGGAAAAAAAAACCATCTTAGCTCCCACACTTGTGGTAGTACCATAATGTTCCGCTAGTGCTACGAGTAGCATCATACAACAATGTTAGTTTCATTTAACTCTCACCAACTGTCCCATGCACAGCCCCACTTCAACCCCAGTGAAAGTGGCTGCAGTTTAGGTCACACTTGTTAAAACCTCCAAGTATGTCACCTCAATGTTACGCCGACTCAAGTAACCCACTAAAACTTGAAGCACTTTTCCACTTAGAGCCAACCGGCGTCGATTGGACGACAAATCGGCTACAAGTGGGCGGAGCAGCTAAAAGCATTGTCTTGTTCGAGCGGAGCGAGCGGAGCGGAGATATAACTTACTGCCTGTTAATGTACGTGCGGTTGAATGTTACGAGATCAGGGTAGCGTCGCAGATGACGAAAAATAGGGGAGAATCTGGAATGCTGGAACCTTTTTTATAAAATCGAGAGACGAGAATTTATATGTTTGTTTCTTTCATACATTTTAGAACTTTAACAATCAATCATTTATTTCGGACCATGATCCATAATTTGTTAGTAATACAACATATGAACAACACACCCAACATAGGCACAATGTTGAGTGACACTACCTTCTGGATCGCTACATGTCTGCGACTAGGTACTCCCAGCGGAGCTCCACATCGCTGTCAATGTGGTGAAGCAGTCGACCGCCTCGGACACCATGGCCTATCCTGCAGTAGGAGCGCTGGTCGGATAGGACGGCACGCCAGCATTAATGACATCATACGTCGAGCTCTTGTCACCGCCGGGGTGCCAGCTGTTTTAGAACCCAATGGCTTGGCACGTGACGATGGGAAGAGACCGGATGGGATGACCATAACGCCTTGGCCATAACGCCTTGGAAGTTGGGTAGGCCTTTGGTGTGGGATGCAACATGTGTCGATACCCTTGCGCCATCCCATCTTCTTAGCACGGCGGGCTGTGCTGGGGCAGCTGCTGCTGGTGCAGAAAACCTCAAACGGCGCAAATATAACAACCTTATTGGCAGTTATATGTTTGAGCCGTTTGGGGTTGAGACATTAGGTCCATGGGGTCCGAGTGCTCATCGAGTTTTTCGAGACATAAGTAAACGGTTAGTCGACTGTTCGCGTGACCAGAGGGCTGGCCTTTTTTTCAGCCAGAGAATCAGCATTGCCATTCAACGTGGCAATGCTGCCAGCGTTCTGGGCACGTTTCCCATTGACAT
Source organism: Anorthoa munda (assembly GCA_945859665.1). Classification (NCBI taxonomy): domain Eukaryota; kingdom Metazoa; phylum Arthropoda; class Insecta; order Lepidoptera; family Noctuidae; genus Anorthoa; species Anorthoa munda. The sequence continues at coordinate 679,509 of OX243907.1, read as the reverse complement.
CGATGTGGAAGAATTTTTTGATGCGCTATGAGTCCTTTTCCCTCTCCCTTTTGTATGTAAGCTTGTTTTGTTATTAGTCATAAGATTAGGAATAGTCAGTTGTACATATTAAAAATTTATTGCTACACATTTTGATGTACATATGACTATGTCAGTAAATTTACATCATTTAATAATGCAATCCTAATATAACAAAAATCCAATCAAAATCCATTCACATAATAAAAAAAAATAAACAAATGATCAATTCAATTCATACCTATTTCCCGTTTCACTGCAGTTGTCGCGCCGCTGCCGCTGTGCAAGCGGGTCCAGTACAAAAGCAGTCTGGTTTATCCGCAATAACCTTTAGAATACCGTTTATTGTATACCAAAGGTAGTTACAACATTCATTTACGATATCTCTCGCTGTCACAATTATGTATTGACTAAATATTTATCTTACTATCAGATGGCGCAGACCTGCTACGCCTTAGGCCGGCTACAGCGTAGTGATTTCGATGAAATAAATTATTTATTCTCCAATAAAATAAATAATTTCTTACATCGAAATCATCAAGATATTTGATTAGTTTTCTGTTTGCACAACTTTTCAGAAAACATATAAATGCAATGCCATAGTTCGTAACTAATCCAATTATGCTTAACTCGAGATTACCAAAACAAGGTGTACGATGGCCACCTGGTGTACAATACCTTCGCCAGGCATTAAATATTCGCATAAATCCGAGCCTGCACGGCACACGGAGGTAAATTTGACCGGGGATCAGACAGCTAGCAATTACATGTCGGACTTTGCCCGAAAAAACTTGGATGTCGAAACAAACAAGTTATTTTGGGCAACACAAAGAGTCCATGAATTTATAATGCGAAGGGAAATTAGCTTTTTCCTCTCACTTGAGAGCGGCGAGAGAGGCGCGCGCCACGGCGTCGGCCGCGGGCTCGTGGCTTTGTAGTGCCCAAATTGCTATTAAAAAGTGTTTCTATTTCGTGTGTTTGTGTAGCGTGAACATTGTAACGAAATAAGTTAATAGTAGCCCAACATTTAACAGTGTTGTGGGTGCGTTTACAGAAACAAAAGTTATGGAACTTGACACTGTGTATGTGAAAGCAAATTGCAGAATCATAACATGCTACGTATGCTTATGCTTATGCTACGTATGTTTTACCCAAACATAATAATATTCGTCCTTGAGTTATTAGACTAGAACTTGAGTAGGAACCAACGTTATATGAAATGAAATAAAGAAAAGACACTTAAAATGCATAAAATTATAAAGTAAAACATTTTAAGTTGGTAAGACAACAGAGACAATTTAAAAAATAACTTCAACTCTGTTCTCACCGGCGGCGGCGTGGAAAAGTCACTGAATGTTTTCTGGGAACAGCAAGCGTGCGAGAGCGTTCATATTTAACCGGATTTTTAAGGTGAGACTCCCCCCCGCCCCGCTTCACCCCACACACCCGCTCACGCCCCAAGAAAAGGAATTTTTAATGAGGCTACATTTTTAATACTCCTCCAGAGATTTTATTTCCGAGAAAGACAACAATCATATTTAGGCACAACGATCTCGTCGCCATTGTTTCAAATATTCATACAGTATTCGCGTCTAATGGACTTTTTATTACCCTCCAAATGATTCTAGAAATATTGGATCCAGTTCATTACTAGTTTATATCTATCAATAAATGCCGAGCTATCTCCACTGTCTCACGAAATGGTATTTTAAATACGAATAAAATATATTTTATGAATCGTTGGCGATCAGTCTCTGAAAATATGAGCGGCGACAATAGTAAAGTTTATTAGAAGAGAATGCGACCGTTTTGTAAAGACAATCGGCGACATTTTGATCACGTTGACTATTGGTAACTTTATTATTCGTCTTGCTAAGTCACTGCTTTGCTATTGTACCCATTAAAGAAATAAGCCGATTCTCGTGCCTGACTTTTGAAATATATACTTTGCACGACATTATTCTCAAACTTATTTGTGCTGTCAAAAAATAGTCCTTAATTGAAAAAGCATAAAGAGCCTTATTATTTATTAGAATCTCGCCGCTGTTTAGCGCCTAATTTAAATATTATATTGAGAATGAATTTATGTTGAATTTAGAATCTACTATTCAGTTGGTAAACCACTCAAAGATAAGATAAGTACCAAAGTGTTTAAACATTGATGCAGATGACAAAAACACGCATCCAAATTATAAGGCTTTCTCAAAACGGAACCCTAAAATACCTCAGCATCATTTACTCTCTCAAGTTTGGACATAAAGAAGCTATTTATAACGTAACAAATAAAATGAGTAAAATAAAAAGTCCCGTTTCATTGGGCCGTTCTGTTTCATTTCCGGTGTCCCAGTCTTATAGACACCTTATTTTCACGAGAAATTATAAAGCAAAGCAAAGACAGGGCATTTATTAAACCCCGGTAAGCACCCGTGTACCGGCGGGCCATGAGCACAGCGGGAGTTAGTGTGAGAAGCGAGTACTTATAGAACTTTGGCAACCCTTTAGTAACTTGACTTGTATAGCAAAAAGTTAATTCGGAAAAACCCAACTGCTTAAGAATCGAACTAAAAGACGTTAACAAAATAAAACGCATCTTAAGCAGTCGGGTTTTTTGATCTTTTGAATTAACTTTTTTTATTTATAACTGTTAAGTTAACATTGACACATTTTCATAGGTACATTTAAACATTTAAATGTTTAAAACCCTTTATTTAGATACACTAAACGATGGGTTTGGAAAAAAAATCCGCCGTTTTTCTTTTTTTCCAATTTTAATGTAGCCAGTAACACTCGCAAGATTATAACGAATCGATTGACGTAAGAATCATCAAAATTGGCCAACTCGTTTGGTCTCTAGAATGCCACATAGGAACAAACATATATACATATATAGACTGATAAACACATTACCCTCCTTCGGCAGTCGGGTAAAAATATAGGTAAGCATGACTGATGACAATAATTTCCCACACAATGATTGACGACAGAATCAAGCAGTATAATACAAGCTTACGAGTATACTTAACATGCATCGCACTTTTCAAACACTTTCAACCACCTACAATACAATACAATATATACAATACATTAATAAGTAACGAATACATGAATCCCAATCCACTCCAACCCACGCCCGCTCCCACCTAAGGCCCCGCTGGTCCAGAGGCCGCTGCTCACTCGCGCCAGTGATAGATCACCCGCCGCCAGCAGCCGGTGGAGCTGGAGAATCTGCATCTACTTACGGCAGAGCCTGGATTTGCACTACACTTTATTTACGCCCTCTTATAAATCGCCGGCATCATACCCTCGCGCCACCAATTACGTGGAGCACAGGATTATTATACGCTTTTTGTTACGGTCTTTGGTATGCTTGGAGTTTACTAGAGCAGAAAGGAATAGGTTTAACAGCGGTTTGAATTCTTTGTTTTTTTTTATTTTTTGTAAATAAAATTGTTTAAAATACATTCCTCGAGACGGAAATGATTTGAGCTTAACCAAATCACCAGAAGCTCAATTTTCGTATTTAAATAAGTTTAAATTAAAACGTAATATAATCTCGGCAACAGTCAATGTCAGTTACAAGAAAAAATTAAAAATAAAACCCCGACACATTTTTATTGCACGCTACACAATTGTAGACGCGCTTCGATTGACAATCTATTGAACACGTAATTTTGTCACAATGTCTTGCAAAAATAATTTAAACAATAAAATGCCCATAACTTTTGAACGGCTGAACCGTTTGTGATCAAACAAAGCTAAGAACACTCTCGACAAAATCCCCGGTCAACAATAAATCGGTTCATCCGTTTAGAAGCTATGATGCCACGGTTAGATACACACACAAATACACACGTCAAACTTATAACATCCGTCTTTTTCCGTCGGGGGTTAAAAACTCAGTCAGTCATTGATGAGGTTCTGCCTGACATCGATAGTTTTGACCCCGTGACCTCAACTACAATATCTGTGTCAACCGTGTCACAACGTTTATAACTAAAAAAAATAAAGAACCTGTTTATTGTCAGTCAATTACATAGTCCATAGAAAAGTTAGTATCAGCAATCTTATAAACTATGTTAGTACAATAAAAATAGTAATGGGCATAAATTTACACAAAGTGATTTCTCATTAACCTGCACCTTTCACATGCAGGTCAATGAATCGACGTATGACTGGTGAGTCCATTCTGTCCACTATCATTCTCAGGATGCCGTTACGGCTCCCCCTCATACTGTGCACCACAGACATGGTTTTCTTACGTATAATTGCATAGAGATCATCTATGTGCGCATCTGCAAACATTTCTGAAGCAGTACAGTACCGCGGAACCCGCACCAGAGTCCTGAAAATGTTATTATATTGGACTCGGAGTACATTATAGGCCCGCTTTGTGAAACTGGCCCATAGACCACCCGTGTAGAAGCTTTGACAATACGCTTTAAATAACGTTAATGTAACGTATAAATATTCACAATAATCTGCATTGAGTACCACTAGCCCTGCCTTTTTTTTTTTTTTTTTGTTGACGGGGGGATACCTTCAAAAGGCGCCTGGAATTTCGGGGAAAAAACCAGGGAGTGTGGGATTTTTACCTCACTAAAACCACCCCGGTGATCACCATCAGCACGTAGAAGGGACCCCGTTACCTCTCAAAAGACCACCCCGGAACCCCCTCTGTGCAACGCCTGTTAGGGCACGTCCCTGGGGAGATTAATAATGCACCTCCCCTGAGCCTCGCTGTGCACGGCAGCACGTGACCACTGTGCCACCGTCTTTCCTGGGGTCACTTGGTGGGCGAGCAGAGTCCCCAATCTGACCGCCCATGACCCCGGAGTCCCGCCTGCCTATGGAGCAGGCGGGGTTTCGGCGTTCTAGGCATCGAGGCGGTTGCCTCAACGACGCCTTCTTCTCCGAGTGGGATCGGCCCTCTCACGATCCCGCTCGGCAGCCTCCTTCTGTACCATCACGGTCTCACAGAAGGAGGCCATTTCCCTCCAGTTTTCTGTCTCTGCCAGCATGGCCCTCCATGGCACTCCTCGAGCGTGTGCTGTGCAGAGTCAAGGTCGCCTCCACAGTGGTGGCAATTTGCCGTGGTCTCTCGCCCAATCCTATTCAGGTACTCACCAAAGCAACCGTGCCCGGTGAGTACCTGAGTGAGCCTGTAGGAGATGCGCTCCTCTCTCTTCAGCCAGGCTTCGAAGTGCGGCAGGACGGCTTCGACAACGCGCTTGCGCGAAAATTGCGGCTGCTGTAGCCGCTCGCGCCACCGCTCGAGCGCGTGTCGCCGTTCCTGCCGCCTCAGCCTTACTACAGCTATTCCTGGCACGCTATCTCCATTCTGGCGGATGGCGCGTATTCGGCTATAAACCCTCGCATCCATTTCCGCCAGAATGTCCAGTGGAGGATAGCGTGCCAAGAGAGTTGCCGCCTCAAAGGATACCGTTCGGTAACCTCGTGCGATACGAATGGCCATTTTCCGCTGCAGGCTATTAATTTTAGTCCTGCAGCGTCGGACACCTGATAATCGGCTTGACCAAACAGGCGCCCCGTAAAGGACCATCGATCGCACGACACCCGCGTAGAGGCGGCGAACTTCCTCCCGTGGTCCCCCGAGGTTAGGCAGCAGTCTATGCAAAGCACCCACTGCCTTTTCAACGCGGGGGACCAGGCGCTCGAAGTGCTCTTCGAAGCCCCACCGACCGTCCAGAGTTAGGCCAAGATACTTAATGTATCGACCCACCTGGACTTGCGCATCTCCAACTGACACTGACGTTGCTGGCTGACGTTGGCTGGGTGGCTCTCTGCTCCTCGGCAGTTTATGGAACCATAGCGCCTCAGTTTTATGAGGCGCTATCTCCAAACCCAGCTCGCGGATTGACGACACGACTCTTGCCACCCCAAGCTCGGAGAGCTGGATGGTCTCGTCGAAAGTGTCCCCGCCGGCTAACACCAAGGTGTCGTCTGCATAACAAACGATATTAACGCCGACGGGGAGGTCTACACGCAGGACCGCATCATACGCGAGATCCCACAGGGGAGGACCTAGCACCGACCCCTGCGGAACCCCACATGTAATTTCCCTCCGATGCACGCTGCCATCCCGGCCCACATAGCGAATGTGCCGGTCACGTAGGTAAGCCCCGACGATGCACTGCAGGTAAGGTGGCACTCCATGATGTACCAGTGCCGCCCTAATAGCACCCCAGGGCAGGGAGTTAAAGGCGTTGACGATATCCAAACTTACCGCCAACGCCACCCCACCCCGGGACACAACCTGTTCCGACAGCGAGCGGACGCGTAAAATTGCGTCCACTGTTGAACGCTGCTGCCGGAAGCCATACTGGCAATCAGCAAGGTCGGGACCTACTCGCGACAGGTGCCCGACGAGTCTTTCGGCAATTATTCTTTCGAATAGCTTGGAAACCTCGTCGAGCAGGCAAATGGGACGGTATGCGGAGGGAGACTCCGGGTCCCTGCCTGCTTTCCTCAGTAAGACCAATCCAGCCTCCTTCCAGTCGGAGGGGAACACGCCCGCACGAAGGCAGCTGTTAAACAGCAGTCTTAAGCGGTCCCCCAGAGCAGCCATAGCCAGAACCCACGCTCGGCCAGGTATACCATCCGGGCCCGGCGCGGTGTTTCGAGCCCCCATACGTCTAACGGCTCGGTCTAATTCACCTTCAGTCACCTCCAACTCGCCAGTCCAGTCCGAAGGGGTCAAGAGCGACGAGGGACCTTCACTGGCTACTGGAAACAGCGTGTTCACTACTCTCTCCAGCAGCCCCGCGTCCATGGTTTCTGTGATGGGGGGGACCCATGGACGTAGCTTGGCCATGACCACCTTATAAGGACGCCCCCATGGATCCCTGTCCAGTCCCTCAAGAAGCTCCCTCCAAGACCTTGACCTGGCATCCGAAATGGCGTGCTGGAGTGACATGGTCGCCTCCCGATACGCTCTGTAGGTTCTGACCACTAGCCCTGCCTACCCATTGTGTCGCATCCATCATGTTCCGCTCTCGAACTCGTCTGCTAAGCTGACGATTACACATTGGTGTAATCGTCAGCTTAGCAGACGTATTGACCTCGCGTACAAACAGTTCTGTTGGACAATTCTGCTGTTCAAGGCAATAAATAAATCATCTATACTGATGATTCTCCCCAATATGATAATTTCTTTTTGATAAAAATAGGGGAACCAATATTTATTGGCCCCTATACAGGTATTAGCCATTTTAACAGTGGTATTGAAAAACTAGCAACCCACATTACTAAATGGTAAATATTAAAATGCATTAAGGCAACACAATTGTTGACTGTCAAAAAGTTTCGTCAAAACACCGCTAGACCGACGCCGTATTTGACTCATAAAAAAGAAGATTCCATCAAGGAATGGCTATTTAAATAATACTATCATAATCACTGCATAACCAATAATCATCGAGAAAATAGCCCGGGTGCTGAAGAATTTGTTGATTTTATTTGCCACAAAAGTTACTTAATTAACGATGATTCCGAGTCTTCTGATGATTACAACATTTTTAGTAGTAATTAGTAGTTTTTGAATTAATAATTATTTTGTTTTCTATGGCCAATAACCGTTATTTCAATATTTGTATCTTTATGTAGATTTTAATACTAAAAGTGTAAGGAAAAAGAGTATGTAAGCAATACCATTGAATAAATACTTTAATATTATATATTTAAAAAAATATTTCCTTTACATTTACCCATTTTATATTTTTTGTATTATAAATAGTGGGTTGAGGTAGCTTCACTGGCCAATAACTATACCGTTTACCCTATGTGAGTCTAAATACATAACCATCTTGTTAGGCTCCACTGCTGGTCGGGTTACAGGATATTTTATTAATTAGAGATCATTCCAAAGTTGCTAATTTAACACGTTATGTCTAGAACATAATTTGTTCGACTGAGTCGTAGTCGCAGAAAAAGAAAAAGGTTTTGACTCATGCTGTCGTATACAGCAGATTTGTAGGAAAGCATAGTTTTTTTACATTCCTATCCAGGGTATAAAATACCTAGTCTATAGCCAACATTTACCAGCAATTGCTAATAAAAATAAAATGCTAGGTACATTACAGTGTGCGGATTACCGACCGACCCATTAGTTATGTCAGAAGCGTTATCTCTTTCTGACCTGACAGAGATAAGTGGAGAATATTATTATATACTACTTCATAGCGTTTAATATTTTCTTGAAAAACTGTAGCTAACACGATGAGATGGTGAGAGCCGTGGGGTATGCGATAGCACAGGGTTGGTCGATGTGATGAGGGTTGTAGGAGGCCGATGTTCTGCTGTAAACGTATTTCGGCTGAAATGATACACTTCAGATGCATTTAACGGCCCTTAAAAAAGTCAGTCAGCAATTCAGCATAGAAATTTATACCTACAAACCTGTACGTAGGGTGTGCTGTGTGCGGTTCGCTTTTAGGCTAGCCACTAAAATTGCTGACTGGCTAATCCTTGTCACTAAGGCAGTTCAGAAAAAGCTTGCAAAATATCTGATGCTCTAAAAGTCTAAAGGGTAATTTGGGTAATTTAAAATGTTCAAAATCGAGTTGGGAATTAATCTCAATGTCACAAGGTATACTCATAAACTAACAAACAACTTCAAAGGTTAACTTTTATTGTAATGAGACTGAAAGTTGGAGAAAGCTAAAACGGTTCTCTTTGTTGAGTGCTTACGTTTTACGGATCACTGTTACCTAGTAAATGATACTTAGTAATTTGCAAGATGGTATTGATGATATTTCGAACGTTGAAAAGCTGCTGGCGCAGCTGGTATTATTAAATTAAAACCACATAGGTGCCAAATTACCGTGCAAACCAATTCCCTGACTAAAGCAACATCAACAGAATGCACTAAAAACATTACGGCTCACGGCTCACCGTAGCTCAACCGGACACCTAATTACCTCCACCTATAACTTGCTCAATACTCTAATCAATCATTCATAGCACCTCGTTACTTCACCGCACCTCATTAAATCCTATCAATCACTCCGTCCCTTTCTATCACCAGTCATTAGAGCGGGATGGCCAACCGAAGCGTGTATCGGGTATAAACACGGTTAGCGGTCCAGTAGTGAATTAAACGGTGCATTTGGGAGATAAATGCCCGCTTGCATTTGTGCAGCAGTGCGACGCGCGGAGTGAGATCCAGAGATGGCGCTGATTCCACTCATTAATCATTAAGCGAACGTGTGACGTCATCGGGTAATGCGGAGACCATTCGCTCGTGTCATGATGTGCTGCAGAAGATTCATTTCTGACAAGACTGCAAGTGAAAACCTTTTGTGCCTCAAAGATCAGGGGGGTGACCATAAGCCCTTAGAGTAATGTTATTTTGAGATCACTTAAGTGACAGATGTATACAAGTCATATACATCTGTCCCTTACACACACTCAAAATAACCTTACTCTAAGAGTTTATATGGTAACCCCCCTGAAACAATCACTTTAATATTATAAAGGCGAAAGTTTGTGAGTGTGGTGTGTATGTGTGTGTTAGTATGTTTTTTACTTCTTCACGCTCAAACGGTTAGACGGATCTGTATGAAACTTGGCACAGAGATAAATTGTAGACAGAAATAGCACATAGGATAGTTTTTATCCCGGGTAAATGTTTCCTTGGGATAAAATTCGATATTCACGCGGGCAAAACCGCTGGCAGAAGCTAGTTGGTCATAATTTGTCGTTGCGACTAATCACAACCATCCATCTCAGAACTTATACCAAATCAATCTGCAAGAATATCGGTCTTTAATTTCTGGAAAAGGTTACCCAAGGTTTCGTAGAAGCTTATACCATGAAGTAAGATATTAAAATGGACGTCCAGGACTCTTATGGTCGTTAGCACCACATCCAGCTCAGACTCAGATATTTTAAGCAGGCCTTGAGGTGCCCATCGAGAGGAAGATGGTGCATATCATAGAAAAAAACTGAAAGATGAAGTTTAGAAAGAGCTAGTACTGGTAAGTACTAAAAGTGAACCTTCTCCTATCTTCTTCACATCCAGGTGGCACGTACAATATTCTGATATAATGCAATATACGTACCGTAATATCGGCAACACAAAATGAGATTCGATTTCAGGTCACTCGAAATGAACGAGAGGAAATTAATGACCGAAGTAATGAAGGACAAAGAATGATGCAATAACCGTCGCGTTGCTGATATTTTGTTTTAAACTTAATTATATTTAAAAGCGACTCCCTCGTTGTGGGAAAAGTTATTTCATTTAATATTCTTGTGTCTCAATATGTTTCGAGTTTCGACGGTATGTTCTGAAAGAGTTTTTTTGTTTATTTACTTTACACTTCTATCAATTACAGTTTGTCCGCCACGAGAATATCAGATAACCTGCAAAACTGGTTGTATTGGACAAACTGGACGAAATAAGACCGCGTGGCTGTTCACCTACACGCTGGTCAGATCAAATCAAGACGATAACAGGACTCACGGTGACCACTGCCCTGAGAAGAGCCGAAGGCACAGAAGCCTGGAAGCACCTCGTCAGTGAATCCGTCAATGTTTTTCAGGATGGGCTAGATTTTCAGCCAAGAATAATTCCAATAAGAAGAAGAGACACGAGAATTAAATCGCATCTCATCTCTCATCTGTATTTCCTGATAGCTACAACCTGGGAGTCTTTAAGTCAAGAGTGAATAGGTTTCTTCTAGGTAAGCGTGCTACATCGTCGACCACATAATCGCTTACCATTAGGTGAGATAGTGGTCAAGCGCGAACCTATAAATAATAAAAAATAAAAGAAATGCTAAATCTCACTTCACCATGAAACCGTACACCGTCTTCAGACGTTTTACATCAGTACTTACACAGTTCAATCTTTTCTCCGTAATCTTCGTATTAAAGTGCCTATCTACTACTAGACATATATCTGACGTCATCAATCTCTGTACGCATGTCAATCCCGGAGGCATACATAAATTCCTGTCAGGTAGGCAGCCTTCCGTTTCTAAGAACACTACTCTGTAGGATACATAAAACAAACCACATTACATGATCCAAGAATTCAAAATTACTACGGTCGTTGAAAGTTACGAAAAATAAAGTTAAAGGATTTTTATATGACAGTAAATGTTAGTGCTCAATATGATTGCAATGATCAGCGGTCAGTAATGATGATGCTGAAAGATAACACGACTGTATAAAGAAGGCATCTACGAATCTCACAAGCTACAATTTAAACACCTCATTTATTTAAAAGTAAACAATTAATCCAAACCATAGGAAATTCAAAAGATACATACATTTTATTTGTCAGTATAGAGCCATCACGTATTAAGTCCAGACCTGCTATCTCGGACATCAAGAGTGAGTTGTTGCCGTGAGGAGCTAGCGATCCTCCCTGAGTGCTGCCCGCTTTACGCACTCACCGACAGACGAATGTACAGAACGAATGTAGCGCTCAGCATGTACAGTGGCCACGGGACATAGTGGGAGATACCTTTCAATCGTCCTTGAATACCTAGGCGATAGACTGTAGGTGTGTAATCTTCACAATGAATATTCCCACGCAATAATTGTGATACTAATAAGTATGATGTTAATAATCATCATCATTGCAACTGAAAGACGTCCACTTCTGGACATTTCATAAAAAAAACGGTATTTAAGTTCCTTAATTCCAGACCGTCGCAAAAGCAAGGCAAACGTAATACGAGTACACACGCGAAAAACTGTTATTTTATTAGCCGGAGTCTTAGCGAGGCAGTTAATCATGTCATGTCCCGGTATGCGGAGTCAGATGCGATGCCATTTGTCCGCGGATGAGGCGACTGTCCGGTGTCGACTGTCCTGAGTCCGGGCGCGCGGTGCGGTGGCGGGCACGATTACATACGTTACACGGAATTGTTGCCACACTGTTGTGGCACAAACTTGCTTTTTGTTTTGTTTTGACGGTTAATAGAGTCGTATTTTCATTGAAATATACCTTAATAATTGTTCATTATTATGTAAATATTGTAAAACACTTTTTTTTTAAAAGAGTATGTATGGAGTTTCTTCTCCATAACAAGCTACTTTTCCGAATGCACGGTAGAATCAATTTTTATAACTTGTAAATTTTAATTGTTGACTTTCAAAAGTGCCGCTTGAATGGCCTAGTTGAAATAAACATATTTGACTTTGACTTTGTCGTTTCTAATAGGTATCGAAAGTCTTGTCTTTTCGCAACTATTTTGGGGAAAGTGTACAGATGTCTTGTTGCATCCAATCAGGATGCAACAAGCTGTACCAGTTTCTAACATGGCGTGCCTTGCCTTGAAGATCAAACCGTGCAGCTGATATCATGTACACACATTAAAACAATTGTGTGTATCAATTTTACAAGCTTTTATTTAACTTGCATTATATGTACGAATATGTATGTATGTGTGTGTATTCGAGTCAAATCTTGCAACTGAATTTTAAAGCAGTTATCCTCAACCGATTAAGATGAAATTTTGCATACACGCTTAGTTTGGATGACAATTAATGGTTAGATAAGCGACGTCATTCTAAATCCAATATGGCGGACGGCTCAAGATGACGCAATCGTTATTTTTGGTGCACTGACATAATATTGGTGTCAAATGAAAGGCTTTGCTGAGAAGAATACGAAAAAAGGCTGTCCTAAAAAAAATATTTGTAGTGGTTAGTTTTGAGATTCTAGCTATTATAAGATTAGCTAGATTGGCAATGGAATTTAAACATTTTATTTTTTCATTAACTCGGGCTTGGAAAATAGACTGACTGGTCTTGGACTAAGTAGTACCATTTTCAGAGACTTGTTAATATTAAGTGGATTGCAAAAATCCTTTACTTACATACCTGTTATACTTTTTCTTAAACGTCTTCCAGAGAGTAAAAATAAAAATGGCGACTAATAAGAGAACGTAAACATTCCTCTCGCTCGCCGGGACAAAGACAAATGTCATAATATTTAGTGACGCCACTGTTGGCAAATATACAGATATGCAACACGTACATACACACGGCGGCGACGACTTCAGACATGATTATTGTAGTTAAGTGGTCACAATACTGAACAACAGTAACCGGCACCATAACCAATGTCGTGCAAAACTTCGCTCATACAATTTGTTACCAGGAAACTTGTTCATATGCGTTCATTTAATCAGTGGAAAATGCCCAGCAAGCCAACAGCAGATTCTCAGAACTCTAGTGAACAACGAAACAAGAGCTTTGCGTTTGTGAGTTGTGACTGGACACCTTAACAGCTGAAAGGGTGCGAGTGAACTTCAAGCCTTATATTTAATGAGATAGGGCGAGTGTACCAGTTCAAGTACTTGGGGCACTATGTCACCGACAGCCTTGATGACAGGGTAGATATCGAGAGGGAATGTAGGGCGCTGGCAGTTCGTTGTAACATGTTGGCTCGCACGTTTGCACGGTGTAGCAAGCCAGTAAAAATAACACTTTTTAAAGCTTATTGTCAAGTATTTTACACGCGCAGCCTGTGGACCAACTACATTCAGCGGGCTATCAGCACCTTACGGGTTCAAAATAGTAACGGTTTCAGGATGTGGATGGGGCTGACCCATTTCTGCAGTGTTAAGTGTGACAAATGTTTCCAGGTATGTTCGCGGAATCTCACGTTGATAATTTCCATGCCATCGTCAGGCAGAGATCTGCCTCTTTGTTCTGCAGAGTGCGGGCTAGCTCCAACTCCTTCCTAAAAGCCATAGCCGGGAGGTGCGACACTTCGTTATTAGGGGATGTTGTTCTAAAATGCATTCGGAACAACAACCTCCATAAGATAAGTGTACTACTCGTAGCATAGGTATAAGTTTTCTCGTTTACTAGCCCATCTGGATGTTACTTGTCCGAAAAAAGGATTTTTTTATTTTTATTTATTTATTGATATCACAGTCTTCAAACATTATTACACACAAAGGCAAAGCTCAAGTTTCATTGTGCGAGCTTTACGTGAAACGCAGCATCTCCGGCCACAATATATTCCTGTACATCACCAGTTCCGCGGAGGGCGCCGCGAGATATGTTAAGCAATCAAGCGTCGCGAGCCATCCGCGACGAACACGACACGACACGGCAGCGGAGCGACGGCGACACGACTCCGCCCCATTTGTAACCACACGCTGCTCTATTAACTTCGCTATTTCTTCGTATTTTTGTGTTCATTACTCTGTTTTATCTCGCGGTTCTCAAACAGGGACAGGAAACTGCTCTTAAAATGATTGGTCGCCGCCTCGTCCCCGCTCCCAGTTATTTATGGCAGGAGGCCGAAGTTTGTGAGTGAGAGTACTTAGTTTTGAAGAAATCTTTAATTAGATCACGTTGGTTTGAGGATGTTTTAAATTATTCAGGAGCTGTTAGAGGTTTTAAATTGAATTATCTCGAGGACATCAACCTCATCAGTATTATAATAGGTAGAATCGCGTGCCGACTGTTATCTTCAGGATATTATCTTTGTGTGTAGAGGAAGCTTATATCAATGACACCAGATTGCGATAAACCATTGTTTTAAGGTCTCAATAAAGTTAAGATAAGTAAGTTTGTAGTTCAGTAATATGCAGCATTATTATCACCACTTAGTCTGTTGAATGTTCGTTCAGAAACTCAACTATGTACGAGTACTTCACATCGCAGGTTTGAGAACAATATAAAACTACACCTAAATGCCTGAAACATTCACGTTCGTACGCTCAGCGAGAAAAACTGGCGTTCACCTTACGAATACTACCTTCAAACTTATAAATATATACAGTACAACTCTTAGGTCGTCGGGACAAGGTTTCTAGTTGAACTGATCGGTGGTATTTAAAGTTTGTCGAGTATTTAGAGTGCATTACACATTCGCGGAGTTAAGTTGAAGTTGTGTGACGGGATCGGAATGTTAAAACATCGAGTAAGGAGCGGTACGGAGAGGTAAGGACGGTGAGGAGGTGAATGTATTTTTGTGCCTGACAGAGTTGCTATGCTGAACATATTGCGTCTACGTTACTTCAGCTTTCGGGGCATACGCGGGGAGCGAGGCGGAGGGGTAGCGTCTTAGATATATTGTACACTGGTGTGTATTTACCCTAAACATGACATATGTTTCATACTTGGTTGAACTGTAGCAGTGGTTGTTCTAAGCACGTTTGCTAAGCGTTAAGTATGAGTTCGATTCCCAGGTTGGAAGTTACTGAGATTTTCAATACGACAAAGATTGGAATTATTTACAAAGGGATGATAGTGAATGTCGAAAAAGAAATAAGTGTATTTCTGCACCCCTCGAGGCATATAGTCGTGATATTAAAATAAAAAATAAAATAAAAAACCGGCCAAGAGCGAGTCGGACTCGCGCACGCAGGGTTCCGTACCATTATCGCAAAAAACGTCAAAATATCACGTTTGTTGACCCACTTAAATATTTATTTTATTTTGTTTTTAGTATTTGTTGTTATAGCGGCAACAGAAATACATCATTTGTGAAAATTTCAACTGTCTAGCTATCACGGTTCATGAGATACAGCCTGGTGACAGACAGACAGACGGACCGCGGAGTCTTAGTAATAGAGTCCCGTTTTTACCCTTTGGGTACGGAACCCTAAAAACCTTTATTATTTTTTACCATCCTTAGAGTTAACGTACAGTATGTGTGTATATGTTATATATTTATATATATATATATTTTTGTTTTTTTTTTAAAGAAACGTTGCCCCACACTAGGAATTTCTTCCTGTATCGTGGGTGCGATTACAAACAATATCTGCAGGTGCCGGAACAATATCTGCAGGTCATACAAATATTTGTTCCGTGCGGGAATCGAACCCGCGACACGCAGCGCAGCAGTCAATCGCTCAACCACTGCGCCAACCGTGCGCCCTAATATAATGCATTTTCCACTTTTGTTTTGGCACTATACACTTTTGCAATTTTAATTTTCTTGGATAGGAACCCCTATTCGGGTATAGGCCTCCTCCAGAACGTATATTTTTACTTGTTTTGTTTATTTCTTTTTAGGGTTCCGAAGTCAACAAGGAACCCTTATAGTTTCGCTCTGTCCGTCTGTCCGTCCGCAGCTTAGCTCAGAGAATCTAAGTACTAGAAAGCTATAATTTGGCATGTATATACATATTAATAATTCCGACAAAGTGGTAACACAAAATCATGAAAAATATTTTTTTTTCGGGTACCTCCCATAGACGTAAAGTGGGGATGTATTTATTTTTTCTCGTCTATCCCATGGTGTGGGGTATCGTTGGATAGGTCATTCAAAAATATTATGGGTTTGTTAAGACCATTTTTCGATTCAGAGATTCGTTTGCGTAAAATTAAGCTTTAAGTTGCAAAGGAGACGGGCATTTCTGGGCCCAGCAGTTAACTAGATGAAATGTGTACTAAAAAATCCGTTATATTTTTCTAAAGGAAATCACAAAATACAGTACCCTGTTTCTATCTAGGAAGCGAGAAAAGTTAAATTAAGTTATGAAACTAAATAATCGATTAAAAAAATCGGTAAAATCTCAGACTAATGTATGAAAATCGAGTGACAAGTGCTTATCAATCGTTTGGTGGAAACGATTCATAGCGAATCGAGTTCTGTTAATTTTTCTTCAGTTCGCAATACTGGTCACTGACTGCTGACAGACAGATGACAGGCAGAAAAAATAAACTGGCACTCAAATACTGTCAAAGACCTTCAAATGACAGCCGGGACCAACGGCTTATCGTGCTTTACGATGCTCGGAGGAATCTTATGTTGAAATGGTCACCAATCCACGGACCGACCTCGTCAAGTGTTGCTTAACCTGGAAGATCGAGCCGTGTGGCTGTTATTATTTACACGAGCTCCTTTTACTTCATCTTCTCCTTTTTTATATAAAAGTTACCCGCTGCTTCTAAGTGCAGGATATTGGATGTGGAGACTTGTCTTCGACTGTAGTGACTGTCCGGCCATGCAAAACGTGTCAGATCTTCGACACGTCACACATGGAGATTTTCTACTTGCTCTCCATGCATAAAACCATTACACAACTGAAGTCATTCAAAAATATTTCGCAAATAACATAAAAAAACTACAATGTTGTATTGTAACCTCACTTTTACAAAACTTCATATAACTTGATTCCTGGATAGCCAAATTTCACCAAATTTTCAGCGAGGTCTTGTTAATATATCCTCTTACAAATAAGGCTAGTTTGATTGAGTTAACACCTGGGCCCAGAATACTATGGAGTCTTGCCCTTCTCCTTTATGTTAGAGTCAAGTGTGTCCCCCCCCTGCCAGCGAAATGGTTGATCTTGGCTATGTGAAAAAATTCACGGCAGTAGTAAATATAACGAAATTAAAAGGAAAATTATCACGGATAACAAGGCTTTACAAGTTTACGAGTAATAGTCGACCAACTTATAAAATGTATTTGGCACAGTAAAATTTTTGTACAAATGCCATTGAAAAATTACTTAAATAAAGTTGATAGCTGTGTAAAACAGAGTAAATATAATGCTTACGAACCATGTAAAAATATACAAAAATTAAATCATAACAGGCTTTACAAGTTTACGAGTAATAGTCGACCAACTTATACAATGTACCTGGCACAGTAAAATTTTTGTACAAATGCCATTGAAAAATTACTTAAATAACGTTGTTAGCTGTGTAAAACAGGTAGTAAATATATGCTTATGAACCATGTAAAAATATACAAAAATAAAATCATAACATCCTTAATAATAATGATTTCTAAATTAATAATGTTTAAGCTCGAATAACGCATTGGAGTGGCCGGAGTCGTTGGCAGTACCAGAACGTAGTCTATATGGCGCATGCGCGCGATGGAGTCTATTTTGTGTTAGTGCAGAAGTATTTTCGACGTTTTGTAATTAAAACGTAAAATTGAAGTCAAATTAGATTCGATTTCCAAGCAAATTACTTATTTTCTTTTGTCGATATCCTTCTATAAAGTCAATATTCGACCCGACTTCATCACTAATTGAGTAGCGTAAAACTTTCCTGAATGAAATAGTGAATACCGCAGATTAGAGGATTCACCTCTATTCTGCGGTAATAGAGGAGATTAGAGGTGAATACAAACGATTTTTTTCTAATTCTGAAAGAGAAATAAACAAGGAGCGTGCACGCAAGGATCCAGGAACGAACTATACCATTCCCCGTGGCTCTAATGTGCGCTCGTATCGGCTCCTTTCGCAATTCGCACCCGCGGTGGTACTCAAATAGATAATATTTTTCTAACTTCAGTTGCGAAGTTGGATTTTATAACTCCTTCTTCGGTTACCAGTTAGTCCTTATTTAGTTTAAGTCAAAAGTGAATAGATTACATCTAGGCAAGCTTGCTTCACCGTGGACCACATCATCGCTTACCATCAGGCGAGATAGTGGTCAAACGCGAGAAAATAAATGAAAAAATCCTATGTGGGCCCGGTTTTAGACTTTGTGAGCCGCTGAAACCGTTCTAATGTTCATGTAACAACAACAAAACCCTCTTTTTAGTCCACATTATTTTGCAACTTCGGAACCCTATTACAGCGCGTGGCCCGACACGCACTTGGCCGGTTTTTTAGTTTTTCTTAAGGCGCTATATACGCCCCAATGTTAACGCAGTACTGGCCGTGCGCCCGCTCGATGCCAAAATATAAATACTGAACCTCCTTTTGAACAGTTTTGTTTGCAAAATATTATTTGATTTACATATGCTATATGTGAGTGTACCTCATTGTTGCGAAGTTCATTACCGCGATGTACGTTACTGTGAAAGTTTACCATTGCGAAATACGTTGTCACGAATGTTTTTTACTGCGAAGTACGTTGTCACGAAAGTTCTTTACTGCGATGTACGTTACTGTGAAAGTTTACCATTGCGAAGTACGTTGTCACGAAAGTTCTTTACTGCGATGTACGTTACTGTGAAAGTTTACCATTGCGAAGTACGTTGTCACGAAAGTTCTTTACTGCGATGTACGTTACTGTGAAAGTTTACCATTGCGAAGTACGTTGTCACGAATGTTCTTTACTGCGATGTACGTTACTGTGAAAGTTTATCATTGCGAAGTACGTTGTCACGAAAGTTCTTTACTGCGATGTACGTTACTGTGAAAGTTTACCATAGCGAAGTACGTTGTCACGAAAGTTCTTTACTGCGATGTACGTTACTGTGAAAGTTTACCATAGCGAAGTACGTTGTCACTAAAGTTCTTAACTGCGATGTACGTTACTGTGAAAGTTTACCATTGCGAAGTACGTTGTCACGAAAGTTCTTTACTGCGATGTACGTTACTGCGAAAGGTTAGTTATGAAGACAATTCCAGACATAAATTTTTCTGTGTAAAAATATTGTTAAACATCCAAGCTGTTTTGGAGGATTTTCTAAAAGTTGCAAAAAATATCGTGTTGTTACTGTTATATATTTTTGGGGCCATACATAGCACACTTTTACCGAAAAAGCAGTTCTTTTTCTTTAGTTGGTTTTTCTTGAGTTTTTAATTTATTTTCATAACTTGTAGTTTAATTTTTTTCTTCGGTATTTTTTTGTTTTCTTTAGTTGTTTTTGTTTATTTATTTTTTGTTTGAGATTTTAATTTTATATACTAACGTAGTAATTTTTTGTTCACTAGTCTTTTTTTTCTTTTTCGTGCGTGATATTATCTTATGACTAAGTTCCTGGAATACTTACAAAACCATCACTGAAATTATGTGCTTAAAATAGTCTTACATTTTCAGGGCAGCATTTCTACATAAAATTATCATTTGTTGGCTCATACCATCCGTATGCATATCAAACGAGTGAGCGCTCTCATAATATTTATTCAATCTTTATTTAATTTCGATCAGACTGATATGAACACTTTCAAAAGATATTTCATCTGAAATCAGACGCTGTAAAATACTTTTAAATTTTGACTGTTTTGCATAGTTTGACTGAACTAAAAGAAATAATGAAGGTGCATATATTTACCATATATGAACCTTCATTATTTTAGCTGAAAGACGTCCACTGCTGATCACAGACCTCCCCCAAGTGCCAACACAGCGACTGATCCTGTGCGTCTCGCAACCAGTGGAATCCTTCAGGCTTCGATCCACCTAGTGGAAGGCCTTCCAAGGCTGCTTGGCCCGGTACCACTCCAGAATTTTTAGGCCCCATCGACCATTCGTTCTGTGAGCAATGTGCCCTGCCAACGTCACCCTCAATTTCTTAATGAAGTCGTAAACTCTATTAACCACATCAACAACTTTATTGTACTAACACATGTAGCGAATAAAATGGGTATTCGCAAGGCAGCCAATGCAGAACAAATAAGTTATTTTGATACAATAAAGTCGGTCAGAAGTTGACATCACAACAACACCTGCGCGTAAACAATGCTTGTTAGTGCTGCGACAGCGCGCGTCAGCACCCGGGACGCGGGACAGCCCGTACCCACCGCTACACACTGCTATATTAAATATTGAAAACTAATATCTTTCTCGGCGCCCCTGTCCGACCTGCTTGCTATAACAAACGCAGCGTAATATATCGCCGGACGGCCACATACACATTACAAAAAATGGACGACATAAACCGATCGAGATTCGTATCCAATCACGTGGTTTTGGATTGCTGAACAAATTGCTCGATTTATTTTTAGTGGCTTTTCTTTTTTGTGTTATTGCTGAATATAAGTTGATTTGTTGGCATGAAATATAATGGACGGCTTGTTTATCAGCTATGGATTTGTTTTATGTCCTTTATTTCATCCACAGATTAAAACCTATTTATATCGTTATTCATATTATGTACCTACACTAAAATCCCCAATAACACTATAATTTCCTTTTTTACTGGACTACGGCGAAGCCAAAAGGAAGGGTTATGATTGAATGCTGCTTTGTGCTTAGTAATACGAGACCTAACTAAGCATTTAATCCAGCCACAACATACATAAATACACTTTCGTACCATTCCAAAATAGGTACCAAATAAAAACTAAACTCGACGCGTAGAACGAACAAACAATAAATGGCAGTAGTCGTAACAAAGTATCCTCGCCGCATGCCGCACCGTTTGATCCGAGTAGTACGCAGTAGCTACTGCTTAATAAACCACTAAATACAGTAAGAGCACAATCAGCAATTCATTGGGTGTATTGCAGCGCTGAGCGAAACGCGCCAGGAATCCCGGGCTCCCCGGGATTGCGACGGGATCCCGATGTATTTTCCCGGCGCGTTTGCTATTGTGGAATCCGAAGCTCGCGACCATGGATTTTGACTTGTTCCCTGCACTACGTACGATTGTTTCTGTGAAAGATGTTGGTTTTTTCAAATTTAGGAGCGTTTGTTTCAAAGAGTTTAAGGTGATCTCTTTAGACAATCTTGCACTTTACTACGACTATTATGAACACAAAGGAGTATGATATTGTTATGTGTACAGGCGCAGTGTTTGTTTTCTAAGACTATGTGTGATATCAAACATCTAAATAAAATACTTGGCTCATGGTGGAATGTGTTTTATTATAATTTTACCTACTTTTTATAATTGATGTTCGTTTTAATGTTGATCTGTTTATCATAAATGTTCATACCACTTGTAACTATGCTCTAGCAGGGTCCATAATTAAACTTAATATATAAAATAATATAATTAAAGACGAAAGTTGATGAAAGGTTGTCTGTAAGAGATTACCCTGTGCGATAAGACCGCCCATTGTACACTTATCTTTAAAAATATTGTCCTGTTACTATTTAAGTGGTGTACAATAAAGTATATAATAAATAATAAATAAAGTTAAGTAAAGTCCTTAATCTATATATATATATATATGTTACATTTAAAACCACTTTTTAGATAGAACGCGTTTTCCCTAGTTAGTACTAGTTTTTACTAAGTGCTTTGTTAAAAGTAGAAATACCTAGTCAAAACTTTAATTTACCACTGATATTTATGATTTTCAGATAAAATTAGTTGTCACTCCGAGCTTTAGTTAAAACTAGCACTAGTTATGGTCAATGAATTAGTCCAAGAGCGAGCGAAGCAAGCTCAGGAACTTAGGGCACCCCGGCACGGATATGTTATCTCCTTCATTTTAGGTTACTTTAGACCCTGCAGACATAAATAGGAGCCCCGCGCACCGGGGCGCCGCCGCCGTCGACTTTGTTGCTTAAATAGTAATCGTACTTACTAACCTATTCTATATTAATGTTTTTAATTGTATACGTTATGTGTTTATTTTTATTTACTTATTAACCAGAGATTTAAATACTAAGTACCTTTTATAACCTTGCTGTATTTTTTATTATTAATTGCTGTTGTCAACTTAGTTCTTAAACAATATAATACGTTATAATAATGTGTATAACGACAAAGTGTGCATGTGGTGTTAGCCTATAATTACCTAATTGTTACACTTATAAATGAAAGTATAAAGAAACTGTAAACGAACGGTGTAAACAATTGTTGGTTAACCATATAAATAAATAGTAAAACCAATGTCAACATTAAAATATAACATTGATGGCGCGGGTGGGTACTAGCTGGCTAGTGGTTGTATCTCCATAGGTTTTATTTAATTAAGAAAGGGGGAAAGAACACAAGATTGAGAAAGGCTGCTGATTTCGCAACTAAGGATAGAAAATTGACCAACCTTAGCACCACGGGTCCACGGTGGGCAGTCCAGCTCGGGGCCTCGATCCAGGTGCCAGTGCTGCTGCGACCTTGATGCGCTCTTCTCGGTCTTCTTGACGATGAGGACGATATGAGGGTTGTGTACGGCACGAAACAACCTCAAGGGGCGGTTTTAATCCAAAATTGTGGATAAACAGAAAAAGCGGCACAGACACGACCACGCGGCGGCGATGTCGGTCATATTCTCCCTCAGTACAAAACCAAGCAGCGAAAAGTAAAAAATATAAAGTAAAAAGCGGGTAGAACAAAACTATACCTAAAATAAAGAAGCGCCAACGAAACGGCGCGAACATGCCCCCGGCCTTAAAACCATCGGTTTTAAAAATACACTAAACTATAAGCCGGGGAGCGGGAGAGGCGCTATTGCGAAGGTAGAGGGCAGAGGCGGACGGCAGGTCTCTTATAGATCCCTGTCGCCGTCTTAACAAGAGCGACTCTACTGATCCCGTCTTTGCCGGGATAGGTTTCAAGAATTATACCTAATGGCCAAGATAGAGGTCCAACGTTATCAGTAACTACAACCACGACGCTACCTATCTTTATAGGATCTGAATGAGTGTTCCATTTCCCTCTGGATTGCAAAAGGTGAAGATATTCACGTTTCCATCGTTTTGCGAATGATTGCACCAATTGATCTAATAAAGCGTATCGTTTCTTTAAACTAGTGTCATCACCGGTAGCTTCGCAAGCGGGTAAACTCTTTAGCGGCGTAGACATCAGGAAGTGCGATGGAGTCAATGCGCTTAGCTCAGACGGATCTTCGCTAAGGGGCGTGAGCGGACGCGAATTCAAAACGCATTCAATTTGTGTTAAAACAGTTAACATCTCTTCGTAGGTCAGCAATTGAGAACCTATAACCCTATATAAATGAGTTTTGAAGCCCTTAACAAATATCTCGTAATGTCCACCGAAATGTGGAGTGCGCGGCGGATTGATTTTCCACGTTATTTTATGTTCAGCCAACTCGGTAGAGAACGCGGTTTTATACTCATCAGAATTGACTAGAGCGTAGATGTCCGAAAGAGCGTTCTTCGCACCGACGAAGACGGTTCCTGCGTCAGAGTACATAGTTTGCACAGCACCCCGTCTGGCTAGAAAACGTTTAAATGCTGAGAGAAATGTACTCGTACTAAGATCGGTAGTCAACTCGACATGAACAGCGCGAGTGACTAAGCACACGAAAATGCATAGATATGCCTTAATAGAACGAACGCCACGTTTACGTTGCGGGATAATACTAATAGGACCCGCGTAATCGACAGCCGTGCGTGTAAAGGCTTTAGCTTCAGTTACGCGGCACGCGGGTAAGTCCCCCATGAAGGGATGCACTGCCTTAGGTTTAGCGCGGAAACAGAAATTGCATTTATGCACGATACGACGTACGACATTACGACAAGACAGTATCCAATAACTTTGCCGCAAAATTGACATAAGAGCCACCGGACCAGTATGACAGTTGCGGCGATGATAGTGCGACACAATCAAATCGGTGATGCGGTCTTTATGCGGAAGCAGCAAAGGATGCCGCTGTTCATCGGTCAAATCAGCGTTACGGAGTCGACCTCCGACTCTCAATAAGCCCTCACTATCAATAAAGGGGGAGAGGCGTCTTAACGCTGTGCGACAATTTTTGTTTGCTCTTAAACGTGCAATTTCGTCAGAAAAGTAAAATTCTTGTAAAGCGGTAATTAAGATCTTTTCAGCAAAAATCGCATCCGATGCGGTAATAGATTTAGATCGCGGCAGTTTACCTACAAACTTGTAAACGTAGATAACGGAATGAAGTAGCACCGTCCACTTAGATACGCGATGCGACAATGCAAGAAGTGGATGCGGGTCTACACCTACATCTGCTACAACCGGTAATGAAACCACTTTGGTTTCCGGCAACCGTACATCGATGGCACTAGTGTCGACAGAGGTAACAGGCCACGTGTCGACGCTCTGTTGAAGCCATGATGGTCCACTGAACCACATCGGGTGCGACAACAATTGCTTCGGAGACAAACCTCGCGATAAGCAGTCGCTAGGGTTGTCGGTACCGGGAACGTGAAAGAAATGTTCCGCGGGAAGGCAATCTAAAATTTTTGTAACACGCGTAGCGACGAATGTTTTCAAAGTTTGAGGATCCGAATGAATCCAATATAATGCGACCATTGAGTCGGTTAAACAAAATATATTTTCAATATTATGACGCGGTTTATAAGTGTTCATAACTCGTTGCACTAGTTTAGACATAAGTAAAATGCCACAGAGCTCAAGTCTGGCAACCGATATCGTTTTGAGAGGAGCGACTTTGGATTTCGCGCACACCAGGTTGACAACCGCTGGGGAGTGGGGATCTTGCTGAACTTTAACATATACGGCGGCTCCGTATGCTCGTTCACTCGCGTCGGAAAATGCGATAATAGTGAGGAGGTCATTCCTAAACACCTCAAGATGACGGTTTATCTTTAAGTCCCGTAATGCGGGCAGTTCGCGAAGATAATTCTCCCAGAGAACCATTACATTCTGGGGCGGCTTGTCGTCCCAATCCAGCTTGAGAACAAAAAGCTTCTGTAAGATTAATTTCGCGTAAAGAATAGTTGGCGCGATTAAACCTAAAACATCAAACTGGCGAGCAATAACCGATAAGATGTTGCGTTTGGTACATGGACGGTTGTCAAGAACGACAGAAAAAGAAAAAACATCTGTGGTAGGAGACCATTCAAGGCCAAGAACCTTTAGACTTTGATTAGGCTCATCGAAATTTACTTTTGAAGAATAGCGGTGGGTATCAGGCAATGATTCGAGTAACTCTGCTGAGTTACTGGACCATTTCATAAGGCTAAAGCCCCCGGCCGTAAAAAATCCTAACAGCTCATCTCTGAGCCGTAACGAGTCCTGGACGGTGGGAACGGAGTAACAAATATCGTCCATGTAACAATTATGCACAACAACATCTGCGGCGCGCGGGTAAGATGCGCGTACGTCATCACAAAGTTGTCTTAAAACTCGCATGGCGAGGAAAGGACTACAGCGCAATCCAAAGCAAACGCGGTTAAATTGATAGGTATCAAGCGGTAAAGTACTATCAAAGCGGTATAAAAATTTTTGAAACATTCTGTGATCCTCGTTAACTAAAACCTGTAAAAACATCTGATGTATGTCACTGGTAAAAGCCACGGGATATAAGCGGAAATCGAGTAAAATTAAAAACAAATCGTTTTGTAAATTCTCACCCTGATATAACAAATCATTGAGTGATTTACCTGAATCAGTTTTGGCGCTGGCGTCCATAACCATTCGCACCTTTGTAGTTACTTTATCTTGCCTAACAACGGCATGATGTGGTATATAAAAACCCGTAGGTAGCGAACCAGCATCATCAAGTAACGAGATATAACCCTTCGATAGGTATTCCTTAATAATCGCGTCATATTCCAAACGCAACTCTGGGGAAGCGGTTAACTTACGCTCCAAGTACATATAACGACGCATAGCAGTCTTGTATGAGTCACCGAGCTCAGAGGGGTCGCGCGCAAAGGGTAACGCTACACTATAACGTCCTGTGTCATCACGTGACACGCTTGAGACAAACAGCTTCTCGCACTCCCTAGATGCGGCGTTCAGCGGGCGCTCGAGCGCTACTTCTTCGAGCTGCCAGAACCTTTCTAGCATATTTGATAACGGAGGTTCATTCTGTACAAACGAGCACAAAGAAACGAACTCAGTAGAAGGATTACTAATAGGACAATTTCCTACGATTATGTAACCAAAAATCGTTTGTATACCGGTAGGTAACCCGGGCGGACCATTTACGCGTCCCGAGAGTAAAATTTCGGCAAACTGCGGTGCACCGATGAGGATGTCAATTTCCCCAGGTGAATGGAAACTACTGTCAGCTAACTGAACGTGGTTTAAATAACCGAGCAAAGCGGGCTCGATACGAGCAGAAGGCAAATTATCCGTAATTTTATCAATGACGTAAGAGTTCAGCGTGAGTAAAATATTTTTATCGTTCGAAAACAAATTTACGCTGACGGAACCCTTAATCGGATTAGGCGATGAACCGATCCCCTTTACAACAGCACGCGTTATTCGATTAAAATTTACGTTAAGTTTTGCTAAGCATGTCGTTGTAATAAAATTGTTTTGCGATCCGGGATCAATAAGCGCGCGAACATTGTGCAACACACCCGCAGAGTCAGGTATTAAAACTTGAACCGTGCCTAAAAGACAGGTAATATTATTATCTCGGCGGTTATTAAAATTGCACAGCGAAATGTTATTTTGTAGCGGAGGAGGCATCGATAGTGCTGATAAAGCAACATGTACCTGCGGGGCGGTAGATGTCGGCGCCGGCGGAATAACATTATTATGCGCGGGCGCTACGCCGGGCGCAGGAGGAGTCAGCTGTTGTTTTCTACATAACAGCGAGTGGTGCCTACAATTGCAATAGCGGCAACGTACTTCCGACTTACAAGCTACGTTATTATGGGACAAACTGAGGCAGTTCGTGCATCCATTTCGAGTTTTAATAAAATTAAATTTATCATCCAGCGGTAATTTTTGATATTTAAAACATTTAAACAAGTTGAAATGATTTTCCAACTCGCAAAACGGACAAGATTTATTTTTATCCTTTATCTGCACCGGCGCGCTAGTACCTACAAAGGAGTGGGTAGACTTAGAAACATTTTTGTTCATGTCGGTACCGACGCGTTTCGTCGTAGCGTTTGCCGAAGTGCGGTCTAATATTTTCGATTGTTCACGCAGAAAAGTGATCAAGTCCTCGTAGCTAGGCAAAGCAGTCTCTCGCTTAAACATTTCAAAAGCGCGAGCGGTCTCCGGGTCTATTTTCTTTAAAGCGAAATAAAGAAGAATAAAATCGGACAAGTTGCTAAGTTTTAACGTTTTTAAACTCGACACGGCAGACGCAAAATGTTCTAAAAACGAGTCTAAATTCTTAGTGTTAGCAACGGAAAAAGATTTGAATTCAAACATTTGATCCAAATACGCGGTGGCTAAATAACGTTTGTCTTCATATTTGTTGACCAGCGTGGTCCATATCAAAGTATAATTGTCAGCGTTCGGTGTAATTCCTGACACAGTAGAAAGTGCCCGGCCCGATAACTGTCCCATCAAATATTGAATACGTTCGTTATTAGTAAGATCAGTATTCTCGTGTATAGTAGTCCTAAATGTTTCATAAAAAGTCGACCAATTTGCGGGTAAACCGGAAAAACTGACTAACTCTAATTTGGGCAGATTCAAATTAGATTTTTTATAACTGTTACTGGAAGACGATTTTTCAACTTTGGGTATATCCCGGCCAGCAACTATTTTGTTGGCTTCATATTTGCAACGACAGTATAAGTCCTCAAATGTAGACAAACTTTGATAGTTAGGTATGAAATCTGGATCTAACATCAAATTCAACGTATTAAATTCATCGACAATTTTTATGAATTCGTCGCGCATAGTATCAATGGAGACCATACTACATAGAAAATTCTCCACCTTACTAGGGTCCGAAATCATTTCATATCTTGAGTCATAAATTCTCTGAAGCCTAGCATAAACTTCATCGCGTTTCCCTACGAGCCTTTTAATGGTTAAATTAAGCTTATCTCCTTCCTTAGAACTCGCAGGCATGATTAGATTTTGTTAAAAAATATCCAAGTTATAAAATACCCGAAATAGCGTTACTGACTGCAACATAGACTTCGAGAACAAAAGAACGCTCGGAACGGAACGGCCGGTGATAACACGTTCTTATATACGTACCGTCGTTAATTAGCTTAAAGACTTTTGACAAAATGCAATATAAATACGTTTAGGTACCTACTTACTAAAAGTAATGCAATTTGTCCGTTAAGAAATGGAACACGATAAATGATAAATTATAGCGGGTAGGTAATTACAGCAGGTAAATTACCTTCGTAACTAAGCGGTAAGAAAAAATAGTTTTGAAACTAAGCGGTAAGAAAAAATAGTTTTAAAACTAAGCGGAAAAAAATAGGTTATAGTTTTGAAAACTAAGCGGAAACACAAATTGCGGGATATAAATATGTGATACTCGGTTAAAGGCCGAGAAATAATGTAAGGTGCGGCTCGAAGGCCAAAAAAAATGATGGCGCGGGTGGGTACTAGCTGGCTAGTGGTTGTATCTCCATAGGTTTTATTTAATTAAGAAAGGGGGAAAGAACACAAGATTGAGAAAGGCTGCTGATTTCGCAACTAAGGATAGAAAATTGACCAACCTTAGCACCACGGGTCCACGGTGGGCAGTCCAGCTCGGGGCCTCGATCCAGGTGCCAGTGCTGCTGCGACCTTGATGCGCTCTTCTCGGTCTTCTTGACGATGAGGACGATATGAGGGTTGTGTACGGCACGAAACAACCTCAAGGGGCGGTTTTAATCCAAAATTGTGGATAAACAGAAAAAGCGGCACAGACACGACCACGCGGCGGCGATGTCGGTCATATTCTCCCTCAGTACAAAACCAAGCAGCGAAAAGTAAAAAATATAAAGTAAAAAGCGGGTAGAACAAAACTATACCTAAAATAAAGAAGCGCCAACGAAACGGCGCGAACAAACATTATAATAGTTTTTATCACATTGTCTATTGTCATATGGGGCATTAGTTAATTCTAGTTTTAACAAAAGCACTGAGTAAAAACTAGTTCTAACTAGGGAAAACGCGTTCCATCTAAAAACTGGTTTTAACTGCAATATATATAAAAGAAGAAACTGACTGACTGACTGATCGATCAACGCAAAGCTAAAACCGCTGGGTCTAGTAGCATGAAATTTGGCAGAAAGGTTCCTCAAGTAACGTTAGTGAGCAGAAAGGATTTAGGAAGAACAAAGGTATAAATATTGCTATTTACGACTTACTTAGTATAGTAATGGGACAGGTTGATAAAAAAGTACCAATTTGCGCAATCCTTACAGACATGACAAAGGCTTTCGATTGTGTCCATCATGCAACCCTGATTGATAAGCTTAACAGGTATGGAATAAGAGGGAACATACTCAGTCTTATTAAATCGTACTTAAGTGACCGTAAACAACATACGGAAATATCTAAAATCTGCACAACCACTAGGTGTGAGAAGAAATACATATCCAAATCAAGAGTTATCAGACATGGTGTGCCTCAGGGCGGAGTTCTTAGCTCACTTTTATTCTTGCTATACATAAATGACTTACCACACCACATTGAACACCCAATGGTCTTATTCGCTGACGACAGCACCGCACTTGTCAAATGTATAGACTACAATCAATATGAACAGGACATAAATAATACCCTTAGGGACATTGTAAATTGGCTTGACGGAAATAGCTTAGTAATTAACCTGCAAAAAACTAACGTTATGCATTTTTATCAACGCACATCAGTACCCAAGATAACGATAGAATTTAATGACTGTATTATAGACCAGGTACAAGTTGCAAAATTTTTAGGTATACAGATAGACAGTCAATTGACTTGGAAACCTCAAGCAGAAGAGGTTTGTAAAAAATTGAGCATATCCGCGTATGTTTTATACAATCTGGCAAAAAAGGTCAACATCGCCACAACTGTGGTTGCATACCATGGTATAGTCGCGTCCACTTTAAGATACGGGATAATCTTTTGGGGAAACTGTACTCTACGAGAACAGGTGTTCAAGGCCCAAAAGCGATGCTTAAGGGCAATGCATAATATGAAAGTGACGGATAGTTGCGTTCCTGTGTTTAAGTCCCTCAAACTATTAACTTTCCCGGCTATGTACATTTTAGAGGTCGCTATTTTCGTTAAATGTAACATTAAACTTTTCAGTGCAGTGTCAAAAGATAGAAAGAGGCCTTTAAGAAGTCAGTATAAATATTTACTACATGTTGAGAGTTGTAATACTGCTTTACAGAAAAAGAGTGTTATTAGTATAGGCCCAATAATATATAATAAAATACCTAACACAATTAAAAATGACACAATAAGAAACTTTAAAAATAAACTGACAGAATTATTAATTGCAAAATGCTACTATTCTGTAAATGAATTTTTAAATGACACTGACATATTATTTTGTACTCAATAACTTGCTATTATATAATTGACATTCTTACCTAATTATGACATTGTACCAATTCATTAATTCTATTCCTATTATATTGAACTTACACATTTAAATTAATATATTGTTATGTGAATGCACCTTATAATACCATTGCATCTAATTAAATAATGTTTGCATGCCTAATATATGGTAGATTGTACAAGGATCACCCATGTTTTGATTGTCACATCTTATTTAATGTACCTACAATCTATGCAAATAAACGTTTACTTTACTTTACTTTACTTTGAGCACTAAGAAAGGATTTTCGGAAATTCCGCTCCTAAGGGTGTAAAAATGGGGTTGAAAGTTTCTATGAAAAATCTAATTCCTTAGGCTAATATTCATGCAACTTGGCACAAATAGTAATCTAAGTAAATGATAAAGGTTGACATCATTAGTTTTTCGGAACTATCCCCAAAAGTCGATTTAGGGGGCGTTTAAGTTTTTTTTTCGTAGCGTTTAATTTTAATTTTTGGGTTAAATACCTTCAAACTTGACATAAATTCTAATTTATGTAAACAATAAAGGTTGTAATCATTAGTTTTATTAAACTAACCCAAAATACGATTTAGGGAATATGTAAAGATTTTTTGAAGAATCATATTGCACAGGGTTTTGTTTTTGATGTACGGGTTTTGAGGAGCACTAAAAAGGATTTTTGAATATTTAAACTATAAGGGGGTGAAAAGGGAGGTTGAATTTTGTATGAAAAATCAAATTTCTTCGGCTTATATTCTTGAAACTTGGCACAAATATTAATTAAGTAAATTCTAAAGGTTGCCACTATTAGTTATTTGAAACTACCCCCAAAACTCGATTTAAGGGGTGTTGCAGTTTGTATGAAAGAATATTATTTTTAGGGTTATTAAACTTGAAACTTGACATAAATATCAACCTAAATAAACAATAAAGGTTAGCATTATTAGTTTACTTATTCCTTCAGTTAATAAACTTGACATGAATAATTAAATTAGCAATAAAGGTTGTTATTATTAGTTTTATAATCTATCTACAAATAAGATTTTGGGGTATTAAAGTATTTTTGAAGAATCTTATTTCTTGGTAAATACCAATCTAAGTAAACAATAAATATTGTCATTATTAGTTTTTCGAATCTTCCCCCAAAAGGCGATTTAGAGTGTGTTAAAGTTTTTTTGAAGAATCATATTTCTTGGGTTAATAAACTTGAAACTTGGCACAATTATCAACCAAAGTAAACAATAAAGGTTGTTATTAGTAGATTTTCGAAATATCCCTCAAAATACGATTTAGCGGGTGTTAAAGATTTTTAGAAAAATTTTATGTCTTGGGTCACTTGAAACAAAATTGGCAAAATTTGTTTGTCTGTAAAATCAAATTCCTTGGGGATAAAGTTAATAATAAAAATGACATAAAACGTTTTTTAAAACAACCCTCCAGGTTAACGGGTGTTAAATATTATTTGAGGAATCTTACTGCGCAATCTGCTCTGTTACTTTGTTGTGTTGTGTCTGTGTCGAATAAATGTTTTCTAATCTTTCTTTCTTTCTTTCAATCTGACTTACATAAACAAAAGATAAAAAAGAGGAGAAAAGCGTGAATAACATATTTGGGTTGCTCAAAACTCGAACCTCAACGGGGCAAATAGGGGTTCTTAAGTTTTTAAGTGAGTATTTTACTTTGTGGCGTTAACCTTGCGACCTCATCCCACCAGCCCCCTTCTATCATCGGACATCTAGACGCACTGCAAGTTACCATCCTTACCTTGTTGCCATTCCACCAATTCGCACCAAGCTCTTCCAAACATCCTTCATAACGCGCACAGCGAATGAATGGAACTCACTACCTGCGTCTGTGTTTCCGAACGCCTTCAACCCGAATCTCTTCAAAGTTAGAGTGAACAGGCTTCTTCTGGGTAAGCTCACTCCATCGTCGACACTGTCTCAGTCACCTCTGACTTAGACTAGAGTCAAGAGCAAACCCATAATAAAAAAAAAAAACCTTAATTTTATTATTCTTTAAGTCAAATAACGAATCGTTCCAAACCAATAAACCCTGTATATCTAAGATACTCCATTTTTTATTGTTTTAATAATAGCTTATTTTTGGTCGCCTTCGCTAACTGCACATAAGAAAGTTTTTAGGATAAACAAAATCACACGCTCGAAGTCGCGGGCGGAGTGTGTATATAAAAAATATTTTTTACCAAAAAATACTACAATCAATCTGCCTAGCCTTTTCCCAACTACATTGGGGTCGGCTTCCAGTCTAACCGAAATAAGTTTCAAAGTATATATATCTAAAGAAATTATATCAACAGTTGGTATAACTCAAGTTTATTATATCTTGTGAACGTTACTGAAATGAAAATATACCAAATAACTTGATATGATATGAGACGCACCCACCAAAGACACTGACTTCCAAAAATAAAGTTATTTTTCACTTTGTAGTTTCTTATTTTAAAGTCGGTAGTATTTTTTATAAAAAAAAAATATTTTTCTCTTTTTAGTTGGCAATTAGTCAAGTAAGGAACCTATAATGCCAGAATAGATTACCCGAATAAACAATAAAGACAATAAAACACATATAGTTTTGGCCAGTCAGCTCGCGATTATGTATCCTCCGACTACACAGCATGATGTTCTTCCTGTTTACGTTTTTTTTGTTCGCTTCTTAAGCAGTCGGGATTTTCGATTTTTTAAATCAACTTCTTTATTTACGACTATTTAGTTAGCATTTTTTTTCGTATTACTTTCAAACATATCCCTTCATTTTGTTACCCCACACGATGGGTTTGAGAGGAAAAAGATTGGGAGGAAGAAAACTGGCGGCTTTTGTGCGCCATAATATAGGATACATCCCCCCCCTGCAGATTTCTTTTATCAATATGAATGTAGCCTGTGACACTCGCAAGGTTAAGACAAAGTCTCTAGTACGCCACATAGGAACAAACATACATACATACCTACATAGACTGATAAACACATTACTCTCCTTTGCATTGCGCAGTCGGGTCATAACGAATCGTCCCAAACCAATAAACCCTAGATAACTACGATACCCCATTTTTGATTTATTTAACAATAGCTTAGTTTTAAATAAATAAAAAGGCGCGGGTGGAGTGTTAGTACTTAACTGAAAGCCTGTAATAACACTATGAATTGTAATAAATTCAACTAAGTATTGCGCTCTAATAATACACACATATAAGAGTTACTGGACAGAATAAACCTACTTAGTCTACTTACTGTCAAGGAAATTAAATAACTAACCGAGTAGATGTTAGTTCCAGTGAGTTCTAGTGACCTCATTTCTAACTAGATTTACAATAAATTATTGTAAATATAACTTTAAAAAAGCTAGCATCATTATAGGAGTTCAATTAATAATAATATAAATTAATAACGAATTAGTGTTGAAATTAATTCGCGACTGTCTAGCGTGCTCAGGTCGGCGGGGCTTAGGGCGCAGGGTGGCCACACGCGAGGCGTTCATTAGGACATTAGGTAATGAGATTAATGATGAATTCGTTGAACATAAATGTAATGCTGTTAACCCATTTATAACAGCTGCACAGGTGTCAGACTTCTTAGAAACACTGGAAAGGGGCAAGCCTAATGCCATCAACCGAGCACTAATCCAGACCCTGGACTGCTAGTGAAAGGTCCTTAAGAAAAAACTCATTAACAATTTACTCTACCTGGGGATCAAACTCAGGACCCTTCAGCACTCAGGCCTGCGATCACTAGCCCAATATCCTTCAACACCTTCATACAAGAAACAATACAGAACTAATATCAGAGACCATCCTCAACGGAAGAATTAAATAACCCTCAACGTCGATCGTCACTAATTGTGCAGGCGCGGGCACGCCGCCGCCGCACGGGTCGCCGCGCGGGTAGCAGGTCGCGGGTCGGCGCGGGACCGCGAGACCGCGACCATGCGGCGCGAGGGGCGCGCGCGCCTCTAATTTCCCGCGAGGCCCATAAATTACGTGCACTTTGTCCTCACTACTCCGCGTTTCTGAACTGCGACTACCAACAGAGGATCAATTTAGGCACTGTAAAATACTATTGTATTAAGGCAATATAAAAAATGGCATGGAAAAATATTTTTTGTTACTCCATTTGGTTGTCTATATTTTTGGAAAGCTCTGTTTATTTTTATTCCTTACGTTATGCATCGTTAGTATTTTTTTGCGATTTCCACATGTGTTTTCTGTCTAAATAAATAAATAATCTTAAGAACAAAGAATTTGCATAATATTATACTCGTATATTGTTTAAAACATACACTAAACCATTACAACAGAGCAGACATCAAGCCGTTTTATTTGTTAGTAATTAGCGTATTCGCGTTATATTCGGTGCCTAGATAGACGCGGCAACATTGGCTGGCGGTGCATTGTGCCGGGACGCGAACCGGTCTGAATCAGTTGGAACCGGCGCGAACCGGAGAGAATCGGCGAAGCGGGACAGTGCGCTCGCGGCCGGACGTCGCGCGTCGCGGATGTAGGCCGCGCGAGCACCCGCCGCGCATACCTAGGGTTAAATGTGACATGAATAGTGAAGGACAGAAGTATCAAATCGTAAAGTGAGACTAGTCAGAGTGAAGGAAAAGTTTCCATCTTCCTATGAAGGTATTTGTTTGGTATAGTCACTAAGTTATGTGTAGGCACAGTAAGAAGTTTTCTATCTATCTATGTAAGGTACAGTTGCACACGGCAAAATTTATCAGTCAATAATTTAATTAGAGCCTATACTACAGTCCCGGACAAGACTAGCCGAGCATGATGAAGAAATACTACCCTAAAAATGGAAAAGGCTAGGCAAAGAATGAACGAGACCTGCTAGGACAGACTTGCACATCAGAGGCTTCACTTTGACGTCGGGCTGGCCTAGTATGTACAAGCACAACTATTTTCTTAATGTCCCTCGGCAAAC
This sequence comes from Anorthoa munda, assembly GCA_945859665.1. Taxonomy (NCBI): domain Eukaryota; kingdom Metazoa; phylum Arthropoda; class Insecta; order Lepidoptera; family Noctuidae; genus Anorthoa; species Anorthoa munda. The sequence continues at coordinate 643,802 of OX243907.1, read as the reverse complement.
TTCGTGTTTCGTCAGTCGGCGGATTTCTATCAGTTGCCCTCTGCACTTGGTGCAGATCGGACGCTCTCAATCAACTTGGCAGTATATAGAGCTGTTAATACTATTTTAACTTAATGTAATTTATTTAAAAAATGGGAGGCAAGCTGCTAAAGTTGCAGGCAAAAAATATTTTTCCAACGGAAAACAAAACAACAATAAAGTACTTATTTCTGAATTCAAAAATTAAATCTTTGATGACATGATGATTGATTGATGGACATGGAAATTACCGTTTGTATTCAGCAATACGATGATTGCCATTTTTGGGGGCGAATGCGATGATTGAGGCGCATTAAGAAAATAGTTGTACTGTACTTAGTTTCATTCGCGTAAAGCCGTGCGGCGTCAGCTGGGATTGAATCTGGAGAAATGCAAACCTTCTCATATTTGAAGTGGAAAGCTTCCCGAACGTTACACAAAATGAACCTTCTTATTTAATTTTTTTTTTGCGCCATACTATGAACAAATGTTTTTACAAAAACTCAGTTAGTTTCAGCGCAGCTAGTTTATTTCGTTTAGCGTTTAAAGCGCACCTCGCAAATATATGGAGCAATGAATGTACATTAACAGGTTGGATGTGAAGCAGAAGTTATTTATTACTTCGGCTAATTAAACATTTTAGTGCGAACGTGCTTTCAAGCGACGGGAATATAATTTAGTTCTTTTTTCATGTTTTACATGTAACGTCCTCGCTGTTACTAAACTGTACACATATAGTATAAGTGGGGAGGTTTCTACACATTTTGTATTGGACACTATACTTCATAAAATATAGCTTGATCTCTGCCACATATGTCAAACTGTCGTATACGTTATTGTTAGCCTGTCAAGCGCTATTGTTACTGTATTGATACTGATAGCTGTCGCAGAAATCAAGCCATCTTTTATGAAGTATAGCTCGTGAAACATTGTGAAAAGTTGCTCAGAAGTGGTCAATTAGGACTTGTGACTCCATAATTTTTTAAGACCAAACTTAATTAATCTGACTTTCCATTTATATTCTTTGCTGTTTATCATTTTCTCATGTTAGCATTCATAGATAAACCTCATACATCGCAGAACCGAAAGTTGTTGCGCGTACCGAACTTATCTTTTTACACCAGCATTATTGTGTAAGTACAAAAAACTTGCTGTTGCACAAAGGCGAGCACTTCACCGCTTCCCTTAATGTACTGCTAAAGGATCTAAGTACAAGATTTAATAAAGTGCGGCTATCTCGCGAGTATGGACGCGTGTTCCTCCCCCCCACGAGTTGCCATACGGTATCCGTCTCTGTCAGGCGCTGACCGCAGCGCGCAGCGGCCGCGTGCAGCGCTGCAGCGGATTAGAGGTGTAATTGATGTCGGGAGATAACGCGGTGCAGCGTTGTACTCGTAACACTTGTACGAGGACTACGAGGTGATAATAATATCTACTTGACATGAGGTATTTCTTAAGTGGTGCGAGACAAATAACTATTGTTGTAAACTCTTAAGGAATATTATGTTTAAGTAGTAAGATATTCACTCAGTTTTGTTTATTAAGTTTTGTTATTTCTAAGCAAGGAGACTCAATATTTGCATTGTGTAGTTATGATAATTAAATCGACAGTTTAAAAAGGTTTTTTGCGCAATAGCAAGCATTTGCCCTTAATATTTCGGGCAAATGCATTGTCAAGGCCACTAAGAGTAATATTGCAACGTAGTTCAAGATATTTAAACTTAATAATTGACTAATTTAGACCAAATTAAAATTCTAACTTCCTTTTTCAACAAAGTTAACACAAATATGACGTTGTCCCAGCACTCCCTCGCCTCACTGCTATAGTACGGTACGGTCGGAGTACTCGGAGTCATAAGTGTAGTAGCAAGAATTCTAAAACTAAAGTGCCTAACATTTATATATATATCGGGTTTAGTCAACAGTACGTACGTCAAAAAAAATCGCAAGCACGCCGTCTGGCGGCAAAGCAGGGACAACTACGCATTGGCGCGCTTTTTCTAACCACTTGCGTGGTGGGAACGGCAGAATGTAGCAGTTGAACTAAAATGTTTTGTGCAATTGAGTACTGACAGCCTTAGAGCTAACACGACGTAGAATCAGTGTCAATCCGTAATATTAGTAAGCAGGAATGTAACTTGTGTCTATTTGAATATACTCAGTGTATATTTACTCTTGTTTCTATTTGTATGATTTCATTTTCACGATTGTACCCACCGACCTGCCCACACACGATGTCTTAACCTAAGGGCATACATCCTGACTTCCCGATGGTTTGCATCTATCGGCCAGCCTTGATGCGACATATAGAAGAAAGTCAACGAATACTTCTATCTATGCTTTAGCGTCTACTCGTACTATAGATAAAATCAGCTTAGGACCGTTCCAGTCTTCTTCTTAACATTTTATTTGAAAGAATGGCACTACTCTTCTGCCACTAACTTTACATTTACGGGAATCTGCGGCTCGACAAAAATGTGCACTCATTGAAACTAATTCGACCCAATTTTACGCTATACATTATGTGAACTTATTCAAGATTTATTAAATATTTATTCTAATAACAACGTTGTTTATTTAGTTATGAAAACTTGTTAGTAATTTTTTACGGGTATAAAAGTGTATAAACATATTGCAAAGTACAAAGACAGTAAAATTTTTTGTTGGGCCCTATCAGAATATCAGCGTGGGCCCTATCAGAATATCAGCGCAGCGTTATTTTCTTTTTAATATCGTTGCACATGCTGAGATAGGAGCCTTTTTGGTCTCGCACGGGTTTATTTATTTTTATTTTTTTATTATTGTTTGTGTTTTTCTTATCTCGTGTCTCCTGTGCGGGTCACAAATAAAAATGTTTTCTTTCTTTCTTTCTTTCTTTCTTTCTAAAATTATTTTAGAATTAATGAAACTAAATATACATTTGTCACTGCTCTCGTAGTTTGCAAGTCGTTCTAGAACAGAAATAAAAATGTTCAGAATTATGGTCATACTATGCTCGATGCAACGACAATATTTCTCCAATAAATAATAGAAACACAATATGTCAAACCGTGCTCATAAAATACATTTCACACTTTACAAAAGTTGTTTCAAAGAAAATTTGTTTCGAAAAACGTCTCGACAATCAGTTATTTCTATTCCCCTCGGCTTTATCATATTTTGTATGAAGTAGCTCCATACATATATTTTTAAATATTCACATGCATACAATAGCAACAAATGGCTCGACGCCGGATCGCGACCCCTGCCTCGTAGCGCGTAGCACCGTAGCGTCGTAGCACCGTAGCGTCGTAGCTCCGTAGCGTCCTAGCTCCGTAGCTCGTAGCGGCGTAGCAACAAAACGTCGCCTCTCGCGAGACACGCCACTTACACACCTGGCTTGCTTAACTAAAAAATGTGGCAAAGGCTTATAAATATTGTTTATAACTTAAATTGTGATGTGGACCTTTTGATCATCAAATTACTTTCGGCTGAAATACGAGTAAATAAAGTTTTAATGTTTTAAATAGTCATCCCGCCTTGAACAAGCGTGGTGATTAATTTAAATAGTCATCCCGCCTTGAACAAGCGTGGTGATTAATTTAAATAGTCATCCCGCCTTGAACAAGCGTGGTGATTAATTTAAATAGTCATCCCGCCTTGAACAAGCGTGGTGATTAATTTAAATAGTCATCCCGCCTTGAACAAGCGTGGTGATTAATTTAAATAGTCATCCCGCCTTGAACAAGCATGGTGGCATGGTGATTAATTCTCATGCCAGAGGAGGCGTATGATAAGAAGCTTTTGTCCTGCAGTGGAACAGTTACAAGCTGGTATTATCGTTGCACAAATAGAAGTAGAGTTAGCAAAGGTTTGTGCTATAATTAACAAACTGTTGGTTTATAAATTAATTATTGTATCGATGAAAATCAAATTACTGCTAATTAACTAAAACACCCACACACACTCCGTTGTTTTCAATTTTGTTTTTTAATTGTGTTTATAATGAAAGTAACATCGATAAAGCAAATCTATTTAATTTGCGTAATTAATCGTGATTTTAAATAAACCATTTTGTTGTGCTCTTAATTAATATGCGGTTTAAAATACATATCACTTAATTATAATAAACATAATTGATACGGTTGTTCATTCATAAGCATGCAATTATGTTAATTATTTCATACTTTTAGCGATTTGATCAACTTTGATAAAGTAATAAATATTATTCGGACAGCTTTTCAAGGATCGTATATTATGGCATGGTCATTCTGAGTATTGAATTCTGTTTGAGGAAAAATATACAAAATATATTCGGTTAACAAAAATGCTATCTGCTGCAATTGCAATGTCAAGTTACCATTTCACTCTCCGACATACTTACACACACAAGTGATTCACGAAAGCCTCCTCCACACTAGCGAGCCGCGCGCCTCGCATAACTGAGGCATATTCAAGCGGCTCATCTCGTGAGATGCACATTTGCACCGCTCCGCTCCCCGCGCTCCCCTGTACCCCCTCCCTCCCTGCGACCCGCACACCGGCGACCTCTTTGTACAACCTTTTAGGATATCATCCTCCACGCAAATACGGCAGACACCATGAAATATTATTCAATTTTATAGGCAACGTGAGATATCGAGGACTTGCTCCGTGTAACCTGTAGTGCTGGATTGATAGACAGAGGGTATTGTTAACATTATTAAAGTCTAGCGACGCGTCTCGGGGAAGCGGTTGCCAACTAAAGGAGGCAGTTGTAAAGTGGTACAAACTATACAAACTACATGCTAAACAGTAAACAGGACACGTGCAGTCACGCGTGAGTTCTACAATCGACTACAGTGGAATGCATGCAATGCAGTAAGATTAAAAGTAACAACATCATACGAAATTAGGAACTTTGAATTTTTATTTTGGCAATACACATACACACAAAGGTAGTGTAACGTTATACGTACATTGTTTTATATAATTACCCATATTTTACCATTTCATAAAAAATAAATATATTAAATCATTTAAAGAGTAAGAATAAATTCATCAATACGAAGCACCATACTATTTGTGTTCGATGAGTACCTATTCGCAAACTCGACGTTCTTTTGTCTGCACTCGACTAATCACGTTACGGTCGATAACGGTCATCACTATAGACAACGGTCGCAGGCGCACCGCGCCGCACCCGCATTTCCCCACCGAGCGACAGCCATACGCCACCCGGCTGCTAAGACGAACGCTCGTACATGACGGTCTCTGCTACGCAGCTAAACAGTATTCCTTTTCTGCGCGTAACCGTCACATAATTAAATGTTCGCCTCGCAATATATTATAAGCCTACTCCAGACTACTCGTTGAGCACCTGCTTCCACCTGCGGCTTGACTATGGACAGTACTGGATCACTGAGGGATAAATAGAATTCAGCACCTACTTGTAGAACGGCCCAAACACCACCATCGTTGTCCCTAGGGACGTTGGAAGAAGGTAGGAACACTAACCGTTTCAGTAGCTTGTGACCCTGCGCAAGAGGGGACAAGGATAGTCTTACCTACTATTGCCATCAACCAGAAATGAGTCCAGAAAATAGACTACTACTTAACTAAAGGCTACGAAATTATGGGCTCGATCTACCAACAGATGACGATTTTGATACCTACAGTAAGGACTGGTCCATGCATGCCCAAAACCATAAGGAATGGCAAGAAGAAAGGGAGGCCTCTCCCCTGTAGTGGACATCACACGCTAAAAATAAAGTAAATAACAGGGTTGAACGTTGACTAGCATTCAGATAAAAAAGCCACAAACATAGCGGTTATTTACAAAGAACAATAAAAATGCTCGCAAAAATAAAACAATCCAAACTTTCATCAACGTAATGTTAACAGCGACCATTTAATATAACTCGAGTGCGCATCACAGTCCCTGCGTGACGTCACGATAATGTTGTCCATAACGCTAGTGTGGTGCGAGGCTAGGCAGGGGACACAATCACGTTGACTACTTGTGTGTCAATCGTGCGTCGAGTTAGCAGCGATATGTCGCGCTGTTACTTATCGTGAGCGATTGGGCTCTTTATTAGAATGTTACCAGGAAAGGTTTCCGTTCTCGGAAAAAAGAATAGTGATGTTGTACCATTGAGTGAAAATCAATGAAAAGTGGTCGTTTGTTTCTATGGAAACATAATATTACAAAAATGTAAATACTGATCATCATCATCTTAGGCGAAAGACGTCCACTGCTGGACATAGGCGTCCCCAAATCACCACATTACCGGTCCCTTGCGTCTCGCATCCAGTGGATTATTACTGACCCTATTACGAGAAGTCTTTCCCTGACAAAAAGGTACACAATAGCAAAGTACTTTTACTTTTTACCCGGCTGCAAGGAAATGGTTATGTGTTTCGCGTGTATGTTGTATGTTTGTATGTATGTAATATTCTTTATTACCTCATATCTCTCAAACTACTTGGCGGATTTTGATTCCAGAAATACACGAATGAATGCGCGGGAAAAGCTACTCACAATAATCATCATATCATCATCATCATCAGCCTTTTAATGTTCCCACTGCTGGGACACACACGTCCTCTCTGTGAGAGGGAATGTATTTCGGGTTGTGGATGTCACAGGTCTTTGATTTTTTAGTTCTAGAACAGTTTCCTCACAATAATAGTAACCAATTTATTTTTACTTTACGTATAGTCATCGGCACGTAACTTGGCAAGAATCGTTAGATGCGCACAAGTCATTTTTTAGGTCTCTTTGGTTACCAAGCGGAACGCGGGGTACGTTTAGCACCGTTCCGAGCACGCGATTGGTTGGTCAGTTGACACAAGGATCGACTGACCAATCAAGTCGCGTCCACGTCCCGTTCGCTCTATATGGTGGTTGGTCAGTTCGCGCACTATGCGCAAGTTTACCCCCACTACGCCAAAACCTTGCCAAGTTACGTGCCGATGACTATAATGATCTACATAATTAACCAGAACAAAAAAAAAATAACTACACTCATAACTTAATGTTCCAAATATGAATGGTAGAGCTTTGTGCATGAAGTTTAAACAAATAAACATATTTAATATGAATTCAAAAAATATTGTTTAAATAGGTACTTTTTTTCATGGATAGTATAATTAAAAATTATTATAATTTTTATAGCACCCTTTTACTTTTTAATTTATTGGCACGGTGGACTCATTGATTATTGTAGAAAAATAGTGACTTTGTCTATGGATGCGGGCACTGCGCAGTCATGCGCAATGAGAATCAAAATTGCTCGCCATACCACATATTTTTTCCGTTTCCACTTTTTTTTTATTTCAATTGTGCGAGTGAAGATAAAATAGTGTATGCAACGACATATAATTAGGTATATAAACACTCGAGTGATACTATTATCACACGAGTGTTTAAATAACCCCTATTATATGACCTTTGCATAAACTATTATTAAAGCCATTTTATCAGAACTGCGTCTTATCTTAACATCTCAATCGTATGCTAACCTCAAGCCTCGCCTGACCTGTGCGCACACTTTGTGTAATAGCGGCTGAACAAATGAGCGCCGCGACGCGTCTCCTCCCACGCCGCCATTAGCCGAATTAAACGGCTCTGTGCGGCCAATATACTCTCACTGTCATAACATAGGGCTGCTTACTAGTACATACATCTTATAAGAGCATATTTTTTTCTGCAAATAAGAGTATGAAAACTTACAACGGCAATAAGTAAATCCTTTAAGACATTTTTTTCATGCCCAAATCCTCGTCACAATCGCTTGTCACTGGTGTGGCAAGTTTACGACGATTTCGGAAAAACCAAATGTGCGATAGGTTTTTGTATTATTCCGATTTGTAAAAGCTATGCCCATTATACAGCAATACCACACCACCATTCCTTTTAATTATATAAATCATAAGATTCCGAGATGCATACGAAATGCAATGTAATGCAATAACACTGACACTTAAATGTTCGGTATGGTCGACCGCATCAATAAAGACAAAATAGGCCTATAAAGAAATTACCAAAGAAAATTACCATGTTCAGTTATTCTGTACCCATAGGGTAAAAGGGGCTGTCCGTCTGTCTGTCCTATGTTACGCTCGGGTCTCTAGCTCATAGACGGAATAAGTTACAGACCAGAAATTCAATTATTTTTGGTGTAAAACGTTGATCCAGAAACGAATATTTTTATAAAAATGCATTTTTTTTTAATTTTTCCCATATTAAATAATTTCGGCAAGTGTGAGTCGGACTCGCGCACAAGGAGTTCCCTGCCTAGAGCTCATTGAGTAGATTACGAATATATATTATATTAATCTTCAAAATAGATAAATAGGGGGCCGTCAACATTAGTCACAAAATCAGGATAGAAAACAAATCGATAGACTCCATCACGATATATCAAATTAAACTCCCATCTATCTTATCATAGAAAAAACCGGCCAAGTGCGTGTCGGCCTAAGAAGAGGATTTTGATGTTGTTACATGAACATAAAAACGGTTTCAGCGGCACACAACGTCTAAAAACGGGCCCACATAGGATGATGTTTTCATTTAAATCTATATGCTCACGTTTGACCACTATCTTACCTGATGGTAAGCGATGATGTGGTCTACGGTGAAGCACGCTTGCCTAGAAGTAACCGATTCACTCTTGACTCAAACTAAAGAAGGACTAACTGGTAACTGAAGAAGGAGTTATAAAATCCAACTTCGCAACTGAAGTTAGATAAATATTATCTATATGAGTACCACCGCGGGTGCGAATTGCGAAAGGAGCCGATACGAACGCGCGTTGGAGCCACGGGGAATGGTATGGTTCATTCCTGGATACTTGCGCGTACGCTCTTCATTATTATTAAGGATGTTATGATTTTATTTTTGTATATTTTTACATGGTTCATAAGCATTTATTTACTCTGTTGTACACAGCTAGCAACGTTAATTAAGTAATTTTTCAATGGCATTTCTACAAACTTTTTACTGTTCCAAGTACATTTTATAAGTTGTTCGACTATTACTCGTAAACTTGTAAAGGCTTTTTATTTGTGATAGTTTTGCTTTTAATTTCGTTATGTTTACTACTGCCGTGAATTTTTTCACATTGCCAAAAGCAACCATTTTGTTGGCAGGGGGGGGACACACTTGACTCTAACATAAATTTGCAATTTAAAGCTTAATTTTACGCAAACGGATCTCTGAATCGATAAATGGTTTTAACAAACCAATAATAATATTTTTTAATGGCCTATCCAACGATACCCCACACCATGGGATAGACAAGAAAAGAAAAAACAGCCCCACTTTACGTCTATAGGAGGAACACAAAAAACATTTTTTTCTTGATTTTATTTTACCACTTTGTCTGTATTATTAATATTTATATCCGTGCCAAATTATAGCTTCCTACTACTTAGATTCTCTGAGGTAAGCTGCGGACGGACAGACGGACAGAGCGAAACTATAAGGGTTCCTTGTTGACTTCGACACCCTAAAAAATAAAAGTCGATGTAAAAAGAAGACGCCGATGACGATGTTAAATTACTTGTTTTGTTCACTATCCTACTAATATTATAAATGCAAAAGTTTGTGAGGATGGATGTATGTATGTTTGTTACTTTTTCACGCAAAAACTACTGAACGGATCTGGATGAAATTTGGCACAGAGATAGTCAGGAATAGCACGACAAATACTTTTTATCCCGGGAATAAGTTCCCTCGGGACAATTTTCGACATTCAAGCGGGCGAAGCCGCTGGCAGAAGCTAGTTATTTATAAAAGTGTTGTAAAACCAGTGATGTGACGACGATGAAAAAAATATTCTCGTCGTTACACTGGTGTGACAAGTTGGTGTGACGAGGAGTCAGGAATGATTTTTTTGAATTACACATAGTTTTTAAACATAAAATACATCAAGCCTGTATTCCCCGAAGGGTAAGGCAGAAGTGAACCTTTTGTACACCCAGTTATGTTCAAGTGCCATGTAATAGGAGGCGAGCTTATTGTACACCCAGTTATGTCAAGTGCCATGTAATAGGAGGCGACCTTATTGTTCACCCAGTTATGTCAAGTACCATGTAATAGGAGGCGAGCTTATTGTACACTCAGTTATGTCAAGTGCCATGTAATAGGAGGCGAGCTTATTGTACACCCAGTTATGTTCAAGTGCCATGTAATAGGAGGCGAGCTTATTGTACACCCAGTTATGTCAAGTGCCATGTAATAGAAGGCGAGCTTATTGTACACCCAGTTATGTCAAGTGCCATGTAATAGGAGGCGAGCTTATTGTACACTCAGTTATGTCAAGTGCCATGTAATAGGAGGCGAGCTTATTGTACACCCAGTTATTTCAAGTGCCATGTTATAGGAGGCGAGCTTATTGTACACCCAGTTATGTCAAGTGCCATGTAATAGGAGGCGAGCTTATTGTACACCCAGTTATGTCAAGTGCCATGTAATAGGAGGCGAGCTTATTGTACACCCAGTTATTTCAAGTGCCATGTAATAGGAGGCGAGCTTATTGTACACCCAGTTATGTCAAGTGCCATGTAATAGGGGGCGAGCTTATTGCCATCAACCGTACAGAAGTTCAGCCCACAGGCTACTAAAGAGAAAAACCCAATAACACCTTTCTCGACCCGGGCATCAAACCCAAGACCTCGTGCTCAGCAGCAGCGCTTGGGACCACTAAAGCAATTGCTTTCAGACAGTATCACCATCCAACAGTACTACAATAAACAGTATCACCTCCTTCAAGTGTCGCTTAAATGTTGGATGCTACAGCAGAAGAATTTTATATCTACAAGTAGATCCTTGATAAAAGTGTAACACACTGACGAAAGCGGGCAGCCCTACCTGAGAAGTGAGCAATACCCCGGTGTCATAGGTAATGTGAAGGAACGTTATTGTGCCGCGCCGAGCTCGCGGGCCGCCATTTATTTGTTGATTTAGCGGGACGGGCGCGGGACAAGCGCGGGTCATTACTCAAACAAACAGACAGTACACGAGAAGGGGCTTTAAATGTATTACTACTGTGTTGTGGAGTCAGTCATAGAGACGCTAGAGGATCTTACAAAAGAGGTAAATTATGTGTAAGAACGGGCTTGAAAACCATAACAAAGTGTTAAATAAAAAGAACAAGAAAATTATTTTACATTTTCGCAGGGGTAGGACAGTTCCATAGAATGGCAGATTAGGAAGCATTTTTTTTTAAATGCGACATCTGATAACCCCATCTTAACAACAAAAACAATTAGTTACTCTATGACACCACAGATGGCAAGACCATCGATAAAATAGGTTTGTCACTAAACAATAATTAAATAAATATTAATCTAAATAATTATTTCATTACCTTATGATTTTATTTAACACGTACTATAATTATTTGCAAATATTTGTGTTGATTTCAAAAGCTAAGTAATAATTACGATTGCAACACAGTGAATGATTGGACTTTTGACACTTCCACTCTATGTACAAGACTGATAGACTTGTATCTATGGTCATGAATAAAACTAATAAAAAAGAAAAAAATGGATTTTTGATATTGATTGTCAAATTTTTATTGTCAATTTTTCTTTTAAGTTGTAAAATCGGCAAAATCAACAATATTTCCTAACATCCCTCATCATTCATCCTAGAGGATATCTTCTGGGTGTACAGTTACGGACCTGGATGTGGTTTCGCTGGATAGAAGGCTTCAAGGTGCACACGCCCATATATTCAATGTTCGGGTTAGAAGACAAAATCCTGGGATGATTTTATGTCATACAAAAAACCTTTAAATATCTTAAAAGATGTTCACAGCTCGTGTAAAACGATCCCACACATAAGAACCTGTGAAACTATTAGAACCCCTTGGAAGGAATAATAAATATTATTATTTTTGTTCGAAATTATCGCCGAATTAAATTGATGAATGCAGGTCTGTTGAATGTGGAGGAAGGCTTTATGATAAAGACGGACAATTTCGTTGTCCATTCTAATAAAAGCCAATCTTTAATCAAAGTGAAAAGTGCAGTGATTGAGTGTTGTGATCTTAGGGAAAAAAGTCAATTTAGTCAATCTGTGAAAGGTGTTCCCAAAATCGTATTAAATGTAACGAGTGTTTACAATCTTATAGGTGTGTGTTTATTGTCATAGTTCCTTCAGAAACAAGAGGGGATTTGTTGATCTGTTTAATGTTATATATTATATGTTAGGAGACATAGTGAAGATTAACTAAAATAAAAAAACTAATTTGCAAGTGATTTTGTGGTCCTCAACAAAGTAAAGTTTCGGGGTTCGAGAGTGCGGAGGCGCATTGACCTAATCATAGCCATCGACATGGAAATATTATCCTCACGCCATCTCCTGATCTTTGGGGACCTGCAGAACCGCTTCAAATAGTAATGAAGAATCAAGTCTTTCATTTCCAACATAAGAAGCCTTCACACCTCAACCGTCCGGTACACTTACTAATTTGCTTGTTATAATTTGATAAAGTTTTACTATGATTTTGTTAATAATGAGAAAAAATAAAATTAAGTAAAACTTTATTAAATTTAAAAACAAACAAATTAGCAAGGAAAGGCTGTACTTTATCCATGTGTGCACTACACACACATACATGAATAAAGTACAGGCACCACACACACACACACATAGCTAAAGTACGGCGCAACACACACACATGGATAAAGTACAGGCACCACACACACACACACACACAGCTAAAGTACGGTGCTACACACACACACACAGCTAAGTTTGCGGATGGCGTTAATAGACGGCGCTATTTCTCCGATCAATTGACATTTGCGGTCTTCACTCTGTGACTCGGAGAGGGCTCTCTATACCCTATATATTATTTTTCTCTGTGCATTTTCGCCTCATATCATATCATAAAATGCATGTTGCCTCTTTCTGAGGTTTTTATGGTAAATTAATAAAATAAGATTTTGCGAACCTACGGTGAGATGTTAGTGACATACTAGTTGCGTGATTTTTGATCTTTTGCAATTGCACTTTTGTATCATCATCATCATTTCAGCCGAAAGACGTCCACTGCTGGACATAGGCCTCCCCCAAGCGTTGCCAAAATGACTGGTCCCGTGCGTCTCGCATCCAGTGGATTCCCTCAACCTTCACCAGGTCGTCGGTCCACATTGTGGCAGGCCTTCTACCGCAACGTCTTCTGGTTCGCGGTCACTACTCCAGAACTTTTCGACCCCATCGACCATCCGTTCTGCGAGCAATGTGACCTGCCCACTGCCCACTGCGTGGCTGCCACTTATTTTTAGTAATTCTTTCCCTTTTTGTAGATGAATAGAATAACGTACAACCTGCAGACTAAAAAATCTGCATCGTCCTCGAAATCCAATTTAAGAATTTTATTTCTTAAATCAAATGCGATTTGCGATTCCAGTTTGCTCGGTTACTGTAACAGATGGCGCGCAATTAAACAGTGAATTACCTCGTAGTAAGTGGAGTGAGCGGGGATCCCCTCTCCCCCCTCACTCCATTCCCTCGGCTGGCCCACGTCGGACGGTATTTACGCCGTCGTTACGGAGTCACTGCGCCGAATTTACAGCCGCGAGGAAGCACCGCACCGCTGTGCTAAGGGAAGCATCATCTTGTTTCTAGCTTCTGATTAAGGCTAACATGATTTGTTGACCTCGTAATTACTGTACCAATTTTTAACCGACTACCAAAAAAGGAGGAGGTTCTATGTTCGACATTACGTATGTTTTTTTTTTTTTCACCGATATCTCCGTCAATTGTGTACCGACCTTGAAAATTATTTTTTTGTTTGAAAGGGTATATTCCGAAATTGGTCCCATTTTCATTTGGTGAAGATCTGATGAAGAACTTCGGAGATATACAACAGAACTCTTCAATAAATAACGGAAAATCTCTCGGGATTGCTGCAATCGCATGTCTGTTTATACCATTTCATAACATAACATCACGCCAGTACGCTCGAAAGGGGTATGCAGATCTCTCATTTCACCGGTTATATTCAAGTTTCATCTTATTCGGGTAATCTATTCTGTCGTTATAGGTACTTACTTAACTACTTCCCTATTAGGTAGGTACAACTAAAAAGTGAAAAATAAAAAACATTTTTACAAAAAAATACTACCGACTTCCAAATAAGAAAACTAGAAAGTGAAAAATAAATTTATTTTTGGAAGTCGGTGTCCATAACTTTAAAATTTGGTACCTACCAAAGACAATAACAATAATACAATAAACAGACATGCAATTGCAGCAATTCCGAGAGATTTTCCGTTATTTATTGAAGAGTTCTGTTGTATACCTTTGAAGTTCTACATCAGATCTTCACCAAATTAAAATGGGACCAATTTCGAAACATACTCTTTCAAACAAAAAAAGAATGTTCAATATCGGTCCACAATTGACGGAGATATAAACCAAAAAAAAAACAAACATTAAGTCGAACATAGAACCTCCTCCTTTTTGGTAAGTCGGTTAACTCAATATTTTATTGATTTTCAAAAAATTATTGCAGTCTTAATCGTATGGACTGTAATGAGAAGAATACCTAAGCAAACAAATAAACAAACTGCATCATTTTCAAAGCAATCTATTCAAATCCGAAGCCATTAACTTCCTCCTATTTACCCAATCGCCTGCCGAGACTAACAGCGCCTCCGTCCCCACTACTTGTGCCTACAAGTAGTGGGGACTACAGCCCAGCACAGTACGGCACGGTGGCGCCCCCTCGCGGCGGTAATTGGTAACGGACACCGACGCGGGTGTCGCGTGTCGCGTGTCGCGCCACTGCCGCCGAAGGCTTTGTGCTCAAACAAGCGACAGCCACCATGGAAAATAGCTTTAACGGTGAAGAAAAATAAAGAAAATACTGTTAATTAGGTAGGTTTCGACGGAGGAGAAATGGATTACTGAGTCGTGGGAGCCCATACATTATGCTTTTGAAAGTTGTTTCTTAAAGATATTGAAAGATTATTACGTTAGATAGTAATTTTCGTTTTAAGAACTACGAGTATATATGATGCTTGAAGAACCAAGTGTTAGACATGTTCATGCGAGGACATACAACGTGCAAATAACCTAGGTAGGTTAATTCCGATTTACATTAAACGTGTACTTTTCAACGTGTAAAAAAATAGGATCTAATTTACCACGCATTTGATAATTATAATAATTTTAAACTAATTTCACCAGTTTATTATTGGTATATTATTCATTGTTTTAACGCACTAAATTATGAAACAGTTATTACACCAGTGGGTTTAATACCTACATTATAATTTCAAATTATAAAAACTCTACAAATGTTTCAACAAATAGAATAATAGGTTAACATTTATTATTGTACGATAACTTTATATATAACAAGCTGTTTCCCGCGGTTTCGCTCCCGTGGGCCACCCCACAGGACCCGTTTTCGGGATTAAAAAATAGCCTATGTTACTCAGGAATAACGTAGCTTTCTATTGGTGAAAGAATTTTTTAAATCGGTCCAGTAGTTTCGGAGCCTATTCGGTACAAACAAACAAACAAACAAACAAACAAAAAAATCTTTCCTCTTTATAATATTAGTATAGATTAAACAGGCACATTTACATTTAAAATATTATGATACATTACAGAATATGCTTTATTGTACACTAGAATAGTTACACAAGGAAAAGATAGATGAAGTATTGATAAAACGAATATGCAGTATTGATAAACTTCAACAAAATAACCCCTGTACATAAATCTCGTTGAACTCTTTTAAAGGGACGACTGTCGACCCCTACGAGCTACGCGCTACGACGCCTACTCGCTACGACGCCTACGCGCTACGACGCCTACAATGGCTACGATGCCTACAACGGCTACGAGGCGGCATCCATTAGACCAAGGGAATGAAGCAGTTTCTATTTTTCCTAATAATAGAATAGCGTCTTTTCTGGTTCTTGCTTAAGTAATGTAACTTATGAAGCTTGTTTTTAAATGTAACAGGAGAAATATCAAAATCCAAATGTTCCTAAATATTTAATCAAAAATATCGAAGTGGTACATATTACAATTCAGTAATAAGACGAATATTCTCGTTTAACTTAAAACTTCATACATTTTGACACCTATATATGGATATCAACATGTTTTTATAATTCTGAAGCTTGTATATTTTTATAAGTGAACAGAAACAGTGTACAAATAATTTGCGTGAAGTACTACACTACGCGGATGTCAACAGTTGGCGTAGTTCGAGAACGATTAACGACTCGTTCTCGACTCAAAGCAACAATTAACGGCGAGTAACGATTATCTTTATGGCACTCTTTGTTTGTAGTTTTAAATAAGCTCACTAGCAAGTACTATTGACACTTAGAAGAAGTGTCTCGACAGTGTGGCTTTCGTAAAAGTTATGTTTTTCAAATGGTTTTATCAAAGTATAAATGTGAGCAATGCGAATAACAATTGCTATGGCTACGAAATGCCGTAGCATCCTCGTAGCACCCTTGTGGTAGCCTCGTACCGGCCTCGTAGCAACTTCATACCAGCTTTTTTCGTAGCTGCCTCATAGCAACCTCATATGAACGTCGCAGCACCTTCGTAGTAACCTCGTATGAACGTCGCAGCACCCTCGTAGTAACCTCGTATGAACGTCGCAGCACCCTCGTAGTAACCTCGTATGAACGTCGCAGCACCCTCGTAGTAACCTCATATGAACGTTGCAGCACCTTCGTAGTAACCTCGTATGAACGTCGCAGCACCCTCGTAGTAACCTCGTATGAACCTCGCAGCACCCGCGTAGTAACCTCGTATGAACGTCGCAGCACCCTCGTAGTAACCTCGTATGAACGTCGCAGCACCCTCGTAGTAACCTCGTATGAACATCGCAGCACCCTCGTAGTAACCTCGTATGAACGTCGCAGCACCCGCGTAGTAACCTCGTATGAACGTCGCAGCACCCTCGTAGTAACCTCATATGAACGTTGCAGCACCTTCGTAGTAACCTCGTATGAACGTCGCAGCACCCTCGTAGTAACCTCGTATGAACCTCGCAGCACCCGCGTAGTAACCTCGTATGAACGTCGCAGCACCCTCGTAGTAACCTCGTATGAACGTCGCAGCACCCTCGTAGTAACCTCGTATGAACATCGCAGCACCCTCGTAGTAACCTCGTATGAACGTCGCAGCACCCGCGTAGTAACCTCGTATGAACGTCGCAGCACCCTCGTAGTAACCTCGTATGAACGTCGCAGCACCCTCGTAGTAACCTCGTATGAACATCGCAGCACCCTCGTAGTAACCTCGTATGAACGTCGCAGCACCCGCGTAGTAACCTCGTATGAACGTCGCAGCACCCTCGTAGTAACCTCATATGAACGTTGCAGCACCTTCGTAGTAACCTCGTATGAACGTCGCAGCACCCTCGTAGTAACCTCATATGAACGTTGCAGCACCTTCGTAGTAACCTCGTATGAACGTCGCAGCACCCTCGTAGTAACCTCGTATGAACCTCGCAGCACCCGCGTAGTAACCTCGTATGAACGTCGCAGCACTCTCGTAGTAACCTCGTATGAACGTCGCAGCACCCTCGTAGTAACCTCGTATGAACATCGCAGCACCCTCGTAGTAACCTCGTATGAACGTCGCAGCACCCGCGTAGTAACCTCGTATGAACGTCGCAGCACCCTCGTAGTAACCTCATATGAACGTTGCAGCACCTTCGTAGTAACCTCGTATGAACGTCGCAGCACCCTCGTAGTAACCTCATATGAACGTTGCAGCACCTTCGTAGTAACCTCGTATGAACGTCGCAGCACCCTCGTAGTAACCTCGTATGAACGTCGCAGCACCCTCGTAGTAACCTCATATGAACGTTGCAGCACCTTCGTAGTAACCTCGTATGAACGTCGCAGCACCCTCGTAGTAACCTCCTATGAACGTCGCAGCACCCTCGTAGTAACCTCCTATGAACGTCGCAGCACCCTCGTAGTAACCTCGTATGAACGTCGCAGCACCCTCGTAGTAACCTCGTATGAACGTCGCAGCACCCTCGTATGCCAAGGTTTACAGTTAAATATAATAATAAGTGATATCTATTCGCAAAGGTAGATACTTACGGTGGCGGTGGTTCGTAATCGTACTATATGTACGATTATGTTAAGCTGGTGATTGACTTACTGGATAGTTAGCACCAATCCTGTTATAATTTGATACATACCTATTACACACAGCTACTACATATATATATAACATGTGCATACGTGTGTACGTGAGCGGGTTCGCCTGACGTGCAATTGTGCGTGCAGCTAATCCGCGCAAACAATGGGTAATCCGCTGGAACATTACATACTATTTTAACTCCGCGGCGAATCAGACGGGCGGGGAATCAAACGCGGATGACATATAACTGGGTACATAGGAGTGCATGCGCTAGGTGACGTCTAAGATACGTAAAACTTGCTTCAAAAATGGTAGAAATATTACCTATCTTTGGCATGCTAATCGTTTCTATTGCGTCAAAAACTTCGTAATTATTAGAAGCTTATATTTAGTTTTTAGTTTAGTTTTTTTTAATCGCCATCCCGCCTGCCAAGCGTGGCGATTATGGCAAAACCCCCCCCATGAATAGCACAAATAAAAAATGGCCCCTAGTGCCCGGCAGCCTGCCTACCATCGACTACGGTAGCGGTCGAGGTTACGGCATGGCAAGGGGTGCCAAGAATCTCCGGACGGGATCCGGCTACCCCAACAAACACCGACGACTGGACCTGGCAACATACAACACGCGCACACTTCGGACCGACGAAAAGATCACCGAACTCGAAGAGGAATTGAGCAGGTTGCGATGGAGTATTATAGGGTTATCTGAAGTCCGAAGAGAGGGGGAGGACTCGATAATCCTCAAATCCGGCAACCTGCTCTATTTCCGAGAGGGTGACCGGCAGTCCCAGGGTGGTGTCGGGTTTATCGTCCACAAGTCCCTTGTGAACAACGTGGTGAAGATCGAGAGTGTGTCGACCAGGGTGGCGTACCTGATACTCAGAATATCCGCAAGATATTCGCTGAAGGTCATACAGGTCTACGCCCCAACCTCGGCACACCCCGACTACGAGGTAGAGACCATGTATGAGGATATCTCCAGAGCCATGCATGGTTTCAAAACTCACTTCACCGTTGTCATGGGGGACTTCAACGCGAAACTGGGCAAACGAGACGAGGATGAGCTGCAAGTGGGGCAATTTGGAGTTGGACGTCGGAACCACCGGGGTCACCTACTGGCCAGTTTTATGGAGAAGGAGGGCCTCTATATGATGAACTCCTTCTTCAAAAAGCGTGAACATAGGAAGTGGACCTGGCAGAGCCCCGATGGTGCAACAAAAAATGAGATCGACTTCATCATGTCAACCAGGAAGCAAATGTTCAATGATGTCT
Source organism: Anorthoa munda (assembly GCA_945859665.1). Classification (NCBI taxonomy): domain Eukaryota; kingdom Metazoa; phylum Arthropoda; class Insecta; order Lepidoptera; family Noctuidae; genus Anorthoa; species Anorthoa munda. The sequence continues at coordinate 624,394 of OX243907.1, read as the reverse complement.
CTGTGATCAATTCGGTAAAAACCGGGAGCGATCACCGCATGGTAAGAGGCACATTGAACATTAATATTAAGCTTGAAAGGTCTCGACTGATGAAGTCCACGCTCCGTCCAGCACAGATTCAGGTCCAAAACCCCGAGAGCTTTCAGCTCGAACTCCAGAATCGTTTCGAGTGCCTAGGGAGCTCAGTGGACGAATACAATGACGGGTTCGTGGAAGCTGTCCATACGGTCGGGTCTAAGTTTTTCAAGACCCGTCGTACAGATAGAAACAAAAAGCTCTCTGATCCTACTCTCAAGCTTATGAAGGAGAGGCGTGAGATGATCCTGCAGTCTTCAGATGAGGCGTGCAAATATCGGCAGCTCAATAGACAGATCTCTAAATCCTTGAAAAGAGACCTCCGCCGCTTTAACACCGAGCGTATTAAAGACGCGATTGAGCGAAATAGAGGCTCCAAGGTATTTGCAAGGGATCTGGCTATTGGGCAGAGCCAGCTCACGAGACTGAAGACCGACGATGGCAGGATCGTATCCGCCAAACCGGAGCTTCTGAGGGAGATCGAGACATTCTATGGGCAGCTGTACACATCAATCAGCAAGCCCGTTGCGAGTCTAGCAAACGACCCAAGAGCTAGATTGACCCGACACTATACCGAAGATATCCCGGACGTCAGCCTGTACGAGATTAGGATGGCTCTGAAGCAGCTTAAAAACAACAAGGCGCCGGGTGATGACGGAATCACGGCTGAACTCCTGAAGGCGGGTGGAAAACCGGTCCTTAAGGCCCTTCAGAAGCTGTTTGATGCCGTCATACTCGAGGGCAAAACGCCACAGGCATGGTGCAGGGGTGTGGTGGTACTCTTCTTCAAGAAGGGCGACAATACCCGACTGAAGAACTATAGGCCCATCTCACTTCTTAGTCATGTCTACAAGTTGTTTTCAAGAGTCATCACGAATCGTCTCGCGCGCAGGTTTGACGATTTCCAGCCTCCCGAACAAGCCGGATTCCGAAAAGGCTTTAGCACCGTAGACCACATACATACGCTGCGGCAGGTCATACAGAAGACCGAAGAGTATAACCTGCCTCTCTGTTTAGCGTTTGTGGACTACGAGAAAGCCTTCGATTCGATCGAGACTTGGGCAGTACTGCAATCTCTCCAACGGTGCCAGATCGACTACCGGTACATTGAGGTGTTGAAGTGTTTGTACAAAAACGCCACCATGTCAGTCCGTCTTCAGGATCAGACCTCGAAACCAATCCTTCTCCAGCGCGGCGTGAGACAGGGAGACGTCATTTCTCCGAAACTGTTCACTGCTGCGCTGGAGGATGTCTTCAAGGTTCTGGATTGGAAGTCGCTTGGCATCAACGTTAATGGCAAGTACATCACTCACCTTCGGTTTGCCGACGACATAGTGGTCATGGCTGAGACCATGGAGAGCCTCAGTACAATGCTCGATGACCTCAATAGAGCTTCCGAAAGAGTGGGTCTTAAAATGAACATGGACAAAACCAAGGTCATGATGAATGCCCATGTAACACCCACTCCTATCAAGATCGGAGACTGTTTACTTGAAGTTGTAGATGATTATGTCTACCTGGGACAAACGATCCAGTTGGGTAGATCCAACTTCGAGAAAGAGGTCAACCGTCGAATCCGACTCGGCTGGGCAGCGTTCGGGAAGTTGCGTGGTATCTTCTCGTCCAATTTACCGCAATGTCTCAAGACAAAAGTCTATGACCAGTGTGTGTTGCCAGTGATCACCTATGGGACCGAGACGTGGTCGCTCACAATGGGCCTTATCAGAAAGCTTAAAGTCACCCAAAGGGCAATGGAGAGGGCTATGCTCGGAATTTCCTTGCGTGATCACGTCAGAAATGATGATATCCGCAGGAGAACCAAAGTTACCGACATAGCCCGAAGAATTGCCAAACTTAAGTGGCAGTGGGCAGGGCACATTGCTCGCAGAACGGATGGCCGTTGGGGCCGAAAAGTTCTGGAATTGCGACCGCGAACCGGAAGACGATATGTTGGAAGGCCTCCCACTAGGTGGACCGATGACCTGGTTAAGGTTGCGGGAAGGCGCTGGATGCGAGACGCACGGGATCGGTCAATGTGGCGACGCCTGGGGGAGGCCTATGTCCAGCAGTGGACGTCTTTCGGCTGAAATGATGATTTAGTTTTACCTTGTTTTTGTGTACGTAATCAAAGCATTCTAACTAAAATTTGTCCTAATCCTATGTATTCGATTAAACTGAAATTTTGCAATAACTATTTTTCTATTTGCATGCAATTATAAAATATATGAATTTTTTGTAAAATATTAATACATATAAAAGCTTGTTAGCCACTAAAATATTATAACATTTTTGCGGTCAAAAATGTTAAACTTACCACCGTCAGAGCAAAATGACGTTTGTGTCATATCAAAGACGCTCGTCTATTCAGACACGCATACAAAAGCAGTAAGTGCGGGTCAGCTCGAACAGGCCACGTGGCCACACGCCGTACGTCGTCACAGTTCGCGCGGATGTGAGTTAGTGCGCTTTATCCCGGCTCAGCGCACTATGAGCACGGCTCGCGGCTCGTGCGTTAAGCCGCTTATTGCACTCATGGTGAATGCACTGCTTACTCCCTACTTACCGGACCGAGCTATTATTTCAAGCCCGTATTGTTGCGAGTCTACGTAACAATCAGTCTGCCTGCCTTTGCCCGACTATGTTGGGTCGGCTGCCAGTATTTTTTATTATTTTTTATCTTCTATAGGCTTTCGCTTGACCACTATCTCACCTGATGGTACGCTATGATTTGGTCGCAAAAGAAAGGCAAATAAATTTGCCTTCGCCTCAGTGGAGTGAGCCAGCGACCCGTCGAGTTTCAGCAGTGGTGGTAGTTAGGGACGGCAGAAGTTCGATTCAACCGACTTAGCCAGCGACCAAAACGCTTTACTAACTGCTGGGTAAGCAAGTTTGGTCCCTATTCGGCCAATGTGGTCGAACCAAGCCCTTAGCAACACCAACTTGCAGGACTTGGCAGCCCTGTTGAAGGCCTTCTTCTTCTTACCCACGTCACTCGCTTTGCGCTATTGGTGGCTACCACCAGTTGGTGTCACCTGACCCGAGGACCACGTGTAGGGAATCAAAGGGTACACTGCTACGGATGTGGGTGACTCGTCCCCCACTGACTGGTACTGATGCAGCTGAGTACCAGTATTCTACATGGAATGACTGCCTATCTGACCTCTACAACCCAGGTACCACGATACCCTGCAAGACTGTGTTAGATTTTTTGGCTTTTAACTACCGTAACGACTATCAAAGATGTTCAACTGCCAGCGGGAACCAACCGCTCAACGTGCTTCCAAGGCAAAGAGGAGTCTCGGTATGGGATGAATGGTCACCCATCCACGGACTAACCTCGGCAAGCATTGCTTATCCCTAAATATAACCGAACTCGGTATGTAGCCGAACTCTCATCTCGGCATCCTAATTAATACACGAACCGAGCGAGAACAGAGTGTTAATTAAATGAAACGTAAGCATGTTATGACGTATCAGCTTTGCATCCAGAGGAGCAAACAACGGAGCAGTAATAATAGCTTACCGAGCAATACGAACATCTCTCGCGTTGTGAGAGATGTTCAGACATTTTGTACGTCGGAGTTCACATAAAATCATTTCATTGTGAATTTTGTTGGATAATAGAAGTTATAGTTATGAATCTGTTTAGAATTATGCGTCAAAAACATTATCTATGCATATTTTAATCAAGCTTATTTGATCTTCCTTGACGTTGATGAAGCGAATGGATATACAGCTATGAGGAATATCGAAAAACACTCAAAGGAGTCTTAAGTTGATTTTGAAAAAAAAAAAAACTTTTTCTATATTATTACTCTATTCGGTAGTGTCGCTAATAAGGATCAAATTCTGTGAAGTAATGACTTACTACAAATTTAAGGAAAGAAGCCATTTTCACAAAATACTTTTTTTTTGTAGGAAATGTACGATGACTCGTATCATGTCAAAAAAATCTTAATGAAGGATAAATAAGTATATTTAAAAATTAGCCATTTCTTCAAGTTTACCGTCACTCATTACTTCACAGAGCAGAAGACAAAATCAACGGATTCGACTCCTGGATAGGAATATTGATTTTTTTTAAATCCATTGATGCATTTTTATTTTTCATCAAAATCGGCCTCGTGACTGCTGTGAGTGTTTTGCGCTATTCCTCATAGTATCGGATTTGGTAATCCAAGCCTACTTGAAAAACTCACCCTGTATATAGTATGTGTAAGGATTGTAACCGGTGGCGTTCTGTAGTTTCCGCCTACCCCTATGGAAAACTAAACATGATATTTTTTCTATGCTAAATCAGTGTCCATTGCTTATTTTCATTTACAACATCTAACCTCCGTCTAGTCCACTTACAAACTTAGTCTCAAGTTCCAGTTCATATCTCAGAGACAACAGACAGACCACATCAGTATTCCACCGAAGTTCACGAAAAAAGGGTGTTTAATATTTAGTTGTGGTTTTTGTAAAATATATTATAGAGCAACAATAAAGTGGGGTAGAGGTGCGGGACGTAGAGGGGGGGAGGTGCGGGCCGATCCAATGATAATAAAATGTGTCAGTGTCAATAAGACGCGCTCAGGGCTACCCGAAACACGCGGAAAAGAGCTGGCCGGAAATTGATGATTAAGGGTGATACTAAGACACAGGCCTTAAATAAGATTAACTCCAATAGATGATTTATCATTTGATCAGCGTTTAAGATTATCATATTTAAAAATGTAATTTATATAGTATATTGTTTATCTAGGGAGCAAACAACTATTTTAAAGGCGAGAGTGTTTTTTTAATTCAGAGCGCAGGAGGGATTAAAAGTACGTCACTGGAGCTTAAAATAATTTTGCTCCCGAGGTGGACACTCTTCTTTTCATCTATGAGAAAATAAGTAAGTGCAACTTATGAACAAGTACGTTATGTTTTTTTATTTACATAAAATTAAGAACCATAAGACATAAAACAAAATAATTAGAGACTAATGTTTATATTTGAACAATTATGGAAGTGCATCGTAACAATTTTATTAGTACCATTCGTTACAGTTGTAGATTTATTTACTGCTTGGGAATTAGATATAGTATCAGAACCCGGTGTCTCAGGATGCAGTTTTTGAGAAACCTGAAAAAAATACTTTCACTTGAGGAAGACGCACTCATTTTTTATAACTCTAAAATCTGAATTTGAACAAGTACGAACGAAGGCAGAATGCATTTATTTCTCGCGTTGTTTATTTATCATCAACTTTTTTTTTTAATTTCGCCCTCGCAATTTTAAAGCCAGTCACTTATTCAATACATTGTTCCCGTATGGTTCGTGATTCATCTCTTTGCTGATTGGAACATTTACTAACAATATCCACATTCCAAATTCAAATCAATTTTAGTCCCTAAGGGATTAATGAGCTATTTTGGCCCCTGATTACGAGGAATAAACTAGCTCTTTTTAAATAGATGTGATAAAAAATATGTTTGTTTATTGATGGCCTTCGTATGACTGTATGAGCAAGACTTTAAAGGTATCTGACATCTGTGAATCCTTGTGGCTGGCATTAGAGCAGGGGCAAAAGCTGCCCCAAAACATTTCATTAAATGTTATAAACTCTTACAGCGTCGATTGTAGATAGATTAATGTTTCGGCCAAAACTTATTCATTAATAAAAAAGCACATAACTCAAGCAACCAAAAACATTCTTCAAGTACACCATAAAAACGTCCACAAACTTGGTCCACAAAAAACCTGTTGTTCAGCCCTGGAGTGTTCCGCACCGTCCCGCGTCCACCGCGGCACGGTCCACGGCCGGCACGGTCGACCGCCGCCATATTTCATGTTCGTGACGCCGGCGTGACGTCACACCGCGGCCGCGCAGTTATTTATGGCAGCCACTTTATTTATATCGCTTATCGACCGCCTTAGATAAACATGTGTTTTTGTCACGCACTCGGAGCACGTGATTGAGAACAACGAGCGCAGAAGGGTGCGGATGTGCTGGTTGCAGAAGCTGTAAGCTAAGACGTTGATATTGGTAGTGTTAAGAAGGATACTGCTTAGTGGTAATAATTATCTACTACAATTCTGGTGAGCAACCAACACTTCTTCTGTCTTCAACAGACAGATGAACTTAAGAAATTATAGCTCTAATCGTATCTTAGAAATCAGCACATGCAAGTTTATAATCTGCCTTTTTCCGACTATTTTGGTTTCGGATTCCAGACGTATTATACGGCCGAATACCGAACTGAAGTTACATGAAAAACTCATTGAAGATCCTAAGAGAAACGCTAGAGGAGCTCTAAGCAAAAGCCGTCATAGAGAATTGTTGTCATGTCAGAGCCAGGCCTGAGGCTGCCACAGGCTATAATTACTATAATGTATTGTATTATTCTACGTACTACGGTATCCACCGCTAACATCAATTAGCGCCCGATACAATATTCAAAGAATTAATATATTATTAGTATATAGCTCAGCCCAACACTGTGTTACTACGCTAAATTATTATTACAAGTACATTATTGTTTTAGCGGCAGTTGTAACCAGTTGTTGTAATTACTGCGGTTTACGTTTGTTTCGCGGTGTTTGGATTGGATCAAATAATATCTCTAGGATTAGTAATGTAGATATTTATGTTGTTAATGCAACGACGCGTGATAAAACTGATTATAATTTTGATTGTTATTTATTTAGTTAAATGTGTCTCGTATTTACTACAAAGGATCTTCGTACCTCCACTAACATTTTTCTAATCCATTAACTGCACATTTAACCATAAAACGAACGCTGTTATATAATTTTAGTATAGGTATATGAAAACGAATGTCTATCTCTGTAACGACATTAAGCAACTCTAAAGCAGTTCGATATTATTATTACACAACACGTAGGTCTGATCCGCGGCGTTCTTTAATTTCCGCGTGGCACTAACTGTAACACCATTGATACGCCGACACCGTAGTGTGTCAGCGCCGAAACGCGCGACACCCGCAGGCTTATGACGTATCTTTTGCAAGAGCAAAACGATAGCGATCAAACGCTTTAAATCTTGTCATAAAAGTCGGCATTACCTGCAGTGTAGGTATGGTAAGTCCTACACAATCGTTTGCTAATCGCTCGCTGTTTGTCAAATGCACTTAATAAAAAAAAACCACCAACAACTCTAAAACTTCTGTATTGAAGAGCATTTATTGCGCAAAAATCGCTATCGTTTTGCTTTTGCAAAATATACGTAATAAGCCTGCCGCGCACTGTGGTGTCGGCGGTGTCGCGACACGTGTGTCGGTGCTCCCTCGTCACTCCCCGCAACACAAATTTCTCCAGCACAAACTTTGTAACAACATTTAATGTTATGATTGTATTAAATGTATTCTGCGAAAATGTACCACAAATATTAGCTGAGAAACTTTACTTAAGAAATTTCTTTGCTGCTTTGTTCTCCTTTCAGACATGCAAATCGTCTTTATTGCTAGCGGGTAAGGTTCAAAACTTTACCGTAATCATTACGGCGAGCGCAGATCGCGTTGTAAAGTTTACAATGAGCTGCCGCCAGATGATTTCGTTCCCATACGTACAGTTATTTGGTAGATACTGTGTACATAAAATAATATTTTTCTTGTGGGCGCCAGTTTCGAGGAAATTCTTCTAAGGAAAGATGACATAAAATTTATAAGAGGTCGTATAAAATTGTTTGTTTTATTTAGAATATTAAGCGTAGATCCTGTAGAATGAGGAATCTTTTCAGCTGAAAATATAGAATTATCAGGACCTGTCCCTACAGTAAATAAACAAAAACAATTTATTGATACATAATTCTGACAAGAAACAGATTACGAGTTAGTAAAGGAAGAAAGTCCGATAAGAGGATAAGAAATACCAAGACGATAGGTTCTGTTAACTAAGTGTCACTTTTCTTTTCTTCTAGCAGCTGAAGTGGGGTGTCCAAATATGTGCGTCCGTGTAATCAATTACTCGGCGTCCTGCTCCCGAGGCGCGCTGCTTACTGCTAAGCCGCCAGTTAATTCCCGGCGCGGCGCGAGAACACTAGCGACTTGCCGCAGACGCACGCTCCGCAGGGCTGACACTGACACACTGCTACTGTTGTTTCGAAGTCGGCATGAACGACATACGTTGCATCGCACCATATATACGTGTAAATATATATGCGTTATACCAGGACCGTTCTTTGATTGATCCTTATTCCTGGAAAAAAATTTAGCAGGTCATTGAAAATTAACCTGCTATAAGGACATGGATTGTGTATTATATTGTACGACTGTTACATGTCCTAATGTACAGACAAAAATTTAAAAATATATAAAGAGTAAAAAGTATTTTATTAAGTTCAATTGTACAAGAAATCACTTATCTAAACTACGTGGCGTTACAACTAGGGACAAGAGTATAAGTTTTTAAACTGTCATGGTCACTAACACTAACATTAACATTAGAAACGGGATATTTACCATGTTTACTGTTTATTGTGAGTTTCCGATATTTCGGTGCTGTTGCAAGCAACATGATCCTCATGATGTTTATCCGTGATCATACAAATACTTGTTCAAATCAAATGTTTTTTATTTCACATAGGCCTACATGGGCACTTATAAAACGTCGACAAAAGGTGCACGGTTCGGGTTGGTCGTTTCCTGTGGAGAAGAACCGGCAAGAAACTCGACGGTTATTCTTTTAAAAAAAAAAAGTTAATTAAAAAAATCAAAAACCCGACTGCATATTCGCGAGCTGGCGGACCAAAACCAGATGTATCCTCCGACTGCACAGCATGATTTTCTTCTTGTTTACGTCTTTTTAGTTTGCTTTTTAAGCAGTCGGGTTTTTGATATTTTAATTAACTTTTTTTATTTACAACTTTTTAGTTATTTTTTTTTAGAATTGGGTACATTTAAACATATAAGTGTTTTATATTTTTGAAATCGCCTCTTAAAATCCTTTATTTTGATACCCCACACGATGGGGTTGGAAGAAAAAAAAATTTTTGTTCCCCACAAAATGTCGCCCAAAATCCGCCATTTTTGTTTTTTCTTATTTTAATGTAGCCAGTGACACTCGCAGGATTAAGACGAATCGATTGACGTAAGAATCATCAAAATCGGCCAACGCGTTTGGTCTCTAGAACGCCACATAGGAACAAACATACATACATACATACATACATACTTACATACATACATACATAGACTGATAATCACATTACCCTCCTTCGGCAGTCGGGTAAAAAATTGGTTTAATTATACAATATTGCCATGTTACAGTATTAGTGCTTAGATATGGGGCCGTAGGCAATAACTCGTTAGAAACTAAAAAAAAAAGTTTGTATAAACGAGATAAAGAGTTAACAAATGTTAACAAGCGTCTAGAAATCTAGAAGGCCTACAATGTTCACACATTAACAAAACAATCGGTAAAAGAATCTATACAAAGGAAAAAAAAAATATAACAAGACTAAATTTAACATGTGGCACAAATGTTGTTATCAGTGCTGTAACTATTCTTAGCAAAGGGCTATAAAGTTTATTGAAATTTTTGTAAAAAGTCTAATTAAAAGAAGGAAAAAAGGGAAGTCGCATGCGCAGAAGGAGCTAAAATTTTCATCTTCAACGTAGTCCTTGATTTTATAATATGCTTTTTTAATAAGGACACGTTTTGATGTAATATTTGGACTTTCCATCGGTCAATTCTATAACTGACTTTGGCAACTTGTTATAAAAGCGTATACTGTTTATAAGAAAAGACTTGCTAGTTTTATCTAACCCGCATTTGTTATAGAAACTATCAGATATGGATAGCCGCAACTGGCGCGATAAATATAAGCACAGAGTGTGTTGTGTGTGAGACGATCCAATACAGCACTAATGCATAAAAGTGTTTTCTGTATGGCACCACGTATATTTAACCACCTACCACAAGCACTCAGAGATATAACTGTAAAAAACTAAAGGAGTATTTAGCAGCCAAATGTTTCTATAGTATTGCTGAGTTTCTAATGGAGAAAACATAATAATTCTAATGTAGTGGCGAAGTCTGGTTCTGTTAACTATTGTAATTATTTTATTTTGATTTTGACATTTTAATTAATAATAATAATAATATGCATAGTAGTCATAATATTTTTTTTTAATCTAATTTAATTGATGTTTAAGTTTAACTACTTTATATTTAATTTTTTTTTTTTTTTATATGCATGATAATTAATAGTTATAATTAATGTTATTGTAACACATATTTGTACGCCGTTAAGGTAAAACATGACTGTGATCCTTTCTGCAATTTACTTAACATCTTGCATGCTTTGTGTGTGCATACTCATGTTTCTGACAAATAAACGATCTTTATCTTTTCGTTAATCTGAATTTGGATATTACAATTTCATGCTTACTGCGTGTATTTAAATTATGGAAGTCGCTTCTAGTTTTGAAAAGCCCTCGATTTTTGCGGACATACAATGTACATTCCAAAATATAAAGAGAAGGTATATATACTGACTAGTATATCGATCTCTTTAACCGTGTTCCGTGCGGGCATCGAACCCGCGACACGCAGCGCAGCAGTCAATCGCTCAATCACTGCGCCAACCGTGTGCCTAATTATAAACATATTACTTTATTAACTACATTAGAGTGACCTGTCGAACGTCGATTGCACACCAGGTTTGCAGATGACAATACAATTTCTATTGTGTCTGCTGATTGGCGCGCGACTAGCGATCGATATCTGTAGGAAATCTTCAGTCTTATTGTAACTCAATGTGAAAAGCCATTTCATGACACTGGTTTTGCCACCTTTCAGACATATGGTAGCAATGGAGCAGATTATTAAAACTAGTTATAGCGCTAGTCAAACTATGTTACATAGCGGGACTATATATTTGAACTATAAATCATTCAACGCATTTAGCACTATACAAGTTTTAATTATCGTCCTTATAAAAAGAAAAAACAAAATGTGCACTGCATGTCAGTTTCTTTCAATAAAATGCTTTAATAACTTCCTCATAAGACATAAAATAAAAGTAACTCATGAAAACCAAATCATACAATGCTTACAACAGCCACATCTGTTGAGTTGAACTATTTAAAAATTATACTCACGTACCTTCTACCTCTGTAGTATCAACAAATTACTAACGCAACGTGCGTTACAAACAAAAACGCATTAAAAACTAAATGTACTGTAAACTGCACAGCGATCGTGTCCGATGTGGAACAAATATAAATACCGATGTATTATCTCATAAAAGCTCATTGCGTGCCGTAAATAAGTCAACGAAATGAGTTTGTAAGCGTTGAACTGGCAATCTTCAATCCTCGGTAGTTTCTACCTTTGGGTAGATATTTTCTTGTAGAAACTATAAAATGGGATGGAAATTTCCTAGTAGAGATACGTGTCTATTTTTTCACCTTGAGTTATTTTTATTGGCTCATTGCAATACATGAATGAACATTCCTGTAAATGAATAATACCGACCTATATGAAAGTAGTCAATAAGACGTTAATAGATTTTTTAGAAGTAAAAGCTAAACGTATAGAAGAAAAAGACTAAGGTTTATAAAATACGAAATCTTTAAAATGCTGGCGTTTGCTTGTCGCATTATTTTCAGAACTCCATTCATTTTATTTGACAAGCATGTTTCTATGAACCAACTACCGAGATGTGAGTTACCTGGCATCCCTACCTAATCAGTGTCTTCAAACAAGCATTGGAATCTCGATTAGATTGCGCCGCTGCGTACGAGCTGAACGGGAAGTGGACTTGAGCTTCACCACGTAACAAATAAAACCAGAAGGTAGACTCTATTCCACCGTAATTATTAACGCTTATATTATTAAAAAGAAAAATATTTTATTTGTGACTGGCACAGGCAATACAGACAAAGAAAAATGATGTTTTGTGACTCTTGTTTTTTTTGTGACTCTTGTTTTTTTTGTGACTCTTGTTTTTTTTGTGACTCTTGTTTTTTTTGTGACAATGAGCCCTTTCTTGACATCCAACCTCCATCCTGCTGAAAGCAATGGAGGAGAGCTAAATTGGAACGAGATAAAAAGCCTTACAAATGCCTCTTGATCGAATCAGAAATGAGGATATCCGCAGGAGAACCAGTGTTACCGACATAGCCCTAAGAATTACCAAACTGAAGTGAGTGGTCGATGAGGCCGAGAAATTCTGGAGTGGTGAATGCAAGGGGGAGGCCTATGTGAACAGTGGACGTCTTTCTGTTGAAATGATAACTACAAAGCCTCGCATATACTTCATAGAAAATTATACCCAAAAAACTAGTTAAAATAGGTTCTTTTAGCAAATGGACCTTAAGAATAAATGTTCACCTTCTCCACCTACTCTGCGGCTTGTCGGAAAACAAACAACGCGCTTACTTTGTTTGCGTTAGATAATTAATACGTCGGCAGTCGCTAGTCGGCGTCGTCTGAGGCATCGCTGATACTTGCCAATTTTACCGGCGGGTAGCTGTGACGTCACGCCGCAAATATTAGCACCTGTTGTTTGTGTATGTAGATCTCTATCATATCCAATAACGTGACGTACTCGCAAATGAAGGCTCCCCTCAGTTTAAAATATGAAAACTTTACCTGAAAACTGTTTTAGTAGATTTTCAATAGCCTTTTGTATCGTACCAACACACTACCGTATCTCTTGGATTATACATACATTTATGTACAGGTGTACAAATATAATACCTATTGCCACAAATTACTCTCGAACTACTCAAACTAGCGCTACAAAATTAGCGCTTTAAATCCTGTCAATAACAAAATCAATATGCGTATGCACACGCGTGTAATCGCGGCAATAACTCAGGAAATCGCTGAAATCGCTGAGTGCGCCGCAAACAGCCGCGCGCGGTTTAATTGCCGTGACGAACGCGACACTGGCGGCGCGATGTGGATCTGTGCGATGCGATGCGATACAATGCGTTTGCATGCGATAATTAATATACGCATCGGGTGAGCACAGAAGAGTGATCAGAGGCGATAGGAGGTGTATGTGTATTTCCATGTTCAAAAAGTGCTGGCTTTCAGCCTTATTGACTAAATGACCGTTGATTTGATTTAACATGGTAATTGTTGCTAGTTACGATTTGGGAGAATTTTAAGATCTTATTTGGCCGTGTGTTAAGAAATTTTAACGATTTGCTGTTTTAAGCCAATCCAACATATTAGCAGCAGCTGCTATTAAATAATTTGCTTAGTCAATTTCTTTTTACTAACAAAGAGTTCAGGGCATTACGAAAGTATGCTTAAGATTTGTAACTAAACAATGAACCTCAAATCAAAAAGGCATTCCTAACGTAAACATACGCGAAAAGTTTGTTTTTACACTGGTACCTATACATTTGCAGTAATAGCACTTTTCCACACATTTTCTCTGTTTCACTACTGTCCAAGTATTCTAGGTAATCAAGTAGTCTGAGACAAAGTTCCCTTTCAATAAACATGACTGCGCAGTCTGAATATTTTATATGCGAACACTTTGAACTGCAGCGACGGACCCGGCAGTAAGAGGGGCGCGGTAGGGGTAGGGGGAGAGGTCAAGCGAATAAAACGTCGCCGTAAGTACGGATAAATTCCAGAGAATTTATTCCTGGGTGATGTATGGCGCACCGCGAGACAAAGAGCAATGCGATAGAATTCTGCACAAACTGTACACATGAATTATGTTTTGTGTGCATAGGCTGTGTGGGAAATGACTGGCTGCATGCGGTGATGAGTTCTGAAATAAGTTCAATACATAGTCTTAGGTTAGAGAGGATCCAGAAAAGATTTTTATATCATCTTGCCTCATCATCGTCATCATCATCATATCAGCCGAAAGACGTCCACTGCTGGACATAGGCCTCCCCCAAGCGTCGCCACATTGACCGGTCCCGTGCGTCTCGCAACCAGCGGATCCCCGCAACCTTCACCAGTTCATCGGTCCACTTGGTGGGAGGCTTTCCAACGCAACGTCTTCCGGTTCGCGGTCGCCATTCCAGAACCTTTCTGCCCCATCAGCCATCCGTTCTGCGAGCAATGTGCCAGCCGAGTCGGATTCGACGGTTGACCTCTTTCTTGAAGTTGGCCCTACCCAATTGGATCGTTTGTCCCAGGTAGACATAGCCGCCCACAACTTTGAGTGTAGAGTCTCCGACATTGATAGGAGTGGGTGTAACATGGGCATTCAACATCATCTTGGTTTTGTCCATGTTCATCCTAAGACCCACTCTTTCGGAAGCTCTACTGAGATCATCGAGCATTGTACTGAGGTCCTCCATGGTCTCAGCCATAACCACTATCTCGTCGGCAAACCGAAGGTTACCAACGATCGTTGTAGTAAGTGATGTACTTGCCATTGACGTTGATGCCTAGCCCTCTCCATTCCAGAACCTTGAAGACATCCTCCATTGCAGCGATAAACAGCTTCGGAGATATGAAGTCTCCCTGTCTCATACCTCGCTACAGAAGGACGGGTTCCGAGGTCTGACCCTGAAGTCGAACTGCCATGGTGGTGTTTTTGTAACACTTCAACAGTTCGATGTACCGATAGTCAATTTGGCACCGTTGGGGAGACTGCAGTACAGCCCAAGTCTCGATCGAATCGAAGGCATTCTCGTAGTCTACAAACGCTAAACAGAGAGGCAGGTTGTAGTCTTCGGCCTTCTGTATAACCTGCCGCAGCGTATGTATGTGGTCTACGGTGCTGAAGCTTTTACGGAATCCGGCTTGTTCGGGAGGCTGGAAATCGCCAAACCTGCACGCGAGACGATGCGTGATGACTCTTGAAAACAGCTTGTAGATATAACTAAGAAGTGAGATGGGCCTATAGTTCTTCAGTAGGGCATTGTCACCCTTCTTGAAGAAGAGTATCACCACACCCCTGCACATGCCATACATGTGGCGTTTTCCCCTTGAGTATGACGGAATCAAACAGCTTCTGAAGGGCCTAAAGTACTGGTTTTCCATCCGCCTTCAGGCGTTCGGCCGTTATTCCGTCATCACCCGGTGACAGAATTACCCTTAAGCTGTTTCAGAGCCATCCTAATCTCATACAGGCTGACTTCTGGACTGTCTTCAGTATAGTGTCGGGTCAATCTAGCTCTAGGGTCATTCGCTAGATTCGCGACGGGTTTACTGCTTGACGTGTACAGCTGCCCATAGAATCTCTCGATCTCCCTCAGAAGCTCCGGTTTGGCGGAAACGATCCTGCCATCACCGGTCTTCAGTTTCGTGAGCTGGCTATATAGCTGCCAGTATTTCAACGCATCGTCTGAAGATTGCAGGATCATCCCACGCCTCTCCTTCATGAGCTTGAGAGTAGGATCAGAGAGTTTTTTGTTTCTTTCTGTACGGCGGGTCATGAAGAACTTAGACCCGACCGTATGGACAGCTTCCACGAAACCATCACTGTAATCGTCCACGGAGCTTCCTAGGCACTTGAAACGGTTGTGGAGTTCGAACTGAAAGTTCTCGGGGATTTGGACCTGTATCTGTGCTGGGCGGAGCGTGGACTTCACCAGTCGAGACCTTTCAAGCTTAACATTAATGTTCAATGTGCCTCTTACCATGCGGTGATCGCTCCTGGTTTTCACCGAATTGATCACAGAGACATCATTGAACATTTGCTTCTTGGTTGATATGATGAAGTCGATCTGGTTTTTCGACACATTTGTCGCTTTGAATATTTAATGTAGATAAAATTTGTCTTTTACACTAAGTAATTTGAACGCATAGTTTAAAAGTTATCACGATAAGATTGACTTGAATGGAGCTCGAGCAACATAAATACGCGCGGCGGGCAAATCGGGGGAGCGGAGGGTGGGGCGATGTGATCCAAGCAATGACGAGTACATATTTTCGCTGAACGTAACAAATCAAGTAACATAGTTTACAGGAGTATAATGTGGTATAATGCAGTAGGTAGGACCGCCAAAACTAATATCACATTGATACATTACCTACCTTATAATATAAATTATTGTAATCCTTTCAGTTTTGCTCGCTGCTGCCGAACGAAGTAATTCATTTCAATAAATTCAATAACATTACATACTAATCCTTGACTGACACGAACAGTAAAGAAAGTAACCTTTGTTGGTTCCGTTTGTTAATCAGTGTCAATGTATGTTTCATGGCTGTGCTGATCTGTTTGTGATGTAATTTGATATGGATAATCTCAAGCCTGGGGAAGGCCCCAGGCTTGAGATTATCCATATCAAGTTTCATCATGTCCTTACATAGGCTACTTTTTATCAACACACCACACAGGCGAAGTTTATAATAAAACTGTAACTTGATTGAAAAACACACCAAGCGGTTGACGCACAATCGAAACCAATGAGCTTAAATGAGCACTAGAAAGGAATTTCGATAATTCCACTCCAAGGGTTGCCCCCTTATTGGTGGGTTGGTGGGTTCAAAGATTGTATGATCTGAAATTTCGGATACAACACAGTAAAAAAATTTGTCACGAAACTTTATCTGGCAGACCAAATTCCACGCGAGCGAAGCCGCGGGCAAAAGCTAGTAAATAAATGAATATTGCAGTTCGTGCACTTTTATTTTCCTCAATGTCCCTGCTCTCCATTATGAAACACTAGCATTCGCCCGCAGCACTCGCGTGTTCTTCCTCACAGGAACCGCGCAGTTGACTGGGACACCAGCCAGTCCATGATGAGCAATGGTTTAACTTTCTCTGGGGTTTTCGTAATCGTAGCACTTTTTCCAGAGAATATTGCCTCTTATAATCAAACAATTAACCTGTTCGTATTCATTCATACTATAATAAAATAAATAAAAAAGCCTTTTATTTTTTGTAGATCTTTTACATTAAATAACTTAACTCTATATCTTATGTACTTATTGTTCTATATTTTAATGTTTACATAAACTACACTTTATACTACTATGCTAGTATTATATTATCTGTGATACTATTCATAACTTAATCTTTCTTGCATCTAGTTATTATTTATCTATATATATAAAAATGAAACCCGTTTTCCGTTGTCACGGCATCACGCGTGAACGGCTGGACCGATTTCGCTTATTCTTTTTTTGTTGTGTTCGTTATTGTTGGGAGAAGGTTCTTATGTAGGGTAGGGTAGGGTAGGTAGGGTAGGGTAGGTAGGGCAGGGTAGGTAGGGTAGGGTAGGTAGGGTAGGGTAGGGTAGGTTGGGTAGGGTAGGGTAGGTAAGGTAGGGTAGGTAAGGTAGGGTAGATAGGGTAGGGTTGGTAGGTTAGGGTAGGTAGGGTAGGGTAGGTAGGGTAGGGTAGGTAGGGTAGGGTAGGTAGGGTAGGGTAGGTAGGGTAGGGTAGGTAGGGTAGGGTAGGTAGGGTTTTTTTTTTTTTTTTTTTTTTTTTTCTTAACACTATTCCCCGCCAACGATATTGGCGCCTTATGTGCTTAACCTCAGTCGTTCCGGTCAATCTTTTATGCCTCTCGTACATTCATTCCTCATACCAGTTCTTTCTTGCATTCATCTTCTTGCATTCTGTGGGTAAGGGTCCCACTTTTATTAGTCTACTCTATGGGCATGATTTATTTCTTAAAAAAATAGTTAATAATACAAAAATACAGTGTGCTATAATTACAACTGAGCAAAAAGGTGCCATTAAAAACAATTAGAGCAAAAGGTGCTAATTACATCATATTGAGCAAAGGTGCTGTTTATCACAGAATATACAGTAGTAGTTTATCACAGAAAATAGGGTAAAAACTATATAACAGCTAGGGATAGAAACACAACAGTGCAACTATCACACAATTAACACAGAAATTAACATTCAATAAACTTAGGTACTAACATGAAATACTGCCGGTTACACATGTCCAGGCTGCATTCCGTGCTTGCATTTAAATATCATACATAATACTAATGAAGCACGGTGCGCCTCAGGTTTTATTTCGATGTATAACCGCAGTGGCTACTCTAATACAGTATTCCAAGAATCTTTCCCTATATTTCTTGTCCATGAGCCCATGCAGGCTCTCCCTCGTTATTTTCCTGTCCAGCTCACATTCAAGTTGGTAGCGCTCCCTGATAAATAACGGGCATTCTACAAGTATGTGCTGGACAGTCTCTGCCACGCCTGGATCGCAGACACACGATGGGCTATCCTTACACTTGAAGCGATTCAAGTATTCAGAGAACCCACCGTGCCCCGTCAAAACTTGCGTGAGGACGCCTTCGGGCCGCACCTGTTGTACGATACGGAAAGCCGCTATTGCATCCGGAAGAAACATTTTCGTCACCGAAGCAGTCTCGCCCGACACATATCTTCGATTCCATTCATCAAGCGATTCCAAACGGATCTGTCGCTTGATAAATGAAACCGGACACTGGTCGTAGTCCGGCTTCCTCCGTAACGACAATGCTGCTTCCTTAGCCAACTCGTCCGCTCGCTCATTCCCCGGCAGGCCCGCGTGGGCCTTGATCCAGAACAAAGTCACAGCTTTGCTCTGGCACAGGGCGTGAGCCAGGTTTGCGCGCGCGCGAACTGCCAGGGGATGGAGTGAGCCATGGTTTGCAAGCGTCTGCAATGCGGACATTGAGTCGCTGTACAACCCATAGCTCGCCTCTTGCCGCGCGAGGATCACTTCTGTCGCCTTGCAAATGGCCAGGAGTTCCGCCTGGTAGACCGTGCAGTACGCGGCAAGGCTAAGCTTGAGGTTCCGGATTTCGCCCTCATTATCCCAAATGGATAATGCGGCTCCGACCTTCCCCTCAATCTTGCTGCCGTCGGTGAATATTCGCACCGCCTGCACATTGTTACTGTCTAGTATCTCTTGGTCTGCCAGGCACATGAACTCCAGGGGCGTTTGTGTAGCTGGATGAGGGGCTTCTGCAAACCTCACCGCACCCTCGATCTCCCTATCTCCTGGCACAAACCGGGATGACCCTCTCCTCGCTTTATACAGGTCGGCTGCCTCTTGTATGCGCAGGTCTAGAGGTAGTATCCCAGACAATGCCAGCGCCGAGTTCAGAGAGACAGTACGGTAAGATTTGCAGAGCTTCTGAGCGAATCCTCGTTGAACAGAGCCTAACTTCTTCCGTATACCCAACTTCTTTGCAGCGGGTGCCCAGGCGGCGGCTGCGTATGTCACTATGGGCTCAATCGTTGCCGTGTAAATTGTGTGTATTACTTGTGTGTTTAATCCCCAGCTCACCTTTGCCGCTCGGGACAGCCGCTTGTATACGTTAGCTGCCCTCTTGCAGACGTTCGCGGCATGCTCATTAAAAGTGAGCTTTTCGTCTATGGTTAGACCCAGCAACTTCATTTTCTTGACCATACCGATGCCGACCCCGGCCATGCTCAGTATTGGAGTGTCGTACTTAAGCTTATTGGTTATGGTCATCGCACAGGTTTTGTGCGGTGCAAACCTCAGCTTATTTCGGACGCCCCAACCCTGAACATGGGCGAGGGCTGCATTGGCAGATCGTGAGACTTCAGTCGCTGTGTCCCCATCTACGACCAAGACTATATCATCCGCGAACGCCTGCACGAAAATTCCACGCTGCTCAAGGTCCTGCAGTAGTGGGTCCAGAACGAGGTTCCACAGGATTGGACCACCGATCGACCCCTGGACACAGCCCTTGCTAGTCTCTCGCGTGCATTCCTCCCCGGCATACCGAACCTTGACCTTCCTACCGTCGAGATAGCTGTCTATCAGCCTCCTGACGTTAACCGGGCACTTTTCCTCAGCCAGTCTGACCCTTATGGCTGGCCACCAGGCACTATCGAAGGCGCCCTCTATATCCAATGACACCAGGACAATTAGCTTCTTCAGCCTCAACTTGTCCTTTACGTGCTCCACTAGCGTATAGAGGGCGTCCTCGGTGCTCCTCTGGGGCATGAAGCCAAACTGACGAGTACTAAACCGCGGTACAAGCTGATATTTTAGACGCGCTACGACCATCCTCTCCAGGATCTTCCCCAGAACAGGCAGTAGACCGATTGGTCTGTATGCCTTAGGGGTGGTGTAGCTATCCTTGCCCGGTTTTCTGAGGACTACAACTGTAGCCTCCTTCCAGGTGGTCGGGAAGTGTGCCAATTCAAGACACTTATTGTAGAGGGCAAGGAAAGCGTCTGGGTCCTGGTGAATCGCTCGACTGCAGATATCAGAAGTCAGTCCATCCCCTCCTGGTGCCTTTTTGGGATTGAAACCCGCCACGGCGGACTTCAGCTCCAGCGTCGTAAATGGGGGATCATGATGTTCATCATGGGCCCACTCATTTACTCGGCTGGCTGCTTCTCTAATTCGCCTGTGGTCAGCGTTGTCCTGGTCTACTCTGTCTTCGGGGTAGAACGTATCTGCAAGTAGGGCGGCCGACTCACTCGGATTGAGGAACGCACCATCGCTGCAAAGGGTCAGTTCTTCTTGCCTTTTGGTGGTCCTACGAATGATCCTGTAGAAACTCTCCCAAACTCCCTCACGATCCTGCCTCCGGCAAAACTCCTTCCAACTGGCGATTTGGGCATTCTTTGCCTGCATCTCATACTCTTCTTTTGCTTTCAGATACTCGCCAACGACCTTCGCTCGCCGGACCGGCGCGGCATTGCGGATGCGGTTCTTCTTTGTCATCACTTCTCTCTTCTTCACAGTGAGCTCCTCGGACCACCACGGACACGTAATTTTGGTTTTATTATTTAATTTTGGGATTGTGCTTTTACATGTCTCTGTTATTACCTTTATATATTTTTCTACTATTATATCTAAATTTTCTCGACTATTTATCCGTTCTATATTTTCTAAATTTATATTACCTTCAGTTTTCAATTCCCCCAATTTGATTTCAAATGCATCCCAATTTGCTTTCTTAGTGTTAAACATCCTAGTACTTCTAGTGATGCTAACACCTTTTTCCCTTTTCGTATTAACTTGGAAAAATATCGTGTTGTGGTCCGAGGATGTTGCTCCCGTGTCGACCCGCCAGCCGTCCACCAGGTCAAAAAGGTCGAGCGAACATGCCGTGACGTCCACGTAGCTTCTATACGCTCTACCACCTCTGATGGTGTCAAAGGTGGGAGCGTCACCAGTGTTTAGTACCTGAAGCTCGAGTTCGTCCAGGGTAGCGGACATTTCCTCTCCCCTGGGATCTTCTTTGATGCTGCCCCACCAAGCACTTTTCGCATTCGCGTCGCCACCTATCAGCAACCTACCGTTGGCCACTTCCGCGTTGATCCGGGTCATCTGGTCCAAGTATGGCCCTATGGGTTGGTCTGGCTCGAAGTAATAGGAGACTACTGCGATTTCCCAGGCTTTGGTTCGGATCCCCACCACAACGATGTTATTTGTGGTGAGTTTCGGGTAGGGTATGACGTCCAAGTCATGATCAAAGACGGCTATCGCCGCCTTAACCCTCCCACTTCCATCAACCTCGCACTGGTAGATTCTCGCTCCACGGTAGCTCTTCATACTTCGTGCTCCTCCCACATACGGCTCCTGAATCAGTGCCCACGAGATCTTTCGTTCACTGGCCTCTAGAAAGAGTTCGGTGGTAGCCAGTTCCTTACGCTGTAAATTCGCTTGGGCCACGCGGTATGGTCTTGCTGTTTGTTGGACAGAAGTCCCCGGGGTGCCCTTAGCAATACGCTATGGATGAGCGGGCTATAGCGTCCCACCTTCTCCTAACTGTGCACTCTGAGCTGAAGGCGTGGTGGTGCGTGTTGTCAATTTTGGCACGCGTGCAGTTACAGCAAGTTGGTGGCAGGCCAGCGCCGAAGTCCGCGCACTCCGTCCTCATGTGAGGTCCGCCACAGTGGCTGCACTTTGCTACGGACTCCGTGCAAGTGCGTCGGCTGTGCCCATACCCGAGGCAGAGCGAGCACTGAACAAGCGGGGACTGGTCCTCGACCCTCACCCGCTTGAGGTCCAGATGCACCGATCCCACCTCGAGCATGCGCCGCCAAACCTCTGTGGCGACTCTCAACACTAGGTGGCACATGTGCGGGTTCCTGTGGCGCTTCCTATATAGAACTTCCACTGTCTTCTGTTCTTCGTTAAGGTCTTTGAAGACGTGTTTGTTTTGATTTTTTAAGGCTTTGATCATATCGTCATTGCTGTTAAGCTGCACTACGTCCCTCACCAGAATTTGTGGGTTTTTGTTTTTGATATTCTGGAACTCCAGCTCAGGTGCTTTACTGAGCCTTTCTGTCAGTTTTCGCCTTTCTTCCTCCGTGCGACAGCCCATTATCACTTTCCTATCCTTTGCTTTCCTTACATTCTCGACTTGTATACCCCCTTCCTTGGCGTTTACGACTTTTCTGATTCTGTCCAGGACTTGCTCACCGGACTCCTCCTCGTCCTTGGCCGTCACTACAATTGAATGCAGTGCCGTGAGTTTCGGTGTTTGGATGGCAGGCCGACTTGCCACTACTCTGGCATAGGAGAGTTTCTCCATATGTTCTTGGCCAGCTAGTAGTGCCTCTTTCAGCCTGTCCATTTTCTCACTATTAACGGCCAAGTTGCGACTATGCTCCTCCAGGGCCTTCTTGAGGGATTCTGCATCTACCTCTCTGATGGGCACTGGAGAAGGGGTGGAGGCTTCCTCGGTCTTCTGCGCCTCCTGGACTTGGGTACTCGTAATGAAGTTCTTGTCGGTTGGGGGTATCTTGGCTCTCTCCTGCTCGAGCTCCTTTACGAGTTGATAGAGCCGGTCTGCCTGTGCCTTCACTTCGGCCTTGATCTCATTTTTTGTGGTCTTTGATGTGGTCATTAAAGATTTGATTTTATTGGAACATATCCTTGCCTCTTGTATTTTTGTTCTTTGGGCAGGTAGGGTAGGGTAGGTAGGGTAGGTAGGGTAGGTAGGGTAGGGTAGGTAGGGTAGGTAGTGTAGGTAGGGTAGGTAGGGTAGGATAGGTAGGGTAGGTAGGGTAGGGTAGGTAGGGTAGGTAGGGTAGGGTAGGTAGGGTAGGGTAGGGTATGTAGGGTAGGGCAGGTAGGGTAGGGTAGGTAGGGTAGGGTAGGTAGGGCAGGGTAAGTAGGGTAGGGTAGGTAGGGCAGGGTAAGTAGGGTAGGGTAGGTAGGGTAGGGTAGGTAGGGTAGGGTAGGGTAGGTTGGGTAGGGTAGGGTAGGGTAGGTAGGGTAGGGTAGGATAGGTAGGGTAGGGTAGGTAGGGTAGGGTAGGTAGGGTAGGGTAGGTAGGGTAGGGTAGGGTAGGTAGGGTAGGTAGGGTAGGTAGGGTAGATAGGGTAGGTAGGGTAGGTAGGGTAGGTAGGGTAGGTAGGGTAGGTAGGGTAGGTAGGGTAGGTAGGGTAGGTAGGGTAGGTAGGGTAGGTAGGGTAGGTAGGGTAGGTAGGGTAGGTAGGGTAGGTAGGGTAGGTAGGGTAGGTAGGGTAGGTAGGGTAGGTAGGGTAGGTAGGGTAGGTAGGGTAGGTAGGGTAGGTAGGGTAGGTAGGGTAGGTAGGGTAGGTAGGGTAGGTAGGGTAGGTAGGGTAGGTAGGGTAGGTAGGGTAGGTAGGGTAGGTAGGGTAGGTAGGGTAGGTAGGGTAGGTAGGGTAGGTAGGGTAGGTAGGGTAGGTAGGGTAGGTAGGGTAGGTAGGGTAGGTAGGGTAGGTAGGGTAGGTAGGGTAGGTAGGGTAGGTAGGGTAGGTAGGGTAGGTAGGGTAGGTAGGGTAGGTAGGGTAGGTAGGGTAGGTAGGGTAGGTAGGGTAGGTAGGGTAGGTAGGGTAGGTAGGGTAGGTAGGGTAGGTAGGGTAGGTAGGGTAGGTAGGGTAGGTAGGGTAGGTAGGGTAGGTAGGGTAGGTAGGGTAGGTAGGGTAGGTAGGGTAGGTAGGGTAGGTAGGGTAGGTAGGGTAGGTAGGGTAGGTAGGGTAGGTAGGGTAGGTAGGGTAGGTAGGGTAGGTAGGGTAGGTAGGGTAGGTAGGGTAGGTAGGGTAGGTAGGGTAGGTAGGGTAGGTAGGGTAGGTAGGGTAGGTAGGGTAGGTAGGGTAGGTAGGGTAGGTAGGGTAGGTAGGGTAGGTAGGGTAGGTAGGGTAGGTAGGGTAGGTAGGGTAGGTAGGGTAGGTAGGGTAGGTAGGGTAGGTAGGGTAGGTAGGGTAGGTAGGGTAGGTAGGGTAGGTAGGGTAGGTAGGGTAGGTAGGGTAGGTAGGGTAGGTAGGGTAGGTAGGGTAGGTAGGGTAGGTAGGGTAGGTAGGGTAGGTAGGGTAGGTAGGGTAGGTAGGGTAGGTAGGGTAGGTAGGGTAGGTAGGGTAGGTAGGGTAGGTAGGGTAGGTAGGGTAGGTAGGGTAGGTAGGGTAGGTAGGGTAGGTAGGGTAGGTAGGGTAGGTAGGGTAGGTAGGGTAGGTAGGGTAGGTAGGGTAGGTAGGGTAGGTAGGGTAGGTAGGGTAGGTAGGGTAGGTAGGGTAGGTAGGGTAGGTAGGGTAGGTAGGGTAGGTAGGGTAGGTAGGGTAGGTAGGGTAGGTAGGGTAGGTAGGGTAGGTAGGGTAGGTAGGGTAGGTAGGGTAGGTAGGGTAGGTAGGGTAGGTAGGGTAGGTAGGGTAGGTAGGGTAGGTAGGGTAGGTAGGGTAGGTAGGGTAGGTAGGGTAGGTAGGGTAGGTAGGGTAGGTAGGGTAGGTAGGGTAGGTAGGGTAGGTAGGGTAGGTAGGGTAGGTAGGGTAGGTAGGGTAGGTAGGGTAGGTAGGGTAGGTAGGGTAGGTAGGGTAGGTAGGGTAGGTAGGGTAGGTAGGGTAGGTAGGGTAGGTAGGGTAGGTAGGGTAGGTAGGGTAGGTAGGGTAGGTAGGGTAGGTAGGGTAGGTAGGGTAGGTAGGGTAGGTAGGGTAGGTAGGGTAGGTAGGGTAGGTAGGGTAGGTAGGGTAGGTAGGGTAGGTAGGGTAGGTAGGGTAGGTAGGGTAGGTAGGGTAGGTAGGGTAGGTAGGGTAGGTAGGGTAGGTAGGGTAGGTAGGGTAGGTAGGGTAGGTAGGGTAGGTAGGGTAGGTAGGGTAGGTAGGGTAGGTAGGGTAGGTAGGGTAGGTAGGGTAGGTAGGGTAGGTAGGGTAGGTAGGGTAGGTAGGGTAGGTAGGGTAGGTAGGGTAGGTAGGGTAGGTAGGGTAGGTAGGGTAGGTAGGGTAGGTAGGGTAGGTAGGGTAGGTAGGGTAGGTAGGGTAGGTAGGGTAGGTAGGGTAGGTAGGGTAGGTAGGGTAGGTAGGGTAGGTAGGGTAGGTAGGGTAGGTAGGGTAGGTAGGGTAGGTAGGGTAGGTAGGGTAGGTAGGGTAGGTAGGGTAGGTAGGGTAGGTAGGGTAGGTAGGGTAGGTAGGGTAGGTAGGGTAGGTAGGGTAGGTAGGGTAGGTAGGGTAGGTAGGGTAGGTAGGGTAGGTAGGGTAGGTAGGGTAGGTAGGGTAGGTAGGGTAGGTAGGGTAGGTAGGGTAGGTAGGGTAGGTAGGGTAGGTAGGGTAGGTAGGGTAGGTAGGGTAGGTAGGGTAGGTAGGGTAGGTAGGGTAGGTAGGGTAGGTAGGGTAGGTAGGGTAGGTAGGGTAGGTAGGGTAGGTAGGGTAGGTAGGGTAGGTAGGGTAGGTAGGGTAGGTAGGGTAGGTAGGGTAGGTAGGGTAGGTAGGGTAGGTAGGGTAGGTAGGGTAGGTAGGGTAGGTAGGGTAGGTAGGGTAGGTAGGGTAGGTAGGGTAGGTAGGGTAGGTAGGGTAGGTAGGGTAGGTAGGGTAGGTAGGGTAGGTAGGGTAGGTAGGGTAGGTAGGGTAGGTAGGGTAGGTAGGGTAGGTAGGGTAGGTAGGGTAGGTAGGGTAGGTAGGGTAGGTAGGGTAGGTAGGGTAGGTAGGGTAGGTAGGGTAGGTAGGGTAGGTAGGGTAGGTAGGGTAGGTAGGGTAGGTAGGGTAGGTAGGGTAGGTAGGGTAGGTAGGGTAGGTAGGGTAGGTAGGGTAGGTAGGGTAGGTAGGGTAGGTAGGGTAGGTAGGGTAGGTAGGGTAGGTAGGGTAGGTAGGGTAGGTAGGGTAGGTAGGGTAGGTAGGGTAGGTAGGGTAGGTAGGGTAGGTAGGGTAGGTAGGGTAGGTAGGGTAGGTAGGGTAGGTAGGGTAGGTAGGGTAGGTAGGGTAGGTAGGGTAGGTAGGGTAGGTAGGGTAGGTAGGGTAGGTAGGGTAGGTAGGGTAGGTAGGGTAGGTAGGGTAGGTAGGGTAGGTAGGGTAGGTAGGGTAGGTAGGGTAGGTAGGGTAGGTAGGGTAGGTAGGGTAGGTAGGGTAGGTAGGGTAGGTAGGGTAGGTAGGGTAGGTAGGGTAGGTAGGGTAGGTAGTGTAGGTAGGGTAGGTAGGGTAGGATAGGTAGGGTAGGTAGGGTAGGGTAGGTAGGGTAGGGTAGGTAGGGTAGGTAGGGTAGGGTAGGTAGGGTAGGGTAGGGTATGTAGGGTAGGGCAGGTAGGGTAGGGTAGGTAGGGTAGGGTAGGTAGGGCAGGGTAAGTAGGGTAGGGTAGGTAGGGTAGGGTAGGTAGGGTAGGGTAGGGTAGGTTGGGTAGGGTAGGGTAGGGTAGGTAGGGTAGGGTAGGATAGGTAGGGTAGGGTAGGTAGGGTAGGGTAGGTAGGGTAGGGTAGGTAGGGTAGGGTAGGGTAGATAGGGTAGGGTTGGTAGGGTAGGGTAGGTAGGGTAGGGTAGGTAGGGTAGGTAGGGTAGGTAGGGTAGGTAGGGTAGATAGGGTAGGTAGGGTAGGTAGGGTAGGTAGGGTAGGTAGGGTAGGTAGGGTAGGTAGGGTAGGTAGGGTAGGTAGGGTAGGTAGGGTAGGTAGGGTAGGTAGGGTAGGTAGGGTAGGTAGGGTAGGTAGGGTAGGGTTGGTAGGGTAGTGTAGGTAGGGTAGGGTAGGTAGGGTAGCGTAGGTAGGGTAGGGTAGGTAGGGTAGGGTAGGTAGGGTAGCGTAGGTAGGGTAGGGTAGGTGGCGTAGTGTTGGGTAGGTGGAGTAGTGTTGGGTTGATGAATGTTTGGTGTTTATATGGCAAAACAAAGTTTGCCGGGTCAGCTAGTAGACTTATAAAAAGCAATAAATTTATATTTTGTTATTTTATGTTAGGTTTTGTTATGACATGTTAGTTGTTTTGTTTTTGTGATAACAGTAGTTACAATATATATTCTTATTCGATTCTACTCTATTTGTATTATTTCTCCTGTCTACAAGAACCACTAAGGACGGGTACAGGCCTCCTCCAATGATATCTATTTTTTCTTTCTCTTGAGCTACTTTCGTATATATATATATTTTTTTTTATTATCCTTTCCCATTCTTCTGCGGTTTTCTTTGGAGGGTTTTGGTCATACTCTTCTACGGTAACCAGCCGGCGTGGAAGATGTTTTTCATGTGATACTTTTAGAAAAACAACTTGAAGTACTAGGCTAGTAGGCTAGGGTATACAAGTAGGTAGCTAGTTCAAAACTGCTCTTCCGTTTGGTGAAGGTTTTCTATTTAAATAGAGATAGAGGTCGTAAGTCAAGAATATAGTTTTTTCTCAAACATGCTTGGAAATGTGAGCATTATTTTGACAACCTTCTTCAAGATAAATCGAAATTGCTGTACTGACCACATACATGCGAGCAGCGGCCGGCAAAAGTTATATGAAAATCCATATCTGTCGTGTCTAGCGGCCAAATAAATTACATAGTAAACTCATATCTGTCGTGTAATTTAAAAATGGAACGATGTTTTACTCCAAAACATGGAAACCAAGGAGGTAACTTATCAAAGGTTTCATTTTCATAGAAAGCTATTTATTGAAAAAAAAAACAAATAAATATTTTAACGCGGCCAAAATTATTAATACTTGTTGTTCGTCATTGATTTTGAAAAGTAATAATTGTATTTGACAAAATGAGTTCTAGGTAATACTTAGTTTTAATTCCCACGCATTATTTGAGAAAAGTACTATACAAGCCTTGGCCACAACTAGGCATTGATGGACTTACGTATGTGTGCCTCGGCTTCGCCTCGGCCCACATTTACACGTTCGTCCATCAATGCCTAATTTGCTGGCCGCTGCAGTAAGGTACTATAACCTAATAGATAGATAGATAGATAGACCTTTGAGCCCAATATTGTCAAACCACTCGCGTTGCTATGTTCCTAGCATGGAATTCCTCAAACCAGTAATCAAAATAAAATAATGATGTAACCCTTCAATTTAACCAAAATTTCAAAGATTTGTCCCTAGTCCCTACCTAGCAAATCTTCATTAATCCTGCTCACATAAACCTTTACAACCTTATTTGTCTTCTACACACCTTAGAATACACTAGCACTCGTATCTGCGTATCGTCACCGTGGCCAACGGTCAGGAGCATTAATTAAAGTATTAGTATCGGCTCGCTTCGGCAGCGTTCGGCTCCGCTCGCAGCCCCGTGCTAAGCCTGGGCCCTGGCCCGATAATGATATATGTGTTTTAATTTAACTCGGCCACAAATTAGGGACGGGCCGGAACTAGGTCGACGGAACCCAGTGTTTGGAGTGTAAATTAGGTTTTTATTGATGAAGGTCGAGGAGTTCTTGCTGACGTAGTAAAACACCTGATTGTAAGGCAACTAATTAGAAAACTGTTTTAAAGTTGACCTTTTTGTAAGAAACCGTAGCCTTGCGGCGCGCCGCCGCTTACGAGTACCAACATTTTGTGCCTATATGTACCTAACTTACACCGTGAGACAAAAATATGGCCATAACCACAAAGTGTGGCACTAGTGATCCCGAACTGTAATTAATAAACATGATGGATAATGCCGTATTTTGTGCATGTTATTAATTGCATCAGCTTTCGGTGAGTTTTCCGATGATAAGGAACGTTTACTCTTGCGTCTGATGTTTACACATTGGTACCTACATCCCTCTGGGCTCTGCGTTATGAAACTGACAATGCGATGTATTTGTATAAAAATAACATAACTATCACACTTTCACGACATGTACTGTTTAGTGAGCCTGAAAATGTTTGAAGGAAATTAATAAAAATGTCGGATGTTCAGACTGAGCTAATCGAGTGTTGTTGTGCTGTAGCTTTTATTAAATAAGCCCGTGAACTATGCGAACTGCACTGCACAGTTATTCCAGAGAAACAAGCCCGGTAGTCTGCAGTACAAGGTAAAGGTAAACTTGAAATGAATCAAAGTGATACATCATAGTGGCGGCCCATCGGTTTGCTGCCACTAATTATGAGCTCGACAGTGTACCACTGTGTCCCTCTGTGTGTCTGTCTGTGTGTGAGTGTGTGGTCACTGGAAGAACCAAACTTGCCTATTGTAGTGCAAGTTTCTAGAAAATGTATACCTACTTAGGTATATTTTTAAACTATATGTATTATTTTGATAATCCAGTCGTAATCTCATCTCGACGTTTATAACTATCAAAAACTTGTCAATATTAGGGGAATTGCCTCTCAGAACTCATTCTCTAAGAGCTTTCTCATTCGTACTGTACACCTGTACAGAGCATATGGTATCCGATGACTGTCGTAGAACGCGGTAGATATTATTATTTTAAGTGTAAAAAATGTCCTTTCCGTCCATGAACCCGGCTGACCATAAATATAGTGGGACTGAATCATGACCTTATCAAGCAGATCTTTTAGAGCCTTGTCACCCTAAAAGAGAATTTAATCACAGATATTATAACCTAAAGTAACCCGCGCCTCAGTAAACCTTCAGTAACTAAATGGTTTAATTCTCATTAACACGAACAGTTTACAGTTCAAGAATATTACAATCTTAGTTAGATTTTATTGTCTCTTGATTTTATAGCACCTATTTACAGCGCAGAACTAAATAGAGCTAAGTAATGGAATAGTTGTTATTCTAATGGTTCTTTCACTAAATGCCAGCTCTTGAAACTTGAAGGTAAGCAAATATGTACTAGAAATAGCGCCCTGTTACTGTCCCACAGCAAGACACACGCCTCTTCTCATACAGAGAAGGTACGAGCATAATCATCACGCTTGCTCAATGTGGGTTGGCGACATCAAACTTATATAAGGTAAGTCCAGGTTTCCTCACGATGTTTTCCTTCACCCTTGTCAACGATGCTGAAGATAATCTTAAAATGTACGTATGATTTGAAAAAGTCAAATTGGTACTTGCTCGGGTTTGAGGTGGTCTCAATAAAATACGCTTCGCTTATTATTATTATTCGCTTAGCTTATTTTCATATGACACATTGCTTTTCAGATGACCTTGTAACCGGTCGAATGGAACAAATGGTTTGAATCAACTTATCTGTAATATATGCAAGTGTAAGCCTGTCTGCAGTTGAATCTGAGTTAGGTTTATCTCTCTTTATTCTCCGCCAGACTGCCAGACGTCACACTATTAGCTAAATGGATATTTAACTGATGAATTTATGAAACGCTTTCTGACTTGATTTATTACCATATACTCCCTTGAAAGGTAACTATTTAAAAGAGCTTTTTCTTCTATGTATATGAGATGTTTGGAGTCGTACGGGACAATAACAAGTCAGGTTGGCTGCCAATGGTATAATGAATTAGTTACAGTAAGATATAAGTAAAGCGATTTAAAAGCTAGGTAAGCATAACCTGTGATACATATTGTAAAGAAGCATATGGTTAATAATCTAAACGAGGGTATACACTTCATATATAGCAATGGCTTTTTTATCATTCGTATTTTTTTTTTACAATTGTAAAAGTCAAGACGCCTCGCGTGTTATTTTAGCATAGGGACATTTCTCACGGTAATACTGTAACAATTGTTTAAGGCCTGCACATGTTTGGACCTTCTAACGGTCTATGAATACTTAACATAAAGATCTGTTGTCACTGGATGACCTCAAGAAGCTTCCTAAACCTGGTACATCGGCCACAGAACTCAACAGTTTTGCTATCAAGCTACAGAACATCATTTGTGTGCTGCAAACAATCGATCGAAGAGTTTACTTGTTCAACCCTTTTAAGACCCGGGAAGTACTAGACAAGCTCAGCCCGCATCTCCGATCCCGCTGGTGTGACTACGCCTACGATCAAGAAGGGACAGCGGATCCGGAAATCGTCGTGATGTCACGGTTTCTAATACGAGAGGCGGACCGAGCGTTACGATATACGTACGCTATGTCTACAAGCGCCGCCGCACCGATAAAGGAAACTAGACCCATCGGGTCACTCAAGGAGAAGGTGAGCGTGTTCACTACGACAGAGGAAAGGGAAGAAGAAAAGAACAAGTGCCCCAAGTGCGACCAAACCCACGTGTTGACGCGGTGTCCGCTCACGGTAGAGCAGCGATGGAGCTTCCTGAAATCTAATAAGATTTGCTTCAAATGCGCCCAGAAGCAACACAGGCACATAAGTTGCAAGGCGCAGCTGTGCGGCGTGGATCAATGTCGCCGCCCACATCATGCGACGCTCCATCAAGCGGTACGCGAAGCGCAGACTGAAGACACGGGGAAGGCTGACCCACCGAAGGAGGAAGCGGTCCTGTCCGTGGCTACCCGTGACTGAAGAGTGACGAGAGATACAAGGTCAGAGCGAGGACCATGAAGGATCTCCGGCTTCACCAACAGTCTATTCCCGACACGCTACTGGACTACGAGCACCTGAGGGACCTGACACCAGAAGAGGTGTGCTACGAACTGGCGCGCCCCGCGCTTCTAGTGGGTACAGACCACTGAGAGTGCATCGTGTCCCGCGAGCTCCAAATCGGCGGCCCTAATCAACCGGCCGCATCAAGAACGCAACTAGGATGGGTGGTGCACGGAACCGCACCACGCATGACCATCATAAAAGAAGGGAACGTGGTGCATGTGTACAAACCCGACCGAACCACGGGTGCATGCAGCAAGGAACTCCACGACTTAGTCGAAGACCACTTGAGGATCGACGCGCTCGGCATACTAAGGAAGCCGAGAGTCAAGGCGAGCTATCAAAGAGCCATCGACATAGCCGGGAGGATAATCAGGAAGATTGACACCGGGTACGAGGTTGAGCTGCCATGGCGACGAGACGAGGTCACTATGCCGCCCAGCTACAATCAAGCGTTCCGCCGGCTGAAGAAGATCGAGCAGAAGATGGACGCCGGCCAACCCACAGTTCGTGGCTGAGTACTCCAAGCAGGTTCACAACCTATTGGACAAGGGGTACGCGACGCCATGCGACGAGTCGGAGCGAGCAAGCGCCATCTGTTGGTATCTGCCACATTTCGCCGTGCAGAACCCGAACAAGCCCGGCAAACATAGGCTAGTGTTCGACGCAGCAGCGAAGAGCAACGGCGTCTGCCTAAACGACGAACTATTGGAGGGACCCGACCTACTGCTGTCGCTACCAGGAATCCTGTTTAGGTTCAGAGAGAAGGCGACTTACAGCAGACGTGCAGGAGATGTTCCTGAGGATCAGGATAAGGCCGGAGGACCAACCAGCGCAACAGTTCCTGTGGAGAGGTGACGACCGACAAGAGCCTCCGAGGAAATACAAGATGACCAGTATGATATTCGGCGCCGCGAGCTCCCCGTACATGGCCCATTACGTACGCAACTACAACGCAGATGTACATGGGCAGGAGTACCCGCGGGCGCTGGAGGCCATCAAAGGAAGTCATTACATGGATGATTTGGTGGCCAGCTATGAAAACGCCGAAGAAGCACGGAAGGCAGTGGAGGAAATGAGGGTAGTGCACGCGTAC
This sequence comes from Anorthoa munda, assembly GCA_945859665.1. Classification (NCBI taxonomy): domain Eukaryota; kingdom Metazoa; phylum Arthropoda; class Insecta; order Lepidoptera; family Noctuidae; genus Anorthoa; species Anorthoa munda. The sequence goes on along the minus strand of OX243907.1, from coordinate 591,750 downwards.
GCATGGTTCACGCTGCGAGGTTGGAGCTCCAACGACAAGACGGTGCTATGCGACGTGCCCACCGAGCTACACGCCACCTCTCCTACCCAATTAGGGGGTGAGCAGCCTGAGAGCAAGATCCTGGGGCTGCATTGGGACGTGGAGCGCGATGAGCTGGGGTTCAACACATCCATGAACCGAGTCCCGGCTGAAGTACGAGCGAGAACACGCGCCCCGACTAAGCGTGAAGCCCTCAGCACCGTGATGTCCATATACGACCCGTTTGGGTTGCTGAGCCACTACACAATACGATTGAAGAACATACTGCAGAGCTTGTGGCGCCTTCAGACGACGTGGGACGAGTAAATCCCCGAGGAAGAGAATGAGCTCTTCGCCTCCTGGCTCGCTCGCCTGGCCGAACTCGCTCAGCTGCGACTACCGCGCTGTTACGTGACGCAAAGGCATGAACGCGTCGACCTACACGTACTGTGCGATGTCAGCGAGCAAGCCTACGCAGCCGTGGCCTATTGGCGAATAAGAAACATCGATGGGAGCCTGAACGTCGTATTGGTGGCCGCCAAAGCTAAGGTGGCGCCTCGTCGGGCGCAAACTAAACCGCGCTTGGAGCTGCAAGCCGCAGTGATCGGAGCGGGACTCGCCGAGACGATAAGGAAGGAGCACCGAGTCGACATCGGCCAGACGACCTACTGGACCGATTCATCTACCGTGGTGCACTGGATCCATCACGACATGCAACACGCCATTCGTCGCGCATCGGCTGGGAGAGATCGCAGAATTGACCTAGAAAGAACAGTGGCGTTGGCAGCCTACTGCGTGCAATGTAGTGGACGACGCCACTCGACTCGTCGACACGCCTATCTGCGCCACGGATAGATGGTTTCACGGGCCGGACTTCTTGCTCCTGCCAGAAGAGCAGTGGCCCACGACGTCGACGGATGAACCAGAGGACCAGGAGGTCCATCACACGAGAGAAGAAATGGAGCGAGACAGCTGGCTACCGAACCCGGCCCGCTTCTCGAAGTAAGAGAACGCTGACCACTTCTGGCGACGGTGGCTACGCGAGTACCTGCCCACGTTGGTACAACGTGCGACCCATGCAAGCCGGCGAAGTGGTCCTCGTGGTCGACAACACATTGCCACGGAACACGTGGTCGATGGGAATCGTCGAGCGCACGCATCGCGAACCGGATGGCGGCATCAGATTCGTTGAGGTGCGCACCAGGACCGGCACCTTCCGACGCCCCGTGAGCAAGCTCGTCGTCGTGTCAACGAAGGAGGCTACGCCGGGGGGAGAACTGTAAAAGACAAGACGCCTCGCATGTTATTTTAGCATAGGGACATTTCTCACGGTAATACTGTAACAATTGTTTAAGGCCTGCACATGTTTGGACCTTCTAACGGTCTATGAATTACTTAACATAAAGATCTGTTATCGGCATTTTTGCGATGCCGGGTCCGAATACCGTTGAGGGAGAGGGGCTATTGTTCACGGCTAGCGGTTTTTGTATAAAGGCCGGACCGCTTAGGGGCTGAGACACAGTCGGTCTCCTGCTCTACAAGGGTTAACAAATAAGGAATAAAATTGAAAATACGAATCAAGACAGTATTTTCATTCCTCCAACAAGACCCCAACAAAACAACACCAATACAGTCCACTATAACAATATTTACGACTTTTCCATGTGTGCTTTCTATTATCCTTGTACATCAATTCGTTCAGCAAAACTCGTTGCCTACCTTAGTAATGACCGGTGTCTGTGAGGCTACATGAGCTCCATCACAGGACACTTAACATAGTCATAGTCATAGTCATAGTCATAGTCATTTATTCATGAACAATAAATTTGTATCTGAACATTTACACAAAATAAATAATAAAATAAAATAAAAATGAAATCAAATTAGTCACAAAAACAAAAACCATTAATTTTACAATTCAATTCAATTACATACATTCCATATATTACACCACAATAAAAAAAAAAAAAAAACAATTATTAGTTAATTACAACAATTCTTTGTGTCAATTTGAATTAAATCCACAAACAATAACCATTCATTTTACATTTCATATTCAAAACATACGTTCCATAGATATGATAGAAAAAAAAACAAATAATAATATTAAGCACTACAATTCTTCAATGGCATACAGGCATTTGTCCAATAGGAATTACTTCAATTTTGTTTTAAAAGAACTAGTGTGAACCTTGCTTTTCAGGTCTAAAGGCAACCTGTTAAATAATTTAACTGTTTGGTAACGTGGACTGTGTTTTACAACATTGAAATTCGGATTAATCTTACATTTAAGGTCTTTTATACGGGTGCCATTCCGCATTTCTTGTTCTTCTCAAATTCATGAACGTATTTAGCAAAGTTAACCAAAAGTACATGGACATAAATGCTTGGAACTGTGAGTATGCCTAACTTTATAAAATGTTGCCGGCAACTTTCTGTTTGGGGGATACGGACTATAGTCCGTATTGCGCGTTTCTGCAGAACAAAGGCTCTTTTGATATTGTAATCGTAACTGTTACCCCAGTGAAGTATGCTGTATCTAATTTTGGACTCGACTAAAGCAAAATATATCAGTTTTAGTTGTTCTACACTGATTTCGCTTCTCAGAGCTCTCAAAGCATAACATGCGGATGATATTGCAGCATCTATAGCCTTTAGTTCAGGTTTCCAATTTAGCAACTCGTCAATTCGCATACCTAAAAAATTTACTTCACTGACGAGCTCGATTTTGTCTTCGTTCATCGCAATCTCCATGTCATCTTTATTTCGGGCAGTCGTTCTGAATAACATGATCTTTGTCTTTTTGATATTAATAATCAATTTATTTGCAGTGAACCAAACATTAAAAGCTTGCAATGCTTTATTAACTTTCTCTGTCAGCCCTACTATGTCATTAGCTGCTACTATGGCATTTGTGTCGTCAGCGAAAATTACTATTCCAATGTCAGGTAAAATTGAATTCATATAATTAATTAAATCATTTATAAATAATATAAATAAAATAGGTCCCAAGATGGATCCCTGTGGGACGCCCGTTGTGATTCCTACCATTGTTGATCTGCATGCATTTTTGTAGCCATTTTCTTGTATTTTGTCAACTTCAACAAACATTTTTCTGTTTTTTAAATAAGAAGAGAACAGTTGCAGGGTTTTATCTCTTATACCATAATGACTCATTTTTTCAAGGAGTAACTTATGGTCTATTGTGTCAAATACGGAACTCAAGTCTAAAAAGATCCCTGCAACTCTCATTTTATTATTTAAGTTGTCTGTCACTATATCTAGTAAGGTGTATATGGCATCTGAGGTGCCAACACCTTTTTAGTAACCGAATTGTCTATTATCCAAAACTCTATTTACGCGTAAGTGAGATAAGAGCCGACTCTTTAGGATTTTTTCAAATATTTTTGACAAAACCGGTAGCAAGGAGATAGGCCTGTAGTTTTTAGGATCTGTCCTACTACCCTTTTTATACACAGGTATTACCTTAGCCATTTTTAATTGGTCCGGGCAGATCGATTCCTCAATACATAGATTGAAAAAGTCAGATAAAGGTTTGGCCAATATTAGGATGTGTTCCTTGATCACAGATATCGGAATCTCATCGTATCCACAAGAAAGTTTGTTTTCCATGCTATTGACCACAGTATGTATCTCATTTGGCGTAGCTGGAGATATTTGCATTTTACTTGCTTTGTTTTCTGATGACTAAAACACACAGCCTGATCTACTCTATTATCGCTAGAGACATATTTGTAGTCGAATTGTTTTGCTAGTATGTTGGCTATATCATCTGGATGCACTATCAACCTATCATTAACTTTGAGCCGTATCAGCGGGTGTACTGTTTTAGCTTTATTAGTACAATTCATATGTACTTTCTAAGATTATCTTGGACATCGCAGGCAACGGTGAAGGAAAACATCGTGAGGAAACCTGGACTTATATACTTAATATAAGTCTGAAATAGCCAAGTCAGAGGCCTGTGGGGTTTCCCAGAGGCGGCTAAATTAACTCTGACACCAGAGGTGGCCACACCTCACACGAAAAGAAGAAGAAGAAGTACAATTTTTAACGACTTGCCAAATTTCTCTACTCAGGTTTTTAGATCGGTTTATTTGCATCATTATTGCATGTTTTTTAGCCTTAGTGATGACCTTTCGATAAAGACTGATATAGTTTTGTTTATACTTCAACACGCTTGATTCGAGATGATTTCCGTTACATGCACATAAAAAACGTATAATTATGCTGGACGTTCTTATTCCTTTAGTGATCCACCCTGACTGCGATTTTTTCTTAAGAATGATTTTACATTCTCTTGTTTTGTAGCTACTTCGAAACAATTTGTAAAACGTTTTGAGAAATGTATTTATTCCCATAGACGACCAATTTTCTTTGAGAATTTTCTTTGCAAAAGATAGCCCATTTTTCTTGTTGATTACTCTTTTATTTACGATAATAAACGGAGTCACATTATTCAGAGACGATACATTTGGAAGCCTAAGATCAGCAAAGACACCAGCATGCCCATCTGCCAAGCCATTATGATCTACATCACTACCTAATATTTGTGAAACGGGTAGATTGGTCAAGATATTGTCAATGCACGAATTGCTACTGTTCCGACTGAAAGTCACAGAACCGATCAAATGCCTGAAATTATAACACCGTAATAAACTAAGAAATTCAGTACGTTTCTTACTGTCCACAAGCAGATCAATATTAAAATCACCACAGATCACACATTTCCTATTGAACAAAAAATCTAGTAGCATCTCAAGTTTTTCTAAAAACTGAGCAAAATTTTTGTCAACTGGATTGCGATAACAGCAACAGATGTACAAACCAGTTTGAATATCTTTAGCACCACATATTTCGAAACATTCTACTTTATACAACTTATTTATAGCTTCAGTCATTTCAGTTTGCCTATCAACATGTGCTAAAATTAAACTGCCTCCTCTTTTTTTATTTTTTCTTGTATTGTATGAGACAAGCTTCAAGTTATTCATATTAAAAATGCAAGCTGCATTCTCATTCAGGAAATGTTCACTTATACATATGTAATCTAACTTTTTGTGGAGTGTTTGTACATAAACTTCTAGTTCACTTTTCTTATCATTAATTCCACAAACATTCTGATGAAAAATATTTAAAAAAGTACTATCATCATGCAAGTCAAGGTTATTCACGAAAAAAGTCAGATTGCTGTACATAGTCATTATTTATCTTGAGTCATTAGGGATTGCGTTAATGTAGGCTGAACGTCACTACTGCCCATTATATCTGTCTGAGTTGCAACTGTTTGAGTGATACAAATATTGGGAGATACATTGCCATTATTTTCCTGAATATCATTATTTACAATATAATAATGTATTAAATTTTAAAATACATTTTTTATGCCGTGATTATTAATTGATCCATTATACTTAAACATAGTATGGTCATATGTCAAAGCTAGGTTAGAGTCAAAAAGTATTGCATAATTATAAGAGTCAAAGTCAAGATATAACAAATTATTAAAAGTTTCAATTCTCGAGTTATACATTATAGAATGGTTATTACATTTAAAAGTCGGTAGGCATATAATTACATTAGTTTGTTGTACAGTCAATAATGTCTCCCTAATATAAATAATTAAGTCAAAATAATCGTTCGTTGTTCGATAATCTTCTTCACCAATGAAAATTATGCAATAATCACTACTTGAGTAGTCAGCTAGTTTTGCGTTTATATTGCATAAAAGGTTTTTGATTCCACTGTTTGGCAAAAGAAAGTGACATATTTCTGTTTCCGGAAATGTATTTTCAGCTGTTGTTAATACATTGTTCGCGGTGTTACTACTTATGATGCATAATTTTTGATGTTTATGCACCCATTTGCTCCTTTGAGTTACATGTACTGTCTTACTTTCAGATTCCGTTGGAGTAAATGCAGTTCAATTATTTTGCATTGGCTTAGTACACGGTTTACTTTCCTTTCGTTGAATTTCTGTTATTTTATTTTTGGTTACGGATTGAGGGGTAGATGTTATTGATTTCGTCGTTTTCGGAGTGTCGGTTTTATCATTCCTTATTTGTGCCGATGGGGACGTCATTTGTATGTTCTTTGAAGCAATCGTAGTAGCGGTGTTTTGCTTTTGTTTGCGTCTTTTTACAGATAGAGGTGTAATATTTTTATTGTCTGTTATATTAATACTTTTGTATGTTTCTATGATATTAAAAAAAATTTGCAAATCCGATTTTAAGCGAAAGTTTTCGGAATTAAGATTCTCAATTTCCTGGTGCGCTATTAATAAGTCTTCTGACAATTGTTTAACTTTTTCGTTTAAATCTATAACGGTCTGACTAATATTTAGCGATGTATTTGGCAAACTCATCATAGTTGCATCGAAAAGCGCCGAACTATCTCTCGAGATATCATTTAGTGAACTGGTTCGGTGTATTCTACGATATGTGATGTTGTCCTCCATTGTTATTTTTTTATTTTTTATTATTTTAGGATTCTGTGCGTATCGGAACGTAGTCTCAGAAGGCTAGTGTTCAAAATTAATAAGAAAAGTTTCCGAACGACGATTATCCTGTCACGTTTGTGATTGGTTAAATGAGTCAGCTGTTCCAATTTTTGTTGTTTACATTTGAAAAAGCAATCAAAATCTAATTTCACAATTTTTTGAGAATATGTTTTGTTCTTGTGGCCTAGAACGCCGTGTTTTGTAGCTTTGGTGTTAATTATTAATTAAAGCCAACCTGTTTTGATGATGTTGTTTGATGGGTGTTGAGTTGTCCAATCACTAGCAAATTCACACTTGCACTGGTTTACGCCATAAGTTTAATGTATGCCGTTTTAAACCAAGATAACAATGTCACAAGTAAAACTTCTCACTAAGAGTGTATTTATGTATGCTTGAGCCAATTATATAAATAAAACTTAATTTTAATGTTTAAATTTAACACAGCGCGATGTTTGACGTATGGTGTCAGTTGAAGTTGAAGATGTAGCATGACGTGCAACACAGTCATTAGTGACATCACAGGATTCACCACCAACCAACCCTACCTAGTTCTTAGTTGTTTTAGAAGGTATAGTCATAGAGCATCGTCGCGTCGCACTAACGTGACAATTAAAAATGCAATAAATAAATTAATTGAACAATAAATAACACAGATAATTCTTTCTGGTCACGCGGCGTTGCCGTTTATTTGTTTAATCTAAATGCTAATTGTCCGCGCTGGGGACGTGAAGGCCCCACCCGGCGGTCGGGGGGCCCAGGGGCCCGGGAGTAGGGGCCCAGACCGAGACGATGAATGGGTGCATCAGACGGACACCGGCCAGGTACAGTTAACAATTTCACGTTGTTTAGATAGACGTAACTAGTACGTGTGTACTGCCACGGTTTAGCATATTGGACGGCTTGTCGTTCAGTTGTTAGCATTTCACTATAAATGCGAGTACATAGGCGTATGTACGATCAATTGCTACGGAGTAGTTTGTTGATCCAAGCGTACGAGTGAATGGCAATCATGCCTTGTGGTAATTCCTTGCCAACTGTTTATTTACAAAGAGTATGTTTGTTCTTGTGAAAAAAGCCAAGGCCAAGAAAGAGGCTTACAAACATATTAAAGCACTAAATCATATACCTAGGTATTAAAAATTGATTTATATAAGTAACGGCTATAAAAGAACTCATGTTCTAAAAATAAATACATTTAATATAAATTCTGCTCTCCTTAAGAATTTAAACAATTAATGAATAAGTATAAAAAAAGAGAGAAGAAAAGAAAGGAGAGTATTTATTGTCACAAAAGCTGACTTGTTTGTAAATACTAACATTTATTAGTTTCATTATTAGATTTTAGGTTTAGATTACAACGACCAATAAACCGCGAATTATAAACAAGAATGATATTGTAGATAAAATAATTACACAATGTTTAAAAAAATATTGTGTAAGCTACCTTAACTGCGTAACAACTCAGTTTTCATCACAACTGAAATTCACAACTTGGCAGCCCTATTAAAGGCTCTCTTCCGCTGGCCCACGTCGCTAGCCTTGCGCGTCCGAGCGTCGACCCATGCCAGGTACGCCTCATGTTTAAGCGTATTGGCGCGATTGCACTCGGCGCCAAACCATGGCAGGTCAACGCTAGACATTGCTACGTCAGAGAATGGAATGTAGTACTCCATTCCCCGACGCAACACATCGGTGACGGCGTCCGCACACGACGAGGGATCAGCTGAAGAAAAGCAAGTGGGCCGCCAAGGATTAGAAGCGAAAAACGAACGCATCCCATCCCAATCTGCTGACCTGTACCGCCAAACCCGCCGAGTGCCTCTTGGGCTGGGATCGGGTGGGGAGTAGACGGATACAGACTTCACCAGACAATGGTCGGAGCTTACCGACACAGAGTAGCGGTCTGGATCTGTTGTCAGCAAAAGGTCCAAGCAATTGGCAGTGTGCGAATCAACATCCGGCACCCTCGTTGCTCCCTGGACCAGCTGGGCGAGATTTAACGCAAGCGCAAGCTTTCGCGTCTCTCGCCCAGCATGATCAGTGCACTGGTATGGGAAGAGCCACTCCTGGTGGTGAGCATTGAAATCCCCCAGTATCACTAATTGGGCAGAAGGTTACCGCTGCTGTGCCGCATCAGCCGCCTCACACAGATGCTCCGTAAGCCTGGTTGTCTCCTGATCTCCACTGTGCGATCGGTAGACACAGGCGTAGATAATTTTATCCAGGCCTGTGTCCACCAGTGCCCAGAGCACGGAAAACCTTGAGTCCTCAAGGTTTCGGAGACGCCGATAACAGATGTCGCCTCGGGCGTACAAGCATACACCCGCGCGTGGTTTAAAATTGTGCTCCAGGGTAAACCCTGGGTATGATAAGTACGACACGTCTGACGGACATCCGATCTGCGTCTCCGAAAGGAAAGGAAGAGCTGGTCTATCAGTCTCCAGGTGGTGATGGACTGCTTCGAGATTTGAGTGCAGCCCTCTTATGTTGCTAAGGTGCACTTTGTGTGACAGGGAGTGCTGCCGCTGTACAGCTTTTCCTTTACTTTTCCTTGGCATAGTTGAGTAAATAAAAAACTTTTTACATAAAAATACTACCGACTTCCAAATAAGAAAACTAGAAAGTGAAAAATAACTTTATTTTTGGAACTCGGTGTCTTTGATAGGTACCAAATTTTTTAGTTATGGACACCGACTTCCAAAAATAAAGTTATTTTTCACTTTCTAGTTTTCTTATTTGGAAGTCGGTAGTATTTTTATGTAAAAAGTTTTTATTTTTCACTTTTTAGTTGTACCTACCTAATAGGGAAGTAGTTAAGTAAGTACCTATAACGATAGAATAGATTACCCGAATAACATGAAAATTGAATATAACCGGTGAAATGAGAGATCTGCATACCCCTTTCGAGCATACTGGCGTGATGTTATGTTATGAAATAGTATAAACAATAAACAGACATGCGTTTGCAGCAATCCCGAGAGATTTGCCGTTACTTATTGAAGAGTTCTGTTGTATATCTCCGAAGTTCTTTATCAGATCTTCACCAAATTAAAATGGGACCAATTTCGGAATATAATCTTTCAAACAAAAAAAGAATTTTCAAAATCGGTCCACAATTGACGGAGAAATCGGTGAACATACATAATGTCGAACATAGAACCTCCTCCTTTTTTGGTAGTCGGTTAAAAAGGGGAGGAGAAGGCAGTGAGACGAGGTTCCACGCTGGCAACCCACAGACACGCACTGATAGGACGCCATCAATGGGGGACTGGTCTAGAGACTGCGGGGACGCCCGAGCCCCCCCGGGAATGTCCATTGGGCCCTGTCTTCTGGTCGCCAACCAGCACGATGGTGTATTCCGGGATTTTTCGACAGTTGGTGGGGCAGACTTTCGTGTGTAGCTGGCACACTAATTGGGCCCCCAACTACCTGCGGTCGGCCAGCGGCGCACCGTGCCTCGGATCCCGCTACCCTCCGCGACCAGTCTCCCGATACGCCCATAACAGCGCGCGTCAGACCGGTCCGCCTGCAGTGGAACAGCTAGCTCGACCCAACTCCTCTAGTTGGCTACACCGAGCATCGTACCGGAACACGGCTAGGCCGCTTGGCGGTACGTCTTTGCCCGGTGGGTGGTCGCGAGCCTTCGGCCGAAGCCTACCACCAGTTTGTGTCACCTGATTAGCACCACCCCGGGGCCACGTGTAGGGAATCGTATGGGGTGCTCTCCTACGGACGAGGTTAACTCAGCCCCCAAAGGTTGAATTTCGCGTGGCAAAAGATGTTTTTACAACTGATGGATGAACATGTTTTAATTTGATTTAGCATAAATAAAAAATAAATCAATAATTATAATTGCATAAGTTGATAAAAAATGCTATGCAATAAATAGCTTTACCGCGGCAGTCCCCGAGTGCTACATGTCTTTTTTTTATTTTATTGTTTACATTTTGTGAATAATATCTGGTAATATAGTCTATAATTCAAAACAATATAGTAGAAGAAAAATGAATAACTTCTTTATTGTTTGTCTCTGATTAAACGAGTCTTCACCAAGCTACTCTTTAACCTGTATTTCAAATTAATGTCAAAACCAACTTTCTCTCAAACATTTTACTACAAATTCAAAACAAAAGTGTACACACATCGAGTTCCTCATTATAGTTGAAAACAATATCTGATAGGGTTATAAGTTTACGTCGTCTGAGGCGGCACGCAGCAGTCGGCGCGGCGTGAACGTAACACGATAACGCGGCCCGCGTATGTAAACTAGTTCCCCCGACTAGCGACTAGTTGAATAACACAAAGCGCGTATATTTATGACGATATCGCATCATATTCGGCCCCGGCTCCGGCCGCCACTCACACCGACACGTTGCACGTTATTCTGGTAATGAGAGATTAACCAAAATAAACGACTGTTTGTATTACATTGAACAGTATATTTTTGCAGATGTGAAGTACTTTCAGAAAATGGGAGTTTTTTGCAAAATTTTAAAATGTTAATGTCAATTAAAGTATTTTTTAAAACATTCCACATGAAGGGACATAAATAAAACGCTCTAAAATTCAAAACGGACCACACTGCCACTCAAAGTTCACACTAAAAACATCAAAGGGATGTTCCTTGCAAGCAGTCTCGCCAGAATCTAATATTCGCGTCAAGCCGAGGCCGCTCGCACTTAGCTCGGCGCTCGCGTACGTGCAAGAGGTGTCAGTGAGCGGCCCACGATCCTTCCCTTTATTCAATTCCTCGTTTTGCATAAACTGTTTACTCGGGGCCCGGGGCGCGCGGCCCGTTGTACGGGCCCGCGAGTGACAGCGCGCCTTTTGACGGGCCCCGCGACCTGCCGCGCCACAACTGCGGAATTTATAAATCGCTGGCTTTACGTCAGAGATAGTGCACCACATTTGTACTACACTCTGCTTAAGTACTGGAGTTGTAAGAATGGCGGGAAAAAAATATGTTTGATAAATTCTAAGAGACTCGATTACTTCTCTCTGTTTCATCTAAAGATGGGTGGAAGGGTGGAACAATATGTAAAAAATAATTTCATATTGTTTATATATAATATTGTTATGATGTAATGTAGGGCACATTACCGTGATCGGCTTACACTACATACATTATGTTGTACTCGCTCTGTTTTTACTAAACACAACAAAAGCAGTCGCTCAGTGAGCCTTGTGAGACCATCAACAAATAATTTACATAATCGGTAATATCGCGCTGGCCGTTCGTTCGCACGCTCGTGACGTCACTAGTTTCAATTTGTCAGCTGCTGGCGCTCCTCCAGTTTTTCACTACACCAGATTTAAATTAAGCAGATTTAAGGATATTTGCCGAGACTTTTAACTGTCAAGCACAAAGTTTGCTTATTTACTGCAAAGAATATACTCTTTTAAATAAAAAGTCCGTAAAAATTAAATACGAGCTAACTGAAGCAAGTCAACATAAATCATTGGAAGCAGTAAATGAACGCTTCCGTCTTGATAAAAGGTCAACAACTCTAAACTCCGGAACAAATGCACAAAGGGTGTAAACAAACGCGATGAGGTCAGACCCTACACCCTTCCGGGCGATATACAGTTAAGTAATAAGCGGCAGCGGTACAGACGCGCGGGTATCACAATATTTACATACATAACATCACGGCTGTATTCCCCGAGGAGTGAGGCAGAGGCACGCATAGGTATACCTATGGTACACGCACATTGCGCCAGTTGCGTTTATATCTCATATAATAGGGAATGAGCCTATTACCATCAACCGATCAAAAATCCAGACTCCAGTGTCCATCACGCCAATTTGCCATAAAACAATGGAATTTCTATTGTGTCTGCTAATTGCCACTTGAATGGTTATGAGAAGGTACATACATACATAAACTCACGCCTTTTTTCCATGGGGGTAAGCAGAAACTACAAAACGCCACCTGCTGCGATCCTTACATACTTCTTTTGCTTCACTCACATTCATACTATGATAACTGGTCAGAGCTGTCAACACGCGAAGTCTTATTGTCCGAAATTTATAGTGATCTAGTGATTAAAAATACGATTTTGTGTTTTATTAAAGTGAACCTTATTTAGTGATTACTGTGCACAATTATTGGTAGCGTAAAGCAATCAGTGATTCATAATAAAAACAGTGATTATAATTTAAGAGTGACATTTGCATTAAAATATTTTTTCTTCATCCACCTACATTTTCTAATAAATAAATATCAGATGTCGAAATATCATTTGACATTTGGAAAATTGTTGTCATAGTAAAAAAAAAATAAGATAAAATTATTAATACAATGATTTGCATAGGGGTGGACGACCAGGTCCCTGTGACAGAAAATATTACTGGCAAGATGAAAATAAATTTTGTGCAGCAAGCTTTTATCCAAGCCTATTTACTCAAAGACCTAGATCTTCCTCACTTGGGAATAAGTCTATGGCAGACAGTAACGTAAAGGAGTTATACTTACCTCCACCACCAGTGATGGTTACAGAAAATGTCGATGACTCCAGCTGTCCTCCCACATGGCAAATAATACCCACCCAACGCAACCCTAAACGAAAAAGAGTCTCTAGCAGCCCACCTTCAACAGAAAGGCATATGAGTTCAGAACAGAACCTACAGAGCTCTATCAATACCTCCAATAGATACAGCGGACTTCCAGTAGACTTACCGGAATCTCTGCTCCGGAATTAATCAAGCTCTGAACAGCTCGGTACCAAGGAGCAGCTACAACTATAAAATAGTGAACAGGGATCATCTAAGAATCATGGTGCAGACAATTGAAGCGTATAAAGATGTCATTGACCTAATTCGAAAGAACGGACTTATAGGCCATACCTTCACTCAAAAACACAAAAGGTGCTGCAGAATTGTGATCAAAAACCTGCACCACACGGTGGCACCAAAGAAGCCATTATAGAGGAAATAGAGAAATCTGGAAATAAAGTAAGTGGTGAAATCATATGTGCACTCTCAAGAAGAAACAAAAGCCACTAAATATTTTCTTCGAAAATTTTGAACCTGGCCCAAATAACCCAGAGCTTAAGCGTGTAGAATTTATATACAGTACAAAAGTCAGGATAGAAGATCCACGATCCACTAATGAAATCCCTCAATGTGCTAGATGTCAACAGTATGGACACATTAAAAATAACTGCATGCGTCCCTTCCGATGCGTTAAATGTGCAGAAGGATACAGAACCATAGACTGTCCAAAAAAAGATAGAAATACATCAGCCACCTGCACTTTATGTCTAGGAGACCACCCTGCCATCTATAAGGGCTGCCAAGTGTACAAGGAGATTTGCGCAAGGAAAATTGTGCAGACAAGACAAAAGAAGGCAACTTTGCCAATTATGAAGGATGCCAGAAATAACACAGTCCCATTTGTAATTGACGATTTTCCACCATTGCCGCCAAGTAGACTTGCAAAAACACAAACAACAAACCCACCCACATTTCACAATGAAACAAAAAAGAAGAGAACATAGAATCTCAGCCAACAAGTTCATTAGAACAAATAATATCAAAACAATCAGAAAAAATTGATATCCTAATACAGCAAATAGGTACCCTAATGGGACTCCTAACGACTCTAGTTGCCCAGTTTAAGAAATGAAATTCCTACGTATTGCAGCATGGAACATAAATGGCTTGCCTCCTAATAAACATGAAGTGGAACTTTTCAACAGACATAATCAAATAGACATTCTTTTGATCTCGGACACACATGATATGACTGATGAAAAAGCCATAATCATCAAAGGATATAACATCTATTACACTAATCACCCTGACGGAACATCACATGCTGGAACTGCTGTTATAGTAAAAGATAGTATCAAACAACACAGTCTCCCAAATTTTAGACAGGCATACCTGCAGGCTACTGTAATATCATTAGACGACTGGCAGGGTCCACTCAACATAGCTGCAGTGTACTCCCCGCCTCGGCATCGTGTTACTGAACAAATGTTCAATGACTTTCTTAACACGCTCGGAGGCAGATATATTGCTGGAGGGGACTGGAACGCCAAAAACACCTTCTGGGGCTCCCGGCTGACCACAACTAGAGGCAAAGAGTTGAAAAGGGCAATAGATTCAAACTCTCTCAATATAGTAACGACAGGGGAGCCAACCCACTGGACTGGCCAACTGATCCCAATAAAACACCCGACCTCATCGATTTTTTTATCACGAAAGGAATGTCAGAACTATACACAAAAATCGAATCAAGCCTAGATGGCAATTCCGATCATACACCGGTGATATTTACACTGAGCACCACAGTTATTTGGAAGGAGACTCGAGACACATAGTACAATCGCAAGACTGACTGGGACTCATTCCAGAACTATATAACGGAAAATGCTAACCTGCACTTGCCCCTCAAAACGGAGGAAGATATAGAAACTGCTGCTTGGTTTACAACCAACCTGATACAAAAGGCAGCTTGGATGTGCCACTCCATGCATAAAGTACAGTCGTCAGCAGCAGGATAGCACATTAGAAATACGGGAGATGATAGCTGCAAAACGAAGACTAAGACGACAATGGCATACAAGCAGGAATGCACATGACAAAAGGGTTCTCAACACGGCACAAAAGAAACTTAAGAAGATGTTGGAAGAAAACGAAAATGCCACTCTTCAAGATAAACTGAAGACCTTGTCACCCCATAAGCTAGATGATTACTCCCTGTGGAAAATCACAAAGACGCTAAAACGGCCACAAGACCACATGCCTCCGTTGAGACAACCGAATGGAAACTGGGCGAGAAAACCTGGAGAAAAAGTCGAGCTCTTTGCTGAATCTTTGAGAAATGTTTTCAAGCCAAATGAACCCGACATCACGTACTCCGAATATGAAATTGACCAAGTCCTTGATAGCGATCAGCAAATGTCACTACCTATACAACTGTGTACCCCAAGAGAGCTATGGAGATCTATTCAAAACCTGAAGAAGAAGAAGGCACCAGTTTTCGATTTGATTACAGCAGAAGTCTTGAATCATCTACCGAGAAAAGGAATTGGTCTGCTTACTATTCTATTCAACGCAGTGCTGAGACTAAATTATTTCCCGCGCATCTGGAAGATCTCAATTATACATATGGTAGCTAAACCAGGCAAACCACCTAATTAAATTTATTCATATAGACCTATAAGCCTTCTCCCCATTTTGTCTAAACTGTTCGAGAAAATACTTCTACAACGGGCTTTCTGGGCTCACCATGGAACGATAGAACAGGTGCACAGAGTGGTCCACACAATCCGACAGTCACTAGAAAGGAAGGAGGTGCTCAGGTGCCTTTCTTGATATACAACAGGCGTTTGATCGAGTATGGCATAGGGGCCTCCTATGTAAACTAAAAACCTGTCTACCACACGCTGCATACTTTTTGCTCAAGTCTTACCTGAAGGATCGAGTGTTCCAGGTTAAATATGAAGACTGACTATCATCACTTTACCCCATAGAAGCCGGAGTGCCACAGGGTTTAGCACTGGGTCCTATCCTGTACACGGTCTACACTGTTGACCTACCCACCTCAATGCAAACTGTTACCGCAACCTATGCTGACGATACTGCAGTACTTTCCTGCGATAAAGATCGCATGAGAGCATCCACAAAACTCCAAGAACACCTAGACGTTATTGGATCATGGCTGAAAAAGTGGAGAATCAGGGCTAGTGCTGCCAAGTCTGTCCACATTACCTTTGCACTAAGAAGAGGGGACTGCCCAACAGTGACACTTGATGGTAATGCTCTTCCACAGTAAGGTACGGTCAGGTTGGAAAATAAACTACTGATCTACAAATGCATTCTAAGACCCTTATGGACGTATGGTATAGAACTCTGGGGTTCGGCAAGCCACTCAAACATGGAGATACTACAACGCTTCCTAAACAAAGCACTAAAAATATTGAGCTGTGCTCCTTGATTCACGAAGAACATAGAAGTACATGAGTACTTGCAAATCTCTACTATCAAAGAGTTTGTGGAAACGTCATACAAGTTTTATAAGGAAAGGCTCAAAAATCACAGAAATGATCTCGCTGCTGCACTACTGGAGTGCTCGGACTCTACCTACAGACTGAAAAGAAAAAGAATAGCGTCAATTTAATTTATTTGGTGATACATAACGAGATGACGCATCGCAGGATGTGAAGAATCTCGAACTGCTAAATGAAGGAACAACCAATCTGATTATAGCTAGGAGGCTGATTGCAGATGGAAAAAAACAGGAAAAAAATAATCACATTCATACATCTAGTCATATATACACGCCGGTTATGAGTACTGCGCACCTGGTGAGAAGGTCTTTTGAGAAGGTCCAGATGAAAAAAACCAAAAACACTTATTCCGATCGGGAATCAAACCCAGGACCTGCTCAGCAGTAGCGGTTAGCGACCACTAGACTAACGAGGCAGTTAGGTAAACACATTAGTAGCGGTCGCGCCGCGCACCGCCCGCCACCGCCGCGCGGACCTTAATGTAAATGCTCAGCAGTAACTGTTAGCGACCACTAGACTAACGAGGCAGTTAGGTAAACACATTAGTAGCGGTCGCGCCGCGCACCGCACGCCACCGCCGCACGGACTTTAATGTGACTGCTCAGCAGTAGCGGTTAGCGACCACTAGACTACCGAGGCAGTTAGGTAAATACATTAGTAGCGGTCGCTCCGCGCACTGCCCGCCACCGCCGCACGGACCTTAATGTGACTCGCACTTTGTGCTCTACAATTAGCATTTTGTATACACAACATTTAGGCTAACACGATAAAATTGAAACTATATGAAAAAATGTCTGCCATTGACGCTAAAATGGCCAGCAATATTGTACAGACCATTTTCAGAAAATAATATTAACAACTGTGGAAGTTTTAGTATAATAGCTTGCTGTAGCCCCATTATCATTAGTTAAAAAGCACATGAAATATAAATGGACGTATGCGCACACTGTAGATCAGGCACGAGGGTGATGGATGTGACGCTTGTTTGCCGCGCGATGTGCTGCGATTGTTACTCGGCGCGCTACTGATGCCACGCAATGCTTCGGATAATTTATAGCGATGCGCCGCAGTGGACAGATGGGTTTATCATGCTGGCTGATAAAACTGTTTTCGTATTATACAGAGCCGAAAATTACCGGCTGTCACACTAACAACCATATTAACTTTAATTCTGAGTACAAAATCGCAATTTGTAGCACAGAAGGTATCCAACAGTGAGCAAACAAACGGTGACCAAGTGCACCCCTCGCCAGAAATGTATATATGATAACATTTAACAAAAATATTTTCTACCAAAGTATAGCAATAATGAGAATTGTACATTATAGCAAATTTTTACAATACGCGCACAGACCGACGAGAAGATCACCGAACTCGAAAAGGAATTGAGCAAGTTACGATGGAGTATTGTTGGGTTATCTGAAGTCCGAAGAGGGGAGAGGAGGACTCAATAATCCTCGAATCCGGTAACTTGCTCTATTTCCGAGAGGGTGAGCGGCAGACCCAGGGTGGTGTCGGGTTTATCGTCCACAAGTCCCTTGTGAATAACGTGGTGAAGATCGAGAGTGTGTCGACCAGGGTTGCGTACCTTATACTCCGAATATCCTCGAGACGTTCGCTAAAGGTCGTACAGGTTTACGCCCCGACCTCGGCACATCCCGACGACGAGGTGGAGACCACGTATGAGGATATTTCTAGAGCCATGCATGGTTTCAAAACTCACTTCACCGTTTTCATGGGGGACTTCAACGCGAAACTGGGCAACCGAGACGATGATGAGTTGGAAGTGGGGCAATTTGGACTTGGACGACGGAACCATCAGGGTCACCTACTGGTCAGTTTTATGGAGAAGGAGGGCCTCTTTATGATGAACTCCTTCTTCAGAAAGCGTGAACACAGGAAGTGGACCTGGCAGAGCCCCAATGGTGCAACAAAAAATGAGATCTACTTCATCATGTCAACCAAGAAGCAAATGTTCAATGATGTCTCTGTGATCAATTCACCGCATGGTAAGAGGCACATTGAACATTCATATTAAGCATGAAAGGTCTCGACTGACGAAGTCCACGCTCCGTCCAGCACAGATCCAGGTCCAAAACTCTGAGAGCTTTCAGCTCGAACTCCAGAATCGTTTCGAGTGCTTAGGGAGCTCCGTAGACAAATACAGCGATGGGTTCGTGGAAGCTGTCCATACGGTCGGGTCTAAGTTATTCAAGACCCGTCGTACATATAGACACAAAAAGCTCTCTAATCTTACTCTCAAGCTTATGAATGAGGGGCGTGAGATGATCCTGCAGTCTTCAGATAAGGCGTGGAAATACCGGCAGCCCAAAAGACAAATTTCTAAATCCTTGAAAAGAGAACTCCGCCGCTTTAATACCGAGCGTAGTAAAACAGCTGTTGAGCGAAATAAAGGCTCCAAGGTGTTTTCAAGGGATCCGACTATAAGGCAGAGCCAGATCACGAAACTGAAGACCGACAATGGCAGGATCGTATCCGCCAAACCGGAGCTTCTGAGGGAGATCGAGACATTCTATGGGCAGTCGTACAGTTGTACACATCAATCAGCAAGCCTGTTGCGAGTCTAACAAAAGACCCAAGAGCTTAGGATATTAGGCTGGCTCTGAAACAGCTTAAAAACAACAAGGCACCGGGTGATGATGGGATCACGGCCGAACTCCTGGAGGCGGGTGGAAAACCGATCCTTAAGGTTATACTAGTCGAAAATTCTTCCATACAAACGTAGTCTAGGGATTACTCTACTGTTTAACGATGTACGTTCAAAATAAAAAATAATATCAATTTGTCTTATCATTATCTAGCCCTGAATAGAAAAAAAAAAGTTAAAAAATAAATTAAAGTTATGAGCGTCGAAAGTTCCATATTTCAACACTAATTTTAACGCATCTTTGGGTGGTAATAAATACGATAAGAAAAAGGAATAGCAATAGCAAATGGGCCACCATACAGGGAAAGATTAGTAGTTTAAGAATGCAAATAATTTTATTTTGAAAATATACATTTAGCCGTTTTTAGGGTTCCGTACCTCGAAAGGAAAAAACGGAACCCTTATAGGATCACTTTGTTGTCCGTCCATCCGCCTGTCTGTCAAGACCCTTTTTCTCAGGAACGCGTGGAGGTATCAAACTGAAATTTTTATCAAATACTCAAGTCAACTCAACACACACACACACAACACACAACACAAGTCAGACAGTCTCAAGTCTACTGTACCTTTAAGCTGTAACAAAACCAAACTTCTATGTCAACGCAATCAAAAGAAACAGCAATTTAAGCCGCATATTTTCAAACTCGCAACTATTCGCAAGGGAATCAAAACCAAAAGGGTACATCCAGTCGACCTAGAATCTTGAAATATGGCATGAAGCAATGATTTATAGCACATATAAAGGAAACATTCCGAAAACCTTAATTTTTTTGTTACATCACATTTTTTTTTTATAATTATATACTTATTACCCTTTTCCCACGGAGCACGTAACCTGGTTACGTGCTCCGTGCCTTTTCCTCATGAACGCGTAGAGATATCAAGTTGAAACTAGACTGAGCTACATGAACATGGCTGAGCTATTGTCATGTTCTGGATTTCATTTTGCAATAAAAATACCATAACTATGACTCGATTGTCGTGATGGGTGAACTTTTACTTATATACCTACAGGCTTGTACGAAACCCTCGGTGCCCGAGTCCGATTCGCACTTCGCCGGTTTTTTTACACATACGTACGCTGCAGCAGGTTATACAGAAGACCGAAGACTATAAACTGCCTCTCAGTTTAGCGTGTGTGGACTACGAGAAAGCTTTCGATTCGATCGAGACTTGGGCTGTACTGCAGTTTCTCCAACGGTGTCAGATCGACTACCGATACATTGAGGTGTTGAAGTATGTGGACAAAAATGCCAACTTGTCAGTCGTCAGTTACCGACATAGCCCTAAGAATTGCCAAACTTAAGTGGCAGTGGGTAGGGCACATTGCTCGAAGAACGGATGGCCGATGGGGCCGAAAAGTTCTGGAATTGCGACCGCGAACCGGAAGACGATACGTTGGAAAGCCTCCCACTAGGTGATTGCGGGAAGGCGCTGGATGCGAGACGCACGGGATCGGTAAATGTGCCTAGGGAAGGCCTATGTCCAGCAGTCTTTGTCTTTCGGCTGAAATGAAAGCACATTTTGAGAGTCATGACATATTCCAACTATGAAACAGGCTCTTGAAATTTGGTAAAGCAAAAAAAAACAGTTTCAAGCCATAGAACATAATTCTATTTGACTTTTGTAGCTAATCCTTTACGCTTTGGTAGTTATAGACCGGAGGATTGATAAACAAGGCAGTAACCACAGCCAGTGAGTTGTCATCCGCGTGTGATCGCGAGCTGTGAATCTTGCGAACACTGCGCAGTTGCTTCACTCAAGTGGTTTTAGAAGACGGGCTGTTGCTTCATTTGTAACAGGTTAGCCAACTACTCCTATGGTTGGCGAAGTTTCATGGTGATTGTGGAAGACGGTGTGATTGAAAAGTTTGAAGTTCAAAGTGGTATATGATAGGAGAATGGAAAAACATGAAACATAAAGTTTACTACAATCAAACTTTATAAATGCCGGTTTTTTTAAATGTCATGCAAATTATTATGAACCTTTTGCCCTGTGCATAACTTCAAGTAATACCGACAAATCCTATATAAATGTCTCCAGCGTCTTTGAACTATCAGAATCCACTTAGGTTATTGCAACACTTTAGCGAATACGCGTATAGGTTTAGTATTACTTTATGACTGTTATAGGATGGCATACAACTTCACCATCTGGTGGGACTCGAGTCCGACCGCCCGTGGGGTCTAGTGAGCCGAGAGCACTGCTTCCTGCTTCATTTTTATTATAATAATCTTACAAGTTTACCGATAATTTGACTAAAATAACATATAGCTGATTAGACATTTTAAATTCTTCGATGATTTTGAGATATTTCGCATCCCTGTTAGTACAAAATATCCCGAAAACTTTATTTTAACGACAGAATGAAAAAAATGCAATTTTTGGTTAAAAAAGATCAGAACTTGTAGGGCAAGCTACAGTGTAGTACAGACATCAGCTACGGCGTAGCACAGATGTCAGTTACGGCGTAGCACAGACATCAGCTACGACGTAGCACAGATGTCAGTTACGGCGTAGCTGAATCAGATCAGGTCCTTAAAAAAATACAGTGTAAAATCTAAAGAAATGTATCAAAGAACCATGAGTTACACACTGTTGCGATCGATCAACGTCAGCTATCGGAAGAGTGTAATCTGTGTGTGGTAGTGATTAGCGCAGTTCACACAGATCTGCGCAAACATGGCTGAGCTTTCAACGATCCTTGTTTGTTCGCGGGTTACTACTGATCAGCGGCTTCTTACTATGTGGGGGACTTATTAAATGCCGAGTCTTAAGTTTTTCCAATTAAAACTCGCTATCTTGATAGCATTTAATTCCAAGGATAGGATATTTATGTTCCAAGTTCTCTTATCTATTCAGGCTATCGGAATGATCAGAAATCTTCGGCACAGGCTCAATGATCCCGTGCATTGCCACGACTTAACAATTTAATAAAAAGAAGGAAAAGAAGCGTCAGTTGCAAGAACTGTGAACGGTTTAATACATGTTGCCTTTTGAAGGTAATGAAGCTAAGATGAAAATAGAATAGTTACCATAACATAAATAACAATCTTATTTATATTCTAGCTAATTAGATACTTACATTTCCTTACCCGCAGCCCAACGGGTACTATAAATTACTACTACTACAATAATGAACATTACTTTTCCACCTTCACCTTCAGATTACTAGTTAAAGCCCAGCAGTAGTATATCCCCAGCAAATGAGAACATTCATATCATCTTACCGCCACACACCCAGCTAACAGAATTGGCAGCGCGTCTGTGACGTCACCCGCCGGATTACGAGCGAGCGAGAAGTGCGACGTAATTTACTTAATCCTAATCAGCGCCGCGAGCAAGGCGAGGTCCCGCCAACCGCCAGCTTCTCGGTACACAACCCTTTCATTATATCGCATAATTAACACGCAATCATATGTTTGACAACACTCGTCTGCAAAACAAATAGCTTTGAAAGCTTTATCAAAAATTGCATCGTCAACTCTTTCCCAGCACGTCCATGCCCTTCATGCACTTCATGCACACCGAGAATCACTGAAAATTCGAGTCAAATCAATTATTTGACTCGACTTTTTATTTCAATTAGGCGATTGAACAGCACTTTTGAAAGTCAACATTAAAAGATTTTTTTTTTAAACTGCACTCTTCAATTTGTGATCTAAATATCGACGTGTAGCCTCTCAGTTCTATTCCCACCTAACAATTGGCAACTGAATGAAAATCGGCCGTGTACTTAAAAATACTTTAATTTGTAAAACCTGATCCCTGATCCTGATGGAAGTAGGCCGTTGAACCAAGATGTGCTGTACGGTGATGTCTCTGGCAGCTTACACGGCGTAGCTGGCTGACTCGCTCAGCTCAGTGGCCAAGCGACAAGTTACACATCAGCCTAGGAGTAGACTAGCGTCAGCTGCGCAGGCGTCCGGGAGCAATCTTTTTGATCAGTCGTTCTATGCGAACACTCGCCCCTGCGCCTTTGGTACCCGGCGTCCACCGCCAAGTCACAAACAAACAAAGAACGAAGCATTAATTCATTGTAACGTTCCGTTACAGACGGCGACTAGTAGCAGCTCAACGATGTCGCAAAACTGCGTCAACCTCACCTAGCGCCATCACTCCAGCGTGACGTCACACGACAGGTGATCACACTGCTCATCAACAACCCGCCGCGGGGGACCGAGTGGGAGAGGTGACACAGGCAGGGGGGATGGGGACACGCAGGAAATAGAAAAACTTAGCTCGTTTACAATGAGCGCGACTCGAAGGTATTATTTTTACGAGCTCATCCCGGTAACGACTGTATTTGTCTCCAACTTTATTGTATAGGCTCGGCGTAAAACGGGTCAAGCGGGAGTTGCGCCACGCCGCGCGCCCTTTCTCATAATCAAAACAAGTAAGTGAAATGAATGTCGGCGGAGTTTCAATGGTTTCTATTTAAAGTTGCTGAACTACTGTTCACTAATTAAATACATTTCTTAGTACTTACAAGTGCCATTGTTTTATTACGACGCTCGAGTTGTTCTTTTCTCTTAGCTTACATTGGATTAAAATTTTCGGATTTCAATTAAATATTCTGTCGTGAAACTACAGTTAGATAGAGGCGAGAGTTAACATGCTGCACTATACCTGTGACATACTAGGAAAACGGCTTTGACAGCTAACAATATTTTAACTTGATGCTTGCGAATGTTACTCGTTTTTTTAGTGTATGGGTAACATAGTAATTAACTAGGAATTTGTATTTTATTTTTCAATTTGGAACGTACTAAAGCTATCGCGGCGTTTAAATGAGAAACATCATCGGACTTCTTAGATTGTCACGATTATGAAGAATGTTTTTGTAATCTTTTTGGAAATCATTGAACTAAATGGATGATGATGACGTTAACGAAGTAAAAGGAGTATGTTGGGTTAGCGTGTGCTATCCCCGTGGGCAAGAGGCGTCAGTTTATGTATGTAAACTAAAAGGCCATTAGGATATAGTTAGGTACATATAGAGCCTTAAATTTAATAATCACACAACGCAAGCTATACGCCACCGCTGACAGTAGCTGATACGGTTCAACAATATCACATAATATCCGATTGCATCTCATCTCATTAAGTGATACATTACGCACGTAATTACGTACCTCACCAACGGACGGCACAGCTGGTCCTTTTATCATATAATAGATCGCGGCTTCGAGCCCTGTTCCATAGGAATTGCGTATATTTACGGAATGAAAAGCAGCTTATGGCGCTAGCAACCATGTAACTTTCTCTCAATTAAAGAATTTTAGTAATTGGATCTTGAGATTTTACCTCTTTATTCTTTCTTACCTTTCCTTACCTTCATTACTAGCATTTACCAGTGGCTTTTTCCGCGTGAGAGTTTAGGAAATTTATAACCAGTAGTAGGAAGCAGGATATCAAATATTTGTAACGAAACGTTACTATAATGAACTAATGCAACGTTCTTTGTTTGTTTGCGACTTGGAAAGCGCCGGGTACCTGAGGCGCGGGGACGAGTGTTCGCACAGAACGAATGATAAAAACCGGCCAAGTGCGAGTCGGACTCCGTACGAAGGGTCCGTCGGAAGGGTTCCGTACTTTGTAACGACGGTTGCGGTTTACGATTTATGATGTATTAAAAAAAAAACTACATACTAGATCTCGTTCAAATCAATTTTTGGTGGAAGTTTACATGGTAATGTACAACATATATTTTTTTTAGTTTTATCATTCTCTTGTTTTAAAAGTTACAGAGGGGGGGGGACACATTTTACCACTTTGGAAATGTCTCTCGCGCAAACTATTCAGTTTAGAAAAAAAAAATATTAGAAACCGCAATATCATTTTTGAAAACCTATCCATAGATACCCCACACGTATGGGGTTGATGAAAAATAAAAATTGAGTTTAAGTTCTAAGTATGGGGAACCCCAAAATTTATTGTTTTTTTTCTATTTTTGTGTAAAAATCTTAATGCGGTTCATAGAATACATCTACTTACCAAGTTTCAACAGCATAGTTCTTATAGTTTCGGAAAAAAGTGGCTGTGACATACGGACGGACAGACAGACAGACAGACAGACGGACAGACAGACATGACGAATCCATAAGGGTTCCGTTTTTGCCATTTGGCTACGGAACCCTAAAAAGATTGCACTCGGTCGCTCGCGCAGCGGCCGTCAGTCGCTTCTAGGCTGATGTGTGAGCGCACGTACTATGGTTTTGCGTCCGGACGAGCGCCCTAGCAGACACGAGCGTTATTACTTGGTTTCACGAGTATTCAACGATTGCATTAGTGCCGATTAAATTGTGCGTCGAAATCCCGAATTAGGGTTCTACGGCAACACGTTCTACGGCTTTATTACTACGGCAATATTTCTACGGCATCACTTTCCACGGCATCTTTTTTTACGGCTTCATTTTTTACGAGCCCACTTGCCGCTACGCCACTGGTGTGCTGAGCGAGCCTGTCATTGTCGATGCAAGAGACATCATCGTACATCATCATCTCCGGCCAGCTTCCATCTCCAGCCTCGCGCAACTACAGGGGAGTTCCTATCCCTGCAGGAGTGACTACAGACGTCCGTAACCCATGACTTACAAATATTTGTGTGTGCCTCTGGCTAAACTAGTTTGGTTTTAGAAATTAAATTTTATTTTGAAAGTACACGCCCGTTTTTGATTCAGTTGCCAATTGCTAGGTGGGATTAGTACGGGTAGAGGCTACATATTTCTAGCCAAAAAAACGATAGATTGTACGAAACATGATATGACTTGAATGGCATGACTACTGAGATAACGGCTGATACAGATCTTACATCTGTAGACATGCTGATCCCAAAATATACAAGATATCCCAAGTTCTTTTATTTGTGATCAGGCAGCAGAATGATTATTGCGGTCCACTATTTCGCCATAATTAACAATCTTCGGTAGTATATTGGTAAGTTGCCCCGCCTGCCACGCGGGAGACTGGGGTTCGATTACCCGCCGGAGCGAAACGTTTCGAGTTTTTCTTTAGTTTCTACTTTTCTGTAGAAGATTTTTTTCATGATTAATCTTACTACACTTATCATGAATAATGAACTATAAATAATACCTTAATTTTATACTATTATTATAAAATAAAGTCATTATTTGTGCCTGTTTGTATGACGCTTATTTCATTTTAGCCACTTTCCAGATTTTCATACGGTTTTCACTATCATAAGTGATGATATATCAGATGACGAGCTTTCCGCCCGCAGCTTCGCCTGCGTGGACTACACGATTTTGGCTGTTTTGGTTTTTTTGCAGTTCTGGCGGGATATTGCAGATACCCAAACATAGCTTTCCGCCCGCGTCTTTGTTTGCGTAGACTACAATATTTGCTCAACTTTATTATTTTATCGAATTAAAAACTACATGTAAATTGATATAGAAGAGCAAAAATACTAAGTTTCAAGTAATTTTGATAATAAACAATTTATTTTTCTTACAAACCTGAACACGAAGGCATGAAATTCTAAGGAATGAAATTCAAAAAACCTAATTAAGATACGTTTTTATTAATTGTATTGAAGAGCAGAAATACTAAGTTTCAAGTAATTTTAATAATAAACAATTTATTTTTGTTACAAACTTGAACACCCCTTTTTAATATTTTAAGGGATGAAATTCAAAAAACCTTAAACACATATTTCTTTAATTGTATTGAAGAGCAGAAATACTAAGTTTCAAGTAATTGTGATGATAAACAATATATTTTTCTTACAAACTTTAACACACCTTTTTTACCCTTTAACGGACGAAATTAAAAAAATAATAAAGATTTTTATTTTATATTTAGAGGCTAAATGCTATATTTCATTCATTACAAATGAAAAATGACAGAGTTTCATACAAACTTTCATCCCCTATTTAACTCCCTCAGGGGTTGAATTTCAAAAAATCCTTCCTTATTCTTTGTCTACATTATAAAGGGAACCTCTGTGCAAAATTTCAGCTTTCTAGGTCTAAGGGTTTGGGCTGGGCGTTGATGAGTCAGTCAGTCAGTCAGGACTTTTCTTTTTATTTATATATATAATAATAATATATATAGATAGATAGATGATATCAGATTAGAATTTAATCTGAACGAATCAGGTTCGTGGTCGCAAGCAACCGCTTTTTGTTTGCGACACCGTCGAAGTATCGATGTCAAACAAAACTCAATGATCACTGTTCTCAGAAGGGGCCAGAGTAATTGAATGGCGATTACTTTGTTGATACCTTAGGAAATAGAGGTTTGGATCAGATCCCATAACCAGAAACAGCTTAAATATAATAATAACAATATGAAGAGGTATATTTTTGAAGCCGACTTCCCAAAAAGAAGGAGGTTATCAAGTAGAATATATTTTTTTTATATTTGTTACCTCAAAAGTTTTTACTGAGTGAACCGATTTTGATGATTCTTTTTCTATTTGAAAGCTGGTGCTAGTCATGCGGACCCATTTAATGTTTACCAAGAATGTTTACCAGAAGTCATTAATTAATTACAGCATATCACTCCGGATAGCTGCAATCGCATATCTGTTTATTTTTTACTACATTTCATAACATAAAATCACACTGGTACGCTCTAAAGGGGTACGCAGGTGTAAACAGTTCACCCTGGTATATACTTATTCCACCGGTTTAGTTCAAGTTTCATGTTATTGGGTTAATCTATTCTGGCTTCACTTTGGGCATTATAGATACCTAGCCTATAAAAATGGTCCATTATGTACCACAACAAAAAAGTGAAACATAAAATCTTCTTCCAAAAAATAAAACCGACTTCCAAATAAAAACACTACAAAATGAAAAATAACTTTAATTTCGGCAGTCGGTGTCAAAAAACGAAAACAAGAACACCGACTTCCGAAATTGAAGTTATATTTCACTTTGTAGTGTTTTTATTTGTTTGTTTATCATGTTTCTAAGTTAGGTAGTCTCTGGAAGTACTTACCTATAATGTGTTTTTTTATTTCCTGGACTAAACTGACATTTGGGGGGTTGTCACTTTATCGTTACATTAAAATAGTGTCGTACCCTAACTATCCTGAGTGATCGAAAGTTAATCGAAAATCGAAGTAGATCGAAAATTAAACTATTTTACGGCAAAACAAAATAAATTGTTTAGAAACTAGCGGCCCATATTTAGTTTCTACTCATTTATGTCAGACTTAATTTTATCGATTGCATTTATTTTATTGTTGATTTCATATTTAACACAATAAAAGTTCATGTACTATGTGTATGAATACTGTTATATTTAAATATATTACGTTTATATTCATAAAACATTTATTTACACCAATTAGTAAAAATAAATTCAGGAGTCATGTCACATCGATTCGATGAATCACTTATGATTGAGCCTTACCTACAACACTATGCTCCGCGCTTGCAACATTTAAAAAAAATAAGGTCAATAGCAGCTGTCATTTTAGTCCACGAAATTAAAAATCACAGTATAGTTGAAAGCAGTACCATCGCTTAGAGTCATAGGCTACGCTTTACATAGGTACCGGGTAATTCACAGTTTTTGTTCCCTTACGGTTCGGGACAGGCAACTGGAGCGAAACCGAGACATAAAGCTAGTGTTACATCTAATTGTGGTTCATTAGGGAACTTCAACGTAATCTTATAATAATAATTCACTCACACTCATTGTGACCAACAAAACACTAAACCACAGGACCAGTTCAATGAGCTTACTCTATCAACTTCATTCCTTATTTTATTTACCTACAAGTCGCACTGTCTTATTGTAGCAAATAAGACTACTGTGTAGACACACACTACACTACTGTGTACTGTGCGCTCGATGAAAACTGGACAGTTTACTCTCTTGTACTGCCCACACACTACAGTTTGCACACAACATGGTCACCGCGAAAGGGACAACAATCATCATCGCGAAGATAGTTTCTACGTATCTACTCAACTAATCTTTGACATGATGAATTTATTCAAGTAATTGCATATCAAGTCTTTCTGGCAAAAAGTGAACATGGCACACTTGCCCCAAAAATAAAGTCTCTAGCCTCGACTTGTGAAGTGAAATGTGGAGCACATGCAAATTCGAAGTGCAGGGACCTATGTAGACTAGAAATGCTTTTTCTTGCAGAATATTTTTGGTGGTGGCGATTTATTTAGTTTTTGCTTACGTGAGCAAGAGTTAGTGGTTCCTAGTAGTAGCAATATGTATTATACAACGCATACCACCTCTGGTATGCGAACTTTCAAAAACACCTCCAATTTTCTTTATTTTGACAAGTTTTTGAAACAGTTTGTCGCCGAGATGAGATTGCTATTTAACTGTGACTAAAATTACGATTGCCAGAAACTGACGAAGAAGCGCCGCAGCCTCAGAAGACCAGTAGTTCAGACCTCAAGACGCACGCACGTCACCGAGGCACGGAGCAGTGAGCAGTGCCTATGTACCCACGTGTGTAGGTTTGTATGTATATGTATATGTGGTGCATCTCTCCGCAAACAGCGCTTGTGACGCATCGACAGTTCTCGCTGTATCAACATGATACCGCCTAGTCGGGACCCGAACCTAAGCAAACTATACAGGCAGAAGGTTCGATTCTTGAGACCTACAAGGGTGATGATATCAGGCTGTCAAACTTATCTAGTACCTTGAGAGTGCATAAGAAGCCTTCACAAATACTGTAGGCTCTCAATCGAGTGCACAAACAAAACAATTGTGTCTCGCACTCGCACGGGGTTCCTGACCTTGTCACCGTACCGTTAGGTACCTTCATTGCACAGCAGCTGCTACAGCAGCGGTTTAGATTTTATTGTGTCCCCTTTTATCAAAACATTAATAAGTACAAGTAAGTAAGAATTAGGATGGATCTTCTGTAAGTTACTATGACCTGTTCGAGTGCACACACAGCTTACACAACAAATATCTCCGAGGAACCATCTCGCTTGACGGATGGGAGCACACTGAAGCTGCGTCCATAATAGTAAAATTATACCGATATTGACACAAAGGCTTGAGCGGTGAGCGCGCCAGGAATGCACAGTTATCAGCGATAAATATTCATAGGTTCGATCATATTTGCGGTATTATCGAGGCGACTGGCTCATCGGCGCTTAATTCACCTCATTTATCTAGCAAATACGTCCAGACGTACATACTATTGCTTGGACAACAATTTATAAACTACAATCCTGTGTAAGAATGGTGACAAAACTTAGGTAGGAAGGCCAACATTATTACGGTTTATTCTCTAAAATTTTCTGTTTTGCCTACTCCACATACCTAAATACACCCTATTTCTCACGCAAGTAACCAGCAAATACCCTTTAAAAACCTTTAAAGCAGGTTGATAAAAACACAAGTCGTCAAAATACAAGGTAACCTTTCGATCAATAAGCAATATTAAGGAGTGTGTGTAACTCAATAATTTGAGAAATCCTCCTCGTGATCATCTAAAAGTCCCACAAATAAGTGCGCGTTTAGATTGGAGTCATAAGTCACAGCCGCCAATGATAAGTGCGTTTTTTATCCGCCGCAAGAAATCTGATATGAGAGGTAATCGGCGAGAGTGCTCCGGACTGACGGCTATTTAATATGTATTATGTTGAGCGGCGCCTGATGTATGGGCTTGTATTATTGAGTGAAATGAAACAGTCTCGAGTGTACCTGCTCTCGTGAAATAGTATTATGACATCCACCATTTATGGTACCGTCTATCCTTATATCATTACCTAAGTAAGTGTGTTCTAAACAAATTCCTGATTGAGATTCATTTTGCTAAGAGGAGCTACTTGTATATACAATTTATCGCAAAAACCAGCATAATAAAAAACTTAATATTATTATTTATTATTAAACACGAGGATGACCTTATTTCCTATGCCGACTGTACCCTACCCACTTCATTATTTTAGCAATATCAACGAAAACATTACCTAATGTAGGTAAGTGGGTACCACCACATAGCATCAATCAGTCATTCAGTGGAGTCGCGCAGAAGGCTGGCGTACCTACCGAGCGCGTACCCGGCGGTGGTGCGCGTGTGTGGTTCCCGATACCGGAATTAGCATTAAACAACAGACAAACGCGTATTCAAATGAGTCCCGGCCGCGTTGTGTCGCCGCGCGCCCGGTGCCGGCCGCCGGCGAATTAATGTGAACGAGCTGAACACTGCACAGTGCACAGGCTGCCAATAGAAACAAACATCGATTTGTTTATTAGGTTCGCTATGTGAAACAGTTCTAAGTTCCTCTGCACATCACTTGTATTGATGGTGCTGGACACAGGTAACCGTTACTCAGAGAACAAACGCATCAGGATTTGAATAGGTTCACAAACTGCCGTTAGTAGATTTTCATAGATGCTACGCATTCACTGCTGGGTTCTACCTAGGTTTCCTCTATCGCGAACATCTAGGCAAAGATCATCAAAGCATAGATGTGCTCGGTATTCAAGTGGAAGTGAATTCCACCTAGTTGGATGTAGAATTTATCAGATATAAATAAGAACTTGGTAGCCATTTTCAACTAAGCAAAAGGACAAATGGGATTAAAATTAAACTGCGAGTCGGGCCATTCTCTTTGATTTGTAGGAAACTCCCTTAAATGAATCCCGCGGATTAATGGAAAGAGCGTCCTGTTACTATGAACCACTATGTCTATGTCGTCCATACCGCGGGCGCGGGCAGTGCGAGGGCGCGGGCAGTGTGAGGGCGCGAGGCTAGTGCGATGCTACATAAATCGAGCGGCGCCCGGACGTACCAATATTTTAAGGTGAATGTCTTCACCGTAATTCAAGTCCCCGCGGAGCGGAGCAATCGCTTCTCGATCCAATTTATACGTATGTATACATAATATATTATTTATTTGTATTGCGAGGCGGAGCGGGCGAGGGGCGCGGGGCGAGGGCGGGTGGAGGTTGTCCGTCACGTATCTCGTACAAAACGAGTACTCGCTGGGAACCGCCCGCTTCTGGGATCGTATCTGCATACCGTATTATTACATGCGATACTCTTCGAAAATATATTAATAAAACAAAATAAATAAACATGGTTCTCGTCGTCTGATGCACCGAGCATTTAGCTATCATTCTCCGCACACTACACTGCTCTGGCTCTGATGTCGATCTGTAGGCAAACACTGTGACTGATGACTGTCTGTATCTTCGTGGAGCATGTACATATGTACGTTAGCGAAGCCCGAGACGTCTCCTTTGATTAATATCGCTGAGTTCCGAGACATCAGTACATACATACACTCTCTCCTGGGATTAAAGCATCAATGTTCGATTGCACTACTATCTACCTAGTACTTACTACCTCACTACTCCTACAGCTGCTAGCTAGGGAGAAGCTACGTAATAGTTGTAGTTAGGAAAGATATCGGTAGGATAGTGCATGCTCTATGCTTGTTCTGTACTAGTAATAATTTAGTACTTGAAACTGCTTGCTACGGCGTAGCAAACTTACCTCTACGGCGTAGCTACGAGTAGCAAAATGTGCACTACGCGTGGGATTTCTGGTAACTTTATCTTATCATTTTAATGGCATTAAACACCCAAAAATAACTTTTGCTGATTTTTCAAAATTACTCGAAAATATCGAAATTAAAATCAATCACTTACGTAGTTTGCCTTCCCTCTTTATCTGGTGGGATTCGTGTGAATACTAGATTGTGCATACATTGGGTATTGTAGCGATAGCGTGATCGCTACGCGAGCGAGACGATTTACTTTAGCCTCTTTTTAATTTGTCAAGGCATATTTTTTCAAATTTTCATATTTTGTT
Source organism: Anorthoa munda (assembly GCA_945859665.1). NCBI lineage: Eukaryota > Metazoa > Arthropoda > Insecta > Lepidoptera > Noctuidae > Anorthoa > Anorthoa munda. The sequence goes on along the minus strand of OX243907.1, from coordinate 558,741 downwards.
TGTCAAGAAAACAGAAGACAATTGTTCTGGTATTGACAGAAAGGATTTTGATAAAAAATGTTTGGCTCTGTAATTCTCTACTAAATTTATTTTTGGTATTTTTTAAAGTAACTGTTTAAAATTGTGTTTTAATCAAAACACAATTTTAATGGCCAGCAACAATTTGGCCGCGGCTGTGTCAATTCTGCTGTGAAAATGGCAGGAACTCATTCCTTGTCGTTGGGCCGAGGATCCTTTTCGCGAACCGCATGTCTCCACAGTTGCCGTGCGACAGACTGGAGCTCTGGGCAGTCCTGCCAAGACTGGTGACAAACTAATCATAAAAAATCTTGTCGCTCACAAGAATTTGTACATCATGTAACTGTAACTGTGACTGTTGCGGCTGTGTGTAGTTTGTAACTGTGACTTCTGAGTTTGTTTCGGCCTTTCTTCTCAGAGTAGTCAGACAGGAAACGCCGACCTCATCTAGTTTTAAAAAATATGATCGACATGTAAGTGTTTGTACAAACCAACTTACAGAAATAAAATCATTTAACATTTAACATGATACAAAACTGGTACGTAATGACTTCTTACTAATTGTTCTTTTAATGTCGATTTCTTCTGGTATTTCAGACCCTTTTGGTTCCATAATTTTGATGGTCCGTTTCCTTGTCTGTAGATATCAGTTGAGCCGACTTCGGCTTTTTACCCCCGGGACATAACGAATGACCCCTGGAGTACCTGGTCTTCGGGATTCCGAACATCTTTCAACGGGTTCCGTACATATTTTATTAAAAACATTCCTGAGTTTTTGGAGAGGAACTACCGAAGACGGTTTTGTTCATCCAGCGTGGATTCCCGACGAATGGCTGTTATCGTATATTTAATTTAATTGATTTTTTTAAACGTAGCTTACATTTTAAGATTCCGTAGTTAAATTAATAGTAGTATGTATATATAGACCACCGAATATGTCTAATATTAGTATTTTTTATGACACTTTGGAAACTATATTAAAAAATTTGTGCAATAAATCAAATGTTATGGTAGTATTATGTGGAGACTTCAACATAGATATTTTAAAACGTACCAGATGCACCTTGGACTTTGAATCTCTGCTCCTTAATTACAACCTTATCTAAAAAATAAACCAACCTACGCGGCCAAGGAGCCTTACCTGCTTAGATGCTCTGAAGTTAAATCTAAAATGTATTGCTGAAGTAATGGATTTTGCAATATCTGATCACTCAGCTCAAATACTCAAAATTCAAGTAAGTAGTACTTGCAAATTAAGGTATTGGCGCACTCAAATACGAGACTTCTCAAAAGAAAATTTTGTTTAATTTAAAAATCATTTAAAGAGTTGATGAGTTGTTGTTGATTGAACTGATGCTGCAGGCATCGTCAATATGAGTTGGAAAATAAAAACACACGCACGCACACACTCATACATACACTCACATGCATACACACACTCACAAGCATACTCACACTCACACACATTATTTTAGGATATAGTCTCTAAGTTTCTTTGTATTTTTAGTTATAGTTCTTCTTCTTTTCGTGTGAGGTGTGGCCACCTCTGGTGTCAGAGTTAATTAAGCCGCCTCTGGGAACCCCACAGGCCTCTGACTTGGCTTTTTCAGACTTACATTAAGTATACAAGTCCAGGTTTCCTCACGATGTTTTCCTTCACCGTTGCCTGTGATGTCCAAGATAAACTTAGAAAGTACATATGAATCTGAAAAAGTCACATTGGTACTTGCCCGGATTTGAACCCACAACCTCAAGCACGACAGGCGAGGTCTTAGCCATTGGGCCACCACGACATATATAGTTATAGTTATAGTTCAAGTCCCATCTTGTTTAATTTGAGATTTTGCTAGTATTTTTTTTTATATTTTTTTTATTATATTCTGTTTTCCTTTTGTACATAATTTTTACCATTTCATAATTTGTCATTGAAGTGCGGGTCCTCCTAGCACAGGTATATCTTTTACTTAAAAGGAGGTCCCTATGTAAGATTTACTGTAAAAGTGTACAAGTTTCTGCAATAAAACTTTTTATTTTTTTCTGACTTTTTCATCGAGAGTAACCCTAGTGAGTCTTATGATATTTTTAATGAAATTTTTAAACTACTTTACAATCAGTGTTTTCCAATGAAATGGATTAGAATTCTATCGGAAACTAAAATTAAATGGATTTCGAATGGCATTAAACTCTGTAGTAGGAAACAAAGAAACCTGCTATGGAAATATAGATTGAATCCGTCAAGCAAAAATCAGTCAAAAAACATTTAAAATATACTCGCGAAGATTAAAAAACCGGCCAAGTGCGAGTCGGACTCGCACACGAAGGGTTCCATACCATTATCGCAAAACACTGCAACAAAGTCACGTTTGTTGTATGGGAGCCCCCTTAATTTATTTTATTTTAATTTAATAATTATTATATTTTGAAGAGAATATACATCTAAATATTCTGTGAATATTTCAAGCGTCTACCTGTTGCCGTTATTAATATCGAGCAAAAAAACGGCAAAAATATCACGTTTGTTGTATGGGAGCCCCCCTTAAATATTAATTTTATACTGTTTTTAGTATTTGTTGTTATAGCGGCAACAGGAATACATCATCTGTGAAATTTTCAACTGTCTAACTATCATGGTTCATGAGATACAGCCTGGTGACAGACAGACAGACAGACAGACGGACAGCGAAGTCTCAGTAATAGGGTCCCGTTTTTACCCTTTGGGTACGGAACCCTAAAAAGATGATTAAACTTACTCAAAGGGCACAGAATAGTGACATTATTAATAAGGCCCACAATAAATACAAGGCAGCCTGGCAAATTATCAACAATAATAAGCATATTAAAGAACCTATTTTAAAAATTGACAATCAAAATGTGACAATTAAGGACCCCAGGAAAATAGCAAAATCGTTTAATGACTTCTTTATTGACCAAGTACAAAGTATATCTTATGACACATTGACGGGACTACTAACCTAGTAAATGGCTCGAATTCAATGTTTATGTCACTGACAATCCCATTTGACATAATAATAGCAATTAAATCGCTTAAAAATACAAAAAGTTATGGGTACGATGAGATTACTACCAGTGTTGTTAAATTTGTTAATGATGTTGTCGCTGGGCGTCTAAGTCATAATGTGAACTGTTGTATTGAATCTGGTGTATTCCCTAATAGCCTGAAAACCGTAGTAATAAAACCTCTACATAAAATAAAAATAGAGAAGATATAACCAATTATAGACCAGTAGCATTGATCCCAATATTCTCTAAGGTATTTGAAAATATTATTTACCAAACAATGGATAGATTTTTGAGTAAATATAATATATTAAGCGAGGAACAAATGGGGTTTAGAAAAAATAAAAATATTAATATGGCAATATATAATCTCTTAATATTATAACAAATGTTGACAATAAAATTCCTGTATGTGCAATTTTGACTGATATGACTAAGGCATTCGACTACGTAAACCTTGATGTCCTTTTAAAAAAACTTTACGCCTATGGTATAAGAGGAAATATCCTAGATCTAATAAAATCATATCTTCGACGCCGATTGCAATACACAGAAATGACGAGAGTATGCCTAAAAACTAAACGTGAACTTAAATATACTTCGGATTGTAGAGAGGTCAAACATGGCGTACCGCAAGGTAGCGTTCTGGGACCACCGTTGTTTCTCTTATACATTAATGATTTACCCCGTCAAACACATCACCCTATGGTGTTGTTTGCGGACGATAGTAGGTGATACGGTGATAGTCAAAAGTTCGGACTTAAAAAAAAAAATGAAAGTGAGATTAATAACACATTATAGAGTATTATTCATTGGCTTAACATGTATAACTTGATCATAAATTTACAAAAAACGAAGGTAATGCATTTTTACCAACGGATTAGTCTCCCTAATTTAACTGTCGGCTATAATGGGGAAAAAGTTGAGTCAACAACTAAGCAAGATTCCTGGGAATCTTAATTGACAGCAATCTGACTTGGAAACCTCATTCTGAGGACGTGTGTAAAACATTGAGTAAATTAGCTTATGTTCTGTACAACTTATCGCATAAAGTAAGCCATACTACAGCCCTTACTGCTTACCATGGTTTGGCTGCATCAATATTGAGGTTCGGAGTAATTTTCTGGGGCAACTGTAGCGAGAGGGACCAGATTTTCAAGGCTCAAAAGCGCTGCATAAGGTCAATGGCAAGTTTAAAAACTACTGAAAGCTGTGAGCCTGTGTTTAGATAATGAAAATACTAACCTTCCCGTCTCTATATATATTGGAAGTGTCCATTTTTGTTAGATCGAATTTAAATTTATTTCCGACACTAGCTAGCATTAGATTACGCTCAGGTCCTTTAAAACTACAATATAATAAGTTATTACATACAGGAAATTAAAAAACAGCACTATTAAGAATGAATATTATGTCAATGGGGCCTAACATATATAATAAAATTCCGCATAATTTAAAAGAACACCCTATTCGTATATTTAAAAACAAAATGACCACATTACTATTGGAAAAATTTTACTATTCTGTTAATGACTTCCTGAATGATAAAGATTTATAACTGTACCTTAAATTTTCTTGTAATTGACATTTTTAAATGATAACATTTTTTTTAATTCCTGGCTAACCTTATTGACTGTAATCGACTATGTATGTGACATATTAAATTATATATTTTTTTATAATTCCTAGATAAGCTTTTTGATTCGTAATCGACTGTGTATGTGACAATTAAGTTATTTGTGATTTTTTATTTTATATTCTGATGCCTTGTTAGATACTAAGTCAATGACAATTGCTGTATTTTATGAATGTAGCGGAAACACCCAATTCTGTACCATCTCATACTTGAACCTACATTGCTGGAAATTATATAATTCTGATTCTGATTCTGAAGATTAGTTACGTGAATTCAGCTTTATACCTTTAAACCTTGCCAAAATTTCACTCTAAGTTCTCTTCTTATTCGTTGTCTTCATTAGTGAAGGTCGTGCCTGTCTTGGAAAGCTTTCGCGGAGTCATTGACGAGCTGCTTCCAAGCCACTCGGTCTTCGGCTCTTCTCAGGGCAGTGGTCACCGTGAGGCCCGTAATCGCCCTGATCTGGTCTGACCACCGAGTGGGTGAGCGTCCACGTGGCCTTTTCCCATCCACTTTTCCCACAACACCCAGTTTTTCCAGGTTATCCGGCTGTCTCCGGGCGATGTGACCAAAGTAATTTAGGCCTCTTTGGTAGCAGATCGTGGAGAGTCTGGTTTTGATGTTTAACTGGTCGAGAATGGACTTATTTGTGCGTTTTGTTCTAAGTTAAATGTGTGTAAATTTCTACTAAGTTCTTGTATACTACGTATTTAAAATAATTAGCACTTTTTATAAATGTGTTTTACCTTTTTCAATTTTTTATATTCGGTGAATTTCTTCTTAACTCAAAATTATACGTTATCGTTGCGTTAAAAAGTTTTATTTTTATTTTATAACGCTACAGTATGCAGTAGTCGACTAGGTACCACTAGATTGAAATGTTTTTAAGATGTCACGGGGTTTCTACGTACTGATGGTGATCACCGGGGAGGTTCTGACTTACTTGACTTAAAGTCCTATGTCCTCTGGATATGGCAGAGGGCGTCCACAGATATCTTCCATCGCAATCGGTCTTGACTTTTACGCTTCACCTCGCTCCACTTCATTCCGATGCTCGCTGGTTCCGCCAACACTGTGTGACTTCAGGTTTGACAGGGACGGCCACGCTTTCTTATGCCTTGGAGATTCCAGTCCGACGCTTACTTGGGTATGTGATCAGAATCCCTTCGCAGCGTGAGGCTATTCCAACTCAACATGCGTCGCTTGATCTGGCGGTCGATCGCGCTCTCCTAGCAGCTCTACATTGGTGATGGGGAGGTTTTAGTGAGATAGAAATCCTACACTCTGGACTTTTCGCCATAAGTTCAGGTGCCTTTTGAAGTTTCCCATCGTTAACAAAAAAAAACCTGTGCGGTCAGGGTACCCCAGGCATTTCTGAACTCCTAATGTGATACAGTCTGTATAGTTAATGTGAGAGAAAGTGAAAGCTACATAACGTTACGTTTTCTCCCAAATCACATCACAAATCATCCAAATCACAAAAACTGGCAAAGAGCGAGTCGGACTCGCGCACAAAGGGTTCCGTACCATTATGGCAAAAACGGCAAAAAATTCAAGTTTGGTGTATGGGAGCCCCACTTAAATGTTTATTTTATTCGGTTTTTAGTATTTATTGTTATAGCGGCAACAGAAATACATCATCTGTAAAAATTTCCAACTGTCTAGCTATCAAAGTTCATGAGATACAGCCTGGTGACAGACGGACAGACAGACAGACAGATGGATCGTGGAGTCTTAGTAATAGGGTCCCGTTTTTACCCCTTGATTACGGAACCTTAAAAAAGATACTTGGAGATAGGGGATTGCATACCGCTGGATACTCAGCACGTTAGCGACTGCGCGGACATGCGTCCATGAGATGTAGGTATAAATATCTATCTAGTAGGTAAATAAAAATAACTGATGTTCCGACGCAGGTGGGAACGTTTTTAACCGACTTCCCAAAAAGGAGGAGGTTCCTCAATTCGACCGTATACATATTTTTTGTATGTGTTTTCGCGGATAACTTCGTTGTTTATGTACCGATTTTAATGATATTTTTTTTGTTAGAAAGGAAATATCCCAAGGGTGGTACCATGATAAGGAAACCAGGATCTGATGATAGCATCCCAGAGAAATCGAGGGAACTCCTCAAATATTATAGGCATACATATAGCGATTTTAGTATTTTTGTCAACAATGCAATCATTTACACTCAGAAAGGGTCATTTGGTGAAATGGAACTGATGAAGAAGATCACGATCAAGATAAGTATGTCACGGGGACTTATAAGATATATCGAATAGCTAACCGACTATGATGAAACTAATATTTATAAATAAATGGTACTGATGAAAATGGTAACATCGAACTGATATAATGATGAAGCCGGAAGGTAGGCACTGGAACTCCGAAATAAAACAATGGATCCTAGTCGTGTTTGGGCTTATTGGAATGGTCACGAGATTTACTTTGGCTATAAATGATTTTCGTGGTATTTGAGAGTACCTACCAAAACTAAAAAGAGATAAATAAAACACTTTTTAACAAAAATATCAAACCAACTTCCAAAACAAAACACTACAAAGCGAAAAATAACTTTCTTTTCCGAAGTCGGTGTCAAAAAAAGGAAAACAAGAGGTACCAAAGATTTATAAAATAAAATGTCATTTTTCTACATTTGCTACCTACCAGTAATTATTAAACTCAATCTCATGCATAAAATTGAACTGGGTACTCGTATCTATGCTGATCGGTACCGACATGGTCATATTATTATTTTGTATTCACATTATGTCCTAAATACATTAGCTAGTATAAGTTAAACACAAAAGTAATGTAACTCACATTAGCAGTTTTGTAACGACTATAGAACGAGTGTTAGTTAGACGTCGTAGGATTCACAAGCACTAATTGTGATTCAATTGCGACATTAGTGTAGCAAGAGTATGAATTGTCGAATAAATAACATAATAAGCAGAATTTTAATTTTATTTTAAAAACAATTTCTACTATTGTTATACTGTGTCCAAAGTTCCAAACCAAAGTCACCGCCAGATAACTAAAAAATAAAAGTTGTTAAAACCTGTTAAAAAGATACGTAAAAAATGTAAAGGCAGTGTCGCTAACACGATTAAAACTAACTTATCGCGGTAAGGGGCGTACTAGAAAGTTTTTTTTTTAACCCGTGGATCCATTTAACATGATTTAAACGGATAAAATGGGTCTACGCCTACACGTGGTATCGTTGATGCCATGTTCGTTTGCAGCAATGCGTATGGACTCAAATGTTGTCTTGTTGAAGTCGAGGAAAGCCCCGACACAGATCTCTAGTCCCTCTAGCGCAGCCTCGGCTCGACTCGCAACATAAGCAATGCCGTTTCCGTAGATTTGCCAGGGTTGTAGGCACACTGTAGTTTATGTAGAGGGAATAATTTCAGTGGTCCCTCTCTTAGATACCTGTCTACCAGTTTCTCCAGAGCTTTTAAGAGAAAGGATGATAGACTGATGGGCCTGTAAGCTTTAGCTTCTTCATAAGTCAGTCTACCCACCTTCGGTATAAAGGTGACTTTGACCTTCCTCCATGCCTTGGGTACGTACCCAAATGCAGGCTCTGTAGAGGTAACTCAAATGGGGTATCAAAACAGATGCCCCCCCTTGCAATAGTATTGGGTAGATGCCATCCCGACCAGGGGATTTGAGAGGCTGGAAGCCCGCTATGGTCAGCTTCAGTTTATTTTCATCTACCACTTTCTTTGTCGTGAGCCTGTTATTTTTGGACATGTGCCTTGTGAGCTCATCCCTTGTGACTGGTTCCTCGTCATCGCTATTGCGCAGTATACATTCCGGGAAGTGGGTCCTAAACATCACGACCAGAGTGTCCTGTCCACTTTCCGTGAGATACCCATTTTCATCCTTTACAGATGATAGTGGGTTTGTCTTGGTCATGGACATTGCTTTGCGCAACCTCAGTCCATTTGGCAGAGTTTCGATGGAGGTGCAATGCTGCCGCCAATTAGTTTTTTTGGTTGCGTCGGTACTGTTAGAATGGAAAAGTCCCGAATCTTTTTAAAAAAGATTTATTTATACTTCCTAATTAGTATACAATATATTTGGGGAAAATTCGGTACACGTCCCAACTCATTGAATGCCAAACCCGAACTGGCTGGAAACCAACGAGCAAAATAACTTCTTGGTGGGCCAGTGCTGACTATGCAATAGTGTCAGCATTTACTAATACAGAATAGGGATGTAACAACCCCCCCAACAAGATGAAACTTATATATTTTTACATAAGTTTCAGAAAGATATGCGAAGTCTTGGAGCTGGAATTTCTTCTAATTCCTGAACTTCATCTGCTAAACTGTTAGATTCATTCTTAGTTTTGAAAGTTGGACATTTACCGAACTTTTTACAAACTTTATATGATATAAAAATTAAAAATAGAATGATTATACAATAAGTAATAATTGGATAATGAGATTCATATTTTATGAATGGGCTAGGTTCATTAATAATTTTGTCAATATCTGACATTAATTGATGATTTGAAACAGTTACAAGTTTTTCAAGATGTACGTCATTTAACTTTAAAGGTTTTAATTTAGGTTTAACTAACTTGAATTTATCTATGTCACAACAAGGATCACTGATAAGATTAAAATCAGAAATGATAGGTTTAATAACTATTTTATAATAAGGTTTAGATAGAAGTTCCCTATCTTTACAATAAGCTTTACATTCCGGTTCTAGACTGATTACACCAGTACCTAATAGTTTGTACTCTGTTATCTGTGAATTACATTCAAGGGTAAGTTTAGTTGGTTCTGATTTAACAAATAACCATTTATTGTTTTTTAATTCTTGCCAAATATCTATATTCCCATGAATTAATTTAGTTTCACATTGTTCAGGCAATTTATTTATAATTTTACTTATCATTTCTGTTTCACAAGTAGGCATATTTTGAATTGAATATACATCGATATTATTACAAATATAAATCTGATTAACAGTTTTAACACATTTACTTAGTTCCTGGAGGCATACATATGTTATTTTATCCTTACCACCCGACCCGACCCCACGCCACCCGACGCCTGCTGACGCGTTGAAGTACTAATCCATCCCATACATATAGCTATATGATTACAATGAGGTATAATCATAGCATAGGAATGAGGCTGGTCCACATCATGTGGGGTAGGTACAGAGATAGGTTTATATAAAACGTATTCTGACTTATGTACTAAGGGAATTTTAATAACAAACACTACTTTACTATTTATAAAATAGCACGATAGTTGTGCTAAGTCGGTTAACATATGGATAGTATCTAAACTTAAACTAATAGGTAGTACACTATCCTTATGTAAATCTTTAAAACTATGTATTAACTCTTCATAGAGTTGTTTAGGGGTTAAGATAGAGGGATGTATAGAATGACTCTTAGTGAACATTATAGCGTTAATAATATCATCAAGTTTAAAAGATAAAGTTAGTAAACTAGAAAACAATTCATTATATATTTCATTCATTTTAGATTCTATATATAATTCTTTAGGTATATTAGATACATTGTTTAATACAGCAGATAAATTTTCAATAGCATTGCCTAATCGAGCTTCATTGGTTTTGATTATCTTAAGTGTTTCATTATAATTTTGTAATGCTGTATTAGTCATCAAAATATTATCTTTTAAGAAAGATGAAAGTTTCTTATCATTATTTTCTAAGTGTTGAATTGCGGAATTATACTTAATTGAGTCGTCCTCATCCATTGTGCCAATTACTTGTTTGAAAAAAGAACCGATACGGTTTGCAGGTATCGGTAGCGCAGATCTCTTATCTCTATCGGGAATAAGATGAGATATAGCACTGTAATCTTTCAGTTACTGTCAAGGCGAGATTTTAAAGGTTGTAGAAGGTTATGGCATTTTGAAACACTTAATTCATTCTGTTGGCAAAGAAATCTAGCAGTTCCTAAGGCGGACTTAATATTTTCTATATGAGGTTGTATATACCCAATGTCAATCGGGACTAATATGTGGAGATAATTATTAGAGATTTTCAAAGTTCCCTCAGGGTCAAAATAGATTCCAGTACTTTCTTTAATGGGTTCTATAACATCGGCTGAGATAACGGAGATACACGCCGAGGCGATCCTGAAATAATATTCTAGGTTATAGAACTAATCTACTATCTAAATACAAAGATAAAAAAAAAACTAATCATTTGTTTCAGCAAGTTTAACTTCATCTTAATGATGTTTTACATGCCGACGGTTAATTAATAAAGTAAGTGTGTTATTTCCATTTATTTTAATTACTTTATAGGGACCTTTCCAAATTGGTGATAAAGCTTTACGGAGTCGTAAGTGATTTTTGAGGTATACCATATCACCTGCTTTGTACTTCACTAGTTTGGTATGCTTATCGTAATATGTTTTGGAGGTTATTTTTGATTTCAGTATATTTTCTATAGCTTTCTCTCTAGAAATTCGTAGACGTTGTTGTAAAATCCTAACGTAATTATTATATGTAGATTCTAAGGCGGAATCGTAAATGGATGAAGGTATAAGTGCTTTATGACCGAATACCAGCTCATAAGGGGTGAAATTTGTGGTACTGTGAACCGTTGTATTATAAGTGAGCATGGCTGTATAGACATATCTGGGCCAATTAGTTTGATTTTCATCCACAAAAGATTTAAGATATTCTTTTAAAGTTGAGTGGCTTCTTTCAAGGGCTCCCTGTGTTTGTGGGTGAAAAGGGGTAGACCAGAGCTGTTTAATTTTTAAAAAGGTGCAAGTTTGTTTGAATAGTTCGGCCGTAAAATTTGTACCTTGACCGGTTAGGATTATTTTTGGAATACCGAATTGAGCGATAAAATGAATTAGACATTCAGAGGTTTCCTCTGTGGTAGCATTAGAGATAGGATAAGCAGCTGAATATTTTGTCAAGTCGTCCTGCAATGTTAAAATAAACTTTAATTTAGCGATACCAACTTCAGGAAGCGGACCCACGATGTCTAAAGCAACGCGTTCAAACGGCTGTGTTGACGTTGTGGTGATCTGCATGGGGGCACGGTTGGTTTGACGTAGTGCTTTGTTAGCTTGGCAGGACACACATTTACGGACATAATTTTCAACATCACTACGCATGCTTCGCCAGTAATATTTTTCTTGGATTCTTTTTAACATTCTATTAGAACCTAAGTGACCTGAAATGGGGATATCGTGATTTTCACGCATAATTTTAGCAATCTCGCTCATAGTTGGGTACATTATAATATTTTTATAAATATTAATGGTTACACTTGTTTTATTTATTTATTTTTTATTTTTTAAAAAAACGTTGCCCCACACTAGGAATTTCTTCCTGTATCGTGGGTGCGTTTACAAACATATAAACTCACATACACAAACACCCAGAGCCGGAACAATTATCTGTAGGTCATACAAATTTTTATTCCGTGCGGGAATCGAACCCGCGACACGCAGCGCAGCAGTCAATTGCTCAACCACTGCGCCAACCGTGCGCCCCAACTGAAATAGGTACGTGATTATATTGTGTACCTTTATAAAACTGTGGCTATCAAATGGATTTCTAAAATCCGTGATGCTTAACTCGTTTACATTTGCAGATAAAATATAGTTTTTTAAATTCTTTAGGCTTTTGAAAATATCATCATAAGTGGTCGTGTCATAATGATATACTTTAGTGAATAAAAAATAATAAGTAGTATCCTCTTTTTCAGATATCAAAAATGAATATAGAGTTCTTTCAAGTGTAAGGAATTCTTTACTTTCAGTAATGTTACCGATAATTTCAGATACATAACAATTGGATTCGTCAAAGTCGATTGAAGTAGGTATTACAATATGTTTTGATTTGGTCTTTAAGAGATTTTCGTTATGTTCGAGAATTTTAGTATCAAATGTCACTAATCTATTATTTATAGTTTTCAGGCATTTGGAATACGTATCATCATCATCAATGACTTCACTGGATTGAGGAGTAGGTATATTAAAGTCATCAGGGAGTTCCAGGTTTTCAGGGAGGATAAAATCATCAGGTAAGTCTAAGATTCCAGGATTTAATTGTGGCGAGGATTGCGAAGGAGGGACGTCATCAGTAGGTATTTGGTCAGGGTTAGTGGACACATTATCAGGATTAGGTATTGGATGATTATTAGATAATGTTTTATTTGTCTGGGTTTCCTCTACGTTTCGTAAAGGATTTATTGGGTATCTCGAAAGAGCATCAGCATTAGTATTTGTCTTACCTTTTCTATATTGAATTTCATAATTATATTCTTCTAGTTTTAAGCGCCAACGGATTAATCGAGAGCCAGGATCCTTGCAGTTAAAAAGCAAATTTAAGGGCTTATGGTCTGTCAATATTTTAAATTGACGGCCGAAAAGGTAAGGACGAAATGTTTTAGTTCCATAAACTATAGCTAGACATTCTTTCTCAGTGACACTATAATTACATTCTGCTTTATTAAGTGTCCTTGACGCGAAGGCGATTGGTTGGTCTTTACCAATTACACCCTGGGATAATAAAGCTGAAATGGCGTAATTTGAGGCGTCGCAAGTTAAAATAAAAGGTTTAGTAAAATCGGGGTAAATAAGGACTGGTGCAGTTACCAATTTTTCTTTCAATTGCTCAAACGATAATTGTTGATTATTGGTCCAGTTAAATGGAATATCCTTTTTTAGAAGGTTAGTAAGGGACTTAGCATAAGTAGTTCAGAAGTTATGAGGGAATAGATGAACATACATACACACTCCCTTTTGCTTCGCCGTAGTCAGGTAAAAATCTACTTACTAAAGAAATATGAAATCTGACTTGTCGAGATGTAATAGGTACGAACACTGATCAAGAGGCGGTAGTTAACAGGTATACTTGTAGTTAACATAACACAATATCGCCTGGTTCCCCGAAGGGAAGGGGGAATACTTAACGAGAAGTAATAGGTACGAACACAGATCAAGAGGCAGTAGTTAACCGGTATACTTGTAGTTAACATAACACAATATCGCCTGGTTCCCCGAAGGGAAGGGGGAATACTTAACGAGAAGTAATAGGTACGAACACAGATCAAGAGGCGGTAGTTAACCGGTATACTTGTAGTTAACATAACACAATATCGCCTGGTTCCCCGAAGGGAAGGGGGAATACTTAAGGGCTTATTACACTACACGGTATTCAGGGCCCTAAACCCTAATTTAAGGTAGTGTAATAATTGTTAGGTAGTTAGGGTTCTCATAATATCGACCTTATTGCTTCAGAATGATTTAGTGACACGGTATTTAGGGCCCTGAATACCGTGTAGTGTAATAAGCCCTTTAACGAGAAGTAATAGGTACGAACACAGATCAAGAGGCGGTAGTTAACCGGTATACTTGTAGTTAACATAACACAATATCGCCTGGTTCCCCGAAGGGAAGGGGGAATACTTAACGAGAAGTAATAGGTACGAACACAGATCAAGAGGCGGTAGTTAACCGGTATACTTGTAGTTAACATAACACAATATCGCCTGGTTCCCCGAAGGGAAGGGGGAATACTTAACGAGAAGTAATAGGTACGAACACAGATCAAGAGGCGGTAGTTAACCGGTATACTTGTAGTTAACATAACACAATATCGCCTGGTTCCCCGAAGGGAAGGGGGAATACTTAACGAGAAGTAATAGGTACGAACACAGATCAAGAGGCGGTAGTTAACCGGTATACTTGTAGTTAACATAACACAATATCGCCTGGTTCCCCGAAGGGAAGGGGGAATACTTAACGAGAAGTAATAGGTACGAACACAGATCAAGAGGCGGTAGTTAACCGGTATACTTGTAGTTAACATAACACAATATCGCCTGGTTCCCCGAAGGGAAGGGGGAATACTTAACGAGAAGTAATAGGTACGAACACAGATCAAGAGGCGGTAGTTAACCGGTATACTTGTAGTTAACATAACACAATATCGCCTGGTTCCCCGAAGGGAAGGGGGAATACTTAACGAGAAGTAATAGGTACGAACACAGATCAAGAGGCGGTAGTTAACCGGTATACTTGTAGTTAACATAACACAATATCGCCTGGTTCCCCGAAGGGAAGGGGGAATACTTAACGAGAAGTAATAGGTACGAACACAGATCAAGAGGCGGTAGTTAACCGGTATACTTGTAGTTAACATAACACAATATCGCCTGGTTCCCCGAAGGGAAGGGAGAATACTTAACGAGAAGTAATAGGTACGAACACAGATCAAGAGGCGGTAGTTAACCGGTATACTTGTAGTTAACATAACACAATAACGCCTGGTTCCCCGAAGGGAAGGGGGAATACTTAACGAGAAAGTAATAGGTACGAACACAGATCAAGAGGCGGTAGTTAACCGGTATACTTGTAGTTAACATAACACAATATCGCCTGGTTCCCCGAAGGGAAGGGGGAATACTTAACGAGAAGTAATAGGTACGAACACAGATCAAGAGGCGGTAGTTAACCGGTATACTTGTAGTTAACATAACACAATATCGCCTGGTTCCCCGAAGGGAAGGGGGAATACTTAACGAGAAGTAATAGGTACGAACACAGATCAAGAGGCGGTAGTTAACCGGTATACTTGTAGTTAACATAACACAATATCGCCTGGTTCCCCGAAGGGAAGGGGGAATACTTAACGAGAAGTAATAGGTACGAACACAGATCAAGAGGCGGTAGTTAACCGGTATACTTGTAGTTAACATAACACAATATCGCCTGGTTCCCCGAAGGGAAGGGGGAATACTTAACGAGAAGTAATAGGTACGAACACAGATCAAGAGGCGGTAGTTAACCGGTATACTTGTAGTTAACATAACACAATATCGCCTGGTTCCCCGAAGGGAAGGGGGAATACTTAACGAGAAGTAATAGGTACGAACACAGATCAAGAGGCGGTAGTTAACCGGTATACTTGTAGTTAACATAACACAATATCGCCTGGTTCCCCGAAGGGAAGGGGGAATACTTAACGAGAAGTAATAGGTACGAACACAGATCAAGAGGCGGTAGTTAACCGGTATACTTGTAGTTAACATAACACAATATGGCCTGGTTCCCCGAAGGGAAGGGGGAATACTTAACGAGAAGTAATAGGTACGAACACAGATCAAGAGGCGGTAGTTAACCGGTATACTTGTAGTTAACATAACACAATATCGCCTGGTTCCCCGAAGGGAAGGGGGAATACTTAACGAGAAGTAATAGGTACGAACACAGATCAAGAGGCGGTAGTTAACCGGTATACTTGTAGTTAACATAACACAATATCGCCTGGTTCCCCGAAGGGAAGGGGGAATACTTAACGAGAAGTAATAGGTACGAACACAGATCAAGAGGCGGTAGTTAACCGGTATACTTGTAGTTAACATAACACAATATCGCCTGGTTCCCCGAAGGGAAGGGGGAATACTTAACGAGAAGTAATAGGTACGAACACAGATCAAGAGGCGGTAGTTAACCGGTATACTTGTAGTTAACATAACACAATATCGCCTGGTTCCCCGAAGGGAAGGGGGAATACTTAACGAGAAGTAATAGGTACGAACACAGATCAAGAGGCGGTAGTTAACCGGTATACTTGTAGTTAACATAACACAATATCGCCTGGTTCCCCGAAGGGAAGGGGGAATACTTAACGAGAAGTAATAGGTACGAACACAGATCAAGAGGCGGTAGTTAACCGGTATACTTGTAGTTAACATAACACAATTATCGCCTGGTTCCCCGAAGGGAAGGGGGAATACTTAACGAGAAGTAATAGGTACGAACACAGATCAAGAGGCGGTAGTTAACCGGTATACTTGTAGTTAACATAACACAATATCGCCTGGTTCCCCGAAGGGAAGGGGGAATACTTAACGAGAAGTAATAGGTACGAACACAGATCAAGAGGCGGTAGTTAACCGGTATACTTGTAGTTAACATAACACAGTATCGCCTGGTTCCCCGAAGGGAAGGGGGAATACTTAACGAGAAGTAATAGGTACGAACACAGATCAAGAGGCGGTAGTTAACCGGTATACTTGTAGTTAACATAACACAATATCGCCTGGTTCCCCGAAGGGAAGGGGGAATACTTAAGGGCTTATTACACTACACGGTATTCAGGGCCCTAAACCCTAATTTAAGGTAGTGTAATAATTGTTAGGTAGTTAGGGTTCTCATAATATCGACCTTATTGCTTCAGAATGATTTAGTGACACGGTATTTAGGGCCCTGAATACCGTGTAGTGTAATAAGCCCTTTAACGAGAAGTAATAGGTACGAACACAGATCAAGAGGCGGTAGTTAACCGGTATACTTGTAGTTAACATAACACAATATCGCCTGGTTCCCCGAAGGGAAGGGGGAATACTTAACGAGAAGTAATAGGTACGAACACAGATCAAGAGGCGGTAGTTAACCGGTATACTTGTAGTTAACATAACACAATATCGCCTGGTTCCCCGAAGGGAAGGGGGAATACTTAACGAGAAGTAATAGGTACGAACACAGATCAAGAGGCGGTAGTTAACCGGTATACTTGTAGTTAACATAACACAATATCGCCTGGTTCCCCGAAGGGAAGGGGGAATACTTAACGAGAAGTAATAGGTACGAACACAGATCAAGAGGCGGTAGTTAACCGGTATACTTGTAGTTAACATAACACAATATCGCCTGGTTCCCCGAAGGGAAGGGGGAATACTTAACGAGAAGTAATAGGTACGAACACAGATCAAGAGGCGGTAGTTAACCGGTATACTTGTAGTTAACATAACACAATATCGCCTGGTTCCCCGAAGGGAAGGGGGAATACTTAACGAGAAGTAATAGGTACGAACACAGATCAAGAGGCGGTAGTTAACCGGTATACTTGTAGTTAACATAACACAATATCGCCTGGTTCCCCGAAGGGAAGGGGGAATACTTAACGAGAAGTAATAGGTACGAACACAGATCAAGAGGCGGTAGTTAACCGGTATACTTGTAATTAACATAACACAATATCGCCTGGTTCCCCGAAGGGAAGGGGGAATACTTAACGAGAAGTAATAGGTACGAACACAGATCAAGAGGCGGTAGTTAACCGGTATACTTGTAGTTAACATAACACAATATCGCCTGGTTCCCCGAAGGGAAGGGGGAATACTTAACGAGAAGTAATAGGTACGAACACAGATCAAGAGGCGGTAGTTAACCGGTATACTTGTAGTTAACATAACACAATATCGCCTGGTTCCCCGAAGGGAAGGGGGAATACTTAACGAGAAGTAATAGGTACGAACACAGATCAAGAGGCGGTAGTTAACCGGTATACTTGTAGTTAACATAACACAATATCGCCTGGTTCCCCGAAGGGAAGGGGGAATACTTAACGAGAAGTAATAGGTACGAACACAGATCAAGAGGCGGTAGTTAACCGGTATACTTGTAGTTAACATAACACAATATCGCCTGGTTCCCCGAAGGGAAGGGGGAATACTTAACGAGAAGTAATAGGTACGAACACAGATCAAGAGGCGGTAGTTAACCGGTATACTTGTAGTTAACATAACACAATATCGCCTGGTTCCCCGAAGGGAAGGGGGAATACTTAACGAGAAGTAATAGGTACGAACACAGATCAAGAGGCGGTAGTTAACCGGTATACTTGTAGTTAACATAACACAATATCGCCTGGTTCCCCGAAGGGAAGGGGGAATACTTAACGAGAAGTAATAGGTACGAACACAGATCAAGAGACGGTAGTTAACCGGTATACTTGTAGTTAACATAACACAATATCGCCTGGTTCCCCGAAGGGAAGGGGGAATACTTAACGAGAAGTAATAGGTACGAACACAGATCAAGAGGCGGTAGTTAACCGGTATACTTGTAGTTAACATAACACAATATCGCCTGGTTCCCCGAAGGGAAGGGGGAATACTTAACGAGAAGTAATAGGTACGAACACAGATCAAGAGGCGGTAGTTAACCGGTATACTTGTAGTTAACATAACACAATATCGCCTGGTTCCCCGAAGGGAAGGGGGAATACTTAACGAGAAGTAATAGGTACGAACACAGATCAAGAGGCGGTAGTTAACCGGTATACTTGTAGTTAACATAACACAATATCGCCTGGTTCCCCGAAGGGAAGGGGGAATACTTAACGAGAAGTAATAGGTACGAACACAGATCAAGAGGCGGTAGTTAACCGGTATACTTGTAGTTAACATAACACAATATCGCCTGGTTCCCCGAAGGGAAGGGGGAATACTTAACGAGAAGTAATAGGTACGAACACAGATCAAGAGGCGGTAGTTAACCGGTATACTTGTAGTTAACATAACACAATATCGCCTGGTTCCCCGAAGGGAAGGGGGAATACTTAACGAGAAGTAATAGGTACGAACACAGATCAAGAGGCGGTAGTTAACCGGTATACTTGTAGTTAACATAACACAATATCGCCTGGTTCCCCGAAGGGAAGGGGGAATACTTAACGAGAAGTAATAGGTACGAACACAGATCAAGAGGCGGTAGTTAACCGGTACACTTGTAGTTAACATAACACAATATCGCCTGGTTCCCCGAAGGGAAGGGGGAATACTTAACGAGAAGTAATAGGTACGAACACAGATCAAGAAGCGGTAGTTAACCGGTATACTTGTAGTTAACATAACACAATATCGCCTGGTTCCCCGAAGGGAAGGGGGAATACTTAACGAGAAGTAATAGGTACGAACACAGATCAAGAGGCGGTAGTTAACCGGTATACTTGTAGTTAACATAACACAATATCGCCTGGTTCCCCGAAGGGAAGGGGGAATACTTAACGAGAAGTAATAGGTACGAACACAGATCAAGAGGCGGTAGTTAACCGGTATACTTGTAGTTAACATAACACAATATCGCCTGGTTCCCCGAAGGGAAGGGGGAATACTTAACGAGAAGTAATAGGTACGAACACAGATCAAGAGGCGGTAGTTAACCGGTATACTTGTAGTTAACATAACACAATATCGCCTGGTTCCCCGAAGGGAAGGGGGAATACTTAACGAGAAGTAATAGGTACGAACACAGATCAAGAAGCGGTAGTTAACCGGTATACTTGTAGTTAACATAACACAATATCGCCTGGTTCCCCGAAGGGAAGGGGGAATACTTAACGAGAAGTAATAGGTACGAACACAGATCAAGAGGCGGTAGTTAACCGGTATACTTGTAGTTAACATAACACAATATCGCCTGGTTCCCCGAAGGGAAGGGGGAATACTTAACGAGAAGTAATAGGTACGAACACAGATCAAGAGGCGGTAGTTAACCGGCATACTTGTAGTTAACATAACACAATATCGCCTGGTTCCCCGAAGGGAAGGGGGAATACTTAACGAGAAGTAATAGGTACGAACACAGATCAAGAGGCGGTAGTTAACCGGTATACTTGTAGTTAACATAACACAATATCGCCTGGTTCCCCGAAGGGAAGGGGGAATACTTAACGAGAAGTAATAGGTACGAACACAGATCAAGAGGCGGTAGTTAACCGGTATACTTGTAGTTAACATAACACAATATCGCCTGGTTCCCCGAAGGGAAGGGGGAATACTTAACGAGAAGTAATAGGTACGAACACAGATCAAGAGGCGGTAGTTAACCGGTATACTTGTAGTTAACATAACACAATATCGCCTGGTTCCCCGAAGGGAAGGGGGAATACTTAACGAGAAGTAATAGGTACGAACACAGATCAAGAGGCGGTAGTTAACCGGTATACTTGTAGTTAACATAACACAATATCGCCTGGTTCCCCGAAGGGAAGGGGGAATACTTAACGAGAAGTAATAGGTACGAACACAGATCAAGAGGCGGTAGTTAACCGGTATACTTGTAGTTAACATAACACAATATCGCCTGGTTCCCCGAAGGGAAGGGGGAATACTTAACGAGAAGTAATAGGTACGAACACAGATCAAGAAGCGGTAGTTAACCGGTATACTTGTAGTTAACATAACACAATATCGCCTGGTTCCCCGAAGGGAAGGGGGAATACTTAACGAGAAGTAATAGGTACGAACACAGATCAAGAGGCGGTAGTTAACCGGTATACTTGTAGTTAACATAACACAATATCGCCTGGTTCCCCGAAGGGAAGGGGGAATACTTAACGAGAAGTAATAGGTACGAACACAGATCAAGAGGCGGTAGTTAACCGGCATACTTGTAGTTAACATAACACAATATCGCCTGGTTCCCCGAAGGGAAGGGGGAATACTTAACGAGAAGTAATAGGTACGAACACAGATCAAGAGGCGGTAGTTAACCGGTATACTTGTAGTTAACATAACACAATATCGCCTGGTTCCCCGAAGGGAAGGGGGAATACTTAACGAGAAGTAATAGGTACGAACACAGATCAAGAGGCGGTAGTTAACCGGTATACTTGTAGTTAACATAACACAATATCGCCTGGTTCCCCGAAGGGAAGGGGGAATACTTAACGAGAAGTAATAGGTACGAACACAGATCAAGAGGCGGTAGTTAACCGGTATACTTGTAGTTAACATAACACAATATCGCCTGGTTCCCCGAAGGGAAGGGGGAATACTTAACGAGAAGTAATAGGTACGAACACAGATCAAGAGGCGGTAGTTAACCGGTATACTTGTAGTTAACATAACACAATATCGCCTGGTTCCCCGAAGGGAAGGGGGAATACTTAACGAGAAGTAATAGGTACGAACACAGATCAAGAAGCGGTAGTTAACCGGTATACTTGTAGTTAACATAACACAATATCGCCTGGTTCCCCGAAGGGAAGGGGGAATACTTAACGAGAAGTAATAGGTACGAACACAGATCAAGAGGCGGTAGTTAACCGGTATACTTGTAATTAACATAACACAATATCGCCTGGTTCCCCGAAGGGAAGGGGGAATACTTAACGAGAAGTAATAGGTACGAACACAGATCAAGAGGCGGTAGTTAACCGGTATACTTGTAGTTAACATAACACAATATCGCCTGGTTCCCCGAAGGGAAGGGGGAATACTTAACGAGAAGTAATAGGTACGAACACAGATCAAGAGGCGGTAGTTAACCGGTATACTTGTAATTAACATAACACAATATCGCCTGGTTCCCCGAAGGGAAGGGGGAATACTTAACGAGAAGTAATAGGTACGAACACAGATCAAGAGGCGGTAGTTAACCGGTATACTTGTAGTTAACATAACACAATATCGCCTGGTTCCCCGAAGGGAAGGGGGAATACTTAACGAGAAGTAATAGGTACGAACACAGATCAAGAGGCGGTAGTTAACCGGTATACTTGTAGTTAACATAACACAATATCGCCTGGTTCCCCGAAGGGAAGGGGGAATACTTAACGAGAAGTAATAGGTACGAACACAGATCAAGAGGCGGTAGTTAACCGGTATACTTGTAGTTAACATAACACAATATCGCCTGGTTCCCCGAAGGGAAGGGGGAATACTTAACGAGAAGTAATAGGTACGAACACAGATCAAGAGACGGTAGTTAACCGGTATACTTGTAGTTAACATAACACAATATCGCCTGGTTCCCCGAAGGGAAGGGGGAATACTTAACGAGAAGTAATAGGTACGAACACAGATCAAGAAGCGGTAGTTAACCGGTATACTTGTAGTTAACATAACACAATATCGCCTGGTTCCCCGAAGGGAAGGGGGAATACTTAACGAGAAGTAATAAGTACGAACACAGATCAAGAGGCGGTAGTTAACCGGTATACTTGTAGTTAACATAACACAATATCGCCTGGTTCCCCGAAGGGAAGGGGGAATACTTAACGAGAAGTAATAGGTACGAACACAGATCAAGAGGCGGTAGTTAACCGGCATACTTGTAGTTAACATAACACAATATCGCCTGGTTCCCCGAAGGGAAGGGGGAATACTTAACGAGAAGTAATAGGTACGAACACAGATCAAGAGGCGGTAGTTAACCGGTATACTTGTAGTTAACATAACACAATATCGCCTGGTTCCCCGAAGGGAAGGGGGAATACTTAACGAGAAGTAATAGGTACGAACACAGATCAAGAGGCGGTAGTTAACCGGTATACTTGTAGTTAACATAACACAATATCGCCTGGTTCCCCGAAGGGAAGGGGGAATACTTAACGAGAAGTAATAGGTACGAACACAGATCAAGAGGCGGTAGTTAACCGGTATACTTGTAGTTAACATAACACAATATCGCCTGGTTCCCCGAAGGGAAGGGGGAATACTTAACGAAAAGTAATAGGTACGAACACAGATCAAGAGGCGGTAGTTAACCGGTATACTTGTAGTTAACATAACACAATATCGCCTGGTTCCCCGAAGGGAAGGGGGAATACTTAACGAGAAGTAATAGGTACGAACACAGATCAAGAGGCGGTAGTTAACCGGTATACTTGTAGTTAACATAACACAATATCGCCTGGTTCCCCGAAGGGAAGGGGGAATACTTAACGAGAAGTAATAGGTACGAACACAGATCAAGAGGCGGTAGTTAACCGGTATACTTGTAGTTAACATAACACAATATCGCCTGGTTCCCCGAAGGGAAGGGGGAATACTTAACGAGAAGTAATAGGTACGAACACAGATCAAGAGGCGGTAGTTAACCGGTATACTTGTAGTTAACATAACACAATATCGCCTGGTTCCCCGAAGGGAAGGGGGAATACTTAACGAGAAGTAATAGGTACGAACACAGATCAAGAGGCGGTAGTTAACCGGTATACTTGTAGTTAACCGGTATACTTGTAGTTAACCGGTATACTTGTAGTTAACCGGTATACTTGTAGTTAACCGGTATACTTGTAGTTAACCGGTATACTTGTAGTTAACCGGTATACTTGTAGTTAACCGGTATACTTGTAGTTAACCGGTATACTTGTAGTTAACCGGTATACTTGTAGTTAACCGGTATACTTGTAGTTAACCGGTATACTTGTAGTTAACCGGTATACTTGTAGTTAACCGGTATACTTGTAGTTAACCGGTATACTTGTAGTTAACCGGTATACTTGTAGTTAACCGGTATACTTGTAGTTAACCGGTATACTTGTAGTTAACCGGTATACTTGTAGTTAACCGGTATACTTGTAGTTAACCGGTATACTTGTAGTTAACCGGTATACTTGTAGTTAACCGGTATACTTGTAGTTAACCGGTATACTTGTCGCTACTAAAGAGCGCGCTCACTGAGCTTGTCGCTCATTCGTGGTGCAGACGGATAGTAAATAGCGCTACACCGTCATCGTTAATTATAAGCGGAGGACAATGGCTCGCCTTCTTTCCTATTATATTACACTGAGAAGTGAACACGACGCGACGAATAATGGAGCACTACGGGAGATCATTGTGAATTAAACACAGCATCATTTTGTATAAAATATATTTAATAGTCATTTATAACATTGTCCGCATTACGAATACAACGTAATCGAACAAGTATGGACATTCATTGTATATCGTAAAACAATAATTTATACTTATGATGAAATTATTTCTCTTATCATATCTAATAAAAATAAAATTCCTCGAAACAGTCGACGGCTCGTTATAAGCTTTGATTTAAAATAGGACAGCAATTTATTTATCTAAGTATCATTTAATATTGTATAGCTAAGTGATATAGTGCCGCGACGCCACTGCAATACTATCGAATGTACCGGTACTGTTACACATTCACGAGTAGGCAACGGATGATTTACCGGCTAGTGGCGCGAAGGCTTTGTGACATCAAATATAATAATATTGATCTACGACAGGTCATGGTACAGCTACCTGTACGACAGTAGTGACGTCATAGTCAACTCACACACTGGCTCGTGCACGATAGACTGCCTCATACAGCTGTGTTCAATAAAATATGCTATAAACATAGTCTTTTTCTAAAATTAATAATATTCATTTAAAATATCTTGCAATAAAACACAATATAAGTTGGAAGCCATGATTAAATAATTTAGTCGCTATGGTGTATTACTTAAAGCACATTTTCGTATCTATCTAGTTAGTACCTAGAGCTAGGCGCACCGCGTCGGTTTCAGACTTATCCCGCTTTGTATACAAGTTCCCCCTGTCCTCACTGTCCCCACTGTCCTCACTGGGCACGAGCACGACTGTAACTTACTGGAGTACGACACGTCACAGCACAAATAAGAAAACATTCACGTTAGGCATTTTATACTCTGTCGACGTTCTTGAACGCCACAGCGTTCCACGCCAGCTAACGTGACGTGCCGGGCTACAGCTACAGCTGCAGCTACAGCTACAGCTACAGCTGCAGCTACAGCTAATTATAAACGCGCCCATTGTCAGCGGTTACATTATCACGGTGACGCCTCATTTACAGCAATCAATATCAGTGCTTTGATCATATTTTTCGCATGTTTACGATACGAATAGTTCAACGTGATTGATATTATATTGACTGAAAGAGGCGCCAGTGAAATGCTCACCGCTCCCCAATTCACATCTTACCACGCAACTTATTACATAAAATAACGTATCAACCCAGTTACATTAGTTAACACTATTAGTGTCTCAAATCAAGTTTTCTAAACATTCTGAGATCCTTCGCTTTCTCTCTTCCCTCCCTACCTAATGTAAACCCAACACTCAATACTTTTAGAAAATTAAGGATTAAATTAGAGACTTAAAATTATACCGCTTTGTATTATTGAGTTCCGTTAGTATTCAAATACAGCAACTCCTTACGGACAATGTTTAAGTAAAGTTGCACTGAGCGGTCGCTAAACATTGCATTAGGTAAATAAACACCTAGTCAACATCATTCAACTATACATAAAATACAATACATATCGGACGCAAACGTTTGCACCACTCACACATACATCCACTTTATGTACAAGTTTATTACAAAATATATGGAAGCCTTGCATCCTATTTCATGGTACACAAAAGTTGCTAAACATTGTTGCAGTAACATCATTAGCATGTTGCTGGCCACATGTTGTTCCCTCAAATTGCCAGCAAGCCTACATGTTACCTACCTCTACCCGTGTTGCTATAACAATGTTGCAGTAACATCATTAGCATGTTGCTGGCCACATGTTGCTCCCTCAAATTGCCAGCAAGCCTACATGTTACCTACCTCTACCCGTGTTGCTATAACAATGTTGCAGTAACATCATTAGCATGTTGCTGGCCACATGTTGCTCCCTCAAATTGCCAGCAAGCCTACATGTTACCTACCTCTACCCGTGTTGCTATAACAATGTTGCAGTAACATCATTAGCATGTTGCTGGCCACATGTTGCTCCCTCAAATTGCCAGCAAGCCTACATGTTACCTACCTCTACCCGTGTTGCTATAACAATGTTGCAGTAACATCATTAGCATGTTGCTGGCCACATGTTGCTCCCTCAAATTGCCAGCAAGCCTACATGTTACCTACCTCTACCCGTGTTGCTATAACAATGTTGCAGTAACATCATTAGCATGTTGCTGGCCACATGTTGCTCCCTCAAATTGCCAGCAAGCCTACATGTTACCTACCTCTACCCGTGTTGCTATAACAATGTTGCAGTAACATCATTAGCATGTTGCTGGCCACATGTTGCTCCCTCAAATTGCCAGCAAGCCTACATGTTAAGTACCTCTACCCGTGTTGCTATAACAATGTTGCACAACTTTTGTTTAACTTGAACACGAGACTTTACAGAAACGCAACTTAGTTCACTTTCGAAATATCAATATTCGATATAATCAATTCAACGGTAGGTTGAAACGTCACTCCATGTCTAGGTATGCAAGTTTGTAGCGTTTAATAAGATGGATTTGCATCTAACGAACTAAGCGAATGTCCTTAGTACGAAAACATATTAAGGGTAAATAAAACCTGGAGGTAAGCAGTTGATACGTAAACAATAGTTGGAAGACATCATGTCCAGCTAAATAAGCTGAGGGAAGAATACATTCACAGACAGAGCAATACACTCCAGTGTAGGATTAGTCATCATAGGATTTACGAGTATTCGTTTAGTAACTTTTGTTAATAATAATATAGGTTAGGTAGGCTCTAGAGGTAACAACAACGATAACTAAAAATCGACGACACATTTTTTCTTCATATTTGTAAATGTTTAAAAGAAGATTTGATTAACATACATTAAGAAGCATGTCGTTTTATAAAACATTGCAGTTTTTTTTTTTATATTACGAGATATGTTTTAAATATCTTTCAATAATTAATGTTTAATGTTATACCTAAGTGGTGATTTTGTTTACCAACTTCTAATTATTTACAATTAAAATTATAAAATAATTGAGCGTATAGCCTTTTATATTTTCTTTGTGACAAATATGTATTTTATTTTAATATATTTTGATTTTTATCTGTTATTGCTTATTTGTATTGGAAAACAGTTTAATGGAAGTGTTCGATTTCTATAGTAGCAAAGATGTAGAACGAATTATAAAAATTATTATAGGCGTGATATAGTAGTTAATGTAGATGTTCGTAAAAATGTTTTACTAAAGAAACGAATTTAATATTGTGCGTTTATCATTTCTTTGTGCCTATCACTTTGCTTTGCAAAAATTACTTGAGTTTTTTACTGTTATTTTTTATTTAAAATACAAATAGTAGGAATTAAGTATCTAGTTTTAGATGTTTTATAAGCGGCCACATTTTATGAAACGTACAATGTATTTTGATTTCGATCGTTGCGAGGTATGATAACGTTTGTTTGTTTGGCAATTTATTTCATCTCGTTTGTTGAATGACACGAGTAACGTGTGCGTATGGTTAATATGCACACGAACCCAGCTAGTCGTGCTTGTGGTCCGCCGCCCCCCAGCTAGTCGTGCTCGTGGTTCGCCGCCCCCCAGCTAGTCGTGCTCGTGGTCCGCCCGGGGCGGCATGCGCTGCAGCGAGTACGTCTCGGGCTGGAACGTGGGCGGGCACTGCAGGTGCGGGTAGTGCGCGGGGCGGCGAGCGCCCGGGCCACTAGCCGCGCCGCCCGGGCTACCGACCGCGCCGCTCCAGCGCGACCGCATGCTATCCGTGCTCGTCGGAGACCCGTGTGCTAAATTGTTGCGGCTGAAACCATTAGACAACCGTACTTAATATTACTTTTCTCAAACATGCTTGGAAATTTGAGCATTATTTTGACAACCTTCTTCGAGATAAATCGAAATTGCTGTACTGGCCAAATACATGCGAGCAGCGGCCGGCAAAAGTTGTATGAAAATCCATATCTGTCGTGTCTAGCGGCCAAATAAATTACATAGTAAACTCATATCTGTCGTGTTATTTAACCGTATAGTTCGGACGGGGTACATTTTGGGGCTTGACAAGCATACCTCCGCTGGCTCAGCCGCGGCTCATTTTGGACCCCAAGACCGACCCCTTTAGATTAAGTGCACAAGTTTATTAATTTACATTTGTTAAAAACAAGTGTAGGTAATAATACGATAATCGCCATTTTGATGACAGTGGTGGTCGAAGCTAAAAAACATAAAATTTCAGATTTTGGACACCCAAACTTCACGACAGGGGTAGTGGTTTGCAAATTGTTTAATTATTGGTCGAATTCATCCATATTTCAAAATAATTAATTAGTGGTAATGAAGTTATTTGTTATTCAAAGTCGAAGTTTCGCGCCAATCGTGTTTTTTTACATTTTTATTTTACACAAATATCACCTACCCACATGTAAACATGATTACAAATAAGACTACTATGTCTCTAAATATAATAAACAACAAGAAGCCCAGATCTTAACGTAATTAACAAGCACCGGTCCAATAATACGTAAAATTCATTACCACTACTTTATTTAGTTCAAAACTTCCAATTCTTTATTGTAATATTGGTGTGCCAAAAAGATTTTAGCAATCGATTTTTTTATACTATCGACTCGATTAATGAGCAATTATCCCAAATCGATTCTTAAAAATTAAAATAAACCTGATTTAGGCATAAAATACAATTATTACTTAAATTATTACTATTAATTATTTCTTAAAGTAATCTTAATAGATTTTTGGACATTATTTGACTACAACCAACTAAACAATTTCATCGAACCGTGGATAATTTCGCGCCGAATTATCTATCCGATTCAAAATTCAAATTCGGAATGCGTTCGCTATTCAAAACTATTTTGTATAAAAGTAATAATGATTGAGTCTTTTAATGTTTGATAGTCTCAGAAGTATACAGAGTGCCTAGTATATTTTTATGTAAGTTTGTAACGCAAGTGTAGATAAATTTAATTTCGGGGAACCAACGATTTTGTGATTATTCGTTATATTGCAATGAGTGTCGTACTGGCCCAGTGGCTAAAGGCCTCGCCTTGCCTGAGGTCATGGGTTCCAATCTGGACAAATACCAATGATTTCCTTTTTCAAATTCATTAATTTACTTTCTAAATATATTTTAGAAATCGTTGACAACGGTGAATGAAATCATCATGAAGAAACCTGGTCTTATAGTCTCAAATCGCCAACCCGCATTGAGCAAGCGTAGTGATCAATGTTCGTGCCTTCTCTGTATGAGAAGAGGCCTTTGCCTTGCAGTGGGACAGTTATAGGCTGGTATTATTATAATAATTATATATTGAATAATGAGTTGAATTGGTTATTCTATACATACAAGTTTATTTTTATTCGTTTTAAGAACATAAGTTTGGTTTGTATTTACATCTGCATTCCCCGAAAACTATTAATGTCAATAACCTTGTGCGTATCTTCTTGCACGGTTCCTTTCCAAGCGAGTTATGGCATGGTTGTCAACCAACTAAGCTGAAAATCCCCAAAAGATGATTTAGGGGGTGTTAAATTATTTTTGAAATATCGTATATTTCAAAAATAATTTAACACCCCATAAATCACATATTAAATATTTCTTAGGTTAATAAATTTGAAAATTGACATAAATACCCATCCTAAGTGAACCATAAAGGTTTTCATTATTAGTTTTACTTATCTAGTCCCAAAATACGATTTTTGGGGAATTAAAGTGCTTTGATGAATTTTATTTCTCGGGTTAATAAATACCGACCTAAGGAAACAATAAAGGTGGTCATTATACATTTTTCGAAACTAACTCAAGCTAAGAATCTTACTGGACAGGGTTTCGTTTTTGACGTGGGTTTCTAGGGGAGCACTAAGGCACGATTTTGCGGCAATTCAACCTTTAAGGAAGTGAAAAGGTTCAAAATTAGTTTGTATGTAAAATCAAATTCCTTGGGGATAAAGTTGATGATCAAAATGTACATAAAACATTTTGAAAACTCCCTCCCAGATTGGGTTTAGGGGTGTTAAAGTTTTTTTTGAGGCAACTCACTGCGCAATCTGACTAACATAAAATGATAAATAAAAAAGAGAAGAAAGGAGTGAATAGCATATTTAGGTTGTTCAAAACAAACTCGACCCTCAACGGGGCAAAAAATGTTGATAAGTTTTTAGGGGAGGATTTTACTTTGTGGCGATAACCTAAAATGTATTATTGTTTAAGTCAAATAACGAATCGTCCCAATCCAATAAACCCACCAACCCCAAACCCAAATCCACGATACCCAGTTTTTAATTGTTTTAATAATATCTTATTTTTGGTTGCCTTTACTAACTGCATATAAGAAAATCATTTATAGGATAAACGAAATCACGCGAACAAAGTCGCGGGCGGAGTGTTAGTCATACATAAACATACTCGTATTTCGAGGGTATTCTGGCAGAACAGAATAAGTGCAAAATTTAAAAAAAAATTGTTACATACATAGGCATACTTAGTTTTTTCTGCTTTCTTTATGTAGCAAAACCGTATAACTGCGGAAGCTTTTACTGCGGTTTTTTTGTCTGTGTAAAGCAGTTATCTAACATTTTTTCCTTCAAACTTATAAGCAAAAAGTGATATAATCTCATACTAAACAACATGAATAATAAAATACAGTGATAACGAAATAAAAGCATTTATTCTCTTTACTCATAAAACTACTATTAATCATTTTATTTTATATTTACAGGCAAAACAATACATTGGGTTTTATTTGGTTTTCACTGTTAATACAAGAATACTTCTTTCGTTATATTGGCAGGCAAAACAAAATAAGTGATTTTATTATGTTTTGCATGTTACATGTAATGAAATTTTGATGCTCCAATTCAATAGCAAAAGCAGATAATAGCTCACTTAGTCGGTTCTGCTTGCTAACGTTTTTAGTCTCCGTCCAACATCGTCGCGTGCGCACGTCTTATTTTTCATCGAGATTTTTATTTAAATACTCTGTTACATACTGCGAGCTTGTGTAAAACAAATGTGAATGCGATAATGTCGTCCAGAGGAAAGAAAATCTTAATAAAACAAAAATATACACATTAAACAAAGAGTTATGCCAAGAAAAAACCAAGAAGGAGCAAATGAGCTCACTTATCGAAGAATATTTTCAATGGAATACAACTTAAGCTTTTTTCGTACTGAAAAAAGACCAATGTTCAATTTGTACAAATTATGAAGAGGCTGACGAAGAGAAGAAGGCCTTATTAGGAAAAAAATATACAGAGCATATCCAGAGAAAAATAAATGTAATGAGGAGAAGGAAAAAGACAATGAGAGAGCTAACAAGGATCCTAACTTTATTTCAGTTTCATTTGATCTGCAGGCTATACTTCAGATCCCTCACTGTAAAGGGAGCCTTTTGTATTATTCTCGGAAACTGTGCGTCTTTAACCTCACTATTTATGAAGCAGGTCTACCCAATAATGCATAATATTTCCTATGGTCCGTACTTAACGGTAAAAAAGGTAGCTGCGAAATCGGAACCATTCTTATTGCATTATTTATCAAAATGTGTTCCATCAAATGTAACTGAAATCAGTCTTTTTTCTGATACTTGCTCAGGGCAAAACAGAAATCAACATGTGGCTGCTATGCTTTTATGGGCTGTTCACAATATTGATAATCTGCAGATGATTGAGCAAACGTTTTTGGAATCCGGATATACATATTTATTTATTTATTTATGTATTCTTTATTGTACACCAGAAAATACAGTAATAAAAGAAACTTAAAACTAAAAATATACAACGGGCGGCCTTATCGCATTCCGCGATCTCTTCCAGGCAACCTGGGTACATACATGGAGGCCGATTCTATGCTCAGCGCTATTGAATTACAAAAGAAAGAAACTTCTGTATATTCCATGCAAAACTGGATTGCAATATGTCAACGTGCAAGGCGTAGAAGAGTGCATATTATTAAAAAGAAGAAGATAATCAAAGAGCCACACAAAACAAAAAAAAAATATCATGAGTTTTGTGACTTGAAAGATCTGGCTTCTAAGATAATACATAACCAAGAAAAGGAAAATGAAGGAAATAGATAGAGTGCAGTGGCTTAAAATTAAGCGACTAAGATTCTTAAAGGCGGAGAATAGAGTGTATTTTCACTACGACATGGGTGATAATTTTAATTACATAGACGTTACCGGCAAAGAAGGAAAGACTAGATTGCGAAGTGATGAGAATAAGAAAAGGGATGGCGTGACGGAGGACAGGACGATATGGAAGAAGAAAACGTGTTGCGCCGACCCCAAGTGACATGGGGCGAGGGCAGGAAGATGATGATGACTTGTAGATAGATTCTCGTTTCAACTAAACAGAGTACTACCTCATAATGAATTTGAGGATACAAGTCCTTTGTGGCATCATGAACAATCCGAGTCAAATTCGTGAAAATGAATTTTCTATTGTGCATTGGTTGACCGTGGTATTGACTTAATTATTTCTCCATTATATCAGCAACCCTGATCAATTCTTTGCAAGGCTAAATCAGTTTACCCCTCGACACAAAAAAAATAATCACAGGCACAGCTACTATTTTTTTTTTTAGCCTGGGTATATGCTCATGCATGCTATGTTACCACGGAGGGATAGCGCAGTTATGTGGGACTCCAACCCACTAAAACTCCAAGGTCCTCCTGTGCCGCTTATGGCGAGAACACGGGCAAGCGTTAGCACTCACCGCAAACCCACCGCGGCTGTCTGTCACCGGACCCTCCTTTGGGGTGTACCTCCCATCACCGGCGCACCAGAACACATTGCACGCTGTGACCACCCCAGTGACCAAACCAACACATGGGTCCCAGACGACCCCGTGTATGGCACCCTTGGTCCCCTGTTTAAGTCAGTGGCCCCGCCACCTACCACGTTCGGCCGCAAGGGATAAGGACCTCCCCTGCGGCCCCATCGCGTCCGCAATCTGACGGTGGCGACCCCGTCTAGACCGCGGAAGGTAGAGAGAGCGGCGCACCGTAATACCGGCACTCCTCTCCCGCCGCGGTCTCCAACCCTGAGCCACGATATCGTATGGGACGCTCCATATGACATCGCGGCTCGCCTCAGATGCAATGTCACCTGGTGCCAGGCGGTATCGCAACCTAAATGTTGGCCGCTTCGACGTCGGCTTAATTGGCCAAAGCCCTGACGAGCGGCCCCTCCTCGGGTTCCTCTTCGCTTCACCTTTGGTGACCAAGCCACGGCTGCTTAGACACGGAATGAAACTACGCCTTAGCTTGTCTGTTGAGTTTTTATTTGATCTGAGAGCTCGACTGACAAGCTAAGGCGTAGTTTCGTTTTACGTGTAATTGTGTATGTATACGGCATGCCAAGGCGTAGTTTTAACCGGCGTCATCTTGTTGTTTGCAACATTCCATCTTGAATTCTTATTTGATCTGAGGTCTAGGTATACAATGTCTCTGATAAAACAAATGTTGTAAAAGTCACACGCTGCGTCGTGATAAAATGGACCAACTTAATTTAGTTCGGGACGAAAACCCACAAAACTTGACTTGACTTAAATAAGTCAAAAATTAATTAGGTTAGCTTAAGTTCGGGCGTACAGCCGTACTGACACAACTATGCCTTAAATTATGGAATTTACAACTCGTAGATAAATGAAATAATATGTAGAAAGGCACATGCCAGTTCTTTTAGTTGAAGTTAGTTAAAATATTGAAGCCACGCATGATAGCGTCTAGTCGTTGGGAAAAGAAAAAAACCTTATTACACCGTCTTTTATACTTCTGTTTTTACAGTTTAGTACGGAATAACTAACAATTTTCCTTGTGTATCTTTCATAGTTCACGGGTTCATCACAAATGTTTGGGAGCCACAGTGTTTTGCTCACCGAGCGAAACAACGCTACACCTATAGCGACACGACAATAGCGATGAAATGGCGAGTTGTCAGTATGACACTTGTCAATTCGATGTGTTGCTACGGTGTGTGATTGAATTACCCGAGCAAAATGCATTTTTTAACTTAACATAGCAATTATGAACTAATAATTCAATATATAAATTAATTTAACACTAAATAGATGAATCACATGAGTTACTAAATAGTTAAGCTAGTTAATAATTTATTTTATTTTCATTAACTACATGAGAAAGAACCTAAATTTTCTGACAAGGACAATCTATGGTAACACTTATCGTGACGTAGTCTTGGGCCAAACTGTTAAGAGACTACCCGGCGAAGTATACGGAGTATATTATTATACCATGGTTGCATCAAAATTTTAAGCAAATTTTTTCCAGATTTTGGCTTGTTTTTTTATGAATTTTTGTATGACAAATTAGGAACATAAGGACGCAAATAAAATGAGTATATCTTTGTGTTGTCCTTTTGCATCTTTTCAGCAAGGGAAAAGGTTGTTTATGTACATATTTTGAGCAAATCTAAATTTTCTACCGTTTGGAAAGGTGTAGTAATTCGTATTTTGTACACATTTTCAAACCGGCATGTCCTAGAACCAAAAATTCGAAGACATGTGACATCCACCAACCCGCACTGGGCCCGCGTGGTGGATTACGGCCCATTCCCTCTCACAGAGAGGAGGCCTGTGTCCCAGCAGTCGGAACATTAATAGGCTGATGATGTGATGTGTGTGTGTGACACATTTTGCAGTAGAGTGACGTGGTTTAACCGACCGCAACATGTAAATAAAATCATTTTTTACAAATTTACTATGTAAAATAGCTGCGTAAACTTATTTTTCTGAATAAATTCGAATGTTGAAAGTTCAAGTAAATTCCTGAATTTCATGTCGTAATTTGCAACAACCTGTCGACTCAGCTGGTATGTCATGTGTCAAAATCTTGTCGAGCAGAGTGGTTAAAAATGGAACGATCTTTTACTCCGCAACATGGCAACAAAGGAGGTACCTTATGAAAGGTTTTATTTAAATTTCAAACTGGCTTGCAAATAGAACGCTGTTTAATGAAAAAAAAACAAAAGAACACTTTAACGCGGGCACAATTATTGTTGTTCGTCATTGATTTTGACAAAATGAGTTCTAGGTACTACTTAGTTTTAATTTCCGCGCATTATTTGAGAAAAGCACTATACAAGCCTTGGCCACAACTAGGCATTGATGGTCTTACGTATGTATGCATCGGCTTCGCCTCAGCCCACGTTCGTCCATCAATGCCTCTTTTGCTGACCGCTGCAGTAATGTACTATTAATGCTTTTACCTCAACAGCATTAATACTTCAAATAAGGCGTCGCGTCCGCACCTGATACAGTAACTGTGCCTGTAACATTGTAACATACCTGTCTATAGCTAGATGTAGGTGCGGGTGCGGGTGCGCGTGTGTGAGCGGCGTGTACTGCGTGGCCGACTTCAGCGCCGGCGTCACGTCCGCACTCGTCGTGTGTACCTACACAGAAAACAAAGAATACATTATTTTCTCCAGGTTCGACGCATACCAAAAATAATAAAAAAAATATTACAAAAATAGGGAAAATATGCATCTTATCTATGCAAAACGGTCGTCGCCAACTTCCGATACCGCGGAACTTCTCAAACGCTGCCCAGCCGAGTCGGATTCGACGGTTGACCTCTTTCTCGAAGTTGGCCCTACCCAACTGGATCGTTTGTCCCAGGTAGACATAGTCGCCCACAACTTCGAGAGAGAGTCTCCGACCTTGATAGGAGTGGGTGTAACATGGGCATTCAACATCACCTTGGTTTTGTCCATGTTCATTCTAAGACCCACTCTTTCGGAAGCTCTACTCAGGTCATCGAGCATTGTACTGAGGTCCTCCATGGTCTCAGCCATAACCACTATATCGTCGGCAAACCGAAGGTGAGTGATGTACTCGCCATTGACGTTGATGCCTAGCCTTCTCCAGTCCAGAACCTTGAAGACATCCGTAGTGCAGCGGTAAACAGCTTCGGAGATATGACGTCTCCCTGTCTCACACCTCGCTGCAGAAGGACTGGTTCCGAGGTCTGATCCTGATGTCGAACTGACATGGTGACGTTTTTGCATAAACACTTCAACACTTCGATATACCGGTAGTCAATTTGGCACCGTTGGAGAGACTGCAGTACAGCCCAAGTCTTGATCAAATCGAAGGCTTTCTCGTAGTCCACAAACGCTAAACAGAGAGGCAGGTTGTATTCTTCGGTCTTCTGTATAACCTGCCGCAGGGTATGTATGTGGTCTACGGTGCTGAAGCCTTTACGGAATCCGGCTTGTTCGGGAGGCTGGAAATCGTCAAACCTGCGCGCGAGACGATTCGTGATGACTCTTGAAAACAGCTTGTAGACATGGCTAAGAAGTGTGATGGGCCTATAGTTCTTCAGTGGGGCATTGTCACCCTTCTTGAAGAAGAGTACCACCACACAGGCAATGCCTGTGGTGTTTTCCCTTCGAGTATGACGGAATCAAACAGCTTCTGAAGGGCCTTAAGTATTGGTTTGCCAACCGCCTTCAGGAGTTCGGCCGTAATTCCGTCGTCACCCGGTGCCTTGTTGTTCTTAAGCTGTTTCAGAGCCATCCTAATCTCATACAGGCTGACGTCCGGCATGTCTTCGGTATAGTGTCGGGTCAATCTAACTCTAGGGTCATTCGCTAGATTCGCGATGGGTTTACTGCTTGTCTTGTACAGCTGCCCATAGAATCTCTCGATCTCCCTCAGAAGCTCCGGTTTGGCGGAAACGATCTTGCCATCATCGGACTTCAGTTTCGTGAGCTGGCTATTTAGCTGCCGGTATTTCAACGCATCGTCTGAAGACTGCAGGATCATCTTACGCCTCTTCTTCATGAGGATGCCTCTTACCATGCGGTGATCACTCCCGGTTTTCACCGAATTGATCACAGAGACATCATTGAACATTTGGTTCTTGGTTGACATAATGAAGTCTATCTCGTTTTTAGTTGCACCATCGGGGCTTTGCCAGGTCCACTTCCTGTGCTCACTCTTTCTGAAGGAGTTCATCATGTAGAGGTTCTCCATAAAACTGGCCAGTAGGTGACCCCGGTGGTTCCGGCGTCCAACTCCAAATTTCCCCACTTGCAGCTCATCCACGTCTCGTTTGCCCAGTTTCGCGTTGAAGCCCCCCATGACAACGGTGAAGTGAGTTTTGAAACCATGCATGGCTCTAGAGATATCCTCATACATGGTCTCTACCTCGTCGTCGGGGTGTGCCGAGGTCGGGGCGTAGACCTATATGACCTTCAGCGAATATCTTGCGGATATTCTGAGTATAAGGTACGCCACCCTGGTCGACACACTCTCGATCTTCACCGCGTTGTTCACAAGGGACTTGTGGATGATAAACCCGTCACCACCGTGGGATTGTCAGTCACCCTCTCGGAAATAGTGGGCCTTCAACGGCTAACGGAGTTAACTGACTGATATCGATCAAACTACCACATAAAATACACGTACATTGGAATGGCATCGTGCTAGTATTGTTATTTATTTATTCTAGTACATGGAGGACTTACAGCTAATAAATACAGACAAAAAAGGAAACCATAGTTACATCTTGACACATTTTCTCTGGACATAGGAGCCATATATAAGCGACCAGCAGCAAACTCTGACAAGTTTCTCGAAAATTATAACCAACATCTTGCAAGAAGAAAACGTGTCATTGTATTCGGCGATTTCAACCTAAATTTATTAACTAGCGAAAAACCTGTAAAGGAATACAAAGAAATCCTGCGAGAGAATAATATGAAAATATTAAATAAGATCACCCTGGCACACTGTACTCGTGAGACCACATCCTCAAAAACAATTATAGATCATGTTTGTACAAACTTACAGAATAACACATTCCAGATGTCTGTTATTGAGTCCTCCATAGCTGATCACAAACAAATTTATCTTGAGCTAAACAGATCTACAACAGAACGAATAAAAAGAGTTGTATATGAATCAATAAACTATATTAACTTACAGAACGATATCAAAGAAATATTTGACACAAAACTATTTAAAGAATATGAAGAACTGGAATCTCAGCTGTTACAAACAATTGCAAAAAACAAAATAAGGAAAACAAAAATGTTAAATCCCCCTTGCAAAGAATGGATAAATAAGGACCTCATAACATTAATAAACAAAAGGAACCAACTGTGGCACAGTTTAAAACAAACACCCAGAGACGAACACCTGCGTAAGGAATTCTTAAATCAAAGGAAACACACCTCTGTAAATATCCAATTAGCTAAAAATCAATATTACTATGGAGCTTTTGCAAATTGTCAGAAATATCCTTTAAAAATGTGGCAACTTATTAATAGACTATCAAATAATAAAACAGAAATGGCAGACCTTGGGCATTTAAAAATCAATACCTCCAATGGTCAAATCTCAGATACTCAAGAAATTTGCGAATACTTTAACAATTTTTTTGCTACAATAGGTACTGAACTTGCAAATAAAATACCACAAAAATACCATAACAATTTGACTCAGACATTAACATATAATAAACCTAAAAATAACCCTGGATTATCAACATTAAAACCAACCACAGCAGATGAGGTATTGCAAATAATAAAAAACTTAAATTCTAACACTAGCTCCGGTTTAGATGGCATTAATACGAAATCCATAAAATGTGTTAAGGATAACATAGCGGCAAGCTTGGCAAACTGTATTAATGAATGCTTAAGCGAAGGCTATTTCCCTAATGGCCTTAAAATTGCAAAGGTTAGCCCAATATTTAAATCAGGCAGCAAACTGGATCCTAATAACTATCGACCTATATCGGTACTACCAGTGATGTCGAAAATATTTGAAAAAATTCTCCATAAACAATTGTATGAATTCCTATCTAGTATTGATTACCTATACAAAAAGCAATACGGCTTCCGCCCCAAATCGAACACTGTTTCCGCGACTGTTGACTTAGTAACCAGTATTAGACATAACATTGATCAGAAAAAAATTACATTAGGAGTGTTCATTGATTTAAAAAAGGCATTCGACACCGTTAGCCACGACATACTACTATCGAAATTAAAGGACATAGGTGTAACTGGTAAAGCATATGAGATTTTCAAATCATACCTTACAGACAGATCTCAAGTTGTCAAAATTAATACCCACCAAAGTGGTCCTCAATTGATTACTTGTGGCATTCCTCAGGGTTCAATTTTAGGACCCCTGTTATTCCTTATCTATGTCAATAACATATATGAGATTGGACTAAGGGGGGATATTACTTTATATGCCGACGATACTAGCCTGTTTTATTCTGGTCACTCATTGGAAACAGTAATGAACCAAGCTCAGCATGATCTAAATCTGTTACACATCTGGTTGCAGTCAAATTTACTAACTATTAATGCCTCGAAAACTAAATACATTATTTTCTCTGCTAAAAACAAAAAAATTGAAAATTATCGTCCTCTTACTATTAACGGTGAAAACATAGCTAAAGTTAACAATGAAAAATATTTAGGCCTTGTTCTTGACAGTCAACTTACCTGGAAACCGCAAATCGAAAAAATCCGCAATAAAATAATTTCACTAACAGGCGCGCTAAAAGGTATAGTGAAATGTCTCCCGAGACATGTTCGATACACGATATATAACTCCTTGGTCAAGTCTCGTATAGATTATTTAGTAGAGGTATGGGGTTCAGCAGCTAAATCAAACTTGCAAAAACTACAAGTTGCACAAAATAGAATTATTAAAACATTATTCCTATACGATTATCTAACACCAACTAACAAAATTTATAAAGAAACAAAACTATTCAATCTGGCCCAAATACATAAATATAATACATGCATTTTTATTAGGAAAATCCTTACTAAAGATATCCACTCACAAATAACTTTCACAAAAAAGATAGATTACCATAAACTCATGACAAGGCAGGCCAATAACCTGTGTCTAAAAAGGCATAGAACGAATTACGGGAAAAAGAGTATTCTATATGATGGGGCCCAACATTACAACGAATTACCTACAAATATAAAAGAAGCAAAATCTCTGTTAACATTTAAAAAATTATTAAAAAGCCACATTTTGAAGGATTTTTCATGAATAAGAGCTTAATATTAAGTTAGGTGGTACCAAATACTAATTTACATTGTAACACGCATGCAATTCGAAATATATCTTGTTAAATAATTAGTCATATATGAATGTAATACACATAAGCACATTATAATAGAACTTATATAAAAGCACTACACACTACCTAGCACATATATAAATACATATAAGCAAAATATATACAAACATACACTATATTTTAATCTACGTAAAATTATATTTAAATAAATAAATACATATACAAATAATAGTAAAATTAATTTTGTTGCATACGTATTTGACACCACCTACTAACTACTATAATATATATATTTATACATATAATAGATTAGTATATAAACAAACTCAAATAATAATAATAAATAAATTCTATGTGGTTAAATATCATAACAATAATACCTAAGTTCATAAGCAGTGAAATAATCACTATGTCATGGGCCTTAATAAACATGTGTTGTATTGTTTCACTCAGCTCATGCACACCTACCCGCAGTGGCGATGCATCACACAACATTTTACTACAACTACCCTCCTACTAAACCTGTTACAAAAATTCCTATGTATTTTTGTCATAGTAAGACAAAACTAAGATTGTTCGGCCCGTTTTGACAGCTATAAAAATACTTAATAATAAGTGAACTTGATGCTTGCAAATGATACTCGTTGTTATAGGGTACATATAATACATTAGGTGTTATTGTGAATTTGTTTTTTCAATTTCTCACGTGGAAAGTTATTTCGGCATTTATAATGAGAAACGTCAACGGACTTCTCGGATTGTAACGACTTTAACCCACTACGCCAGTCGGCTTCATTTATTTTTAATTTATATTAATATTGTATTTTCTCTGTAAGTGATTTTGTAATCTTTTGAGAAAATAAATGTCTAAAACCGTAAAACCGTACCAGAAAGCCAATTACAAATCCTCACGTATTGACTTATAATAATAATTTATGATGTGAGCACAAACACAAAAATCGCACCGCTTTAATTAAATTAAGAAGAAATATAAATACTTGGTTTGCAATTATATGACTGATGATAAAGAAAATAATAAATTAATAAAAACAGAAACTAACAATATAACCCAACCGCTACTTGACAAATTTGGCGCTTAAGCACCTTCTGGCCGAATTCACACTGATTGCGAATGGATCTAAATCATATTCCTTGCATATATCATTGAAAATTCTGCTTGCTCGCCCAATATAACTGTTCTGCCTATAGTTCGATGAAGTATGAGGTACACGTATGGGTGGATTAAACCAAAATGTTTTACATGGCACATTGAAATATAATTTTGACAATAACTCGGTGTTATCAATGTTGTTATTGAGGATTTTCAACAAGAATAAACATTCAGCAATCTTACGTCGATCTACCAGTGGTAGCAGATGATACTTCTTACAGAGAAGTAGAAGTAGTAGTAGTTTCTTCTTCTTTCTTCTTCTTCTTATTCCATATCTGTAAACCAATTATCTTGAAAGATAATTGGTTTACAGATATGGAATCTTTTGATGAAAGCAAAGATATTTTATGAAACGTGTGTGGATGTTTTCAATGCGGTCAATGTATGTATCTACTCTCATATTAGTGGAGGAGACGAGGAAGATCGACTTACACCTATCAGATAACTGGATGAGACATATTTTTTTATGAAATATAATTTATTAACAAACATGCTTATGATAACTTGCCTATCGAAAAGTTTACATAGCTATTTTTAATTGAATTAATTTTAATCAATTTTCTTTCATCACCTTTGCTCTTTTCATAACCGAATGAATTTCATCACAACTGATAGTTTCTAAAACACAGAATATGCCTAGGTAGGCTTGCCTACTTAAGCCTGTGCTACACGGTCGCCGACCACGACAAAAACCAAGGTCACCTTAGTCGGAAGCGCGTCGGGCGATGCCGGCTACACGGTTTGCGACAAGCTCCCAACATCAGTATGTTTAGAACGCCGCGCAGAGAGGACGCATTTACGCTCGTACCGTACATTCATTACAACGACTTCATGGCGCCTTGTCTATCAAAACTTCAAAAATAATATACTAATATACTTTAAAAACTAAACTCTAATCTTACTAATATTATAAATGCGAAAGTTTGGATGGATGTATGTATGTTTGTTGCTCAATCAAGCTCAAATTGTTGAGCGGATCAGGATGAATTTTGCCACGGAGATAGATTATAATCTGGAATAGCACGTATGCATCTCTTCATCCCGGTATAATGTTCCCTTGGGATAAGAAAACACTTTTCACGCGGGCGGAGCCGCTGGCAGAAGCTAGTATATTTAATATAGGTACATTTAAAGTAAAAGAATATACTTAAAAAAAAATATACCATTCTTTTTTTTTCAGTTGCCTCTATACATGACTCTGATGTCAAATCCCAAAGAAAGGACAAGTATCTGTTTATATCGATAAGTTCCGTTATTACTTTGCTTTCGCTCTGTTGAGCCATATTTTGCGCGTGCGTCTGCGCTCCCCGCCTGCAGAAGCGCGACTGTCATACATGTGGTTGTCAACAAGCGACTACACGGCATCAAACAAGTCGCCGACCAACTCGTTGGCAACGCACGCACGCCGACCAAGGGCGTTGGAAGGTCATGCTAAATTTGGTTGGCAACCACTGTCTACACGGTCGGATACGGCCGCTTGCGACCAAGGTGACCTTGGTTTTTGGTTTGGTTGGCGACTGTGTAGCACAGGCTTTATTTCTGTGCATGGCTACCTGGCAAGCAGATGTGAACAGGTATGTCAATATAGGTAACTATATCGATCTGTTAACCAATCGAAATTGATATCATAAGTAAGATAGTTTAATTACAAAATCAATTTATTTATTTATATACACTTTATTGTACACCTTAATAAACAAGAAAAAAAGAAACTTAATACTATAATATACAATGGGCGGCCTTATCGCATTCCGCGATCTCTTCCAGGCAACCTGGAATGGACAGAAATTACCTGGACATGACATGGGGTTGTCAGTGGTGCGACAATAGCAACAATAAACATAAAATAGATACTCACTAGAAACAAAAATACATACATATGTTAAATAATAGATACATAAATACATACATAATTAATATATAAGCAATGATGTACGACAATCAGCACATTATGTCAAAAACCAAGAGCACAATCACAGCGATAGGTAATGTTCTTTGATGAGTTTTTTAAATACAGGCAACGACTGAGCACGTTTTATTGAGTCAGGCAATGCATTCCACAGACGAGCAGCCTGGACAGTAAAAGATTTATCCATGAAAGTTGTGGAATGCATTGGCATTTTAAGTCGCAAGTTATCTGATGACCTTAGAGATTTCGTGTGAGAATCGCAGATAAACTGAAAACGATCCTTGAGGTAAAGAGGGGTGTAAGGAGTAAATAGCACTTTAAACAAAAGAGAAAGAATATGAGCATTCCGGCGAAGGCGAATTGGCAACCACTTGAGCTTTACACGAAATTCGGAAACATGGTCATATTTGCGCAAACCAAATATGAACCTTATACAAAAATTTTGAAGCCGCTCAAGTTTATCGAGTTGTTCTTGAGTAAGGTCAAGATAGCTGGCATCAGCATAATCAAGGATGGGAAGAAGAAGAGATTGTGCAAGCGCAATCTTGGTGGCAGTCGGAAGAAAATTCCGTAGTCTCCTCAAAGTTGCAGCAGATGCAAATAACTTGCGGCTTACTTCCTGCAGTTGGGCAGTCCAAGAGAAGTTCTTGTCGATGAATATCCCCAAGTTCTTAACTTTCTCACTGAAGGGAATAACTGAATTGTCAAAAAGAACATGGGGAAGACACGTCCAGTCAATCCTAGAAACCAATCTAGAACTGCCCACTACAATTACCTGCGTCTTTACAGGGTTGACCATAAGCCCATACCTCCTGCTCCAATCGCAAATGCGAGCCAGATCAATATTGATGGTAGCTATAGCCTCAGACAGCTTTCCGAGAGGAGCTCGCGAGTATAATTGCAGATCGTCTGCATAAAGGTGGTAGGAAGAAATTAGTTCATTGGAGATTGAGTTTATAAAAACTGCGAAAAGTAATGGGGATAAAACGCCACCCTGTGGTACCCCGGCAGAAGTACTACACCAGGACGACAACTTCTCTCCGATGTTAATACGTTGCCGGCGCCCTGACAGGTAACTACGAAACCAGTCAACCACCGATGGAGATATATTAAGAGAGCATAGAATGCCAAGCAAAACATCGAAATCAACAGTATTAAAAGCATTACTGAAATCCAGCAATGCCAAGACCGTGAGATTACTGCTTTCCATAGCTGACCGAAT
Organism: Anorthoa munda; assembly: GCA_945859665.1. Classification (NCBI taxonomy): domain Eukaryota; kingdom Metazoa; phylum Arthropoda; class Insecta; order Lepidoptera; family Noctuidae; genus Anorthoa; species Anorthoa munda. Next base: position 514,371 of record OX243907.1, on the reverse strand, counting down.
ATCATCCGTAATGTTGAGAAGAGCTGTGGAGGTGCTGTGACCAGGACGGAAGCCGGACTGGAAGGGATTGAGGAGATTATTTTTGGTCAGGAAAGTGCTCATTTGATCATGGATTAACCGTTCTAGGACTTTGGACAGGAATGGTAAGACAGATATTGGACGGTATTCAGAAAAGGATGTGGGATTGGACTTTTTTGGTAAAGGAATTATCTGTGCATCTTTCCATGAGAATGGAAAGACACCGCTAGACGCAGAACAGTTAAGGATGTGGCAAATGACAGGAAGGATAACGTCCAGCACCGGGAGTAACATTTTACGGCTGATACAGTCACTTCCTATTGCATTGGAAGTAATTGATAGTATGGTCTTCTTAACATCACATGCGGTGAATTGACTAAAAACAAATGGAGCATAACTGGGAGTCGGAAGAGATGAAAGATAATCCAATGTATTCAATTTTACTGTCCTATCGAAATTGGACGAAGCTGTGAAATGATTATTCAATGCATCGATATCTAAATCTTTAGGGATAGACTCTTGTCGCGTTTTACCGACCCCCAATGATCTTAGAAAATTCCAAACTTTGGATGAGTCTCCGTTTTGGACAAAGTTATGAATGTGTTGGCGATTAGCATTCCTACACACCTTGTTGCAGAGGTTGCGGATAGAGGCATATTTGTCCCTATTCGCATCAGTAGGTCGTCGCTTATATTTGGCCTTCGCCGCAACTTTTTTGTGCATTAACTTTTTGATCTCATCTGTCAGCCACGGCGCCGGCAAATGCCTAACTTTAACAGCTCGTACAGGAGCATGAACATCATAAAGCTCGATGAGTTTAGCGGTAAAGATATTAACCTGCTCATCGACCGACGTGGAGGCAAACAGAGGAGACCAATCAATATTGCTGGCATCCTCGCAAAGGCTGTCAACGTTCATACCACCAAAATTGCGTTGCATGAGAACTTTGGCTTTAGCCTTAGGTGGACGAATTTTATAAGAAAGAAAAATCAGGTCATGATGAGAAAAGGCGTCGGCTCCGCATTGGCCATGCTTAGCCACGCGATCAGGAGAGGAGACAAAAATCAAGTCAAGAAGCGAAGGAGTACAATTTGGCAAATTGTGAGTAGCACATAGCGGCAGAATGGAAAGATTGCTAGAAGTTGCAACATTAGTCAGAGAAGAAGAGCGATGATCTTTTTTCAGGAGACAAGTGTTAAAATCACCCATGATTATGCTATGACTGTAAGAAGGGACCAGAAGTTCTAAGAGATTTTCAAAAGATGCGAAGAAATTGATGCGTAAGGAGGGACAATAATAGACGCCAAGAAGTAATTTTGAGTGGTGTAGTTCGACCTCAAGAAAGAGGTGTTCACCAGCATTTGATGGCGGTGGTTGCGCTGACACATGGACTACAGAGAAGGGAATGTGTGCACGGAGGTATATGGCAACACCACCACCACCACCAACCGTCCTGTCGTTTCTTATGAGTACGAAACCAGGAAGAGAGTAGCAAGTTGAAGGGAGGCAAGGTTTAAGCCATGACTCGGATACAAGAATAGCATGAATATTTTTACAGTCAAAACTTGCCAACATATCGTGGATATGGGCCGGAATACTCTGAGCGTTAATATGAATCACGTTAAAATTCCTTGGAACATCAGAGAACTGCGCCTCAAGACTGTCTGCAAGTGAAGGAATGCTCACAAATCTGTCATCACTGCCTGCCGAAAAATAACTATTGTTATCGCTGCTGTCAGCCTTCTGATCTATAGACATAAATATTTCCTATAACAATATTAATACAATATATAAAACATATCATACAATATATCAATATCATATACTCATATTAATACAATATATCAATCGTATAGGCTTGCCTGCAAAAAATCGTACATGAAATATTATCGTCAAGCTATAAAGTTTTAGAATTGGAGCTGGGTCATTCCATTATCGCGGGTGCAACATTTAGACGCATGTTTTAGTTTCATGTAATTAAATAAATAACATTTTAAATTGAATTAAACTTTGAAAGATTATATTTTAATATGTTCTTTTAATATTCATTTACAAGGATTTTAAAATAATGTTTTAAAAGCCAGAAGGAAGGTCCAAATTGCCATTGCGGGTGCAACAGATTTGGTCCAACCATTCCAGATCATAGACAAAAATCTTATTAATCTGTTAATTGTGATATATTTAATATATTATGCCTTTATATTTCGTAAGATGTTTAAGTTACCATGAACATAAAATAAAAACTCTAAAGAAAACAAAAATAAACAATTAATTATTCATTTTTGACCGAATCGCGGGTGCAACATCAAATTATCGCGGGTGCAACCAGTCTAATTGAAGTGTACATAAACGTCAATTTAACTTATATAGGAACAAAATGAGAGATTAACAATATTTATTACTAATTAGTACACTTTGTTAGTCGCTTATATTAATTATTTCTTTTCAAATACGTCAATATTCGCCAAGATTCTATGAACGTATTATTTCCATCAGTTTTTTCTCTGGCGCTTCCAATTTCACGAAAATATCTTTAAATTGCACATATGCTATGTCATTTACGATTTCTGTGAAATGTTTGCCATCAATCGTCGTCATAAATTGTACTATGGTTTCTCCATCTTTATCCATATCGCTCTGAAATACTCCCACATAACGATACTAAGTAATTTTTTTGCCGATTTTCCGGTTTTCAAATCTGCGTCTGTCTCCATTTTCTCTTTCATTACTTCTCTACGTTTTAAATCACGAGCCCTTTCCCGACGGAGGTTTTTGGCATGAAGCTCGTAAAACATACAGAATATAACATAAAGACACATATTAAATGTATATCATCAATAGTATTAAGCATATATATAATAAAAACAACAAAATATGTTATAATACATAAAAAGGATAAGTGACAAAAAGTTGCACCCGCGATCTTAATGTCAGATCGCGGGTGCAACCAATTTAAGTTAACGTTTATTTTAACCAAACAATCATTATACTCATAAAAGCTATTAATTTAAGTTGAGTTTTGATTTCTTCTTACTTTTACAAAGTTTCAGAATGTTAGCTCTTAATTTCGGTGAAAAAAGTAAACTTTCTTATCTTTTGTATCGCGGGTGCAACAAGTTAACAATGTATTCTAACACTCAATAATGCTTTTAATAAATAACAACATATGCTCACATTTTTTGAAACAGAAAGTTAAATGAATATTGTCACTTCAAGTTTAACGGGTAAAACATTACCTTAAATTGTCAGTAACAGCTATTTCGCGTCAGTGTTGATAGGTATGATTTTCACTTTGTACCAACTCTTTGGATGGTAATAATTGCAAACGCTCCAAAGAATTTAATATGGAGTAAAATCGAAAAAATATTTAATTTTTATTCAATTTCGACTTTCTTCTTCGCACTATTCGCAAAAAAAACAACTAATAACGTGATTAAAAAATTAATGTCGGGAATCGTCTATAGCGGAATCGCCCAGCTATTTAATAGGTGCAAGAGAGAAAGTAGAGCGTCCGCGGTCCGTGTGATAGAACAGGACACTACATAGCAGCTACACTCTACCTGACCGTTGTATGTATCCGGGTGCGTATGCTCGTGTACAGTCGAAAAACATTTATTAGTGACAACACATGCTAAATAATATTAATTGGGATGTCAAAAATGAGTATTAAGTGTATTTTGTGTTATACAAAAAAAAATGACTTTGATGAAAATTAATTTAAAATATGCTCACCATATGCTTATAAAAATTCAAAAGACGTCGATTGCATTAATAGCACGGAATTGGCCAAAAAAATCGGAACCACACCATGACGAAGCATACCAGCTTCAGCTGTTGTGATTACGCAGCGGCATTTTACCAGAAAGATAAAATTGGGCCGTTTAAACTGTTCTCCAAACATGAATCATACCAAAACATATTTGCGTCATTACTGGATGAAGCTGATATTTTCATAAACGAAAAAAAAAAAACGGTCAAGTGCGACTCAAACTCGTGCACCGAGGGTTCCGTACCTACCCATTATACCACCATAATAAAATTGGTATTATTTTTATTGGTGGCTAAGTTTTAAAGATATGGGCAAATTTAGATTTTCGCGAAAACTTGTAAGTACCAAAATTTACCTTAATTTTCACCTTTTTATTTTTTGGAATTTTTCCTTTATTTGTGCTGTATGGAGGTGGTCGTTGAATCAGTAAACGACTTTTCATTCGTCAACGAGGCAACTGTTAATCATCAATGAAAAAACAGGTTGAAAATATTTGCTGTGAATTTACGTCAACGCACAAAACGCATTAGTTCAATAGTCCAAAAAAAAATGGTTGAGAATATAATCTGTTGATTTACGTCAACGGCTCAACGGATTATTTCACTATAATTTTATTAATTTCTAAGAATCAACTATTATGCGAAACGAATACTTCTGAACGAAACCGAACATCGTTGGAGCCAGTCCTACGCCTGGAAAGATTACAAAAGAAATGTCATTCTATTTTTTTTAATTCTTTTCAAATCAATAATCTTCAATTAATTATTTGCAACAAAATTGTTAATGATTGAATCATCGTGTATTCCCGTTCGTCCCACTGACTTCGTCCCCGTAGTGGGACGAACGGCAATTTACTAAAATAATATTAAATTTGTCCCTTATCGTCCCATTCAGAATTTTAGGGGGACGAATGGGAATATATTCTTAGATTAGTGCAATTTGTCCCACTAAATAATTTTGTGCGTAAAATGTTTAATCGTTATTTCGTAGTTTACTTTCAAATTTATTGTGATATTACATGGCTCTGGAGGGATGCTCCGGCGATGCCGCTAGATAACATTGTGTTATTAGCGTAAACCCTATTGGTTTTCCCAACATTCTCTCCCATTATTCTTAAATTAGACCGGTCGGGTTAATTATAAAATTTGTTTTTTTTTACCATTAGAACAACCAGTCTGAAATTATTTGGTGCGACCAAGAGGACTAAAAAAAATATTAATAAATTAGTCCCGTTCGTCCCACCAACAAAATTAGTGGGACGGTCGGGAATAAAATAACGAATTCCCGTTCGTCCCACTACGGGTACGAAGTCAGTGGGACGAACGGGAATACACGCCAGTCATCATCATCATCATCAAGGCATGGCTCATTGATGGTTGTCTGGTTAGTGTAATTTAACTGTTAATCATCAATGGTCAACAGGTTGGAAAAACTGTTAAATTATTAACGGGTTTTGAATGATCAATCATTAGCGAGTCAATTTATGTCAACGTATTCAATCATCAAGCCACCAGCCCGGCCAGCACGGCCTACTGTGCCATGGCGTAAGTCACACTTTTTATCACAGTTTGGGCGATAAAGCCATTTTGGTTTAAATGCTAGCACGGCGGTGTGAGTTAATTTCTTGACTTGTGACATAACTTCTTGACGTTTATTTCGGAAATATTTGCGGGTTAATTATTATTTTCACAATAATTGTATAGGTATGTTTATATTAAACACTGACTATGTGTGGGCGATACAATAAGAGATCGGCCCTAGTTCATAAGTTTATTCTGCAAACAGTTTGTACACAAATATAGGTAATATTATGTCGCGACCGACAGAGTGAAGTCAAGTCCGCCGTGAAGTTGCAGCGAATCTCGTCGACGTAGGATGCGTTCATAATTAAAGTAAAAGAGATGTGTTCCGGCGTAGACACTATGTTATCAAACAAACGGTTGGAGTGTTATGGGCACTATGGCGCGAGGACTTCGAAAAATTATCGTATTTTTTTTCTGTTAATTTTCCAATTTCCTTGCAGTTTCGGGTTAACCTTGACCATAAAAACCATTTAGGTTCTGAGAAGCATAGCCCTACGACGCACTGTTTCCGAATTATGGGCCTCCGAATTTTATTTTATTTTGCATAAAACGCTCTACATTTCCAAAATAGTATCTCGAAAACGGTGTGACCTAGGCAAAAAATAAACAAAATTTAGCCCCCCCCCTTTGCTTACCCCATACTAGCAGCATCCCAACATGAATTTATGAAAAGATTCTTTTTCTAATTTTTTTACTGGTGCATGGTTTTCGACTTGAACTACAAATTCATAACAAAAACTATTTTCGGTCAGTCAGGTCATTAGGATCTTTCATCCGCGATTAAGTCAACGGGGCTAGCATGGACGTACTCAAGATGTTTGTGACATGTTATGATAAAATATGTCATGTCTTACAATTTGTCATAAATGCTAGCACGGGACATCCATGTGACATAGTTTAAAGGCGCGAAATGCCTTTCTTCTATATATATAATCTGAATAGATGACCAAATAAAATAATACGAATAAAAGTGTGACGTTCATACAGATAAACAACTTTTTAATTTTGTTGGAACCAATTAATATTTGACCCACAACCATAGACTTATGCACACTTTATTTTTCTTTTTGATAACATAGTAAGTGTTTGTTAGAGTCTGGCAAATGAAAGTAGACACTTATTTGCAAACTTTCTATATGGCATGTTACGTATGCATAGGAATCTGCTGACATTGCGGATAATATACATATAGGTACATAGACCTTTTCGACAGGGCATTTACCGTGAAGCCAACGCACGTAGCTAGACATTCGCTGACACAGAAACGTACGAAGCATCAATATAGGAAGTTACCGACGCTGCAATTACTTCGAAACCGATGCAGCCATGACGTCAAGGAATCGATCGATGCCGAACTGATATTTAAGACCATTTCTTGTAAGAAGAATTCATTCCATATTCCTACATCGAGTAGGATGGATTCTCGTAGGCTAGTTAGTTGAAGTTAGTCTATTTAATTATTGTAACCATTCCATATCCTAATATCGGCTTGGAATGGACATCTGTAGGTTAGCTTGTTGTAGTTAATAGTTGTAACCATTCCATGTTCCAACCTCGACTTGGAATGGTCAGTTTTAGGATAATTAATTGTAATTAACTTTAATAATTAAAAGTTTAGAATCATTTCGGGTTTCTTTCCATTCCCCCGGCTGTGGTAAACGTAATTGGCAATGCTATACTAATGTCAACATCAATTTTTGGTAATTTGTTGTGGTCTTGATAATAGCATTTAATAAGTGAAAATGAATAAAACAATTAAAAGTGGATTACGGGAGATGTCGTTTCGCATGATGTCTAAATATCAAGAAAAACATCAGGAGAAAGACGTCAAATCAAAATTTTTTTACGTGTGGTGTTAGATTTCATAAGTTATTATGACGCTAATAAGTTGAATAAACCAAATTTTTACAGAATACTGTTGTTTTTTTATTGAGATTGATACATAATATCTAAAATATTACCTACCTCAATTACCTATTGTATTTTTATTCAGACGAAATAAATTAAATATTTCTAAAGTATCAAATTAAGTTATTCCAGGTATTTCATACTAGTTTTGGGGTTGCTATGCTGATATTTTTTAAATTTTCCGCGCTTTTTCAGTCTCTACTTTCGTTTGCCAGACTCTAGAAAGATATAATTATTGTGACAATTTTAATAATTACTTAAAAAATAAAATAGCTTGGACCCTGTTCCCGATACCGGCGAGCCCCTATTTTTTTATATTTTCAATGTTTTTTAGGGGTTTTAATTTAATAAATATGTAAAGAAATGAACGTTTCTTTATTTAAATTCTGCCGTGACTGGTTGTCATTATAGGAGTGCTGTCAATGGTGAAGTTTTAAAGGTTATGAAAATATTGTGTATGAGACTAAACATTATTAAAATATTGTAAATAGATTTATAAAGTTAACTCAGTGAATAATAAACGTTAAATGTCGTTTCTTTGTTTACAGGTAAGTTCTCTTAGATTCAGTGTTATGATGTGTAGTATGGTCATAGAATATCTCATTGAAATAAAATCTTTGTTTACAGAGCAACACATTGTTTTATTCACTATCTATAATAAGACGAACGTTATAAAACGACATTTCTGTTTATTGGAGTCGGTCAAGAATGGAGAAGTTACGTTTCGAATTTACGGTGTCGCCTGGGAGTGATGGCAAATCTAATGTATTGGCCATAACCTCAGTAACAACGAGCGACGAGAAGACATATGCTATACCAGAAACATTACAAGCAGCTGGTCATCATAGAGAAATTATAAAAACATCGGCCTACAGTAAAGTGAAAAATAGTTTAACAAAAAGATACCAAACTCGAAGGGTTTGGATTACATTGACAGAAGAACTGAGGAAAACCTACATTGATGAAGATGGTAATTTGCAATTTTCAGACCAGTTTTTAGAAGAAATAAACCTAGAGAAAGCTACCGCTGTGAGTGAAATAAGAATTGATTCATTGGAAAAGTTGTTTGAGAAATTATTGGAAAATACACAGGAACCAAAACAGCAAAACTTAAAATATATTGCAGAAAAGTTTGTAATTGAAAAGTTTACAAGTAAGAACCCTAATGCTAAACAATGGATTGATATTTTTGAAAAAGAGTGCATACGCTTTGATGTCACAACAGATGAGAAAAAAATTGAATTACTCCGGTTGTTTATGGACAAGAGCTGTGTGGATTGGTACAGTTCCATGATTATCAAATTGACTGTTAACTCGGAGTGGTCAACATGGAAGAACAAATTTTGTGAGTCATTTGCAAACAAGGGATGGAACCCGGTAACATATGCACTGTTGTTTAAATTTAAAGATGGATCACTGTTGGATTATGCCATACGAAAAGAAAAACTGCTGTTGGATATGAGAAGATCGATTGATACAGGTACTTTGGTAGATCTCATAGCGGCTGGTTTGCCGGACTTTATTCTGAATAAAATTGATCGAGAAGCACTTAAAGATACAGTGGATTTGTTTAATGAAATAAGCAAGTATGAACATATGGTAAATAAAAAAAAAATATTGCCTAAAAGAAAATTTAGTGATGGAAGTTTAATAAGGACAAATGATAAAAGCGAAGAAAAAAGTGCATGTAAAATTTGTGAAAAATTGAATAAAGGCAGCCGATTTCACCCGGAAGCTTTATGCTGGTTTAAAACAAATGCAGTAGAAAAAATAAAGAAAAATTTCATTAAACATGTCAACAATTCTGTGATCGAAACGGAGTTGAATGAAACTGATCAAAAAAACGAGCAGTAACACCATTAATAAATGTCAAACTACTAGTAAACGAGGTTTTAGAAATAAACGGCGTTTATGATTCAGGCTCAAATGTTTCCCTAATTAATTCAAAATTATTGAAAATAAAAGGAAAAGGAAACAGTTTGAATAAAGCAGACTTAATAACAATTAATGGTGTTCAAAAGACAAGTGGTTTGACAAATTTGAAAATAAAAATCTTAAACTTGGAGGAAAACGTAGATGTGTATATTATGGATGAACAAAACTTCAAGTATGATTTTTTAATAGGACTTGACTTAATACAAAAGTTCAGGTTGATACAAAATGAAGACTTGAAAATAACCCAGAAACTTCCCTTGGAATATGAAAATACTAACAAAATGGAAAGAATTACTTCCAAAGATAAGATAAATTCTAAAGGAGAAATTATAGATGAAAACAATATTAAAACTAAAGATAACTACATAATTAATTTCAATGAGCACGTAAAAGAAGACGACTTTAAAATTAAAATAAACCATTTGGATGAACGTCAACAATCTGAAATTAACAACTTAGTATGCACTTATGAATCAATTTTTGCAAAAAACAAATATGATATTGGCACTGTCAACGGATATGAAGCAAGAATAGACCTGTTAGTAGATAAATACTGCAGTAAGAGACCTTACAGATGCACTTTAGAAGATAAAAAGGAAATAGAAGAGCAAATCGCAAAATTATTAGATAACAAGTTAATAGAAGAATCATACAGTCCTTTTGCTGCACCGGTTACTTTAGCATTCAAAAGAGAAGATAACAGAAAATCAAGACTATGTATAGATTTCAGAGATTTAAATAAAATAATAATACCTCAAGCTCAACCATTTCCGCTAATTGAAGATTTAATGATGAAGACCAGGAATTGTAATTTTTTTTCAACATTAGACATCAACTCTGCATTTTGGTCTATACCTTTGCGAATTGAAGACAGGAAAAAGACAGGTTTTGTAACACAGGAGGGACATTTCCAGTGGACTTGCCTACCTTTTGGACTTAAGACTGCACCAGCGATTTTTCAGAGGATTTTAAGTAATATACTCAGAAAGTATAAGCTTACTGATTTCGCTGTAAACTACATTGATGACATCCTCGTATTTTCAAGAACTTTTGCTGAGCATATGAACCATCTCACGCAATTATTTGAAGCCATCAAGACAGAAGGTTTTAGGTTAAAATTTACAAAATGTACATTTGCCTCAGACTCGGTAAAATATCTAGGCCATATCATACAGAACAATTCAGTTAAACCAGTGAAGGACAATTTGATTTCAATAAAGAGTTTTCCGGTTCCAAGAACTCAAAAGAATATAAGACAATTCTTAGGAAAGATTAATTTTTATCATGAATATGTACCTAAGAGTGCAATAATACTAGACCCATTACATAACTTATTGCGAAAAAATCAGAAATTCGTTTGGTCAGAAGAGTGTCAAAAAGCATTTGACACCATGAAGGACCTGCTATGTTCTCAACCAGTACTGGAAATTTTTGACCAAGAATTGCCCATAAATATTTACACTGATGCTTCTTTGGAAGGTATTGGTGCTATATTAAAACAAGTACAACCTGATGGAAAGGAAAAACCAGTAGCATACTTTTCAAAAAAACTTAATGAAGCACAGAAGAAGAAAAAAGCAATATATTTAGAATGTCTAGCTATAAAAGAAGCAGTGAAGTACTGGCAATACTGGTTAATAGGAAAATCATTCACGGTTTATTCAGATCATAAACCGCTTGAGAACATGAATTTGAAATCAAGAACTGACGAAGAACTGGGTGACTTGACATACTATCTGTCGCAATATGAATTTAAAATAAAATATACACCTGGAAGACAAAATTTAGAAGCAGACTGCCTTAGCAGGAATCCTGTATTGGAACCAAATGAAAACACAGATGAGCAACTGAAAGTTGTGAACATTATGAAACTGGATGATATTCTAACGGATCAATATAAAAATGAAGAAATAAAAAAAAATAAAAGCAAGTTAATTGAAAAAGACAAGATCTTCTTCAAGAAGGTTAAGAAAAAAGAGAAAATAATAATATCAGAAGAATTTAGCATACAACTTTTAAAAACAATACATAAGGACTTATGTCATATCGGAATTGGACAGATGCAGAAGACTATGAGCCCGCTATTTACAACCAAAAACTTGGCAAAAAATATAAAAATGATTTGTAGGACCTGTGAAATATGCATTAAAAACAAATCAAGGGGGCACGACAAATTTGGGTTTATGTCACATCTAGGTCCGGCCACAAAGCCATTTGAAATAATGTCTATAGACACAATTGGAGGTTTCGGTGGTTCTAGATCAACGAAGAAATATCTGCATCTCTTAGTGGATCATTTTACTCGGTATGCATTCATCTTAACATCGAAAACACAGAGTGCAAATGATTTTGTAAAACTGATTATGAGCATAACAGATGTAGAGGACATTGGCATGGTTCTAACTGACCAATACCCAGGAATAAATTCGAAAGAATTTAAGACATTTTTAAAGGACAAGCAGATACCTTTGGTATTTACAGCAGTGAATGCTCCATTCTCAAATGGCCTAAATGAGAGGTTAAACCAAACATTGGTAAATAAGATTAGATGCTGTATAAATGAAGGAGAGAATAAAAAATCCTGGACAACCATAGCTCATGAATGCGTTAAAAAATATAATGAAACTTGTCACTCAGTCACCGGGTTTTCACCTGCCTACCTATTACATGGTACAGATGTCTCAATTTTACCAACAGAATTAAAACAAAAAAAGTCACATAGTGATTGGATTACAGACAGGAAAATGGCCCTTGAAAATACCATAAAATCTCATGATTACAACAAAACAATGTTTGATAAAAATCGGAAATACTATGAATTTAATGTAGGAGACAAGGTATATGTGGAAAATGGCAATAAATTAAACAGGAAGAAGTTGGACGAACTAAGAATTGGACCATATAAGATTGTAGGAAAAGTTTCTAGTTCAATATACAGGATAGATACGAGCCACAGGAAAATTGAATCAAATCTTTTCCATATCACAAAATTGATACCAGTCTCTGTAATTGAATATGAAGAAGACGAAGGATAGAGTGGTATTCACAAAAATTTTGCTGAAAATTTTCTTCCCTTGTGGGGGAGATGTAAAGAAATGAACGTTTCTTTATTTAAATTCTGCCGTGACTGGTTGTCATTATAGGAGTGCTGTCAATGGTGAAGTTTTAAAGGTTATGAAAATATTGTGTATGAGACTAAACATTATTAAAATATTGTAAATAGATTTATAAAGTTAACTCAGTGAATAATAAACGTTAAATGTCGTTTCTTTGTTTACAGGTAAGTTCTCTTAGATTCAGTGTTATGATGTGTAGTATGGTCATAGAATATCTCATTGAAATAAAATCTTTGTTTACAGAGCAACACATTGTTTTATTCACTATCTATAATAAGACGAACGTTATAAATATTTAAAAATGTAGGAAGTAAGAAGAATATGGAATTAAAGAAAAAGATTATAATAAAAATAATAATCAAAATTAAAATAATAATTAAAAATAAGAATAACAATAAAAAAAATTACAATTATAATAAAAGTAATAATATAAAATTTATTAATAATCCTGTAACATTTCTATGAATTAATAAACATTGATCACCACACACACAAAATAAATTTATTGCCATTTGGTGCAGTAATTAGAAGGAAAATATTTTTTTTTCAACTATAAAATTTTATCACCACCTCCGACCGAAAGTGACACATTTTTCTTAATCATCTGTCGAAATGTGACATTTGTGACAAAATGGGTGCGCCCGTATTAGCAATTAAGACTCGATGAGTCCCAAATAAACGTCAGGAAATTTTCTCACGCCGCACTGTGGATCGAAAAACGGCTCTAGAAGACATAGGAACTTAAATTTAAAAGTGTCGGTTTTTTTGCTTGAAATGGGTCCTAATAGTTAATATCATTCTTATATATTTCATAGGACGCAATCTGGTAGACAAAAGGGCAAGTTTTATTTTTTTTGCAAAAAAAATGTATGGAGCTGATATAAAAAATGCATAAATCTCCGGAACCGCAAGACTAACCGTAATATCCTTGCACCCGGTTATATAACTATTTATTTATGATTTTTTGACATACTTCGTATAACGAGATAGACCGCGTTTTTTTTTTTTAAATCCTCAACTTTATTTACCTAATATATGCTATAAATAGAAATAGACGTGTTATGTGATGTGTCTATCTAACTTAAAAAAAATATTTAAAATTATTAAAGATATTTTGATGTTTATTAACCGACTTCAAAAACAGAGAAGGTTCTTAATTCGTTTGAATTTTTGTGTATGTTTATTCAGAGATACCTTCGCCAATTATTAACCGATCTTGATGACGATCTTTGTTTTTTGTTTGAAAGAGTATGGTCCCGGATTGGTTTCAGTTAAATTTGGTAAAGACCTGTTTAATAACTTCGGAGATATTCCATGGAACTCTTCAATAAATGACGGTAAACCACCATAGATTGCTGCAATCGCATGTCTGTATATTGTTTACACCATTTTATAACATAACATCGCATCAGTAGACTCTGAAGGGGTACGCAGATGTGTACAGTTCACCCTTCTACACTCTTATTTCATCAGTTATGTTCAAGTTCCCTGTTATTGGGGTTATCTATTTGGGCATAGCATTTTTGTTTATTAACCGATCTACACGATTTGTTTTTTGTTTGAAAGAGTATGGTCCCGGATTGGTCTTAGTTAAATTTGGGCAAGATATGTTTAATAACTTCGGAGATATTCCATGGAACTCTTCAATAAATGACGGTAAACCACCATAGATTGCTGCAATCGCATGTCTGTATATTTTTTACACCATTTCATAATATAACATCGCACCAGTAGACTCTGAAGGGGTACGCAGATGTGTACAGTTCACCCTTCTACACTCTCATTTCATCAGTTATGTTCAAGTTCCCTGTTATTGGGGTTATCTATTTGGGCATAGCATTTTTTGTTTATTAACCGATCTATATGATTTGTTTTTTGTTTGAAAGAGTATGGTCCCGGATTGGTCTTAGTTAAATTTGGTAAAGATATGTTTAATAACTTCGGAGATATTCAATGTAACTCTTTAATAAATGACGGTAAACCACCATAGATTACTGCAATCGCATGTCTGTATATTTGTTTGTTCTACACTCTCATTTCATCAGTTATGTTCAAGTTCCCTGTTATTGGGGTTATCTATTTGGGCATAGCATTTTTTGTTTATTAACCGATCTATATGATTTGTTTTTTGTTTGAAAGAGTATGGTCCCGGATTGGTCTTAGTTAAATTTGGTAAAGATATGTTTAATAACTTCGGAGATATTCAATGTAACTCTTTAATAAATGACGGTAAACCACCATAGATTACTGCAATCGCATGTCTGTATATTTGTTACACCATTTCATAATATAACATCGCACCAGTAGACTCTGAAGGGGTACGCAGATGTGTACAGTTCACCCTTCTACACTCTCATTTCATCAGTTATGTCCAAGTTTCCTGTTATTGGGATTAGATATTTGGGCATATCATTTTTGTTTGAAAGAGTATGGTCCCGAATCGGCCCCAGTTAAATTTGGTAAAGATTTGATGAAGAACTTCGGCGAAATTCAATAGAACTCTTCAATAAATGACGGTACATCATCATAACTTTTATTTCCAATATACAACACTTATATTACAAACTCTGAATTATAATCAATATACAGACATGCGATTAAAGCCATTTTGGGTGTTTTGCCGTTATTTATTGAAGAGTTCTATTGGATATCTCCGAAGTTATTTGAAAGATCTTTACCAAATTTTACTGGGAGCGATCCGGAACCATACTCTTTCAAACAAAAAACAAATCACCAAGATCGGTTAATAAACAAAAATGCTATGCCCAAATAGATAACCCCAATACCAGGGAACTTGAATATAACTAATGAAATGAGAGTGTAGAAGGGTGAACTGTACACATCTGCGTACCCCTTCAGAGTCTACTGGTGCGATGTTATGTTATGAAATGATGTAAACAATATACAGACATGCAATTTCAGCAATCTATGGTGGTTTACCGTCATTTATTGAAGAGTTCCTTGAATATCTCCGAAGTTATTCAACAGGTCTTTACCAAATTTAACTGAAACCAATCCGGGACCATACTCTTTCAAACAAAACACAAATCACCAAGATCGGTTAATAAACAAAAATGCTATGCCCAAATAGATAACCCCAATAACAGGGAACTTAAACATAACTGATGAAATGAGAGTGTAGAAGGGGGAACTGTACACATCTGCGTACCCCTTCAGAGTCTATTGGTGCGATGTTATGTTATGAAATGGTGTAAACAATATACAGACATGCGATTGCAGCAATCTTTGGTGGTTTACCGTCATTTATTGAAGAGTTCCATTGAATATCTCCGAAGTTATTCAACAAGTCTTTACCAAATTTAACTGGAACCAATCCGGGACCATACTCTTTCAAACAAAAAACAAATCATCAAGATCGGTTAATATTGGCGAAGATATCTCTGAATAAACATACACAAAAATTCAAACGAATTAAGAACCTGCTCCGTTTTTGAAGTCGGTTGATAAACATCAAAATATCTTTAATAATTTTAAATATTTTTTTTTAAGTTAGATAGACACATCACATAACACGTCTATTTCTATTTATAGCATATATTAGGTAAAAAAAGATGAGAATTTAAAAAAAAAAAAACACATTCTATCTCGTTATACGAAGTATGTCAAAAAATCATAAATAAATAGTTCTATAACCGTGTGCAAGGATATTACGGTTAGTCTTGCGGTTCCGGAGATATATGCATTTTTTATATCAGCTCCATACATTTATTTAGCAAAAATAAATAAAACTTGCCCTTTTGCCTACCAGATTGCATCCTATGAAATATATAAGCATGATATTAGCTATAAGGACCCATTTCAAGCAAAAAAACCGACACTTTTAAATTTAAGTTCCTATGTCTTCTAGAGCCGTTTTTCGATCCACTGTCCGCCGCCGGTGCTAGCATTTAAGACAAAATGGCTTTATCGCCCAAACTGCGATGAAATGTGTGACTCAAGCCATGTCACAGTAGGCCGTGCTCGCCGGGCAGCAACAGGAAAGGCATGTCGAGCCTTTAAAATACGTCACATGCTTGACCCGTGCTAGCATTTAAGATAAATTGTAAGACATGACATAATTTATCATGTCTTGCCACAAATGTGTTGGGTAGCCCATGCTCGCTCCGCAGTGGTGGCCCATTGGTAACGGCCCCGACTTACGTGTCGTAGGTCGTGGGTTCGAATCCAGGCAGGTGCTATAGCTTGTGTAAATTATTTCATAACCACTTCTTAAAACGGTGAAGAAAAACATCGTGAGGAAACCGGCATGTCCTAGTACCAAAAATTCGAAGACATGTGACATCCACCAATCCGCACTGGACCGCGTGGTGGATAACGGCCCATTCCCTCTCACAGAGAGGAGGCCTATGTTCCAGCAGTGGGAATACTAAAAGGCTGATGATGTGAAGTGATGTGAACCATGCCTAGTGCTGTAAGACCATAATTTTTGCCAAATTTCGTGATTCCAGGTCAACGGAAACCACCATATACCATACCACCAGTTGACCTAGAGTTATCAATTTTGGTTAAAATCAAGGTCTTACGTGTGTATGCGCCGGCGCCGCAGTGTACGCAGCTCTTAAGTTCGTTCATACATTAATAAATGCGCTGCGGACCTGCGTCACCTGAGTATTAGTATTAGCATACGCTTAGCCAGACTGCCTGTGCACTGTGCAGTATTGTGTAACGTGGCTAAGTTATAACAGCCGGCCAGCACGGGTCAATCTTCAATCATAAGGAAATCAAGTTAAGCTGTTGGTTCCAGCGATTTGCAGACCTGTGATAGTTGTTACGGATAGTCGAAAGACTGAAATCGGACACCTTCCAACAGGTATACGTATAGGCAAGGCAGACCGTCTATGTAAAATACTGATACTCAGCTACATCCGGTTTAGGGCATGAATATCGGAATCTCGTAATATCGAAATCTCGTTACGAAATTTTCGATATTTCAATTCCGATACTGAGTGATCCAATATCGGAATCTCGACATCAGAAAAAAGCCAAAATTTTGTCTCCTTGAGAAGCGCCGACTGCGATAATGTGGTTAAACCAGTTGAATACGGTGATAATCAGTGATCGGATCAACGGGCGCTTATTTACTTAAACTTCACTTGAAAAAATAATATGGAGGTGCCTTGATAAAGCCCGCATTAACAGTCATGATATTGCTAAAAATTTTACTTATAAGAGTAAATAGAACCCGATGTAACAATGATCGAAATAATAAAATAACAATATTTTCATTGAATAAAGCTTAGGTTGCGGGCATCCGCTAAATGCAAGACGCATGGGATTGGTCAATGTGGCGATACATAGGTGAGGGCTATGCTCAGCAGTGGACGTCTTTCGGCTGAAATGATGATGATGAACGCTTACATACACCTTCATACTGTTGAGCGCTGTTTCGGAATAACTACCAATTCTTATTAAACTATCTCTCAAATTTCTAATGTGTTACTTGCTTGCACACCTCAAAGCCATAAAATGGCTTAGTAGGCGTTTCGACCGACGAGTTTCGCCCGATCTGGCCGAAACAGGAATTTCATTATTATTAGTATTTTTGAGTGGTGTTTCGGACTATCCTTTTTTTTAAGCAAATTTAGTACAGTCGGAATGAAAAACCTTAGGTAGGGTTATATTATTTTTCTCAAACATGCTTGGAAATTTGAGCGTTATTTTGACAACCTTCTTCGAGATAAATCGAAATTGCTGTACTGGCCAAATACAAGCGCACAGCGGCCGGCACAAATTGTATGAAAATCCATATCTGTCGTGTTTAGCGGCCAAATAAATTACATAGTAAACTCATATCTGTCGTGTTATTTAAAAATGGAACGATCTTTTACTCCGCAACATGGCAACCAAGGAGGTACCTTATGAAAGGTTTTATTTATATTTCGAACTGGCTTGCAAATAGAACGCTGTTTAATGAAAAAAAAAAACAAAAGAACACTTTAACGCGGGCACAATTATTGTTGTTCGTCATTGATTTTGACAAAATGAGTTCTAGGTACTACTTAGTTTTAAATGCCGCGCATTATTTAAGAAAAGCACTATACAACCCTTGGCCACAACTAGGCATTAATGGACTTACGTATGTGTGCCTCAGCTTCGCCTCGGCCCACATTTACACGTTCGTCCATCAATGCCTCTTTTGCTGGCCGCTGCAGTAATGTACTATAAGTAAAAGTCAGGCAATTTTTTGGAAAAGATAAAGCTTAATACTTTTACAACAATCAAAAGTAACAATTTATTTCACATTTGGCACCTACGGATCAGTAGGTACCAGTGTGGTACGTTATTTTTTTAGGATAGCAAAATCAAAATTTTGATTAAAATCAGTTGAGAGTTTAATAACATGATAAAAATATAACTTCCTCTTTTGATTTTTTAGTTACATGTTGAACATTTATACACAAACTACCAGGAGGCCAGAATCATGAAGAAGTATTTGCGGGCCTAGAATCATAAGTGGTAGAGACCGGAGTACCAGGAGATCAGAATCTAAAATCTCCCGGTACTCTTTTTACATCTCATGATTCCAGCCTCAGTAATACTTCCTCGTGATTATAATGTCCTGGTACTTAAAATAGTCTTTACCGGTAATGATTCCAGCCCCGCAAATATTAAGACTTTTTCATGATTCTGGCCTCCTGGTAGTCCAGTTACTCGTATAAATGCTTATAATGTTCAACATCTAACTAAAAAAGCAAAATAGGAAGTTATATTTTTTTCATGTTATTAAACTCTACCGATTTTATGTTTCTGACGTTACTTTGCCACTAAAAAAGGATTCGTCCGAAACACCACTCAAAAATATTAATAATAATGAAATACCTGTTTCGGCCGAATCGGGCGAAAGGCATCGGCCTAAACGCCTACTAAGCCAATAAAATTAAAGCTTAATATTTTTTAGTCTTGTGCTGGTATTAAATAAAACAAATTAGTCTATCCAATCACTAATCTGTTGGTCGCATCAACTTCTACTACTTGACTACAATCATTGTCTCTATATACATGTCAATCTTGATTTTGAATAGTATAAACATGAGATAATTATATTCTACCATTGCTATATTTTATTAAATTAAATAGTAGTTTTATGAAATAAGTTAATCTCAGCTATCCAAGATTCATTTAATAATGTTCCTGATTAAAAAAGCATCAAATAAAAAAAAGAGAGACACACAATAGAAATTTCTATTATGTCTCGGGATAAACGTGTTTTTTTATTATACTTAATCCTTACCGAATTTGTGCAATTAACAAAAAAAATTTCGATATCTAACGAATGAGCGTAATTCCGTTATTAATATCGGAATTCAATATCGGAATTGAAAATGTTCCGATATTACATGCCCTTATCCGGTTAGACTGCAAGCCATATCGCCAGTGAAATAGAATGCTCAGTAGACCTTATCGTTCCTGCGCAGCGAGTCGCGCCAGCGGTCGGGTGCGGGCGTGTGTGTGGGCGCCGGCGCCGGCTCGTCGCGGTACACTATCTTCTCGTATCTGTAATGTAACTGGGAGCTGAAACTTTGGGTGCACTAATATATAAACCAGCTGACGACATCTGCGTCACCCGACTTTATTTAAAGTAAGTTCACAACAATTAGTTTGTTAATTGACTTTGGTCTAGTCGCCGGGTGGGTGACAAGTGCATGACAGTTGCCAAAAACCGAATTCAACGGCGCGGCGTGCAAATGGAATAGTAGTTTATGCAACGGTCATATAATAGGGTTTATTAAAACACGAGTGTGGGTTTATCACTATTATACGAGTATAACACGAGGCGAAGCCGAGTGTGCTAACGGTAACACACGATTATTTTAATACCTAATTATACGCCGTTGCATAAACAATTTTATCTTCATTTTACAGTTGAAATAAAACAAAAGTGGGAACGGAAAAAAATATGTGGTATGGCGGACAATTTAGATTCTTATTGCGCATGACTGCGCAGCGCGCGCATCCATAGACAATGATACAATGTTTCTACATTATGTCAATGAGCCCATACGTAAATTAAAAAGTAAAAGTGTGCTATAATAATAAAGAAGTAATTTTATGATGCAGTTGTTTGAAAATCGAAGGAAAATGTTGCACTGTAGTGGTTTTTATTTTATGTTTACCCATTCACGAAAAAAAAAAACGTAAACACGTACAATATTTTATGAATTCATATTTGGAACATTACGTTGTGAGTCTAGATAATAGAACATTACTGCAGCGGCAAGCACAAGAGGCATTGATGGACGAACGTGTAAATAAATGCACACATACGTAAGTCCATCAATGCCTAGTTGTGGCCAAGTCTTGTATAGTACTTTTCTCAAACATGCTTGGAAATGTGATCATTATTTTGACAACCTTCTTCGAGATAAATCGAAATTGCTGTACTGGTCAAATACATGCGCGCAGCGGCCGGCAAAAGTTGTATGAAAATCCATATCTGTCGTGTCTAGCGGCCAAATAAATTCCATAGTAAACTCATATCTGTCGTGTAGTTTAAAAATGGAACGATGTTTTACTCCGAAACATGGTAACCAAGGAGGTAACTTATCAAAGGTTTTATTTAAATTTCGAACTGGCTTGCAAATAGAACGCTGTTTATTGAAAAAAAAAACAAAGGAACACTTTAACGCGGGAACAATTATTGTTGTTCGTCATTGATTTTGACAAAATGAGTTCTAGGTACTACTTAGTTTTAATTTCCGCGCATTATTTGAGAAAAGTACTATACAAGCCTTGGCCACAACTAGGCATTGATGGACTTACGTATGTGTGCCTCGGCTTCGCCTCGGCCCACATTTACACGTTCGTCCATCAATGCCTATTTTGCTGGCCGCTGCAGTAATGTACTATTTCTCAAATAATGCGCGGCAATTAAAACTAAGTACTACCTAGAACTCATTTCTTCAAATACAAATTACATTTCAAAATCAATGACGAACAACGAACAATAATAATTTTGCCGCGTTAAAGTGTTCATTTTTCTTTTTTTCAATAAACAGCTTCCTATTTGCAAGCTGCATTCGAAATTTAAATAAAACCATTGCAGTACTGGCCAAATACATGCCAGCAGCGGCCGGCAAAAGTTGTATGAAAATCCTTATCTGTCGTGTTTAGCGGCTGAATGTGCTTACGTCCAACCAAGGACGTGGCTTGAGGTAATTTTTCCTACAAAAACAGGCTAAAGGATATAATGAGGTATTAAGGTACTTACAGGATACTTGGAACACTGCCTGGAGTCGGGTGATCACCACACTTGTCCACTTAATCCTATTTCACGATAGTTTTTCTTCGCGCACGCGAATTTTGAGCCGGCCGGCTTGCAATCGAGTTTTTAACTCAATGGTTCTGTTGCCCGCCGTAAGATGGCGGGGTGGATAGATTGTCTTTGCTGCACTCAGAGATGAATGAGTGCGTTTTGGCGGCGAATTTGAATTTTGTAGATAAAGGAAAGGATGGGTCTAGGAAATTCATCCCAAAGCCTGTTCATATCCCCCCCTTTGAAATCGACCAGGGATTTCATAAGATAAGATAGATAAAGTTCGAGACTTACAGCCTATGCGGATTCATAAGTCACTATGCTGACAAGATATATTCTAAAGTTATGTTTAAGTTAAGGACTTAAGAACTAAATAAGTTTGTGAATGTAATATATAAATGTGAAATGAATATATATAACTGTTAAGATATAAGTAGATAATTAATTATTTAGTTCGATTGGAAGTGGGCAAACTTTGACGGCAGGTCTCACAAGTAAGCCTTTAGATGTTTTGACTGTCACAACACGAATAATATTATCCTTACCCGGATGGAGCTGTACAACGCGACCTAGTCTCCATTCGTAAGCGTGTAAGTTAGGTTCAAAAATGGTTACAAGATCGTTCAGTTTTAGCTGACGGTTGCCGTGTTTGAACCACTTCATTCGCTGTTGCAATGTATGCAAATAGTCCCTTTGCCAGGTGCGCCAGAAGCTTTGTGACAGGCGCTGTAATAGCTGCCAACGAGTACGTAAAGTCTCGTTTTCAGCAAAAACCGGTTCAGGTAGAGAGATTAAAGGTCGACCGATGAGGAAGTGACCAGCTGTAAGAGCGTCAACCTCGCCGGGATCAGAAGATAATTCCACTAACGATCTAGAATTTAACATGGCTTCCACCTTTGTTAGAATAGTATAAAATTCTTCAAAAGTAAGAATCTGCGATCCGATGACACGCTTGAGATGGTATTTTGTTGATTTTATACCGCTTTCGAAGATGCCTCTGAAGTGAGGACCGGACGGAGGATTAAGCTTCCACGTGATACCTCGAGAAGCGAGCTGTCTGGAAATGCTATCGCTGTCACGATTGAGCATTTCGCTAACTTCCGACAAATAACGCTTGGCACCCACGAAGTTAGTACCACCATCTGTCACCATGGAGTGGCAAAGCCCTCTCCGCAATACGAAACGATCTAAGGCTGCTATGAAAGCTTCAGATGTGAGCTCAGTGACTAGCTCGAGGTGAACGGTCTTAGTAGCGTGGCAGACTATGAGGTAAAGATAAGCTTTGTAAGTTTTAGCGTTACGACGTCTACTTTCTTTTATGAAATAAGGACCTCCAAAATCGATGCCGATTGTCTGAAAACAATGGCCCAGTTGTGTACGGGAAGGTGGAAGGTCACCTTGTATAGGTTGAAGTGGAATAGGTTTAGTTTTAAAACAGGTCACGCATTTCGATAACCGCGATCTGATAAGATTTTTGAGTGAAAGTGGTCAATGAGAAGGGTACTCAATCGAGAAGTTTTAGGTAAGAGATATGGATGTTTGACGCGACATGGTAACGACGCGTGCTTTAAACGTCCCCCCACTCGCAAGATTCCGCGAGTGTCAAGATAGGGAGAGAGTTTAGATAAATGTTTGGGTAAAGGTTTATTGGAAGTTATTAAAGATATGACATCAATAAAATTTTGATGTTGAACATATTTTGTTAAATGATCTAAAGATTGGCTTAATTCAGTGGCTGTCAGGTAAGGTAATAAATTACGCTCTGAACATTTAGCTTTCGCGTTTTTAATGAAACGGGTGATCCATGCAACCACTCTTTTCACTTGAAAAAGAGTGGAGTGGCGTTCCATGAGGGATTCAAGCACGTCAGCTTCGGGTGTCACACTAGCATGACACGCGCGTGAAGTTGGCTTGAGTTCGGGAACGTTATCTGACACTTCTACTGCTGAAACAGGCCAGTTGAAGAGTTCGTTTGACAACCACTGAGAACCAGACCACCAGATTTCGGAAGAAGATAAAGATAAGCCACGACTACACATGTCGGCTGGATTGTCATGGGTGGGCACATGTCGCCACTCAATGGGCACAGAACTGTCGCTGATTAGGAACAGTCTGTGCACAATAAATGACATAAGTGTATATGGCTTTGTATTCAACCACGACAAAACAGTCGAGCTGTCCGTGAATAAGATAGATTTATTTAAGATGAGTTTTGAACTAAGCAAGGAGTGAATGCGATTTATTACTTTGGATAGTAATACAGCATTGCACAGTTCTAAAAGGTTAACTGTCACTTTTAGAGGTGCTACCTTGGACTTAGCAAATAAAAGATAAAAACGCCATAAATCTTGAAGGAGCAATTTGGCTTTTAAGATACAAGGTGTAAGCCACCCAAGAGGGTCGGAAATACTAGCGATGCTGGATAAGATGGAAAGCTTGGTAAATTCATCGTCCTCGATTGGGGACTGTGAGTAACTGAGATTGTCACTCACAGCATCATATTGGACTCCTAAGATATTTAACGTTGATTTATCATTTTCTTCGGAGAAAAGTTTAATGTTTTGACAATGATCTACTGGCAAAGTCAGAACTACTTTATGTAGTCTGAAGCCGGTTATGATATCTATAATATCCACCTGAAGCTTAGGGCCAGTAAATACAATATTGTTTAACGATAGACCGTTAGTGGTTTTAGAACTGGCATCGAATACCACTCTCAATTTAGTGGTCGTGCTCTCCGGGCGAACGACGCAACTGTGAGGGATAAGATAACGATTGAGAGTAGGTACGACGCGGTTAGGTACGGTATACATGTGATTTAAATTCTCGTACTCACGCATAAAATTAATATAATCGGATTTAAGTTCAGTCTGACGATTAAGTTTCTTTTCAAGATGAGTCAAACGCGACAAAGTACTATTATAAGATTCACCTAAAGAACAATCGCCATCCTTTAAGAGGATAGGTACGACGTATCGTCCGTTAGGTTCACGATAGGTTAAATCGGTGTACATGCGTTCGCAGATATCATTTTCAGGGACAGTGATGTCCACGCGCGGTGGTTCCTCCACTTCCCATTTTTTTTTAATTTGTTCATCTAACGTGAATGTGGTGGCCACTAAAGAGCACGCGGTGTTTAAAGGCACAGAGTATGCGTTTACTGTCCCGGTGAGAATCCACCCGAAAACACTACGCAGAGCGGTAGGTAAACCGGGCCCCAGATTGATACGTTGACCGTCATAGATTTCGGGGAATAACTCCGCCCCTATTAATAAATCGATTTTCGCGGGTACATCGTAGTCGCGATCAGCTAACACTAGATGGTTGCAACATTCTCGAACGACTGATGGTACCTTAACGTTAGGTATTAGAGCAGTAATGTTATCTAATACGACTGGCTTTATATTAAAATTCGGAGCTTCACCGTGTACGGGTCGTATAGTGCATTCCGTCACCCCCCTTACTTGAGTGACTGAGTTTTGTCCTAGTCCGGCTATACTAAGCTTACACCGGCGGATTTTTAACCCGAGCGACCGCGCGCACGCCGAAGTGATAAAACAATCCTGCGCCCCACTATCTACGAGTGCACGGACGGTACATTGAGTGCCGGCGGCAGTATTGAACGCGCGCGCCTGACATGTGCCTAGTAGTACCAGATCGCAGTGGGGAACAGCGGCGTGCGCATGAGCAGTAACGTTCGCTCCAGTGGTCGCGCTGGCGCTGGATAGCGCTGGGTCAATATGCAATAGGGTATGGTGACGTAATCCACATAACGTGCAAGCCATTTTAGATAGGCATTTATCTATGACGTGATTTGTACGCAAACAATTTGTACACATATTATTTTTACCTTGTACTAACGCGAGTCTAGCACGAGAATCTAATGATTGAAAGGTAGGGCACCGATAAATCGAGTGCGCATCACTGCAATGAGCACAAGTCACATTTGCAGGTGGGTTTGATTTTGCGAGATAAGATGAGCGTTTGGATCCGCTGCTATTTTGCCTGCTAGCCGCAGGCGGAGATTTTTTCCCCTCAAGATTACGAGGGTTAGATATAAAAGATTTAGAAGATAACTGACTAGTTTCTAAGACTTTTACGTAGTCTTGAAGAAACTTTAACAATTCACAAAAAGTGGGTATTTGTGAAATGTTTTGAGATTCGAACCGATTACGCGTATCCGAGTCTAGCATGCGCGAAGTTAAACAAAATAAAATAAAATCACCCAAATTTTCAATGTTCAAAGTTTGGAGTGCATGGTATGCCTCATAAATTACGTTTGTTAAAATTTGTAAATCTTGGAAGTTACCCGATTTTAAAGCTAGATAAAAAATTTATCTAGATATGTTAAAGCTATAATACGCTTGTTTTGATAACGTTCGATCAAACTATTAAAAACAACTTCGTAATTATCCGCGGTCATCGGGACCCCTTTGACAATAGACAAAGCCGGGCCTTGTAAACAAGACGCTAAATAGTGATATTTTTCTATTTGAGAAATCGAATCGTTATCATGAATCAAGGTTTTATAAATATCATAAAACGTTTGCCAATTTTCGATTTTACTATCAAATTTAGGTAACTCAAGTTTAGGAAGCCGTGCGTTACGTCCCGTTTGTGCGAAGTTGTGGGCACCCGCAAGCGCGGGCGTCTCCCGCGAGGCCGCGGCGACGTTCTCGCTCCTATCAGTAATCTGCAACTCAGCCGCTGCACTGATTACGGCATAGTACAAATCATCAAACGAACTCAAAGACTCTTGGCACACCCGGGCATCGGGTTTCATGGCTAACTCCAAAGTCTGTATTTTACCACATATCAAAACAAATTCTTCGCGAATTGAATGTATTCGAGTATATCTCGCCTTGAACGACGATACCTTTGAACGATCTTGAATCATAGTTTTTGATAAGTCATAAAGGATTTGGATATCACGGTAAACATATTCGCGTTGAGATTGAAGAAGTTTAAGTTTGCCTTCCTCCATTTTGTTTTGTGTGTGAAAAATAGGTATGAAAATACGAACCTAAGTTGAGATTTTACTAGGTGTTTTTCGATACCTTTAGGTGAAATAGTTGTGAAATAATGTATATAAGTTAATAAATACCTCAAATAGTTATATATAATAAGATTACTTACAATAAATTACGTAAAATACATAAATTATTGCAATATAATACGGATAAAATTAAGATGACCTCTGAATCCGTGGAAAGTATGACCAACGTAATTTTTGTAGGATAATACTTGCAAAATGCAAATATCTAGCAAATCTCAGAGTTTTTTATTGAAATTGAACCTGAGAATGCCTGAAAAAACTGTAATCTACAGCTATTCGCGCTCGAAATGGACCAAAAATATGAATGTGCTTACGTCCAACCAAGGACGTGGCTTGAGGTAATTTTTCCTACAAAAACAGGCTAAAGGATATAATGAGGTATTAAGGTACTTACAGGATACTTGGAACACTGCCTGGAGTCGGGTGATCACCACACTTGTCCACTTAATCCTATTTCACGATAGTTTTTCTTCGCGCACGCGAATTTTGAGCCGGCCGGCTTGCAATCGAGTTTTTAACTCAATGGTTCTGTTGCCCGCCGTAAGATGGCGGGGTGGATAGATTGTCTTTGCTGCACTCAGAGATGAATGAGTGCGTTTTGGCGGCGAATTTGAATTTTGTAGATAAAGGAAAGGATGGGTCTAGGAAATTCATCCCAAAGCCTGTTCAGCGGCCAAATAAATTACATTTCTTCTTCTTCTTCTTTTCGAGTCGATGGGAAACTCTTTATAAATTTTGGGCCCAGTAGGTGGCCACGCCAATTGCGTCGTCAGTGGCGAGCATAAGGTCTTCCAAAGTGCAGGTGTAAGGGCACTTGGGACACACCAGCATGTGTGCCATATTTTGCAAAGGGGCATAGTAAACTCATATCTGTCGTGTTATTTAAAAATGGAACGATCTTTTACTCCGCAACGTGGCAACCAAGGAGGTAACTTATCAAAGGTTTTATTTAAACTTCGATCTGGCTTGCAAATAGAAAACTGTTTATTAAAAAAAAAACAAATGAACACTTTAAGGCTTAGCACGTACTGCGCTTTTTATTCGCGCGAATTTTTTTTCGCCCATTCTGCGAGAATAATAGAAAAGCGAAATCATGCGGGAAAAAACCCACACTACAAAAATCCTCGCGAATAAAAATTACGCGATTTTTTTGTGTATTATTTCCGCGCGATTTTCTTTTCGCAATGCGTGCAGCTTCATTCAATTCCGTAGGCCGCAGATTGGGCGGAAAAAATTCGCGCGAAGAAAAATCGCCTAACGCGGGCAAGATTATAGTTGTTCGTTGTTCGTCATTGATTTTGAAAAGTAATTGTATTTGACAAAATTAGTTCTAGGTAGTACTTTGTTTTAATTTCCGCGCATTATTTGAGAAAAGTAGTATACAAGCCTTGGCCACAACTAGGCATTGATGGACTTACGTATGTGTGCATTTATTTACACGTTCGTCCATCAATGCCTCTTTGATGGCCGCTGCAGTAATGTACTATTATCCAACTGTGGACTGATGTATGCGTATGCTATAAGTATGATGATTAAACAAGATTTTGATTTGTTTGAGTGAAACAACGTGGACTATGATAAACTGTGCACTCACCCATCTTTCCCCCTGACAGACACAGGCTTACCGCTGCCGGTGCCGCCGGAGCCGTCTGCTGTGCACACCTCGCCGTAGATCACGTCTGGAACTGAACACCACCAGATAATATAATACTAGCATACAGACGCCTCATCTCATAAAAAGAAACCGTGCCGTCGTAACTAGCATTTTTCGAAAGCCAAAACCAATTATTTTACTAAAAGTTTGTCGAACGCGGTCGGTTCTCTCCCAAACAATAGATCGTGTTACTTGGTTCGTGAATATTTATTTCTATAAAAAAGCTACAGTGACGATTTGTTTTATAGTATTTTTTGCACTATTTTACAGTTTCAGTGTACCAAAAGGCGTACAAATTTAAAATTTCGAGCGGAATGCCTCAGAAATTTAAAACTGCGTCATTTATTGGAATGGATATGAAATATCCGTTCAATTAACGTCTTAGCGTCGGGTCCCCGAGACACCACACGGTTACACACAGGCTACAACAAGTGACACACTGTCGCACGAGTAAATGCAGAGGCAGCAGAAGTGCACGTGTGTGTGTACTCCTACATTTCGCCAGTTATGTTCAAGTCCCATATACTTTGCCCGTTCCGGAAATCGAATCCCAGGAGCTCAGCAGTAGCGCTTGCGACCACAAGACCAACAAGGCAGCGGACTATTAGTCAAATTGAATTGAGCAGAAAAGCCAGAAATCTAACACCAGTCTTGCCTAAGAGCATCGTGCTACCCAGTCATTGAGACGCGGAGCACAGGTAGTTAGTCGCTCCATGAAAATACTGGTATCCAGGTGCATCCGATCAGACTAAAAGCCAACCTCAACATAGTTGAGAAAATCCAGTCAAATTGATTTTAAATTGACAATGAGGTCGAATGTCGCGAATCTAGCAAATTACCCTAGAGCTAGATTGAGCCGACACTATACGGAAGATATTCCGGACGTCAGCTTGTACGAGATTTAGACCAGGGTCGATAATTTTTAAAACAAAAAAAAAAAAAATTGTAGGATGAAACCCATTAGAAAAGGAGGAGAATATTATAAAAATGAAAGGAAAAATAAACAGTATGGAAACTACCTACAAACGCTCGAAACGGCACACTCGGCAAACAAGCACCGACGAGACCATTAAAGCACTTCTGCAGTGCTGTCAGTAGTGCGAGCCACTAAGGAGTCAGGACTTACAGTCACCCAAAGGGCAATGGAGAAGGCTATGCTCGGCGTTTCTTTGCGTGATTGAATCAGAAATGTTGAGATCCGCAAAACAACCAGGATCACTGACACAGCCCGAAGAATTGCCAAATTCAAGTGGCAGTGGGCAGGGCACATTGCTCGCAGAACGGATGGCCGATGGGGCACAAAAGTTCTGGAGTGGCGACCGCGAACCGGAAGACGTTACGTTGGAAGGCCTCCCACCAGGTGGACCGATGACCTGGTGAAGGTTGCGGGGATCCGCCAGATGCGGAACGCACGAGACCGACAATGTGGCGACGCTTAGGGGATATGATGATGATCACAACGAGGTCTGGTTGAGGATGTCGCATACCGATGTTGTCGAGCCGCTGCATGAGGTCGTGCTGCGCGGCGGCGCGGTGCTGGTGCTCCACGCCCATGAGCACGCGGTTGGTGTACAGCTGGCGCCGCTCCTCCGCCTGCTTCTTCAGCATGAACTGCTCCAGGGTCACGAAGCCCACTAGGTTTTCAGTCTGCAATATGGTAATAAGTTAATGTGGAGTTGCAAGTGTTAGTGACCGTCCGTTAATCTCATAGGCACTGAATGCTGTAACTCGTGCTGCACCTGCGGTCAAGCGCTAGTTCACTTTAATAGATACTGATGTAGCGTCACCTGTAAATGTGCTTGACCCTTAGGCTTGTCCTAAAAGTAAATACCTTGTTTTATATAAATTATGTGTAAACCTATTAGTATATAAAAATTCCATTACTTCTCTATGAAAAAACAGTTTTTGACAGAGTCACTTCTGTCATCCGACAACAAAAATTCAAGTAACATATTGTATCTTATATCTGAATTTAGTCGCATGATAGTTGCGCGCTTGTTTACCTAAGCTTACGTATCTGCTTGCCTAGCTTCTTCTTGTGCTTGCGTATCATTTATCTGTGCTACTTCTTGTGTTGACTTTCTCCTTCTATTCTTCAAACATTGTGTACGTGTGTGGACTAAAATAAACCAAGCAAGTGAATCCACGGCTTTTATTCATCTCCCGTACGTACTACTTCACTGAGAAGGTCATGGGTCATCAATTCTCCCAACAGAACAAGATTAATTTACAACTCTCACCAGTCACCACCGACCATAGAGAACTGTGCGCTGATTGGGTGCCAGCCAGTTGTGTCCATTTACATAACATTTCTCAGCACAGATTACAAAATATCACATTGTATAAGAAATATTTTGTTTAAAATCTATTGAGTTTATAATCTCTGCGGGTGTTTTTTTATAATCCTATTGAGTTATTGTCATTATTTATTTAATACTTTCTGACCCCCGGGGCTTCGCTCCCGTCAACTGGCTACCCTGCCTACCCAGCCTACCTTGCCTACCCTACTTACTCTGACTTTTTACAATGATTTCAATGATCTTTATAGCCCTTTGCTATGAATAGTTACAGCACTGATAACAAAATTTGTGCCACATGTTAAATTTAGTCTTGTTATATATTTTTATTTATTTTTTCCTTTGTATAGATTCTTTTACTGATTGTTTTGTGAATGTGTGAACATTGTAGGCCTTCTAGATTTCTAGACGCTTGTTAACATTTGTTAACTCTCGTTTATACATTTTTTTTTTAGTTTCTTACGACTTATTGTCGGGCCTACGTTGTCCCCCCATATCTAAGCACTAATACTGTAACGTGGAAATATTGTAAAAACAAACCATTTTTTTTAAAAGAGTAACCGTGGAGTTTCTTGCCGGTTCTTCTCCACAGGAAACGACTAACCCGAACCGTGCACCTTTTGTCGACGTTTTATAAGTGCCCATGTAGGCCTATGTGAAATAAAAAACATTTGATTTGATTGATTTGTGCCTTCACTGCCTACCCTACCTACCCTACTATATTTTCATAACCTTTAAAACTTCACCATTGACAGCACTGCTATACTGACAGAACCTGTCGCGGCAGAATTCAAATAAAGAAATGTTATAATAATTTCTTTACATATATATGTTCCTACTATAAACCCCGACCGGACACGGGATTGACCAGGAGACCACCGCGGGAACAAATGAGTAGTAGTTGTAAGTTGTGTATTCTTGTGTCACTTTCCACCAATACGGAAACCGGTATCCCAAAGAACAAACCCCTAGTTTACCGCTGCTGCGTATCGCGGTTTCGCGGGTACAGACCTTGTATGATCCAAGAGTAGCAGCATTGCTGATGGGCCCCATTCTTGCCTCTTGGCTGTGATCCGCAGGCCTGTATTCAAAATTTGGTAGCAGAGCGTGGTTTGAATTCCACCACCATAGTATACTCTAGGACACTCGTTCACATTGAACGCTGTATTGTTTGTCGGTTTGTTTTTTATTGTTGAGCATACTTTGGTTGGAAAGTGGTCCATTTTTGAGTCGGTCAGAGGTAGCTGTGTCTTGTTGGGTTGCAATCGACCCCCACAGTTATATTCCAACATGTTAAAATAAAATGCACAACTCACAACTTAATATTTGTCACTCCAGGATGAAAGGTTAAAGTTTTGTTATTGAATGTTCTTGTTTGTTGTAAACAATATAGGTTTGGTGAAGACTAAATATTCTCCCTTAATTGTATTTAATTGAATTATAGTTATTGTTGGCCCTTGAACCTTTCATCTAATTGAAACATTTCATTACTAACTCTCATCTGTATGCCCATAAATGTGGATTCCACCCAGTCAGCATATGTAATTGTCCATTTATCCTCAAAACAGGCAACATAAAATATCTCGGGTTTATTATAGATGAAACACTCTCCTTTAGACCCCATATTGAAAGCCTAGTTAATAGAGTGCGCAAATTAATTTATGTTTTTAAAAAGTTGAGAACGATTGCAGATTCAAAATTGATCAATGGTCAATCTGTAATCCAATATTGTATCACCTCATGGAGGGGAGCACCAAAAACGCATCTACTGCCTCTTGAAAGGGCTCAGAGAGCAATTTTAAAAGTAGCCAATTTCCACCCTTTTCTCTACCCCACAGAGGATCTGCTTTACTTAGTATTAAAACAACACACCATGCTTTCCTATAACGCCGAATACATAAATAATAAGAGACGAAATGATATTGTCTGCGATTCTAATGCATTCCCAAAATATGTCTTTGTAAATAGATTCTTTACATTCTTAGGTCCATTTCTGTACAATAGATTAAATAGGATATTTTTCCCGTTTTTTGCTCGATATTAATAACGGCAACAGGTAGACGCCTGAAATATTCACAGAATGTTTAGTTGTATATTTACTTCAAAAAATAATAATTAATATTTAAAATAAAATAAATTAAGGGGGGCTCCCATACAACAAACGTGATTTTTATGCAGTGTTTTGCGATAATGGTACGGAACCCTTCGTGTGCGAGTCCGACTCGCACTTGGCCGGTTTTTTATTGTAACCATGCTCAGTGCCCGCCTGCCTGGGTAATTGTATAAGGAAATTGGTATTGTTTGTTTGATATTGACAGTAATATTCTAAAATGATTCAAGTTTAAGTAATTTTTTCTAACTATTAAAGTTAATTGAATATTGAATTTATATTGAAAAATAAACCAACCCACTTTTGTTTTGATAATTTTATAAATTGATATTTGGGGTTCATTAACAAATTTGTATTGAAAAATAATTGAATAGATGTAACAAGGTTTAGTATTATTTGTTAAATTAACTTGTTGTTTCTCTTACAGACTTTATTATTTGATATTTAATTTTGGTAAGAGAATTACTGTCAAACTGTTGTTTTGGTTAAATGCATATACTATTAATTTTATTTGAACATGAACCCGTCTTACTAATAAACACAGTATAAAGTTATACCAAGTATAAACCTATGAAAATGTATGGTTATTCCTTTGTTATTCCTGGTATAACTTTATACCGCGTTTATTAGTAAGAGTTGTGTATTTATATGATAATTTATTAAGGGTACACTAGTCGACGCACAGTGTGTTATTTTGCCTTAGTTGCGGACATGCTTGTTTTTTTTTTTTTTTGGAGCCCTAACAATTAATCATACACCACATTAAAACTCCGCCGACTCTAACTACTATATTTTAATAGAAATTAAGAAAATTGAGAAAAAGCCTTAAAAACCATAGAAACGCAATATCTCGGATTTTATTGGATTAAATTTTTACACTAAATGTTTTAAGGTATGATAGGAATTTACTATAGGAACAATTTTTTTTTAATAATCTTGCTCACCCAGGCGTAAATCTTTTTTTTATATGATTCTGAAATATTTTTTTTTTCTGGCGGGTCTCTTCATGGTCGCGTTTTTTTAAAATGTATATATGTTGATTACTATAATAACTATCGCTACAAAAAAAACCAGACGCAACAAACCCAGGATTTCGGAAATATCTACTTTTTTATTGTTGGCTAGGGTTGTCAATGAACCTGTGAGCAACATACAATTACTTTATAAAAACATTATTTTTGGACTCAGGTATTAGCAATTACCGGTTAAAATTGTTACGTGCCTAGTTTACATAGTTTAAGTTTATAATTATGGAAAAATAGTTGAGGAAAGCTAAAATTAAAAATTAATAATAGTTGAATTTTGACCACTTTTGTTTACCTAGTACCGTCCATAGATATTCTATCTTCGATGAAGGATATTATGCGGAATTGGGAAGGGATCCGCTCTCATCAGGCAAATGCTAAAAACCAATTCCTATACATAATATCTGGAGAACCGGGGATGAGATGTCATGGGGCAGTCAAAGAGTCATGGCACTGATTTGCCTCAGCAGGTCCGTCCCGTCACTGACCCGTCCTGCTGGGGGATGTCCGTCTGGACCGCGACCAGAGGACTTAATGCAAGGGGGACATAAGGGCGCCAACCTTCATACTGGTCAGCGAGTGGCAATTAGTACCGACGACCAAAGCCTGAATACGGATCCGAACAAGCTTACGAAACTGGATATTTATAATGTTTTGGTAGAAAAGGCCCGACTATATGGGTCAAAACATAGACCGGGTGACCTTGAAATGAACGAACGATCCATGATTATTTTAAATGCATTATATCCAACGGGTATTCCTAACAATGTTGATGTACAAAACAAAAGTCTTAAAGAGAGTATTTCCAAATTTAACTGTAGGTGCGAAAAAGCAAATGCGAGTGCGAGTTTGAAGCAAATGATATCACGCTGACGACTGACGAAATGGTAATTGAATCTGATAGTGAGGTTATGTCATAACCGTTCAGAGGATAACTAGTTCAAAATATTCTTTTTAAATTAGCCTATATTATCCCACTGCTGGGCAAAGGCCTCCCCCATAGCCTTCGCCGGCCAATCCGTCAAAAACGAGTTCAAATCGATTGAACTAATCAACTGAAATGTTTACTAGTTTGTGAAAACCCTATTTCCATAGAAATTTAAAAAAAAACTTAGAAACGCAATATCTCCGCGATCTCGCTAGTTACATATTTAGAATTTTCTCAAGTTGAAGGTACTATAAATAAGTATATTATGCTAACAAAAAAAAACGCGACCAGTAAATAGTTAATTTTATATTTTTTTTTTTGTTTATTTATAAAATAATTATTTACTCTTGTTCCTGTGATGTTAGGGACTTGAAATTTTCAGGCCTGATATATTTAAAACCAACAATGAACCTGTATTTATACAAAAGGTTGAGATTTAATTTATTCAAGAAATACAGACGAAAAACTTTTTCGGGCAGATCAATGACCTTTCACAAATTTATTTTTATCTCCTAAATTAAGTGAAATATCAAAACGAGATTTTTTTTAATGCTTTATTAGGATTAAATCTATGAAGCTAAAAAATAAAACTGGCATGTCCGCAACTGAGACAAAATAACACACTGTGCGACGGCACGAACTATTTTGTGCGCGGGGTTAAATTGCATGCTATATCAACCGACAACACGTGCGGAACAGATAGATGCTGTTATGAGTAGTAAGAAGCTAGTTCGCGTACGAATACACATTTTTGCAAATTTGTTGCGAAATGGATGATGATTTAGAACGAAAACGAGCGCGCGAAATTTTATAAACAGACCTTTGAGTCCCTCAGAGAAAAATTTAAAGAGATCGATATACTGACTCTACCTTCTCTTTATATATTGGAATGTATTTTGTATGTCCGCAAAAATCGAGGGCTTTTCAAAACTAGAAGCGATTTCCATAATTTAAATACACGCAGTAAGCATGAAATTGTAATACCCAAATTCAGATTAACGAAAACTAGCAAGTCTTTTCTTATAAACAGTATACGCTTTTATAATAAGTTGCCAAAGCCAGTTATAGAATTAACCGATGGAAAGTTCAAAAACTACATCAAACGTGTCCTTATTAAAAAAGCATATTACAAAATCAAGGACTACGTTGAAGATAAAAATTTTAGCTCCTTCTGCGCATGCGGCTTCCCTGGTAACTCATAAACGGCACAAATATGTGGATGTCTCTAACTATTCTCAATCTCATTTTTACTTTTTTTCTTTCTTTTAATTAGACTTTTTACAATGATTTCAATGATCTTTATAGCCCTTTGCTATGAATAGTTACAGCACTGATAACAAAATTTGTGCCACATGTTAAATTTAGTCTTGTTATATATTTTTATTTATTTTTTCCTTTGTATAGATTCTTTTACTGATTGTTTTGTGAATGTGTGAACATTGTAGGCCTTCTAGATTTCTAGACGCTTGTTAACATTTGTTAACTCTCTCGTTTATACAATTTTTTTTTTTTTTTAGTTTCTTACGTCTTATTGTCGGGCCTACGTTGTCCCCCCATATCTAAGCACTAATACTGTAACGTGGAAATATTGTAAAAACAAACCATTTTTTTTAAAAGAGTAACCGTGGAGTTTCTTGCCGGTTCTTCTCCACAGGAAACGACTAACCCGAACCGTGCACCTTTTGTCGACGTTTTATAAGTGCCCATGTAGGCCTATGTGAAATAAAAAACATTTGATTTGATTTGATTTGATTTGATTTGGTAGTCTGGATATCATGAAAAAACGACTGAATGTATCTGTCCAAAATAAAATTATTTGCATTGTTGAACTACTAATCTATGCCTGTATGGAGGCTGTTTTTCAGTTTTCCTTCTTCTTATGGTACTTATTTGCGCCCAAAGATGAGTTAAAATTAGTGTTGAAATATGGAACTTTCGAAGCTCATAACTTTCAAGTTAATATTTTTTTTTACTTTTTAGCTTCCATACAGGGCTAGATAATGATGAGACAAATTTATATAATTTTTTATTTTAAAAGTACATCGTCAAACAGTGGAGTAAAAGCCAGACTACGTTTGTATGGAAGAATTTTCGACTAGTGTACCCTTAATACTTAATAACCGTTGCTTGCATTTTGAAATTATGAATTCCAATACATTTGCATGTAAAATTAGAGCGGAATTGAGATGAGTCACATCGGCGGCCTCTTTGATAAGTAGATCTGATAGATCAGAGGCTTTGTTGGCTCGATGTAGTGACCTCCCGGCTCGTCAAGCAAAGGTAGAAAAATATCATGCGGAATGTTTAGCGCTTTTTTCCACCAAGGACACTAAGTTAGCCGCTGCGGTTGAGGCAGACGTCACAGTTTTACAGTTTCTCGAACGACATTGTTGAGGCAACCGGTAAATTGAGGGGTTCCGCACATGGTGTTTCGAAAGTGGAGACAAGGTCACCCACCTTGCTTTGTTAGGACGGTTGCCTACCTTGGACTTGCCACACTTTGGTGGAGATTTAGGTTGTTGGACTGCCTACTTCGACCTGTTTAACAGTTTGGTAGATGCTAGGTCAGACTTGTCGCCTAGTCAAAAGCAGGCCTATTTGTTCTCCACTTTGAGAGGAGAAGCCCTGATTCTAGTGAGCCACTTAGCGGTTACGGATCAAAGTTACCCTACTGTCCGGGAACTTTTGACTAAGCGCTACGCGAATGTGAGGCTTTTGGCAGACGCCCACGTCTCTCAGGTTTTGGCGTTATCTCGCATCCATCGGGTTGCCACTCTACGAGTGGATTTGGTCAACCCACTGACAGTAGCCTTAATGCTTTGAAGCGATTAGGTCTACCAATCGAACAATGGTCATCTATACTAATATTATAAAGAGGAAAGATTTTTTTGTTTGTTTGTTTGTTTGTACCGAATAGGCTACGAAACTACTGGACCGATTTAAAAAATTCTTTCACCAATAGAAAGCTACGTTATTCCTGAGTAACATAGCTATTTTTTAATCCCGAAAACGGGTCCTGTGGGGTGGCCCACGGGAGCGAAGCCGCGGGCAACAGCTCGTTTATTATACTTCTCATCATTTTGTCTAAGTTGCCTTCCGATTTAAAGGTTCGGTTCGAGCAGAAGTATGGTGGGGATAATGCGACATACCTCCCCCCTTTCGATGATTTGTTGAAATTTTTGGATGAGGAATGTCGCCTTCTGGACAACCCTGGTGTTGAAGGTCCCTCGCGGGCCCCAGCGCGGTCCTCTCCGGACCAGCGTCGTGTTGGTGCGCGCCCCTCCCCTCGTGGAATGGGTGAGCCACGACGCCATCCTCATCAATATGTACCGACTCAGGTTCGTAGTATACGCCACATATATTGCAACACGGATGGCCACATGGTCACATCCTGTCCGAAGTTCCTGGAAAGGCACATTAAGGACCGGCGTGGAATCGCCAACAGCGGCAAGTGGTGCTACAATTGTCTAGGACAGCATTTGCAGCGGGATTGCCAGAGGCCTCCTTGCCCCCACTGTCAAGGTAAGCACCACCGCGTGTTGTGTCTGAACCAAAATGGTGTTTGTGGGCCTGATGATGCCGGACGCTCCCCCATAAGCGGGGGCACCCATCCTCCCCCTCCTCAATTGGAGGAAGCGTCCGCTATTCAGGACGACTACCAACCCCAGAGGGATTATTAACAATAGGTAGTCGCCTCCCTCTCTTGCACTACAGCCGCCCAGCCAGAGGCAGTAACTGTCTCTGTAAGGATCTGGGGCCCGAAGGGTAAATCTTTGTTAGTTCGTGCTCTTTTGGATTCGGGTGCTCAAAGCTGTCTTGCAACCTTTTGTTTAGTGGAGAGATTGGGTCTCCCACCCTTCTGCTATATGTGGTATAGGTGGAATTGAAGCGGGTGGTCAAAGGGAAGAAGTTGAAATTTGTGTTTCGCCTGTTCATTCTGGGCCAAGAATCTTGGGCAAAGCCGTTATTTGTATTATGGGCAGACACCCGCAGATAACCATTAGCCCTGCAGTGGTGAAATTAACGTCGGACCTAACTCCTGCCGACCCGAAGTGGTTTGTACCCAGACCCGTAAACTTGCTTTTAAGTGCGGATGTTTTGGGTTTGATTTTGTCCGGGACCAAGCGGGTTCTGCAGGTGAATGGGTTAGTAGCTATATCGACAGTTTTTGGTCTTAGCTTTATGGGTCCCGTATTGAAGGGCTCTGCCCCGCGGATTAAAGACCAAGGACTGATAATGAGATAGTTCTTTGTTGGCTTCGCACCTCAGCTCATACTTTGGAGGTTTTTGTGGCAAATAGTCTCACAGATTCAGAACTCTGAGACTAAACTGATCTGGAGACATGTCCCAGGAGAATTGAACACCGCAGACTGCGCGTCGCGTGGTTGCGAGTCTCCTGTCCTGGTCAACCATTCTCTTTGGTGGGGACCAGACTGGTTGACACATCGCGAGTCATCCTGGCCCCAGATTAGGTTTTCCTCTCCAGAGGTTTCGCCAGGTTTGCGTATTGGAATTGTGGAAACGCAACCTGCATACAATTTGCGTTATCTTTTAGACAAATACAGTTCTTTGTCAAAATTGTTAGGAGTTACCGCTTGGATCCGGCGTTGCATACGTAACGGACGGAACCCGAATAATAAATGGATTTTTATCCTCAGTTTTGTCGCCTCATGAACGTCAAGAGGCACTGATATTGTTGGTTCGTGCTGTACAAGCCGAGCACTTTGACCAGACTATTGAAGCCCTGAAGAGATGCTCAGCTTTGAGATGCTCAATCGTTCGTCTTAACCCATTCTTAGACCAATCTGGTTTGCTCCGAGTCGGTGGACGACTTCGGAATTCAAATTTGCCTTATGGTGCTCGCCATCCTTTGTTGCTCCCTACAGGAGGAGCGTTGGTGAAATTGTTGGTGTCCGATCGACACATTAATCGTAGCCATTTTGCAGCGTGAAGTTTGGATTTTGTCGGCCAGACGCAATATTCGTGGCATCATTTTCAAATGTATGCAGTGCTATCGTTTGAAGGCTACTCCCTGGGTCCCATAATGGGTGATTTGCCATCCGATCGAGTAACTGAGAGTAGGCCATTTGCTTCTGTTGGAACTGACTTTGCTGGTCCCGTCTTTATGAAGACTTCTCAACTTCGTAATGTTAAGTCTGTCAAGGCCTATTTGTGTGTGTTCGTTTGTCTGGCATCCAAGGCGGTTCACTTGGAACTTGTAACTGCCCTCAGCACAGATGCGTTCGTTGCAGCGCTAGGTAGATTTTTTTCCAGCTGAGGACTACCATCTTTGATCCGTTCTGATAACAGTACTAATTATAAGGGCACTAATAGATATTTAAGTGACCTTCTTTTCTTGATTCTTTCTTTCTTTCTTTCTTTCTTATCTAAATAAGGATAAACAGAATTTAAGATTTGCAATGTCCCAATTGGGAATTAATTGACAATTTGATCTCCCAGCTTGCCCACATTGGGATG
This sequence comes from Anorthoa munda, assembly GCA_945859665.1. Lineage (NCBI taxonomy): Eukaryota > Metazoa > Arthropoda > Insecta > Lepidoptera > Noctuidae > Anorthoa > Anorthoa munda. Next base: position 474,220 of record OX243907.1, on the reverse strand, counting down.
GCATTTTTGAAGCCGTTGTAAAGATAGCAAAAACGCATCTCCACCGTGTTATTGGTGAAACTATTTTAACATTTGAGGAACTTGTTACGGTATTTTGTGAAATTGAGGCCGTCCTCAATTCGCGACCTCTCTGTCCGATCTCCTCAGACCCAAATGACCTGTAAGTTTTGACCCCTGGTCATTTTTTTATTGGTCAGCCCCTCAACGCTCTGCCGGAATACCCCTTCAGGGAAGTTAAATCTTCGCGATTGACGCGTTTTGAGTTGCTCCAACAGATGACCCAAAGTTTTTGGCATCGTTGGTCTTTGGAATATTTTCATATTTCGCAGCAGCGCGTTAAGTGGACTAACAAAACTGACCATCCCAAAGCCGGAGATCTTGTACTTGTTAAAGAATCTAATTTGTTGCCTTTTTATTGGCGTCGTGGACGCATTGTAGATTTATTTTTTGGGTCTGACGGAATTCCCAGAGTTGCGGAGCTCATGGTCAGAGATTCGGTTTTGAAGCGAGCAGTGGCAAGTTTAGCGCGCTTGCCCATTTTTTTGCGGACATTGTTATGTCCGAGGCGAAATGTTGATTGGTTTTGGTTTCGAACATCCCCCGATGTTTGAAACCAATCAACATTTCGTTCCTTTTTTTTTTGTTATTTTGTTGCAACACTGTGTCAGCTCGCTGTCATCGATTTGTCAGCTTTTTTTGGAGTTGAAGTTGACAGAACTTGTAAAAAAGTGATTGACATCGCGGGACGTAATGCGTTGGGTCTTGCTTTGATTATGTTTGTAATTGCGATATAATCAACCCATCGCTATTCAAAATTAGTTCGCAATCCGCGACTGGTATTGTGAGTCGCCCGTGCATTTGATTGTGTACATATTTCGCGCGCAGCGAAGTATTTTTGTCGGAAACTTGTCTAGGTGTCCTAAGTCGGTTGTCCCTTATTCCCTTAATATTATATATATATCTTCCCACTATAATCCCCGACCGGACACGGGATTGACCAGGAGATCACCGCGGGGACAAATGTGGGTATTAGTTGTAAGTTGTGTATTCTTGTGTCACTTTCCACCAATACGGGAACCGCGGTATCCCAAAGAACAAACCCCTAGTTTACCGCTGCTGCGTATCGCGGTTAGGATATAAGAGTAGCAGCATTGCTCATGGGCCCCAATGTTGCCTCTTGGCTGTGATCCGCAGCCCTGTATTCAACACTAGTAGTAAACACGCTTCGATCGACAATCAATAGAAACACGTAATTATAACACGATATCTTGCGAAAATTACCCGATTCAGAGAGTATAATGCGCATAACTTTTGAACGGCTGAACCGACCTTCATCAAACATACTAAACAAACTCGACAAAGTCATCTTCCAAACAAAAAAAAATCAATCTTAACCGGTTCATCTGTTTAAGACAGATACACAAATACACACTTACAATCTTCAAACTTTTAACACCTCTTCTTTTTCGTCGGGGTTAAAAAAATTAAAATGATCAAGAATAGGTACTCACCTTAGGTTTAGGTTTAGGCACGTGCAGCGTAGGTTTGGTGACGAAGTCGCTCTTGTCGAAGTCCAGCAGGTTGGGGTTCGACGCGTGGATGTAGTTGATGGGCTTGGGCAGGCGCCGCGCCCGGGGGCCGTCCTCCGCGCCCTCCACCGTGAGGCGGGGCGGCGCGGGGCAGGGGGCGGGGGCGGGGGCGGGGGAGGGCGGGGCCGCCACGCGCCGGTAGCTGCGGTAGTGCTCCGTGGGCACCGGCACGCCCGCCGCGGCCTTCTGCTGAAGTTTAGCACAACGATTATGCCATGGAACCATTGGAAGGTTGTCTACCATAAGCTCTTTGAGCAAGTTTATTTCCATTGTGCGTAAGGGACAGATGTATAATTATGATTTGTATACATACATCTCTCCTTTTTTCACAATCGCATCTAAACAATTTGTCTGTTCACTTAGCTGGTCATTATATCACGTGTATCTGTTAACTAGTAGTCCTCACTAGTAGTGCGGCACGTTCTCGTGAGACTCGCTGCGCTGCATGCGGTGTGCTGTGTGTGTGGTGTGGTGTGGTGTGGGTGTACACTCACCTTGAACTTGGCGTCGTCCTTGCTCTTGTTGCGGTAGAAGAAGCGCAGGTACTTGCGGTCGAGGCTGGTGGACGAGTGCGGCACGTTCTCGTGAGACTCGCTGCGCTGCATGCGGTGTGCTGTGTGTGTGACGGTGTGTGTGGTGTGGTGTGGTGTGGTGTGGTGTGGTGTGGGTGTACACTCACCTTGAGCTTGGCGTCGTCCTTGCTCTTGTTGCGGTAGAAGAAGCGCAGGTACTTGCGGTCGAGGCTGGTGGACGAGTGCGGCACGTTCTCGTGAGACTCGCTGCGCTGCATGCGGTGTGCTGTGTGTGTGACGGTGTGTGTGGTGTGGTGTGGTGTGGTGTGGTGTGGGTGTACACTCACCTTGAGCTTGGCGTCGTCCTTGCTCTTGTTGCGGTAGAAGAAGCGCAGGTACTTGCGGTCGAGGCTGGTGGACGAGTGCGGCACGTTCTCGTGAGACTCGCTGCGCTGCATGCGGTGTGCTGTGTGTGTGACGGTGTGTGTGGTGTGGTGTGGGTGTACACTCACCTTGAGCTTGGCGTCGTCCTTGCTCTTGTTGCGGTAGAAGAAGCGCAGGTACTTGCGGTCGAGGCTGGTGGACGAGTGCGGCACGTTCTCGTGAGACTCGCTGCGCTGCATGCGGTGTGCTGTGTGTGTGACGGTGTGTGTGGTGTGGTGTGGGTGTACACTCACCTTGAGCTTGGCGTCGTCCTTGCTCTTGTTGCGGTAGAAGAAGCGCAGGTACTTGCGGTCGAGGCTGGTGGACGAGTGCGGCACGTTCTCGTGAGACTCGCTGCGCTGCATGCGGTGTGCTGTGTGTGTGACGGTGTGTGTGGTGTGGTGTGGGTGTACACTCACCTTGAGCTTGGCGTCGTCCTTGCTCTTGTTGCGGTAGAAGAAGCGCAGGTACTTGCGGTCGAGGCTGGTGGACGAGTGCGGCACGTTCTCGTGAGACTCGCTGCGCTGCATGCGGTGTGCTGTGTGTGTGACGGTGTGTGTGGTGTGGTGTGGTGTGGTGTGGTGTGGGTGTACACTCACCTTGAGCTTGGCGTCGTCCTTGCTCTTGTTGCGGTAGAAGAAGCGCAGGTACTTGCGGTCGAGGCTGGTGGACGAGTGCGGCACGTTCTCGTGAGACTCGCTGCGCTGCATGCGGTGTGCTGTGTGTGTGACGGTGTGTGTGGTGTGGTGTGGTGTGGTGTGGTGTGGGTGTACACTCACCTTGAGCTTGGCGTCGTCCTTGCTCTTGTTGCGGTAGAAGAAGCGCAGGTACTTGCGGTCGAGGCTGGTGGACGAGTGCGGCACGTTCTCGTGAGACTCGCTGCGCTGCATGCGGTGTGCTGTGTGTGTGACGGTGTGTGTGGTGTGGTGTGGTGTGGTGTGGGTGTACACTCACCTTGAGCTTGGCGTCGTCCTTGCTCTTGTTGCGGTAGAAGAAGCGCAGGTACTTGCGGTCGAGGCTGGTGGACGAGTGCGGCACGTTCTCGTGAGACTCGCTGCGCTGCATGCGGTGTGCTGTGTGTGTGACGGTGTGTGTGGTGTGGTGTGGTGTGGTGTGGTGTGGTGTGGTGTGGTGTGGGTGTACACTCACCTTGAGCTTGGCGTCGTCCTTGCTCTTGTTGCGGTAGAAGAAGCGCAGGTACTTGCGGTCGAGGCTGGTGGACGAGTGCGGCACGTTCTCGTGAGACTCGCTGCGCTGCATGCGGTGTGTGAGCTTCTTCAACGAGCCGAACTTAGACTTGTCCTTGTCCTTGTCCTTGTCTCGGTCGCGGGATCGCTCGCGCTCCTTATGCGGACTCTCCGTGTCTGACTCTGTTTCGGAGTAGTCGGTCTCGGAAAACTGCTTCGATACGTCCGTCTGAAAATGTGAGGATGACATATCAAGACATGAACATGCAAATGTCGTTTCCAACTCAAATGCTGTTTATTTTTCCAAAGATATACGACTTACATGAGTGGCGAGCGAAGGCAGCAGCGTGGCGCGGTGTATGAGCTGTATCCAGGCGAGCTGCGCATCCCGCGAGTCGCACGCGAAGTAGAAGGCGGTGCCCGTGTGATACACCTTGAAGGCGTGTGCGCGGGACTTCACCTCGGCGGCCGCCGCCACCGTGAAGCCCTCCAGGTAGATCATGCAGTCCGCCTTCGAGCACTGCGGACACATAACAGTTAGCTTTTTGGGGAAATCCATGTTAGTAATGTACAGCTATACGCTGCACGTTACTAACATGGATAGCTGAACAACCTGTGCAGGCGTTTCACATTTCAGAGAGCAAACGCCGCCAATTGTCGCATCGCCGTGACCAGTATGGCCGTACCGTCCAGACTGACCTCAGGCGTGCTGCTAGCGTATAGTACGTGCACTGACCTCAGGCGTGCTGCTAGCGTATAGTACGTGCACTGACCTCAGGCGTGCTGCTAGCGTATAGTACGTGCACTGACCTCAGGCGTGCTGCTAGCGTATAGTACGTGCACTGACCTCAGGCGTGCGGTAGGCGTACAGCAGGTTGTGCGTCAGCAGCAGATGTCTCCTGGCCCAGCGCGGCGGCGAGGCTCCTCGTGCCCGCACGCGCTGCCACACGCCGCGTGCTGCTAGCGTATAGTACGTGCACTGACCTCAGGCGTGCGGTAGGCGTACAGCAGGTTGTGCGTCAGCAGCAGATGTCTCCTGGCCCAGCGCGGCTGCGAGGCTCCTCGTGCCCGCACGCGCTGCCACACGCCGCGTGCTGCTAGCGTATAGTACGTGCACTGACCTCAGGCGTGCGGTAGGCGTACAGCAGGTTGTGCGTCAGCAGCAGATGTCTCCTGGCCCAGCGCGGCTGCGAGGCTCCTCGTGCCCGCACGCGCTGCCACACGCCGCGTGCTGCTAGCGTATAGTACGTGCACTGACCTCAGGCGTGCGGTAGGCGTACAGCAGGTTGTGCGTCAGCAGCAGATGTCTCCTGGCCCAGCGCGGCTGCGAGGCTCCTCGTGCCCGCACGCGCTGCCACACGCCGCGTGCTGCTAGCGTATAGTACGTGCACTGACCTCAGGCGTGCGGTAGGCGTACAGCAGGTTGTGCGTCAGCAGCAGATGTCTCCTGGCCCAGCGCGGCTGCGAGGCTCCTCGTGCCCGCACGCGCTGCCACACGCCGCGTGCTGCTAGCGTATAGTACGTGCACTGACCTCAGGCGTGCGGTAGGCGTACAGCAGGTTGTGCGTCAGCAGCAGATGTCTCCTGGCCCAGCGCGGCTGCGAGGCTCCTCGTGCCCGCACGCGCTGCCACACGCCGCGTGCTGCTAGCGTATAGTACGTGCACTGACCTCAGGCGTGCGGTAGGCGTACAGCAGGTTGTGCGTCAGCAGCAGATGTCTCCTGGCCCAGCGCGGCTGCGAGGCTCCTCGTGCCCGCACGCGCTGCCACACGCCGCGTGCTGCTAGCGTATAGTACGTGCACTGACCTCAGGCGTGCGGTAGGCGTACAGCAGGTTGTGCGTCAGCAGCAGATGTCTCCTGGCCCAGCGCGGCTGCGAGGCTCCTCGTGCCCGCACGCGCTGCCACACGCCGCGTGCTGCTAGCGTATAGTACGTGCACTGACCTCAGGCGTGCGGTAGGCGTACAGCAGGTTGTGCGTCAGCAGCAGATGTCTCCTGGCCCAGCGCGGCTGCGAGGCTCCTCGTGCCCGCACGCGCTGCCACACGCCGCGTGCTGCTAGCGTATAGTACGTGCACTGACCTCAGGCGTGCGGTAGGCGTACAGCAGGTTGTGCGTCAGCAGCAGATGTCTCCTGGCCCAGCGCGGCTGCGAGGCTCCTCGTGCCCGCACGCGCTGCCACACGCCGCGTGCTGCTAGCGTATAGTACGTGCACTGACCTCAGGCGTGCGGTAGGCGTACAGCAGGTTGTGCGTCAGCAGCAGATGTCTCCTGGCCCAGCGCGGCTGCGAGGCTCCTCGTGCCCGCACGCGCTGCCACACGCCGCGTGCTGCTAGCGTATAGTACGTGCACTGACCTCAGGCGTGCGGTAGGCGTACAGCAGGTTGTGCGTCAGCAGCAGATGTCTCCTGGCCCAGCGCGGCTGCGAGGCTCCTCGTGCCCGCACGCGCTGCCACACGCCGCGTGCTGCTAGCGTATAGTACGTGCACTGACCTCAGGCGTGCGGTAGGCGTACAGCAGGTTGTGCGTCACCAGCAGATGTCTCCTGGCCCAGCGCGGCTGCGAGGCTCCTCGTGCCCGCACGCGCTGCCACACGCCGCGTGCTGCTAGCGTATAGTACGTGCACTGACCTCAGGCGTGCGGTAGGCGTACAGCAGGTTGTGCGTCAGCAGCAGATGTCTCCTGGCCCAGCGCGGCTGCGAGGCTCCTCGTGCCCGCACGCGCTGCCACACGCCGCGTGCTGCTAGCGTATAGTACGTGCACTGACCTCAGGCGTGCGGTAGGCGTACAGCAGGTTGTGCGTCAGCAGCAGATGTCTCCTGGCCCAGCGCGGCTGCGAGGCTCCTCGTGCCCGCACGCGCTGCCACACGCCGCGTGCTGCTAGCGTATAGTACGTGCACTGACCTCAGGCGTGCGGTAGGCGTACAGCAGGTTGTGCGTCAGCAGCAGATGTCTCCTGGCCCAGCGCGGCTGCGAGGCTCCTCGTGCCCGCACGCGCTGCCACACGCCGCGTGCTGCTAGCGTATAGTACGTGCACTGACCTCAGGCGTGCGGTAGGCGTACAGCAGGTTGTGCGTCAGCAGCAGATGTCTCCTGGCCCAGCGCGGCTGCGAGGCTCCTCGTGCCCGCACGCGCTGCCACACGCCGCGTGCTGCTAGCGTATAGTACGTGCACTGACCTCAGGCGTGCGGTAGGCGTACAGCAGGTTGTGCGTCAGCAGCAGATGTCTCCTGGCCCAGCGCGGCTGCGAGGCTCCTCGTGCCCGCACGCGCTGCCACACGCCGCGTGCTGCTAGCGTATAGTACGTGCACTGACCTCAGGCGTGCGGTAGGCGTACAGCAGGTTGTGCGTCAGCAGCAGATGTCTCCTGGCCCAGCGCGGCTGCGAGGCTCCTCGTGCCCGCACGCGCTGCCACACGCCGCGTGCTGCTAGCGTATAGTACGTGCACTGACCTCAGGCGTGCGGTAGGCGTACAGCAGGTTGTGCGTCAGCAGCAGATGTCTCCTGGCCCAGCGCGGCTGCGAGGCTCCTCGTGCCCGCACGCGCTGCCACACGCCGCGTGCTGCTAGCGTATAGTACGTGCACTGACCTCAGGCGTGCGGTAGGCGTACAGCAGGTTGTGCGTCAGCAGCAGATGTCTCCTGGCCCAGCGCGGCTGCGAGGCTCCTCGTGCCCGCACGCGCTGCCACACGCCGCGTGCTGCTAGCGTATAGTACGTGCACTGACCTCAGGCGTGCGGTAGGCGTACAGCAGGTTGTGCGTCAGCAGCAGATGTCTCCTGGCCCAGCGCGGCTGCGAGGCTCCTCGTGCCCGCACGCGCTGCCACACGCCGCGTGCTGCTAGCGTATAGTACGTGCACTGACCTCAGGCGTGCGGTAGGCGTACAGCAGGTTGTGCGTCAGCAGCAGATGTCTCCTGGCCCAGCGCGGCTGCGAGGCTCCTCGTGCCCGCACGCGCTGCCACACGCCGCGTGCTGCTAGCGTATAGTACGTGCACTGACCTCAGGCGTGCGGTAGGCGTACAGCAGGTTGTGCGTCAGCAGCAGATGTCTCCTGGCCCAGCGCGGCTGCGAGGCTCCTCGTGCCCGCACGCGCTGCCACACGCCGCGTGCTGCTAGCGTATAGTACGTGCACTGACCTCAGGCGTGCGGTAGGCGTACAGCAGGTTGTGCGTCAGCAGCAGATGTCTCCTGGCCCAGCGCGGCTGCGAGGCTCCTCGTGCCCGCACGCGCTGCCACACGCCGCGTGCTGCTAGCGTATAGTACGTGCACTGACCTCAGGCGTGCGGTAGGCGTACAGCAGGTTGTGCGTCAGCAGCAGATGTCTCCTGGCCCAGCGCGGCTGCGAGGCTCCTCGTGCCCGCACGCGCTGCCACACGCCGCGTGCTGCTAGCGTATAGTACGTGCACTGACCTCAGGCGTGCGGTAGGCGTACAGCAGGTTGTGCGTCAGCAGCAGATGTCTCCTGGCCCAGCGCGGCTGCGAGGCTCCTCGTGCCCGCACGCGCTGCCACACGCCGCGTGCTGCTAGCGTATAGTACGTGCACTGACCTCAGGCGTGCGGTAGGCGTACAGCAGGTTGTGCGTCAGCAGCAGATGTCTCCTGGCCCAGCGCGGCTGCGAGGCTCCTCGTGCCCGCACGCGCTGCCACACGCCGCGTGCTGCTAGCGTATAGTACGTGCACTGACCTCAGGCGTGCGGTAGGCGTACAGCAGGTTGTGCGTCAGCAGCAGATGTCTCCTGGCCCAGCGCGGCTGCGAGGCTCCTCGTGCCCGCACGCGCTGCCACACGCCGCGTGCTGCTAGCGTATAGTACGTGCACTGACCTCAGGCGTGCGGTAGGCGTACAGCAGGTTGTGCGTCAGCAGCAGATGTCTCCTGGCCCAGCGCGGCTGCGAGGCTCCTCGTGCCCGCACGCGCTGCCACACGCCGCGTGCTGCTAGCGTATAGTACGTGCACTGACCTCAGGCGTGCGGTAGGCGTACAGCAGGTTGTGCGTCAGCAGCAGATGTCTCCTGGCCCAGCGCGGCTGCGAGGCTCCTCGTGCCCGCACGCGCTGCCACACGCCGCGTGCTGCTAGCGTATAGTACGTGCACTGACCTCAGGCGTGCGGTAGGCGTACAGCAGGTTGTGCGTCAGCAGCAGATGTCTCCTGGCCCAGCGCGGCTGCGAGGCTCCTCGTGCCCGCACGCGCTGCCACACGCCGCGTGCTGCTAGCGTATAGTACGTGCACTGACCTCAGGCGTGCGGTAGGCGTACAGCAGGTTGTGCGTCAGCAGCAGATGTCTCCTGGCCCAGCGCGGCTGCGAGGCTCCTCGTGCCCGCACGCGCTGCCACACGCCGCGTGCTGCTAGCGTATAGTACGTGCACTGACCTCAGGCGTGCGGTAGGCGTACAGCAGGTTGTGCGTCAGCAGCAGATGTCTCCTGGCCCAGCGCGGCTGCGAGGCTCCTCGTGCCCGCACGCGCTGCCACACGCCGCGTGCTGCTAGCGTATAGTACGTGCACTGACCTCAGGCGTGCGGTAGGCGTACAGCAGGTTGTGCGTCAGCAGCAGATGTCTCCTGGCCCAGCGCGGCTGCGAGGCTCCTCGTGCCCGCACGCGCTGCCACACGCCGCGTGCTGCTAGCGTATAGTACGTGCACTGACCTCAGGCGTGCGGTAGGCGTACAGCAGGTTGTGCGTCAGCAGCAGATGTCTCCTGGCCCAGCGCGGCTGCGAGGCTCCTCGTGCCCGCACGCGCTGCCACACGCCGCGTGCTGCTAGCGTATAGTACGTGCACTGACCTCAGGCGTGCGGTAGGCGTACAGCAGGTTGTGCGTCAGCAGCAGATGTCTCCTGGCCCAGCGCGGCTGCGAGGCTCCTCGTGCCCGCACGCGCTGCCACACGCCGCGTGCTGCTAGCGTATAGTACGTGCACTGACCTCAGGCGTGCGGTAGGCGTACAGCAGGTTGTGCGTCAGCAGCAGATGTCTCCTGGCCCAGCGCGGCTGCGAGGCTCCTCGTGCCCGCACGCGCTGCCACACGCCGCGTGCTGCTAGCGTATAGTACGTGCACTGACCTCAGGCGTGCGGTAGGCGTACAGCAGGTTGTGCGTCAGCAGCAGATGTCTCCTGGCCCAGCGCGGCTGCGAGGCTCCTCGTGCCCGCACGCGCTGCCACACGCCGCGTGCTGCTAGCGTATAGTACGTGCACTGACCTCAGGCGTGCGGTAGGCGTACAGCAGGTTGTGCGTCAGCAGCAGATGTCTCCTGGCCCAGCGCGGCTGCGAGGCTCCTCGTGCCCGCACGCGCTGCCACACGCCGCGTGCTGCTAGCGTATAGTACGTGCACTGACCTCAGGCGTGCGGTAGGCGTACAGCAGGTTGTGCGTCAGCAGCAGATGTCTCCTGGCCCAGCGCGGCTGCGAGGCTCCTCGTGCCCGCACGCGCTGCCACACGCCGCGTGCTGCTAGCGTATAGTACGTGCACTGACCTCAGGCGTGCGGTAGGCGTACAGCAGGTTGTGCGTCAGCAGCAGATGTCTCCTGGCCCAGCGCGGCTGCGAGGCTCCTCGTGCCCGCACGCGCTGCCACACGCCGCGTGCTGCTAGCGTATAGTACGTGCACTGACCTCAGGCGTGCGGTAGGCGTACAGCAGGTTGTGCGTCAGCAGCAGATGTCTCCTGGCCCAGCGCGGCTGCGAGGCTCCTCGTGCCCGCACGCGCTGCCACACGCCGCGTGCTGCTAGCGTATAGTACGTGCACTGACCTCAGGCGTGCGGTAGGCGTACAGCAGGTTGTGCGTCAGCAGCAGATGTCTCCTGGCCCAGCGCGGCTGCGAGGCTCCTCGTGCCCGCACGCGCTGCCACACGCCGCGTGCTGCTAGCGTATAGTACGTGCACTGACCTCAGGCGTGCGGTAGGCGTACAGCAGGTTGTGCGTCAGCAGCAGATGTCTCCTGGCCCAGCGCGGCTGCGAGGCTCCTCGTGCCCGCACGCGCTGCCACACGCCGCGTGCTGCTAGCGTATAGTACGTGCACTGACCTCAGGCGTGCGGTAGGCGTACAGCAGGTTGTGCGTCAGCAGCAGATGTCTCCTGGCCCAGCGCGGCTGCGAGGCTCCTCGTGCCCGCACGCGCTGCCACACGCCGCGTGCTGCTAGCGTATAGTACGTGCACTGACCTCAGGCGTGCGGTAGGCGTACAGCAGGTTGTGCGTCAGCAGCAGATGTCTCCTGGCCCAGCGCGGCTGCGAGGCTCCTCGTGCCCGCACGCGCTGCCACACGCCGCGTGCTGCTAGCGTATAGTACGTGCACTGACCTCAGGCGTGCGGTAGGCGTACAGCAGGTTGTGCGTCAGCAGCAGATGTCTCCTGGCCCAGCGCGGCTGCGAGGCTCCTCGTGCCCGCACGCGCTGCCACACGCCGCGTGCTGCTAGCGTATAGTACGTGCACTGACCTCAGGCGTGCGGTAGGCGTACAGCAGGTTGTGCGTCAGCAGCAGATGTCTCCTGGCCCAGCGCGGCTGCGAGGCTCCTCGTGCCCGCACGCGCTGCCACACGCCGCCCGCCGCGCCGCGCGCTGCTAGTGCTCGTGCCGGTACTGACCGTCGCTCTGTGAACACACAGTACTCAAATAAGATACAATCTACGAGATCGTATCACAATACAACGCGCAAGTAAACTCACTAGCTAGAATGGAGCTCTTCTTCTTCAAGCTGCGGGACTTGGAGGTGGGGAACATGCCGCGCACGGCGCTGGTGGGCGACAGCGCGTGCGCGCGCGCCGGCGAGCTGTCGCTGTGCGCGTGCGCGTGCGCGCCCATCACGATGTCGCCGCCGCCCGGGCCCAGCGCGGGCGGCGAGCGGCGCCGCAGCGAGCCGGCCCCCGGGGCGCCCGCCCCCGCGCCGCCCGCCCCCGGGCCGCCCGCCGGCTCGCTGGCCGCGCAGTTGATGGCGGGCATCTCGCGCCGCTCGCTCGGGATCACGCGGATGTCGTGTTTCGTTATGTGGCGGAGGGGCACGGAGATCTGCAATGTTATTATTACTATTAATGTATGTAAGCGTACTTCAGAACGACTGTACCTATTTGGCTGATTATTTTTGTTGTGTTTGTAACTATATAAAAGGACAAGGCTTATATGAAAGAAAAAAATAAATAAATATTTGATCATCAACTTTGAACAACTGTCAAAAAAAAACTAAGTCTTTAAACGAAGAGTTTTTTAAGTGGTTGTGAATGGCCAAATCCGAGACTATGAGGGATGTTTCAAGATCAACGGCTTCAATTTCTAGTGACGCAGTACTAGTTTTCATCGGCCTCGTGACTCCTTTGACTGTTTTCTACTATTCTGCATAGTTCCGGATTTGGCCATCCACGCCCACTTAAAAAACTCGCTCTGAATATTAAGTGATTTCTTGTGCAAAGAAGAATTAATATATTATTTTGGTTTAGTCAAGTACACACGATAGTAAACTCACATGAGCGGTATCGCCGGGCCGCATGGGCTTGAGTGGCGAGGCGGGCGGCTCGTCGGTGCGCGGCACGGCGCGCAGCACCGGGTACTGGGCCGCGGGGGGCGGGCCGCCCGGGGCCGCCAGGCAGGCGGGCCGCGGGGGCGGCGCCGGCCGGGGCGGCGGCGAGGGGGCGCGCCGGGGGGGCCTGGGGGCAGGGAAGTAATGGGAGTGCAACCATGCAGGTCACCAAAGGACGACAAAGAATAAGTGACAAAGGAATGTGTCAAAACCATATGGCAAATGAGGGCAATTGCGTTTGAATTTGCCGCTAGGGGCGCTGGTATGAGGTCTTCAAAATGTCAAATATCACTGATTTTTACTTTTAGCGCGAGCTTATTTACTACTTTTTGATTATTGTGAATATTTAATTAATCAAACACTGCTTTAATACACCCACACACACATACACACGCTCGCACGCACACACACACCAACAGACATTGGTTAATAAATACAAAAAAAACCGGCCAAGTGCGAGTCGGACTCGCACACGAAGGGTTCCATACCATTATCGCAAAACACTGCAAAAAAATCACGTTTGTTGTATGGGAGCCCCCCTTAATTTATTTTATTTTAATTTAATAATAATTATTTTTTGAAGAGAATATACAACTAAATATTCTGTGAATGTTTCAAGCGTCTACCTGTTGCCGTTATTAATATCGAGCAAAAAACGGCAAAAATATCACGTTTGTTGTATGGGAGCCCCCCTTAAATATTAATTTTATACTGTTTTTAGTATTTGTTGTTATAGCGGCAACAGGAATACATCATCTGTGAAAATTTCAACTGTCTAACTATCACGGTTCATGAGATACAGCCTGGTGACAGACAGACAGACAGACAGACAGACAGACAGACGGACAGCGAAGTCTCAGTAATAGGGTCCCGTTTTTACCCTTTGGGTACGGAACCCTAAAAATGGACTATTAATTATTAATTTTCATTGCACTTTTGTTTTGTAACTTATTACACTCGTAAGATATAAAAGAGCGGCGCCTCCTGGTACAGGCATCTATATGCTTAAAAGGGGACGCCACCAACTGTATACCACTGTATAACGTGTAATAAATAATAAACTTTTTTTTTTTTTTTTTGGTATTTTGGGTTTTGGAAAATTTTATGCCGCTCTTTTCGATTAAAAGAGGCTGCAAAAAACTGCGGCATGGTACTCGATGACATTTAATCGCATTTCAATTTAATTCTAACTTTGCTTTGGTTCGCGTAATAATTATTATACATTATTATTATTATTGCATTTATTCATTTTATATACATATTTTTACATTTTTAAATATTATTCTATATAAAATAAAATAAAAAAAAAACATTTAAAAATACAAAAATAGTAGCCCACCGGTATCGGGAACAGGGTCCAAGCTACCGGTGGTCAGGGCTCCTGGGAGAGGAACTCCTGACTATACGCGCCGTGTGCAGGAGTACCGCCTTCTGGATCAAGCCCTTGATCCAGCTGCCCAACGAGAGCCTCCTCAGATGTTCGTCGAGGCTCTTGGCTATTATACCATTGGCCGTCACGACTATCACTTCCCACATGTCGACAACCTCGCGAGCCAGAACAAGATACTTGCTTTTCTTTTACCCATCCCTTTCCCGCACATACCTCGCGAGTGAATAAGAAGACTCGCCCCGTCATTTTCTTTGCGAAATGACTTCCGTAATGAACTGCGTGCGCAATGGCGTCGGTCCGCTCCGTTGGAATATATTGATAACTTTGGAATTACCGCGGTTTTCGCATGTAATAAGACTATAATCAACAGTTTGTGTTTGTGTTTAACGTTGATGACAGTAACTTAAAACCCAGCTGCCCTTGAACCTGGTGAAGTGATTCAGTGCACCGACGACGCGACCACGAGGCTCCCGCAAAGGTTTGTGCTGCCTCCCCTTATTATTTTCGGGTTGTATTCTGTTGTCCCAAACCCACCGCAACTCGAATTACCTATTATCAAGCGTTTGTCAATCGTTTTGTTCCGCATCGCAGATACAGTCCACTAAACCAGCCCTCGCGCCACCACATTTCTTTGGACTAAAATTATGAACGTATTCAAATGATTAAATTGTGAAACAATAGAAATGGCAGGCTTTATACGGTTGTCTAATAGATGAAATGTACGACATTGTCTTACCTTAGCTGTGCATGTTCAGCGTTGTCGTGCGGTGCGGGCGTTGCGGGCGGTGCGGGCGGTGCGGGCGGCGCGGGCGGTGCGGGCGGTGCGGGCGGTGCGGGCGGTGCGGGCGGTGCGGGCTGCGCGGAGCGGCGCCGGTGCTCCAGCATAGCGATGTTGATGGTCTCCAGGATGCGCTCCGTGCTGGACTCGTCCCTGTCAGGGACCAAGCCTCCATCCGTGTGACTGTCGGCTTCACTGGGCGGCTCAACATTACTGCGCCGAAGAATCGCCTCGCCGATCTGAGAGCTAGACTTCTTGAAGTCCAGGATCCTGTCTGCTTTGTCAGCGGAGTGTAGTGCGAGTGGGCTGTCTGTGGGAGTCGTCGGTGACTCAGGAATAGTCTGCGAGGCCAGAGGGCCGGGCTCGTCGATGCTGCCATCGAAGTCGTAGGCGGGCGTGGAGTGGGCCTTGTCTAGTTTCCCACGGTTCCTGTCTGAGCCCGTGTCGTCCTGCGAGGGCCTGGCTGGCGGGGCTGGCGGGGCTGGCGGGGCTGGCGGGGCTGCGGGCGGCCGGTCCAGCACCACGCCCAGGCACGTGCGCGGGCGCGGGGACAGCTCCAGGCCGGTGCTGCAGGAGACCGCCTGCAGACACGTGGAATAATGTCAACATGATGATGCGAAAAAAACAACTGCTTTAAAAAACAGAAAATTGGTTTCGGAAGTATGGTGTGGTTTAGTATGACTTTTTGCCACCGGTTTCTGAAACACTTTTACTTTTGGTTAAAATTGAATGAGCGAGGCCAATGTTTAATAGACCATATAGCCGCTAGGTAGCTAGGTACCTTATCCCGGGCATACAGCGCAGTGTCGTCCGGCGCGGCCGTCATGCTGGTGCTGCCGCCCGAGTGGCCCCAGCGCTGCTGCTTCAGCTCTTGCCAGAACTGGAATTTATAAATAATATTCCTAAAATAAAGATTTTTTTACATTATACTGTTGGATTTGGACTCTCGGCGCTGAGTGTAGCGCTGAAAGTCCAACAGCAACAGCTCACTTTATTTATGCATTCATTTAGGTATCACCTCGTGTTACTGAAAACGTACTACATTACACACTGAAATTAAATTATCAATTGCTTAAAAGGCAGCAGAGAACCGCTCAGCTCGTCAGTGATAGTTGGAGATGCGCAAGTCGAGGTGAGTCGATACATAAAGTATCTTAGCTTAACCCTGGACGGTCGGTGGGGCTTCGAAGAGCATTTCAAGCCCAAGCGCCCAAGCGTTTTGTCCCCCGCGTTGCAAGGGCAGTGGGTGCTTTGCATAGACTACTGCCCGATCTCGGTGCTTTCGGCAACACTGTTTTTGCTGCACATTAATGACCTGCTAAAACCCAGAACACAACGGTATGTACAATAAAGTAACCATTCAATGGATCAAAGGACACATCTACTCCCGAGGGAACAGTCGAGAGGATATAGTCGGCAGCACCAGGGCGCTGCTGGCCTTTCTCGAGGAGCTGGGGTGGATCGAATGATGTAACTGAATCCCACCCGTACGCAAAATACGCGCTTAGTCGTGGAGTTGCGGAAACAGCCCGTCGAAACGAATCTAAACTAAAAGCCGGAACCTTTGGGTACGCAGACGACAGCACGGTTGCTGAGAGATACGTGGCCGGCGCACGGGCTACTGGGCCTAAGATCCGGTCTCTCCGGGAGGTCATGATTGAGCGCTTGAACCTGTCTTTGGAGGGAATCTCCGAATGGGGCGATGCCAATCTAGACAGTTTCAATGATGCTAAGACCCAGGCGCTTCTTTTTTTTCAGAAAAAGAGCCTATTCCACCCGGCTCCATCTTGCCGTGTTGTAACTGTGCCGATAACGGACCATCTCGACCTTGGTGTTATGTTGACATCGACTTAAAATTTTGGTACATTATTTGAGGCAAAGCCTCAGATGGCTGCAAAAAGTCGAGGATCCTTGCAAAGGTGAGACGGTACTTCACGCCTGAACAGCTGCTCAACTTGTATAAAGCGCAAGTTCAGACATGCATGGAGTACTGCTTTCACCTCTGGGATGGATCTGCCAAATATCAACTTGATGCACTTGAGTCGATTGACAAACGGGCCAAGAGGATTATCGGCAACGATGCACTGGTCGCCTCAATGCTCCAGACCCTTGCACATCGACGCCGGTGGCCATTCTATCGGTTTTTGTCGGTTACATTTCGGGGAGTGTGTGATGGAACTGCACAATTTGATACCGCCTAGCCCTTTCCATTATCGAACAAGACGTACGGCAATGCGCCACCGGTACATGTGTACATCCCACATTTAAGAGTTCAAGAATTCTGTTTCGTGTATCTGTTTACTGTTTTGTCCCTATGTTTTATTTTAAGATCGTTCGTTACCAGTGCAGCTTTTAACAATATCCCAAGAAGCTTTACCTTTATTCTTTGAGTATGCAATGTGCTTAAGATTACATAAGAATTGCATATTATGAATACATTTCCTTAACATTTTGGAGTACACCTTAAATCTAGTTTTGTTTTCAAGCGTTCTGTTTACATAATATTTATATCTTAATGTTCGTTTAGTGATACTACTAATTTTAATTCCTTTTGTTATCCATTTTAGTTTATTATCTTTGAACTGTTTCTTTACTTTAATTTGCTATGCTTCAGAGGGAAGCATAGCTTATAAAATAATGTCAAAGTGTCATGAAACGTATCGAAAGCATTATTCGTGTCTGAAATTTTGTAAATATCCGAAAAAGATAATTTACTTATGTGTTCAATGAATTTGCTAACATTGTCTTTACTCAGGTCATTTACGGTCATGAAGTAATAGCCTGACATGGGTTTTTGATTACATTCGAAATTCACAACCTGAGCAGTGTTGTGATCAGATAAACAAACATTGTGAGTTTTTCCTATTACGTTTGGAATATTACTAATGATGTTATCTATACATGTGTTCAACCTGGTGGCTTCATGAATATGACATCTCATACCATAATTTGAGATTAATTCTTTCAATTTTGTACACATCACATCACATCATCAGCCTATTAATGTTCCCACTGCTGGGACTCAGGCCTCCTCTCTGTGAGAGGGGATGGGCCGTAATCCACCACGCGGGCCCAGTGCGGATTGGTGGATGTCACATGTCTTCGAATTTTTGGTTCTAGGACATGCCAGTTTCCTCACGATGTTTCCGTTCACCGTTTTTGAGAGCAGTGGTGATGAAATAATCCTAATTAATAACTTAATTATTGATTAAGATACCTAACGAATCTTATGTGGGGGCTTTAATTAAAATAGTTGGATAAAAAGCTTACATGTTAGCGCAAATATTTTTTTTAGATTAAGTGCGCAAGTTTATTAATTTCCATTTGTTAAAAACAAGTGTAATAATACGATAATCGCCATTTTGATGACAGTGGTGGTCGAAGCTAAAAAACATAAAAATGCAGATTTTGGACACCCAAACTCCACGACAGGGGTAGTGGTTTGCTAATTGTTTAATTATTGGTCGAATTCATCCATATTTCAAAATAAATAATTAGTGGTAATGAAGGTATTTGTTATTCAAAGTCGAAGTTTCGCGGCAATCGTGTTTGTTTACATTTTTATTTTACACAAATATCACCTACCCACATGTAAAAATGATTACAAATATGACTACTATGTCTCTAAATATAATAAACAACAAGAAGAAGCCCAGATCTTAACGTAATTAACAAGCACCGGTCCAATAATACGTAAAATTCATTACCACTACTTTATTCAGTTCAAAACTTCCAATTCATCAATGATATTGTTTTTTTTATTGTAATAGTGGTGTGCCAAAAAGATTTTAGCAATCGATTTTTTAATACTATCAACTCGATTAATGAGCAATTATCCCAAATCAATTCTTAAAAAATAAAATAAACCTGATTTAGGCATAAAATACAATTAGTACTTAAATTATTACTATTAATTGTTTCTTAAAGTAATCTTAATAGATTTTTGGACATTATTTGACTACAACCAACTAAACAATTTCATCGAACCGTGGATAATTTCGCGCCGAATTATCTATCCGATTCAAAATTCAAATTCGGAATGCGTTCGCTATTCAAAACTATTTTGTATAAAAATAATAATGATTGAGTCTTTTAATGTTTGATAGTCTCAGAAGTATACAGAGTGCCTAGTATATTTTTATGTAAGTTTGTAACGCAAGTGTAGATAAATTTAGTTTCGGGGAACCAACGATTTTGTGATTATTCGTTATATTGCAATGAGTGTCGTACTGGCCCAGTGGCTAAAGGCCTCGCCTTGCCTGAGGTCATGGGTTCAAATCTGGACAAATACCAATGATTTCCATTTTCAAATTCATTAATGTACTTTCTAAGTATATTTTAGAAATCGTTGACAACGGTGAATGAAAACATCATGAAGAAACCTGGTCTTATAGTCTCAAATCGCCAACCCGCATTGAGCAAGCGTAGTTATCAATGTTCGTGCCTTCTCTGTATGAGAAGAGGCCTTTGCCTTGCAGTGGGACAATTATAGGCTGGTATTATTATTATAATTATATATTGAATAATGAGTTGAGAGTATGGTATGGTTAGGTTTTGAATTCGGTCGAGTTTGTTGTAATGTTATGAAAATTGGTTATTCTATACATACTTTTAAAAGTTTATTTTTATTCATTTTAAGAACATAAGTTTGGTTTGTATTTACATCTGCATTCCCCGAAAACTATTAATATCAATAATCTTGTGCGTATCTTCTTGCGCGGTTCCTTTCCAAGCGAGTTATGGCATGGTTGTCAACCAACTAAGCAGAAAATCATCTAGAAGCATGAAATTTGGCAGAAAGGTTCCTCAAGTGACGTAAGTGTGCAGTAAGAAAGGATTTTTGGAAATTGCATCCCTAAGGGGGTAAAAAGGGGTTTGAAAGTTTGTATGAAAAATCTAATTCCTTCGGCCATAATTCTTGAAACTTAGCACAAATATTATTCTAAGTAAACAATATAGGTTGCCATCATTAGGATAGCGAGATGTTAAAACTTTGGTTATAATTTTACAATAAGATGCGGGTTTAATTTTGGTGATCATTTACTATTTTTGTCTGTTATATGTTACTATATCTGGTGGTAAGTTAAACATAAGCCATTAGTTTTTCGAAACCCCCAAATGACGATTTAGGGGATGTTGAAGTTTGTATGGAAGAATCTGATTCTTGGGTCAATCAACATGAAACTTGGCACAAATACCAACCTAAATAAACAATAAAGGTTTTCATTATTAGTTTTTCCAAACTACCCCCAAAAGATGATTTAGAAATGTCGTATATTTCAAAAATAATTTAACACCCCATAAATCACATATTAAATATTTCTTTGGTTAATAAATTTGAAAATTGACATAAATACCCATCCTAAGTGAACCATAAAGGTGGTCATTATACATTTTTCGAAACTAACTCAAGCTAAGAATCTTACTGGACAGGGTTTCGTTTTTGACGTGGGTTTCTAGGGGAGCACTAAGGCACGATTTTGCGGCAATTCAACCTTTAAGGAAGTGAAAAGGGTCAAAATTAATTTGTTTGTAAAATCAAATTCCTTGGGGATAAAGTTGATGATCAAAATTTACATAAAACATTTTGAAAACTCCCTCCCAGATTGGGTTTAGGGGTGTTAAAGTTTTTTTTGAGGCAACTCACTGCGCAATCTGAAAAACATAAAATGATAAATAAAAAAGAGAAGAAAGGAGTGAATAGCATATTTAGGTTGTTCAAAACTCGACCCTCAACGGTTGCCCCGTTTGAAAGGGTTGATAAGTTTTTAGGAAAGGATTTTACTTTGTGGCGATAACCTAAAATGTATTATTGTTTAAGTCAAATAACGAATCGTCCCAATCCAATAAACCCACCAACCCCAAACCCAAATCCACGATACCCAGTTTTTAATAGTTTTAATAATATCTTATTTTTGGTTGCCTTTACTAACTGTATATAAGAAAATCATTTATAGGATAAATGAAATCACGCGAACGAAGTCGCGGGCGGAGTGCTAGTCATACATAAACATACTCATATTTATACTGGTCATTCTGTATAAAACCGTCTGAAATGATCAATGTAAAACTCTCTTTTATATTAAAATGTGCCCGATAAAATATTTTGAATACCGACTGCATTCTAAATTTGAATTTTGAATTCTTTTACGTTCGGCGAATTCGGCGCGAAATTAGCCACGAAACCTATTTTTTTTTTTCAATTTACTTTTCTGATAACATTATGAAAGCATTTATGTATAGTTATTATTATATATTATTACTATAAGTTGTTATTTTATTTTGTGCCTATAAACTAATTTTAATTTTAAAACAATACAATTTTGAAAATCACTCATTTATTTAAATGATTAATTTTAAATAATCGAAATACACTTAATCGATTAGGCTGAATGCAATTTTAATCGATTATGAGACGCGTGAATGGACAGCAAAAAAAAAAGTAACACCAAAGAGATGTCATGTTGCAAGGTTGCATCAAAATTTTAAGCAATTTTTTTCCAGATTTTGGCTTGTTTTTTTATGAATTTTTGTATGACAAATTAGGAACATAAGGACGCAAATAAAATGAGTATATCTTTGTGTTGTCCTTTTGCATCTTTTCAGCAAGGGAAAAGGTTGTTTATGTACATATTTTGAGCAAATCTAAATTGTCTACCGTTTGGAAAGGTGTAGTAATTCGTATTTTGTACACATTTTGCAGTAGACTGACGCGGTTTAACCGACCGTAACATGTAAATAAAGATATTTTTTACAAATTTCCTGTGTAAAATAGCTGCGTAAACTTATTTTTCTGAATAAATTCGAATGTTGAAAGTTCAAGTAAATTCCTGAATTTCATGACTTAATTTGCAACAACCTGTCGACTCAGCTGGTGTGTCATATGTCAAAATCTTGTCGAGCAGAGTGGTTAAAGACCCTGCAATATTTTGATGCATTACTGAAAAAATATTCCTACTCTGTTTTTTACTACTACTATTGCTAAGTTTATTATTAGTTACGAAAAAATGGTTTTTCCACAACGTTGTCGATCCACAAATAGAAATATTTATGGGTGACATTTGTGGTTTGACAATCTTAGAAAAATAGTAGGCAATAGTACCTTTATGTGAAACTTTTACAGGTTTCAACATGCTGATTACTTGAAGTGATGAAGTTTGCTTAGTTTCATGTATAATATGTTCTGAACCATTAGGTTTGCCGGTTGTTCCTACATTATTATTATAAAATAGGTACTTGTTGTAGTATTCTAAATCGTTAATTTTGTGTACAAGTTGATGGATAAGGCTGTTGTAGCTATTTGCTTCGATGAAGTTACAATTGTGATAGTTTTGTGAAAGCAATTTTAATTCATAGTTATTAAGTTTATGCTCATTCAGGAATGCATTATACTTAACACTTACAATAAATATATTACAGTTTTTCAATAGCCTAACTGCTGCAGCCATTTCAGCCATAAATTTAATAGGGTTTGTGTCATTTCTATCGGTCATTATGTGATCATAATGACCGATAGAAATGACACAAACCCTGTAATTTTTTGGATAATTTATCACAACACAACAAGACTTCTTCTGTAGTCGCACCTGGTTTCCTTATACCCGTTATATATACATTGACTGGTATATTACATAATTAGTCTGAAATACTAATGTTTATTATTTTTTACAAAATTTAAATACGGAGCCAATGTTTACGTGACAACTAGCGACACCTATCCTCTGTCTATATCTCTGACTCTCTCCTAGTGTGTTTGGGGCGCCTGCACGGCTTGTTATTATACCATGGCGAGAACTAACATGTGGCGTCAAACGGCGCGCTACCTGTTCGATGGTGTGGCTGGGGCGCCTGCACAGCGGACTGTCGCCGCTGATGCTGTGGCGGCGCTGCACGGCTTGTTATTATACCATGGCGGGAACTAACATGTGGCGTCAAACGGCGCGCTACCTGTTCGATGGTGTGGCTGGGGCGCCTGCACAGCGGACTGTCGCCGCTGATGCTGTGGCGGCGCTGCACGGCTTGTTATTATACCATGGCGGGAACTAACATGTGGCGTCAAACGGCGCGCTACCTGTTCGATGGTGTGGCTGGGGCGCCTGCACAGCGGACTGTCGCCGCTGATGCTGTGGCGGCGCTGCACGGCTTGTTATTATACCATGGCGGGAACTAACATGTGGCGTCAAACGGCGCGCTACCTGTTCGATGGTGTGGCTGGGGCGCCTGCACAGCGGACTGTCGCCGCTGATGCTGTGGCGGCGCTGCACGGCTTGTTATTATACCATGGCGGGAACTAACATGTGGCGTCAAACGGCGCGCTACCTGTTCGATGGTGTGGCTGGGGCGCCTGCACAGCGGACTGTCGCCGCTGATGCTGTGGCGGCGCTGCACGGCTTGTTATTATACCATGGCGGGAACTAACATGTGGCGTCAAACGGCGCGCTACCTGTTCGATGGTGTGGCTGGGGCGCCTGCACAGCGGACTGTCGCCGCTGATGCTGTGGCGGCGCTGCACGGCTTGTTATTATACCATGGCGGGAACTAACATGTGGCGTCAAACGGCGCGCTACCTGTTCGATGGTGTGGCTGGGGCGCCTGCACAGCGGACTGTCGCCGCTGATGCTGTGGCGGCGCTGCACGGCTTGTTATTATACCATGGCGGGAACTAACATGTGGCGTCAAACGGCGCGCTACCTGTTCGATGGTGTGGCTGGGGCGCCTGCACAGCGGACTGTCGCCGCTGATGCTGTGGCGGCGCTGCACGGCTTGTTATTATACCATGGCGGGAACTAACATGTGGCGTCAAACGGCGCGCTACCTGTTCGATGGTGTGGCTGGGGCGCCTGCACAGCGGACTGTCGCCGCTGATGCTGTGGCGGCGCTGCACGGCTTGTTATTATACCATGGCGGGAACTAACATGTGGCGTCAAACGGCGCGCTACCTGTTCGATGGTGTGGCTGGGGCGCCTGCACAGCGGACTGTCGCCGCTGATGCTGTGGCGGCGCTGCACGGCTTGTTATTATACCATGGCGGGAACTAACATGTGGCGTCAAACGGCGCGCTACCTGTTCGATGGTGTGGCTGGGGCGCCTGCACAGCGGACTGTCGCCGCTGATGCTGTGGCGGCGCTGCACGGCTTGTTATTATACCATGGCGGGAACTAACATGTGGCGTCAAACGGCGCGCTACCTGTTCGATGGTGTGGCTGGGGCGCCTGCACAGCGGACTGTCGCCGCTGATGCTGTGGCGGCGCTGCACGGCTTGTTATTATACCATGGCGGGAACTAACATGTGGCGTCAAACGGCGCGCTACCTGTTCGATGGTGTGGCTGGGGCGCCTGCACAGCGGACTGTCGCCGCTGATGCTGTGGCGGCGCTGCACGGCTTGTTATTATACCATGGCGGGAACTAACATGTGGCGTCAAACGGCGCGCTACCTGTTCGATGGTGTGGCTGGGGCGCCTGCACAGCGGACTGTCGCCGCTGATGCTGTGGCGGCGCTGCACGGCCGTGCGCGGCTTGGGCGGGTACATCCTGCGAGTGGACAATATGTTTCTTTTAAGAGAAAAGCAACAAAAACAAATCGATCGACGACGTGTCGAGAACGCGTGGCACAGCTACTGGACTACGAATTACTAACTACTAATAAGATAGGTATCTCTAGCTTGCTTCAAGGATTAAGTCTCTGAAGCGCAAAGTCATTGTTATATGCATACTACCCATCCTTAGTATTTATAGTTGTCGGCACGTAACTTGGCAAGAGTTGTTGGATGCACACAAGTCTTTTTAGGACTCTTTGGTTACTCGCGCGGGACGCGGGATGCGGGACGCGGGACGCGAGGACCGTTTAGCACGTTCCGAGTACGCGATTGGTTGCTCAGTTGACACAAGGATCGACTGACTAATCGCATCGCGTCTACGTTCCGCTCGCTCTATATGGTGGTTACTAGGCCAAAATCTGCCAAGTTATGTGCCTATAACTGTACAACCGAAGAATTTGTTTGTTAGGTGGGAACGCAGCCTGCACAAACACACAAATGCGCACTTACGCAGACATATAGTAGTCACAATTGATTTTTGTGTCTCGGAAGTTGGCTGCAAGACTCTGTGAAGTTTCTATTTTTGTTTCGAATGTTAAAGTAGAAGATAGCATTGTATAAATGTCTCTTTTACTCGCTTACGTCTGTGGCATCGTCCCAGCTCACTTACTGTATGTAGTATACTCGATCACAAACTGTTTCTTGCGCATAGTTTGGAGAGCCAACTTCAGAGACACAAAGATCCGCCGTGACTACTGTACATTACAGTTTTCGAAGGCGCTGAAAGCAGTAGTGGATTCGAAATTCAAATCAAAGAAGAAATTTGTTAATTTGTGGTGTCATTTTCTTGGTTTTGGACGGCGCTAAAAACATTGGGGTCTAAAATGAAATCCAAGATGGAGACGACAACGGTTCTCTCGCGCCCGTACCTGGTGTGGTCGGGGTGCAGCTGCGTGGGCGAGGCGGGCGGCGACAGCGGCTCGGAGTCGTCGCTCTCGGGCTCGGGCGGGGCGGGGTGCGCGGGGTGCTGGGGGGGCGGCGGCGGCGCGGGCAGCAGGCGCAGCTCGTAGCGCGGCGCGGGGCGCAGGCGCAGGCGGCGCGCGTGGTGCGGCGTGGCCAGCGCGGCGGGCGCGCGCGCGGCCCGGCGGCGCAGGCGCAGCGCCAGCTCGGCGCCCGCCCCCTCCCCCCCCAGCAGCCGCACCACCGCCTCGCCGCTCCAGCCGATCACGCACTGGTTGCCCACCTACGAAACAGAAACCAGAGGAATCAGGCTCGAGACGGCGCTCGGGCACTAGCACGCCGCGTCTACCGGCGAAGCATCGCCGCACTTTCTCTTCAAAAATTGTGTAGAGAGTTGACCTTAAACACGTTATTCAAACGATACAAAATACTAGCGACTCCATCAGTTGTTGAATACCATACAGTTACAGTCTTCCCAGAACATCTGTGTAGGATCTGGGTAACCCGAAAGTTTGTGTTCTTATCTAGGTGACACCTGTGCATTCGAAGAGCACGTGCACGACGGTTTCCTCAGCCTCCATACATGCCCTGCAAAGAGGACTGTCCCTTATGCCTGTTGTGTGCAAGTGTTTGTCAAGTGAGCAGTGTCTCGTGATGGTCCCCATCACCAATGAAAAAGAGTTTTATTTGGCATGGCTCCGAAAATTTATAATAATCATCAAAATCAAAATATTTTTATTTTATTTTACATAGGCCTACATGGGCACGTCGACAAAAGGCGCACGGTTCGGGTTGGTCATTTCCTATGAAGAAGAACCGGCAAGAAACTCCATAGTTACTCTTTTAAAAATATGGTTTGTTTTTACAATATTTCCATGTTACAGCATTACATAAATATGGGAGGACAACGTAGGCCCGACAATAAAACGTTAGAAACTAAAAATAAAAAGTAAAACGACATCCATAATATACCCGATAACATAAAAAATTTGTCCCTATTAAAGTTTAAGAAAAGTCGCTATTAATTAAAAAACTGTTATTATTCTGTAAAAGATTTAGTAAATGATAATTTTTAACATTTCGTGTGCAATAAAGATTTGATGTAATTCTTAAATATTTTTGGCTAGATTTAATTGTAGATTTTATTAAGATATTTAAATGCATTTAAAATAGTTTCTTTTCTTGTACTCACGTATTTAATTTAGTTTTATTGTGTTAAATTTTTTGGTTTTATTTTCATCAATATTTATTTATTTATGTATTCTTTATTATACACCAGAAAATACAGTAACAAAAGAAACTTAAAACTAAAAATATACAACGGGCAAATATGCAATATTTGTACGCCTTCACGGCAAAACATAGCGCCCATTATAATTAACCTAAGATCTTTATGTAAATACCTATGTTTCACAAATAAGTTTTCTGATTCTGATCACCAGGCGCAGGCCATTCCTGTCCAGACGTACTAAACGCCTGGTAAGCCTACCATCCAGGGATGGGAAAGCTTTTTGGACTGCCTGCAGCCTGATGTCGAGGTCCGCCAGTTCTCCACCAGTGTCTGGGTGAATTCCTGTAGCCACCTGCGTATTTGGTTGAAGAGGATGGGTACAACAGGCTCGGGTCCACAGACCGCCGTACTGGATACATACTCGTAGTATAATGTTACCACATTATGTTCCCTACCTGCACGATCTCGTCTCCGATGTGCACGGCGCCCGACGCGTGCGCCGGCGAGCCGAAGCGGATGTCGGCCAGCTGGTGGTGGCCGCAGAACGACGGCACCACGTCGAAGCCCAGCGGCTTGCCGCCCTGGCGCAGCGTCACCGTGTCCAGCGACGCCGGCTGCAGGATCATGGGGTCCGACACGTCCTGTGGGGTGTGGGTGATCACTGTTACATGTCGACCAAATCTCGATTGTAAGCTGCGGTTAGACGCCCGTGGCCTATCGATGCCATTCTGCGCTGGTTTAGCTTTCTATCAGAAAAAGATGTTTTGTTATATATTTGTTCTTATAATTTTTTTTTGGATCAATGTTTTTAGAAAGTAGGCACTTCTTCTGAAGCAGAAGTAAATACTGCAAACAATTTTACTTAATGAAGGCCCTGCCCTGCTGATACCTACAAGCTGGCAGTCCTGTGGCACTCACCTGTATGATGTAGTCGGCGGTAGCGGCGGTGCCGGCGGCGGCGGCGGCCACGGCGCGCGCGGGCTGCTCGGCGAAGCGGTCGCGCTGCGCGCACGTGGCGGCCTCCAGCGACAGTCCTGTGGCACTCACCTGTATGATGTAGTCGGCGGTAGCGGCGGTGCCGGCGGCGGCGGCGGCCACGGCGCGCGCGGGCTGCTCGGCGAAGCGGTCGCGCTGCGCGCACGTGGCGGCCTCCAGCGACAGTCCTGTGGCACTCACCTGTATGATGTAGTCGGCGGTAGCGGCGGTGCCGGCGGCGGCGGCGGCCACGGCGCGCGCGGGCTGCTCGGCGAAGCGGTCGCGCTGCGCGCACGTGGCGGCCTCCAGCGACAGTCCTGTGGCACTCACCTGTATGATGTAGTCGGCGGTAGCGGCGGTGCCGGCGGCGGCGGCGGCCACGGCGCGCGCGGGCTGCTCGGCGAAGCGGTCGCGCTGCGCGCACGTGGCGGCCTCCAGCGACAGTCCTGTGGCACTCACCTGTATGATGTAGTCGGCGGTAGCGGCGGTGCCGGCGGCGGCGGCGGCCACGGCGCGCGCGGGCTGCTCGGCGAAGCGGTCGCGCTGCGCGCACGTGGCGGCCTCCAGCGACAGTCCTGTGGCACTCACCTGTATGATGTAGTCGGCGGTAGCGGCGGTGCCGGCGGCGGCGGCGGCCACGGCGCGCGCGGGCTGCTCGGCGAAGCGGTCGCGCTGCGCGCACGTGGCGGCCACCAGCGACAGTCCTGTGGCACTCACCTGTATGATGTAGTCGGCGGTAGCGGCGGTGCCGGCGGCGGCGGCGGCCACGGCGCGCGCGGGCTGCTCGGCGAAGCGGTCGCGCTGCGCGCATGTGGCGGCCTCCAGCGACAGCTTCAGCAGCGCCGCCTTGCGCTCCGCCAGCGACGCCGCCGCGCTGCCGCTCGAGCACAGCGGCCATCTGCACAGCCGTTCATTACAAATCACCAAATCATTTTATAAACTACATATAGAAAGAGACAAGTAGTATAATCAAAAGTATATGAACAAAAATTAAAGAAAGTCAGCCAGTTCAGTTTTTTTTTAAGTTTATAAGTAACCAGCGGACACCTCGCGGTTTCACTCGCGTAGTTCCCGTTCCCGTGCGTATACAGGGATAAAAAGTAGCCTATGTCACCCGGGGATAGTGTAGCTCCCCAAATAATTTTTCAAATTGGTTCAGTAGTTTTTAAATTTATTTGTTACATACAAAAATACAAATGTTTCCTCTTTATAATATTAGTATAGATAAGGATTTTAAATAGAATAAATAGCATTAATTGTATTACATACACAATTGAATTAATGTTTAATAACAAACTAGCATTTTAAGTTTACATAACATAAAATGCTAGTTTGTTATTCAACATTAATTCAATTAAGTAATGTAAGCTGGACTCCACATACACTTCACGCTCACTCACACACATACACCTCACGCGCATTCACACAACGAACACAACACTCACTTTGTACACATTGTACACTTTATGTAAGTTTAGAAAAAATATATATAATTATATACATTTTCATTTATTCTAAAATTTTAATTAAGTACTTGAATAAAGAGCTTTGGAGGTGCGAAGTGCACTAAAACAAGCTAATGTTTGCCTAAGAGGGCACTTAAATTACACAACTGTAAAAGTGAAATAAATTATTTGTATTTGTAAATGCAATTGAGTAGTAGTTTCAATTCGTATGCATTAAACATTACATAATTTACTCTGTTGATTGCAAAATTAGAGCATAATTATAAAGGAAGATCACTGTATAAATAGCAAATTTGTTAAGTACTAGTATCATATTACCTGTCGAGCCAGCACACCAGAGGTTTAACAGCGTGCACGGTGCGAGCTACATCAGCCAGTGTCTGTGTCTCAAGCCGCGCATCGGGGTGGTGACGAAGCGCACGTGCCAGCGTGGTGGCCACCACTGACACACGCAGTGCAAGCTGCTGCACACACTCCCGAGACACCTCATATTGCTAAACACATCCACATTAGTGATATTACGCACACAATTACTGTGAAATACAATAAGTCACATAATAACTACAAATAATGCCAGTTAAATCATGTACAAATTACTGCTACAGCACTACTATAAATAAACAGCAGAGACATAAGATTAAATAGTTCAGTAGCGGCACTCACCAACAGATAACACTGTTGAGATAAGTGAAACATAACATTGTGCTCTCCTGTGACTCATCCTGCCTCACTACAGACTAGGCTACAGAACGCAAAGTATAGTAATGAGTGCATTTCGATATTCGCGACAGCTGGACACTTACAAAGTTCCGGAGATGCTCGACGGCCTCCAGCAACAGCTCCTGGTGTCCGATGACGTGCATGCCGAGATACTCGAGGTCGTCGCAGCGCAACGTCAGCAGCTTGGCACCGTCCAGGCCGCGCTCGCGTAGCGCCGGCACGTAGCGCGCCACCGTCGGGCCCAGCCCTGCGGACACAGTTGTGACTCACTAGCTCGCGTCCACCACACACTGACCACTCGCCACCTGAGCACGTACCTGACAGCCAGTCCGCCACCTGGTCCACCGACCACTCGGCAACATTGAGGCTACCCATCGGCATAAGGCTGGCGCATCTTCTAGTGACCGCTGTTTATTATTATAGTGCGGCGCAAGTCTACAAACAACAGCCGGACGATGTGACTTCTTTTGATATTGACTGACATTGACATTTCAGAAATGCCACAGACAGAATACAGATTGATTACAGATTATTAAAATTTCGTTTCGTTCTACGTTCTAGAGGAATAAAAGTAAATTGACTTTTTTGCAATATTATAATAATTGCTTCGTAAAACTGTGTAATTTATGTTTTATTTTTTTAATTAACTATAAAAACAATTAGTTTATGGGTTCTATAAGATTTCTTTTAAAAGTCCTGTGAATAAATCCACAAGCTATGTATAGATGGCGCTGGTAACTATAACAAGAAATATTGTGAAAAAAAAGTTAATTAAAAAAATCAAAAAACCCGACTGCTTATGAAGCGAACTAAAAAGACGTAAACAAAAAGAAAATCATGCTGTGCAGTCGGAGGATACAAATTCGCGAGCTGGCTGACCAAAACCAGATGTATCCTCCGACTGCACAGCTGCACAGCATGATTTTCTTCGTTTACGTCTTTTTATCTTACAATTTTAATATAGCCAGTGACACTCGCAGGGTTCAGACGAATCGATTGACGTAAGAACCATCAAAATCGGCCAACGCTTTTGGTCTCTGGAACGCCACATAGGAACAAACATACATACATACACACATAAATACATACCTACATAGACTGATAAACACATTACCCTCCTTCGGCAGTCGGGAATTGTATTTTTGAAGTATACTATATATATTTCATGTATTGTAGTTGTTATTAGTAGTAATACTAAATTACAGGTGGTCAATAACTTTAATAACGTTAGCACTTCTGCTATTAATATTTATAATTTAAACTAGTTTGTAGGACAAGGGAGGGTACCAATAACGAAATAGTTACCGAGTACATCCACCAACAAGAAGGTACCTTCTTGTTCTCACATGTTAATTTAAAAAAACCGGGCAAGTGCGAGTCGGACTCGCGCACGAAGGGTTGCATACCATTATCGCGAAAAACTGCAAAAAAATCACGTTTGTTGTATGGGAGCCCTGCTTAAATATTTATTTTATTCTGTTTTTAGTATTTGTATAGCGGCAACAGAAATACATCATCTGTGAAAATTTCAACTGTGTAGCTATCACGGTTCATGAGATACAGCCTGGTGACAGACAGACAGACAGACGGACCGCGAAGTCTCAGTAATAGGGTCCCCTTTTTACCCTTTGGGTACGGAACCCTAAAAAGGGGCTAAGCAGAATTCCTTGAAATTATTCCATCAAAATATTCAAGGTTTTTCTGCAAAGCAATTGGAAATAGAACTGTTTTTAGAAAAGACAATGTTTAAAATTATTTGTTTTACTGAGCATTGGCTGAAAGATTATGCAATGCTTATTAATTATGAAAGCTATACTGTGGGCAGTTGTTTTAACAGAAATATTATGTTGCGTGGAGGTTCAGTTATATTGGTTAAAAATGGTATTAAATCATTTATAATGTGCGTTTAACACAAATAAACAGAAGTTTTGGGGGTTTTGGGGGGTCTGCCCCCAATTATAAAAACTACTGTTTATTTGTGTCAGTGATGGAAGATGTTCTGGCAAAACTTGCAACTGGTAATAAACTAGTCATAATCTGTGGTGACTTTAATATAAATATTTTAAAACATAATTCAGATAGCAGTAGACAATTAAATCTTTTCAAATCATTTAATTTGTCACATGTGTTTGAGGATTCCGAACAACTATGAATACTGCTACATGTATTGATAATGTTTTTTTTTAAATATTAACTTTAAAACTTTCGCGTTTCATAATGGAAAACAATATATCACGGGAATATAACGCGATGATTTAGATTATTTATTTACATATTTAACCCGACGTTTCGACCGTGTTGCAACGTTCGATAAATAATCTAAATCATCGCGTTAAATTCCCGTGATATAATGTTTTTTGTTGCTGCGACTACTTAGACAAAGCCTTACACTACTAGGTAACATTTGAGTCCAACATACCAATACAACAAGTGCAGATTCAATCCAGACCAATAACATCCGGTAAATTAAATAAATTTAACAGCACTTTAATCAGTAAGTTAAGTTATCAGGACCTCACAGCGAACGACGGTAATATTTTATACAAATAAGTTTTCTCATTGGTTCAAACAGAGTTCAATAATACTTTTAAGAAGAAAACTAAAACTATATGCCTTAAGTTTTTATACAGTGACTGGGCGACTAAAGGACTCAGGAAAAGTAGGGAAAGACTTTACGAGCTGTGTGGCCCTAAGCCTTATATTAAAACTGAAACTTTTAATAAGTAAAGTAAGTAATTCTCAGAAAATAAAATTAAGACGGTTTGGAAAATTACAAATAACTAGCTTTCCGCCCGCAGCTTCGCCTGCGTGGACTACACGATTTTGGTTGTTTTGTTTTTAGGGTTCCGTACCCAAAGGGTAAAAACGGAACCCTATTACTGAGACTCCGCGGTCCGTCTGTCTGTCTGTCACCAGGCTATATCTCATGAACCGCGATAGTTAGACAGTTGAAATTTTTACAGATGATGTATATCTGTTGCCGCTATAACAACAAATACTAAAAACAGAATAAAATAAATATTTAAGTAGGGCTCCCATACAACAAACGTGATTTTTGTGCCGTTTTTTGCGATAATGGTACGGAACCCTTAGTGCGCGAGTCCGACTCGCACTTGGCCGGTTTTTTTGCAGTTCTGGCGGGATATTGCAAATTATTATCTAAACATAGCTTTCCGCCCCCGTCTTTGTTCGCGTATAGGTACTACAAAATTTGCTGAACTTTATTATTTTATCGAATACTAGCTTTTACTCGCGGCTTCGCTCACGTAAAACGTAGAAAAGGAAACACAGAGTAGTAGTACAAAAATAGCGTATTTTGCGTAACATAAAATGCAGTAGGTACTAATTTGATTTTTGATTCTTATATATATTGTTTAGGTCGTCAAAAGTGTGAAAATGGGTTGTGAGCACAGAGTTGTAATTTTTAATAACTTAGTTTAAAACAGGCGTGTAAACAATATTTTTAGTTTAACCATCTTTTTTTGCTAAAACATATTGATTATGTGGACTTGATACTCGTGAACACGTGGGAAAATACAGTTTTTTCTAAATGCACATCTGCAACTTTAAGTGTTTGCCCTTGAGCTTTATTTATGGTAATCGCGAATGTCACTTTAAGGTGAAATTGCAACCTTTTAAATTGGATTTGCATATCGGTTGGGATTATCGGAATACGTGAAATCATTACATCTTCTCCCTTTGCTATTCCTGTCATAATTGTTGCCCTTACTATATTGCGTCCCAGGTGTGTTATTTGTAGTCGGGTGACATTACATAATTTTGGTGCGTCCAGATTTCTCATTAACAGGACTGGGACACCAACTTTCAGCCTCAACGTATGGGACGGTACCCCAGATAATTCTAAAGAGTTAAGAAACTCTACAGGGTAGAGTAAAGGGTGGTAACTCACCCTGTAGAGTTTCAGGGTGAGTCACTCTGCTGCCACTTGCTTCAAGCTTGCTTGGAAACATGTATTATATTTTCTTATTCTGCTTAAAAAACGGCGCCATTCATCACTGTCATACAAAAGCAAAGACTTGAGTGGTTCTTCTGGCTCACCAAGCGTTTGAACTGGAACTTTTCCACCAGAGCAACACATACCCTGTGTGCTGAGTGCTTCACAATATTTACATTTTTTATCCATGTTCCCTATGAGAACTAATCGATGGTTAGTGTAATCAATTAATGGGTCATAATCAGACGCAGCGTTGTGGAACGACTTCCATGTATTTCTTGCAAACGTACGTCTCCTTTCAGACTGCCGTTGAGCTCGTAAAATACGCCGTATTTGGGATTGTTCAGGCGTCTCAGCAGCTATCGATGACGCGTGACGTTCGGCATCTAAAGGCCTGTGTTTGCTCAAAGGTCTCACCAGCCCTTTGAGTTGCGTGACGCTCAGCATCTGCGAGTTGGCGAGCCCGAGTCTGGTCGGGACTCTCAGCAGCTCTTTGAGTTGCGTGACGCTTAGCATCCGCGTGTTGGCGAACCTGAATCTGGTCTAAAGTCTCAGCAGCTCTTTGAGTTGCGTGACGCTCAGCATCTGCGTGTTGTTGAACCTTAATCTGGTCTAAAGTCTCAGCAGCTGTTTCAGTTGCGTGATGTTCAGCATCTGCGAGTTGGCGAGCCTGAATATGATCGAAAGTCTCAGCTGTTCTTTGGGTTGCGTGACGCTTAGCATCTAAAATTACGGATTGAGTCTGCTCCTCTGTTTCTTGGCTTCTAGCTACTCTTGCTGTTGGAGCTCTGCTAGAGCTCCGGCTCAGATGAGATTTACTCTTGCGAGGCATATCAGCATAAAGATATCCCCCTAATAAAAATAAGCAAAAGAATATTTTAAAGCTTTGCTTAAATTACCACTTTCACGGACACTGACATTAAGTTGACTTTTTCAAATTGACACTCAAATCTTTCATAAACAATTATATCATGCCTACAGCCGAATAAGAAGGACGCCATAAAAAGAAGTTTCATATTATTTTCATATTTTATAACTAATCCACCTGTACGGGTTGTAAGTCCGTACATGTAATTTGTCGTGAAGGTTTGTAAGTTAAGTTAGTGAAGAGAAACGCGTTCCACTAAGATGCAGTTAAGTTTATTGAGAGTAAGTTACAGTACTTGAGCGGAGGCGATTATTTCTCTCAGTTGTTGATAGTCACACACTTGTATGTTTACTACGATTGAATTAGTTAATAAGGTTATTTTTATAACGCGCAATCGTGACGCGCATCGCTGGTCTAAAGTAGGTTACAGCGTAAGCAGAAAAATGTACGGCGATGAGACCGTACATATTGGCAACCCCTAAAGAAGTTAAGATGAGTAAAGAGAGAGAAAGAACCGCCTGTACAAAGTTAAGGCTTAATGTTAAAGTAAGTATACAATTAATCAAAAGTAAAGGCAATGTTGTCTCGATGTCCTTGAGGTTGAGTGTGGCAGACGTGGTCGCGCGCCTGCTGGTTTTCGTCTCTGGCAGTCTGCTGTCGAGGTCCCATTGGCTGAAGTTCGATGTCTTCATGTTTTGGCTTCGTATTTGTTGTCCTCGGAAGTCGTTTCCTGAGCCGTACGCAGTATTTTCTTGTGACGATCCCCAGACACGTGATGACAGCAATTGTAAGTAAAAGGTAACTAATTGCATATTGGTGAATATCATGCTGTGTGATGGTGGATGGTAGTTGTGGCTCGTTCTCTTGTTGGAACCGTAGTTTCTTGTCGATTACTGTGAAGTCGTTTTTCTTGAGAGTGAAGAGTTCGTCTTGAGAGCCGTGTAGTGTTATGTTGACAATGTTATTAATCGACGAGTTCAAGTTCGGTACATGCATGTCGTAGTTTACGTTTAGGTTGCTGTTGTACTGATTGTGTGAAGTGATGGTGAGCTCTTTTGACTGCAGAACACATCCTTGACTCAAAGTTACAATAGCCGCTGATGTGATAGTTTGCGAAGTTACGTCGTTATCACAAACAGTACGTAATTCGCATCTTCCGCAACAAACAACCAGCCAGCTGTTTGATTCTTGCAATTTGATCCATGCCTCGTCGCATGACACACTGACGACGTTGCATGGCGACGTAGTTACACGATGACCCAGTAGTTTTGCTTCGCAAGGTGCATTCTTGTTCTGTAAGTTGAACACTGGTATGTTTGCGTTGCAAATAAAGTTATCTTTTTGTCTTTTGGTACATTGCTTGAAGTCTTCATCCTTTAATGAGATGTAAGACTTCTTTTCAAAGTTCACGGCGATGTACTCTGACGATAACTGCATCAATTTGAATTTTTCCTCAGTTTTAAAGGGTATAGCGATAGCCCGGTAGTAGTTGAAGTCCTCATCCGAGATCAACGGAATGTGAACTTCGAACATAAAGTAGTTTTTTGTTATTCGTGCTTTCACGTAGAGCAGTTTGTAAAGTTCCTTGATATCTTGTTTGATGTTGGTCGTCGGTAGTGTCAGAGTTCTCGGCAGTTTGCCGGCTATGTCTTCCATTTGTTTGACTAGGCTGACTGGTGATATCAAGTGCACGTCCATGTGCCCACTGTAGACATTCGTGAGGGTGTTTAGGAGCATTGTTTGAATTTCTTTAAGATTTCGTAATAGTAATGATGCTGTGAGCGAAGCGGAGTTGAAGTAGCTTGTAGCCATCATTATTTGTATTTCTGTTTCAATGTTGCCCAAATTCGACTTAGTTTCATTCATGAAGCGTTCTATCATTTTGCATTGTAATTTAATGTTTTCATCGTTTTTCTTCAAAACATCGTTTTGTAGTTGCATAATTGACGTTTGGTTTTTTGCGAGTTCGCGTAAATAGTTTTCGTTGCGTTGAATGGCATCAATATCTTGGTGATATTTGTCAGCAAATCTCTGGTCTAAGATGCCGAATAAGCTGTTTGCTGCCATGCCTACTCCGTCGATTAAGCCGCGTTTCTTGCGTGTTGATAAATGCTTGTGCGGAGCCAGCAGGATCGTATTGTAGAAGTTGAGTAGTTCCATCTCGTGTGAAAGTTGATCTGTCGTAGCTTGGCAATAGCTTTGATGGATTTTCTGGCATAAGCTATTTACACCGTTGACGTAGTTTTCAATGTTTTGAACGCCTTGCCAGTAGTTAGTTAGATTGTAGTACGTAAGCAAAGTCCATTCGTCGTGAATGAGTTCAATTTTGCCTATGGTGTCATAATAAATCGGCCGCTCGGGTTCCAGGTTTGTAATCTGAATTCCTGACCTTTGTTGCGTACCATATGATCCATTCACGAATATCAACATTGTGAAAATACACATCAAAATGTTTGTAAGACATTTTTTCGTTGACTGTTTTGTTGTGGTAGGTCTTTTAGTTTTGTCAGCGTTTTGTAGGTCCGTCTGACATTCTTCACTATCTCTGTTGCAAGTAGTTTCGATGGGTAGAGCAGATAGTTTCACAATTGGTCGTTTGATGACACCAGTTTGTGTTTTCAGGGTTGTCACTCGAACGTATCCGTCGGCTCCAGGGTGTAATTTCAGCACCCGTCCCATGGCCCATTTTCCTGGCGGCAAATTGTTGTCCCGGACTAGTACGATGTCCCCCTCGTTGAGGTTTTTCTTAGGATTGTTCCATTTGCTGCGCCTTTGAAGTTGTGTTAGATAGTCGTTTGACCAATTCTTCCAAAATTGTTGGTACATGTGTTCAGTTAGCTGCCATCGTCGGCGTAGATCTATGTTATGTTTTTCATTGTAGTCTGCTCGTGGTAGAGACATTGTTGGTCCCCCCGTTAGAAAGTGACCTGGTGTCAGATAGTTATAGAATTCTTCGGGGTCCTCAGTAAGCTGGCAAAGTGGCCTGGAGTTCATGCATGCTTCTATGTTCGCAAGCAAGGTAGTAAACTCCTCGTACGTCAGTTTTTGGTCTCCTAGCACCCGACGAAGGTGATACTTCATCGACTTGACCGCTGCTTCCCATAGTCCACCAGCGGTTGGCCAAGCGGGTGCATTGAAGTGCCATTGTACTCCCATGTCAGCAATACTATTGAAGAAGTCTGGCGATAAGATTTGCTTGAAGTCTTCAAACTCTTTCTGAAGCAATCTTGATGCGCCGATAAAGTTCGTACCACAGTCCGAGTAGACATGACCTGGTGTACCGCGCCTGGAGCACATTCTCTGGAAGGCTGCTATGAATGTTTCGGTGCTTAAGTCCGATGCGAGTTCGATGTGTACAGCCTTAGTTACCATGCACACGAATATGCATATGTAACCCTTTGAGGTCCGCACTCCCTTTCCTTTGTTAAGTTTGACTTCCACGTGTCCTGTGAAGTCAACTCCTGTGTGGGTGAACGGTCGCGATGGTGTCACACGTTGTGGTGGTAGTTCTCCCATGAGTTGGTTTAACTCCGATGGGTTGTAGCGGTGGCAACGCACACAGCGCCGTAGTTCAGCTTTTACCGCTCTGTTGCCGCCAACGATCCAGTACCGTTGTCGGATGTGCGCTAAAGTTAATCTGGCTCCTCCGTGTAAAGTCGTAAGATGAGCTTGATGAATCACCAACTCAGTAAGTCGTCCACTCTTAGGTAGGATGATTGGGTTCTTCATCTCGAAAGGTAGAACAGAGTGGTTCAGTCGACCACCGACTCGGATGATGCCTTTGTTGTCCAGATATGGCTTAAGTTTGAAAATGTAACTTTTAGTAGAAATAGTTTTAGTAGTTTGAAGTTGTTTGTATTCTTGCGCAAGTTCCGTTTGTTGCACATATTTTATTATTTGTTCTTTTGCACTGCTTAATTCGCACAAAGTAAGGCATCCGGTGTCACGTTTGGCCTTGTTTCTTGTATTTGCAATGAATCGTTGTATCCATGCTGCAATTCTGTTCACTTTGGTCAATGAACTGCAATTAGTTAATAAATTATGAATACAATTATTGTTTTCTTTGTTCGTCGAGTTTGATTTTGCTTGGCAAACGCTGCCTATGTTCGTAGTAAATGTGCATGTTACGTTTTCTTCACGACTTTGTTCTTGGAAGCTAGGCAGAAATGTAGGACCTTCCCACCACAGACTGAAAGTTTGTAGCTTGGTGGGTAGCATGCCTCTTGATGCGCAGTCTGCAGGGTTATCTTGTGACTTCACATAACGCCATTGCTCGGCTGGTATGATTTGTCTTATTTTTTCAACCCGGTTAGCGACGTATTTTTCCCTTTTGGATGTGTCCCCCTGTATCCAAGCCAGGACCACTTGGGAATCGCACCAAACGCTTGTAGTTATGTCGAAGCCATTCAGGGCGTCTCTGATTTTTTCGATGAGTTGCGAGTAAGAGTGCGCCACAAAGTTCAAGTTTCGGTAATGTGATCGTTTGTGATAGCGGCGCCACTCTTGTTTTAGCAGCGAGTAATGTTATTGTTGACTTGTTTGTTTCTTCTCTGACGCAGCTGTATACCACGCAAGAGTAAGCCTTTTCACTGGCGTCACAGAATCCAAATAGTTCTATCTTCTTGTTTGTTGTACGGACCCAGCGCTTGATTACCATAAGTTTTACATTGGGTATGTCAGCTCTTAGTTTCAGCCACTTTTCTGCTATTTGTGACGGTAACTGATCATCCCAGTCAAGTTTGTTGATCCAGACTTCTTGAAATAGTAGTTTTGCCGCAATAGTTATGGGTGATAGCCAACCCAGCGGATCGTAAAGTTGCGAAATTTCAGAAAGCAGCCGCCTTTTAGTTATCTCGGATCGACCTTTTTCTTCAAATTTCCAGTTAAACACAAATGTGTCGGCGTGCGGATTCCAACCTAGTCCTAAGGTTTTCATTGATTCCTCTTGCTTAAAGTCAAAAGTAGTTCTGCGTGAAATCTGTTCATCGCTTAAGTTTACTAGTAGTGCTGGATCATTGCTGGACCACTTGCGTAAGTTCATCCCGGCTCCTTTTAACACGTCGATAAGAGATGTCTGGAGTTCCTGGGCCGCTTCTAGTGAGTTGTGGCCGCTTATGACGTCATCGACGTAAGTTTCGTTCAACAGTATTTTAGCAGCCGTGGGGTATTTGCAGCCGTCATCGTATGCAAGTTGCTTGATGGTTCTCATGGCTAGCCACGGTGCGCACTTAGTGCCATAAGTGACAGTGCAAAGTTGGTACTCCTGCAGCTTCTCTGACTGTGTAGTTCGCCAGATAATTTTCTGCAAATGTTGTTGTTCCTCAGACAGCCAGATACATCGGTACATTTTCTCGATGTCAGCTGTAAAGGCGTATTTGTAAGTTCTCCATTTTATGATAAGTTCTTGGATATCTTTTTGTAGGTTGGGGCCTTTTTCTTGTAAGGCGTTCAAGCTGTATCCTGTGTTAGTTTTCTGAGATGCGTTGAAGACAACCCTGAGTTTCGTGGTTGTAGATTCTTCTCGAAGTACTCCGTGATGTGGTAAGTAGCATTCCGTCGTTGACGATTGTATAGGTTTTGTTAGTTTCATGTGACCTAGCTCCAGGTATTCCTTAAGGAACCCTTTGTATAGCAATGCAAGACGGCTATTTCTTTGAAACCGTTTTTCTAGTTGCAGCAATTGTGATACTGCTATCGTTTTCGATGATCCAAGTTTATGTTCGTAATCTGAACATAGAGGCATCTTCACAATGTATCTTCCGTCTAAACCACGGCGAGTAGTTTCCTTGTAGTAAGTTTCACATTGATCTTCTTGAGATTGATCAGTGTTTGCTTTTGTTACGTCTTCACACTCCCAAAATTTCGTTATTTCGGACAAGTCGAGTAGGGTGACGTGACAGTTAAACGTTTCTAGTTTTCCACACAAAATCCATCCCAGTTGTGTCTGTTGAGCAACTGGTGATTTTGGTGCGCCCTTTAGTATTCCGTCTTGGATTATTTCTGCGTATACGTCAGCTCCAAGCAGTATGTCAACAGCCCTTGAAATGTTGTAGTCAGGGTCTGCTAGTTTTAAGTTTTGCAAGTGTGACCACTCAGGTCGTTCAAATGTGTAGTTTGGTAGTTTGTTGATTAATTTCTTCATAATCAACGCCTCAGTGTCGAAAGTATATTCGGAGTGGATTGATTTGCATGTTAGCTTCAGGCGCCCTTTACAGTCGCCCGATACAGTACCAACTCCCGATATCTTTGCAGTCATTTTGCTTCTCGGCAGCCTCAGCAGTTGTGCTGCATTTTCAGTTATCAAATTAACTTGTGAGCCCTGGTCTACGAGCGCACGAAGAGCGATGTAAGTGCCATCTAACGATTTGACCTTGATCTGGACGGTTGTAAGTAAAACCTCCATCTCGTTGGTTGATAGGTGGTTTGAACTTGGTTCAGTTTCCTTTGGTCGTTGACCTGAACGCTGATTTTCATAGCTCGGTGAAGGTGTATTTTTGTTGTAGTTGTTGTAATGTAAGAGCGTATGATGTTTCATATTGCATTCCTTACACGTTTTTGTAGAGTTGCAAGTCTGGTTTTCGTGTTTGAACAAACAGTTTTTGCATATCCGCAATTTTGCAACTGTGTTGTTACGTTGCTTAGTATCCATGTCCACAAATTGCTGACATTTCATTAGAACATGATTGTTTTTACAAAGAGGGCATTGCCCATACGAAGTGTGGTAAGTTTTCGGATACCATTTTTTCTGATCGTAGTTTTTTCGAAACGTATGTTTTTCGTTTTCAGTTGATTTTCCTGAATTCTGTACCTCTTTCTTCGAAGTTTTCATGGTTTCAAACGCTGTAAACTGGTTTTCTAAGAACATTAGAAATTCATGAAGTGTTGGTACCTCTCTGTTGTCGTTTAAGTCTTTTATATATTCGTTGTATGTGCCACAGTCTAGTTTTAGTGACATCACATGGACAATCATAGGTTCTCCACCGGTTGTATCAAGACCCATATTTGTCAAGCCGTTTAGACATTCCGTTGTTACGTCATGTAGCTTCTTCAAGTTGTAAGCGTCAGGCTTCTGTATGACAGGCAACTGTAGCATAGTGTTCATATAGGCTGAGAACTGTAGTCGACGGTTATCGTACCGTTGATTCAATATTTCCCAGCATGAAGCGTAGTTGTTGGCGCTGATGCCCAGGTGTTGCACCAGCCTTTCTGCTTCGCCTTTCAGTTTGGTCTTCAGATGCTGCATTTTTTGTGCGTTATTCAGCGACGGGTTTTTGTGTATGGTCTCCAGGAATAGATCTTTAAACGATGTCCACTTGCTGTAGTGTCCTGAAAACTCTGGTATCTCGATTTTCGGTGCTGAACGTTCGTGATGAGCGTTAGACCATATTTTGCCTTTCAGGCGTTTTCTTGTTTCGTCGTATTTGGATTCCATGCTGTAGAACATGTCATAGTATGTCTGATTCGATCCTTTTAGTAGGGCTTCCAGTTCCCAGTGAGTGTTGTCAAGAGCATCCCATTTCGACTTCAAGATTGACAAGTGATCATCAAGTTCCCATTTTTCAGCTAGGCCTTCATAGTCAATTTTAGCCATAGCACGATCCATCGCCTTGAAGTTACATTCTTGCTTAGTCAGTAGCGTCTTTGTCTTCTCGTCAAGCTCTCCCCCTGAGGACTCCGTAAGGTCGAATTTGACGCTTTCTCCTGCAACTTGTTGTAACATACTCGTAATGTCGGCTCTAGTCGTTTCATACATAGTTTTTGTCTTGCCGTAGACCTCTTCCACAAAGTAGTTTATGTTTTTATCTTCAATTTCCTGCAAAAGCAATGTGTGCCTTGCATTGAAATCCATCCATTGAGCTTCTAATGAAGACAGTCGCTTGTTCAAGTAATCAGTTGTTTTTCTTGTCTTGCTATCCTTTTTGTAGTTGTTGCATAATGTTTTTATGTTTTCCAAACACGTAGACTGGAGTTGTAGCTTATTCATCTTGATTTGTTAGACAAATAGCTTCCTTATAGTTTACAAGATAACTTTCCTTACGTGTTTGAAGATTCTCCCAGTATTTGAAGTCTCTTCTAGTTATAGTTGAAGGCGCTTCTAGTTGTCGAAGGCTCTTCCAGTAGTTGAAGTTAGTTTCAGTAGTTGACGACTCTTCTTGCAATCGAAGACTCGTCCAGTAGTTGATGTCAGTTCTGCAGGTGACGGCTCTTCTAGTAGTCGAAGACTCACCCAGTATCTGCAGCTGGTTCCGGTACTCAATGTGCCTGTACTCGAGCTAAGTATATGCGCCTTCTCAATCCAACTGGGGCGACCCTCTTCCGGGAGACCAGCTGAACCGATTCGCTACCGTACAAGAGACACAAACACACTAAGATACGCGAAGGCTCGAAGGACCATAAATGTACGGGTTGTAAGTCCGTACATGTAATTTGTCGTGAAGGTTTGTAAGTTAAGTTAGTGAAGAGAAACGCGTTCCACTAAGATGCAGTTAAGTTTATTGAGAGTAAGTTACAGTACTTGAGCGGAGGCGATTATTTCTCTCAGTTGTTGATAGTCACACACTTGTATGTTTACTACGATTGAATTAGTTAATAAGGTTATTTTTATAACGCGCAATCGTGACGCGCATCGCTGGTCTAAAGTAGGTTACAGCGTAAGCAGAAAAATGTACGGCGATGAGACCGTACACCACCCCATTTCTCCAGCACCTTGTTTTATACAAAAAAGTAGCCTATGTCCATCCCAGGGTCTCATACTATCTGCATACCAAATTTCATCTAAATCGGTTCAGTGGTTTAAGCCATAATAAGAAGTTTCATACAAATCGAACCCACCCCCCTATTTCTACCCCTTTGTGTTTTATGCAAAAAAGAAGTAGCCTAAGTCCTGCCCAGGGTCTCAAACTATCTTCTTACCAAATTTCATCTAAATCGGTTGAGCGGTATAAGCGTGAAAAGGTAACAGACAGACAGACAGACAGAGTTACTTTCGCATTTATAATATTAGTATGGATAAATAAGATTTTTCAAAAAAACTTTGACACCCTAGGGGGTGGGAGAGTGAGGGAGAATCAAATTTTGGGGATAGATTCGAAAAACTTATAATGACAACCTTTATTGTTTACTGAGGTTGATATTTGTGTCAAGTTTCAAGTTTATTAA
This sequence comes from Anorthoa munda, assembly GCA_945859665.1. Taxonomy (NCBI): domain Eukaryota; kingdom Metazoa; phylum Arthropoda; class Insecta; order Lepidoptera; family Noctuidae; genus Anorthoa; species Anorthoa munda. The sequence continues at coordinate 430,973 of OX243907.1, read as the reverse complement.
CCTAAGAAGTAAGATTCTTCAAAAAAAATAATAATCGACTTTTAGGGGTATTTTTGAAAAACTAATAATTGCAACCTTTTGTTGCTTACTTAGTTGGGTATTTATGCCAAGTTTCAAGTTTATTAACCTAATAATAAGTTTTTCAAAAAAACTTTAACACCCCCTAAATCGACTTTTGGGGGTAGTTTCGAAAAACTAATAATGACAACCTTTATTATTTATTTATTTTAGTATTTGTGTAATGTTTCAAGTTTAGTTACCCATGAAATAAGATTCTGCCATACAAATTTCAACACCCTCTAAATCGACTTGAGGGGGTAGTTTCAAAAAACTATTTTTTTTTTTTTTTTTCCATTATGTTGTAACCGAATGGTTACCTCATAACAATTACAATCTAGCCTTGAGGCTAATAAGTAATTTAAATTTAACTTAATTTCCTAGTAAATGTATAGGTACTAAAGAATGTGTCCATTGGCACTTTTCTTATTGTCTCTATTATGAGGGAAAGACACTTAGTTCTTGTGTTTTTAAAAGGTAGCACTCACTGCACTCCGTAACAATCACTAAACTAATTCAAAAGGCTTAGTCCTTTTCAGTCTCCTTACTATGTCCGTGGTGTCAAGGAGCTGAATAGCCTCCAAAAAACTAATAATGTCAATCTTTATCATGTACTTAGATTACTATTTGTGCCAAGTTTCAAAAATATTAGCCGAAGGAATTAGATTTTTCATACAAACTTTGCCCCCCTTTTTAACCCCCTTAAGGTTAGAATTTCGGAAAATCCTTTCTTATCGGATGCCTACATCATACAAAGAATACACCTTTCAAGTTTCAGGTCTCTACGTTCAGCGGTTTGGGCTGTGCGTTGATCCGTCAGTCAGTCATTCAGGACAAAGCATTTTATATATATAGATATAATAGCTAGAGCCATGGACTTCCTTTCTGGATATCTCGTGGGAAAGATTTCCACAGGCAGGTACAAATAGTGAAATACCACTTTGCTTTCAATTTCTGAATCCTACCGACACAACAAAGACATAGTCAGAGGGTATCAGTGGTATTCGAGGTATGAAAACTGATGCCTCCCCAGGTATCTAGTAGGTAATCATTTGTACAAACTTTAATACCTTTTTTTACTCGTTTTAAATAGGTAAAAAGAGGTGTTAAAGTTGATGGAATTCAAAACATGCTTAAGTACGTTTTTCTTTAATTGTATTGAAGAGCAGAAATACTAAGTTTCAGAAATTTTGATGATAAACAATTAATTTTTCTTACAAACTTTAACACCCTAAATTAAAAAAAAATCCTTAAAACAGTATTTTTTATTTAGAGGCTAAATGCCATATATCATTAATTTCAAATGAAAAATGACAGAGTTTCATACAAACTTTCATCCTCTATTTAACTCACTTACGGATTGAATTTCGAATAATCCTTGCTTATTCCTTGTCTACATTATAAAGGGAACCTCTGTGCAAAGTTTCAGCTTTCTAGGTCCAAGGATTTGGGCTGGGCGTTGATGAGTCAGTCAGTCAGTCAGGACTTTTCTTTTTATTAATATATATAGATAGATACATGAAACGAACAGGAACAAACAAAATACTGATTACACGCTTGAGACTACACATGGACTTATAAGAGATAACAAAAAAGTAGCTAAAGAATTTGTAAATGTCATTACCAGCATCCCAATTAAAACTACTGAAACCTTAAATTTTTCGCCGTCGCTCTCTTCTGGTTTATTAAACGCTAACGTTTCAGCCTGCCCGACTGTATTAACCTTTTCACATATAAACCCAATAACAGTAATAAAAGCTTTTAAGCAAATCAAGATCAAACTGACCGAAGATCTATGGGGAATGTCCATCAAAGTTTGCACCTCCATTATTCAGACTATAGCGCCGTACTTAGCTTTAATTTTTAATTTGTGTGTAGATCAAGGAGTCTTTCCGGATCTAATGAAACATAGTAAGGTTATACCACTTTTTAAATCCGAGGACAGTAAAGACACAAATAATTATAGACCAGTATCCGTGTTGCCGGTTTTCAGCAAGGTATTTGAAAAGATAATGCTAAATCAAATGCTCATTCACTTTAATACGAATAACATCCTACACGATAAACAGTATGGTTTCACCAAAGGACGTTGTACAACCGACGCTGGTGTCACCTTATTAAAACACATCTTTGATGCGTGGGAGGAAGGACAAGATGCTATAGGTATCTTCTGCGACCTGACGAAGGCGTTTGATTGCGTTAATCATAAAACATTGCTTTTGAAACTTGAACATTACGGGCTAGGCCAATCAGCATTAAGTTTAGTAAAATCCTATTTGAATGATAGACAGCAATTAGTTCAAATAAACGGTGTCAATTCGTCGGGGTTGAATGTTAAAATGGGGTCACCCGAGGGCTCTATTTTAGGTCCTTTCTTATTTTTAGTCTACATTAACGATTTACCCCATCTATTGGAAAACAAATTAAACATGGTGTTATTTGCTGATGATACTTCTTTGATTTTTAAGATAAATAGACGTACAAGTAACGTTGCCGACGTAAATAATGCCTTGCGGCAAGTTCAAAATTTGTTCAATGCTTATAATTTAGTTTTAAATGCTAAAAAAACTAAGTGTGTAAAATTTGCCTTGCCGAATGTCAGAAGCTAGAATTCGTCGATAAAGCGGTTTTCCTGGGGATCACGCTAGACCCGAGGTTGCAATGGGGTCCTCATTTGATATCCCTTGTGGGGCGGCTAAGTTCGGCAGCTTATGCTGTTAGAAAAATACGTCAGTTTACTGATGTAGATACCGCAAAGCTTGTCTTTTTTAGTTACTTTCATAGTATCATGTCTTACGGTATCTTACTATGGGGCCTTCCCCATAGTAGCCCTTGCTGCAGACATTGAGTCAATTTTCATTCTGCAAAAACGAGCCATCAGAGCGATATACAATCTTCGCCGGCGAGATTCTCTAAGGAAACTGTTTAAGGACATTAACATCATGACGGTAGCTTGTCAATATATTTACGAAAACATCATGTACGTTAGAAAGAATGAACATCTTTTTAGTAAAAACAGCTATAGATATAATTATGTTACTAGAAATAGAGACCAATTAATTAAATCAGGTTTCAGGCTGGCTAAAGTAGCGCTATCTTTTATGGGGTACTGTATAAAATGTTACAATAAAATACCGCCCCACATTCTAGAACTGAATGAGGCGAAATTCAAAATGCACACGATGCAGGCAGGGCATATTATAGGTTGGGGGATTACATCGCTGATAAAAATGCTTGGCTCAACGCTAGTCCTGCTCCACAGCCACTAGGGCACAAAAAAAAGTGATAAGTAGAAAAGTTCTGAAGTATTGTTGGACCTACTGAAGACTGTATGAATATATTTGTGTAGTATATAAACTCAATTTATTTTAGTATTATATAACTGCACAGCACATATGTGAGTACTATGTACCAACTGTAAATCTACCATTTACTGTACCTATATGTCGTTTGTTGACTTTACTAGTGTACACTGGCAGTTAATAGTGTGTCATGCTCTCTCTAATGTCTCTCTGATGGTGGCACATGTGTTGGATCATTCGGTTCTCTTCATGATGGTTGATCTGAGTGTGCCGATCTATGTGTCATGTTCGTGAACGGGCGCCGTCAGTTGGGATTGGTCATAACTTACCTGCCTCGGCCTGTTTTTAATTACCTATGTATTGATATTTTTTTCATTGTTTGTTTTACTCTAGACGCTTTTACGTGCACGTCTTTTTACATCGTTCTCACATATATGTATTTTTCCAACAAGAAATTATGTAACCAAATACTTGTAAAACACTTTTTATTTTAAAAAGGTGTGGAGTTTCTTGTACATTCTTCTCCATATCAAGCTACATTTCCGAATGGACGGTAGAATCAATTAATGTTACTTTTAAATTATTATTTTTTTGACGAACAAAAGTGCCACATAATGGCTTAATTGAATAAAGAAATTTTGATTTTGATTTTGAAGTTTTGAAGCGAACTTTTTCGAATAATGTTTAGCGGCTATTTTAATTATTCATAAATTTATTCGGTTATTGTGGTACAAAATGGGTGAACTTTTGTGTCACATCACAAGTGTCTGATAAGAATAACTTAATCGGTTTATAAATTGTGTGTAATGTTTATTTAATGACATTGACAAATCAACAGCAATGACAGAGACAACACTGTCACCAGTATCTATGATATGAAAATATTATAAAATGAGTTTGTAACATTCGTCCGCCGGGGTTAAACCTCCATCTCATCAATTAGGCGTCGGGGTGGTCTAGTGGTACGCTTGCTTCGGCGTGGTACAGGGTGGCATAGGCGTAAACGGCATGTTGACCACATTCTGTGGCAACTGGCAAGTGAGATGCGGATGCTTCGAGGGCAGCTTCTACTTGGGTTTCTGCTACTTGAGATGATATCGGGGATCCTGTAGCTTCCAGTACTAGAGTCGAGGACGTGACTGGAAGTATAAGATTACGAGATGCGCTTCCAGTGCTTTCAGTGCTTCCAGGTACTGGACACTCATCTGATTCGGAGAGCCGAGGTCGCATATGGTCTGCGTGGTACCTACTTTCCTCACCGATTGGAGTGTTAGTGACGTACGAGTATCGATGCGTGCGCCGCGAAACCGTGGCTGGTTCCCATCGCGACTGATCCCTGGCTCGTACGTACACAGTATCACCTGGTCTGTAATTGGGCGTCTGGCTGTCGGAGTTAACATTAACTTGTATTTGCTTGTATTGTAACAACCGTTTGACACTTGGTCGAGCGTTGTCAAGCTCACAAATTAATTGCCGTCCAAACATCATCTGGCCCGGGGCCTTGCCAGTGGTTCTATGGGTTGTGATGCGATAGGCAAAAAAGAAATGTTCTAGCCGTTTTTTGAGGCATTCTGTACTTGAAGACATTCTGCTTTTGAAAGTTCTAACCGTCCGCTCTGCTAATCCGTTTGTCCGCGGATGATACGGTGATAATTTGATGTGTTTAATTCCCTTATCTTTACATTAATTAAGGAACTCCTAAAAAATAAACTTTTTATTTCCATACAGGGCTAGATAATGATGAGAAAAATTTATATGTACTATTTTTTATTTAGAACGTACATTGTCAAACAGTGGAGCAATCTCCAGACTACGTTTGTATGGAAGAATTTTGGACGAGGGCAACCTTATATAAATGTTCCGGCGAGGGAGCCTGAGAAACGGCTATCATATCTAGGGAAGGCAGTAGGCAAACTAATTACTCACTCCCATTTCAGGCAGGTAGTTGCATTAATAAATTGTTGTTAAAAAACTAAAAAATCATGCTTTAAAAGTAAGTCGGTGTAATATTTTTGTATTTTTTTAAATATTTTTTCTGTACTATTTAATAATTACGCCGTAAAATAAACCCTGAAATCAGGTTTATGTATCTACCCTATTCTTTCTAAAAAAAGTTGGCGGGCTTGATTGTGGTCGTATAGAGAATGCTATCTCTGTCTGCGGCTGTGGTGGTCCTTCCTTCCTTCTCGCGTCGATTACCCAATGCTGGGGGTCGTGACCACATCATGGTTTCAAAACTTTCTCTTTGATGATGTTTCTCCACCTGCTCCTATTCTCAGCAACATGCACGGCTTCTGAGGCTTTGATGTTCAGTGAGGTTCGGATTTGGTCTGACCAGCGTATAGGACTTCTGCCTCTAGGCCGTTTGCCCTCGACTTTGCCAGTGACAATTACCTTTAGTAAGTTGTCACCAGGTTTACGGGCAATATGGCCATAGAAGTCAAATATCCTGCGGAGGCACACATACGACAATCTTGGCCTTTTTTAAATTTTGTGGTCCTGCAATATCGAGATGTTCGTCCTGTGCGCTGTCCACGAGATACGCAGCATCTTCCTGTAGCACCACATTTCAAAAGCCTCGATGCTTTTACGATCAGCGGCTTTTAGAGTCCACGTCTCCGCTCCGTACAAGAATATGGAGAAAACACAAGTGACAGTTTTGTCCTGTTCGAAATGTTGCGGTCCTTCCATACTCTCTCGAGTTGCGACATGGCACTCTTTGCCATTCCAATGCGCCTGCGAATCTTATCTTCACGCGATCCATTAGTTACTTATACTAGAGCCCAGGTAAATAAATTGATTATCTAATTCTTATAAAAATAATTCGACAGATCAGAAGTTGTTCGATTGTGGACACGGCACACCAGGGGGGTGACCATAAGCTCTTAGAGCAAGGTTATTTTGAGTGTGATTAGGTGACAGATGTTTAAGACTTGTATACATCTGTCATTTTTGTCAGTCAGTGCTCTGAACTGTCTGGTGAGTTTTCTTATAATATTATTGTTGACTTTTTATTTCTTTCATGTTTTGTTTTAACCGTTATTATGTTAATACTATAAATAATGTGTTATTGATTTCTGTGTTATTTTGGTTCTGAATATAATGAACAAACCTATGTCTATTATTTCATCGCCTCCCACATATATTTAAGAAGTCGCTCTGTGTACCTCCCTATAGCTCTAAAACTGTGTGGTCAGGGAAAATTGAGCACACTGTACTTGGAAAAAGTATAGGTAGATGAAATTAGCGCTATGTTTAAGTAGGTACTTATCCTAACTATCATAAATTAATGTGTACTTTTTTAATACCCATTATTTGGTTTCCTTTCGCCTTTCGGTAGTCGAACATTTTTATAAAATGCCGGTCAAATACCTTAAAATTAATAATAAATAGATTGCCGTTACGTAGTTACCTGCCTATCTAGATCTACTTACATTCTGAGCTATTAAGTAAAAGGCACTAGCTTCTTGTCTCATTTATTCACGGGTAGAAAATTAATTAATTGCTAGGGTTCCTTACCTCATTTATATTTATGACGGATATATTTATGGACAAGATGCGTGTCGCTGTCATTTAGGTCGTCTGAGAGGAACTCGAAATAAACTTATCGTCATCACTTACGCCTAGGTGGAATGGAATAAGTACTTGCGCCAAAGATGGCCCCGGTTCCTAAGATAACCCACTTTAAAACATTTCATATTTTTATAAGTTCGAACGAGTTTAAATTTCGCGCCCAAGTTCGGTTAGTACCATAGACAAAACTGCAAGTTCAAATTAAAGCCGCCACCTTTGCAGTGGTTGATGGTGTTTCACTGATTTTGCAGATGGCTTACGATTTATAACCTCATGTTCACAAACATATTAGTTTTCTTGGGAAAAATATTATATATTTGTATTATTTCTAAATACAAAGTACAGATATTAATAGCCACTACTAGAAGGTAAGTGTTGCTTGTATTCTTTATTACTTTTCCATAATTTGAAGTAGTTCTTGTTACTGGGTGAAGTCCCTATAAAGGCCCAAGGCCCTACAAAGGGTTCCCAAGATGACCCGGGCCTTATGAGGACTATACGATATCATAGTTTCTACAGAACTTTTATGAGAAAACGAGTTATTTAAACAATGTTAATACATTGAAAAGTTAATTTCATTATTCTGCCAGGAACTGTAAGATTTATACGTATTTAGAATCAGAAAAGAAAACAGGATCTGTTTAATGAAATACCTGCTAACACAGACCAACAGACACGACTCATAGGGGTTGTTATTGCGATGATTCAGACAATGTGCCACTTTAAAAAACGAAAGATAAGAACACATAAAAATGGTCGACGTTTTGCGAACTTATACCAACGCCTAGCTTCAAAACAATCAAAAGTAAATCAAGGTGAAAAGCAATTAATTATATTGGTCAAAACCAGGGATTAGTTTGATGCTGTTCGAGAAAAGAAAGAAAAACGTAAACATCTATAACACTGATAGCCAGAGAAGAAAAAGCTAAAAGAAGAGAGGATAAATGTTAAAAATAAGAGGCATAAGAACAAAAGAAAACAAGGCTGAAACATGTTATTGTCAAGCTTGTAAAGCTGAACGATACACGAAAATGCTTTGGTTATTTTTTGTCGTACTAATAAAACGAATAATGTATTGGGCTAATTAAGAACGACGTAAAGGAATTCTTATGTCCAGAATATTATTAAGAGTATATTCAGCTTTGGTTGTTTTGATTTGCAGTTAAACACTACCTTTTCTTAGTTCATATATCATAGATTTTTTTCTATACTCCTGATAAGGCCCACCGATATTGTGGAGAAAAGTTTGTGAAAAAATCGTATGTATTCACCTCTAATCTCCTCTAATCTCTTCTGGTCTGTTTATTATTTCATTCTAGAAAGTTTAACGGTACTCTTCTTCACTTCTACGTTAGTGATGAAGTCGGGTCGAATATTGACTTTATAGAAGGATATCGACAAAAGAAAATAAGTAATTTGCTTGGAAATCGTATCTAATTTGACTTTACTTTTACGTTTTAATTACAAAACGTCGAAAATACTTCTGCACTAACACAAAATAGACACCACCGCTGTATGGGCTACGGACTGGTACTGCCAACGACTCCGGCCACTCCAATGCGTAATTCGAGCTTAAACATTATTAATTTAGAAATCATTATTATTAAGGATGTTATGATTTTATTTTTGTATATTATTACATGGTTCATAAGCATATATTTACTATCTGTTTTACACAGCTAACAACGTTATTTAAGTAATTTTTCAATGGCATATGTACAAACATTTTACTGTGCCAAGTACATTTTATAAGTTGGTCGACTATTACTCGTAAACTTGTAAAGCCTGTTATGATTTCATTTTTGTATATTTTTACATGGTTTGTAAGCATTATATTTACTCTGTTTTACACAGCTATCAACTTTATTTAAGTAATTTTTCAATGGCATTTGTACAAAATTTGTACTGTTCCAAGTACATTTTATAAGTTGGTCGACTATTACTCGTAAACTTGTAAAGCCTTGTTTCCGTGATAATTTCCCTTTAATTTCGTTATATTTACTACTGCCGTGAATTTTTTCACATAGCCAAGAGCAATCATTTCGCTGGCAGGGGGGACACACACTTGAATCTAACATAAATTTGCAACTTAATGCTTAATTTTACGCAAACGAATCTCTGAATCGAAAAATGGTTTTATCAAACCCATAATATTTTTGAATGGCCTATCTAACGATACCCCACACCATGGGATAGTTGAGAAAAAAAAATACATCCCCACTTTACGTCTATGGGAGGAATCCGAAAAAAAATTATTTTTCTTGATTTTATGTTACCACTTTGTCGGAATTATTAATATGTATATACATACCAAATTATAGCCTTCTAGTACTTAGATTCTCTGAGCTAAGCTGCGGACGGACAGACGGACAGAGCGAAACTATAAGGGTTCCTTGTTGACATCGGAACCCTAAAAACGATTGATAACAGACTGATTACTCAAGAATCTCATATGTAAAGTTGTTGTTGTTGTTTTATACATAGTTTTGATAGCATTTATACTTAACGTAATTAATGTCGGGCCATACTGAGTTCCTATGTTCCTGAAAAGGCCCACTTTAGAGGTTTTAAAAAATGAATGCTTAAGAAACTTTATCATATATGATGATTGGTATGTTGTATTATATTGACAAATAAATGACTAATATTTTAATAAAATTGGTATGGCATACATATCTTTTTTTGTTTTTACTTTATTTTTTGCAATATAGTAAAAATAAATAGATCCACCAAAATAATTAGGATTAGGTACTGAAGTTCATAAACAATTAAAGCATCGAACATTGCTCTAACGAAAAAATAAACTGGAATGAGGGACAAAATTAACTTTTTGCCTTTGGAAAACTGTAACTGTAACCACACAACCCTTATCCTTATCCCAAACGGGATAGACAACGAAGTGATCCTTTAAGGGTCCCTTTTTTTTCCTATTGACGAACGGAACCCTAAAATTAAGTAGCTTACTGTATTCCAAGCGGAAACATTTGCCATAATAACCTGTGCTCAAGAGAATATAGATAGAGGAACCAGAGGTAAATCCTATATATTCAAATTCTAATAAAATAATATATATTCTTAGTGACAGTCAGGCTGGAATTAAAGCCATGGCATCCTACAAAGTGGACTCCGGGCTTATTCTGGATGCTATCCAGGCCCTAAACAGGCTTGGGAAGCACAACAGGGTAAGACTGATGTGGGTCCCTGGACACAAAGGAATCCATGGTAACGTGGCTGATGAACTGGCAAGAGAGGGCTCAGCAAATGACTTTGTGGGTCCAGAACCATGTGTAGGCATTTCGACGTGTCTCGTAAAAGCCGCATTTAGGGAGTTTGCAGATCACAGACAACGAACTTATTGGCTGTCTAATACCGGTCTGCAACACTCCAAGAAATTCCTAGGCTCTACGTTCAAAGCCCGGGAATGCATTTGGAACATGAGCAGGGGGCAAATCAGCTACCTGCTAGGGGCCTTTACTGGGCACTTTGGAACCAACGACATGCTCATGAAGATGGGTCTAACCGCGACACCAATGTGCAGGTTGTGTGGGGAACATACGGAACGCATGGAGCACCTTTTGTGCACATGCGATGCACTGGCTGGTAAGCGAATGGGTCTCCTAGGGGTTGGATATCCAAAACCAGAAGACTATAGGCTCATATCTCCTAGTCTCGTTGTAAAACTCATGAAAACAGTTTTCAACGAGATTGGGGAGGAGTAAGTTATCTAGGGGACCACAATAGATCCCAATGGTTCGAAGTGTCCGAGATATTTCTCGGCCCCTCCATAAGATAAGATAAGAAGTAGCTTATTACCTAGGTACCTACCTAGTTGTTACCAGATCGATCGTTAGGAGATTACAGTACCTTGTAGGTATCTCCTAAGTACCAGGCCTATTTTACTTGCTATTATTAGGTATCTACCCTATCTGTAGGTTTACCTACTGTTTTAGAATAGGATAAGTAGTCTTCTTCTTTCGCCCTCAAGAAGTTTAGAATGTAGGTATGCCTGTTATCAACCGACATGTGTATAAAATTCAGGAGTGGGTATCTAATTAATTTTAATTCGATGGATACCAATTAAAAAACAATTAAAAATAATTGGGTAGATCTCAATGAGGTAGGTAGCTATCATTGTAAAAAAAACATCCCAAGGATCGTATGCCATGGCCCACACGCCGGCGGGCTATAAAACACACATCAAGGAAAAATATTTACTTAATCTGCCATAAAATACTCATTTAATCTGTCCACCTGCGAGATTGGCACCTTTCGTTATCAGGACACATTCTAGACGTGCGGGGTGAAGGGTCCGGGGGCGGGGAGCGGGGGGCGGGTGTCGTGCTCATGTTATTAGCATTTTAAAGCTTTGTCCACGACATTCCTCGGCGTGGCTTTCATTAAGAACGGTAGAATCGACGGCGGCTCCATTCACCGGTTATCTGATGGGATCTTTTGTATATTTATTGGGGCATCAAAGCGAGGGCCCTGGGCCGCGAGGCGAGGCGGTGTAGCTCGGTAGCGCTCTTAAACTTAACAATTTAATACCTCTCATAAAGCGGCCAGTAACCGCCGAGCCGCTACCAATAATTTCTCTTATTGTCCCGATAAATTAGCTTAATTAGGGTGTAAAAAACGCGGCGGGCGTGGAATCTAGTGCGGGCGCGGTGGGTGGGCCGGGTGTCGGGGCACCGCTGCCGATGCGTAATTAGAGCTCTACCTGCGCGGGCCCCTGGCTTGCCATCAGCCCCGCACTGACCATCACTTAGGAGAAGAACACGCTGTCTTCATAACTCCGCGGAAAAAATATGTAGTTACACGCATTTCTGTTCCGTAAACCATAAGTTTCTAATATAGCTTATGATATTTATCTAATAACATGATATTTATCTAACGTAGATATGTTCACGCTCTGCTCAGTTGATAAGTGCGCAAAGCCGCCCGCTAATCGCAGGACCGCAACTGTGATTTTCAGGTTTTGTAATTTTGTTCCACGTTTCGCGGTTTAAGGAATACCTACCTACATCATGATTTTCATAGAAATACATGTAAGTATCTAGATACGAGAGTCATATAGATACTTTCAAGTAGGGAACCCCATGAGATGACAGGGCGATGTGTAAACTAATTGCCACTGCTTCGCGTCATTCGCACAACTTTGCACATGTGTGCGTAAGCTATTGTTTTTCTATTGTCTCTGTAATTATACGCTCAATGGGTTAAATCGATATTTAATAGTTAAAGTGTTTTTTTTTTTTAAACTTTGCCCTACACTAGGAATTTCTCCTGTATCGTGGGTGCGTTTACAAACATATAAATTCACATACACAAACATCCAGAGCCGGAACAACTAACTGTAGGTCATACAAATAATTGTTCCGTGCGGGAATCGAACCCGCGACACGCAGCGCAGCAGTCAATCGCTCAACCACTACCGCCGCCGCCGCCGCCGCCGTGCGTGCGCGTGTGTTGTTATTAAACTTCTTGTTTTTTTTATGTTAAGTTTATTTATTTACATATGTACATTATTTATAAACTAATATTAGAACTAAAATAAGAAAAACTAATATGTACAATTACGGGGCGTCAAAAAATTCGTCCACATCGCTGTCGAGGGCAAAGGTGCCCAGAAGGCTGGCAGCATTGCCACGTTGGATGGCAATGCTGATTCTTTGGCCCAAAAATGCCAGCCCTCTGGTCACGTGAAGAGTCGACCAACCGCTTGGCGATAGCCTGAAATAATAGGTGTGCACTCGGACCCCATGGCCCTAGTGTTTCAACCCCAAACGGCTCAAACACATAATTACCAATTAAGTTGTTGTATTTGCGCCGTTTGAGGTTTTCAGCACCTGCAGAAGCAACTTCAACTTCTTAGTTAAATGTAATAATTAATCGACTAGATTGCAATAAGATTAGGGTCCGTCCTTTTGATGAACTCTATCACAAGGGAAAAAAGTTTGTTTCGAAGAAAAAACCTATGCTTAAGTAAAATTCGACCTAATTAAGTTAGAATGTTTGTCGTAAAATACGCTTAAGATAAAGGATCTAACAGTGGAAATCATTTTAGTACCTATTTACTAAAATTAGACCTTATTAGGATTCAGGAAAGTTGAATAGCAGGTAGAATGGTTGGGATTCTCATTTGCCAGTCAACATGTTTTGCCTTCCTTACTTACTCAGCTTCCTAATTGCTGGCAGCAGGTAGATACTTATTACCATGTTGGATTAGGTACCCTACAATATGGATTTCATTTTTTGTCTGTAATGTAGACCAGACCTAAGTCCAGTCCAGCCCAAATGTTAATTAATGTCAACTTTTCTCCACTGTTCTATATAGACAATGGCCGCAATTGGTCAAATAAATGTCAACTTTTAATCAAATAAAAACACCTGCCTATTTGCAGATATAGTAGGTATGTAGATGCCTACCTATGTATGAGTGACACTGACATACATTAATCAGTGTGTAGGCTTCGATATTGAATAAAGTGTGTAGATGTAATATAATATAGCAGATATAGTAGCTATGTAGATGCCTACCTATGTATGAGTGACACTGACACACATTAATCAGTGTGTAGGCTTCGATATTGAACAAAGTGTGTAGATGTAATATCATATTTTTCGCATTTCTTATCTACCTATCAGGCCCGATATTAATTTTCTTACTTAATTTTTTGTCATCCCAGTGAGTGCGTAACTTTGGGATTGGGATAGATGTCCTGAACTAAATGTTTGATGATACTGTGGCACTCGATACAAGTCAATGATGGTTATGATACAGTGTGCCAGGTTTCATGAGGATGACCATTGAAACAAATCGGGAAATTATACAATGCGAATTGTCCGCCTTGAACAACAGGTAAGTAGACCATGAGCATGTAAGTACAGCGAATAAAAAAACTTTTTTATTTACAACAGTTTAGTATTTCTTTTTTTGAATTATTTGTTTATTTATTTAGATGACGTGGAAAACTTACAGTTAAAAATTAACAGAACAAGAGCAGTAAATTTGACAGTCAGCCAATTAAAAGTCTTCACTTAAAAAATATTTACACACTTCAGAAGACCTCTATAACAATAGATCGCCAAACAAGACTACTAAATAACTTTTATAATAATCACTAACATATTGCTCACACTACACAACAACCTTTACTTTCCAATGAACTGATTGAAAAGTTTCGGCTCAAGCACTTCCTGACTGAAGGCACACTAGTTAGAAATGGATCAATATCGTGCTGCTTACACAACTCATTAAAATGTCTACTTGCCCGCACAATATACGAATTCTGTCTATAATTTGTGGAGGCTGATGGAACCTGCAAAGGTGGATTAAATCTTTTTGACTTAACAAGGGTATTAAAATAAAATTTGGATAAAATATCTGAGCAGTTTATACTGTTGTTAAAGATTTTCAACAAACAAACGCAGTTACTAATCTCGCGGCGAATGAATATATGGCAATATATGGTATTTTTTACAAAGGATAAGGTAATTTTCGGACTGATATGGTACTTTCTGATGGTAACATAAGTATTTTATAAATCTTTTTTGGATGCTTTCTAGACGGTTAATGTACTTGTTGTAACATGGGTTCCATATTTCAGATGCATATTCCAAGTGGCTTCTAACAAAAGTACAATATAGGATTTCTAAACTTTTAGCTTTAGTGAAGCACTTGGATAACCGCATTATGAAACCCAGTGATTTTGATGCCTTGGCGACTATTGCATCAACATGTGTGAGCAAATCAAACTGAGCTTGGAATCGTGGTGAACGCCCAGATCACGGATGGAATCTGATCTTAGTAAAATTTGATTATTTAGGGTATACGATGTAGTAATGACTGAGCGTTGCCGAGAATACGTAATAACCGAGCATTTGGCGGAATTGAGGTCTAGTTTATTAATATGACAGTAATCCTTTAAACGATGCAGATCGTTCTAGAGTGCAATTACGTCCATTTTCGACGATATCGAGGCATACATTTTCATATCATCGGCAAAACATAGTAATCTGGATGAAGTCAAGCAGGAGTTAATGTCGTTAATATAGACCATGAATAAAAAAGGACCCAGCTAGATATATAATTGTTTAGTACTACTGCTTGGGACCGATTCTCAAGGTAAGAGGAAATCCATCTGAATAGATCACCGCGTATTCCCATGCCATTTAACTTTGATATGATGATGTTAAGGTTAATACGGTCAAAAGCCTTGCTATAATCTGTATAAACGACATCGACCTGCCTAACTTTGTCCATGGAATCAGTAATAAAGTCGTTAAGAAGAATCAGGTTCGTGACAGTAGACCTACCTTTAAGAAAACCATGTTGGGACGCGCTAAACGAATTTTTGAGTGCAGAATAAACCTGGTTATATATGATTCTTTCGAAGACCTTGGAATACACAGTTTAGATATCGGCCTGTATTTTTTTATGTCAGTTTTGACACCTTTTTTATGTAAAGGTGATATAAACGCTGATTTCCATATTTGCGGGACAACACAAGTAGCTAAGGATTTTCTAAATAAAGTCGAGATAGGTTGCGCTATCGCAGGTGCATTATGTGCATTTAAACATATAAGTGTTATATATTTATGAAATCACCTCGAATCAATTGACGTAAGAATCATCAAAATCGGCCAACGTGTTTGGACTCTAGAACGCCACATAGAAACAAACATACATACATACATAAATTCATACATACATAGACTGATAAACACATTACCCTCCTTCGGCAGTCGGGTAAAAATAATGCCTACGTATGGCTCATTAGGGTCAAGCCAGCGCACTTAATGCTAGTGCAGCTAGTGATACGACGAGCCGCTACTGTGTCGCCGCATGCCGCATGCTCGGCGCTGCGTTTGTGGGTAATTTTTATTGCTTCCATAACTCGCCAGCATTCCCGGCGGGACCTAATGTCTGTAGATAATGCAGTAATGCGCCATCAATCAAACTCGTCGCCGTCACATAAATATCTGTCCTCGCACTCGGCAGTAAGCCGAGCCCCCGCGCCGCCGCCGCCGCCGCCACCACACCGCGCGCTGCTCGCTGCACTATCTAGCGCAGATAACGTGGTGTAGGCGTAACTCTATCTTCTTATCACCTATGTGTACTGCTTTGGTTTTATGACTGACAAATTGTATAAATTATGTGAACTAGGTGTCAAATTTTACGGCCATAAACAATGGTGAAATGATCACCGAACGAGGCCAAGAGAACGTTCTGGTATTTTTTATGCTCAATAAAGATACCAGAGGTATTTTAATGCGTGTTTTTCATAGACAGTGTGAAAATAAAAGCGCAGGTTTAAGTGCGCCGTAATCTGAAATCTACGGCTACCACACAATAAGCACATTTGTTATATAAATTAACGAAAACTATTCGGTATTTTAACTAATTATCTTGATAAATTCTGTGCCTATTCGTGTTGTAGTTCATAAATTATAATAAGCTATGCAATTATAATAACTAATTAGTTCTACAGTTACAGTAGTCAAAATTTAATTAAATGTTTACTAAAACTGCTTAACTACTGTTAAGATAAGGTTCCTGTTCTTTGTACTGACTGAGTTAGACCTACCAGTCAGTTCTAGGAAAGTGGTTATCTATGCACCATCCCTACTTAGGTGCTGACTACTGCAGACCTATGGACCTGCCAGGGAACTATCCGAGTAATTGGAAACGACGCCATCAGATGACGAAAAAAGCAGCCATCGGTGGGTATTATATGTGCGAAAGTACCTGGTCTATCCAGTAGCTAGATAATCAGTAGTACTCAGTACCAGTGTAAGCGGCGCAACATTGTAGCTTATGAGCTTTCGCTAGCACTCGGAATGATGCACGCCGGTTTCGGAAAACTTAATTCATCTCGTATGGGGGTTTTACTAAAAAGTATCTATTCCCTGACTAATGTAGGTATTTGAGTAGAATACTTGCGTGTAGTTATAATTTTTTGTTGAAGCCCGACTTGGCAAGTAGAAAATATTGTGATGTTTGTTAATAAAGTTGAGTACGGAGGCACAGAGATTTGTTTCCATTCCTTCCTAGTGACCCGTTTTTTGCGCCGAGTCATCTTTATGACTGTAACAAAGTGTGCAGCTAAAGAGCTTTCACTAGCAGTTATAAGCTAGCAAGGAATGAGCAGAAGATATTTCTTTTATTACTTAAGTTTAGTAGGTATGTATACTTTCTCAAGAATGATTATTTATAGGATATTTTCATTGTTCAACAGAGGTAGGCTCGTGGTCTACGAATAAAACTTTTTGTTGAGACAAAAGGAAGCCCAATGAGTCACGATTTCGTCGAACAGCTGCGACACACTGTCAACGCATACCGACCAGCCGAGACCCCGCATAGTAACAACAACATGTTTGTACACTCCGACCTACGTACCTGCGAAAATGTTTACCTACGCAGAGATTGCACAAAAATACCACAAAAAAACCACTGCAACCGTCTTATGAAGGCCCATATCCCGTATTGGAAAGATGTGACAAATACTTCAAGCTCCAACTACCGGGCAGAGTAACCAACGTCTCGATCGACCGACTGAAGCCTGCCTACACTATGACGGAACCAGAAAATGATGATGATACACAGAGAACAACGCGATCAGGGAGAATAGTGAAACCAGCTCCGCTAGAGGAGGTGTACTGTAGCGGAATATCACTCACACAGATAAAATGCAGCACGTAGGGTATTTAACATTTTTGTAACTTTTTTTAAGTACCTTCTATGTATTAATTTTGTAACTGATTTTATATATAAGGAACTGTTTTTTCCGAATATTCCATACTCAACTTGCATTGGCGTCTCATTTTCATAACCTGCGTATCTAACAATATTTTTGACATTTTTATTATTAAATTTTCACTGTTTTACTTTGTTTTGTTGCTATTTGTGATAATTGTTTTTACATCCATTTCATTTATTATTTTATTGCAAGATTTGCACGCCGTAGTATATGGCAAAAATGTTTGAACCGTTTATTTTATTGTAATCCTTCATGCACTTATTATTATTTGTTGTATGTATATACATGTTTATGCAAATAAATATATGTCATTATATAATATCTCCTACGTCGTTATTGTTAGCCGCATTTCACTCAAGAACAGTTGTTATTTGGACAATCCCACCACACTATTCCCAAACCACTGCAACTCCTGAAAGCCAGAATCGACAGTGGCGAGCACCAGAAAAGCGCCGAGGCAATGAAAGTCGACGAAGTCCCGGCGAATGAATTTAACTGTCTTGGATCCCGCAACGAAATTAATCAGAATAGAATAATGGAGGAGTAGGAACAGTTGTTGGTGGGCAATATTGTTATGATGTGGATCTTCTGATCGTTGTTATGCTGGTTGACTGGTGCGCAGGTGCGGAGACGACGCCTCGCGACTCGTGGCAGTGAGCAGCCATCGATACCTCATTACCGCCGTATGTAACCTATTGTCCGTCGCTGATGCACACGTACTCATGTACTGATAGACCTGCTTCATATTCATGGCGTATTTTCAACATGATTTTATTAGTTTTCATTACCTATCTGCTGTATCTATACCCGTTTCATGGTTGATTAGCTAGATAGGTACTTTTTTATCCCTGTGTCGTAAAAAATAGTCCAAGTAGATACTTACCTACTGCTTAATCATCCATGCAAAACACTAAGGAATACGTAGGTATATTTTACTTCTACAATTTCGAACTAAGATTCCAGGAACACGATGTGGCAGTGAACGTGGCTCAAGAATCATTATCGTATCGACGCACGGTATAACTAAATGTTGTTAGCCACTTCCACAGCATCGTAGATAGGTCGCTTCAGTTGATGGGTTTGGAAGAAAAGTAGCTGGACGCCATTCCACATTCATAATGATGGTTTAGGGTTCATATTTATTTATTTAAAAACATAAATTAAGGAAAAACAGTACAATCAAAAGGTATAGGTACATAACTTCACTAATTCGCTGCACATTTGTTGCACATTTCAAACGTGTTTGTTCAACAGTTTAAATAGATCAAAAACAGCGACGCTGCTGCAGCGGCACGGAGCGCGTCCCTGAAGGAATGCTCATAAACGGCGCGCGGCTGAACGCAAGCGCTTGAAGCGCCATAAATCTCGCTAATGTCGCCGTGATGCACATCTGCTCCCAGGATAGCTCGCGACACCTGAGCCCCTGAGGCGAGGACGACGCTCAACGATAATGTATCTACAAGCACCGATATAAATATTCTCCTATTACCCACTACTGATTGACGCAGTTGTATCCTACTAATATGGATTATGATGAAACTTTACAGTGATAGCTTACCTATAGGTATTAAATATATTGTGAAAAGTAGGTAGGTACTAATACAACGCGGGTGGAGACCTAGTCGCGGGCGGCAGTATACCTAAAACTAGCTCCCTCCCGAGGCCCACCCCGCAGATCAATCAATCAATCAATCATTCTTTATTTGTAAACATAAGTAGGTTACAGCAGTGTGCAAGATGTTACAATAATAAAAGTTTCTATATGTTTTGCCATGTGGCGTACAAATATTTATGTGAGGCTTTTTCCAACTAGGTAAATTAATTTAAAATAATTCCGTAATCAATATCAATTTTTTTGTGTAACTTAATATGTCAAGTAATGTCAATAATTAATTATAAATGCGATCATGTTAGTAATAAATTATTATAATGTCAATAAGCTATTGTTGTCAGAAAAGTTTAAAAGTGATATTGCCCACAGAATTGCAAAGTCATCATTATACATATTTATTCAAGGGGCACGATATAGGTATACAAATATTATCATGTCAAAGAACTGTCATCAAAATAGTCACTGAGACAATAGTAACATTTCTGTATCAAAATATTACGCAATTTATGCTTAAAATTGACTAAATTGAGACTTTTTATTGAGCAGGGCAACTTATTAAATATTCTCTGGGCCATACAGAAAAAGCTTTTACTCATCAAAGCCGTGCCTGCGCAAGGTACTTTAAGCTCTAACTTATTTTTATCACGAAGTTTCCTGTAATGACTTTTAAAAGCTATTTCATATAGAGTGTTGTTTGTTTTGACAAATACATTTACTTCGTAAATATACAGACAAGGCAAGGGTAGGATTTTGAGGCTTTTAAATAGAGGTTGACAACTGTCAGTTCTCTGTAAACCACACGTAGCTCTGATACATCTTTTTTGGGCTTTGAAAACATACTCTTTATTTACTAAATCCTGTTCCTACATAGTTTTTTTTTCGGGATAAAAATTTGCCTATATTACTCAAAAATAATGTAGCTTTTTATAGGTGAAAGTATTTATACAATCGGTCAAGTAGTTTTTGAATTTATTCATTATTACAAACAATCAAATCTTTCCTCATTATAATATTATAAGTATAGATAATATAGACCCGATCCCTTTGGCTTTTTGTGCTTTCAAGATCAATGAGGCATCTCTGAAACAAGGATACCTATAAGTAGATAGAAAGGTGCTACCTAAAGTCCTACAGGCTATTTGGCAAGTTTTATTTTAAAAACTAAGTTTATAAAAATAAGCACGATATTACAAAAATTGATACAGCCGTAAAATTAATATCTTAGCAAAATAATCTTAAGCAGCTTCTTCTTTTGACATGGAATGCTGAAAATTAGCGTATCGAATTTTATGTCAATTTAGATTTAAGTTACAGTTTATCGAATTTCGTTGCTAAACTAGTCCTATATATATTATAATGAGCAGATCCCAATCTATAGTAAAAACCGCAGGATCTGGGGTAGCACGGTGTGAAGGGAATCTGGGAACCAACGAGTCCAATTAATTCGGAGCGTCGTCGTCGAACAAATGAGCTGAATACTCGTAGAACGACGCCACTCCATTACCAAGGAATCTATCCATTATGTATGAACAAGCTACGGAGACACTTTTTTTAGTTTTTCAATTACTTACTTGCTTAATAGAGGTCTCTTGAATGTTCTATTCTCCTTCCTATTTATCAACAAAACCTTTTGACACTGACGTGTACAAGTAGGAAAATAGACCTACTTACCTATATCGGTTTGATTTATAGGTACCATTCGAGACATTGCTTCATTCAAGCTACTTCTGTATTTTTAGTGTTTGTCATGGTTATTTCTTACGTAGTACCACTTTTCATGTTATCAACTGTTATTTGGTATTCGTAAACTTGCCTACGTATATGCCTTGCTATTATGTTTGGCTAACAACGACATAAAGATTGCTGCAGCTGCAACTTCATTATGTGCTGTGCGTACTGTACCATACACAACAATAAAAATAGAGTATCTGTATGGTGTTATAATATGTAGTACATAATTATATGTTGTCATAGATAAATAAGGACCACTATTAAAAGTGTGATATATTATGACTCGCGTGTAGCTCTAGCATTGTATTGAGTCAACACAGTTGTAATGTGTGCCCTATTACGATGAAGTACCTTATACCATACTTACTAACACAAAGATATCTAAAACGAGTACCTAGGTACTTACTATCTCACGCCCGCTCTACAATATCCGTCTGTAATATCACCACCTGACAAATACGTTGACCCCTTACTGCGTCATTTGTTTCGCGTGTGACTCCCACTGTCCCACTGCCACCCTCACGGACAGCAATTAGACAATAACGTTGACTCGCTGTAATGGTAGCAACATGGCGGCGCAGTGTACAGCGCACGTAAATCTTGCGCTTTCACCACTAAATGACTTATCGGAACAAATAATGATCTCTGCGCGACCATTGTTCTGCGAAGCTGTCCGTGCTATACACACGTACAGGTAGGTAGGGGCGGCATTGCTGGCGGGGGCGTGGCGCGGCGAGATCACACGCCGCCCCACCCCACCCCGACCCCACTACCCCTCGCACCGCCCCGCAAGCTCGCCGACAAAGGGTCCGCATCGCCAGCGACAACCGACGCGGCAAAGACTACTGTATGACATACAGAATACCACGATGTTAATGACGGTATAGCTGAGACCGCGACTCTGATGAGTGGAGACCATCACTCACTAAGTGACGACCTTCACAACACACCAAGCACGCTGAAACATCACGAAGTTATTAATCTTCAAAATATGAATCTGCTACGTCGTGCTACGTCATGCTACGCCGCGCTACGCCGTGCTACATAATGCTACGCTGCGTAGCAATTAATATTACCTTCATAAACTTACATGCTCACTTGAACCTATTTATTTTAATATTATTATGCAAATAGCTGAACAAATTAATTATATCATACTTTAATTTTAATAATTATGGTCCATTAAAATGTTTATTGAGTGCGTAAATCAGCTCTCGTCATAAAATTTAGAGGTTCTCGTGCGTAGATCCTGCGTGAATATGAATTGAATAATGTTCAGTCCACATCATAATTGATACATATTTTACGCTTATTAATAAGTTTCTCAGTTTACCGTATAATATCATTGTTGGTAGCTAAGATAGAGTAGATATTCTCTCTTTAAGCTTTGTGTATATTGTGTAATACAGAATCAACGGCAATGCTATTTAATTTTGATACATCTCAATCAACAAACTTCGGTATTGCATTATTACGTTTTTTTAACATTCTTAGTACTGTGGGGATGCTGTGTTATTGAAACAACTGTTCTAAAGCGATTAGCTTTAATTACTGACTAAAAAGTACAAGAGTAGGTTAGTATTAATTCCTTAGGTTGCAGGGATCCGCTGGTTGCGGGACGCACGGGACCGGTCAATGTGTCGACGCTTGGGGGAGGCCTATGTCCAGCAGTGGACGCCTTTCGGCTGATATTTTTTTTTTTTTTTCGGCCTTTGATTGATGATTTGTACAAGAGTGTAACATATTAATGTACGTGAAGAAGAAAATACTTGTAATACACATGTGGAAGCTTGTAATTAGCAAATGTCAGTATGTACATGACAACATGCGCGACTAGTGGCGTCCCGCGGCGCGCACTTCGCACATCCCTAGATAGAGCGGCCATTACCTCCTTAACGACATGTAGCACAGTAGGGCATATATGTATACTGTATGGGCAAGATATATCTTAGACAACATAACGATATGTTAAACACACTTTATAAAATATGTTTAATAGTACTTATTGTAGCTGTTCACTTTATCTTACAAAGCTGTAAGTAACATCATAAAGATAAAATAAATCTCATAACTTTATCTACTTATCTGTGTTCTGTAGTTACAAGTAATCCTACAAGTTTATTATCTGCCCACTCCGCTGGCCTCGGCGTGAACATACGGCGGTGCGCAGTAATTAGTGGAAGATGCTAATATGTGATGAAGCCTCTAGCGGCCGTTAACGTAATGATATGGACGCAATTAATATCATTAAGTGGTCATAATTTGTCAGTTTTGGGATTCTTGTTCAGTTTGTAAAGCGGGCACATAGTCGAGCTTGAGTTCCGTTGCCGACGGCAGGCATCTCTACGAATTACCACAGGCCGTCGCTGTGTCTGCTATCTTGAAATTGATACAATAAAGATGAAAAAAGGTATGATAAAATTATTTCACTGACTGAAAATTGCACTATCGCTGAGTGCCAGGAACAGCCACAGTTTCTGCGGTATAGGCCACGGGAGCGACGCGGCGAGAAAAGGCTATATAAATAGAAAACTAGTCATCTTGATTGTACACTTTCAATAAAATTAACTTAAACACGAACTAATTCCCTAAATATTTAATAATCTGTTCACAACTAGAACGTACGCTAAATTACGGTCAGCTTTCAGGCCTAGCTTTGTGTCGCCGAATTGCAAAATCGGCGTCTCTAGAGCAATAATGAAAGTAAAATTACAATGCGTTTATAGGTTTCGGTAACACGATTTTTCTTTACGCTGCAACTGTTACAATTTTATTCTTCGTCTCTAAATGACTTGCAACTCTTGCCGCGAGCCGGCGGCAACTTCAAAGCTACAACAATCAGCACTTACACGTAAACATTACGATAAAGACTTAACACTAAGCTCACATTAGCACTATAGCATGTACTCCAGGTCTCGCTCAATTACTAGTACCAGGTAATCGCGTGTTATAGCCGCACTAGATTTTTACCTCATTCCTCGGTTGCGTGCTCATATCGGGTGTAGCCTAATGCCAGTAAGAAATACGAAAAGAAACAGCCGACGAAAATACTTATCATTTTCATGTTTTATCTACGTTAATGTAAATGTTACTGGTATCAATGCAATCATTGATGGCTTGCTAGCTTCAATCTAAATAAGTCTACCATGATTTGCAAATTGATAATTCTATTAAAAATATAGGTGCTGTCAGCAATTATTATTGGCTTGACTTAATATAATCTCTTATCTTTTCTAATAACCCAGCAATGTGGCAAAAAAAACGTCAAAGAAAACGTTTAAATAGAGACCGCGAACGTCTGGCTCATTAAGTGTGCACAGTGAGACAAACAATTGTGAGGTAATCTGTTCCGAACAGTTCCCGCCGCTTAACAATAAGAGGGAAGGTAATTGTCACGGGGGCGCGACGCCGACGGAGCGAGCGTACAATGAGCTGTTGTGTGATCATAATAGCCAAGTTCGCGGCTCATCCGCGAGAGAGACGCCGGCCGACGGCCTGACGGTGACGCGGGGAAACCGCGGGAAGTGAGCCCAACTGCGATTAAGATCGCATTAGCAAGTATTTTAATTAACTGTAATTAGTCATAGGTGGAATGTTGAGTGACGCAAGTGCAGCCCGTGGTGAGCCCCTGCCCATGTACGCAATTGGAGGAAATCACATAACTCAACGCAAACATTGCAGGAATTTTATCAAAAATGTTAATGACCCGATTTTACAAAACAATAATTAGATATAAGTTTGGAATAATACATTGCCTCGTGCCGCATATTTGAGCTTATTTTGGCGATTGTTGACGCGAACAATGCTGAGGCCGAACTTCATGATGAAACGATACGTAAATCTAAACTTATTCGTTCCCCGGTTGGGTAAGTTATAGTTTCTTTGTACAACATACAAGGTCTCTAAATATATCTTAATTAGTTTAATGAGTATTGAAGAAACACCACACTGGTGTAATTTTAAAGTAATTTTGAAGAAGGTAGAATATAATATGGTTGCTGGAGGGTCGCAACTCGCAAGCTTCGCATGAACTTTTCTCGTCGTCATCCCCTTCGCGAAAGTTGCGTGCTTCAAGTGGAACATCTCATCTCAGTGAGCTCATATTAAAAACGTGCGTTACAGGCAGGTGTGTAATTAACACGGCTCTCGAACTCTTCAGTTAATCTCCACTCCATTAGGAAGTTCGAAGTCTCACCCCGACTCATAGTAGGTACTCGGCGATATTACACATGTAGGTACACATATATCCACCCACTCCATCTACAAGTTTCCAGGGTGGGGTCACGTGATCTCGCTATAAGTAGATCGCGTTTCTAATTTAAACCCAAAGCGCCTTAATTACAAAAGGGTTGAGTTCACTGAGCGCATCACGTAACGATTTACGGACAGGCCGCCCGCGCCGCCCGCGCCGCCCGCGCCGCCCGCGCCGCCCGCGCCGCCCGGCCCGGTAACATTGCTGTTTGTGAAAATTCCTTCTTGCCCCTAAATAGAGATAGAAATAAGATTTTTCATTGAATTGTGATGAAACCAGATGTTCTGTAGGTAAGTACGGGTACGTATAATGTAGTAGCCTATCTATAGTGTAGGTACTTGTAGTACTACTCATATTTAGGTACACTTTATTGTTAACCAGGAAATGTTTTATTCAGTTAGCAGCATGACATTTGTATGGCGCGGGCGGGGCGCATGTCCGCATGTCCTAGAGTCCAGTGACGTCAGTCAGCTGCGCGGGCGCCACAGGGTCTGTGCGGTGCCATTGCGCGCGCCGGAACCGGATACCTATTGTTTTACTGGAGCGACAGATGCTGCTCCCGCAACCGTCCCGCGGTGCGGCCCGCAATACACGCGACATACGACAGATATGCTTACAGCGCCGGAACGAGCGCAGCCACACGGCAGCCTGAATAAACGACAAATTGTATGATTGAATTTAGAGTGCAGTGCCTCGAGCTTGGTCCGCGGAACTTGCTGGAGAAACACGTTCGTAAGGGAACTTGAGATTGGTTGAGTGGGCCTTCTGAATATGGCGCCACGTCGCACCGCGCTGCGTCGTCCAGCCATCGCATCGCGTATGTCGCGATATTTATGCGCATCACCCACCTGCCGGCAAACCGCCCGCGCCGGTCAGTGCTGACACACTTTATACCTACTCTCTTCCTAAAATTTCGGTTATGATTGTTCGACATATTTATTGACAAAATAAACGAGTGTAGCTCTGCAGCCGCACCAGCGCATACCGGTCCAAACAATCCGTCGACATCTCAAATGCGCGCGCCGTCCGTCGTGTCGTTTCAAAAAGTGTTAATTTAATTTTCATGCGGAGTGCCTGGCGCGCCATTGTGCGGCAACTGTCTCAACTGTCACCACATACATACCTAGTCAATTTGCGACCGAGCTAAGCTAATCCTTTTGCAAATAAATTATTACTTATTAACTAGCTGTACGTACCTACGTGTCAGATATTTCAGTCACGATCCGCATAGTGACAGATTTTTTATGCGCGAGGTTTTGTCTAGTCAACACTTATTAAGAGCTTTGTGTCGCAACAGACAGAGGATGGTTAATGGCGACAACCGAGCCGACAGCTGCGCCACTAAATAAGCAAGTGATGGTGCCGGTGATGTCGGTGGTGGTCACTTAGCGCTGTATTACACGCTAGTACAGCTTGTAGTGTGTGGTGCAGGCTGCAGTGGTGTCGTAACTTGTAGCGCACTACACGGCACAGTACTCAGCGCTACAAGGCGTAACTTGTAGCGCACAACACGGCACAGTACTCAGCGCTACAAGACGTAACTTGTAGCGCACATCAAGGCAGTAGGCACAGTACTCAGCGCTACAAGACGTAACTTGTAGCGCACAACACGGCACAGTACTTAGCGCTACAAGACGGCTGCGCTGTGCCCGTCACGCTACTTTTTGCTCGTTTTAAATGTTCGCTTGGTGTTAGGAGTGTCGGCAGTTTGGCGGGATTAGCATACAATGGCCGACAGCTGGCCGGTCGCCGGGCCGCTATCAGATCCGTGCCGGTCACCGCCGCGCGCTGTGTCCGCCGCCCGGGTGACCGCCACGAACACGTTTTCATTACGATCGGTCCAACTTATTTATTGTGCGACCACCTAATAAATAACGTTAATGACGTCACCATTAACTAACTAATCAAAACTAGCTGAGTTAGTGCGGCGTGCGCCAGTCCGCGTACACCCGCTCTGTACAGTTAACTATTTATGGTTACCCTAAACGTCTACCTGTCTAAACTTAATAAGTTGTTACGTAACTGTGTGGGTATTTACTATACATAGATAGGTACACAAAACAACTGCCGGTCTACTTATGCTTGAGGCACAAACCCCCTTCATTAAGGTGGAAACGTTTAAGTTAGGACAGCAGGCAGCCGTTGTTGAGAGCAGGCGTTTTATCATTCCTTAACTTTAAGCAAATAATAATTAGAAAATCTTGTTGCATTTTTCACTTTGGTCAATACCGCGAGGTGTATGTTTCCACTTCGTGTAAGCTGCTCGCGTGCTTGTCACTCAATGAACGGTTTCGAATCAATTGTGCGTATCTGGTAGTTAGGTCTATGTTTGATGATAGGATATCGATATTGATCGCCAGTGCTAACATATTTGCACGCAAATGATTCCCAGCGCGAGGCGAGTACGCGGGCACGCGGGCACGACGCGCGGCGTCTTTCCGGCAGCGCGCAGTTTTTGCGCGTCTCGGCTCGCACTACTGGCGAATACATGAATATATGAATTTCTATAACGTTTAACGTCACCCTTCGATCCACGATGTCACTCAAGTGTCAGACAATTTTTTAAGTTGTTTAACTTGCTTGTTTGTGTTGTCCATTGTAATATCATTATGTTACCTGATGTGTACCCTCATTACATTACAATAACGTTGAGAACGTACAGTAAGTGCGCATCAGTCAGTCCGCGGGCTCCGCCGCACTGAGCCGGGCCCCTGTCCGGCGCGCGCCGCAGTGAGGCGCGACGCTCGCGTGCGGCCCCGTCTCCCGCCAATGATTATGAAGTATGAACGGATCAATTTCACAGCCGCCGCTCAAAGCCGCCGCCCACACTCCCCCGCGCCTCCCGCCGCCGCGGCCCGCGACTCAGGCACACAATACAACGCCGCAGCTACTTTCTCACCACAGACTACAACTTTTCTTTCGCTCACTGCCAGCATTACCCAGCCTGTCAATTGTGTATGCTATAAAATAACAGACTGTGGCGACATAATCGCGGCGGCCTAGGTATACGTAGGTATCATAATATAATAGCAGGTAGGTATCGCTTCACTCATCGACGTGGCATTTCATATTCCCGGCTGTATTATGGCAAGTTGGAGCGCCGCACCGCCGCCGCGCCGGCTCGAGGTTACTTCACTCAATTTGTGCCGTTAGCGCGGCCTCCATTCTTCACAGTTATCGAACAATTTTTCGGAGCCCGCGTTACGACGCTAAATAAGAGTTCGTTCAATTTTCTTTTTCCTCTTTGTACGTTTTTGCTAAAGTGTTTTTAAATCGATTCACAATGGGCGCCTCAAAATTGAATTCCTTTCTTTTTGATTCCTTTGATCATTTCGACGCTGGGAACATGAATGCGAATCTTGGCAGTTGGCTCGCCGCTACCGGCTGGCAGGCTGGCACTTTCTATGACAAGCGGCACTCGTCCACCTCGAGGCATGTAAATAAGATATCGTGCGCGGACGGCCGGTGGTAATTACCCTAACTAATGAGCCGCGTATATGGTGTTATGCGCGCAACATCGCTAACATGGCGACGCGACATGCTGTTATATGAGTGACTGGCTCTCCTCGCGCGCTCGCTACGGGCACAGGCGCGCGCCCGGTGAGCCGGTCCAGCGCAGCCACGATCTGTTACGCGCGTATGTTAATGGGCCGCCGTGAATGCGCGCGGTGCACAGCTAGCCTTCCGTCAGCTTTGATTATTATGATGGCGAGGTGCGACATTGTTGCGGGATTCGTCAGACGCCTCGCTCCGCTACAAAGTGAATCATCAATCTGCAAAGAGTAATCCACGTATATGTAGTGTACTGACTACTAAGACGGCAACCAGCGTACAACAACGACTCTTCCGGCTGCTGGTACTTTAATTAAACGAGCATAAATTACTAAATGCTCGTAAATCAATCGGCGGTGCTCGACGGCGGCATGCGGCCGGCGCGCG
Organism: Anorthoa munda; assembly: GCA_945859665.1. Lineage (NCBI taxonomy): Eukaryota > Metazoa > Arthropoda > Insecta > Lepidoptera > Noctuidae > Anorthoa > Anorthoa munda. The sequence goes on along the minus strand of OX243907.1, from coordinate 401,747 downwards.
CTGAGCGTGCGGCGTGCGGGCGGCGTGCGGGCGCGCTGCGGGTGCGGGACGGCGGCTATTCTTGCGCGCTGCTCAATGGACGCGCCACACCACCACTTCAAACGCGCGTGGCTGAGATTCTAGTGCGCGCTGTTCTGAGATCATTGTCTTGAGCACATTGTGCACGCATGACGCGTGACGCGTGAGGCGTGATTGTTGTGCCGCGGCCGCGCGAGTCGCGACGACAGGACAGCGGACGATATATATATGGCGCGAATCACTTCCACGCTGCCGTAGCTTTACACTGAATCGCCTATTTAGGATTGCCCCAAATACCATATGAGTAGGTATATTATAGGCATTATATTATCTGTGGTACTACTTACCTGCAGAACAAATATTTAGGTACCGGTGCCACTGATTGTACTCAGAATAAAATACGAGGGATAGATACAGTAAGTACTGCAGTTTCAATATCTACAAGGTGTAGCACAAAGAACATCATTCCTGAAAAGGGGACATTGTAGGTACCTACTCATCATTACAAACAACTAGGTTCTGCCAGCGGCTTCGCCCGCGTGAACATTGTTTTCTTATCCCTAGGGAACATTATACCGGGATGAAAAGTAGCCTATGTCACAGTTAAAATATACAAACAGTTTGGAAACTACCTACAAACGTCACGTACGTGACCACTCGTCGCGACTCGCGTCGCCGTGTTCAGTACTGAGAGCGAGCACCGCAGAAGTGCCCGAGTGGTCTCGTCGGTGCACATGTTTGTGTGAGTGTGCCGTTTCGAGCGTTATTGCAGATAGTTTCCATACTGTTTGTATATTTTTACTGTGCCTATGTGCTATATTTCAGACTATAATCTATCTCTGTACCAAATTTAGTTAGTTCTGGCGTGATTGAGTAACAAACATACATCCATCCAAACTTTCACATTTATAATATTATACATATATTTATATATTTTCGCGTGAATGTCGAAAATTATCGCAATGGAACACACATATTCGCGAGCTGGCTGACCAAAACTATATCCTCCGATTGCACAGCATGATTTTTTTCTTATTTATATCTTTTTAATTCGCTGGGTTTTTTGATTTTATAAACTTTTATATTAAGAATTTTTTTAGTTTATATTTTATTTTCGAATTACTTTTATACATATAAGTGGTATTATATATATGTTTCTAATCACCTCTAAAAAGCCCTCATTTTGATACCCCACTTGATGGGTTTGGAAAAAAAAAAACTCAATTATAGGAGAATTCGAATTTAGAATCTGTTAATCCGTTGCTAAAAAGCTCAAAAATAGGAGAATTCGAATTTAAAATCTAGTAATCCGTTGCTAAAAAACTCAATTATAGGAGAATTCGAATTTAGAATCTGTTAATCCGTTACTAAAAAACTCAAAGATAGGAGAATTCGAATTTAGAATCTGCTAATCCGTTGCTAAAAAACTCAAAGAGAATTCGAATTTATAATTTGCTAATCTGTTGCTACAAAAACTCAGACATTTTAATAAAGAAGGTCCTAGGTTTTCAGTTCTTCACTTCATCCGTCGGTGACTATTAGGCCTAACCACCCAAGTGTTCGTTATGCAGAATGCTATTACAATACATGTTTGGGGCTCATATTTATTTAGAGGCTGTAAAAACTGAGGTAGTCTGATGTTTGCATTCAGTTTGGATCAAATTCCCACAGTCAGTTAACGACCCCCTTAGGAGCCGCTCGGGAGCGCGGGATGTCCTGAGCACGCCGGAAACATCGCATCCACCGCACTCACTGGCCCGACCGTGCCCTGGGACTAGCTAACTAAGTCACAATTCACAACACCAAACGGTCGTTTTGAATGGGACCTATTAAAATCATAAGTAGATAGCTTTGCCTATGAAATTGCCGATTTATTAAACGGAAGGACTGAACTTGGAATTATAAGTTCAAATAAATTTTATCCCATAATCAGTTTTTTCATTAATTCTCGTAAAGTTTTGATTAAGTACAGCAATTTGTGCTAGGGCAAGTTTATTCCTTCCTTTATTTATTTCACATATCATAATTATCAATACACGGTCATTTCAACACATACAATCGTCAAATCTATACTATATCTATACTAATACCGCGCTAATCTCAGGAACTACTGGTTGGAATTAAAAAAATATTTTTGTGTTGGATAGTCCATTTATCGAGGAAGGTTATAGGCTATATAACATCACGCTACAGAAATAAATAAATGCGCTAAAGAAATGAATGAAGCGAGATGAATAACGCGATGTGGATTTCCGTCTGTGCGATTGGTCGATTGGATAACGGTCAAACTCTTTGCGTTGTAGTGTTCACTTACGCAATACGATTGGATAGCGGTCACAGTCTTTGCGTTGCTGTGTTCACTTACGCAATACGATTGGAGAGCGGTCAAACTCTTTTCGTTGCAGTGTTCACTTACGCAATACGATTGGAGAGCGGTCAAACTCTTTTCGTTGCAGTGTTCACTTACGCAATACGATTGGAGAGCGGTCAAACTCTTTTCGTTGCAGTGTTCACTTACGCAATACGATTGGATAGCGGTCAAACTCTTTGCGTTGCTGTGTTCACTTACGCAATACGATTGGATAGCGGTCTAACTCTTTTCGTTGCAGTGTTCACTCACGCAATACGATTGGATAGCGGTCAAACTCTTTGCGTTGCTATGTTCACTTACGCAATACGATTGGATAGCGGTCTAACTCTTTTCGTTGCAGTGTTCACTTACGCAATACGATTGGATAGCGGTCAAACTCTTTGCGTTGCTATGTTCACTTACGCAATACGATTGGATAGCGGGCACACTCTTTGCGTTGCAGTGTTCACTTACGCAATACGATTGGATAGCGGGCACACTCTTTGCGTTGCAGTGTTCACTTACGCAATACGATTGGATAGCGGTCAAACTCTTTGCGTTGCTATGTTCACTTACGCAATACGATTGGATAGCGGTCTAACTCTTTTCGTTGCAGTGTTCACTTACGCAATACGATTGGATAGCGGGCACACTCTTTGCGTTGCAGTGTTCACTTACGCAATACGATTGGATAGCGGGCACACTCTTTGCGTTGCTGTGTTCACTTACGCAATACGATTGGATAGCGGGCACACTCTTTGCGTTGCTGTGTTCACTTACGCAATACGATTGGATACCGGGCACACTCTTTGCGTTGCTGTGTTCACTTACGCAATACGATTGGATAGCGGTCAAACTCTTTTCGTTGCAGTGTTCACTTACGCAATACGTTTGGATAGCGGGCACACTCTTTGCGTTGCTGTGTTCACTTACGCAATACGATTGGATAGCGGGCACACTCTTTGCGTTGCTGTGTTCACTTACGCAATACGATTGGATAGCGGGCACACTCTTTGCGTTGCAGTGTTCACTTACGCAATACGATTGGATAGCGGGCACACTCTTTGCGTTGCAGTGTTCACTTACGCAATACGTTTGGATAGCGGGCACACTCTTTGCGTTGCTGTGTTCACTTACGCAATACGATTGGATAGCGGGCACACTCTTTGCGTTGCTGTGTTCACTTACGCAATACGATTGGATAGCGGGCACACTCTTTGCGTTGCTGTGTTCACTTACGCAATACGATTGGATAGCGGGCACACTCTTTGCGTTGCTGTGTTCACTTACGCAATACGATTGGATACCGGGCACGCTCTTTGCGTTGCTGTGTTCACTTACGCAATACGATTGGAAAGCGGTTAAACTCTTTGCGTTGCTGTGTTCACTTACGCAATACGGCTGCAGGTTTATAATTACCTTTGCTAACAATTATACATTTTGTTACAGACGAAGGCGATAAAGACACATTTATTTCTGTGGCCATAAACCTAATCACAAATCAATCAAGTGGAGCGTGTCACACTCACAGGCAAGTGCTGAGCTGCGCCTGCGCCGGCCGCCAGGAGTCGCTGTCACTGCGCAGCAATACATTTTGTACGACACCGAGCGCTTTGACGTGTGCTGACATTTATTGGCTGCGGATGATAGCGTGTCATATTCTAAAACTACATCAATGCTGCACTCCATCAAAGTCACCTGTTTCGGATACAAATAGAATTTGGCAAATTATCGATACCTCTCGCCAGAGTAGGCGTACCTACCTACATGTCACATGTGTGTTAATATCAGCCAATATCATGTGCACAGTGCACCCGACAGATTTTTATCAGCTGCCGGCGGCACCGGGCAGGCTTCAATACCCGCCACCGCCGCATTGATGACCACTCTCCAATAAAATCGACATTACTGCCAAGAAAATAAAATTTATCTCGAACATCTTGTTGCATATATAAAAGGTTTTATGAGTTTTATACTTGAATACTGGTTAGAATTAAATAACACGTTAGAGGCCGCCGCGCCGTCGACAGGATGTCCTAGAACACAACGGGCCCAAGTGGTCAAACTACCATTTATAAGGATTAGTCGCAGCTTGTTAACATGAGTCTCAGCAGAGTCGCGAATGTGCTGCGGTTACAAATGAATAGCGTGTGGACACACGCGGGACAGTGAGCGTAGCGGCGGCGTGACGGCAGCGTGGCGGCGGCGTGACGCGTGACGTGACGCAGCGCTCGTACATCACGGCGGAGACGCGCCACGATTAAGTAGACTTGTGTCGTCCTCGACGAGCCGTTACACTATTAGTTGGCACCACGTTTCGTGAGCCGCCACTGACATATTGATGAACTGCGCACTTCATTTACAATAACGCATTGCCAATTATTTATAGACCACATCTCTTATGCGCTCTTCCGATGGCCTCCACGTGAGTGCGTCGCTATATATTGTACTTTAGCCGTTCCCCGAACGACTTTCAAATAAAATTGATATGAGTAAAAGCTCCAATAAACTAGAGAGAACAAAGCTCGCCTCTCGGGCCAACGAACTGTGATTCCAATTTGTGACAGATTTATCGAGGAGCCAACTGATGCTAACTGCCATCGAAGCTGTAGTATCTCATGCCTTTCGCGGAACTTAGAGCCTCGCAGCTTAGACCGGTCCGCTAGTGTATACGAGTGTGTCGGTTTAGGTGGATCTGTCGACGGAATGCAACACTAGAACAGTGTCTCGTCGATTTGATACAGAGCGCGTGAGTGACTAACGATACATTATTTTAAGATAGCACGGCGCGGACACAGGCGGCGGCTTCCTGGAACCGGAGTGATCGACAACCATTTGAATTCCCAAAGTAACCAGTTCCCACGTGAAAGAAAAAAAAAAAAAAAAAAAACCCAGCTCACAGCTTGTGCTGGTGCTCGCTGTTTGCTGTTCGCGCCGGGAATGTTTCAGTAGTGCGTGTATGCGAGGAGCGGCTGGCCGCGCGCCAACAATGCCATTGCGTGGCGACGCCCTGCGCCACTACATCACGTGACATCACACGTTAACCGTCTCAAATATTCACCGTTTCAATTAGAAATTTGCCAAACAGCCGAATAGCAACGTTAATTGAGAGCATTCGTCGGATGCCATCGCAGATATTCCGCCATTGACTGTAACGCTTTAAACTCGCGCACGGATTAGTCGCTATTGTCTCGTTTGTAGTTTAATTTGTAACGTAAAGAATATAATAGAAGTGCAGGGAGAAAGGGATGCGCAGCTGAGAGGAAGATGAATGACAAGAAAGGCGCGCGATTGTCTCCGCGAGCGAGGGCGGCCCGGCTGGTCCCGCGGCGCGCCTTCAAAGCAAATATGCGAATCGTCGGAGGATCGCTGTCGCCGCGAAAAATCTAATAAAAGGCAATATTACACGCGCAGATATATTGCTGGAGACGAGTGAGGGTCGCTGCGATCCAACCCTCCCCCCTCCGCCACCATCGCGCGCCTCACACACGGAACACGATCCACTTTGATGCTCCACTGAATTTCAGCAGCCACAAACATACACCTTACAATATACGCTAGACCGCTATACAGTAATTATATTCGGATATTCCTCAAGTTTCGAAAGATTTGCTCTTCACACGTAACATGACAGGTTACCATCGTTGTAGAAAAGGAAGAAACGAAAGACAAAAAATACAGAATGTAGTAAAAAATAATAAATACAATACAGCAATTGTCACATTTTAAGTAGGTGCAGAGAAATAAACCTTATGACATTTGTTTGTAGAGTAAAGACAGAAGTGGTTATGCTACTCTACGGTTGTGTGCAGTGCCACATACGCGTAGGTGAGTACTACAGTGTCCCGGCCTCAGTGGGAGCGGCGCGCGGGGGGATCCACACTCCAGCGAGTCAATAAGCGCATTCCACTTGCACCGAGCCGAATTAAAAATCAAATAATGTTGTGTATAGCGAATTAGGAGAGGAGCACCGCCGACTGCGAGCGTAGGGTTGAACAAGAGGGACGCATTATTGCGATATTAAAACATGAAAACTGTGCCCACCAGCATCGGGCACGTAATTTATTATTGCGATAACAATTTATAACATAATTACACATGTTATTGGCAATGTACTTGTATTTTATAATAAACAACAACATTTTCTCGATACGAAGTATTAATAAATTATTGATACCTACATTAAATGGGAAGATATGAGCAATGGAATAAAAGCAAACATTCCAAGAATGCGCGCTCGGAATGTGTTACTAACAAAGTACTGCCTACGAGGTAAAGTGTAGCAGTTATAGCTATATGAGGCATGGAGTGGCCACTTGTGCGTGTGGAACATCAAAACAAAGCAGGTAGCGACCCCTGCCTAATGAAAAGGTCCGGGTGACTGGTGGCAGCCCTGTGTCGGTGTAGTGAACAAGTGCGCGGGTCAGGCGGGTGCGGGTCGGAGTATATGTCCGCGCGGCTAATGAAAAGTTTAATAACGGCCGCACGTGTGCCCCCACCCTCCCCTCGCATCTCCGCGCGCAACCCTCGCCGCGTTATCTCTCAATGCACAATTTATTGAGAGCAATTTCGCATGTCATAAAACCGAATTAATATTGTCCCTGTTCCGGGGAGCGGAGCGGGTCCCGGCGACTATTAGTCAAGTGCGCGATGTATCCATTCGAGCCGGCACCCGGCACCCGGCACCCGGCCTGGCTGCTCTGCTAGTGCGTGGTCCACGGCTCCGCTAATTCATTCGCGATGCTCTGCACGTGGACACGCTAATGCTAAACAAAAGCGAATAAGCGCTTGTCCACTTGGCATACGGCATTGCAGGAAATGCGGAACATTATATCTAATGAATAAAACAAATAAATTAAAAGATCACTTTGTAATTGTAATGATTCATGTGAATGTGTGTGTGACTACTTGCGGAATCATCTAAGTTGTTTCTTTCCTTATATTGAAGCTGTATTTTATGGTTTATTCTTGAGAGGTTAAGATTTTCCAAACACATCATTGAAATCCTTTCAATAATGCGGCGCTCCGTCCTTCAATATCAGGGTTGATGCCATCCTGCTTGTAATGGAGCATCGCTGATGTGACATTATTAGGTAATGAGCAGCGACAATGAGAGCACTCCCGTCTGCACGCGACCCGGCCACCGGCGCACCGGCGCGGCACAGTGGCACTGTGTCGAGGGGTGTCTCTGTGCTCGCTCGCCGTGAGAGTGCGGTGTGCACTGTGCCGCTAGCTGGAAGGCACAGATGCTTCGTCGCCAGCTCATTGAGCGTGAAATGGAGCGCGATCCGTCGATTGTATTAATGAAAAGCTTCTTGAGGACATTATCGAGCTCGAGACGTCTCGCGCCGAGACGCCGATGTCTCCGGAGGGGAACCACGCCGCGCTCACTACAATGATCTATTGTGTGCTGCCTGCCGGTGCCGGTGATGGTTGTTGTGGGACAATCTAATTTAATCTTATAATTTTATTCCAGTTGTAAAAAAGCTGGTAATTAAAAATATGCTGAGACGCCGTGTACGTGTAGCGTAGAAGCCGCTACGCCGCTTAGCGTCTAAGCGGCGTAGCGGCTTCTACTAGCTTATGAGCCGCTACACAAATGCTACGCTGCGTAGAGGATGCGTAGAAGCCACTACGGCAATGCTACGCCACCCGCCACGTAGAGGATGCGTCGAAGCGTCTATAAAGTTGCTACGCCGCGTAGAAGCCGCTACGCTATTGCTAGTCGCGTAGAGGTTGCGTACAAGCTGCAGCACCAGCGTACCCTTTTTAACAGACTTCATAAAGGAGATTCTTTCAGATTCTCAATTCGAATGTACTTTTATTATAGGTGTCACCTCAAAACTCTTTATTACGTGACCCCATTTTGATAAATCTTTTTTATTTGAAAGCTGGTGCTCTCTTGTGGTTCCATATAAATTTGGTAAAGATCTGGTGAATAACTTCGGATATATAGAACAGAACTCTTAAAAAAACAACGGATAATCTCTCGGGATTAGAGCAGGACGTCACATGTCTGTTTATTCGTTACGCCATGTCATAACATAACATCACGCCGGTACGCTCTAAAGGGGTACGCAGATGTGTACAGTTCACCCTGGTACGCTCTCATTTCACCGGTTATGTTAACAACTCTATTTAACATAAATACATGAAATTTGATTTATGTATTAATATCCCTAAGATGAAATAAATAAAGCGTGTAACATAAAGAAAATAAGTTCATTAGCCAAATATAAAATAACTCGTAACTACCGACTTCCAAATAAAAAATTACAAGTGAAAAATTACTTTATTTTTGGAAGTCGGTGTCTTTGGTAGGTACCAATTATTTGCGCTATGGACACCGACTTCCAAAAATAAAGTTATTTTTCACTTTGTAGTTTTTTATTTGGAAGTCGGTAGATGTTTTTTGCGAAAATGTTTTTTTTGATTTTTCACTTTTTAGGTAATAGGCAAGTTGTTTAGTAAGGTACCTATAACGCCAGAATAGATTACCCGAATATCATGAAACTTGAACATAACCGGTGAAAGGAGAGATCTGCGTACCCCTTAAGAGCGTACTGGCGTGATGTTATGTTATGAAATGGTATAAACAATGAACAGACATGCGATTGCAGCAATCCCGAGAGGTTTGCCGTTATTTATTGAAAAGTTCTGTTGTATATCTTGAAGTCCTAAATCAGATCTTCACCAAATTAAAATGGGCCAATTTGGGAACATACGAAAAAAGAATTTTCAAAATCGGTCCCCAAATGACGGAGATATCGACGTACACAAATAAAAAAAAAAACCGGCCAAGTGCGAGTCGGACTCGCACACGAAGGTTTCCGTACCATTATCGCAAAACACTGCATAAAAATCACGTTTGTTGTATGGGAGCCCCCCTTAATTTATTTTATTTTAATTTATTAATTATTATTTTTTGAAGTAAATATACAACTAAACATTCTGTGAATATTTCAAGCGTCTACCTGTTGCCGTTATTAATATCGAGCAAAAAACGACAAAAATATCACGTTTGTTGTATGGGAGCCCGCCTTTTATATTTACTTTATACTGTTTTTAGTATTTGTTGTTATAGCGGCAACAGAAATACATCATCTGTGAAAATTTCAACTGTCTAGCTATCACGGTTTATGAGATACAGCCTGGAGACAGACGGACAGACAGACAGACAGACAGACAGACAGACAGACAGACGGATCGCGAAGTCTTAGTAATAGGGTCCCGTTTTTACCCTTTGGGTACGGAACCCTAAAAATAAAAAAAATACATACACGAAGTCGAACATACAACCTCCTCCTTTTTGGTAAGTCGGTTAAAAAGAAGACCTTAGCCATTTATCTAGATTTTCAGGGCGCCCAAGAAGTTTGGCGAGGGCTATATCTGTCTCCATTTTGATAAAAAAACGTTATGTGAAAACTAGCCAAGTCAAATAATGAGCTACAATTTCTCCTAAGTTATCTGCTTTATGTAAATAATTCGAATTTCTTAAATTAAGAAGTTTCATTTTAAATTAGCAAATATTGTAATAGCAGAAAAAGCAATAAATTGTGTTTTAAAATTTATTTTAGAATGTTTTATGTTCTTTTAAATAAATTTCAGGATACAAAACTTGGCACCCATTTAGATCTCAATTCTTTTATCGGCCTAGTCAACAACCACGCATATACTTTGTATTGAATTTGGCTCCATTTTTAGGGTTCCGTACCCAAAGGGTAAAAACGGGACCCTATTACTAAGACTTCGCGATCCGTCTGTCTGTCTGTCTGTCTGTCTGTCTGTCCGTCTGTCTCCAGGCTGTATCTCATGAACCGTGATAGCTAGACAGTTGAAATTTTCACAGATGATGTATTTCTGTTGCCGCTATAACAACAAATACTAAAAACAGTATAAAGTAAATATTAAAGGGGGGCTCCCATACAACAAACGTGATTTTTATGCAGTATTTTGCGATAATGGTACGGAACCCTTCGTGTGCGAGTCCGACTCGCACTTGGCCGGTTTTTAACATTTATGTTTTTGATGGGATAGACTCTTTTTTTTACTAAAACATACAAACGACTTCCAAAAAAACACTATAAAGTTAAAAATAACTTCAATTTCGGCTGTCGGTGTCAAAAATCGAAGAAACAAAAACAGGAACACCGACTTCCGAAATTGTAATAATTTTTAACTTCGTAGTGTTTTTTTTGGCAGATAGATTTGTTTTTGTTATCAGTTGCTTACGCACATTATTATTTGCCTACCTGCTCCCCTACAAATGTTTTACCTCGTAAACCTCATGTTAAATATGTAGTGCATTATTTAAAACTCAACACCTTGAAGTGCAAACCCCAATTTGTATTTTATATATTTTTTTTATTTTTCTCTTTTGAATGTAATTTTGATCAATGGTGTCCTTTTTAATTTAACATGTACATCAGAGATCACGATTAGTATTGAATAAATTCGGAAAGGCTTAGGGACCCTACACTCCCCAGCACCCTACACTAAACACTGGTACGTGCTCGAATGTGTAATGAAACAGATGACACGCGCCTGACAATCGCCGGCGAGTGGCGGCTGCAACAGGATGCTGGTAGGGTGGTAATAGTGGTAATAGCCGCCTAGCAGACACAAATTCACGAAAGTTGCTGGTATAGGATAAAATTAATCTAAACATAGAAATATTTTTTTTGACAGAAAACTTTAAACCACATTCTTCCTTTTCTAAATTGCTTTTTGTTGCTTTTTGTTGCTATCCTTTTAGACTTGCCTCTAAATTCAAAGTCTCCAATTGGAATCTTCGTCGAATTGCCAATCAATATAAATGAATAGGTACTTATTGCAATTGATATTTATTGAAATTAATCGACGTTTTGTTTTCCGTTCTCATAGCAGCTGAGTCGAGTGGAGAAGGATCTGATACAGAAGATACTAGATACGGCTTGAAGGATCAAACTTAACTGAAATATGGGCTCTAGGTATCTTCTGTATCAAGATGTTTTCAAGTAATTTTATTTAAAGTGCTTACATATATTTTTGTAACTAAGTTTAATAATTTTTTTTTGCTTCTTAAAATTATTGATTGTATTTAATTTAAATAATAATTACTTAATAATAAGTAATGCCCAGGGGAGTGTCATATATATGTACTTATCTATAAGTCTGAATTAAAACTATATGAAACGTAATAAATAAATACCAACGACCGAAACAAATCAATATGAATACCTATGACAATTTAACTAGTAAAAGTTCCAAGATTTGACTAGCATGCTTGAATGAAATAAGTATTGTGCACCGTAAACGCTCTTCTAACTCATATTAATTTATTGCATTCTAATGTTTTTCAAGTGTTGCATAATAAATAGCTTACAGCTAAGTACCAAAGCAAATAAGATGTTTTGTCAGTTGATTTGTTGTGTTATTCCTAGTTCCTAGATACTTACAACCGCAGTTGCTGTGATAAATGTTATTATATTGCTCTACATATAACTATATACGTGCATATACGTGCATTATGTAAGCTAAGCGAGCGCCGTATAAGGCAACATTATAAGTAATACGTTGAGCTGAGACTTGTCCGAGTTCCGACGGACTCCACGGCGCCTACAGTAGTACACAGCACAGTAGGTACTGCTTTGGAAGCAAGAGACAGATATTAGACTTTGAGACGTCTAATATCTGTCACATTCACCTAGACACCTACCTAGATATTAGGTAGACTATTTTTGTTTGCTTATTGAAGTCATAAGGTCGGCTGTAACGCACGAGCGCATTCAAAACGTTCAGATAAAAGCATACCAAAGAAAACATAAACTCTTTTGCAAAAACAACGGGCTCTTTAGATTTTTTACCCGACTGCCGAAGGAGGGTAATGTGTTTATCAGTCTATGTATGTATGTATGTATGTATGTATGTATGTATGTATGTATGTATGTATGTATGTATGTATGTATGTATGTTTGTTCCTATATGGCGTTCCAGAGACCAAACGCGTTGACCGATTTTGATGATTCATACGTCAATCGATTCGTCTTAACCTTGCGAGTGTCATAGGCTACATTAAAATTGGAAAATAGAAAAATGGCGGCTTTTGGGCGCCATATTGTGGGGGGCCAATTTTATTTTTTCTTCCAAACCCATCGTGTGGGGTATCAAAATAAAGGGTTTTTAGAGGCGATTTCAAAAATATATAACACTTATATATTTAAATGTACCTAATTCGAAAAAAATGTTAACTAAAAAGTTATAAATAAAAAAGTTAATTAAAAAAATCAAAATACCCGACTGCTTAAAAAGCGAACTAAAAAGACGTAAACAAGAAGAAAATCATGCTGTGCAGTCGGAGGATACATCTGGTTTTGGTCAGCCAGCTCGCGAATATGTATCCTCCGACTGCACAGCATGATTTTCTTCTTGTTTACGTCTTTTTAGTTCGCTTTTTAAGCAGTCGGGTATTTTGATTTTTTTAATTAACTTTTTTATTTCTCTACTTCAATGAAGAAGAACAAGAAAGAGGTTTTATTTATTTGACGATGTATTGGCATGTTATTTGAAGCATCCTGACATGATTATTAACGTCACAAATTCGAGTTTTGAAATTAACAAAAGAAAAATATTGATTATTGAGGATTATTGTAAAATTTCATTACTAATGGCACGATTTTTTTACTGATTACTAAAATTTTAAAACTTTTTGGATATTTTCTGCAAATTAAACAATTTAATCTTTCTTTTTACATTAAATACCACTTTTTGAAATGAGTGATAAAGCCATAGCCAGGGCTGGTAAAATTATAGCCCTACCTGAAGAAGAGTTTTGAAGAAGTAAGAGGAGTAGAAGTTGGCTTGTGGACGGTTAGAAGGAGGCTTTCAGCTGCCAATATCAGGAGTTACCGCCCGGCTCGGGGCCCTAAATTAGTCCGTGAGCACCGTGTTGCTCGACTTCAGTTTGCTCGAAATTGTGCTTCATGGACTCTGGAGGACTGGAATAAAGTATTGTTTTCTGATGAAGCTAGAATCTCTTTGTGTGGATAGGACCGACGCCGGCGAGTGCTGCGATGACCACGGGAACTCTAAGCGGAAGTGTGTTTCGAAGAAATCACTCCTTATGGCGGAGGCTCCATTATATTTTGGGCAACAATTAATTCGGCGGAGCGTACCGAGATAGTTTTCATAGAAAATGAAACATGAAATGCACACCGGTACATAATGGAAGTCCTAATTCCATATGCACAACCCGCATTGACTGCAATTGGGGCAGATTCCATTTTTATGGACGACAATGCTTGCACGCACCGTTCCGGCGACGTGGAAGCGTACATGCAAGAAGTTGGAATCCGTCGTTTAGATGTGTAGGCTTCTTCAGCACAGAGTTTTTAATTACGGAACACACTAGCGCGCATCCATCAGGTTGCTAGGAGACACAAAAACAGATACGTCAGACCGAAAAAAATGTAATCAAGTAATCACAGAGAAAAATAATACAAGTAATCCTCATTTTTAATAAACTGTTTCCTTTGTATCGTGCTGTGAACCTTTTAATATTGTGTCTGTTACTCCTTCTGAAAAATAATATGTGTTACGTGTTTTGTGTGTATTCGCTCAATACAAATCGCTGGTACCCACATTGACTTTTATTGTGAAACCTCACCTACACCATCTCACGCACGAACCTAAAGATTGGCCAGCTCGAAGTCCTGACCTCAATCCAATTGAGCATATCTGGGATGTTCTAAAAAGACGGGTAAGAACAGTGCAACCTGCTCCACAAAACGTCAGAGAGCTAAAAATAGTAATTGCAGAAGAGTGGGAACGTATTCCTCAAAACGTTATTAAAAACATCGGTGGAAAGCATGCCCAGAAGGATTCAAGCTGTGATTTTGGCAAGAGGAGGTCACAGTCGTTATTAGTTTTTACATTTGTAACTTTATTTAATAAAAAAAGTCTTGTCTTTATTGCCGACCACTTCTTATTGTTAGGCCGTGTAGATCGGCTAAAAAAAAAAAATTTGGAAAAACTAACAGTTACACATTTAAAACTTATGACTAATACTATAATAACATGATATAAATGCGCAACTTACACCGTTATCCACATCATATAAAGTAGAAAGTTAGTTTTGAGCAAACGATACAAGACAAAGAAATAAATAATTTATGACTAATACTATAATAACATGATATAAATGCGCAACTTACACCGTTACCACATCATATAAAGTAGAAAGTTAGTTTTGAGCAAACGATACAAAACAAAGAAACAAATAATTTTACATTCTGTTAAATAACAATTTAAAGGCTCTTTATTGCTTCAATAAGGCAGTTGCGAAATTTATTAGTGGGTAAAAAGTTCATTAAAACAATGATTTAAAAAAAAAAATATTTGTTTCCGTAATGACAAATACGACGCAGAGGTGCGCGGGCTCCAGCGTTTTTTCGACAGGAAGAAACAGCGAACAGCGGGCGCGCGCGCACCCTTTGCCTCAAAACACTGCTAGGAACAAAGTAATGTAATCTAGTAAGGTAGGTAATATCTGAGCAGTCGTATCAAGAAATAATCGATTTAAAAAAAAAAGCCATAATTCACTTCACGCGTATTAATTTACACGATTATAAGAATACAGACTACGTCAAACAATTAAATTACATTTAATTAACTCAAATTGACCTTAGAATGTAAATTTCCTTAGGTGCCCGTTTTTTTTGCAAAAGAATGTAGAAGCCATTATAGTCAAGATACTGCGGTTCATACGCGGCTAGTCCTTTGTTCTCTGTCGGCAGCCGCGAGCCGGCAAAAACGCGCTCGTGCGAATATGCTCTAATTCTCATTCAGTGAACGCTGCTTTCATAAAAACAGTATCCCACCGCCGATCTGTTTGAGACTGCTTTTAGGTAAATATTAAGTTATAGACCGGTAACGTAGTAAGTCGATGGCATCGAGTTACATTCAGTAAAGGATGACAATAGTGCTTGCCACTGCTTGCTTGCCTTGAAGAAATCTTGTCTAACTCTATATTTTTTTAGATTAACCCTCAGATTTTTTATTGAACTTCAGTTTTAATCTTATTGTAGTCGTAAGCATCTGCTTGCTTGTCATAAACAAATATTAAACTTAGGGAGATAGCACATTAATCGTATCATAGCTAACTCTTTAACCATTGTACAAACATAATAAATGTAAATAGTTGTTCGTAGTCATACAGCACGTGGTCGGCGGCTAATTGTCGTGCAAACGGAGGGGAGCATCCCGCGTGAGGACTGCACGGTATTGTCGGCTCGCACTTGCAGCCTCCCTCGTATTCATTACACACCACTCATTGGAACATATTAATATGATCGCCTGATTTATTGTAGTGCCGTGATGCGCGCTCTAATGCCGACATTATTGAATTTTATTAACTTTCGGACAAAGGGGTCGCCTCTCACAAGCACGGGGAGCACACGCTTTGAACTTTCACTTGTCCGCTAATTTGACTGTGTTACGCCGGTGCTTGTTGGGACATGTATTATTATCTAAAGGAAGCGTAATTCTAATATAAAGTGGCAAAAGACTGTCACAAAATGCCACCTGTTACAGTTTCCAATTTTTTTTACGAAAACAAAAAAACGGCGAAATAAACTCAAAGTCAGGAGAACTAAACAGGAAAATGACACGTGTGTCGTACATTCGTAGTAACGACCAAGGGGTCGTAGGATTGATTCAGAACTAGACAGGGTAAGGACCCTGAATCTGGTCCGAATCCATCTGTGAACATGGTGACTGGGGAAGACGCAGTGGTGAGACACAGTTTGTTCGTTTTTGTGATTTCTCATGATTTCGGTGGAGGACGGACGTGGTGACAGTGGAAGACGAATGCAGCGAGCGCGGCGCCCCGCGGCGCGGTTGCGCGCGCCGGCAACCCACGGCGCCCGCGCCCGCGCCCGCGCCCGCGATCTCCACAAAAACACCTAGATCCGTATCTACCAGCCTTGAGCCACGCATCAATCTTCAGCAGTAACCCCGCCCGCACCCCGCAGTACTGAGACAAGCGATCGTTTGTCATTTGCGCATAAATAATGATTGAATAATGACAACAAACACGGGGTCCTCGGGCAGCGGATTGCTTCATCACGCTACTCACTGGACAGGACAGACTCCCACTGTGGGAGACACTTTACGTTCATTAATTGACTTGCCTCGGAGACCAGAACTGCAGCGGACATTTCATAGCAAAACACGCTCTCTGTAAGAGTTTGGAAGACCAATTTCGTACCTTCTTTTGCCTTGCCTTAAGTAGTTATGTACATGTTTACCTAGATAGGTATTAGGTACTCTGATCTGAAACTACACGGGTGTTAAGTAGGCAGTAGGTACCTACTGCCTACTTAACACTCGTGTAGTTTCAGTACATGCAACGTGGATGACACAAAGAATTATCACGGTCCGATAAGTAGTTTCGGAGAAATGCGTATTGTGATTTTTTATTTCGTAGACTAAACTGACATTTGGGGGGTTGTCACTTTATCGTTACATTAAAATAGTGTCGTATCTTGACTATCCTGAGTGATCGAAAGTTGATCGAAAATCGAAGTAGATCGAAAATGGAACTATTTCTCGACAAAAAATAGGTACATTTGTTTAGAACGTATATTATTTCGTAGTTTTGCAAAATATTATTTTAAGAAAAAAGTAGAATTGCTTCATTAAGAAAGAAAGAAAATACGTTCAGTAGCAATTCTGTCTTAACATAAGTCACAATCACAACTTAATAGCTTCTTATGTTAGAAAACTGATATAGAACTTCTACTTTTTCGAGTCGCTGGCGCGAAAGTCGTTCAAACTTGTTTGGCCCAAAACTTAGCACCTACACGGCTTCATCGGTGGCAACGCATAGATCACCCTGGTTGCATGTTTTGGGGCAATGTGGATCATGGTTTGCGACTCAGCACCACATGCATACCCTGCTGCTGTTCCGTCGAGGTAACCCCATTTTGCGAGGTTGGAGTAACACCTTCCTATCTGGGTTCTGAGGCGGTACACGGAATGTTAGATCCTGCGGGGAGATGCTTGCTTGGAGGTAAATAATCTAGATGAACATGTTAAATCGACAACGTGGGTACTCTACCTTTTATCAAGCGGGAGTACATCAGGACAGCACTAGCGAAAAAGTGAAGCGAGTATCGAATACGCCAATGGTCAGTAACGGACGTTGCAGTAATGTTGATCTCGATCTCCTCCGAGAGTGTTGAGATATCAAAGAACAAAGTAGTGTGAAGAGCGCGCGGTGCTCGCTGACACTCGTGACGTCACCAGTTTTTATCACAATTTGTTCAATTGTTCGGCTGTCCGACCGCGGCTCGCACTGTATCGCTTTATTTCGCAACGCGAATTCATTTTCCGTGTCATGTAAGCGGAGCATCGCAACGGTAAGTTCTCACAGAAATACACAATTTTAAAAATGTCCGCGGGTAAGCTTTCGCATTCGATTCCCATCGGGTCGTGTGAGATGTCCACAGATAAGCTCGATAAATTTAATTAAATGTCTCGGAGTGGTCTCACGGTGGAGGGCGGCGGGGAGGAGAGGCGCGCGGGTGCAGGGGTGGGAGGGGGGACAGGGGACAGGGAGTGAGCTGGTACTCGCTCACTCGGACAGAGTGCCGAGGGCAGGCAAATTTGTTTGATGCTGAGTTTTGTCCACTTGTATTAATTAAGTGCGGCGGCTCCTCAAAGACGTCGCTCCACACAACGAGCGCAAAAAAATAAGTCTCCGTCGACGACACGACAGCGGCCGGCGGCGGGCCGTGGCGGCGGGCCGGCTTCCGATTGTTTTATAAACCACTACACGACGCTCAACTAACAATGTATAGTTTTACATCGTCTTCGCCGATTCACTGGGAAATGCACTTTGATAACGTTCGATTTACAAAATTCCTTACATTGTTCGAATTTCAAAATTCTCTAACATCTGCATCGGCTCGAAGTGTAAATATTATGTGGCTATGTGAGCATTTAAGCCACACTATACCATCTGAAATAACTTCATAAACTAGCTCATGTAAGTATCGTGTTTCCGTGTTCGATTTGGCAAACAAGGTCACGGTTCGATATTAGTGCGGTATTTGCATGGTTGTGACAGCTCGATTAGCCAGAGCTGTTGGTCGCGAGTGACCCGGGCCGGTGGTGTCTGCCCCGAGGGTCATCCATTACGAGAGCGTACTGTGTCAAAGCTCCCCGGAGCGTTACACCGCGCAGCCACTCACTCCTGCGCATCATTTATCATCTCTCTGCTAGGAACACGGAGGCACAGATCAGTTGAGACTTGGGACATGTCCTAACATGTCTTAAGTCTCAACTGAACTGTGACAAAAACTAAGAAAACCTAGTACTTCATCCCCAAACAAAAATTATTTTGAATTAAAATACTTACGACTTAAAAAAGGAACACCTTGAAATTCCGACTATAAGCAATTCGCAAGCGCAGACTGTTTTACACCTATGTGGGTAAGGTAAATAGCCTGAATACTTCTACTTAACGTGTTGAAGAAAACAAACGCTAACCACCGATTTCTAAATTAAGAATATAAAGTTCCGCGTTTGTCAAACTCTACTTCAGCCTTTAAACCTGTCAAACTTTGGCTTTATGCTGGGGTTTGACACATTTCTAAGCTCATATTCTCAGTTTAGAAATCAGCCCTAACTATTACAACTTGGAAACTTCTTAAGCCTATAAATCTCGAATGAGATTCTTCCGTAAAATATGTTAACATCAAGACTTTCAATAAGAGCTCGTCGTAAAAATGGCCTCGGTCACATAATATGTCAGCTCGAAATATAACAATTTCCTCAACAGTGTAGGGGTAGCAATAAAATGAGTTATGGTAATCAGCTCGCGACTTGCAGCAGATGACACATCTATTGTGCGCTCGAAGCCACTCGGGCGCAGCCGGAATGCGGTGCGCGCGCAGCGGACCGGCTCCTGCCACTCGGGCGTTCACTGCAGAAGTCCTGCTTCACGCAATACGCAACAACTTACTCTTAGGAGAGGACACACTGTGCTGGCGTAGCAGAACTACTTCGATCTCTTGCACTGTAGATGGCACATGCTCAGCGGTTTTGTGAGTAAGCCTGTCGTCTGTCCAGATACTCTCGAGATGATGTCTCGGTCCTTCTGCCCTCTTCACGCACTCTGCGCTCCTGATATGTTTATTAGCGCACCCGCGCGCCTCGCACCGCCGGGAGCCGGCAGATGTCCCCAACACTTCCCCATATCTGGCATATCTGAATAGATAGCTCTCTAATTTTATTACTACCCACTTGTAAAAATTTTTCGACGTTTCCGAGAACTCTCCGTCCGTTTGGTCGACAACTAAAGCTCATTAGTTTAGTGCGGTGCGTGTATCGATTCGACGAACGAATTCCATTTCCAATACGAGATAATAATCTTACAGACGTAATAAACATGTATGAGAACTACTCACGGACTAGACAGACAGGGCGACTCGGAAACTAATGGATTATAAAGACAATTTGATTAAACTTGTTATTGCCAATAACGGCTATAGGTAGCTCGATATCTGATACTCTACAGACGGTAGTCCCTATGTGACTCGCCTGTTTAAATTGTGATATGTATAAGGAAGGAAAACCTGATCGTGTGGTGGAGGAGCGTCGGTGTCAGTCGGCTAGACACACGGCGGCGGCGGCGGCGCGGGGCTGACCACCAAAACAAACGACGAGACGCGCGGCCTACTGAGAATGTCCCACAGCCACAACAACACAGAGCAATAATAAACGTTTATCGCGTCACCGATCAACAGTCCCGAACAAGCGATATTTATTGATATCAAACCCATGATTAATTTAACTTTTATTAAAACGCCATCCAAAGTGACCTTAATCGTTTCCCGACTTCTGGAGACAGTCACGTTATAATATTCGGAAGTAAATTATGTCTCTATCAGTATCGGTCGATCGCTGGACGTCTGTCTAGGATTTATGAGTCGCCGCGCGGCGCAGTGCGGCGGGAGGGTGGCGCCCCGGGGCAGCGGGAGCCCCCGGACATAAATAATGACGTTTAATAATTGATTAATCGCGGTGCTCCCGTCGCCGGCGATAGTATCGCACATACCTGCCCGCACCGCTATAAAGATGAGTCGCTAATTAATTTAAATGAGTGGAGACCGCCTGGAGGACACAAAAAGTGGCGGCGGGTCGCTCACTATCGCGACATCGCTGACTAGCCGCGGTGCTGCGCCCGCGCACCAATAATACTTGATGTAGATGATATCGAGCGCGGAGCGATCTGTCGGTCGCCGCACCGTCGCCGACGCAGCGCCCAACACGTCTTGATCGCGAGGTGCTTAGAACATGTCAAGCAATTTTGCGTGCATTAGGTACATTTTGACAAAACGTGTGTTATTTCGTATGTTTAGTTACCATCTACTATGCTCAGGTAAGTACTTCCAAAAGTGATATTCCTAGCTGAAATCTCGGCCTGGTGATAAAGCCCACAGAGGGCCTGAAGACATTATAATATTTAAGTAGGTAAGAACCACCAGAAGACCATGGAGGACCTCAGTACAATGCTCGATGACCTCAGTAGAACTTTCGAAAGCATGGGTTTAAAAATGAACATGGAGAAACCAAGGTGATGTGGAATGTCCATGTTGCACCCACTCCTATCAAGGTCGGAGACTCTAGACACTCGCAACTTGTGGACCATTATGTCTACCTGGGATAAACGGTCCAGTTAGGTAGGTCTAACTTCCAGAAAAAAGTCAACCGTCGAATCCGACTCGGCTGGGCAGCATTCGGAAAGTTGCGCGGCATCTTGTCGTTCAACTTACCAAAGTGTCTCAAGACGAAAGTCAGTGAGTATTGCCAATGATCACCCAAAGCGCAATGGAGAAAGCTATGCTTGGAGTTTCCTTGCGTGATTGAATCAGAAATGAAGACATCCGCAAGAGAATCAAGATTACCGACATAACATGGAGTTTGACATGTTATTTATACTTAACTCGACAACCGCGAGTTATAACATTAATATAAGTTTCGCGCGTGTTGTTTATTTATTTTTTCCTTTATTTATTTATGTACATACTTTTTACATTTTTAAATATTAGCTTATAAAAAACAATAAAAAAACATTTAAAAATATAAAAAATAGTAGCCCACCGGCATCGAGAACAGGGTCCAAGCTACCGGTAGTCAGGGCTCCTGAGAAAGGAACCTCCTAACGATACGCGCCGTGTCCAGGAGTACCGCTTTCTGGATCAAGCCCTTGATCCAGACCAGCTGCCCAACGAGAGCCTCCTCAGATGTTCGTCAAGGCTCTTGGCTATTATGCCATTGGCCGTAACGACTATCGGCACAATGACTGCTGTATTCACATCCCACATGTCGACAACCTCGCGAGCCAGATCAAGATATTTGTTTTTCTTATCTCTCTCAGCCTTCACGAGGTTCTCGTCATGGGGAACCGCTATATCAACAATCATTGCGCAACGCTCTAGTCGGTCTATCACCACTATGTCAGGCTTATTGGCAACAATAGTCCTGTCAGTGATGATAGACCGATCCCAATACAACGTGACATTGCCATTTTCGAGAACTAGGTCGGGCTCATAGGTACTTATAGTAAGGAACTTCCGATTCCACAAGATTGTATTTCAGAGCAAGTTGCTGATGGATAATCCTGGCTACAAGGTTGTGTCTATGCAAATAGTCTCCGTTAGCTAGACTAGAACAACCGGCGATAATGTGACGGATGGATTCCCCCGGCCGGTGACATGCCCCACAGATGTCAACTGTGCCTTCTTTCACAATATATTTCCGGTAGTTGTTCGTCATCACAACTTCGTCCATAATCGCAAAGACAAAACCTTCGGTTTCCCCGATAAGGTCACCAAATCGCAGCCAGGCCACGGACGCTAAAAGATCTACATCAGACCCATGTAGGACCCGGTAGAAGCGTCCGTGAAGCTCCTTGCTCTGCCATACCTCCCTGCGGTCATTAGTATCTAATACTATAGGTTTGCGCCAGTTCTCGTTAGCCAAGGAGAGCGGGGTAAGGCCCTTGTCCACCGCTACCACATCTCTATGCATACCCATGTCAGCTGCCTGGAAATATTCCCTAAGACTGTGTTAGAATCATAATGGAAATTCATGTAAAAGTATCGATATATGTCAAGATGGTTATTTACTGTGTATCAGAGTTCCTATGTATGTGGTGTATAAGGGAATAGTTTCTTGAATAAAAGCACAGAAAGACAAGACTAGGTATTTATTTCAATTAGGCTTGTCAATTAATTCATATTGAGGCTCAGATAGCTTACCGCCCGTTCGCTAGACCTAGTTCTCGTGGAGAAGAAGGGCAAGAAACTCCACGGAAGCAACTATGGTTGTAAAAGTATTCATAGACATCTTTTACCACCATATAAATATCGTTTATCACAATAAAGATCTAATTCTATTATGGCCATTATTAATCTTGTAACATTTCTCAATGTTACATAATCAAAACAACAAGGATAAGGCAAAGATCATGACTAGCCCTTAAATTAATTCAACATAATTATGAATAAAGGCCACAATATGAAAATAGAGTTTCAACACAACCATTAGCAATAATCAAGTTATAATATCAAATAACTTACGTGAAGCTTGTGTAGTCCATCTTTCACAGAATATAACAATTCAGGAAAACGATATCAATATCACTATCACAATATAACAACTAGTCTGTACTGGCTTGTAGTTCACCACGAAGTGTGTCAACTTACGAATTACACACTATTTATAGTAACGAGTCGACCTGTCAAATGTCCCCACCATTTTCTACATTTCTATTAATTTTCTCACAATTAGGTCAATAATCAATTCTTGAGTAATGAAACCTTTTTAAAACGTACAAAGACAATTAAGGAATTTAATATCGCCTATTTAGTAATTCTTAATCAATA
Organism: Anorthoa munda; assembly: GCA_945859665.1. Taxonomy (NCBI): domain Eukaryota; kingdom Metazoa; phylum Arthropoda; class Insecta; order Lepidoptera; family Noctuidae; genus Anorthoa; species Anorthoa munda. The sequence continues at coordinate 378,446 of OX243907.1, read as the reverse complement.
TTCGAAAGAATATTGATACTAACTGACAGTCTTGTATTAATTGTCTCAAAAGACTTATAATACTAAAACAGCAATATAAAATCCAGGATACATCACAATGATCATTATAAATTACGTAATATTTTATAGGAATATCATCACTATGGCTTATATGTAAGTTTAGAGTTATTTCCTGTACACACAACAATATTTACTCAGGTGGGTACTCTAATAATTGTAGGTATTTGACAACACAATAATAGTTCAGGTAGGTACTTCGACATTTGTCGGTAGATGCTTAATAAATATGACAGTTTGTATTTTGTAGCAAACCCATTGTGATTAAAAGTGTAAATTCATGATTTAATGACGTCACACGTACTTCCAATACTAACACGGCCATTCTGACATGTACTTCTGTAGTGACCGGTTCTATAGGGCAATTCACAGGCTCGTACACGCACTAAATGACCACACTTCAACACGTCTGCTCTAGCCAGCGGCTCTCGCATTACTAACATGGTGCGCACGAGATTGTGTATGTCTGTGTGGGGGAAAGTGGGGATGGCAAAGCGAACGTGCGAGTGAGACAGATACACTACATCCCTTCCTCATTAATGATTTTATTAAGAATCTATTTAATATCAATTCATTTCGTAATAATGTACTTTTGTTATTCTTATTCTTATTTGATCATATATAGTGTGTTCTTCACGTGACAGATCCTTGTCTTTTTTTTCACGTTCTCAATATCCCTTCACTCTCCTATTTTTCTTCAATTTAATGACAGTAACCACCCACCAATTTAATGGCTGTAGCCACCCACCACTTTAATGGTAGCAAAACCCACCAATTTAATGGCAGCAAAACCCACCAATTTAATGGCAGCAAAACCCACCAATTAAATGGCAGCAAAACCCACCAATTTAATGGTAGCAAAATCCACCAATTTAATGGTAGCAAAACCCACCAATTTAATGGCAGCAAAACCCACCAATTTAATGGTAGCAATACCCACCAATTTAATGGTAGCAAAACCCACCAATTTAATGGTAGCAAAACCCACCAATTTAATGGTAGCAATACCCACCAATTTAATGGTAGCAATACCCACCAATTTAATGGTAGCAAAACCCACCAATTTAATGGTAGCAAAACCCACCAATTTAATGGTAGCAATACCCACCAATTTAATGGTAGCAAAACCCACCAATTTAATGGTAGCAAAACCCACCAATTTAATGGTAGCAATACCCACCAATTTAATGGCAGCAAAACCCGCCAATTGAATGGCAGCAAAATCCACCAATTGAATGGCAGAACAACCAATCAAGTAAATGGCAGAACAACCAACCAAGTAAATGGCTGCGTCTTTTCACTCCACCTATTCCTATAAGCATAATCAGCCTATAATGTTCCATTCGCTAGAAAGCAAACTTCCCCTCTGCGACAGGGACAAGGCCTCAATGCACCACACGAGCTAAACGTTGCCCGGCGGACGTCACACGTTCCTGAATCCCCGGCTCCAGGACATACGGTTTCCTCAACATTAGTATGTTTATTTATAACTGAGCACTATTTCGTGATTTTGGAAATTGACAATCCTCCACACCAGTCGACCTACGAAACTGTTTAGGTAGGTACCTTTGTAGTTTTACAAAATCAGTTCAGTGTTAACGTTAACATTGCATATCTGCACAGCTAGCTAACTTCAAGGCTATCGATGTGGCACCTTGTTAAACTGACATTTCGATAGTTGTCTGGTCCCGGAGGTATCTTTTTACAACAGCAGTGCCCTTGGTAGTTTTAATAGATTTGCACCCATATGGCTATTCAGTATTTACATTAAGCGGTATCTATTTTGTTATTACTTTAGCCTTCATTCACTCATTCCACAAGAAATAGGCACTATTACACAACATCTGACCCGCCTTGAATCTAACCTAAATTGTCATAACTCGCCTAGGATCTATGGCATCGCCATATCTTATGGCATCAACCACCTTGGATCTAGCCTCCTAACCGGGCATCACCCGCTTATGATGTAGCCAACCATATGCCATACGTTATTTTGTTTCGCGTGAAATACGCTTAATGATTAGGCAAACTTTAGATATTTTAATGACGAGTACTGATTGTTTACGTTTGACCATAAACTAACTTTTTCGTCCTTTTGAAGTTAATGAAGCACTCATACTCAAACCATATATTTGTAAAACATACATACATAGGTGTAAAGGAAAGTACAGAGATCGCTATTTCTCATCGTGTCTTCTCTAATAGATTCAGGCGTCCTGCTTTAAAAACCTAGAAAACTAAGTGTAAATCCTGTGTTGTATTATTGTATAGTGGCGCGAGTCTCAGTGTCACGACACTTACATTTAAATGTTCAATTAAAGATAATTAATTTTGCAATGGCACAATATAATTTATATGTACAATCAACAAGATTGAAACCTGGCCCATCATATACTAATTCTTCTACGGGCATTCTAACCCAATTAGGTCAAGTCTTGCTTAAATAAATATTTTCTCAGCAACAACTTGCCATCGATTTAATAAGACAGTCATAGACTAATATATTATAGAGTGAAAGTCAGTGACAATCAGTTTACCCATCTCGCTGTCATTCCAATTATATTTGCAGATTGAATATTTACTCGACGTACTATACTTGTTATTTAGCATTTTTCTTTGAATTCAGAATAAACTCATGTAAACTAAATAGTTGTTTTTTTATCAAATATTATTCTGCGCTTCCTTCTATAAGTAAACAATGCGGGTCGACAGTTAATTCCAATTTCTGCTTTATCCCTTTTTTCAATTAATAATCTACCTATTGCAATGAACAAAATGGTAATGGTAGTTGTGCGACCAGATGTCTGTATTGACACAGTTTTTTATATTTTTGAAAAGTCTTAAATCCACCATGAGATGAGTGGTTTGTAGTAAGAAAACTAATGTTTTGAAGTTTTAAAACGGATGGGTCAAGTATCAAACAGCTTAACCGTACATATTGGGTATTTGTTATGTACGTAGTATATTTTTGATGTGTTTTATTCATTTTGTGTTAGTTTGACATTTTACACCTGACTACCTCTACCCTCTTTTACAAACTCTTTCCATCACTCAAAAGTTTGATAGTAGAAAATCGAATCCAGAGTTACCCGGTTTTGTACAAATATTTAGTTTATTTTTTTTTGTCCTGTGTACAAAAATAATGAAGAATGTTTCAAATGCAATGGTGTAAATCTGTTTTCACGACCACTACACTCTCAAGAATGTACATACCTGATAGGGACAGCAGCTCAAACCCTTTTAAAGATTTGTAGGCAACTATCAGTTGATTTAGCTCGAAAACCGATCGTAAATCTTACTAACATTATAAATGCGAAAGCACGGACGGACGGATGCACGCCCGGCATCCAACCACGCCAGAACCGCTGAACAGATCTGGACGAAACCCGGCACAGAGACAGATCACAGTCCGGAACAGCACACAGGCCACTTATTTTGGTGTAACGTTCACTAGGGATCACCTTCGAACTACGCGCGGGCCAAACCGCTGGAAGAAGCTAGTTCATAAATATTTTTTCGTGCCCACAATGTTATAAGTTTACTAATATACTAAAAAGTTCCAAAGCGTACTGTATATGATACGTAGGCAATGAAAAAACAACAAGGTATTAACTTTAAAACTTTCTTTCTTTTTCATAATGGAAAACAATATATCACGAGAATTTAACACGATGATTTAGATTATTTATTTACCTATTTAACCCGACGTTTTGACCGTGTTGCAACGATCGTGAAACTACTAGACTACACTAGACTAGACTGGTGTCTCGGTGTACTGGCTCCGTTGGGGCAGAAAATTCTTCATCTACCCTCACATTTCAAAAAACAAGGTCTTAAAAAGATTATTTCAAAATTAACACGAATATGTTAACTAATATTTCAAGTTAACTAACTTTATCTTTTTATAAATAAATATTTTCTTTTTAGGTTTAATTAGCCCTAAAACCACGTAACTAAAACCCGTATTTTATATAACACTGTCGTTGCATGAGTCACTGCTGATTACAGCAGGAATTTGGGCTCATATGCTTGGCTTATGTAACCAAAACATGACTGCTTGTCCTTAGGATGTTTTCAAATTTTTACGTGCCCTTTACGAGCTTTTTTGAATCTGCGTGGACCTTGGCTTGATGTAATTCAATTTAATCTTGAGACCTTCGTTTGAGTATTTGCGGCTACAAATATGGATATTTAATTAAATATTGTATTATGATGTACACAAAATTTTTGCCAAAACCACCTTTGGTGATATTAAAAGTTACTGTTTATTATTATAAAAAAGTTACTGTTTATTATTATTAAAAGTTACTGTTTATTATCATTAACGTTTCCATCGGTAGACGATTCAATTTTAACCTCTAAATTTGAGGGGTCAGGCTCGATAATCAATGAATAGATACGTAGGCATTTAGGCCTATATGTAACTACAATTTATATATTCACATAAACACTCAGTGCGTATATACCTACGTTTTAAGGTCTTTTAGGATACATTTAGATTTCTACATATATATATATATATTTTTTTTTTTGTCTCGGTTTCGAATGTCATATGCCCGGTGGCTACCCCGAAGTCAAATCAAACTTCCGAATTGCTGAAAATCCATGCATCGATGTACCATTATTTCGAATAGCTTTATGTGTCCGAATGAAATGAAATCACAATATGTTGCCATAAAACTAAAGTATTCAATCAAAACGTATTTCCCGATCATTTGAAACCCCTATATGAATTTTGAACGGTAACCAGAAAATGATTCCATTAAATAGGGTAGACTCTCGATTGTCTGTGGAAAGATTTCAACGATATCCGCGTTGCAGGCGCAGTAGTTCGGTTTCAAAATAACAATGTATCGATTTTATTATTTTGATCAGATGTTATGATTTGAATTAGTAAAGTAAATTTTGTTACCTACCCACCAATATAATTTTGCAATCGTTTTAGAACAGCTGTTTGGTGTATGTTTAATGGCAAAGTTTTTTGTAATCAGACACTTCTTAGTCATGGCCCTTGGCTCTTTGATTAGAATAATACGAATTTCTTTACCTTCGTAATGCAAAATTTCCTTTATTATTAAAATTTGGGATGGTTATTTACTCAATACTTCGGCAGTATTTATTTTCCGCTACATAGTTATATTTAAGCAGTCATATGGTGTTTACACAATAAATAGGTATTTACCATGTAATTTTTTATTTTATCACGTAGGACCTGCTTTATTGTCTTATTTTCATAACGGAATGTGGGCGCCTAAACGATAAAAAATAACCGTGTGTCATGTCATGCATTATCTACTTACCCCAATCCTTCTTCTTTTTATTTAAACCAATATTTTTTCATACTTTATCCTCGTCGCCATTTGTAGTGACCGGTTCTATAGGGCAATTCACAGGCTCGTACACGCACTAAATGACCACACTTCAACACGTCTGCTCTAGCCAGCGGCTCTCGCATTACTAACATGGTGCGCACGAGATTGTGTATGTCTGTGTGGGGGAAAGTGGGGATGGCAAAGCGAACGTGCGAGTGAGACAGATACACTACAACTTCGTTCTCGAAGTACAATAGATACCCTTTTTGTACAATTGTAATATATTTTTTTTTTTTTAGTTTTGCCAATTGACTAGATGTGTCAAGTCCCCTCCACCCGCTGCTAGTGGGATAGACTTGCACCAAGTATAACTATACATCATTAATCCAAATATTATTACACTAACCAACAATACATCGCTCGGCCAATCTGACAATATTCTTTCAAATTGTACCGAACGTAGATACTTTCTTCCGACCAAAATCAGATCCAACTGAGGGTACATATTTAAATTCTATATTTAACCAACTAACTCCGTCAAACTCAGAGGTCGCAGAACGCTGCTTGATCATAAAGATTCAGAGGCCCGTCTCAACTTGTTTTGACAGAATCTTATTCAAACAACTAACTCCGTCAAACTCAGAGGTCGCAGATCGCGGCTTGATCATAAAGATTCAGAGGCCCGTCTCGACTTGTTTTGACAGAATCTTATTCAAACAATAATTCTGTCAAACTCAGAGGTTGCAGATCGCTGCTTGATCATAAAGATTCAGAGGCCCGTCTGGACTTGTTTTGACAGAATTTTATTCAACTTAATAATTTTTCTATTGCACCATGCTGTTGGAACGACCTGGCATTATTATAACTCTTCTCTGTCTTTCCCCTGTCATGTCTCTTTTCAAACAAACTATTCAACAGTAAGTTACACCCACATGGTTTTTATTATTCAAAAAAATTATTTTCATTTATTTGTTTTATCCTATAACGTTTTTTTTTAATATATATTCATGACTCAATGATAAGAATTAGATCACGATTTGTTTATATCAAAATCTCAATCTCCAATAGCTCTAAAACTAATTACTTAAATTTATTATCAGATCGAGAAATGCAAGGTATGAAATAATTAATTGGATTGTTTATTTTAAACAGACTTATCATGAAAATAACTGCTCAAGAGCCATTGCCATATATAAGATTCCTTTTTAATTTTACTCAAGAAACAGCCAAGAGAAAAACAGAGCAGAGAGTTTCTTGTAAATGTGAGGATATTGGTGAAAACTACTATTCTGCCTCCATTAACTAATAACGATTATTTGCAAATCCTTTGTACCCCTCAAGTATGTAAGTGACCACTAACTGTATTATTACCAAGTTGGGTACATTTTTGCAAAAATACCCTCCGTTAAAAATTTTAGACAAGTTTCTGATAAATAAACTAAAACCTTAGGAAATATCGTTTTACGCTTATTCAAACATGATATTATATCTTTATGATACCAAAGATATTCAACAGTAAATAAAACAAAGCCTCTGACGGCCTTACCACTTTCAGCAGTTTTCGTGCTGCAGCTGTCAGCTAGATGTCCATAGTCAAAATCTGATGCTCTGACCATAGTTCGCAGATCCATGGACCAACTGCTCTTACGGATGGTCATACAGATTCTAGATCCGCAAGCTATGCAGCTCGCAGTGCCATGGGCTGGAGCGGCATTGCTAGGACATCGCCTTGGTGCGATTGGAGTCAGCGACTCGTCGACACGTCGTTTATGAAAATGACAAAATGAAATTCATTAGAATTATTGTGTAAGCTAGAGCTGGGTCCCGCTTCTGATGTTAGAATCATGTAGGAACTCTAATATAAAAGTATCGATATATGTCAAGATGGTTATTTACTGTGTATCAGAGTTCCTATGTATGTGGTGTATAAGGGAATAGTTTCTTGAATAAAAGCACAGAAAGACAAGACTAGGTATTTATTTCAATTAGGCTTGTCAATTAATTCATATTGAGGCTCAGATAGCTTACCGCCCGTTCGCTAGACCTAGTTCTCGTGGAGAAGAAGGGCAAGAAACTCCACGGAAGCAACTATGGTTGTAAAAGTATTCATAGACATCTTTTACCACCATATAAATATCGTTTATCACAATAAAGATCTAATTCTATTATGGCCATTATTAATCTTGTAACATTTCTCAATGTTACATAATCAAAACAACAAGGATAAGGCAAAGATCATGACTAGCCCTTAAATTAATTCAACATAATTATGAATAAAGGCCACAATATGAAAATAGAGTTTCAACACAACCATTAGCAATAATCAAGTTATAATATCAAATAACTTACGTGAAGCTTGTGTAGTCCATCTTTCACAGAATATAACAATTCAGGAAAACGATATCAATATCACTATCACAATATAACAACTAGTCTGTACTGGCTTGTAGTTCACCACGAAGTGTGTCAACTTACGAATTACACACTATTTATAGTAACGAGTCGACCTGTCAAATGTCCCCACCATTTTCTACATTTCTATTAATTTTCTCACAATTAGGTCAATAATCAATTCTTGAGTAATGAAACCTTTTTAAAACGTACAAAGACAATTAAGGAATTTAATATCGCCTATTTAGTAATTCTTAATCAATATTCGAAAGAATATTGATACTAACTGACAGTCTTGTATTAATTGTCTCAAAAGACTTATAATACTAAAACAGCAATATAAAATCCAGGATACATCACAATGATCATTATAAATTACGTAATATTTTATAGGAATATCATCACTATGGCTTATATGTAAGTTTAGAGTTATTTCCTGTACACACAACAATATTTACTCAGGTGGGTACTCTAATAATTGTAGGTATTTGACAACACAATAATAGTTCAGGTAGGTACTTCGACATTTGTCGGTAGATGCTTAATAAATATGACAGTTTGTATTTTGTAGCAAACCCATTGTGATTAAAAGTGTAAATTCATGATTTAATGACGTCACACGTACTTCCAATACTAACAACTGCATACCTCGCGGTTGTGCAGTGTCTTAGCATTTAAAAAGCCACGACCCCCGCACTTCCGAGGGATATACAGTCTCATAACCGATGACCGTGGGTGATGCATACGATTTGCGGTAAGCAATGTGCGGACACTCCTATCCAGTGCGTCAAGTTCCGTCTGAGTCCATTTGAGTATGCCGAAAGAATACATCAAGAACGGCATGACCCAGCCGTTGAAGGCGCGCACCTTGTTCCCGCCTGATAAAAGACTATTTAGTACTTTTTTCAGGCGGCCAAAGAAGCGTTCCTTTAACGACTGTTTCACGTCAGTTACATTGATGCCTAATGCTTCCGACATACCCAAATACTTGTAAGTTTCGGTTGAGGAAAGGGATCGAAGGTGTATGGAATCCGAGAGTTGTATTCCCACGGATTCCATAATCTCCCCTCGCTTTACATGCATGACTGCACATTTGTCCACACCAAATTCCATCCTGACGGCGTCACTAAAGGTTTCTGTAACCTTCAGTAGCTTCATCAGTTGCAAGTTGTTGGGGGCAAAGAGCTTGAGATCATCCATGTAAAAGAGATGAGATATGACCTGCATGTGATGAGATGTGTCCTCTTCTCAACCGATAGCCCAGGCCCGAACCCTCCAGCAGTGTACTAAGAGGGTTCAGGGCTAAACAAAACCACAGTGGACTCAGACTATCGCCCTGAAATATTCCACGCTCGATCCTTATAGGTTCACTGTCCTCTTGAATCTGTCGACATCCTGGATAGCGAAGGACCGTCCTCCACTGCCTCATACACGACATCAGGAAGGTGCGCAGAGTTGCATCAATTTTATACAACTCCAGCACCCTCATGAGCCATGTATGTGGCACTGAGTCATAGGCCTTCTTGTAATCTATCCAACATGTCACCAGATCCCTTCGGGAACGGCGAACCTGCTGGCTAATAGCAATGTCTATAAGGAGCAGCTCCTTAGTACCGCGGGACCCGTTCCTACATCCATTCTGAGAAGCAGACATGATTGAATTCGTATTAATTTGTTAATCAATTTTAGCTCTCAGAATGGATGTAAAAACTTTATAGACCGTCGGTAAACATGTCATCGGTCTATAATTTTTAGGTTCCGCAGTACTACCTGATTTGTGGAGCAGGTGGGCTATTCCTGTAGTTAGGACAGCGATGGGATGGGCAGCCTAAGGCAGCGATCTTGACTCTAAGGCAGTCTGGAACTGAGTTGCCAAACGAGCGTGCGACCTTTGGAACCATTTTATCCAAAAGTTGTGCAGTCCGTCCGGCCCTGGCGATTTCCAGTTAGGCAACGGACGGACTGCACGAGCTACATCTTGGGGGCTGATGGCAATTGCCCCCATTTGTGGTATCCGATCGCACGCTTGTTCGACCTCCCGAGTCCAATCACCCTCGGTGTGACTGATAGGCACCGACCAGATATAGCGCCAGAACGAATACACGGCGTCATCATCTAGGCGTGTATCAGTCACACCTTGGTTGGGTTGCTCCCAAGCCCTATAAACCCACCTTTCGTTGTTCTGGAATGTACGATTCTGTGTGTATCGCTCCACTCGCCGCTTGTACCGACGAATACGGTTTGCCCATGCATAGATCTTCTGCTTCAGGAAGTCGATACGCTCTGTGACGTGGGACAGATAATCTCGAGAACTAATATCAGTCTCCGAGAAAGCCCGCCTCACAAAGCACATCACTCTAGGGCGAGTGTTGCCATCCCTGAAGCAGATATGCTTGCCGATGAGTGCTCTAGCCTCACCGATACGACGCTCAATCCTGCACTGCCAGGCTGGTACAGCTGGTCGTGTAGTTCTGTCACTTTTTGGGAATTTGACGTTACCTACACGACATGCCGCAGCAGCCGCACAGTACAGTATTGAGTGGGTATCGGCAAGGTCTTTGCTGCTATCAAAAACATTTGATAGCTGCGAATCTAGAGCACACACCAGCGCCTTATTTTTCTTATGCATGGGCAGACGAGGTTGTCGAGGTCTAAGCTTAGGTGGTGTGCAGCGATACTCGCTGAATGCACATTCCAAAGCGCTCCTTAAACGTGCATTGCATTGGGTACTCACAGATATAGCTCCGTCGTCGTCACCCTCACCATCATGATCGGGTCGCGGTGAAGCACTGGGTTGCAGTTGCACCGCGGCCGGTGGTAAGAGACACGGCTATGCCGTGATTCATTGCGCAGTCTATCAAGTACGGCATCATCCAACATACGGTTACGTTGGATGACCCGCATCTGATCCGACAGACGTTGGACCTGAAAAAGAGAGAGCATCCGACCACGGTACGCAGTCAGGTTAATTCCCCCCTCTGTAGCCCCAAAGTATGCGCGCATGACGTTTTCGTTGATCGATTGCATCCATTGCATGCGCTGCACACTTCCACCGGGAGCGGGGACCCTGTCAGAGGCCGTTGGGCCTCGAGGTCCCAGGCTGTTCGGCGGCCGGCGTCCTCCCCGTCGACGCGCAGGTGGTGGTGTCGTCCGCGGAGAGAATTATCCGTCGCTCGAGCTCGACGCAACTGCAGCGTCCGGGATCGCCTGACTCACGATTGTAGATGGTCCCGGCGGCTGCGAGGCGGAGCTAAGCGACAAACCCGAAGATGTTGGGCATGTGTTTTTGTCTCGGGCCTGGCTTCTCGTGAACATTTTTTATTCATCTTTGTTTGTCAAGTAATTATAATATTAATAGTTTTGATTGGTTTACATCGTTACTATTGTAATTTTCTTTTATTTTCTTGGTTTTTCATTTTATTGGTGTGTCTGGACAATGCTCTATTGTATTTTTCTATTGTATTATTATATTAGTTTATATTGGAAAATTTAGAGATAACATTTTTCATGTCACACTTGACAGGTCAGGCCACTTGGTATTTGGTATTTTATTATTAATGCACACACAGAAAATAGTCTCTTTAGTATTTTTAACAGAAGTGTAACAGTAAAAAAATATATAATCTTTAAAGTACCAAGACAGTTCGGTCAGAATATATCGACTAAGCAGAGGTAAATACACAAGATTGGGGATGAGAGGAAAAAACAACGAAACCTTTTATTGATTTACAAGTATCGATGTCGATCGATAACCACGTCCACGTAGCCACTGAAATTTACTAGGGACAGAAATTCAGATGGTCCACATAATCGTAGATTTGTTTTTAGCTGCCTAGTTTCATAATTTCAGTTTTGGAGCCATAGAGACTGAAAGATTTTCATCTAATGAGTCCTCATCTGTACTATATGTATGTAGAAGTCCATCCATTCTGAATATTTTCATGTTTCTACCTGCAATCGTGCTTTGATGCTATGATAATATATATATAATCATGCTCCCACGGAAAACACCACGGGTCAAGGGTGGTTGTGGCGAACTATTAGATCTGCAACTTAGGTACAAGTCCTGAAAATCTGCTTTGATAACGACACGAACAAGAAATGTAGTGAAGTACCCTTCAATATTAGATCATCATTGTAATAATTTTCGATTAGATCACCCATTTGAAATCGCTTAGGCCCTTGCAGCTAAGTAGACATCTGCTACTTAAGATGTTTATAGATATTTGCAAATCAGCCGTAAAACGCGATGTCTACAACAGTCCTGCATTACGTATAAAGTATACCTAGGAGGCAGCTACAGTATAGACTTAATGCATTGAAAATCACCGGTCCTCATAAAATAAATCTAACTCCGACTGCAGCTTCTTTACATTAAGTTTTTACAGAGTTGATCATTTACGAGCGCCGCGCGCCGGGCGGACGATGTGAACTGAAACTGTATAATAAGCTAGGAGGTATGACAGAGGCGCTATTAGTGCATACTCCGCGTGACTTAAGAACACAATTAAAAGTTAATTACCGCAAGGCTAATAAATTCGTCGGAAATATTCGGCTAATGCATAATGAGCGGTGGCAACGGTGTCAGCCTGACTCGCAAACTGGGGCTCCGTTGTCGGTACAGCTGCTGGGCTTGGATGTGGACATGTGGAGTCGAGTCCCATACCATGCTCCACTTCCTATCTTGCCTCCACCTACTAAGATGCCCTCTGTGCGCCAAAATATGCAGCCAAAGTGACCTATGCGCTGTCACCGACGACTGAAATTATGGGCCATAAAAATCTGAATTACTGTCGAACCTGCGACACGAAGAAGGAGATGAAGCAGCCTGGCATGCTGGTAGCTTGCCACGCTATAGCAGCCTGGCACGGTGGTAGCGAAATACGGTGGCAACCTATAAAGGTGGGGGCTGTACTTGTGTGACGTATCGTGTCGAGAACTCGTGACGGATGAGTCTCCGCCGCACTCGCGCCGCCGCGGCCGACGCGCGACGATCGCTAATTGAAAGCTCGTAGCTCAGCGCTCAGCGGCCTCGGTCACATAATTGCTACAAATCCGAGCGCTTCATATATTTCGCCTGTAAATAGAAACCATTATCGTTCTCATTATATGCAACGACCAGCCCATAGTGCCAGCTAATAGTGCTAATGGCTCCTGTCGACATCTAAAAGCTGATATATTCGTAATTAATTGAATGTTTTGTAGAGATGTGTGGAAAGCCACCCGCATTTAACACATTAAAACAAAATACTGATACACATGATTAAATAGTATAGAGTTAATTGTATTGCCACAGGTATTGCTCAGTTAGGAGATACGTTTACCTTTGTACCTACTTATGCACGTATTTGTTCTTGGCGGTCTCTTTCAAACTAAGTAGAACATTTCATTAACGTGAAATAACATTGGTTAGGTTAGCTCTCAGATTAGAGAACAGTAAGGTTAGGTCTTTATAATCTTTATTTTAATCAAACACATTTTACTAATAGCTGCATTAGCTTAGATATAAACCCGACATTCCGAAAGGGTATTAAATAAGGAAGTATCCACTTAAAAAAGGTAAAAAACAAAATAAAAATTAAACCTTAAACTAACAGACGCATCGATAGACAGTTTTTATTTAACACAAAAAAGGTCAGTTTTTTGCGAGTATTAGATAATGCTACCAACCACTAAAATACAAATACGAGTAAGACCACACCGCTTAGCAAAATATCACTTAATTAACTACTTAAGTTAATTAAAATCAGTGAAATCAAATAAAGAGAATTGCCCAAAACCATGCCGGTAGGTACCTAATTTTCAGTCCAATGGCCAGTCATTTCTGAATATCAATAAGTTTATCATAGAATGGGTCATCCAACAACGTGATGAAAATGATACTGATATAGATATTTAGGTACCTGTGAGCAATGTTGATGGTGTGGTCTTCGAATAGGTCATCAAGCGACGCAATAGGTAATAGGTATACCTACCTATACAACGAACACGATATTAGGTGTGCAATTGTTTTCTCAGCTCATGTTTTTCAGGTTTGCCTGGTATTGGGCAGTGCATAAATAACAGAGGAACACGTGAATATATATGCGAGTAGCCCCAGTGGCGGCGGCGGCGGCGGCGGGCAAAGGGCGCTGCGTGCTCCACAACTATATTTCACGGCAGTCTAATTAGCGCTAATTTATAGCACATAGCTCTGCCAGCATTGTACAAAGAATTAGCGATTTATTCCAATTATCTTTGTATGTTAGCACAACGCCAACTTTTAGCCAGACAATGTGAGTAGAGGACGCTGAACACTGCCCGTCGCACAGACGGGTATTTGAACCTAAAAGCTAGCCAAAAATATTTTTTGTCTCTAGTTGGGCGTATAGGTGTCAATCATTACAAATTTAATGTATTATCATTTATTTCGTCACATATCATAATTAAAACCTATTATAAAATCGTTTAAACCTCGTTGTCACTATTTAAGTCGAGCGAAGCCGAGTTGCCAGTTTATCGGTTTTTTATCGATTACATTTCGGAGAGTGTGCGATGGAATTGCATGATCTAATTCCGCCCAGCCCGTTTCATCATCGGACTACCAGACGTACGGCGATGCGCCACAGGTACATGGTGGACATCCCACCCATACGCACTAAACGTTTTGAGAATACTTTTATTATGCGTACAGCTAAGGAGTGGAACTCCCTGCCGGAGTCTGTGTTTCCCGATATCTACAATATAGGGGTCTTTAAGTCAAGAGTGAATAGGTTATTTCTAGGCAAGCGCGATCCATCTTCGACCACATCATCGCTTACCATCAGGTGAGATGGTGGTCAAGCGCGAGCCTATGCCAATATAAAAAAAAAAAAAAAAAGTCTGTGTCAGTTTCTGAATCAGAATCAATACTTGGCGTTTCGGCAGGTAATAATAAGTTTAAAATTTCTTGATGATCGGAACGGTTTGGATTTCCTTTTCGGTATGGCCCTGACAGAAAATAAAGAAAAATAAATTTCATTAGCATTTTTTTCCCAACATACCCTATCTAATAAAAAAATATGTGAAAAATACATCCGCGGTATTCCACGGCAACTTTTGCATTAAGCGTATTACTAGATCTGTCTTCTTCAATTATATGTATAATTCATTGCATAAAAAACTTAAAAGTTAAGTAAATCTCTTAAAGATTAAATTCAAAACGCGTAAATTGACATATTTTCTATGACCTTTTTTTCTTAACAATAAATACTAAAACTCAAAGTATATTTAACAAGAAATGGTTAAAAATGTAAATACATACCTGGTTTTGACGGATCCATCATAAATATATTTTAGCAGAAGTTTCAAACACAAAATAATAACAAGTATTGTGAGATCACAAAGGGCGAATATTGAACAATTACTCGCACACTTCAAGCGAACGGTAACTTCCGAGTCTTCCGACTGATGCCAGCGGGCGGCGCGGGAGTCGAGTCAAATACAATGGCTGTCACATGATGCGCGATACCTTTAACTATTTAAGCGACTAAATTGTTTTTCAATACCGAAGATTATGCGAAAATGATTTTTGGCCAGCTTTTAGGTTCAAATACCCGTATGTGCGTCGTGTATATTGCTGAGATTGCCTAGTCATAGTTATACAGTACAGCCCGCTCCGTCCGTCTCACGGAGAGGAAGCTTGTGTCCCTGCAGTGGATTTATTATTAATGATTGATTGATTATGCTAATGCGTAGTAATTACATATAAGGTAGGTAATTTAAATGGTAATTGAACCTATCTAATTTTAAGAGTTTGGTCTTATGATTTCGATTCGGCAGTATCTAACATTGACGATTAACACACAAGTGCATGTATCGCAGGCGATGTGTATCGCTACCGGCGCGGGCGCGGGCGCAGGCGGCTACCGGCCACTCCGCACCTCCGTTATCTTATCTATGACACTAAAAGCAGCTCTTTAATGTCCACACGTACCCAGCACAAAGTTAACAGCTACATTCACGCTCAAGTCTAACCCGACTGCAGAAGGTCGGTATTGCAGTGTCAGGGTGTTGAGATAGCGTCCTTCGCGCACCTCGTAAAAACAAACGGCTGGGTATCGACTATCGACGGCTCCTCGAAGCCATTAAGCGTTATCGAAGTGTCCACTTAATAACAAGTCCTAACTAATTAGGCGGCGACCCGTCTGACGAGGGACTCGCGGCAGTGCACAGGGGGGGGGGTCACTCCACACGTACCTAATTTCTTTGGTCAGTATTAACCTAAGAAATTGGCGGCGAATTAAATTCGCTAATGAAGCTTTTTATTGCATATGCATTGTTTATGGTCCCGCAGGAAACTAACCAGGAACGTTATGAAAACAATTCAAGTCGTTCTGTAGAGTCGTTTTAGTCGGTAGAGTCACTGATGTATACGGTAAGCAAATTAAATGCAATGTCACAGCATTTAGCGACCGGACGTTTAACTCTCGCTGAGCAGGCGGCGCACGGCGCGGTCAGCGGTGTAGTTAAGGAGCGCGCGCCCGGCGGCCATTACCGAAACACATAATGAGCTATTAGCTAAGTCCGCACACACAATTGTGGTGCGATGCGGCGCGAGCGGTCGCAAGCTTTATGTTAATTGCCGATAATTGTCCGCAGAGGGCGCGGCGGTGTGGCGGTGCTGCGGGGACAAGATGGCCGCAGCGGATGCGGTAATTGCTTTCGTGGAAGCCGCCGCGGGCCGCATACAGATTGAAGCGCGGCGCCCGCAAAAACAACGGAGTGGTGCAATTAGACGCCCCCCTCCCCGCGCCCCCGGCCCGCTCCACAGCTCGCCCCGCCGGCCTGACCCGCCTCCCGTCCGCCGCGATTAGCTCCTAACCTCGTGATGGCCGGAAGATTTATAGCGAATACACGTGGAACTATGTGTAGTCGAACACTTGCCACTCACCTCCGCAGCCTCCCCCGAGCTAGCCAAAGAAAACTCAATACAATAGCAACTGATGTCTGCACTTTTTACTCGTATCATAAAAGTCTAATAAATAACAATATAAGTAGCAGGTCCATTATACTGTGGTGCGACATATTTATCGAAGCTCTACGAATCGTTCCCTGACACAGACCAAACACAAATGGTAATGTTTCTGCGCAAGTCCCAGATTGAAACCATACCAGATTAATGACGATAGATTACCTTTATTATAACGAAATTATGGTACCTAAGATAGTACTTTCAAAATACATTGTGCAAGTAGGAAAGTTTCTTTACCTAAACTGAACAAAGCTTTTCGTTCAAAGTCACAGTTGCCATTTGTACGTATTAACGTAAAAAGATATGAATTGTACGGATGGACACCCGTACAATTCATATTGCGCAAATGCTGCACCAGCATGGAAATCAGTCCACATTGCACTCGATGATAAGACGGTGACAGAGAAAGCAAAGCGCAAAATAGATATATTTCAATATATTTTTTTGGAATAATTGTGTACGAGACAACTATAAATGATACGATGTCATAGTTTATAATGATAGATTTATTGATACAATGATATAGCTAATTGATACAGCTTATGATAGCATGATTTCAAGACATCAAACTGCTACGATATTATGATAATGAGTACACGCAGTTTTGTACCACGTACAAAAATTACAAAAGAAAAAGCTACATCGCGCTTTGTTTTCTCTGTCACCGTCATATCGTCGAGTGTAATGTGGACTGATTTCCATGCTGGTGCAGCATATGCGGAACACGCCTGATGAGACATTGCGACTTGTGACTTGCGCATAATCGCAGAGTCAGCGAGAGCGTCGCGTTCCGGCGCAATGCGTCTGTACTGCGACGTCGCACACTGTGCGTCAAGTGCGAGTCCTGTCTGTGTGTCTGCCCGCGGGTGAATGTTAACGTGGCCGGGACTGTCTGTCCATACTCATACACACAACTACATACGCTGCTGAAGCCTTCAGAACTTAAGTTATACGACGACGTAGTGGATACCACTGGTCCGCAGTCACACAACGACCCATAATATGCCCTGAAGCTGTATTCTATTTCGAACAGTCTGATCTGATAAAGAATTAAACTTTTCTAAGATGCTGAATCTTTCTAATTTTAGTAGAACTTGTAGCTAACGACGACAGCTTGCAATAACTAACCCTTCGAATTTATGGAGTTATATTATGCGACTGTTAATATATTTCTTTCTAATGTTGAATCAAGAAAGTACATTTATGTTCGTTTTTTGGTCAGTTCGTCATACACGGTACCTTGGAGCTCCATCTTGTATGCACCGTGCGCACCTTGCGATCATGGCCCTCGCCTGTCCCTCTAACGACTGATGTCAATCTGA
Organism: Anorthoa munda; assembly: GCA_945859665.1. Classification (NCBI taxonomy): domain Eukaryota; kingdom Metazoa; phylum Arthropoda; class Insecta; order Lepidoptera; family Noctuidae; genus Anorthoa; species Anorthoa munda. The sequence continues at coordinate 360,372 of OX243907.1, read as the reverse complement.
CTTATTACCAGACACATCGAATGCATTGCTAATATCTAAGCTATAAAAACTAAAAAAAAAATCGGAAGTCGGTGTTCCTGACTCTGTTTCTTCGTTTTTTGACACCGACTTCCGAAATTGAAGTTATTTTTCACTTTGTAGTGTTTTTATTAGGAAGTCGGTTGTAAAAATGTTTTATTTTTCACTTTTCAGTTGAGGTACATATGTACATAATGAACAAGTTCTTTAGTAAGGTATCTACTATAATGCCCAAAGTTATGCCAGAAAACATTACATACTCGAATGGCATAAAGATATGCTAGAAAACATTACATACACGAATAGCATAAAACTTGAACATAACCGGTGAAATGAGAGAGAACCAGGGTGAACTGTATACATTTGCGTACTCCTTTAAAGCAAACCGACGTGATAGTATAATATTATGAAATGGTGTAAACAATAAACAGACATGTGTTAAAACTTTCAGATATAATAATTCAAAGACTGTACTTCATCAAATAATTGTAATACTTTGTTATCGGCTTTACAGAACATCTACATTTTTTCTGACTATCATGATCCAGACTTTTTCATAGCTCAATGATGATTGATTGCGATGGGCTGTCCTTTCCTCGATGACACCGAGGAAAAAGACCAGTATCAGCCAATGGAAAATAAACACGACATTTTGTCCGGAAGTCAGCATTGAGCTACTTACAATGAAAAATATCAAACATTATAACAAACTAAAAATGGAAACATATTCAGAAAATCCACATAAAAATCAACATGCTTTATGATGATTTCAATAGAATTCAAGACATTATTTTTTTTTTTTTATTTGACATATGCTCGCGCTTGACCACCATCTCACCTGATGGTAAGCGATGATGTGGTCGACGATGGATCGCGCTTGCCTAGAAGTAACCTATTCACCCTTGACTTAAAGACCCCTAGACTTATTTTATTTAAACAACGCAAAATAAGTAAACATATGTGCAATATTTATTTTAAATTAGCACATGAATTTTCATAAAGCTAACACATGCGATTCATTAGATCTTCAACAACTTTAAATGGGACCAATTCGGGAACATACTCTTTCAAACAAAAAATGAATTTTCAAAATCGCTTCACAATTGACGGAGAAATCGGTGAAAATATACAAAAAAAAAAAAAAACAATTTTCATAATTAACTGTGCAAAGAGTCTTGTGGCGCCAGTTTGTTTGTTGTTTGAGCGATCGCTGAGAGAGGGTTACGTCCCGAAGGTATGACAATCAGCATTCATCACCCCTATCTTTAAAAAGGGGGAAAAAACGCAGGTAGATAATTACCGCCCTATATCTAAGCTAAGTCTTTTTCCTAAAGTTTTGGAACGAGTGATGCACACGGAAGTAGCACAAATTCATCTTTTCAGCGTCACTTTGGCGACGAACAACATGGGTTCCTCAGAAAACGATCAACTGCCTCGAACCTGGTATTGTCTAACGAATTATTAACCACTGGTATGGAAGTGCGATGTCAGTTTGATGTTATTTACACGGACTACAGCAAGTGTTTCGACCGAATAGATCACCGTGTGCTTCTTCAGAAGGTATCATCTGCAGGAATACACGGGGATTTATTTCGATTGTTTAAGTCATATACAGGGTGATTGGAAGTTGGGTGCAAAACTTAAAGGGGAAGATAGTACAGACAATTTAGAACCATTTATGTCATGGTTGTCTTAGACGAAGTCTTAACATTTTTTTTTTTACCGAAATTATATGATTATTTTTGAAAAAGCCTAATATTTTAACTTTACTGCTTATTTATGGTACAATTGAATGATAAATGAATTCATTTTTATTTTATTTAATAAAAATAATGTGTAAGCAATCTAACAAAACATGTTTTAGGCCTATGTGTCGTTAGACATTTTTTTTTACAGGCATTTAATGTTCATAAAAAAAATTCAAAAAGACTTATTAAAAAAAAAGACGGGGCGTGTTTTTTTTGTTCAAACCTTTTTGAAAATATGCTTGACAATCGCTCTTTTTTTTGAGATGCCATTTACGCGGATATCTTACAAATTATTGAAATAAGGACCTACAAACAAATTTGAGGGAGGAATTTTAAATTTTGTATTTGTATGTAAAAAAAAAATCTAACGACACAGAAACGTAAAACATATTTTGCTAGATAGCTTACACATTATTTTAATGAAATTAAAATAAACTTATGAATTTAAGAAATAAAAATAAAATGGATTCATTTATCATTCAATTTGACCATAAATAAGCAGTTTAGTTAAAATTTTGGGCACTTTCGAAAATATTCATAAAAATTTGGCAAAAAAAATTTGTAAGACTTCGTCTAAGACAACCATGGCTTAAATGGTTCTAAATTGTCTGTACTATCTTCGCCTTAAAGCTTTGCACCGAACTTCCAATCACCCTGTATAGATAATCGAACGCAGGCTGTGGTATTACGTGGATACACGTCCAGATGGAAAACCGTCCCATCACGAGTGCCCCAAGGCTCGATCTTAGGACCGTTATTGTTTACCATATTTGTCTCGGACATAAAAAACTGCTTTATAAATTCAAATATCTATACGCAGATGACATGAAGGTCCTTAAGTCTGTACGTACAGTATCTGATACCGAGTTACTTCAATTAGACCTTGACAGATTCTAAATGTTTTCATGTAGTATTTACTCGTCTGCAAACTACTATTGGTTCAGGATACACGCTAGACGGTCCGCACATAAAGTAAGCCAAATAAAGTCAGGGATCTTGGTTTGTGTAGTCCATGTCAGCAAATTACTTTTTGATGATCACAAAGGAACCATTGTCAAGTAAGCCCTCAAAGCTTTGGGTTTTATTATTAAAGCTTGTGCTAACCTTCGGACCCTAAAACTAGTAAAATTTTTCTACTGTTCCCTCGTGCGCAGTCATCTCGAGTACGTTTCTTAAGTCTGGAACCCTCAATACGAGATCTACAAATCTCGTATTGAATCCGTCCAGAGAAAGTTTTTGCGATACTTAGATTTTAAGGCGAAGCAATAGAGATGTTTCCTGGGTATAAAAATGATAATTCTATTCAGTCCGTCAGTGAGATTACCGAATAATTGGACAAGTATTTTTTGCTTTACCAAAACAATAAAATTTACAAAGTTAAAGACCATCAAAGTTCAGGAGTGGGGGCTTGTGACGTCAATAAGGTAGTAAGGGTAAGTTCGCGCATATTGCGCTTGCTGACCAACCACCATATAGAGCGAACGGAACGTAGACGCGACGCAATTGGTCAGTCGATCCTTGTATCAACTGACCCTGCCTACCCTGCCTACCCTGCCTGGTAGGCAGGGCAGGCAGGATAGGCAGGGCTGGCTGGGCAGGCAGGGTAGGCAGGACTGGCTGGGTAGAGTAGGTATGGCAGGTCGGGTAGGTAGGTAGGTAGCCAATTGACGGGAGCGAAGCCCCGGGGGTCAGCTAGTATTCAATATCATTGTATATCTAAGATGGCCGCCGCACAAAATGGCGGTATACATTTTTTTTTAGACCTTTAGAGGTGGATTTTATTTTTAAAATTTAAACGGGGGTCCCGGTAGGTAGGTATGCTCTTTCCAATACAATAAGTTTTTGTTAAATTGGAGCACTCTATAATAAGCTATGCGTGGTCAAGCATAAAAATGAACATGTCGAATTGAGAACGTCGGTTTAAAAATGTAATAAATAATCGTAATATATTTAAATATAACAGTATTCTTACACATAGTACATAAACTTTTATTGTGTTAAATATGAAATCTACAATAAAATAAATGCGATCGATAAAACGAAGTTTGACATAAATGAGTGGAAACTAAATAAGGGCCGCTAGTTTCCGAACAAATTTATTGTTTTTGCCGTGAAATAGTTTCATTTTCGATCTACTTCGATTTTAGATTAACTTTCGATCAGTCAGGATAGTCAGGATACGACACTATTTTTATGTAACGATAAAGTGACAACCCCCCAAATGTCAGTTTAGTCCACGAAATTTAAAATCACAGTATACTTATCTAGGATTAGTGGAGTGGAAACGTTTGGCACTGAAACATACCTATTGATCGATGTTGTTAATACAATGTCACGTACTCACTTAATTTTTTTAGCTTTTCCATATGTCATAAACTCGGGCCACCCCTTATAATGCTGCTTGCTTGTTGTATGTTAGGTACATTATTATTGTTAATCGTTTTTTGTAGCGCAACCGAAGCAGGAGAGCTATTAGTCAACTCGTAGGATTCATAAATAAGTGGCAGGAATGCGGCTCGGATTCGGCGCTGTTTGATTAACAGCGGCCGGCGGCAGCGGTTCGCGGAACCGTTCGCAGCCTGTTCCCAGAACTTCACCACTCGCTTGATATAAGCAACTTGCCACATAACGTGTGCCCACGAGCCTACAACTGCTAATGACCAGCTTGTGACACTCCTAGCACTCCTTGTAGGAACTGACGAGTTCAGCACATGATGCCATGTGTGAGCTGCACCAGTGCTACTATACACCTCATAGCAGGAAAAAGGCCTCATTTTATTTACACTTATCTTTTTCATAATGAGTATACCTGCCTATAATACTAAGTAGCTTCAAATACCTATGTATTATGAGAAACAGCGCATATGATTCAGCTGAAAACCTAAAGACGTTTGCCTTGTGTGTGCCTCCGCATTGCATTCACTATTACAGCAGTATGAAACTAGCGAGTCGGCGGCACTTACACGTAATTTAGAGGAAGTATAATTAATGAAACACAAATCTAATATATCAAGTAGGAATGCGAGGAATGCGTGTGTAGGGGACTCGCTATGGCGCGCGGCCGGTACAACCGTGAGCCACAGCTTTGAGCCAGTATTTTTAATGAGCTCGGTAAATGATTAATTTGCTAGTGGGACTGTCAAAAATAATCTATTTAATTACCGTTATCAGTAAAATAACCAATAAAATATCTAATCGTAGGTACTTATATCATTTATTCCAGGTAACTGAGATCACTACGTGTTTCATAAATATTAATAGTAGTACTAGCTAACCCTCGCTTCACTCCTGTCAACTGGCTACCTACCTACGCTGCTTACTTACCCTACTTACCCACCTACCTTACCTACCTACCAACCTACTCACCTGCACTACTTACCCTACCCTATCCTACATACCTACCCACCCTAACCTACCCACCTACCCTACCTACCAATTTATTAAACTATTTATTTGTTTTAGATACGAATGTAACCAACTATTGTTTCTACCGGCGATCTACTTATAGAACACAAAAGCTGCTATTGTGACTTAACTATGATAGTTAGATATATTCTCTCGCAGACGTATATAATTTTTATGTATCATCAATAGTTTTCTCAGCGCACGCCAAATAATTAATTGAATAGGCAAAATTTTGCTACTTTGGGTTACATTGTTGCAATTTTCATAAGGATCTCTAATTTATTTGAAAATAAATTATAGCCAATGTTACTTAGGAATAATGTGGCTGCACATAGGTGAAATATTTTTTAAAGTAAACAAACAAACAATATTTCCTCTTTGTAATATTGGTATAGATTCAGTATTTCTTAAAATCTACTTTTTGTGGGACGTCCATCTAAGATGCGAAAAAACAGATCGTAGAATAGATTTTTTTATCAGCCCAGCTGTGCCAGACGCGGCAAAAGACCTTGAGCATAACATAAAGAAAAAAACTGGCCAAGTGCGAGTCGGACTCGCGCACTAAGGGTTCCGTACCACTATCGCAAAAAACGGCAAAAAAATCACGTATGTTGTATGGGGGCCCTCTTAAATATTAATTTTATTCTGTTTTAAATATTTGTTGTTATAGCGGCAATAGAAATACAACATCTGTGAAAATTTCAACTGTCTAGCTATCACGGTTCATGAGATACAGCCTGGCAGACGGACAGACAGACAGACAGACAGAAAGACAGACAGACAGACGGATCGTGGAGTCTTAGTAATAGGGTCCCGTTTTTACCCTTTGGGTCCGAAACCCTAAAAATGGAAGGCATGGGGGCATGCCTTCGTTTTCTTTTGGTATTACAGTTCTTCATGGCGATTCTCGAGGAAGCCATCCAAGGTTTCCCGCCATCTTTATCTCGGTCTGCTGCGAGTGCCGCAACCCCGTCCAGCTGTGTCAGGATTCTAGTTTTGCGGTATATAGGCCTACAGCTTAGACGGCGTCCGGCAGACATGTCCTGATCCTGACTAGTCCCAATTCAATCTTGCAGCTTTTTGAGTTATGTTGGCAATATGTTAGTTCATAATAACAGACCTAAGGCAGTAGTGTGATGTCACCCAACAACTTGGCAAAGTCCGCAGAACACTTGCGTGAACTGCAGTGGTCTGTATGGCAATCATAGAGTCAAGTATTACAAAGAACCAAATAGGCCGCTGGTAGCGTGATTTGGCAAGATTTCGATGTATTCAATATAATCACATTTTCTGGAATGCACCGAATGTCCGATAACCTGCACGAGCTTGACGATCGAAACAAGTCTCCAACGAGATACGATGAGATCTTCGGACACTCAACGTCACCACTACGCGCTACTTTAGCAGCTCTTCTCTGTTCACTCCGAAATCGCCGCCAAATAGGATTGTTGGCGAAACTGTACAACATTTGTTAGCCACTCCTAGCGCAGTTTAGGTTTGTTCCCTGCTAGCCAATAAGCCATCTTACCAGCTGGTACCATATTACGGTCAGGGACTACACTTCGCAGTCGACTATATTTAGATATCTGAATAAACCAATCAGTTGCAGGCAGGCGATATTAGGAAAGCGGTCGAATCGGTGCACCCTACTAGGCCATGTTTCACAAGCCGCGGGAACTATGGCGACCACATTACAGCAGTGGCGTGTGCCTATACAAGTACTTATGCCATGTTAAATATGTCTCAGCACTCTTAAGTGGATTTCGTACAAAACGATGGTATAGTTCTACGAAACCGTTTAGCGAGCCAGCTTAAGTACGATAATTATCGATATACGTCCACAACGGCATAAATTTTGGCGCCACCTATTACTTCATTACACACTACTTCTACTCGTATGAAGCTCCCCCGGCCGCGGCCGCAGTCGCGGTCACACACGTCCTCTCATTATCTCGCGTGTTCGCCTCTCGCTGTAAAAGCTCACGCGTCACGTGACTATCTGTATGGCTATTCTCTCGCAGATGATTTAGCTGGTGTTACTTTTTGAGTCTATCTGTACTTGTGTGAGTGTACCAGGCGAGTATGCTCTCGGCAGTTATCTGGCAGCGAGTGGGCGTGGCGCGGCGCCGCCCACTCGCGCACGCACTCTCGCACACGTGCAGGCACAGACACGCACACCACTGCGGGTACTTAACAAACTCATGCAAATCAGCTGTTCTGTAGTATGACGAGAGATAAAGCCGAGCTACGCGACTACGGCTGAAGTACCGCGCGACACGAACCTGCTACGCCGTAGCGCCGTAGACCCTCCAGAGTCTTCGTAGCAACCAAATATCATCTAATATTGAAACGTTTTTCAGGAATTCAATGCACGATCTATGCATTACACTTACTTGTCGTATTGCCAAACTCGTTAATGTCATCATTTATGTTTATCACAAAACATTCAGTATTCAAGTTCTAGATATTTGACTGATTGTGATTTGCATTTGTTGTAGCATTCAGTGGCATAGTTACGATTGGCAGGGCATGTTTGTATGTAGCGGTAAATGTTGCACATGCCACAGTTTCGTCATTAGCATGCCAGAATCCGGCACGCGGGCGGATGCGGGCGCTTGCACTAGTGCGATATGCAGATGAGCGCTAAACAGTCGCGTGTCTGCATCACTCAACAGACTTAACGCATATCGCGGACGCTTGACATGATGTCGGTTGTATTAAGCATATTGGTAACCAGGACGATGTTGTAACTGACTGTGGAACTAACTGTAGTACGCCTAGTTTCTTAGTAAGTGCGAATTTTGATAAACAGTACAATCCAATTTTTCATGGTATCTCGTGACGTTTCCTGTCGGGCTGGGCTACTGACGGGCTACTGACTGGCTACCGTCTTCATATCTCTACGACACCGACCCACGCAGATGTCTCTGGATTTTGCTTTTAACATAATATTGCTGGACTGAGCGCGCTGAGTCACACACGTCTCTTGCTCGAAACTGTCTTTCTTCTATTAACGCTACTTTATTTATATCATGCTGACGTTATGTTTTCACGTGAGTACCAAGTTGACGCTCTCTCGTGGATTACAAAACACACCACGTTCCCATGCGTGGACAATCTGACACTCACTGAATGGGCAGTGTGGACACAGGACAACACCAGGTGAGGTACCAGGCCCACCCTCACCGCTTTTCTAATTAAACGAGAATTCAACATTTCATACATTTAAATATCCATAATTACATTGAAATATCAGCTCCAGCTACTTAGTTACCGGTTTACCGCTCGTGTAATGATACCTACACTCGTAGTCGAGTAGTCACTGATTACACACGTATAAATATTTATGTGCCGCACTCGGCTATTTAATTTTTATGAGCTATTCATAATGAAAACTCATTAGGTAGAAATATTTTTATTGTTGGGCGCGTATGCGCGGTATTCGCGGGTGAAACGCGCTGCATTGTGCGCCTGCGCACTGGGTCGCCGCCGCCGCTAGCTGACGGTGCCACGTAATTAGGAGCGGCTTGTAAATGAACAAGCTAATTGTATCGGGCTGCTAATTAGCAGTGTGTGTGCAGTGGAGCGCGAAGCACTTCACCCTCCCCCCACCCTACCGCCGTGCGGCAGCACCCGCACTGGCCACTATAGACCCCCGGCTAGATATCTACACATATTCGAGTTGGCTGATCAACTTCGGAAGTAGAGAAATATGAAGCCGAAGTACGGACATTATTATGTTCCCCGAACTGAACCTTCATTATGAAAGCTGAACGAAAGGATCATTGATTCATGTCATTGATTTCGTGATCAATTTTTACATTGTGTTGAAATCTTTATTACTTACTAGCTGTCCCACGCGGCTTCGCTCCCGTCAACTGGCTACCTATCTACCCTACCCTACCTACCCTACATACATGAATGTTGCGTAACTTGAACCGCTTACGCAGCGCACGCAACGGAAGCTGTTAAACAGGAATATCTTTTCCTGTTCTTGCAACATTTTTCATTTATACTCGTCTCCTATTGGTCGTAGCGTGATGTTATATAGCCTATAACCTTCCTCGATAAATGGACTATCCAACACAAAAAGTATTTTTCAATTCCATTTAGTAGTTCCTGAGATTAGTGCGTTCAAACAAACAAACAGACGAACTCTTCAGCTTTATAATATTAGTATAGATTTTGAAAATAAGAGACAGTCAAATGCAGAGAAAAGAGGTTTCTGGCTCGATGCCGCGAGACTCACTAATTGTTTGTGTCCCCTGTTGTTCGTCACACGACGTAGCGCATCCATATAATAGGTAATAAGGCTTTGTTTTCTATCTGAAAGTCGTGGCAGGCGTTTCAGTAGTCACCTTTTGTAATTTTTAGGGATCCGTACCTCAAAAGGATTTTTTCCTCCGAATCCTTATAGGATCACTTTGTTGTCCATCTGTCTGACTGACAAGTCCCTTTATCTCGAGAACGCATGGAGGTAATTAATATCGTATAATTAAGTATATAACCCCTTCCAGCTGTGAACAAATCAAACTTCAACGCAATCAAGAGATAAGTACAGCCGTTAATGTCGCATATTTTACACTCGCAAGGGAATCTAAATCTACAAGGTACTTCCAGTTGACCTAGAATCATGAAATTTCGCAAGAAGCAGTAGTATAAACCCAGTATATCGAAAATAACTTGTGTGATTTCATTTTCACGATTCCACCCAACGACCTGCTCACACACGATGTCTTATCCTGAGGGAATATACATTAAAAATACATCCTGATTTCCCGATGGTTTGCATTTATCGGCCAGCCTTGATGCGACATATATATTATGGACCATTATTCATAAAGCCCGGGAAATTTGAAAAATGCCCAATATGAGTAGGCAATATGATAAAATATTATGAAATACATAATTAAATTGACCGGGCTTTCTGAATAATGCCCATCACTTATTGGGCCGAGTAATAAAAAGATGTATTTTTCAATTTATTTTAATGTTGACATTGGTTTTAATAAAGAAAATGTAAGTACGATTACTATTTTAGCAACAAATTCGACGGCGCCCCGCTGCGCGGGGCTCCTATTTATGTCTGCAGGGTCTAAAGTAACCTAACATGAAGGAGATGACGGAAGCTGTGTCATCTCCTTCGAACCCAACCTATCCATGTCGGGGTGCCCAAAGATCCCAAACTCGCTTCTCTAGCTCTTGGAATAATTCATTGACCATACGAATTGGCCAACTTTTAAGATGTGCGTGTGAACTGAGGGACCACGCTGGTATTTCGCAAAATAAATATCGTAGGATTTAGTAGTATTCTTAAACCAATTGTAGAACAAATCAGAGAATTTGTAAATAAATATATTAAAAACTACAGCCCTTAAAGTGTGGTCCCTCAGTCCTCACAGACCATTAGCCAGATCTCGGAAATTATCTGAAAATATAATGTGTTGTGACTACAGAGTTTTAGTAAAGAATTTGTAAAGATATTTACTAAATAACAGAACACAAAGCTTCAAAGATAAAATATATATAACGACTAAACTGTGGTCCCTCATTCCACACAAGAAAGATAAATATTTTAGTGAATATTATCGAATCAAATAAATAAACGCGTTCTTTTTCTACATAAAGTTTTAGTAAGAGACTCGAAACATTTTGTAAAAAAGAAATGGAATAAAAATATCGACGCAATTTGAAGATAGCGATTATTAAAACTGGTCCCTCAATCCTCACATCCACTGACATATATGCATGTACTAGCTGCTAGACGAGAGTAATATCAGAAAGACTAGTGTACTTAACTTTTAGTAGAAAGTTTCTACTAAATAATAGTTATATAAAACTGTGTATTTCTTACCTCTTAGCTGAGATAATATAATTTTTTAATTCTATGAAAATAGATAGAGTAGTGTGACCACACAATGAAACAAAATGTAGACAGTACTATTATACTTCATTTAGTATAGCATTGAACGAAACGAAAACAGTGTTGAACTGTTAATTTATGTTTAATGTTTGGGCAGTGGTTGAGCGATTGACTGCTGCGCTGCGTGTCACGGGTTCGATTCCCGCACAGAACAAATATTCGCATGACCTACAGATAGTTGTTCCGGCTCCAGAGCCGGAGTAGCCGGTGTTGTGTATGTAGACTCATTAATTTACTGTCTGTAAATTTGTGGTAAGAAATAAATAAATTATATTATAATATAATAACGTGTAATACATAATATTATTAGCCGATAGGCGAGGTGGTGTCATAGATAATATGCCATGCGAATTGCGGACGGTGGAATTAATATTTGTTTCGGGATATTTACCATGTATATTTTGATTTTGATTGAGAGCTCGATATTTCGGCACCGAAATATCGAGCTCTCAATCAAAATCAAAATATACATGGTAAATATCCCGAAACAAATATTAATTCTAATGATTGTGACCATGTCAGCTTAAAAACTTATATTGCGGACGGTGGAAGTTTATGGAAGGAGGTGCACAGCATGTACCCACTCTCTTTTGCTGCTGGCACGTTGACCAAGAAGAACTTGCTACCTGACAGCTATGGTGTGCTTGACATATAATATTATTGTAAGTCTATGGGGCGCCTTGCGTGTCTTTTACTTTTAATTCTAATTCTAAGGAATAAAAGTGTCGGCTACGAAACCCCATCTGCAAGCTGATTAGGTAAAATAACGAAATTTATGCAATACCTACTCATGCAAGTACGTTAGTACTTATGTAAAGTAAATGAAAACTGTAGGAATGTAAAGTGTTAGTTTAGTACTTCTAATAAGATTCCAACTAGTAAGTAAGATATTTAAACGCTTACGTATTGCAATGTCTAAAATAAAAAGATCTAACGTAAAATAACCTACGTTCAAAATTCCCTAAAATCTAAATACCTAATGATTGTTTCACTTATATTCAAAATACCGAAAGCTTAAAATATCAAATGGATATGTTACTGAAGTTCATAAAGCTAGAATTTGAAATTCATGTTTACAAAGTTCCTTTAATTGGTTTACCTCACCGTTCATTGACCAAAATGAAAAATACCGATTTAAGTACCTATGTAAAGTTCAAAATACAAATAAAACCACATTTATTATTAAAAAAAAAAAAAAATTAGAATAGGGTGAAAAAAAAATCAAAATTTCTTGGCTGTAAAAGGGCGTTGTCTGCCCTCCGCCGATGCCCGGCGCGTCTTCTGCGGATCGGATGAGCGGAACAAATCTCCTTCTCCCTCTCCGCAGCCTCCTTCTGCGAGACGACTACTTGTTTCGCAGAAGGATACCACCGCGTCCCAGGACTCTTAGCTGCCGACTATAGACTCTACTACGGCCGGCAGCGACAGGTCACTGCCTACTACTGAGATGAGGGCACGGCGTGGCGCCAAAGCGGCACACTCTGCCAGCGTGTGCCGCGCCGGGTCCTCCCGGCAGTCGACGCAGTGGTGACACTGGGCGTCCGGCTCCCGGTTTATGCAACACAGGCACTTCCCGAAGCAACCATGCCCCGAGAGCACCTGCGTCATCCGAAACGACATCAGCCTCTCACGCCTCTCCTTCATAAGCTTGAGAGTAGGATCAGAGAGCTTTTTGTTTCTATCTGTACGACGGGTCAAGCTTCCACGAACCCGTCACTGTATTCGTCCACGGAGCTCCCTAGGCACTCGAAACGATTCTGGAGTTCGAGCTGAAAGCTCTCGGGGTTTTGGACCTGGATCTGTGCTGGACGAAGCGTGGACTTCATCAGTCGAGACCTTTCAAGCTTCATGTTCAATGTGCCTCTTACCATGCGGTGATCACTCGCGGTTTTTACCGAATTGATCACAGAGACATCATTGAACATTTGCTTCTTAGTTGACATGATGAAGTTGATCTCATTTTTGTTGCGCCATCGGGGCTTTGCCAGGTCCACTTCCTATGTTCACGCTTTTTGAAGAAGGAGTTCATCATATAGATGCCCTCCTTCTCCATAAAACTGGCCAGTAGGTGACCCCGGTGGTTCCCACGTCCAACTCCAAATTGTCCCACTTGCAGCTCATCCTTGTCTCGTTGGCCCAGTTTCGCGTTGAAGTCCCCCATGACAACGGTGAAGTGAGTTTTGAAACCATGCATGGCTTTGGAGATATCCTCATACATGGTCTCTACCTCGTCGTCGGGGTGTGCCGAGGTTGGGGCGTAGACCTGTATGACCTTCATTGAATATCTTGCGGATATTCTGAGCATAAGGTACGCCACCCTGGTCAACACACTCTCGATCTTCACTACGTTGTTCACAAGGGACTTGTGGACGATAAACCCGACACCACCCTGGGACTGCCGGTCACCCTCTCGGAAAATTGAGCAGGTTCCTGGATTTGAGGATTATCGAGTCCTTCCCCTCTCTTCGGACTTCAGATAACCCTATAATACTCCATCGCAACCTGCTCAATTCCTCTTCGAGTTCGGTGATCGTTTCGTCGGTCCGAAACTCCGAAGTGTGCGCGTGTTGTATGTTGCCAGGTCCAGTCGTCGGAGTTTGTTGGGGTAGCCGGATCCCTTCCGGAGATTCTTGGCACCCCTTGCCATGCCATAATCTCAACCGCTACTGTAGTCGAGGGCAGACAGGCTGCCGGGCACTAGGGGCCATTTCTTTTTTGTGATATTCATGCGGGGGTTTTGCCATAATCGCCACGCTTGGCAGGCGGGTTGGCGATCGCAGTATGGTTTTTATAGAAGCACAGAGAACGCTGCTGCCCATTCTCTGTTTTGTCCCTTAGTCGCCTCTTACGACACCCACGGGAAGACATGGGATGGTGAAATTCTTTACGTCCGGCACCATACGGAACACGGAACTTAGATAAATGTATTTGTGTTTTTTTAATTTTTTTAATATCTACTTTTTTATTAAAGACACTTAAGCCATGTAATTAACATTAAATTAACAGTTCAATATTGTTTTCGTTTCATTTAATGCTATACTAAATGAAGTAAATTAGTACTGTCTACATTTTGTTTAATTGTGTGGTCATACTACTCTATCTATTTTCATAAGATTAAAAAATAATATTATCTCAGCTAAGAGGTAAGAAATACACAGTTTTAGATAACTATTATTTAGTAGAAACTTTCTACTAAAAGTTAAGTACACTAGTCTTTCTGATATTACTCTCGTCTAGCAGCTAGTACATGCATATATGTCAGTGGATGTGAGGATTGAGGGACCAGTTTTAATAATCGCTATCTTCAAATTGCGTCGATATTTTTATTCCATTTCTTTATTACAAAATGTTTCGAGTCTCTTACTAAAACTTTATGTAGAAAAAGAACGAGTTTATTTATTTGATTCGATAATATTCACTAAAATATTTATCTTTCTTGTGTGGAATGAGGGACCACAGTTTAGTCGTTATATATATTTTATCTTTGAAGCTTTGTGTTCTGTTATTTAGTAAATATCTTTACAAATTCTTTACTAAAAGTCTGTTGTCACAACACATTATATTTTAGGATAATTTCCGAGATCTGGCTAATGGTCTGTGAGGACTGAGGGACCACACTTTAAGGGCTGTAGTTTTTAATATATTTATTTACAAATTCCCAGATTTGATCTACAATTGATTTAAGTATTCTACTAAATCCTACAATATTTATTTTGCGAAATACCAGCGTGGTCCCTCAGTTCACACGTACATCTTTTAAGTAGACATATTCATAATGACCACAGCGTGAAAAATATCAAAGTTTAAATCAGTATTCATTACATTTCCTGATTTGACTTAACCAGATTCATAATGCCCGCTTAAAGAAGATGAATATATTTTCTACATTATTTCTTTAGACCCTAAATCTTCTGCCTTCTGAAAATTCTGATTCTACTTTTCTAGTCACTATCATATCTTCAGTCACGTATATGACTTTTGTCAAAATCTGTAAAAAACATGGTTTTGTTTTGTTTTAATGCAGCGTTAGTAGCAGAGAACTGCTATACCTTGGAGACCAATGGGGAAAGTATAGGTAGGTAGTAGTTACCTACTACTGTTGATATTTGTAGTAGTATACCGCTCAATCCTTGTCCGGGGGGTGCGCTGTACATTTTGACTAATGTCTCTGCTCTCGCCGCGCGCCGCACGCTGCTGACATTTTGTTTGACATCTTTTTAACGGCGCCCATTACTTACTGTCATAACTCTCTGAACTCACCCCCCCCCGTACCTCTCCCTCACTCCGCTAATTAATGAGCGGCACCGCGCAACATCACTAACTTATTACCCGCTCCCCTTAACCTTTTGATACACTCCGCCATATTTCTCTCTGACATGTCTTTATTCCATAAACCGATCAAAGTGACTTTGATCCGCCTCGTGAATGTCTAAATGTGTGCAGTCGCATCGTAACAATCAGAAGTTAGTTCTCAACACGAGCGGTAGTTATCGCCTGTAATGTCATGTAAACGTCCTCGTGAGTTGTAGCGAGATCATGAACATGTAATCAGTGAATTGCAGATATATTTCACTGCAACATGTGTTCTCTGATTCATTCGACAAATAGTGATAAGTATGAGTACACTATAATATTATGATACATCCAGTTTAAACGATAATATGTAGTTTTGCACTACTTTGAATCTCTACAATTTTTTGAATTGCACCTCTCTAACATTTTTTGCCCTCACCGTTTTTCCTGTTAAAATGCATTTAAGGCATATTCGCCCGATTTCTGCATAAAGAATTTGATTTTGAGTATTTTTCAAACTCGAGGTACTTTAGACTGAAAAGCTGACAATCTTTTTGGAAACAATTCACCCTAAGTATTAAATTTAGTTGATTCCAAAGGTTGACATTCTAAGCTCTAAATTGATGAGCAGATTTGTCAATTTAGTCCATTCCTGTACTGTCGTCATCAACATCTGCTACATGAAACTGCATGTGACCAGAAAACCTTTTAATTACTAAGTGCATGCGTGTAACGTGTAGCGTCAGTTCTGTAGCGGCCGTGGCGAGTGGCGAGACATAACAGAGCGATCTACTGTGTGTGCGTTTCCGACGCGGCGTCGCTTTTGATCAAGCATTGCCGTCGCTGCCTGATTAAACTGTTGTCAAATTAAACAGCCGCTATAGATAAAAGTAACATCTGATCTGTCTACTCTGATATACGGCGGGTAGTGGGTATACATTCAAAAGGTCTTCCTGTGGAGTTACTCTCCAAACATCACATTGATCAGAGCTTGATGTAGGGATTACCAATGTAACAATATACAGTTAAAGCTAAACACGACAAAAAGGAAGCGATTTTGCACCATATGCATTACAACTTAGTATAATGGGTCTGCCCCTCACCAAACATCACCTGGCTGCAAATGATTACATATCGTAGGATAAGAGCCCGTGTTCTGAGTGTTAAGGAGTGAATGTACGTCACACGTGCTTGTACTTTTACCTTATTCTAGTCTAGATTCTAGTCATAACTTCGGTGAAGTGCGTGTTACATCGTTTCTTTTTAACAGAGAAAAAAGAGGGGTGTTATAAGTTTGAAGTGTGTTGCTGTGTATCTGTGTATATGTGTCTGTCTGTGGCATCGTAGCGTCCAAACGGGTGAACCGATTTTGATTTAGTTTTATTTTGTTTGAAAGGTGATTTTGTCGAGAGTGTTCTACCGATTTTATTCAAACATAGCTATGTTTGAATAAAATCGGTTCAGCCGTTCAAAAGTTATGGGCGTTTCACTGTTTGAATCGGGGTGTTTACTCAAGATATCGTGTCATAATTACGTGTTCAATAGATTGCCGATCGAAGCGTATCTACTGTGTACTATATAAATTATGTAACATGAAATAAAAATCTGCCGGGGGTTTTTATAATTTTACTTGCTAGATTAAGCCACGCCCTTCGCTTCCCATTATAATTATCGCTAATAACTTTGTAGGTGGGTTCATTAGCTATTAGAACCTTACAGTTATATATTATATTCAATTCATGTCATCACACATGCATTCTTCTACAATAAAATAGGATGCTCAGTTTACTTAAGTTACTACATAGGTAATGCATATTTTCGCGTAAATATCGGTAACATCTCAATTTATACTTAACTAAATGATTGAATGCTGGCAGTGGCACGCCATCATACTATTACGTATCGACGTATATAGCATAAATAACATTCATAAATTATTGACCGACAGCATGACACGCCACCATGGCAGTGGAGGTCACACCTAAATAAGGCCTTCCGCACCATACCTGCGAGTAATCAACACATAACTGGACACTGTTCACATATCGCGTTATTTCCGTGTTCGCATGTGAAGTAAAACGTTCGTACGACACTCTCTTGGCAGTGAATGTAGCTCAGTATTTATCAATGTATCAAGATGAGCTGCGCTGGGCGTCCCCATACCTAAAAGGTTACAAATCTGACCAAGCAAGAATCTGACGTCTTTTAAAAATTGTCCAACACGAAGTTTTTATTCGTCAGATTTAGGGCAACTCGCAATTTCTTTGTCAGATTTGTCAATTTATATCATTTTGCGTCAAACCGTACCAGATCAAATAAAAACCAGCCAAGTGCGTGTCGGGCCACGCGCAGTAATAGGGTTAGTTAGTTGCATAATAATGCGAACTAAGAAGACGGTTTTTTGTTGTTACATGAACATTAAAACGGTTTCAGCGGCTCACAACGTCTAAAACGGGCCCACATAGGACAATAGTAACTGAAGAAGGAGTTATATAATCCAACTTCACAAATAAAGTTAGAAAAATATCTATTCGAGTACCATACCACCGCGGGTAAAGGCAAGCGTTTCTAATAAAGATTTATAACCAGCGTCACTTAATAATTTTAATACTGCAGTATTGCCGTTATGGTGATAGTCTTCGTTAAAATCTCCAAATGTTTTCAAACCGAAAACAAATATTTTAGTATGAGTATTTTCAAACAACCTACTCAACTACCAAAAAGTCAAATTATTCAATGATAGGAACAAACAATCAACGTAAATAAGCTACAATAAATAATCTGTATGAAGGGCGTCAATTGCGAAAGACAACTATACGAGCGCGCGTTAGAGCCAGGGAATGGTATGGTCCGTTCCTGGATCCTCGCGCGCACGCTCCTTGTTTATTTCTCTTTCGATTTTGAAAAACTTTCGATTGTATTCACCTCTAATTTGAGGTATTCACTATTTCGTTCTCGAAAGTTTTACGCTACTCAATTAGTGATGTGGTCGGGTCGAATATTGACTTTATAGATGGATATTATGAAGTATACGATTGAATCTAAAACTCTTGGAAACTATAATAAATACGGCATGTGAATGTATTAAAATCTTAGAAGTGCAATAAATATAAACATATTGAATGTGGAACCTTAATTTCATTGACCTTGTCGGACACCACTTCATGTTTAAAGGGCTCTTTTGATCGGCATAGTAAGCCACAGCCCGACCTCCACACTTCTATCTGCCTGTTCTTGCACCTATGCTACTGTCTGTTAGCCTGACAATTGGTTCAAGCCTTGACCATCTGTGTGCCAGCCCATTCGTCCTGCTGGCTACCCTACTGCTTATCCACGAGTAAGCGATTCATCTGCGAGCTCATCTGCCTACCTCGGGCATTGCACGCCTTCGTGTCCGTCCAGCTGCGTAACCTGACTGTCTGCTAAGAAATACCTGCCCACGTCGTGCGAAGCCGGATCTTCGTAGCTGCCCACGTCGTGTGAAGTCCGGATCTTCCTAGCTGCCTACGTCGTGTCAAGCCGGACCTTAATTTGTTATTTATATCCTTTTCTTACTTTTAATCTATAGTTACCTTTAATTTTATTAACGTGGTTTACGTATAGTTCAACTGAGCTATACGTAACGCTACAGTTTGGCGCCCAACTTTTCTAGAACTCACCCCATCACCCACAATCTTCCTTTTTTTTACTACACCTTTTTTTTTTTTTAACGTGGGCTCGATCTTTTCTCAAAATTCAAAAACATTACTTACACAAGTACGTTGATTAACTTTTGGTATCTATTTCAGGCCATCACCTCATTATCATTTCTTTTTGCTAGGACTTTTCTTTTTATTCTGAACCTTTTTCTTTTTATATCTTAACTATATATACTAAACCTACTCGGCAATTTTTTTTTATATTCCCCTATTTATATTCTTCCCTCTTGTAAATATGTCCCTCCCCCTCCAAGTTAGAGACCCTCTTTGACTTGAGTTCCCTCCCCCTCCTCTCCCTCCTAGACTCGAGTCCCTTTTGACTTGAGTTCCCTCCCCCTCCTTCCCCTCCTAGACTTGAGTCCCTCTTTAACTTGAGTTCCCTCCCCCTCCTCCCCTCCTAGACTTGAGTCCCTCTTTAACTTGAGTTCCCTCCCCTCCTCCCCCTCCTAGACTTAAAAGCCCTCCTAGATTTTATTACTAACACATCTTTTATCTTATTCTTAAACTTCTTCTGACTTGTATCTTAATAAAGATGAGGTGTTCTCTTAGAGCGGTGTGCACAACTCCGAAAGCCTTATGTGCAAAGAGCGGTCCCGTAACTCTTTAAAAATAAGCCAAATGCGTGGGCTCTCTTAAATATTTTAATTTTCTTTTCTTCGGGTTTTCAAACAGGTGCGGGTAACGACACCTATAAAAAATAAATAAGCCTTCGTTATCTAATTAAATATTTCCTTGTGGAGTATGCGTCATTGAATGTGAACCATATCCCCTACGTGTGATTGAATGAGAGTGTTTGACGAAAGCATGAAAGATGTTGTGTGAAAGATAAAGGTTAATATTTCAACCTTCAAAATTTTCCTTAAGTTTGAAAATTTTTCTGGGGTTTCGGGGAAATGTGGTGTTCATTCCACATGTCTTAGTTTACTTACGTTTTATAATATATTTTTCAAATTTCATCCTTATAATTTTTGAAATTGTATTAACTCAAGTTTTCCATTTTATGTATTCTTTAACACCTGAAAAGCTTAAGATTTGTTTTAACATCCAAAACTATTTTATTAATTTATACTGACATTTTTACCTGACATGTAATTGTCATTATTTTATTTTCTTAAACCATAGACATAAGATACCATTCTCTATAGCTTATTAAGCTCGTTGTACATTATATTTTTCATTATAAGGGCAGCGGCAGACTGCGCCTCTGTAAACCGTTTTTATTCGTTCATGATTTCTTAATTCATATTTGAATTTAAAATTGAGAAGACATGTCGGAACGAAGAAAAACGGGTGTCACTTTTGTAGTCTTGAATCTGCTCTGAACGCTAGAGTCCGTTTTTCTGTTAATACTATGAAGTATACGATTGAATCTAAAACTCTTGAAAACTATAATAAATACGGCATGTGAATGTATTAAAATCTTAGAAGTGCAATAAATATAAACATATTGAATGTGGAACCTTAATTTCATTGACCTTGTCGGACACCACTTCATGTTTAAAGGGCTCTTTTGATCGGCATAGTAAGCCACAGCCCGACCTCCACACTTCTATCTGCCTGTTCTTGCACCTATGCTACTGTCTGTTAGCCTGACAATTGGTTCAAGCCTTGACCATCTGTGTGCCAGCCCATTCGTCCTGCTGGCTACCCTACTGCTTATCCACGAGTAAGCGATTCATCTGCGAGCTCATCTGCCTACCTCGGGCATTGCACGCCTTCGTGTCCGTCCAGCTGCGTAACCTGACTGTCTGCTAAGAAATACCTGCCCACGTCGTGCGAAGCCGGATCTTCGTAGCTGCCCACGTCGTGTGAAGTCCGGATCTTCCTAGCTGCCTACGTCGTGTCAAGCCGGACCTTAATTTGTTATTTATATCCTTTTCTTACTTTTAATCTATAGTTACCTTTAATTTTATTAACGTGGTTTACGTATAGTTCAACTGAGCTATACGTAACGCTACAATATCGACAAAAGAAAATAAGTAATTTAATATTTCTATAAGATAATATTATGAAGAGGCCTGCCCGCCTCAATGAGCATAATTAAATTGGTACAATTTCAAATTGATTTTATTTATAAAAAATATATACAAGACCCAAAATAAAAATAAAAAAAATGTCATATTTTTTCGAATTAACAATTGGGTATCTATCGATATCGATAATGTAATTAAAATTGTAATAATGCACTGATGTGACCATGGTTGAGTAGAAGTAAATATCGACATATTGAATACATGATGAATACCGACCACGAATGTCAACCTTAAGGCAAAAACAAAAAAGTTTATAATTACGACCACTGAGAATACCGCCATCGATGGTCGGGTAGCGGAATTTGCTTGGCAATCGAATCTAATTTGACTTTAGATAACAATACGTCGAAATTACTTCTGCACTAACACAAAATAGCCTCCGCCGCGCGCATGCGCCGTATGGACTACAGACCGGTACTGCCAACGACTCCGCCCACTCCAATGCGTTATTCGAGCTTAAACATTATTAATTTAGAAATCATTAAAGTAAAGTAAAGTAAAGTAAACGTTTATTTGCATAGATTGTAGGTAGGATTGTAGGTTATTATTAAGGATGTTATGATTTTATTTTTGTATAATTTTATATGGCTCATAAGCATATATTTACTCTATTTTTTACACAGCTAACAACGTTATTTAAGTAATTTTTCAATGGCATTTGTACAAAAATTTTACTGTGCTGTGCCAAGTACATTTAATAAGTTGGTCGACTATTACTCGTAAACTTGTAAATCCCACTTAGCTATGATTTGTCACGTGACATCATGTTTTCCTTTTACCCATAACAATTTGATTGGCTTATTCAACGATACCCCACAACATGGAACTGAAGAGAAAAAAAAAACATGTCCACTTTGTCTATGGGAGGTACCCGAGAATATTTTGTTCAAGTGTTTTTATTTTTTTTTTTCTATAGGCTCGCGTTTGACCCGTAGACAGAGAAACTAGTTAGTTAGTTAGTTTCTCTGTCTACGGTTTGACCACTATCTCGCCTGATGTTAAGCGATGATGCGATCTACGGTGAAGCACGCTTGCCTAGAAGAAACCACAAAAAACCACTTTGAAATTTTACCACTTTGTCGGAATTATTAATATCCATGCCAATTATAACTTTCTAGTACTAGTCTAGTGTAGTAGTTCTAGTGTAGTGGTAGTCTTAGTAGTAATCTCTGAGCTAAGCTGCGGACGGACAGGCGGACAGAGCGAAACTATAAGGGTTCCTTGTTGACTTCGGAACACTAAAAATGTACGGCCCAGCACAAAGTGTACTATGTGGAAATCTAAAAGTGAACCAGTGACCAAAGGGCTCCTATCATAAACTGTGTGTGTAGACGAGGCTTGCTGATAGCAAGCCTCGTCTACTCAGCAATCAACTCTTCGCCCAGAATAAGGTTGCTGTAAAACCTTACTAGCTCTCTCTCTACACTGTTTTGTGTCCGCCTCTTTATTTATTTATTAGTCACCAGTACCAGTATTAATGTCCTAGTATAGTAACGGGCTGTGCAGTCACCGTCCCATTCACGTCGCACGCCGACATCGACGCACCGAGCGCAACGTGCGTGCGGCATCCGTGCGACATACGGCGAGCGGCGCGGTAACAATGCTGACAATAGTTATATTTACGTGCGCGACGGATTTATGCGCCGCGAGAGATTTATCACGCGCCGCTTGCGCACGTGTCCCGCACCGCTCGCTAGTCGCAGGCGCAGTTACACGACACATGTCATAGCACCACGCCGCACGGCGCCCCTGCTCTAACATTCAGATCTTTGCTGTCGCGCTCATGTCATAATATGTCTCCAAGGCGGGCTGTTCCTCTCCCATGCCGAGGCTGATGTAACACCATGACGACTATTCAAAAGACAACAATTCTTTATTTCAACTGGCCTATTAAGCGGCACTTTTATACGTCAAAAATATAAATTTAAAGTTAATAACAATTGATTCTACCATTCGTAAAAGTAGCTTGTTATGGAGAAGAACGGACAAGAAACTCCAAAAAAAAAGTGTTTCACAACATTTACATACATAAATTCATATGTTTTTTTTTGGAATTCCATTTGTAGGAGGGTAAAAAGGGGGGTTGAAAATTTACATGAAATTTCTTCAGATTGTAAGTTACACACGTGAAATTTTAGATTTACGCTGTTTATTTATTTATTTATTATATGCTTTATTATACAAAGAATTTATTTATGTATTTATTGGTTTTTGGAAATTTCATCCGTAAGGGGGTAAAAAGGGGGTTGAAAGTTTGTATGAAATTTTTAGAGTTTGAAAATTGGACCTATGTAATTTTTGATTTACGCTCTTGGTTAATAAAAAAAAATATTTTTTTTATTTTCAGAAATTCTACCCCTATGGGAGTAAAAAGGTGGTTAAAAGTATAAATTTGAAACTTGGCATAAATACTAACCCAAGTAAATAGTACAGGTTTTCATTATTAGTTTTTCAGAACTACTCCTAAAAGACAATTTAGGGGATGTTAAAGATTTTTGAAAAATTTTGAAAAATTAACCTGTTTGAATTTGTCTACACTAAAGATTGCCCTATGGAGCAGGACCAGCATGTTTCCAGGTTTCCGGTTTTACAAAACTCGAGGGCGACAACCGAACAGTAAGAAATAGGAGCACTCTATGGCGGAGAACCCACTAACATGTGCAAGGCTGCCGTGGACTGCGATGGACTGAATTAATGATTAACAGAAGTCAGAACTACCTCCTTCTTCAGGAGATCAATGGCTATTCCCCGATTTCTGAATTATAAGAATTTGAAGTTGACTATTAGTTCTTCTTCTTTACTTGTCGATTGAACTCAAATGGTGTCCGACCAGAATATGGCCACCTGCTTTGTCGTTGGCCTCGTTCAAGTCGTGGAAATTGCAGGTGGGTAGCAAGAGAGGTGGTGCACCGCACTGGAACTTGTTTGCGAAAGGACTAGCATACCCCATTTTACCAGATTGTGTCTGCAGCGATCAACCTGGGCCCGCAATCGTTTCAAAGATTTTCAGATTGGCCACTGCTGTTCGTTTCCAGGTGGCAGATGTTCTGCTGGAGTGATGATGTTTGTAGGAATGAGATATCTGATCCTCCACAGTTCACGTCTTAGGTCTGACGCGCTGTTTTCCGAGGAGGTCGTAAATCATTCTCGTTATGTTCAGTCTGGGCTTTTGACTGTTGAGGAGGTTTTTTTTATAATACAATTAATTAATTTAAGGTTAATATTTTTTTTTATTAATTTAAGGTTCACCACTCCGAGCTACATTAATGTCCTGTGCCTACGACTGACAAATAACAACAGTTATTAGTAAATCTGCTTGTCTAAGATATTCGTCGTCTTTATATAAGTACAAGACTTGTGCTTAGTGTCGGCTTGACTGACTAACTATGCGACTTTGAATGAATTGTGGTGTGCACACACGATTCCATCTGTGCCTGTAGTTACTGCCGGTAGCCACTACTTACACTTAGCGCTTGTGTCGCGCCGCCATAAATCCATAACGAGAACTTCTAGTTTGAAGTGTCTGTCCAGCAGTTATAACACAATAAACATATCAGCGGCGCGCCCGTGTCGTCCGAGTCGCGCGTCGCTCGTCGCTCGCCGGGCAGCAGGCGGGCAGGAGGCAGGCGGGCCCGCGCGGCGCGGCACTCACTTTGTGTCGCACTCCGACGTTTCCTCCATTTAAATTAATTTATTTGTACACGAGCGGCGCCCGCGCAATGCAATAAGAAGCCGCGGGGCGAGGGAGGTGCGGGAGGGGACCGCTCGTAAACATGTCAGCGGCGAGATGTATCGGCGGCCGGTCCGCCTCGAGCTCGGCCAGCGCAGCGCAGCTACCAGCGACACTGCTCAGCGTGGCGCACACTAGAGCACTGCACTCTGTACCGATACAACCATTTAGGTACGAACGTAATTGTGAGGATCTATGGGTATCTGTAGAAATACCATGCGAGTGCTCGAGGCAACTCCGCCGTCTTGATCTTTGTGCAGTATACTTGCCACCACCGGTCTCTAAATCAATGTTGGACCATTTTATTGCTAAATGTAATTCTTACCAGGATAACCATAATGCGTACACATGCATCGTGGGCGATTTTAATTTGAAGACTATAAACTGGAATGACTTAAATAATCCTCTTAAAAGTCAGCACATTAGCAGTCTTGATCAACTTCTTATTGATTTTGCATCAGTTAATAGTCTCCGACAATGCAATAATGTTTCCAACAAAAACAGTAGACTACTGGATGTTGTATTGGTGGACGTTCCAGGTTGTTGCGTTAGCGAAGCGGATCCTTTAAGTGTTATAGACCCTCACCATCCTCCATTAGATATACAAGTAACATTGACGGAGTCGCTAAAACTAAAATCTAATAGCATTGCAAAAAGAAACTTTCATAGGGCCGACTATAAAGCAATAAACAGGTATTTGAAGGATAAGGACTTGGAGGAAATGGTTGAAGTTTTTTACAGCATTATCGGATCAGCTATCAATGCTTTTGTACCAATCATCCGAAGGCAGAGTAGTAGGGTGCCAGTATGGTTTGATAAGAAACTTCTTAATTTATTAAAAGAAAAAAACAAACTTCGTATTAAATATAAAAAGTACAAGAATCCCCTTGACATGCTATCACTCAGATTAGTATCTAAACGATGTGACAATTACGCTAAAAAGTGTTACAATAGTTACATTGAGAGTACAGAAGAATCTATTGCCAGATGTCCTAAAATGTTTTGGTCATATGTCAAGAGTAAACGTGGTGGAGAAAGTTCATACCCAGCATCAATGACTAATGGTCCGATAACATCTTCGAATGGAGAAGGAATATGTGAACTATTTGCTTCAAATTTTAGCAGCATTTATAAAGAAGAAACAGCATCACCTTCAAGTCAAAACTATGTGCCCTCCGAATACCTGGAAGCAATAGCCACACAGTCAGACAGTATAGCTTCAGTGGACATAAAATGTGAAATTGTTGAGGAAAAACTAAAAAGCCTTGATACTACTAAGGGGGCAGGCCCAGATGATATACCGCCACTATTTATTGCCAAATGTGCACCTAACCTGGCTGTTCCTTTGGCGAAGATATATAACGCCTCAATCCGATCTGGTCAATTCCCTAAAGAGTGGAAACAGGCGAAAGTAGTACCGGTCTACAAAAGTGGTGACCCTAGTGACGTAAAGAACTATAGACCAATATCCATCCTTTCGATTTTTGGTAAAATACTGGAGTCGTTGATTTGTCCACATATTCAGCGCTATTTTTCGAAGTTCTTAAGCCACCATCAGCACGGCTTTGTGAAGAACAGATCCACGAGTACAAACCTAGTGTCCTTTGTTGAAGCCACATGCGAAGCCATGGATGGAGGGGTACAGGTTGACGCTGTTTATACGGATTTTAGCAAGGCGTTTGATAAGGTTTCACATGAACTCCTTGTTAAAAAACTAGCTACGTACGGCGTCACCGGTAGTCTTCTAAAGTGGTTTGGCTCTTATCTGGCTGGTCGGGAGTTTTATGTGGTTGTCAATGGGTACCGGTCGGGCGGGTATGCAATTGCCTCGGGTGTCCCTCAAGGTTCTCATCTGGGCCCAGTATTATTCATCATATACATAAATGACGTGATATCTTGCTTTCACAATACTAGCATATTCCTTTTAGCAGACGACTTGAAAATTTCAAAAGCCATTAGGTCTCAACAGGATGTAAATCTAATGCAAGAAGATATTGACCGATTATCTGCATGGTGTTATAATAATAAAATCTCGTTGAATAGTTCGAAATGTAGCCACATAAAATTCACTAGGAAAGTAAATATAGTGAATTCGGCGTACCAAATAAATGGAGTGAACTTAAGCGAGGTGGATATTGTACGAGATCTAGGAGTTATCTTGGACTCTAAACTCACATTTGTACCACATGTTGAGAACATAATCAGTCGATCCCAACGTATGCTTGGATTTGTCATTCGTAATGGAAAGGTATTTCAACGCCCACATACTAAATTGGTTCTTTACAATAGCCTTATAAGAAGCATCCTGGAATACTGCAGTGTAATATGGAGGCCTCACTACGCAACCCACTCGCTGCGGATAGAACGAGTCCAAAAAAGGTTTATCCGGTACCTAGGGTACTCAAAGGGAAGGCAATTTAAATATCTCCCCTACCTTGATAAACTAGGCTGCTACAAAATGAGTACCCTGGAAGCTCGAAGGAAGCTCTTGGATTTGAGATTCGCATATAAACTGCTCAATAACACCATTGACTGCCCACAATTGGTATGTAGGTTCAATTTCAGAGTACCCCGTAGACCACCTCGCAAACCCATAACTCCCTTAGCTCCACCTCCTCGCCATACAGTGTTTGGTGCTAATTCGCCTATACCCCGCATGTGCAAACTCATTAACGGACGCAGCGACCTGGTTGACGTCCACGCAGACTCAATATCGAAGTTTGTTAGACGTAATTAGTATTATTATTAGTATTTAATATAATATAATTATCTAGAATTTTAGTACATTAAGTTTTTTCAATTACAAAGAGCAATATGCATGTGGTGTTTGCCTGTAATTGGTTGTGCAGTTAGATTTAAGACACAATTACTTATATGTTCCTATCTGTGTAATATCTGTAACAACTGTTGGTGAACCTTAATTAAATAAACAAATAAAATAAATAAACGTTCTCTACTCAGAAGAAACAATAGGAATCAATTTGCTGAGAATTTGAATCCAAGTTCGCAACGAAGTATGAATGGCGACAGAGCATCATCTGTAGGCACACGAGCGTGGCAACAAAACGCTCCAGCGAGCACCCGTGACACCAAGATAAACGACTAATCAGATTCCATTAAACAGGGAGTACTTCGGCGACTAAACCGACGCGGACGGAATTAGGTGCATAGTGAATAATGTGTGCGAGTAGGCGTTTAACGATCGGCGCATATCTCAATACGCGACGCAGCGGATAGCCAAATGTGTAGAACGGTCTCGTGAGATTAAGGCGACAACGCGCGCCACTACAAAACGCGCATTCTTCGGGGATTTATTGTGCGTTATTTGTAGGCGGCTGCGGAACGCTCGATTTAGTCCCGGATTAAAACACAAAGGTAAATGTCGCGTGTTGTATTTTTAGTGTTGCATTTACGTCGCGCGGCTAATGCGCGCCGTGCCACCGCGCGCGGTAAATCACGCCGTCCGCCGGCCGGGCCCCGGTCTCCTGTACCCGGCCGCGGCCGCTACACCCGGCTCCTAAGAGCGAGACGCTCGCATCGCTGATGATTATGAAAATGAGATCGATTGTGTCTTAAATGGTAAAGCGTAATGATTATGCGCGCGCAGAAGAAGCCGGTATGTGCAAAAAGGGGCGCGCAAAACCGCGCGCGCACCTTCTGCGATACATAATGCAGTGCGAAAATTAGAAATTTAGAATAGATGATTAATATAGTGGCAACATCGAGGTGGCTCATTTACATGATACGGGCGTGAACTGCAGCCGCTGATAATTGCACCACTTTACTAGACAATTAGTAAAACTTCCAGTTAAGTATCTATTATTTATTTTTTTGTTTGACTGTACTACTCGTAAAATACTTGACAGATTTCGTCGAGGATACTTACCTATACTGCAGCCAAACGTCGAAGTCGTTGCAGCGTTATACGATTAAATGCGGCACGGGTACTACTTTTATTACTATTCTATTTAGGGCTTCTGTTTCGGTGACAACGTTCGCGGCATCGGCAGGGAAGCTGTAAATAACGCTGCTCCGCCTATTATGTCCTCTGATGAATGTTCTCGCAGTTCCGAGCCGCGCACAGCACTTCCGGGATACAACGGAACGGAACTACCTACATAGAAAACAACTCAAATACATAGATCACAACGATGACTTTTATTTTCGGGAGGGAACGAGTTATTTACGGGCACTATGCCTTATCACTAAGGCGTAAGCCAATAAACATATGTATGCTCCCTATCTTGACCAAAGATAAACAAACTTCTAGTGACGTCGACAAGACCAAATTGGGCGTCCAACATCGCTGATGCGGCTCAAAAGAATGGCCAACTTCAATAAGATTGAGGAGGAGCATGTCTGCCGCATGCAGAACGAGCTATGGGCAAGTACCTAACACACAGAGTGGAGCCCTGAAACAGCGGCACGGGGCCGCGGTATAAGTACCTCGGTGGAAATGGCAGACGACCTGGACTCTGAAGTCAAAAACAATCTGCCCAGCCTTTGCACAACTTATTGCATGGAGTCGTCTTTCTGAGTTTTTCGCTGAGTAACAGTATTTTACATGAAACGACTGCCAATGTAACCTCCACAACCCAGTAACTGGGTAAAGATCTTCAAATTACAGTCGGGACCAACAGCTTAACGTGCTTCCCGAGACACGGAGGAATAGCCCTAAGTTAAGACGATCAGCCATACCACAGCCCATACATAGCTCTGCAGTCTGAAGTAATAAATAATAATTATTTCTTTGACTGGACCTGATCCGATAGACAGCTCGCATCATTGTGGAGCTCAAAGACGCTATCAAGTCCGTCGGACAACCGTTAGACAGTTGCAAAATATTTGCATTTTCTGCCTTCCCGCGTTCGCAGTACCTACTTATGTACAATAAGTCCTTAAGAATCAGTACTCATCTTTGTTCACACAAACGCTGCGGCAAAGAAAAGTAGGAACGCAGTTGGTTAGCGACTGTTCGTATGTGCCCATTAACAAGGACACGTAGCAACTGTCAGTGAAGCCATAAAGAGGTGATCGGCGACTATTAAGTGGATCGACCGGAGGCTTAACCTCGGCTTAGCACCTCGTCGTAATCCGTGCCGCGTCGTACTCGCTCACATCTGGTGCTAATCCCTGCGCTTACCGGCACGCCCCGGGCCCCGGCCCCCGGCCCCCTGGCCCCGGCCCCCTGGCCCCGGCCCCCTGGCCCCGGCGCCGCATCTGCTGCTGCACAAACACGACTGATGACACTTGACGACTGTTTACGTTGCCACTCGAACTCGGATTAGTGGCTGTAATCCGGGCAGTGATCACAGTTCAACTGTTTCAATATAATGAAGAGAGAAGTGCTAGTGAGCCGGGACTCTTAATAGTTTTACACATTTGTGAGAGGTTAAAAGTAAAACAAATAAACGTCATAATGAGTAGGTTTTTATTGTTGAGAGGCTCGCGCTTGAACACTATCTCACCTGATGGTATGCGATGATGTGGACCTATTCACTCTTGACTTAAATACCCCTAGGTTGTAGCTATCGGGAAACAGACTCCGGAATTCCTCTCTTTAGCTGTACTCATAATGTTTAATGCGTAAAGGGTGGGATCTTCACTATGTACCGATGGAGCATCGCCGTAAGTACGTCTTGCAGTGTAGTCCGATGATGAAACGGGCTGGGCGGAATTAGCGTATAGGGGTTGTGGTCCAACTACAATGTCCAACTAGTTGGACTACGGGTCTTCGGTAGGGGCAGTTGTCCAACTAAAATAATAATTGGACAACTGCCCCTACCGAAGACCCGTGGTCCAACTGACTTATTTTATTAATTATTATTAATATTCATCATCTGGCTTTTAATGTTCCCACTGCTGGGACACAGAGCTCCTCTCTGTGTGAAAGAATGGGCCATAATCTACCATGCGGGCCTTTTGCGGGTTGGTGGATGTCACAATGTCTTCGAATTAAAATTGTGGGCTGTTACTATCATTGGTCTCAGTGCATTTGGAGGAAAGCTATATTCTTGGGCCTTAGCAAAACAAAATCAAAACGAGAGTAAATAATAGTTTCATTATGTTCTGTTCTGCAACCTCATGATAAAATTTTAAATGGATGGGAGTACATTAAAGCGGAAAGTAATGGTGGAGCTACAAAACTAATAAAATATATAGAGCGATACTGGATTAAAAACGATTTTGACAAATTCAGTAAGATGATAAGCGTGTTTAGTGAAAGACACATAACAAATAAAGTTTTGGAAGGGTCACATGCAAAACTGAGTCGTACTTTAAACACGAAACATGTTGCGGCTTCTAAACGTGTTAGAAAAAATAACAACCCTTGCAAAATAAGAGAAGTTACAAAAAAGATAGCTCTCAGACGAGAATGCCAAATTGAAAATGATGATTAGATCAAGGAGATACAGTTACAAGTGTTAACTGGTGAAATAACTGTTGTACTTGCTTTAGAAAAACTACGATAATTTCTTTTTTTTTTAGTAATAACAGTGTTGATTTGATTGTTAATGATTTTTCTTAAATGTATAATTAAATAAAATTAATATTTTTATGTATTATTTAGCTGTTAATGTCTCACTGCTGGGCAAAGGGCTCCCCCAAATCTTTCCAAGTGCTCTTTTTGAGCGCCACTTTAATTTTATTTATTTAAATATTAATATAAATTAATAAAATAAGTCAGTTGGACCACGGGCACGGGTCTTTGGTAGGGGCAGTTGTCCAATTATTATTTTAGTTGGACAACTGCCCCTACCGAAGACCCGTAGTCCAACTAGTTGGACCACGACCCCTAAACGGGAATTAGATCATGTAATTCCATCGCACACTTCCCGAAATGCAACCGATAAAAATCCGACAAGCTGGTAACTCGGCGACGATGTTCAAGTCTCTGGAGCTTTAAATCGACCAGTGCCTCAATGCCGATAAGATTCTTTGCCCGTTTTCCGATCGCCATATCTTGAAAACTGCCAAACCGATTTTGATGAAACGTGCACTATGATCTAAATTGAGAGATACTTAATCCAATAAAAAAATAATCAGATTACAAGTTTCGGAGTAATGCGTGGACAAAGATACATAAATACACCAAACCAATTCTTAAACAAGCGCTAATCCCACTTAAAAACTGCCTCGCAGTTTGGTGGGTTTGTAATAAAAAAAAATGTATTTGCCAGATTTTCTTTTTTTTATTATTATACAAACATACATACCTACATATAACGGATCCATGCGGATGGCGTCACGGGGTATCAATTTGTTGTATTCCAAATTCTTCTTCAGAATGTAACAAATACACTAACGAGCAATGAAAAAGTTCCAGTGACATTTAACAGCGCATCAGAATATTACCAACTAAAAATTTAAATATTGTGTCCAAATTTTAAATTAAATGTGAAAAAAATAAATTAAAGTATTTGTTAAAAAAAAATTGTGGGTGGAACTTTTTCATTGCTCGGCAGTTTACTTTACTGAAAACCGCATCAAAATTAAAACGAAAATTAGCCATAACCCTAATTATTCAGCCAAACGCGAGAAGATCGCGGACAAACATACGGGTCAAACTGAGAACCTCCTTTGTTTTGAAGTCGGTTAAAAATGGAGCAAAGCTTGCTCGACAGAATTATACTTAAATGGTATTTATATTCTATTGATATTGAAATCAGGCACATTTTCTAGTATTTTCAAAATAGTCGTTTAGGTAGATACGACTAAGATAGAATCATCGTTACAACTCTTCTTAATTTTTCCTTTTCGCGGGTCTGCTGAGACATTTCTAAAGAAATAAGCAGTGCCTTATGTGTTGTCTTTATGTATTATACTTAATGTGTACATTATTAATTAAATAAATAAAACAAGTACTTAACTAAGGTACGAGGTTGGATTTGCTCATATAATAAATTAGGTACCTAGGTACCTACCCATTTCACAGGATTCATATAAATTACCAATTTGTTATGGAAATATATCCATTTGCGAGGACAATGGATTGTTAACTACGCGGTGTTAAAACATATTTTCATAGTAGAAACCGCACGTGAAATGGCTGAAATGTTAAAGCGGGCGATGTGTAACCTATTGTGCAAGCGAGCCTAGCTGTGTGTGTGTGACGTGTGTGTGTAGTTGTGTGAGTGTAGGGAGAACGTGAAATGTGAGCGAGTCGTGGGTGAGTGGGTGACGCGCGTGATGAATTTATTCGCGAAATGAAGTGAGAGGGCACGGTGGTGCGCCGCGTTACCCCCGGGGGGACGCTGCTGACTGTGGGGGCAGGGGGGGGGAGATGGGACACGAACCCGGCGCGGCACTGCCTTTACAGTTTCATTTACCATGAAAATTACATTTCCCGTATCACTGGTGACCTGCTTTATATCAAATTGCGTGCGAATCTCTTGTGAAGCAATCATACAATCAAGGGTCTTACAATTTGAAAGGGGCTGCCTTTTTGTGTTTTTGTATTATTTTATTTTGTAGAATCCTCTAACTGAGAAGAAAACAATTACTTACCCTACCCTTAGATGGTCACCTTCTAATGTTAAGGTTACTCATTACATTTATTCATAAAACAATTTACTTCATTAGGTCCAAGTATTTTTTTATATAAACAGTGTCACTCAAAAAGAGAAGAGTTACCAATAGTTAACCAACGTTTGCAGTGTTGATCCTCGGGCACAGGTACTAACATAAATAGCGCCGTTTTTGCCGCTCGTTCATATTAGCTGATGGCGGTTCTTATGCGTTAGATATAATTTATAAATAAAGTGGATTGTGCAGGATCGGTTCAAGGAATCGTGTCGATATCATTAGAGCATGATATTTCTTGCGCGGTGTCAATACACCATCAAGCCTTATACGCTCCACGTAAGAAACGTAAGTATACCGCGGATGCCCCGCGCAGCCTCCGGCCCCGCCCACTCCGCCCCGCGCTGCGCCTGCGCCGGCCCCCCTGCACTCCACAGCCGCACTGTCAGCTCATGGCCTAACACTTGTTTGCTACTTATGCACACAGCTAATGTGAGTACTGAACTTTGTGAAAATAAACAGAACTAATGAGTGTGCATTAATTTGAGTAATCTTTTCTGCTTTAAATTAAGTAATCGAAAACAGTCACAAAGCTATTCAAATTTTTATAATTTTGTTAAAGGTCACAATTGTAGAGAATATTGACTTGATTAAATGAACAAATACAGGTTTTATTTCAAGGGTTTGGACAAGAGAATTGATGGACTTGCTGTGGCCTGTGAGCTCTAGACACTGCATGCAGCATGCACTGCGCAGGCATGATAGGTCAGCTTCGCGTGGAGACGCGGAGGATTATTAATTATTGTGTGGCATCACAATGGCGTCGGGTCCCGCACCACACATTCGTATCCACGTAAATGTACGTATACCAGTGTCCGTCGGGATGAAGTATCAAATAAAAGTTAGCTTATACTTAATAGGGACTGAATAATAATAATTAACAACCTACTTAGGATTTTGTACGTAAAGGTTAGCAAAGGTTGCCAACAGGACCCTATTAGGCACATCTGTCTATTTATCAAAGGGCTGAAGCTTTAAAACAATAACCAACCCGTTAAAACCACAAAATAGTTACGTGAAAGCTATGGTCAATCCAACGGAGCCCGTTAGGCTGGGTATTAAATGCTTTGCGTACAGCTCGCTTCTGGGATTACGTGAAAATATCAACACCGTGCCGTGGCGTCGGCAAACGGTATTGCTTTGCAAAGTACTATATTTAAATTACATAAGTCGTTAGAAAACCGAAATATGGTAGGTCTCAGTATACTGCCCTGAGGAACACCAAAACCAATGTCCACTGCTAATTGCTTTTTGATCAAAATTAACCATTCCACAGTCTGTTCTCATAAGTTTCTACGTGTTCGTAAAGTTTGTAGTTAATGACGAGTTTCAGCGGTGTTCCCCTACCTATCTATGGCATTGAATCAGAAACAGATAATGAGTCAAAAGCCTTGGCTAAATAAAGAACAATTCCCAACGTCTGATGCAGTGACATAATCGGTTAGGCAGATTTTATACCTACAAATTTAATCAGTGTAGGAATCTTTATTGGTAATAGAAATGGTAATTGTGGTACATAATAATTATTGTAAAAGGGTCAAAAAACGAGAAGGTACGTTGCCAAAGAACAATATTTGTTACCATATACTTATTAAATTGACTCGTAACTATACTATTGACTCGTGGTCGTAGTTAAACAAGAACAGCCGCATGAGTTGGTCTTCAAAGTTAAGCAACGCTTGCCGAGGTCACTCCATCATCCTCAGCCTATTAATGTTGCTACTGCTGGGACACAAGCCTCCTCTCGGTAAGAGGGAATGGACCATAAATATATCCACCACGCGGGCCCAGTGCGCGTTGGTGGATGTCACATGTCTTGGAATTTTTGGTTCTAGGACATGCCGGTTTTCTCACGATATTTTCCTTCACCATTTGAGAGCAGTGGTGATGCAATAATTTACACAAAGTAAAGCGCCTCCCTGGGTTCGAACTCACGAAGTCACAACCTACAACTTGTAAGGCGCGACCGCTACCACTGGGCCACCACTGCCCTTAAGTCACTCCATAGATTGGTATATATCCATAACATACCGATATGCCTTCATGCCTTTGCAAGCCAGTCAAGCTGTTAGTCCTGGCAGTCATTGGTAGATCTTTTGACTGTCGTTATTCAGAAGCCTGACAAATCTTGGCACCAGTCTTGCCAAGGGGAATCGTGTTACCCAGATACTGCGGTTGTGGAAGTTAAATAGGCTGCAACACTGCTATTCTATATACGATTAAACTGGAAGTCAACCCCAACACAGTTGAGAAAACGCTGGGCAGATTGATTACTAGGAATAATACGTAGCCGTGCCGCGTCAGCAGTTCAGCACATAGCGAGGCGTCATTACGAGCCGCGGCCGCAATTACCGGCTAACTAAACGCGTGAAATGTGCGGCGTGCAGCGTGCCTGCCTGCTCGCCGCCGCATAAATAAACGGCGTGGCCGACTGAGACAAAGCCGATGGGCCGATAGTGAACAAAGCGCGCATCGTTTTGGTCGCGTTGCGGCGCGACGTGTTAATTCCGCGCGGACGCGATAGCATCGCGCGGCGGCCGACACAGATATATTATCGCCGTGACAATTATTCCGATAACGCACGTCCCCCCTCTCACCCTCCCCCCACGGCTTCTCGCTGGAGGCTGCTGGACCCGCAACCATTTAATAGCTGCGTCGGTCGCCGCCGCCCGCTCACCTGCGCACACGCAGCACCACCGAGCCTCGTTCGCGACACTTGTCATCCTGAACACTACTTTATGTGCAAGTAGCTGTTTTAATGCTGCTGCAGCTAATTTAATGATCATCAATAAGGTATCTAGATATCACTCCAAAACTTGACTTTTCAATTTCAGCGAGATGAATAGTATTCATCGACAGTGTGAGTGTGAGTGTTGAAATAGGTATGAAGCTCTGGACAAAGTGACATTCCATCAGCTGGCGACTGTCGAAATCCCAAAATGTAAGGGATTGATTCAGTGACATTTCGATAGCGCTTGGCAATCCAATACAATTTTAAGATTTCAGTAATCGCTATCGCAACGCTTGCCTGGATAGAATGTCCCTTGCTTAGGGCCTGGGATGATCGGTATAGATACCATACATGCATTCATACTCAATAAAACATTACGATGTGTTCGCCGTTTACTAAGTCGTTTAGTCTGCTCATACCTTCATACTTTAACATAACATAGCGCTATCTCCTGCTGATCATCACGGCGGCGCTCGATAACGTATTCGCGATCGCGACGAACTCATTACCTTCTGAGTGCAATAATGACGACGGTGGCGGCCCCGAGGGGCCTTGTTATACCGATATGTATGAATGCGCATATAAATACCCCGACCAAGTGTACTCATTCCAATTAAAGCAATGTCACACGACTTATCGCGAGTTTTGGCTCTCCGATCGAGTGTGACAGTATCCGCGCCCGGTGAGTGTGTGACATCGCGACAATGTGCCATCGTGCGCAGTGCGCTGTGCCACTGAGTTGATGTGTCCGCCGCACGTCATCTCGTGAAGGCTTGACGTGGATGTCATCGCGCGAGCCAGATAAGTTGCCGCATCAAACTTCATTCAGATGCCGACCGAATCCGTCCGGTTACGCTTTGCGATGCATGCCTAGTTAGGCAGCCATTTATAATTGAATATCGGTGCAGCGGCGGGACATAGTAGCTCTCGCTGAACAACAACCCAACGTGACGGTGACGAACTGACGAGGTGTAACCCACTTACGAGTATACATTCAAAATAGCTGGCGAGCGAGCGCCGCTCCTCGCATACTGAGCCTGACACGTCACACGTCACGCCGCTACTGACTAATAATTAGCTAATGGGTGTCGCACAATAAAATTCATTAAGAGAACATCTCATCCAATTAACGTCAAAACGTGTGTGCAGCGGCGCGGCGGTGCGGCGTCTGTAACACGAGAACGGGACGTTTTTACTCGATCTAGTGTTGGGCAAAAAGTGCGTAATGCGTTATGGGGCGGTGCGGCGGCGGTAACAAACAAACCGTTAACGTCACCGAGGCGGCGCGCGCGCATGTGCGCCGCAGCCGCGCCCGTGATCGATGGCAGTTCCGCCAGGAGCAACACTATGTCCAATTATCTTCCTTGTACAATGTCACTAATCACTTGTGCCGCTACTAGACACACATCTCATTCGTGTTTGGATGGAAACGTCAAAAAACTCACGGAAATGAAAATTCAGGAATTGACAGATGCTCATTAAGAGAAGGCAGCGCCGCGCTACAAACAGAACTCTAGTGGCGGCGGCGGCGGGTTTATACATCTGGACTTATATGATGTATTCCTTAATATACTCTACGATCGATAAAAATAGTAAACCAAGTTTATTTTATTTTAGTAGTTTTAAAAAAAGGAATAATTTACCTTAAATACAACTTTTAGTCTCAAGTTAAACCGTAGTTATCACGGTTCAAAATGACCGGTTTCATAAAATGGCACAGGTCATAACTATGCATCTTGCAAAGTCATGGCACTCCCAGGAAGTAGACCTTGTATCAGCAAAGCATGTAAAAGCGAATATAATGCATGACAACAATTTCGTTATTTTTTTTTGTCAAAAATCTATGTAAAATAGTTTATTAGAAAAACTAGGACGGTCAATTATACAATTTACTTTTAAATAATCTGGTATGTAGTTAATGCAGCATTATCGACATGATTTGCTGATTCATGGTTTAGTAATTACGAATGAACTTTATAAGCTTGTCACGTGTGCTGGAGCGCTGCTCCGCATAAGAGGGGCTTACCTCGCGACTCGCGGCTCCACCAGTGTGCGGCACTACAGCATGTGTCGGTAGCAGCACAACCAGAGTAGCTCTGGCACTTTGTGAAGTCGTGTGTGGTGTACTACACGCAACATTACATTATAATCACTATGAATAAATAGCTTCCAGAATGTTCTAAGTCTTGTTTCATTGAGTCAGGTGAAGGATGATGAAGACTATTTGCATAAGAATGTCGTGTTTTGTGAGGAATGATACCGATGTGCTGAGCTGGCGACGCGACGTGCGCAGACGAGCCGCCGCCGCGCGCCGCTCGCTCTCGGTTCCCACGCCGCGCCGGCCGCGCATTCCGCCCCAAACAACCGAACCTTTTGCTCTCTTTTATAAATCTCAACTCTCAAAGTCGCTGCTTTAGTGATATCGTAAGCTCTCGCCGGCCTTGGATACTTACTACGCTATGTTGACACATCGTCAAGGTTGGCAAAACAAAAGTTAATTTAGTTCGTTTAAACGTTATTCAAACGATCAAGTGTTGCTTAGTAACACAACATCAAGGCTGTACTCCCCGACAGGTTAGCCGGTGCACCGGGCACCTAGTTGCAGTAGCTACTCTCACATTTCTTAACAACAAAACATCAAGGCCGTACTCCCCGACAGGTTAGCCAGTGCACCTGGCACCTAGCTGCAGTAGCTACTCTCACATTTCTTAACAACAAAACATCAAGGCTGTACTCCCCGACAGGTTAGTCGATGCACCGGGCACCTAGTTGCAGTAGCTACTCTCACATTTCTTAACAACAAAACATCAAGGCCGTACTCCCCGACAGGTTAGCCAGTGCACCTGGTACCTAGCTGCAGTAGCTACTCTCACATTTCTTAACAACAAAACATCAAGGCTGTACTCCCCGACAGGTTAGCCGGTGCACCGGGCACCTAGCTGCAGTAGCTACTCTCACATTTCTTGACAACACAACATCAAGGCTGTACTCCCCGACAGGTTAGCCGATGCACCGGGCACCTAGGTGCAGTAGCTACTCTCACATTTCTTAACAACATATCATCAAGGCTGTACTCCCCCGGTGCACCGGGCACCTAGGTGCAGTAGGTACTCTCACATTTCTTAACAACATATCATCAAGGCTGTACTCCCCCGGTGCACCGGGCACCTAGCTGCAGTAGCTACTCTCACATTTCTTAACAACACAACATCAAGGCTGTACTCCCCCGGTGCACCGGGCACCTAGCTACAGTAGCTACTCTCACATTTCTTAACAACACAACATCAAGGCTGTACTCCCCGACAGGTTAGCCGGTGCACCGGGAACCTAGCTGCAGTAGCTACTCTCACATTTCTTAACAACACAACATCAAGGCTGTACTCTTCGACAGGTTAGCCGGTGCACCGGGCACCTAGCTGCAGTAGCTACTCTCACATTTCTTAACAACACAACATCAAGGCTGTACTCTTCGACAGGTTAGCCGGAGCACCGGGAACCTAGCTGCAGTAGCTACTCTCACATTTCTTAACAACACAACATCAAGGCTGTACTCTTCGACAGGTTAGCCGGTGCACCGGGCACCTAGCTGCAGTAGCTACTCTCACATTTCTTAACAACACAACATCAAGGCTGTACTCTTCGACAGGTTAGCTGGTGCACCGGGCACCTAGCTGCAGTAGCTACTCTCACATTTCAACACAACATCAAGGTTGTACTCCCCGACAGGTTAGCTGGTGCACCGGGCACCTAGCTGCAGTAGCTACTCTCACATTTCAACACAACATCAAGGTTGTACTCCCCGACAGGTTAGCTGGTGCACCGGGCACCTAGCTGCAGTAGCTACTCTCACATTTCAACACAACATCAAGGTTGTACTCCCCGACAGGTTAGCTGGTGCACCGGGCACCTAGCTGCAGTAGCTACTCTCACATTTCAACACAACATCAAGGTTGTACTCCCCGACAGGTTAGCTGGTGCACCGGGCACCTAGCTGCAGTAGCTACTCTTACATTTCAACACAACATCAAGGTTGTACTCCCCGACAGGTTAGCTGGTGCACCGGGCACCTAGCTGCAGTAGCTACTCTCACATTTCAACACAACATCAAGGTTGTACTCCCCGACAGGTTAGCTGGTGCACCGGGCACCTAGCTGCAGTAGCTACTCTCACATTTCAACACAACATCAAGGTTGTACTCCCCGACAGGTTAGCTGGTGCACCGGGCACCTAGCTGCAGTAGCTACTCTCACATTTCAACACAACATCAAGGTTGTACTCCCCGACAGGTTAGCTGGTGCACCGGGCACCTAGCTGCAGTAGCTACTCTCACATTTCAACACAACATCAAGGTTGTACTCCCCGACAGGTTAGCTGGTGCACCGGGCACCTAGCTGCAGTAGCTACTCTCACATTTCAACACAACATCAAGGTTGTACTCCCCGACAGGTTAGCTGGTGCACCGGGCACCTAGCTGCAGTAGCTACTCTCACATTTCAACACAACATCAAGGTTGTACTCCCCGACAGGTTAGCTGGTGCACCGGGCACCTAGCTGCAGTAGCTACTCTCACATTTCAACACAACATCAAGGTTGTACTCCCCGACAGGTTAGCTGGTGCACCGGGCACCTAGCTGCAGTAGCTACTCTCACATTTCAACACAACATCAAGGTTGTACTCCCCGACAGGTTAGCTGGTGCACCGGGCACCTAGCTGCAGTAGCTACTCTCACATTTCAACACAACATCAAGGTTGTACTCCCCGACAGGTTAGCTGGTGCACCGGGCACCTAGCTGCAGTAGCTACTCTCACATTTCAACACAACATCAAGGTTGTACTCCCCGACAGGTTAGCTGGTGCACCGGGCACCTAGCTGCAGTAGCTACTCTCACATTTCAACACAACATCAAGGTTGTACTCCCCGACAGGTTAGCTGGTGCACCGGGCACCTAGCTGCAGTAGCTACTCTCACATTTCAACACAACATCAAGGTTGTACTCCCCGACAGGTTAGCTGGTGCACCGGGCACCTAGCTGCAGTAGCTACTCTCACATTTCAACACAACATCAAGGTTGTACTCCCCGACAGGTTAGCTGGTGCACCGGGCACCTAGCTGCAGTAGCTACTCTCACATTTCAACACAACATCAAGGTTGTACTCCCCGACAGGTTAGCTGGTGCACCGGGCACCTAGCTGCAGTAGCTACTCTCACATTTCAACACAACATCAAGGTTGTACTCCCCGACAGGTTAGCTGGTGCACCGGGCACCTAGCTGCAGTAGCTACTCTCACATTTCAACACAACATCAAGGTTGTACTCCCCGACAGGTTAGCTGGTGCACCGGGCACCTAGCTGCAGTAGCTACTCTCACATTTCAACACAACATCAAGGCTGTACTCCCCCGGTGCACCGGGCACCTAGCTGCAGTAGCTACTCTCACATTTCTTAACAACACAACATCAAAACTGTACTCCCGGACAGGTTAGCCGGTGCCCCGGGCACCTTGCTGCGGAAGCTACTCTCACATTTCGCCAGTTATGTTAAGTCCCATGTGGCCATGTAATAGGGTGCGAGTAGGGTTACCAAACGTGCGGATTTATTCAGATATGTCCGGACATTTGGCCTCCCGTCCGGTCTTTGCCCGACGTTCTATTTTGTCCGGATTTTTCCTTAGATGGCAAAATTTTGTTTTTAGTGTTCCTTACCCAAAGGGTAAAAACGGGACCCTATTACTAAGACTTGACGATCCGTCTGTGTGTCTGTCTGTCCGTCTGTCACCAGGCCGTATCTCATGAATCTTGATAGCTAGACCACCTAACCTTGATAGTTTTGCCAATAATCCCGAGGACAGCACTATATACTAAAAATAGCTATGCAATGTGTGGTCACATATTCAATGCTATACCTGACACGTTTAAAATCTTACCAGTTAATAAATTTTCAAGGTATCTTAAATTATGGCTTTTGGATAAGAACTTCTACTCTGTAAGCGACATATTTAATAGGGAGTTGAAAAATTTATAATCTCTTAATAATTTACCCTCGGACATATTTTTTATTTATTTGATAATATATAATCAATTTCCCAATTGTAATTTACTAATTATAACTATAATAGTATTGTGTAAATTTAAATAAATATTAACCCAAATGTTTGCATGTCACATTATTATGACTAAGTGTTACGGATCTGTGTTATTTTTGTTTTTTTTCAAATTCAAATTTAATTTATTGCATCCATAATGTATATACAGGTGGTAAATATAAGTCACCGAAACAATTATGGACCCTGTCGGGCATAGCAACATTCTAGATACAGTCAGTGTCTAGGAGAGAGGAATAGCGCTCAATATTTCCTTATCTATTAACATTTTAGTTACCTTTTCTCTATCTGTTTTTATTTGGTTTAATGCACTAATACGTATCCCTTTTATTTTCATGTCGAATTAAATATTATTCTTAAATATTAATTATTTGTTTAAATTTTTATATTCCAATAAGTATATTTGATTTAGAGTTTATATTTAATAAAATTAATACATAATAAAAAAAAAAAAAATGTCCATATTCGGGCGCACGGTTGGCGCAGTGGTTGAGCA
This sequence comes from Anorthoa munda, assembly GCA_945859665.1. Taxonomy (NCBI): domain Eukaryota; kingdom Metazoa; phylum Arthropoda; class Insecta; order Lepidoptera; family Noctuidae; genus Anorthoa; species Anorthoa munda. Next base: position 317,612 of record OX243907.1, on the reverse strand, counting down.
ATTGACTGCTGCGCTGCGTGTCGCGGGTTCGATTCCCGCACGGAACAAATATTTGTATGACCTACAGGTAGTTGTTCCGGCTCTGGGTGTTTGTGTATCTGACTTTATATGTTTGTAAACGCACCCACGATACAGGAAGAAATTCCTAGTGTGGGGCAAAGTTTAAAAAAAAAATAAAAAAAAATAATAAAAATATATATATATTTTTAGCGACCAGAATGGAAAAACAAATAAAAAAAAAACAATTCACACAAACTAAAACGAATTTATTTCAGAATAGACTTAATTTTAACAATAGTTCAAGTAACCATTAAAATTCGAGCAATCACAAACAACCGTTAATATTCAAAACGCGGAACAATAGAAAAAAACCAAAATATCAAAATATGGAACGAACTTACTGCAAGTTGCTTAGGTACCGACAACCTTACCGTGCGACGACTCAGGAGCAAATGACCGATCCTCGCTCGAGCGCACTCTTTTATATTAATGGGTAGGTACCACCACTACCAACAATAAGTTCTGCTTATACGGCCTCTCCTGATCTTGCACCGCCCTCGGCTGCACCTTGGACATCTTCTTCAGAAGCACCAGCAGGTACGGCGAGAGTTTGATCGCCGTTTTCGTCCGACTTGGTCCCGTCCGTTGTCCGAGCACCAGTAGGACCAGTAGGACCAGCAGATCCACCTGAAGGCTCGCCCACATCGTCAGATTCGTCGTCATTGCAATCTGTATGAGAAACAAGTGGTTAATTATACGTGATAACATGTACACCTTTGCCTATTCTGTCATTCATCACGCATACAAGGCCCTCATACAAAGATACACTTTCACGACCAAGACTAAAACACTTCACTTTCAGAAGTATGCATACATCATCATACATCAAATCTCAGTCATACTCATACTTTAACTTGTACAAGTTCACCAGGACTGCGCCTGCCAGGACAGCGCCTGATGCGTGTTCCAGGAACACGACTTCCGGGACAGCGCCCGATGCGTATACATAGTACACGACTTCCGGGACTGCGCCCAATGCGTATACATAGTACACGACTTCCGGGACAGCGCCCAATGCATGTTCATAGAACACGACTTCCGGGACAGCGCCCAATGCATGTTCATAGAACACGACTTCCGGGACAGCGCCCAATGCATGTTCATAGAACACGACTTCCGGGACAGCGCCCAATGCATGTTCATAGAACACGACTTCCGGGACAGCGCCCAATGCATGTTCATAGAACACGACTTCCGGGACAGCGCCCAATGCATGTTCATAGAACACGACTTCCGGGACAGCGCCCGATGCATGCTCATAGAACACGGCTTCCGGGACAGCACCCGATGCATGCTCAGAGAACACGGCTTCCGGGACAGCACCCGCTGCGCATACACAGTACGCGTCTTCCAAAACCAGGCACTCCAGGGCGCCAGCCCTGGGAGCGCACTGAATCTGGGCTGCGTCAGCCACCAGTTCCAACCAGTAAGGCCAGCACCTGCCTCACATTCACACGCACGCATATACAGAACACGTGCTACTGGAACATAAAAATAAATTATAACGGTTCAGGTTTAACTTACTTTCAAAATATGCACCACAACTCTCGGGACACTACTCGCCTGTCCAGAGTACCATGTACTGAGCTGCGGCCTGAGTTGTCTTACCTCTAGCTCCACTTAAATTCAGCTCATAACGATCACTTGGTAACACTTTAGTCACACGGTATGGACCCCTCATGCCAGGGTCCAGCTTCCCAGCAGACTGAGAATACTTTATTACGAACACCTGATCGTCAACCTAAAAAACTCTTGGCGGGTGTCTTTGACGACTTACTCGAACGTCTTGGCTCTCTTGATTTTTGTCAAGAGAACCCTTAGCGGCGTTCCTGCTGAGTTCCCTCATGGCTTCTCTGTTTGGACTGGAGTTTTCAGCTGCAATGTCACGGATCAGTGCACGAATCACAATAAAGACCGTTCTTACATAACGCTCGACTTGCCCATTGGAGTGATGCATTTCGGGCGCTATGTAATGGATTTCACAACCCATTTCAGATACCCAACTGGTAAAAGCTGACGCTTCAAACATGCGACCACGGTCACAAACTATCTGTTCGGGTGTCCCAAACAAAGATACGGCGCTATTGAAAACTCGTTTCAATTCGCTTGCATCCTGTCTGTACATAGGATAGAGTAAACAAAACTGGTAAAAGAATCTACCAAAGCAAGTACAAACTTGTACCCGTTGGACTCCGGCAAAGGACCTAATGCATCAACATGAACCGTGTTGAAGGGAATGTCTGATTTTTCCCATGACGTAATAGGCTGACGAGGAGCACTTGGAACACGTTTCTTGGAAATGCAAATTAGGCAATGGGAAGTATACTTCCTAACAAATTGTTTCAGGCCAGGAAACCAGAAATGTTTTAAAATAAGCTTTATCAGCCCCGATGTGCTCGTGCTCGTCGTGAAAAACGCGTAATAAACTGAACCGGTGCCCTTTAGGTATATAGCAGTAAGCGAGACTCTTCACCCACAGGTGAGTAGCGATAATAGAGCACATCGTTCTGACACACGTACTTACTGGGGTCCAAGAGACCATCCCTCAGTTTTTTGAGGAGATCGGCAGTCTCGGAATCAGCCGACTGGGCTATTTGTGCCCAACTCAATGGTCTATCAATATTATTGAATTGCAACGCTGGCGGGTTCCTGCTTAGATAATCCGCGTGACCCATCATCACACCCTTTCGATATTCAATCGTAAAATTGAAATCCTGCAGATAAATCCACCAGCGTGCAACCCGTGGAAGGAGACCTTTCTTACGCTCAGTGGCCTTCAAAGCATTGCAATCGGTCACGATTATAAAAGTTATCCCGATCAAATAATGACGGAAGTGTTGCAGTGCCTTGCCGACTGCCAACGTTTCCAGTACGTACGAATGGTATTTTGCCTCCGCCCCCCGAGTGGACTTTGTTAAAATAGGCTACCACTCGTTTACCACCGTCCGCGTGTACTTGCATAAGTACAGCACCACATCCTGCACAATTGGCGTCAGTGTGCAGCTCGGTAGGAAGGTTCGGATCAAAAATCGCAAGTATGGGCTCGCTAGTTATCCGTTCTATAAGTATTTGCCGGACATGATTTTGATCAGGTCCCCATTCAAATTTTACGTCTTTCTTTGTGAGACGCGAGATACATGCGGTTTTTGTCGAGTAACCTTCGATATAACGCCGAAAGTAACAAGCAAGGCCTAAGAACTGGCGCACTTGTCTTACATTATTAGGGATAGGTGCGTTAACTAGTGTCTCGATTTTGTGCGGACTCGGCCTAACCTGACCTTGACTACCTTGGTACGTGGTAAGAAAAAAAACATTTGCGCACGTTAATTGAGAACCTGGACTCCGTCGAAGTCTTCAAGACATCGCATAACAAGGTTAGCCATCAACCTAACAAGTTCCGTACCTACGAGAGGTGTATTTATTTTGTCAGGTTCATTAATACTCACAGCGTTTACTTTAAGTACCTTATCCGATATACGAGTCAAGTACTGTCCGTGTTTAGTGCGAATAAACGTAACACCATCGCGATTTAGTACGTCAGTCCATATGATAATTGGTGTATTCATACACGACGCGGGTACTATGACAAAATCTACTTCAAGCGCGATATTACTTAACTCGACAGTCAACGTGATGTATTCGCGAACAACAACCACTATCACTTTATCCTTTCAAAGAACACTTGATTTGTTTACGCGAACCGGAAAAGTAATTTACTACTGCTGGTGATATCAACGATCTGGTATACCCTGTATCACGGCTGTATTTATATCGTTGTTATCCTTCGCGGTTGAAAGTTCGCTACACAAGTTAACTTTACGTGGATTATTATTGTTGCTTTGAGACTCAGTCCGAGCCTTAGCAAAACAGTCACTTTCTTTATGCCCTACCTTCTTACAGAAAGAACAAATCGGTCTAGCATTATTACTACTACCGTCGTTTTCATTGACATTACGCTTCTTGAGGCACTTATCTTTATAATGCCCTGTTTGGCCGCAATTAAAACATTTGTTTTCGGATTTACTAGGACCGTTAGAATTACGCCTTTTAGTCATATTACCGGATGACGCCGATTTATCTGGGTAACGATTATCAGACTTACGAATAGGCTTTACATAATTGGCTAAAAAGGAAACTAGTAATTCTGTCGTTAGGTCGGCATTGATAGCGGCTGCACGTACCTGTACATCACTGATACCGTGAACCACTATTTGAACCATAAGTTCTTCACTCAACCTTTTCACTAAACGTAATTTTAATAACGAACGACGCGCATACTCTGCGTAGGACGAAAACTTGTCGGACGTGGTATTTATGACTTCATGAAGAGTTTGGGCATAATTAATGTTTTGTGGACACAACGACCTAAATTCCTCAACGAAATTGGACCATGAACGATCATTTGTAGCCCACTCGTTTAACCAGGTTTTTGCGTCACCTTTCAAACAATGAGCCACACGCGAGAAACACTCAAGATCGTCCCAATGGTTCACATGCCTAGCCCCGTCCACTTCGTTACACCACACCTCGAAATTGTTTATAGCGGGATCAAAATTTGACAAGTAGTAATTGTTAGACCTGTTTTTTGTTAATACCCCCAACGCATCAACTAGCGCTTGAGTCGATGAAACATTATTTTTTATCTAAAGGGGGTGTGCTGTCACGAACTGACGGCGTAACACGCGAACCACTAGCGGTGCCTGTCTCAATAGCGGTCAATCGCGACATAATACTGCCCAACACATTTTTCGCAGACACATCATGAGGGTGGGATCGAGATCTACCACGACGATGTGTACGTGACCTAGACCTCTCTCGCAAACCACGATTGTGACCATCACGTGAGCGACCGCGATATGATCGTGAACGAGTTCTGTCATTACGTGAACGCGAGTGAGTCCTGTCACGACGCGAATGGGAACGATTTCTACTATGGCGTGACCGTGAATGAGTTCTATCACGGCGCGAACGAGTTCTACCTTGAGGTGATCGTGAACCATGCCTATGGTCCTGTCGCGATTCACTGCGGTGGCTACGCCTACCCTCAGAGCGTGGCGGCGTTCTAACTAGCTCTTCGAGTGGCATTTTTATTTGAAATCAACGGCTGTTCGTGTATGTATCAAGGCTAATAATTATGAGCAAATAGGCTGAATCTCACTTCTGATTTTAGCGACCAGAATGGAAAAACAAATAAAAAAAAAACAATTCACACAAACTAAAACGAATTTATTTCAGAATAGACTTAATTTTAACAATAGTTCAAGTAACCATTAAAATTCGAGCAATCACAAACAACCGTTAATATTCAAAACGCGGAACAATAGAAAAAAACCAAAATATCAAAATATGGAACGAACTTACTGCAAGTTGCTTAGGTACCGACAACCTTACCGTGCGACGACTCAGGGGGTCTACTCCCGAAGCTCGAAGTTCGTAGTTTCGAGCTTAGTTACGGGCATTTCCTACTCCCTATCACCTACGGACGGATGATTCGTACGGGGCCCGAACGAAGAATGAATGACAACATAATTTGACAGTTGAACCTACTCCCTAAGCGTTTTTATCCGTCCGAAAAATTGAACTTGACACTTGTTTTATCGGATCGTTATGTCAGATATGACGACATCAAAATAGTTATCGTGCGGTCGACGGAAGCTACAATTCCAAGTGGTGGCTGCTTTTTTAATGCTCGAAGAAGCTCTACTGGAAGAGCAGAGGCAACGTCGACGATATTTACGCCAAAACATCCTGTTGGAGAGTATTATTGTTGTTCATATGGAACTATAGGCTTACTTGGGAATTATTCGAGGACTTGTGTGAGGACCTAATACCTCTTTTGCCTCGACACATAGGTACGATGAAGTGGTGTTGATCCAACAATGAAGGTAAGGATATATTAAAGACTCTGCAACATTGAGCTGTACCAAAGCATCACACCCATTTACTGTTGTTATTGTTTTATTTCAGATCCCCACAGCTCTTAATTTTTATGCCTGGGGGGTTACCAAGGTGCAGTGGGCCTCATTAATAAAAAAGTATATAAGGTTTCCCCAGAATTTGGCTGGGAGGAACCTTATAAAAAGACAGTAAGTTTAAAAGCTTGTACCATTTTTTACCCGACTGCCGAAGGAGGGTAATGTGTTTATCAGTCTATGTATGTATGTATGTATGTTTGTTCCTATGTGGCGTTCCAGAGACCTAACGCGTTGGCCGATTTTGATGATTCATACGTCAATCGATTCGTCTTAACCTTGCGAGTGTCATAGGCTAAATTAAAATTAGAAAATAGGAAAATGGCGGCTTTTGGGCGCCATATTGTGGGGGGCCAATTTTATTTTTATTTCCAAATCCATCGTGTGGGGTATCAAAATAAAGGGTTTCAAGAGGTGATTTCAAAAATATATAACACTTATATATTTAAATGTACCTAATTAAAAAAAATGTTAACTAAAAAGTTATAAATAAAAAAGTTAATTAAAAAATTCAAAATACCCGACTGCTTAAAAAGCGAACTAAAAAGACGTAAACAAGAAGAAAATCATGCTGTGCAGTCGGAGGATACATATGGTTTTGGTCAGCCAGCTCGCGAATATGTATACTCCGACTGCACAGCATGATTTTCTTCTTGTTTACGTCTTTTTAGTTCGCTTTTTAAGCAGTCTGGTATTTTGAATTTTTTTATTAACTTTTTTTCTAAAATCTAAAAGCCATTTCAATAATGACTACCTACGCTTTGAAGAGTGTTTATACCTATAACTACTTAAAGAGTACACTTAAATAAATTGTATCACGGATCGGATCACCCCATGTTCGGGGATGTAAAAAGGTTGGAATAATACTCGGAAGTACGTCAGCGAAAAGTTTGATAATAAACAAAATATAACTAAGGCATTAAACGGCGGCGAATCTTAACACCGCGATTTAACTTTAAAGGAATCCGGTACAGCGCCATCTATCGGCCAGAATCTTAACTAAATTTACATAACGTTTTGAACTAGGTACTTCAAACACCCCAATAGACAATAACATGCCCGGTCTAATAAACAGCGTATATTTGCCATTTTAAAAGGCCGATTAAGATGCCTCTTAGCAGCAAGAGAGCTGCTTTATGCACCAGTCATAGTTGGTATTTGTCACAATTTATACTAGGTCTAGCTATGTTTTTCTAATAATGAATGGGTGCTAATTAAACAGGCTTCTTTTTAATATCATTATTCGCCCCCAAAAATGTATGTTGCCTTCTAAATTACTAAGTCAGCCACAATTAACGAGCATCTAAATAATACTATGTTAGCCACTAGTTATCTTCTATGTAAACCACTCTAAATACAACTCAGCATGATGGTTATTTTTTAGCATCTAAATTTTTAACATGCATTCTAACAGTAAATTTCTAAAATACTATTAAATGACATCAAAAAATATATTTATTTAGCTTCTAATTTTTTAACTCAGTACGTTTAAAATGTAACTCATCCCATATTAATTGATCGTATAAAATTTGCAAAAACATTTCATCAAATAGTATATTGGCCACTAATATTACCAGAAGCTATTGAGGAGAGACAAAATAAAAGACTTTATTTTTTGGTTTTAATATAGAATAGGTGCAAGTTGGATTAGTATTTATGTGACAGAGTCGACGGAGTCCCGCTGCGCGGGGCTCCTATTTCTGTATGCAGGGTTTAAAGTAACCTAACACGAAGGAGATGACGGGAGCTGAGTTCGCTCGCTTTGCTCGCTCACTTCAGCTCCCGTCATCTCCTTCGAACCTAACCTGTCCGTGTCGGGGTGCCCTAAGCTCCCGAGCTCGCTACGCTCGCTCTTCTCGCTCAACATTTACATGTGATCAACTCAACTCATCGTCACATGAATCGAATGGCGCTCTCTGATTGGTGCAAATGGCCGGTCGCTGTCATCTCGCGTACTCACGCCAAATCATGCAGTGGCTATTTTCACGATAAAAGAATATGATGTATTGTTTTACATGCTAAGTTATAATAAATGATGTTTTCTGTAGAAGCTTGAATTATATTGTTTTGAGGATATTGCGTTGAAGCTGTAAAACGTAAAATGGTGACAAGATATAAAATCCGTGGCCGAGTTAGTAAATTACGTGGCAATGTATAAATAAGAAGGACAAGTCACAATAATTGATGATCTTTACTTGACGCTTTCTGTAGAATATTTAGTTGACGTTGCAAAAAAGACGAATTAGTTTATTAGAGGCTATGTCATTTTCCCGTTGCTTAGTTATAAAATTAGAAGTTTAATCACGTGTCCAATAAATAATTTTGTGGCTAGACTTATAATTTCCCATAATGAATTGAACGGGTGAACAGTACTTTTTTCATCTATTTAAGAGCATATTTTAATTATTTTTTCAGGTAAAATTGTCATTGCCTGCTGTGTTTTACATAATATGTTTAATCAGGCGGACTTAGAAGCACCTTCCCTCAGCAAGAAGATCTACAATTTGAGCGCAGTAGCCTGGGAGAAGTGTCTACAAATATATTATCTGCCCATCAAGCTCTTTGCCCTTGCTTCAGCAAGCAAGCAAGCAAGAGCAATTGCTGGAAATAAATAGATATTTACGCAGTCTCACAAGAAAACTTTACAAATATAAATGCATTGGGTATGTGTATGACTAGATGTATGAATGTGAGTGAAGCAAAAGAAGTATGTAAGGATCGTAGCAGGTGGCGTACTTTAGTTTCTGCCTACCCCCTTGGGAAAATGGCGTGAGTTTATGTATGTATGTATTATTGACTTTTCACAATAAAAGCATTGTTTTCATTACAATTTTTTTATTTTTCCATTCAAATCTGAATAAATTTAACAATTACAACACACTATGACTTATACAATAACTACAAAAATACAACTACAAAAGGCAAAAAAAACGTTTCATTTCGTAATCAAAGTTGTTTTGATTTTGGCACTTGATTATTTACCGAAATTAAGTGTTGATAGGAAAACAACCTTTATGGGTATGTGACTTTACCCTATTTAAAGTACGAAAATCGCCAAAATGTTGAAAGAAAAGAAAAATTATTTGTTTGTGACCCGCAGAGGAGACACAAGAAATAAGCAAAAAAATAAACAATAATAAAAATACAACCCCGTGCAAGACCAAAAAAGGCTCCTATCTCAGCATGTGCAGCGACACCCAAAAAAGAAATAATGCTGCGCTGATATTCTAATAATTTATGTTGACACTTCAATATGGTTTTCCTTTTACTTATCAGTCTTAAATTATTGCTAGGACCTTAATATCTCTTGTCTACTGAGACTCAAATACCTAATAATCTGAATAAAATTAACACTTAACACACTATAACAATCAAAACATATATTTCCATTTATTTATCAGTCTTAGATTATTGCTATGGACTTAGTTTTTCAAGAATATTCAGCTTGACTTCATCAAGCATCTCATTTCTCCTAGTTTTGATTATAAGCCTTCACACTTCCACCTTCGGCAGGAGAAGCAGCATGGGTGGGTGTGATGGCGGCTGGCTCTCTTACTGGTGGACCCTGTACAACAAAAACTTAATATCATTGACAGATACAACAAAAAATATATAATTGTGTGCCTGAAATTTATTAATATTTAGTAAAAAATAGTCTACTACAATAAATATAAATTTTGTTAAGTATACCATTGGAAAAGCTGGTTGGACTCTTGACTAGGTAACTCCATTTGGGAGCGGGTTGGTGCTATCAATGGACCTGTAGCACATGCTGACCGTCTGGCAGCTCCAGCAGCTTTCTAGGCCAAATATTTTTAACAGCCCGCACCTAAAATTTGGATATTTTGTTAATTTTAATTGCATGAAAGGTATAATATATAAAAACACTACACTCATAAGTACACCCACAGATAATAATCCAATCAGTAAATAAACAAAAATGCCTTTGCCAAAGCTGGGTTAGTGATGATTTTCACATATGTAATCGTGATTGTAACCCCTACTGACTGGGCTATAAGTATTTGCAGGATGACTGACTATGATTGTATGCACTTTACTGAGGACAAGACCTTAAAATCATATTAAATTATTATATATTAATGTATTAAACTCACCTTTTGCCACTGCTCCACAGAATTAGTGCAACTTTCCATTGAATTAAGTTAGTTGCACAGGTTTTCCCACAGCCGTTATGAGCGAACTTATGAAGTCGAAGAGGGCCTCAATTTGCGCGTAAATTTCTGCAGCGGTTGGGCCATTTTAATTAATTATTATGAAAACTAAATTCTTTCAAGGTATTTATTATTTATTTCTTGACATTTCATTTGACAGTTGCCGTCATAAAGAAAAAAAAAGCAAAGGTTTTAACAGGATAATGCCGCTTTCCGGACAAAAATGGCAAAAGTAATTAATTTCTATATTTATAGACATAAAAAAAGAAAATTGTTAAAAATATGGTCATTTCCTAACGTAAAAAATATTTAATTTTTTGTTTAGTAAGCTTGAAACCACAAACTAGGGAAACCGGTAATCGACCGATAAAATAGTGCAACTCTAACGTCATCCGTCGTTCGTTCACGAATATTGTCTATGATCCCGTTCGAAGCTCAATTATCCGAAATCGATAGGGGGTAGGGTTCCCTCCGAAGTTTCGGAATACTTTCGGACGGCCCGTAACTTCGTCGACGAAGATAGGGAGTAGACGCCCAGGAGCAAATGACCGATCCTCTTTTTTTTTTTTTTTTTTTTTTTTTTTTAAGTGACGTCTCGCAGTTTACAATCCAAATGATTGGTTACTGCTTAACCGGGCTATCCTGTGGAGACTAAACTAAGCCTCCAGCCAGGCACGGACCGATCCTCGCTCGAGCGCACTCTTTTATATTAATGGGTAGGTACCACCACTACCAACAATAAGTTCTGCTTATAATATATTTTGAGTCAATTATTTATTAATGTCATTTCACTTATCGAGTTAACAGTAGTCATAATTTTTAATTGAATTTATCCGCCAGATATTCGTCAATTGTGTAATAGCTTTTACTAATTAATAATTGTTTTAATTTATTAATACAAATATTGGTTTTACTTATTTGTTTTATGTATTCCGGTATTTTGTTATATATTTTTATCGATATAGCATACGGACTAGAAGAGTATAATTTGAGGCGGGAGGAGGACAGATCAAGTCTGTTTTTGTGGCGCAACGAATAATTTTTTTGCATGTCTTCCCGTGTTTTGTATTTGCGGAGTAGTTAACACAATTCTAAAATATAAGTATTAACTAAGGTGAGGATTTTATGTTTCTGAAAGCAAGGCTTGCAACTATCTGTTTGTTCTATGTTAGTTATTATTCGTATCAGCTTTTTTTGTAGTATAAATAGAGAGGGAGCGTCCGTGCTATTTCCCCATAATATTACGCCATAGCTTAACCAAGAGTGGGCATATGCGTAGTATGTAACTAGTGCGGTTTGTAGATTGGTAGTTTTTTTTATTTCTCGTAGGGCCTAAGAAAACTTTGAAATTTTCGATTTAACTTTCTGTATATATATATCGTTAACTACTTCTATTTTTTGTTGGTTCTATGTGAAGTTTAAAATTATTTGGTTTTTTTGCCGGGGATAAAAAGTAATTAATTTGGTCTTTGTAAAGTTGATTTCAAGATTGTGCTCGTTCATCCAGTTTATTATTATATTAAGAATAGTGATAAGTTTTTCGTTCAAATTAGCATTTGTTTGGCATGAGGTGAGGATAGAAATATCATCTGCAAACAGAACACATGGCCCGTCTATGGTTTTGGGAAGGTCATTTATGTATATTAGGAATAATAGGGAGCCTACTACACTTCCCTGGGGATTTGAACCATATATTGATCTGACATCTGACCTAATGAGCTGTACTTCTTTTATTGCTTTATTATAGTACTCCACCTCAACAAATTGCTCTCTGCCTTGTAAATATGATGCAAACCATTCATGAGCTTCTCCGCGTTCGCCTATTCCGTACAGCTTATTCAATAACATATTAAATTGCACCTTATCATAGGCTTTTGACATGTCGAGTAGTATTCCTATTGCGTATTGTTTATTATTTAGAATATTTAAAGCTTCTTGAATGTATTTATAAACTGCTAACGTTGTGGATCAATTTTTATGTTAAGACCAAAATTGTACCAACACTTATTGCGAATAAATTGATTTGATTTGATTAGACAGTTGAAATTTTGACAGATGGTGTATTTCTGTTGCCGCTATAACAACAAATACTAAAAACAGAATAAAATAAATATTTAAGTGGGGCTCCCATACAACAAACGTGAACAAACGTGACCAGCGTCAGGCAACTCTCAGTTGTCTGGTATTTTGCTGAACTGGACCTTTTTGGCGCAGCCGCGGGGCACACTATGTATGTAATTGTTTTAAAATTAAGTTCCCTTTTGTTTGTACCTAAATTGTGTGTATCTGTGTGTGTCAAATAAACTAGTTTTCTTCTTTCTTATTTTTTTGCCGTTTTTTGCGATAATTGCACGGAACCCTTCGTGCGCGAGTCCAACTCGCACTTGGCTAGTTTTTTTCATACGACTACGCGGGTTTCCTCAGAATATTTCATTGTTTCAAAATTTTCAGACCGCGATTTTTTTGTAGTCGGGTTTTAGTTCTTAACCTTATTTTCTATTGTATCTAAAATGTCCAGACATTTTGTTTTTTTGTCATGTCTTTTCAAGAGCGTTTTGCCAACAACCGGGCACAAATCCAGGCTCCGGGCTCCGGGCTCCGGGCTCCAGGCTCCGGGCTCCGGGCTGCTACTTCCAGATGGCTAAAATCCTAATAACACTTGACTTGACGCGACGCAGACGTGCAAGCCATGCTCAGCAGTAGCGCCAGCGCAACCATAATACCAACGAGGCAGTCGGTACCTTTCTTGTCCTAGTATAAACACTATAGATATGGTTTTGTAAAATGTTCCTAAACTTGTTCATGGGAGAGGACCGTGGTACACAATACTGGCTGCGTGCGTCGTCCTCCATGCTCGCTCGCGCCCGCTCCTTGCGCGTGGCGTGGGGCTTCGTTCTGTGTCAGCTGATCATTATTTAGCGATACATTCTCATAACTCATCATTTATTACATTTACTAACCGCAAAGTGTCTCATCTGTAATTCAATAAGCAGATTCCACCAGCCGAGCTACGGCGGCTTGATGCTAATGCGGTTCATTTATATCTATCAGCTGATCGTCCTAACGTGGAAATGTCTTCAGTGAATGGGCGAGGCTCGTTAGGATACTAATCGTTCGGAGCCGAATCTGTATTCCCTGGGGGCACTCGTTTATTGCTCAATACTTAGTGGAATCGCCGCAGAGTGCGACGTGCGGCGTGCATACTAACAGGCGGTGCGCGGCGAGGGAGAGCGCAGTGTCCCCGGAGAGATGTGTCGCTGCAACGCAGTGCCGGTAGAGCACCACGACACCGCCTCGGATTACCGAGTCTGGGTGATCGCGTTCGAACAACCCGAGATGAAGTCGTCACCGGAGAGCGCGTAACCGACACTAATTATAATATTTATGACGCCATTAACGATCCATTAGCATAAATTAAGTGTCGCGACAAATTTCACGGTGTCGCGAGACGAGAGTTTTATTTGAGTGCACGATGTTTAGTTAGGTGAGCTTCGCCGTGAAACCGTGGAATGCGTATAATGTGTCCAAAAGCGTCCGCGGCGTACTATTAGTTATTTGTGATCGCAGCGCTTATTGTCTCGAGGTGACAATGCTCGTCTATTTCAGCGGCGCGCGGCGTAATGTGTCGCATGTTTACAAACATCACCCGCAGCTAATGGCGCTATTTCCGTGCGGCACCGTGTCGTGCCGCGTCGTGCCGCGCCGAGTCCGCTCGCACCGCGTCGCGGCTGCAGTCGCACTCAAACCCCGGATTGATTAATAGACGTTTTACGAGCGCCTCTCCAAAATAATACCAACAAAATCCTCGAACACAATGGTTCCGATTTAGAAACACATTAAGCGACACGAGAACAAAACACTCTTCTCACAGACATCTACTTATTTATTCAGATTTAGAGAGGCGGACTTCTACGATAGAAATTAAATAAAACGTTGCTTAGCTGTTTCGCGTGGAATGATCCCTGAAATAATATTGTTCCGTGGCTTATAGTGACATAAAATACTATTACCACGTATTTTATGTCAATATAAGCCTCTATGCATGGCTCTTGACCCCACCAAATAATATAATAACCGTTGCCGTCGAGATATAGATTGCGCGGCCTAATAAACGCTAAGACCTGAGTTAAAACGGTACACCTACGGAGGAGCCAGACTAGGAGAGATACAATCCTGGCGTGCTGTTGGACAAAAACGACGCCACGGACCTGAACTCATAGGAGAAGTCTTGTCCCTCACATCCAGTTTTTTTAATTTTTTTATTATCAGTAGGCTCGCGCTTCACCACTAGCTTACATTTGTTGGCCGGCCGGAGTGAACACAGAAGAGGAACATAGCTTCCAGCTCTCTGTTATCTTATTGACTGTCTTGGGTGGAGCTTCGCAAGAGCAAACGTGGTTGAAGGAAGTAAGTAAGTACCTATAATCCACTAGATGCTGGTAGGGATCTTGACCGCACAGGCATTATTCTGATAGCATACATAGCTTAAGCTCCTCAGGATATATCGCGCGATTGGTTCTTATTCACTAAAGTGCTAGCAACTGAGCCATTTTTTAGACCCAACCTTTAAGAGTGTAGGTATTGTAGCAGTGGTCAGGCATGGGTCCTTCCATAGTCTTAGCTAACAAGTCCCCATCTATAGTCCAAAGACGTATTCTTCATATCCTGCAATAGTCAGGCTTTACAATAGAATTGCAACATAATGCAGATGTTTTCTGCATGGCTCCGATCATGTATGATAAAATACCGAAAAGTTGGAAAGAATCGCCGCTATCTTTATTTAAAAAAAGGCTTCGAAGCTTTCTGACAGTCAAAGCATATTATAGTGTAACAGAATTCTTAAGTGAAAAAAAGATTGAAACTTGTTGTTAATAATGTTTATAAATATGAATCATGCTTGGCTTTTGTTTTGTATTTTTATTTTTTTATTTGTGATGGGTTTGCTCTTGACTCTAGTCTAGGTCAGAGGTGACAGAGACAGAGTCGACGATGGAGTGAGTTTACCCAGAAGAAGCCTGTTCCTGTATGTTAAAGTCTAGTAGATTAGTTTATAATTTTGTAATTTTTGCATGCCTTTTGGTAAAATATGGCTGGACCCTATATCACCATTGTACTGCATATTTGTAAAATGAAATATCTTTATCTTTAATGGGTCGTATGCTTTCCAAAGGAATACGAGTCCAGAGAAAAAGAAAATAAGAATATTTATATTCTTGATGAATATAAATATTCTTCTTTTTAATATTTTTCTTCTTCTTCTTTTTAGAAAAGAAGAATATTTATATTCTTGATGAATATAAATATTCTTCTTTTCTTTTTCTCTTAAAAACTTAAAACTATTTACAAATAAAAAATCGGTGATATAATACGAGTAATCGTTTCAAAAAATTTGGAAGTTCATACAATTTAATATTTTTTCATTCATTTTTCGTTTTTATGAATTGCTAACTTTTTCCAACTATTTCGTCATTTAATTTTACTATTGTTATGAAAACGTTACCGTTACGTTACGTGTTACGGTTACCGACAAAGCCCGTAGAATTGCCAAACTGGGCAGAGCACATTTCTAACAGAACGGAAGGTCGATGGAGCCGAATCGCGGCCCGGAAGACGCAGCGCTGCGAGGCCTCCCTCTAGGTAGAGCGACGACCTGGTCAAGGCACCGGGCGTCCGGCGGATTTGAGACGGACAGAACTGGTCAGTGTGGTGACGCTTAGGGGAGGCCTATGTCCAGCAGTGGACGTCTTTCGGCTGAAATAATGACGATGATAGTAGATACCTAATGAAATGTGCAATAGTTCGCTGGTGCCCATCTTTATAAACAAAGGTGATGTGCTGGAGTGCAACAACGGTAGAGGAATAAAGCTTATGTCACATATTATGAAAGCTTGGAAGAAAGTTATTAAAATGTTGCTGAGAGAAGAGAGTGAAATATCCCAGAACCAATTCGGTTTTATGCCTGGTTGGAGTACAACGGATGCCATTTTCGCAATCCGCCAGTTGTGCGAGAAATACAGAAGTGCACATAAAGTGATGATAATGGACGCGCTGACGTTGGACATACAGGAAGAGACACCCTGGTGTATACTGTTTGTCGATGACATTGTGCTGGTTGCCGAAAGTAGCCTAGAGGTCCAGAGCAGATTGGAGATATGGTGACACAGACTGGAGAGTGTTGGCTTGAAATTGAGCAGAACTAAAACCAAATACTTGTTCTGCGATTTTGGCGGTGTCTCCAGTGCTGTGCCTATAGCTCCCGCTGGAACACCCATGCCGATGTGCTCCAACTTCCGGTACCTAGGATTGCTTGTCAAGGGGATGGCGAGGTAGACCGAGACGTAACGCACCGGATCAACTCGGGATGGATGAAATGGCGACAGGTCACTGGAACAACTTGCGACCCACGGATGCCCCTCAAGTTAAAAGGGAAAATTTACAAGTCCGTGATTAGACCTGTCGTACTGTATGGATCAGAATGTTGGGCTGTGAAAAAGATGGATGAAAAGAGATTGCATGTAGCAGAGATGAGCATGTTGAGATGGATGTGCGACGTGACGAGAATGGATAAAGTGAGAAATGAATATATTAGACGAAATTTGAAAGTTGCGCCAGTGAAGTTAAAAGGAAACCGTTTGTCCTGGTATGGTCATCTGATGAGGAGGGATGAAACGCATGTTAATAAAAGAGTTATGAATATAAATGTGGATGGATGGAGAGGGCCAAAGAAAATATGGATGGACTGTGTGACGAGTGATATGAAAGAAAAGAGAGTCAGTGATAACGTGACGGGGGACAGGACCGTATGGAAGAAGAAAACGTGTTGCGCCGACCCCAAGTGACATGGGACAAAGGCAGGAAGATGAATGATGATGATAGTTTAGATGGTTGCTACCTATCCATTAAAACTAAATTGAGAGGAATTGATTATCCAAGTTAACCGATATGACGCAGACAAGACAACTATCCTCAAGTAACCCTACCGAAACCTACAGCACACCCTACAGTAGCAGTATCTACGTTCAGTTCCGGGAAGTGTGACGTAGTCTATTCAAAATGCTCTCAAATAATGTCAGACCTTTTAACACATATTTCAGTCTGTGTTTTAGGAAAAGCATATTTGTCTACATAAGTCTAATTTTGGGCGTGATTATGACTACTGACTCGCCATAGTTTCAACATCAGATTTCATGGTTACCTACTACCGCAGGGTCTTTGTAGTTTGGTCACAGTGTCATATTTGTGCACTGCTTTTATAGATTATATCGCTTTTATTTTACAATATTTTGGATGTATTTAGTGCGCTACGACGAAGCAACGTCGCCGTCGCCGTCGTAGCGTTGCCAGCGGCTGCTTCGTAGCTGCTGTGCCGTACTGTCCTCGTAGCAATGTGGTAGCGTTGTCGTAGCATTATATTAGCGGCGTCGTAGCGTTGGTGCAACGTCGTTGTTGCAATGTTATATAATTTTATATTATAATAAAGGGTCTTACAACAAGGACGGGTCGATGTTAAAATTGAATAAAACAAGATGTGTGTGAGATATTAACGAAATTTATTTTTTATTTAAAAGGCCCATTTATGCCATTATGGATGGAATATGACATCGTTCAAATGTCCGCCGCGGCTTCGTATGGTGGCACGAATCCGAGAGGTCCAATTTTTAATTAATTAAGTATTTTATAGTATGTACATTTTAATTGAAATAAAAACCAATATGCATCGAGCGTTTAACGCATCGCATGTTGATTGTATAGAATAATTTAACATACAAACAAACGTTATGGCTATGTACGAGAAAGAAAAAGTGTAAGTATGTAATATTGAGAGATTACTATGAGATTTTATGATTATAGATTACTTAAAGGTTTGCCTGTAATGTATAAATAAATATATATTTCTCCCCATATTCAAAATTCGTTTATTTGTGGACCTTTCAACATAATCGGTTCAATAGATTCGGAGCAAATTGGCTTTGATAGAGGGACAGACAGACACAGTGAGATTCAATAAGGGCCCCTTTCTCATTTGGACGTACGGAATCCTTAAAACATAGAATTTACTGCTTAATCACATTTTAATTATCCTTCACACACTAATTAGTCACACTAATTACCAGAGGCATGTAGATAGGTAGGTGCTCGCTTTTCGCCTTCTATACCAGATTAAGTGCAGTAGCACCAAAGTAAACCGCACGCTATGGAAAATGTAAATAAGTGTAATAAGCTTGTTGATATGATAAATGAGTTTTTTTTGTAAGTTTGTAAGTTGGTTTGTACAAACACTTTTACATGTCGATTATATTTTTTTAAACTAGATGAGGTCGGCGTTTACTGTCTGACTACTCTGAGAAGAAAGGCCGAACCAAACTCAGAGGTCACAGTCTCTTTTAAAGTTCAGACAAAATCTTGGTTAGATAATGTGAAGACCATGTAGATTGATGTCTGAAATGGTCTTTTGAGGAAAGAACCATCCAGATTGAGTGGACCTGTCCAGTCAGTGCACGCATTTGTCAATAACCGAGCAGCTCAACTTAGAATTAAAGAGGCTAATGGCTTCGTGCCATTAATTACCTATATGTAGCGAATAATGAGTCGTGTTTCAATCGACGTAGTGTCGCGGCCGCGAGCGATTCGTGTCAGCAGCGGCTGTACGCGCCCCAGGCCCAGGAATGTCCACACACTCACACGCGCCACGACGCTTGTGTGTTGTTGTGCATTGATATAAGAATGAGTGGACACAAATAGTGCGACGTGTTCGTTATTTAGGAGCGACTGCCACTCGCTCAGCCTCCGCGAAACCTACTACAAGTTACAACGCGGCTGGAGCGGCCTTGTTTCAGTATCGACTTCCCAAAAAGGAGGAGGTTCTATGTTCGACTTTATGATTGTTTTTTTTTTTTGTATGTTCACCGATATCTCCGTCAATTGTGGACCGATATTGAACATTCTTTTTTTGTTTGAAAGAGTATGTTTTGAAATTGGTCCCATTTTAATTTGGTGAAGATCTGATGTAGAACTTCAAAGGTATACAACAGAACTCTTCAATAAATAACGGAAAATCTCTCGGGATTGCTGCAATCGCATGTCTGTTTATTGTTTATACCATTTCATAACATAACATCACGCCAGGACGCTCTAAAGGGGTACGCAGATGTGTACAGTTCACCTTGGTACACTCTCATTCACCGGTTATGTTAAAATTTCATGATATTCGGGTAAACTATTTTGGCATTATTGCCTATTAGGTAGGTATAAAAAAATACTACCGACTTCCAAATAATAAAACTACAAAGTGAAAAATAATTTTCTTTTTGGAAGTCGGTGTCCATAACGCTAAAAATTTTACCTACGCAAGACACTGAGAAAAGAAAGAAAGAAAGAATTTGGAAGCCGGTAGTATTTTTTTGTAAAAAAAAATATTTTTCGTGTAAAGCTCGCTTTCAGCACTAAAACAAGATTTTCCTTTTTTTATTAATAACTAGCACTATACCTATGTAAATAATTTAGGTAAGGTGGTAAGTTTGGAATAGGAATGGATGACTAGTAGGTAAATAAAACAATATAATTGAAACAATCACAGTAGATAATGGAATTTATATTAAAAGTTGTTTTATCTATGAATGTTGAGGCGATACATTGTCTATCCTGCGGTGGCGCCGCTCAACAGAGCGCGTGTTTACACTTACAGTGGTTGTGTTCAAGCTACGACGAGCGCTCGCGTACGGGCGATGGGCGCGCCGCCACTGATGCTGGACACCTCGGCAGGCTTATTACGTATCTTGCAAGAGCAAAACGACTTTGCGCAATAATTTATCTTAAATACATAAGTTTTAGGTTCTTTTTTTAAATAAGTGCATTTGACAAATAGCGAGCGATTAGCAAACGATTGTGTAGGACCTAGCATACCTATACTATAGGTAAAACCGACTTTTATGACATAAAGTGTTTGATTGCACGATGATTGCTGATTGCTTACGAAATAAGCCTGCCGGATATTCAAGAGCTGGAGTGCTTGTTTATGTAAAAGTGCCCAAAGTATCAAGCATACAATAATGTTGAATGCCCTCAAGTTGGTGACCGTAAACAGATTGTTTATATTTTTAGGGAACAGCACTCCACGTTTTTACTACCGGGTGTTGTGTAGACATTATAGAGCGCCAGTGGCAGCGGCTGGCGCACGAGCCCCGAGCCCGGCGGCCCCGCTTACTACTTATAATGAATCATTTTACTATTACTATTCACATCACTATTTGCTGCCCCTTGGCACCCGCGCCTCGTCCAGGCGACTGATACAACGAATTATTCTACGTATACATTATCTACAATGTCTGCTGCAAATATCACTATTAGCTATTTAGTCTACGCTAACTAATTATGTACATCTTGTGTTACAGCTAGTTACTCGCTATACGTACTATGCTGGGTGCTCGCTCCATCAACACGCATTTCGCCTCTGTGTTCAACTTCTCAAAGCTCACGTCAGAAAACCTCTTTAACGTATCAACTAATCTGACTCGTTTTGCCAAAAAATATGTGATGTCGTATAATACAATGCCCCATGAAAGTTGCGCGTCCCGATCCGATGGCGAAAGTTCCTACAGAGATAGTTAGCAAGGGTTAGGTATGAACAAGACAGGATCGGGCGGCGCAGCTTCACAATCAAACATCGCAGGAGTCACCATAGTTAGATGCGGTAAGGACACTTCAAAACGTGCAGCAATACTTAGCTCCACGCGTTAGTGTCACGCGGGCCTTGTGGACACATACACCTCGCACCTGCTTATATTTAATTCAGCAGCTCGCGTGTCGCCGGCTGACACATTGCGGCGCATATTGATGAAGCAAAAACTACGCGCACAATGAAGACACGCCACGCGTCGGCGGCCTGGTAAGCCTGGCAGGCTGGCCCATGAGCCGCGCTGCAGCAGGCCACGCCACGCCGTCGGTACTGTTCACAGGACTACGGCGCACACATCTTGTACAAAAGTATCTAACTAATGCTTCACAATACTTCAGCTTCACTTGTAGCTGTTGATCGTTGCGTTTGTAGTCATACAATAGTCCATCTCGACGCGGCAGGACGTTCACAATGAGTGCAGCACACTAATGTCTTCCACTGTTCACCAGGTCGGTCACACAGTCTATTGACGAAACCTACACTGAGTCAACACTGCACTGTGGGTGTCTCGGGGTGCGGGGGGTGCTCCCCGCTCGCCGTCCCCTCAGAACCAGTACAGGTCCTTGGACGTGTCCTGCACCTGCGCCTCCAGACCTGCCACACAAGAACATCTGTTATTATCAAAAAAAAACCCCATAGGCGTCACAGCGTAGCTGGACATAGGCTCTGCCAAAGAATTAATTGGTTCCGAGGAACTGAACACTCCAATCTTTAAATTCCTAACTAGATTATAACCTATGTTTTTAAAAAACAAACTCACAGACTTAGCACTGACTGAAGGATAAGTATGTATATATGTATGATTCATAAATATTCTCCTCTCAGAGAAATGGCAGTTAGTTTGGCACACATTCTTATGTCAGCACACAAGCATGTTCATACCGCAACTGGAAGAGGTTCAGTACAATGGCAACAGCGTTTAAGAATGGAAGTAACGCTTTTCAAAGGCTTCTTTTTAATTATTTATTATTGACCATAGGTCTAACATGGGACAAGCGCAGGAATATGACGATGACCTTAGGAACTAAGCAGATGTAGAGGCGGCAATGATACTTTATAACTTTACAACAGGTCTGTTCTTTGTGCCCGACATGCAGACCTCAACGACGGTGAATAACAATACAGTATGATTTAGTTTGTAGTAATACGATGTGATTTGAATCAGTTGGAGTGTAGAAGCCGGCTGATTGTGATAGATGAGGGCGGCGCGCGGCGGGCGATGCTATCGCAGCAGCGGTCGTGCGCGCTTCGCCGTCGCGTCGCCCGAGCGGAGCGCGGCGCGCGGCGCGGGCGTCTACTTCTCTAAAGCAGACGGACCTCAGTTACTATACTAATATTTATTCCGTGCCTCAGCTCGAAACCAAGCCGACAGCGTTGGGCTTGAGATGGCAGAATTTATCAAATTTCCACCGCAAAAATTAGGATCTACCTTTAATAGCAGAACTTTTTATGTCATAATATTATTTTTCATTACAACGGACAGCATAAACTTCTTTCCGCAGAAAATCGTTTGGCATACACTCATTTATTATACAAAACTCATAATTTTGTAAATCAGAATCATCTTTAGGCAAAATAAAAAAAGGCAAATTTGTAGCGAAATGTATGATGTTTTAGGACGAAAACGAGCGCGAAGATTGTATAAACAGACCTTTGGGAGTTCCATACTCCATATTATATATCATGAAAAAATTACTAAATATATCTGTTCAAGATACAATTATTTGCATTGTTGAACTACTAATCCATCCCTGTTATGGTATTTATTAGCGCCCAAAAATGCGTTAAAATTAGTGTTGAAATATGGAACTTTCGACACTCATATCTTTCTCTTTTTTTTTCCTTTTGTTTCCATAGAGGGCTTATAAAGGCATAAACAATGTATCTATTTTTCTCATCATTATCTGATGAGAAAAATAGATACATTTTTTTATTTTGAATGTACTGTAGTACACCGTCAAACAGTGGAGTATTCGCCAGACTATGTTTGTATGGAAGAATGATCGACTAGGACAACCTTAACAATAAGTGCTTTGGAAATAACCTAACATTGAATAAAAATGTTGTCATCTAATCGTAAAACAAGAAAAATAACGTAAGGGCTATAAATAACTGGCGCTAATTATACACTGGCGTCGTGTAAGTGAGCTCGACGTCTAGGTCACGTGTGAGCGTGCCGCATGTCGAGTGAGGCCGAGCCAGACCGAGTGCGCGGCGCGGTGCGGTGCGGCATGGTGGCGCGGCGGCGCGGCGGGGCGGTAATTGACACGGGCGTGTGATTTAGTGGCGTGGGGCGGAGGGGGCGCGTTGGCGGGCGAGTGGGCCGCCCACCGGTCAGCGCGCTGTGATTGGCCGGCGCCGCCCCTCCCCGCCGGCCCTCGCCGGACGCTACGTCGATACTACTCGGGCTAGCCCGACACACAGGCCTATCGAGCGCCCATTGAATCGAATTAGATTGCATGATACAGTTTAGTCTAGCTAGAGATATAATAAAACTAATACGTACCTACCTACTTAATTCAAAGTTAAGTAAACTAATAAAAGAAGCAACATGAATAAAAGGGAAGCTCGGGCAACAAGTCAGAACAATGACCAATTTTTCCAAAATACTTTGCTAGCAAAACGCTACTTATCAAATCAAGGTAGCGTTGATAAAACTCGCTCAAGTCACGGCACATAGGTTTGTAAAACCGGCTAGGAAGGTATGCATTGTCAGTTCAACCACAACAAAGCACTCGTTGTGCAGATGCTAAATAAAGATGTTCCTTGATTTCTTATGATTTTAAAAGTTTGGGTACCTACCTACATATCAAATTTTTATATTCACGATCAGTTCGGTTAATTTAATTCATGTTTAATTAATTAAGTTTAATTTGTGAATGTTACCTATAACTTTTTATATAACTAACTTAATAATTTTACGATTGATACATGTTGTTACATCATGATTTCAGCAAAACGGATAGGAATGTAGGTATGGCGTGTTCGGTGTTCGAGATACAAAGGTTTCAAAATAGCAAAATAGTTTAAAAGATAAAGATAAAGATTTCAGAGTTACAAAGCCCTAGCCAAACTAAATAATTAGGATACCCACATGTTATGGAATCAAATATAAGACTAATATTGGGCACATAGAATATGTAACGTGTTATGTAACGTGTTATTTAACGTGTTATGCAGGAGTTGGTAGTTATTTCTATGATGAATATACGGTGACTTATAACCAATGTAGGTAGTACCTGCTTTTGCCCTAAGGTTTATTCATTTTAACCGACCCGTCCGCCACGGGCAAAACGCATAATAGACTCTTCTATAATATAGAATAGATCTCATCAAAAAACAACACATAATCGTATGTAAACTATCTTTGACTGATAGTAATGTGAATGCATGGGATACTCTCTATCCCGGCACCCGGCAAGCTGCACGCTTCCAGTGGGATGTAGGCCTGGGGAGCGAAGCCGCGGCCAGTAAGCTAGACAATGAATCAAGACATTTTTAATATAAAAGGCAAAAGTGATTGACTGATGTATCAACGCACAGGCCAAACCCTTAGGGCTAGAAACTTAAAATTTCGCACACGTATTCCTCTTATGACGTAAGCATCCACTAAATAATGATTTTTCAAAATTCAATCCCTAAGGGGGTGAAATAGGGGATAAAAGTTTGTATGAAACTTTGTATTAAAAAGTCATCTGTAGGATAAAACACGGATCACGCGAACGAAGTCTCGGGCGAAGTGCTAGTTAATTATAAATAGTGTAATAATATTCAAAGTTGATTAATCGAATTATCGAAGACCAATTATAAGCCAGTAATTGTTATTTTACAATAATTTATATTTCTTTTTATATCATGTTTTTAACTTTTTAGGGTTCCGTACCTCAAAAGGTAAAAAAGGAACCCTTATAAGATCAGTTTCTTGTCCGTCTGCCCGTGTGTCACCACCGATTTTCTCAGGAACAAGTGGACCCAGCAAGTTGAAATTTATACCAGGTACTGAGGTCTATAGTCCCTATTAGGTGGATAAAAAGTCCTGTCAAGGTCCTGAGTCAACACGATAAAAAGATATATAATAAGCAAATTTATATTTTCGCGAAAACTTGTAAGTGCCAAAATTTATCTTAATTTTCGACTTTGTTATTTTTCGGAATTTTCCCTTTACTTGTGCTGTAAGACCTTGCTTTTAACCAAAATTGTCAATTCTAGGTCAACCGGAAGTACCCTATAGGTTTGGGTCGAAAACCTACATGGTAGTTCCCGTTGACCTAGAATCACGAAATTTGGCAAAAAGAAAAGGACTTACAGCACAAATAAAGGCATAATTCCAAAAAATAAAAAGTCTGAAATTAAGGTAAATATTTTACAAGTTTACGCGAAGATCTAAATTTGGCTATATCTTTTAAACTTAGTCACCAATAAAAATGATACCAATTTTATTATGGCGGTTTAGTGGTTAGGTACGGAACCCTCGGCGCACGTTTGCTTTGTTTGTGTGCACAATTTAATGATACTAATATTATATGTGAAAGTAGCCTGTCTGTCTGTCTATTACCTTTTCCGCTTAATCCATTGTACCAATTTAGATCTTTGAGACCCAGGGAAGGAAAAAAACCCAAAGTCGACAGAAAAAATATAGGTGCGGGAGGTACAGGCTTAATATTGTACATCGATCATGTAATCGTTAAATCGATAAACCATCAGGAATTATTTACTTATAATAGGGATTTACAGCCATTTTCGTCGTAGCCAGCTTTCAGAATGCACCCTCATTTTTGGGATGGTGTTTAAGATAACGGCCGAATATATGGAGCTATGTGTAGAGGTAGGTATAGCATGCGAGGTTCACAACAGGCGCGCTATGTACTCGGGTGGTGTGGTGCGGTCACGAAGGGTGACGTCGCCGGTATTTGTCAATAAGCGTCGCATCTCCCCCCGACACCCCCACTCACCCGGTGCGGAATGTGACCGGAGAGGGGCGGGGGTGGGGGCAGGCGCGGGCGGTATCCCGGAGCCCCACGGTGTCCTAGCTCGCCTACCAACTAGTACCCGCGCGTCACGTATCACACATGCTGTAAGAATTGAAAGCAAGCCTGGCTCTTGGGCATTAAGTACCGACACACATTTTCAAAGTCCTTTTAAAAGAAAATTTCTCCCTTCCACCCAGTTGCCATGACAGCGGAAAACAATATTTTAATAAAGCTCAGAGGCTGCACATATTTTTTTGTAAAAAAGGTTTTGTGTCACTTTTTAGTTGTGGTACCTAACAGGCAAGTTCTATAGTAAGGTATATAATGCCAGAATATCATGAAACTTGAACATAACCGGTGAAATGAGAGTGTGCCAGGGTGAACTGTACACATCTGCATACCCCTTAAGAGCGTACTGGCGTGGTGTTATGTTATGAAATGGTATAAACAATAAACAGACATGCGGGATTGCTCCAATAGCAACCCCGAGAGATTTCCTGTCATTTATTGAAGAGTTCTGTTGTCTCCAAAGTTCTTCATTAGATCATCACCAAATTTAAATGGGACCAATTTGGAAATATACAATTTCAATCAAAAAAATAATTTTCAAAATCGGTCAACAATTTACGGAGAAATCAATTAAAATTCACAAAAAAAAAACAAGCAAACAAAGTCGAACATAGAACCTCTTCCATTTTGGAAAGTCGGTTAAAACGTATATATTTAATTTAATTAATAATCTATTGCAATGAACACATTGGCCAAAATTGCACAACATAGGGCTGTGCTATTAATGAACCTGTTTGCACAGTGTCTACATTATGTTATGAAAACATCGTTAGTGCAACATCACAAGAAAACTTTAATGTTTTGAAGTTTTCTAACGAATTATCAGCTGAATGGCTCCTGAATGATTTAGTTTGACTGAACATAAAAAGGTAAAAACTTTTAAATAGTTTATTATTGAAATGCCGTCTACGAAGTCGTACGAGTGGCACTCTCGTACTCGTAGCACGCTACGAAAAGCAGCTGAATCCCATACAAAATATTATCTTTTATGGCACGTCTATTTTATAGTTTCATCTTATCTAAACAACTCGGGTGCTATTAAGTATTAACTAACAATGTATTGAACATTAAAATATTTACAAGAAATATATTTTCTATTATTGTTTTTATTAAAAAATAAATTAGCCTACAGCGGTGTAGCACTCTCGTAGCAGCTGTTGCGCAAAAAAAGTATTATCATAAGTGTGCACTTATTGTTTATTGGCAGGGCTCGGTCGGGTTTAGTAGAACACAGCGTCAGGCACTAGTTTTCTGGATGTATGCTGAACTGGAGCTATCTAGCGCAGCCGCGACGCACGCGGTTAAAAAGTTATGGTTTAATCAGATGTAACTAAAAGTGACGAATTCGAACGATTTTTTAATGAAACTCCACAAGATGATGATGTCCAAGGACAGCGCTTTCAAACAGCCGTTATTTTATTATTTTGAATGGTTTGATTAGTCCAAAATCACAAAGCCTAAAACGTTACTTATTTCTTCCTGCACATAATGTTTAGAAATGAGTACTGTAAGTACGTAACTCGAACATACGCATGCCTGCTATCTTGCTGGTTACAGCTACCAGCCGCTAATGGTACGCAAAAACATTAACAGTACTCATTCCCAAACATTATGTGCAGAAACAAGTAACGTCTGGGGGCTCTGGGACTAACAAAATTTTTACTGTTCCAGGTACATTTTATAAGTTGGTTGACTATTACTTGTAAACTTGTAAAGCCTACTTAGCTGTCATACATTTCCTTTTAATTTCGTTTTATAACTACTGCCGTAATTTTTTTCATATAGCCATAAGCAACCATTTTGCTGGCAGGGGAGGGGGACTCTAACAAAAAATTGCAATTTAAAGCTAAACACGCAAACGGATCTCTGAATCGAAAAATGGTTTGAACAGACCCGTAATATTTTTGAATGGCCTATATCCAAAGATACGCCACACTATGAGAAACACGAGAAAAAAACACATCCCCACTTTCCGTCTATAGGAGGTCCAAAATGTTATTTTTTCTTTTTCATCTTTTTATTTGACCACTTTGTCGAAATTATGTCAAATTATAGCTTTCTAGTACTTAGAATCTCTGAGCTATGCTGCGGACGGACAGACGGACATAGCGAAACTGTAAGGGTTCCTTGTTGACTTCGGAACCCTAGAAACTAAGTAATACTTCAAGTTACGCACAATGTATAAAAGTTATCTACATTGGTTTCTTAAGTACATTTTACGTGATGCGTGCAAAACTAAACAGAAAAACAGACTAAAATTCAAAAAATTCTGTAAATGGCTTCTGTTGGTTATCCTTTAACAACATGGCTATTTTTAACCGACTGTCCAAAAAGGAGGAGGGTCTATGTTCGTCTTTATGTTTGTTTTTTGTGTATTTTCACCGATTTCTCCATCAATTGAGGACCGATTTTGAAAATTATTTTTTTGTTTGAAAGTGTTCCGAAATTTGTCCCATTTTAATTTGGTGAAGATCTAATGAAGAACTTAGGAAATATACAACAGAACTCTTCAATACATAACGGCATCTCTCGGGATTGCTGCAATCGCATGTATGTTTATTGTTTATTATAACATCGCCAGTACGCTCTAAAGGAGTACGCAGATGTGTACAGTTCACCCTGGTGTACTCTTATTTGACCGGTTAGGTATGTTCAAGTTTCATGATATTCGGGTAATCTATTCTGGCATTATAGGCATAATTTATCTTAATAAACAACTTTCTTTTAAGAAGTCGGTGTCCATAATGCAAAAAAATGGTACCTACCAAAGACACCGATTTCCAAAAAGAAAGTAATTTTTCAGTTTGTAGTTTTTTTATTTGGAAGTCGGTACCAAGTACTTTTTTGTAAAAATGTGTTTTTGGAAATATCGATACCAGAAGTATCAATTAACGTAAGGGACATTTTGGCGAAAATGATCGTTGGATTCAGAATATCGCGCTCTATCAATTGGTATTATTAAAGTTTCTCTATCGTTATAAAAATGTCCATTACATTACAAATTTTTGGACTGCGTTAAACGATTTATGACAAAAAAAAATGATTTAACAGCCATTATATTTTTTTCTTGTCAGAAAAATAAAGTAAGGAACGAGATACGATGACATCGACCCTTACCTTAAGGCGCCGATTCCCTTGAGTAGCTGATTTTAAAATGAGAATCACGTCTAAATGGCCAGTCGTAATTTTTTGGAAAAAATATATGTTAAATTAGACCATTTTTTTAATAATTTGATCTAAGAAAATTTTGAGTTTTATTGGTATGACATAGTGTAATTAATTTGTAAAGTTATGTCTAGAACGGACAAAAACACGACAATCGCACTAAATTCGCTGGGCGAATTTTATTGAAATCAACACCATCTCAAAGACAATTTAATTACATACATTTTGATCTGAGGCTTTTTTTTTTAAGTCTTAGAATAACAAGGAAAGTACAAAAAAGCTACATTTTGGGGTCTCGCGGGTGTAAAACGAGAACGCGTTTTGTTCCCTCAAGGTCGTTGGCGTTAGTCGTCGTCTTAAATCTCAAATCAGTCAACTTACTTAGTTTTTTAAGAATTATTCACTGACATCATTATCTCACAAAACTATCTTTGCTAAATGCTCCTTACTGTAATACGCTTACTACGTACGTAACAAGTAGAAATCGAATTCATATTTGCTTTATTTTATTTACTTTTAAAGACCTTTGCTAAAACACTGACTCCTCACATTAATTTTATTCTCATATCGATACCAGAAGTAACAAATAATGTAAGGGACAAACCACGGGTTTTCAGGAGAGCCAAAAACGATTTTTTTAAATGTTATAAATAAAAAAAGTTAATTAAAAAAATCGAAAAACCCGACTGCTTGAAAAGCGAACTAAAAATATGTAAACAAGAAGAAAATCATGCTGTGCAGTTGGAGGATACGTCTGGTTTTGGTCAGCCAGCTCGCGAAGATGTATCCTCCGGCAGCACAGCATGATTTTCTCCTTGTTTACGCCTTTTTAGTTCGCTTTTCAAGCAGTCGGGTTTTTTGATTTTTTTTTCACTTCAACTTTCACTGCCAACATAGTAATCATCTTTCATACAATCATATTCCATTTTTTCATCGGTCTTTAGTTTGCAGTACATTCATTAAATTACTTAATAAATAAGACTGTTGATTAAGTCTGAGAAAACATTTTTTCACACAATTGGAGATTATAATTATAAAGCCAATTAAATATAATTATTTAAACTACAGAGTTTGTAAGACTGTTAATTAAAAGAGAAAATAGAGTCAATTTAACATAATGGTTTACATTGATAACTACAAGGTTGTAAACCTAAATCTGTTAATTAAAACACGGTTAGTTTTTAGAACATTTTAAACTTAACTCAAAGTTATGTTAAGTGTCTTGAATTTACAATAATAAAAAGCAGACAAAAAATCAAACAATAAGAAAAACAATAAAGAATATTATTAACAATTGTTTTATTTATGTATGCCTAAATTTCATTTAAATCTGTGACAGTTTTGCTGTAAAACCTGAAACTAACGTATACATTTGCTTTAAATGATTAATGTTGGTTCATACCAACATTAATCATGCAAAGAACTTATTTCCATAGTGTTAAAATACCATACATTTTAGTCGATAATCTATTTTAATATAGACTTTTACAGTGTTAAAATTTGATGTAATAGCTTACATCAAATTTCGAAATTACGTATAATTTTCTATTTCTCTTGCTGCTTACAGTGTGCTCGACGGTTTACACATAAAATATTATTAACGTAAGGCACAAATAAACACCTTTTTTTAATGTAAAAGACATGCTATATTTGTAACCACTGTGCATTCCTAAATATTTCGTTTATAGCATGAAAGAAGAAGAAATTCTAAGAAACTTTGCTCTAGACACAATTAAAATTGGAGCCGACAGTAAAAAGTTATAGACAGATTTATAAAAATAAAAACGCTTTTTGGCTCTCCTGAAAAATCGTGGTTTGTCCCTTACTTTAATTGATACTGGTATCGATATTTTCGAGGTACAAAAACGAGTTTTGTACAGTTTATTATATGTATATTGATGAGTGATATTTTACAGCTTATATACTATTTAGTCTTAATACAAACTATTGTACAAATTTATCTGTGTCCTATACGTGTAAGATGCAACCAAACAGTATTAAATCTGGGCCGCGCCGCGCGTCAGCCGGGCCAGCTTAGTCGTTAAATACCCAATTCGTAAAATGCCTATCATTCTACAAATGCCTAATTCGGGAAATGACTGATTCGCAAAAGGACTAATTCTTAAAACGGCTAATTCGTAAAAGGACTAGTTCTTAAAATAACCTATTCTCAAAAGGACTAGTTCTTAAAATGACCAATTCGGAAAAGGACTTATTCTGGAAATACTTACAGACATACATAAAAAATACACACATTATGAACGATCGAAAAATAATATCCTCTATATATACGTACATAACTATGGTGCAGCAGATAAACATTATGAAAACCATTAAATGTGAATCACTATTATATATTGCACACGTATATATATGTGCAATTTATCCTACCATTATTCATAACGGAATACATTATTACTTTAAATTGGTAATACAATGATGATAATATTATGTAATTTTTTTAATCCCGTAGATAGTTTATGTTATTTTTTTAATCCCGGAGATATTTTATGTTATTTTTCCATTTTTTTTCATGAGTTAACTTTTGTTTTCGTACGTATAAATCGATGATACCGTCCGATTTACCGAAGAACAATTGCAATTGCATTTTATTTACAGATTTGTACCTTTAATCGATGTTGGTATTGTATATTATCGATAATGACTATTAGTACTTTTAAGAATTACAATATGTTTGAATTAATAAATAAATAAGGAACTACTGGCCCGATTCGAATAATTATTTGTGTTAGATAGCCCATTTATCGAGGAAGGCTATAGGCTATATATCATCACGCTAAGACCAATAGGAGCGGAGCAGACGAAGTTGCGCAGGTAAACTAGTTATATATATATATATATATATATATAGGCACTTAAATTATCATTATTCGAATTATCATCTAATTGGCAAAAAATGTCCTTTTTAAGAATTGGTGTTTTTAAGTATTTGGCTTTCTAAGAATAGGGATTTTTAAGAATTGGTCTTTTTGAGAATTGGGCTTTTTAAGAATTAGGCATTTCCTGAAATAGGTATTTTCGGAACTAGGTATTTAGCGAATTAGCCCTTTTTCTAGCTGGCATTTTACGAATTAGGTATTTAACGACTAAGTCTGTTTTTGCTCCTATCTGATTTCATAAGCATCTTTAACACGACCGCTTTGTTTGTGCTTCCGAAAGTGGGCAGGACGATACTACTTAAATACATAGTTTGAAAGTACAAAAGAGTTTGTCATATTTTAATTATTGAGTGTTTTGCAGCTATTCCTAGCATTCCCTATACGAGTAACATGGAGAATCTACTTTCAATGAGAGGTGCTAAAAATAATGATTTAATTGACTGTGGTGACTCTAACTCATTATGAATTGAATACGAACGAAGCTGCCGTCTTATACATTTCAAATTCAGTGAAAATAACAACAACATTAAATGTAACGAGAACACCACGACATGCATCTTTGTAACCACTTGATCCACAACAAGAACAGCTCTCAAAAACATTAAATACCTACGTATCTACTATCAACCTACATTCTGTACCGAAGTGATTTGCCTTCACTAAAATAAATGGACATTTTGTTGATCGAAAGGGCTTCCCCTAACCTTCAAGCAAAACATTATCAGTCAAGTGGACGGGGGCGGGCGCCGGGCGGCCGGGCGGCCGGGCCTTCATGAAGACAAGAGGGAGCGATGCATAGCTGACGAGGGGCGGGCGGGAAGGGCGCGGGGCGCGGCTCGATCGCGACTCAAGAATTTAATTTGGTTGCAGAGGGGTGTGGAGCCCGGGGAGGGGGCGCACTCCGCGCAAATTAATTTTAATCGTCGTCATTAGGGATTGCCCCCTCCCGCCCCGCACATTACGGACACTAGAGACCCTTTCAACTCGCCGCCTCCGTCCGCCGTTTTTATGGCATCAACCGCCGTTTATAAACGTTTCTTATCCGCCGCGGCAATTATGCCTATCCTTAGAGGTGAATCTAAATTCCGGCTCGAGGACGATTGCGAATCACGCGAGGCTTTTTCAAACTGTCGAGAGTCAAACTGCCGCGCTGCCAACTGACTGCCACACTGTGCCTGTGTCGCCGTTTGCGAGCCTGCGGGTATCTGGTAGCAGAGCTCTGTGCGCGCGCCCACCGCAGCAACAGCACGCAGCGACCACAAAGTGGGAATGCTTTGTTTTGTCATTCGGATAACGCGCTTAAATCATCACAATTAAAATGTCGGCGCCCGACGCGACCGGAATCTCTTTGAAAATTAAAATACACGAGGCACGCCCGCTACCCATACGTACAACACCGTTAGAAAGACATTTTGTCATTAAAGTATGTGCGGTTATTTATCGCAGCGTTTGATCGTTTCACTCTGCGGACTGAATTATAGAAATGCCTTTGATATCCCCCACATTAGCGTCAGCGGCCGGGATGCCAGGCGTGCCACGCGCGGCGTGCGTACGTACCGGGCACGGCGGGGTAGGAGTAGGGCGAGCAGGCGGCGGGGTCGAGGTGGTGCGGCGCGTGCTGGTGGTGCGCCGGCCAGTCCACCGGCTTGTACTGCGCGTGCAGGCCGCCGCGGCCCAGCAGCAAGCCGCCGTAGCCGGCCGCCGCAGCCATGTTGTGGTGCGCGGCCGCCGCGTGGTACTCCGCCGCGTGCCGGTGCGCCGCGTGCCCGTACCTGCCACACATACATGCCTATAGGATCACTTTCATTGTAACATGTCACAATAACTATTTACCTATGGCTTTATTTTTATACTCTAGCAGATGTTGCCGTCGAGCTTTGCTTCGCTAGTGATTGATCGCGTGTTGTAGTGACTTACCCCGAGTAGTGCTGGTGCCAGGGGTCGTAGTCATAGATGTCGACGCCGGCGCAGGCGCCACCCGGCACGCCCGCCACGCCCGCCGCCGCCGCCGCGTTGAAGAACGACGCCGGCAGGTTGCGCGACACCATCGGCACGCTCTCTGCACAGTGCACAACAATACGTAAAAAACACATACACATGATGCACCAGAGGCCCTAGACAAATGACATTCTATCATCTAAAGCGTGGCGATAGCGAATTCCAAAATGGCAAATTTGTATGGAATTGACAATCGCTATCGAATAATCACGTGATCAACCCCTTACATTACGAGCTGCGCCGCTGACGTACTTTGTTTCGATAATCGTCTTCGCTGACATCGAATGCCACTTGTCTAGAGCCTCAGGCTAGCTCAGGCTATTCTATCAAAGAGG
The DNA here is from genome assembly GCA_945859665.1 of Anorthoa munda. Lineage (NCBI taxonomy): Eukaryota > Metazoa > Arthropoda > Insecta > Lepidoptera > Noctuidae > Anorthoa > Anorthoa munda. The sequence continues at coordinate 283,296 of OX243907.1, read as the reverse complement.
CGTCGCGATAGCGAGTGTTAAAATGTCAATAATGTGTGGGAATGCAAAACGCTATCGAAAAGATCTGATCGAACAGAACCCGTCACGGTAAACAAAATAATAGGGGTTCAAGTATGAAATTGCCATTTTATTGTAATATGTACTTCGAATTGACATAGAACCTTCATGGTTTGAGATTTTTGAGTGAAACTTTTTTCACATGATACCTATGAAGTTCTTCTTTTAAAAAATGTGCAACATTCGTTTATCGACTTTTAGTTGTTTTTTTTATTCAGCTTAGATAAGAAAGATGGATACTTCGAAAATTCGAGTGATTTTTGAATACGAGTTCCGACGCGGAACTAATGCGGCAGAAACAGCTCGCAATATCAATGTTGCGTTTGGAGAGGGGACTGCTAATGAACGCACCGTGCGATTTTGGTTTAAACGCTTTCGTGATGGAAACTTTGATTATTTGAAGAACGAACCACGTGGAAGACCGCCCACATAGGTGAATAACAATGAATTGAAAGAGATGGTGGAAGCATAGCCGTGCCAGACTACCCAGGAATTAGCGGCATGATTTAACGTTACCTTACCAACAATATTGACTCATTTACGTCAAATCAATATCATAAAAAATATGAAAAATGGGTGCCTCATGATTTGACTGATCTGCAGAAATAAACGCGTGTTGAAACTTGTGTTGCCTTGTTGAATCGATACAGAAATGAAGGAATATTGGATCTAATTGTGGCATGTGCTGAAAACTGCATTCTTTACGATAACCGTAAGCGAAAAATGCAATGGCTGACCCATCGCCGATCCAACGCCGCAACTGTGTCCTAAAGCAAAGCTTACCAAAAAATAGGTAATGGTAACTGTTTGGTGGTCTCAGCATGGTGTTATTCACTATACTTTTCTCCGATCTGGTCAAGCAATAACGGCAGATGTCTGCTGTGCCGAACTCCGAACAATGATAATAATAATAATAAAACTTGACGCCCTGGATAGGAGAGTCCGCACGCTGCTTACCGCAAATCGTATGCATCACCCACGGTCATCGGTCATGAGACTGTATATCCCGCGGAAGTGTGGGGGTCGACGCTTTTTAAATGCTAAGACCCTGCACAACCGCGAGGTATGCAGTCTTAGGGAATACTTCCAGGCCGCCGACGTGGGTATGCATCGAGATGTGGACAAGGGCCTTACCCCGCTCTCCTTGGCTAACGAGAACTGGCGCAAACCTATAGTATTAGATACTAATGACCGCAGGGAGGTATGGCAGAGCAAGGAGCTTCACGGACGTTTCTACCGGGTCCTACATGGGTCTGATGTAGATCTTTTAGCGTCCGTGGCCTGGCTGCGATTTGGTGACCTTTTCGGGGAAACCGAAGGTTTTGTCTTTGCGATTATGGACGAAGTTATGATGACGAACAACTACCGGAAATACATTGTGAAGGATGGCACAGTTGACATCTGTCGGGCATGTCACCGGCCGGGTGAATCTATCCGTCACATTATCTCCGGTTGTTCTAGTCTGGCTAACGGAGACTATTTGCATAGACACAACCTTGTAGCCAGGATTATCCATCAGCAACTTGCTCTTAAATACAATCTTGTGGAATCGGAAGTGCCTTACTATAAGTATGTGCCCGACCCAGTTCTCGAAAATGGCAATGTCACGTTGTATTGGGATCGGTCTATCATCACTGACAGGACTATTTTTGCCAATAAGCCTGACATAGTGGTGATAGACCGACTAGAGCGTCGCGCAATGATTGTTGAAATAGCGGTCCCCCATGACGAGAACCTCGTGAAGGCTGAGAGAGATAAGAAAAGCAAGTATTTTGATCTAGCGCGCTAGGTTGTCGACATGTGGGATATGAATACAGCAATCATTGTGCCGATAGTCGTGACGGCCAATGGCATAATAGCCAAGAGCCTCGACGAACATCTGACGAGGCTCTCGTTAGGCAGCTGGATCAAGGGCTTGATCCAGAAAGCGGTACTACTGGACACGGCGCGTATAGTCAGGAGGTTCCTCTCTCAGGAGCCCTGACCACCGGTAGCTTGGACCCTGTTCCCGATACCGGTGGGCTACTATTTTTGTATTTTTAAATGTTTTTTTATTTTATTTTTTATAGAATAATATTTAAAAATGTAAAAATATGTATATAAAATGAATAAATGGAATAATAAAATCTTTATTCAAACTTCAAATTGGTAAACTATACTAATAGGTCTTATATATAAAGTAGGTACAACAATGTTAGGTGCCTGTACTAGGTAATCCTGTATCACAGGCGGCAGGGGCTCAAACACTGTAAATGTAAGGACAAATAATTTTTACAATATTTTCTTAACATTAGTAGAATAGTAACAGAGATATATTGATTTATTTATAATCTTAATTACTAAAACAGATGCAAATTTAAATTAAATTCTATTAATAATGATAAACAGATAATTCCTAACTTAGCTTAGTTTACGTAAAATTGTTTGCACTTAATTATTTACACACACGGACAACGAACTTTGAGCGTCAGCAGATATTTGGGCTGGGCTATTGCAAAATGTTTTCAAGCCGTTTTGCCAAAGTACGCACGGTGGCAAATTGCCTAAGACAGCAGCAAATCCAGGTGATGTAGGTCAGCGCAGTAGCCTGTTCTTGTTGAGTCGGCATCACGTGTTAAACACGGAAGTCTGGCCTTGAGTGCGACGCTCTAGGCGCCCTCGTAATCGACAGAGTTGATGTATCTGAATTCCGCTATCTTCCTTGCAGGGCACTCAGGATCTCCTGTTTTATGATTGCTGGGCTTTTTAAAGCGTGAGCAAATTGCACATTTTGGTACATCAGCTTTCTTCGCGCACTCTGTCATCGAGTGCCCAGTTTCACCACAATGCCCACACGTCGAGTTGACCTCTCTGCACGTTTTCGCTGCATGAGCATATTGTTGGCACTTGTAGCACCGAGTTACCAGTGTAAAATCCCTGACAGGACAGGATGTCCAATTAATAAAAAGTCTCGATTGAGCGATTAGGGCTTTACGTATATCAGCTGGTACTTCAATGACGTAGTTGCAGGTCGACGCTTCTCTCTTCCCAGATTTGTAGCTTAATTTTACCAAGGCCAGGAATGATTCTAAGGACATGTCTTCAAACTTGTCGGCTACATTTTGTTCAAATATGCATCTGAAGACCTCATTTTCAGCCATGGAAGTCGGCACTCCTAAGACCACGATCCGGGGTTTGCGCTTGCTGGATTCGTCGGCGGTAAGTCCTGAAGTAGAGAGCTGGACTGCTTGCTTTACTTTATCAGCGTCATGCTTGGTCTCGGTGCTGATAATTACGCCTCCATTTTTTGTTTTCCGGACACCACGAACATGCAGTTTCATTTGCTCCGATTTCAATTTATCTTGGGGATAAATTGCAACCGAGCTTAAATTATTGGGGCGCACAAAGTTATTTGCTCCCTTTTTTACCATTACGGCAAAATAAACATTTCCCGCAGTACCTGAGTCCTGTATCGTCTTCCTGAGGTCCATGATGTGGTCTGACAGGTCTCGCTTTTCAGTAAGGGATTCAACCATACTGTGCGTTAGTAGAGATCTAGCCTTTAGCGATTGGTATAGTACTGCCATTTGTGAGGTACCGGATCCTATTTTACGGCAAAGGTTTGCTATTTTCATTTTCTGCTCCGAATTGAGTTTTCCATCCGCGGCAATAGAGCAGACTTCATTCAGATGCAGCTCAATAGAAGACATCCATTTTTGAATCTCGGGCGTGATAATGATCTCAGGTGGCGCTGCCGCCACAGGTGAGGCAAAGGAGAGCACTGGCCCCTTTGAATTCGAGGATCTGTTATCCATTTTATGCGTACACTAAATCACTTTTACTATTGCATTATAGTTTGTAAATACACACATACTAAGCTAAATTAAAAGTGCAAAGTTGCTAATACACTTAAGGAGGTCACTATTATTAATAATTTAATTATTTCAACTAAATATTGCTTGTGGGCACGTCTTTACGCGACAAGCAATCCAATTAATGATAGCAAAACTAGCAGTGAAACAGCCCCGACTCTTGAATCGATCTTCACCATTATTGCTCCATGATAACGCGAGACCTCATACAGCACGAATAACCGTTTTAACTCTACAGGAACTGCAATTAGAAACCATTCGTCACCCTCCGTATTCCCCAGACCTTGCTCCAACGGACTACCATTTTTTTCGTGATTTGGACAATTTTCTACGTGATAAAAAGTTTTCTTCTCAGGAGGCAGTACAAAATGCTTTCACACAGTTTGTCGAATCTAGATCACCAGAGTTCTATCGCAAAGGCATAAATGACCTTCCTATTAAATGGCAGCAATGTATAGATAATAATGGTAATTATTTTGATTAAATAAAAATGTTAAATTAAAAAAAAAAACAATTTTTCAGTACAAATTGGCAATTTCATACTTTAACCCCTAATAGTAAGTTCAGAAACTAAAACCTGGCCACAAAAATCGCTCTTTGAAACAAGAAAAGAAAGAGAGATAAGATAAGATTGAGCCGTCTTATGCCACCTGCGGGATATTAAAGAATTAGCTTCAACTTTACGAACTTATAATATTTAATTTCCAAAGGTATGAAATATTTTTAACCTCCGACGAAAAAAGAGGGGTGTATTAAGTTTGACGTGTTTCTGTGTGTCTATTCGGTGGCATGATAACTCCAAAACGGATAAACAGAATATGTTTCAATTATTTTTGTTTGAAAGGTGTTTCCAACGAGAGCGTTTTTAGCTATGTGAAGACGACGACGGTCGCCAACGACCTTGAAGGACGCGTTCTCGTGTCGCACCCGCGCGACCCTAAATACGGTAGTTTTTTGTTATTTCCTTATTATTTTAAGACTGGTGAAAATTTCATTAAAATACGCCCGGCGGTTTTGACGCGATTGTCGTTTTTTTGTCCATGTTAGACATATATACATTTACAAATTAATTACGCTATGTTATACGAATAAACTCAAAATTTATGTAGATCAAATTATTAAGAAAATGGTCTAATGTAACATAAATATTTTTCCAAAAAATTACGACTAGCCGTATAGACGTGATTCTCAATATAAAATCTGCTACTGAGGAGTACACGTAACATGTTCGACGAAAAGCCAAACAAATAGTCAAAAAATATTTTTAAATGTTTTTGAGGGGCGCTCCCTTACAGTTAAAGGGGGTGCGATTTTTTTTGTCCTACCCAATCGAGTGGGGTATCGTTGTTTAGAACTCGTTGAGTGGATAAATACTGTTTTTTTTTTTTGTAAAAAATATTAGAAAACAAAGGAATGTTAAGCCACCAAATTCTGTTTTTTTTACAAAATTTTGTTTCGAAGAATTTTTTAACTTCTCATTGATTCTGCCTTTTGATTTTGATAGGTGATAATGTTTATTATTACGTATATTTTACTAACAAATACCAACATTGCTATGTATGTGGCTTTCTTTGTTCTTTAATTACTTCTTTTTTGAATATGTCATGGCATCTTTTTGTCACTGTCAATATCATTAAACCTATTGAATATAAAATTAATGTAAATTTTACTTAAGATACGTATACGATAAATATATTGATATAACGCTTTATAAAAAAAATAAAATTAAAAAGTATAATTCGTTTAATTCAGACTATTAAAATGTCCATATTTTGTTAGTATTATATTATCTTAAAACTATGTCATGATGGTAAGTACAAGTAGGTAATATAAATTATTGAATATAAATTAAAATTGTATTGAAATAAATGATTGATAATAAATTAAAATGAACTTGAAATAAATAAATAAAAATTATACATACCGTTAAAGATTACAGTGAGGACAAGAAGGCTTGGGATTGAGCTGCTCCAATTTATAATTTTGGTTAGTTTAAGATTATTTACTTTTTAAATTTAAAGTATTATATTATTTTAATTATTGTGAATGTGAAGACTATGTAGGTCATTCATTTTTTTTGTTTTTAATTAAATTTTTTCTCAGTTCTTTTTAATCATGGCCTGGCAGTTTAAGTAATGCGCTGCGTGTCGCGGGTTCGATTCCCGCACGGAACAAATATTTGTATGACCTACAGATAGTTGTTTCGGCTCTGGGTGTTTGTGTTTGTGAGTTTATATGTTTGCAAACGCACCCACGATACAGGAAGAAATTCCTAGTGTGGGGCAACGTTTTTTAAAGAAGAAGAAGAAGAAGAATTTATGCGACCTACCCAAATGTACTTTCTTTGGTATTGTTCGTTGAATCGTTGAGCTCCTTAAATTCTGAATTGAGCTGCACGGTTACTGACAAATGCGTGCACTGACTGGACAGGTCCACTCAATCTGTCTAGTTCTTTCCTCAAAAGACCATTTCAGACACTAATCTATATTAGTATGGTCTTCACATGATCTGATCAAGATTATGTCTAACTTTAAAAGAGACTGTGACCTCTGAATTTGTTTCGGCCTTTCTTCTCAGAGTAGTCAGATTGGAAACGCCGACCGCCGGCCGATCTAGTTTAAAAAAAAATCATGAAAGAGTCCGACGAATTGAGAACCTCCACCTTTTTTTGAAGTCGGTTAAAAATATGATTGACGTGTAAAAATTGTTTGTACAAACCAATTTACAGAAATCATTTATCATAATCATTAAAAGCTGCACCTGCCGTACGGCGTACCCAATAACAATGGCTTTGCACGTTAAGACCCTGACCATAAGGCTCGTATCAGATACTTTTGAGATATATCTTTGGTATTCTCTCAGCAGGCCGGTGCTACTTAGATTCAAATGTTTTCCTTGGATATGCTTGCTAAAAACTCTGCCAACTGCCCCTCATCATCATCATCATCATCATATCAGCCGAAAGACGTCCACTGCTGGACATAGGCCTCCCCCAAGCGTCGCCACATTGACCTGTCCCGTGCGTCTCGCAACCAGCGGATCCCCGCAAACTTCACCAGGTCATCGGTCCAACTGCCCCTCTATTGCATAATATTACATACATAGTGCCAGACCGACATCAATTGATAGATTTATAATATCTAAGTAGTTCAGAGACATGTGCTCGCGAATAGCTGGACGCTCAGTGTGGTGCAGTATCGATTGGGCGAGTGTGGCGTATGACGTGGCCTGGCATTAGTTAGAAGCGGTCGCGCGCGGTTTTTGCATCGCGCGGTATGCGGCGCGGCGCGCGGCGGCTGCGCGCGCGCACAAAGCGGTCGCTCCACGGTCCCGCGACTATGCCGACTTGTGGGTTTTTGTCACGCGGCTCCTTTCGGCCATCTTTTAAGTAATGGCTTGAGTTTTTTCCGATCTAATCACGGCCGCGTAACTATGTCCCGACTCTCGACGCTCGGTCTCGCATCGAATCGACGATTCGCTACATTTTTTGGTTCGTAGCTGACTGGATCGCCAGAACTGGTTTCGCGTTGCGTCACCACTGCGGACGTCATTGGTGTCATCATCGCTATGCAGGTGCACTGCATAGCAAATAACAATACACGAGTGCAGCACGGACGCGCAGCACGCGACGCGACGCAGTAACACGCTTAAAGAACTTATATAACATTCATCTTCTTAGACAAATTCCAGGTTTTAATACTCTTTTTAAGAAACTCCTTCACAACCCTCTTCATTGGTTAGGTACGTATATAATGGGATCTCAAATGAAGTGCACCGAGCATGACCGGGGGTAAGTAAAGAGGTAGAGCGAAATAATGAGTAGAGGACGGCGGGGAATCGGCCGAGGGGTATCGGGGAGAGAGGGAGGCTCTAGTTTGTAATTAAACGTCGGGTTTAATTAAGGCGGCCCCGAGAAGCTCTTCAGTGATTTATCTAGTGAGCGGGTAGCCCTAGCCGGCCGCGGTCCGCCACATTGTTTCTGCGCGCACACAGTCGTGGCTCTTCTCCGAACCGCTCGCGGAGGGTTTTTGCGCAAAGTTCTTGGTATTGAGACACTGTGGGACACTCGGCCGCGAGCCGCGAGCTCGGCTCGACCCCAGCTCCGTCGATATACTTATTTACAGTTTACACTATTACGAATGAATCGGTTCCGTTTTCAATACAAATAGCCTACATTTCTTTTCAACTTCAACTGAGCAGGTATTACATACAAAATGATTTTTTATTTTACTTTCATATAAACCCATTCGCAATAACAATAGCTTCTTAGTTTAATTAAAGCGGTGAGTTTTTGTTGTTGTCCTCACACCACACCATACATTATTATTATTCTATACGTGAGGAATTGTAATTGGCTTTCTGTTGACTATGGTTTCCTTTTTTGTCTGTAATTATTAGCTGTAAGTCCTCCATGTTCTAAAATAAATTAATTAATAGAATACGTGCTAGCAATGTCGATGAGAGCCAGGCAGACAGCTCTCTGTGTGTGCACGCGCTGGTGCCTAAGAGCCGCACCCTAATGGCGTATTTGTTTTAACAGCACGGAGCACACTCTTTTTTGAGCATTACCTATGACGGTAGGAAGAACTTCCTTCCGTATGGTAGCATCAACATATCAAGGCAACATACATCATGTTTTTGTTTGGAATCTTTAAATCAAAATGAAATCAAAAATGAATAAATAAACTTTTTTAACTTTTTTACTTTTCAAACAAACCGTAAAATATCTTTCTTTTCCGAAGTCGGTGTCTTTGGTACCTATTGTTTTCCGTGTTTCGACACCGACTTCGGAAAAGAAAATTATTTTTCACTTTTGTATTGTTTTTTTGTTGTGTTACTGTTTGTATATTTTTACTGTGCATAGGAGTTGGGAAATCTCGCCAAGAATCGATTCCTAAAGAACTTGATCTTGATCAACTAAATCAGCACTTCTCGTCTTCGTCCTCAAGTAATGGGACCTTGAAGGCATCTTCTTTGATCTATCTTTCAAACCCTTCAACCCCGGATCATTCCCTATTTATTTTTAGTCAATTCTCTGATTGTGATGTTAAGAAGAGCATAGTGTCAATTACCTCTAACGCAGTTGGCAGTGATTGTGTCAGTCGAAAAATTATACTCCCTGTCCTCGACTAAATCCTTCCTGTCCTTTGCTATATCCTTAACTACTCAATATCCCTTGGGGTCTTTCCATCAGCTTGAAAAGAGGCCAAAATCACTCCTTTACCCAAAAGGCGAATCCTACTTACTTTTCCGAATACCGTCCTATCTCGATCTTGCCTTTCCTCTCCAAAGTCCTTGAACGCCTTGTCCACAATCAGCTTAATGCTTTTCTTTGTGTGTGAATAGTCTTGTGAATCCTTTTCAATCCGGATTTCGTCCTGGTCACAGCACAGCTACTGCCTTAGTGAACGTTACGGATGACATACGGCTAGGCATGGAACGAGGACATCTGACAGTTCTTTGCTTGCTAGATTTTAGTAATGCATTTAATACTGTCGATTTCGATATCCTGCTTGGCATACTTTGCTCGCTTAACATGTCTCCAACGGCAATTGACTGGTTTCGTGGTTACCTGTATGGCTGCCGGCAACATATATACATAGAAGAATCTAACTCTTCTTGGTGTTATACAACTGCCGGTGTACCTCAGGGTGGCGTTTTATCTCCTTTACTCTTCGCAATATTTATAAACGCTATCTCCAAAAAACTTCTCTCCTTCTACCACCTTTATGCAGACGATTTACAAATCTACAGACAAGCTGCCTGCCTGTAAATTGGACACAACTTGCTCTGGTACAATTTAACGGAACTACTAATCCAATATGTGAGAAGGTCAGAACCTTGGGGTTTGGATCGACAGATATCTATCTTGGGGTCCGCAGCTTCAGGACGTAAGCCGCAAATTTTTTGCATCTGCCAGGTCCCTTAGACGATTGCAAAACTTTCTTCCCACTGCCACTAAAATTGCGCTTGTACAGTCCCTTCTGCTTCCTATCCTTAACAATGCTGATGTCAGTTATCTCGATCTCACCCAGGCACAACTACATATCAAAATCAAAATCAAAATCAAAATCAAGGTATTTATTTCAATTAAACTTTAGAAGTACTTTTGAATTGTCAAACAAAAAATTAATAAAAAGATGACTCTAGTTGCAAATTCGCAAGCGTCTGTAGGTCTCAATGGAGAAGAATTTGCAAGAAACTCCCCGGACACTCTTTTCCATCAGTTTTAATTACAAGTTTTTGGTTACATCATTCTTGTTGAAAAAATACATATATGTGAGAACGATGTAAAAAGACGTGTACGTAAAAGCGTCTAGAGTAACAAATAATTAAAAAAAAGCACTTTAACAGGCCGAGACAGCTAAGTTATGACCAATCCCAACTGATGGCGCCCGTTCACGAACATGACGCATGGATCGGCACCACTCAGCTCAACCATCATGAAGGGAACCGAATGATCCAACACATGTGCCACCATCAGAGAGAAATTAGAGAGAGCATGACACACTCAACTGCCAGGGCACACAGAAGTCAACGAACGACATATAGGTACAGTGAATGGTAGATTTATCTACAGTCGGAACATAGTACTCACACATGTGCTGTGCAATTATATAATACTAAAAGAAATTGAGTTTATACAATACAAAAATTTGCATACAGTCTTCAGCATGTCCAACAATACTTCGATACTTTTCTGCCCATCACTAATTGTTCTTGCGCCCTAGTGGCTGCGGAGCAGGACCAGCATTGAGCCAAGCATTTTTATCAGCGATGTAATCCCCCAACTTATAATATGCTTGCCTACATAGTGTGCGTTTTATACAAGTCTTAAATTTCGTCTCATTTAGTTGTAGAATGTGGGGAGGAATTTTATTGTAACATTTTATACAGTACCCCATAAAAGATGATGCTACTTTAGCCAGCCTGAAACCTGGTTGAATTAGTTGATCCCTATTTCTAGTAACATAATTATGTCTGTCACCGTTTTTACTAAAAAGATGTAAATTCTTTCTAACATACATGATGTTTTCATAAATATATTGACAAGGTACCGTCATGATGTTAATGTTCTTAAACAGTTCCCTTAGAGAATCGCGCCGGCGAAGATTGTATATCGCTCTGATGGCTCGTTTTTGCAGAATAAAAATTGACTCAATGTCTGCAGCCCTTCCCCATAGTAAGATACCGTAAGACATTATACTATGAAAATAACTAAAATAGACTAATCTTGCGGTATCGACATCAGTAAACTGACGTATTTTTCTAACAGCATAAGCTGCCGAGCTTAGCCGCCCCGCAAGTGATATTAAATGAGGCCCCCATTGCAACCTCGAGTCTAGCGTGATCCCCAGAAAAACCGTTTTATCGACGAATTCTAGCTTCTCCTTGTTTAATAAAATGTCACAATCATTACTTTTGACATTCGGCAAGACAAATTTTATGCACTTAGTCTTTTTAGCATTTAAAACTAGATTATTAGCTGTGAACCAATTTTGAACCTGTCGCAAGACGGTATTCACATCGTCAACGTTACTGGTACGTCTATTTATCTTAAAAATCAACGAAGTGTCATCAGCAAATAACACCATGTTTAGATTGTTTTTCAATAGATGAGGTAAATCGTTAATGTAGACTAGAAACAAGAAAGGACCCAAAATTGAACCCTGGGGTACCCCCATTTTCACGGTTAACCCGGACGAATTGACACCGTTTATTTGAACTAATTGCTGTCTATCATTTAAATAAGATTTAACTAAACTCAACGCTGATTGGCCTAGCCCGTAACGCATAAACTTGAGCGTCTTCAAAACCTTTGCATATGTTCGATACTCATCGAACACATCATCATCAGCAGTTTTGACTCAAGTAGGTCGCGCGGCCGCACCAGCGGAAAGCGTGAGCTACGCGAGCCAGTGCGCGATCGACCGGCATACTTGTAGCACTCATTACCATCATTAGCATTAATTAGCGTAAAGTTTCGGAATAAACGTACTCTGAATCTTAGCTCAGACTTATCATTTAGCACCCGAAATAGCTAGCAGCACGAACCTTACCGTTCATATTGGTCCTTCGAAACCGTCAAGGACTCCGCGACCGCGATAAATCGTAACGCGAAGTGCTTGTACCGTACCAGCAACCTGTGGGTTGCCGCGAACTAGATTAGGCGTGAGTTCATAGGGATTCACAACCACCGTGGGAGCTACCCGCGCAGCAACAACAGCGAGCCAGCAGCATAGCAGCAATAGCCGTAGAACAAGGCGGCTTTCAAGTAAGAGCGTTCCGTATCTTCTGTCTCGCTTAAGTCTAACAGCAGCACAATGGAGACTTTATACTTCCAACAAACTGAATTAGCAGAGAGCATTGCCAAGGTCCTTATTAATTTCAATAAGGATAGCAAACAGCGTAAGACCATCGACTACTGTAAAAAGAGACTAGATCTTTTAGAGTCGTATTGGAGAGAGTATCAGCTAAACAACGAAAAACTTGTGCCGCTTGAAAATAGAGGTCATAAGTACTTCGTAAATTCGGAGTTCGAGCGGACAATGGAGTCTTATAAAGCAGCAAAAGACGCCATATCCGAATATTATGACGCGTTATGTCACCAAGCAAAGCCGCCAGGATTCTCTGATCTAGAAGACAACCCTTCTAATCAGCAAGTAGCAGCAACAGCAGGTCCTCCCGGGGGCAAACACTTACAGCACCAGGACCACGAGCCATCCTCAGCATCCGCCAGCCCGGCGCGCGCTCGTGCCGAGGTGTCTAAAGGTATTTATAGCAAACTAGATGATATGATGCGCAAGCAACATATCAATTTCAAAGCATTCGCAAGAACCGTAGAAAGCATAGATGTCGAATCCTTGTCCGATAAATGGGAGTTTGAAGACGCCTTGCGAATATTACAAACTCGATGGACAGCCGTAGACAACATCCATTGGGAACTAATGATGGAGTTAGAAGACGACGAGGCGTACGAATTAAGCTACATTAAACATGAACGTACGTATAACGGCTTGAGAAAGGCTATCAGCTCTAAGATGTGGGCAACATCGTACCGTGACAAGTCCACACCGAAGATGGAAATTCCTGTGTTCTCAGGTAACTATCAGCAGTGGGTATCCTTCAAAGATCTTTTCGATGAAGCAATCCACAACAATCCTTCTCTATCAAAGGCACAAAAGATGCAATTCCTGAAGAGCAAGGTAAAAGGAGAAGCGGAGCGCTTGATCCAGCATCTCCCGATTAGCGCGGACAACTATAACACCTGTTGGGAAATTTTAACTCACAGGTTTAACAACAAAAAGCAGATATTTATGTCCCACGTAAATTCCTTTTACAATCTTGCCAATATACCGCAGCAGTCGTACACAGCCATCAAACGACTTCATGATGTCACCTTAGAGAGCCTCCACGCCATAAAAAATCTAGGCGTAGATATTACGACATGGGATCCTCTTCTTGTATATATACTAGCACAAAAATTGGATAGTGAGTCTTATTCCGAGTATATAGAGTCGTTGAAGAATTCGCGAGAGCTTCCGGTACTTCGGGACTTTTTGGACTACTTAGAGAACAAGTTCACTGCCCTAGAGTCATCTCGGCGACGTCAAGATGGGACAACTAAGGCAGTTTCATCTCAATCATCCAATGGTTCATCCAATTTTAATCGCAAAAATAATTTTAAATTGGGCAATGAATCTAAGAATAGCAAGAAAATGGAAATGGCGAAATCAATGCATGTGTCTGAGTCAGTAAATAAATGCCCTCATTGTTCGGCAAAACATAATTTAATAAGCTGCAAAAAATTTACAGAATTACCAAATGAGCAGAAAATAAAAATAATTAGCCAATTAAATTATTGCGTAAATTGTGTTTACGATCATAATGGCGCAAAATGCTACTCGACAAAAAGATGTCATAAGTGCAATGACGAACATCATACGACTTTGCATGACTATTTTGCAACACAATCAAAGTCTAACAGCTTGACCTAGATTGCGAAACAAAAATGCGAAAACAACAAAAGCATCTACGCTTCTCAGCAAGTAACATCGGAGATTTTGCTAGCCACAGCGCTGGTGAAAGTCACAGCAGCCGACAGGACCCAGCACGTCATGCGAGCACTGATCGATCAGGGCTCACAAATTTCCGTGATCAGCGAGAAAGCAGCACAGCAGCTAGGATTAAAGCGAAAATCTTGTAAAGGGGTTATTTTCGGAGTAGGTGAACGTGAAAACAACTGCAAAGGAAAACTAACGATCGCTTGTCAATCGACTTACACCGATTTTAAGTTTTCTACTGATGTTGTCATAGTGAACAACTTAATAAAAAATCTGCCAAACGAAACGTTCGCTAAGCCATATTGGCAACATACAGCACATCTTTGTTTAGCAGATCCAGATTATAACATCAGTCGTCCGGTGGATCTTCTCCTAGGAGCAGAAATCTACGCCAACATCCTTTTAGAAGGATTAATTCGCGGACAAACGTCCTCGGAACCGCCAGCACAGCAAACTCATTTAGGATGGTTGCTGTGCGGTGGCAATACAAGCACCTCATTCCAATGCAACGTGATCTTGCATAACGTTGAAGACATTCAACAATTCTGGACAATTGAAGACATTCAAGAACAGAATTCTATGTCCGTAGAAGATCAGGAATGCCTAGATTTTTATGAAACTACGACGAAACGTCTAGAAAACGGTCGTTATGTAGTTAGGTTGCCCATGAAACCAGAATTAGAAGAGAAGCTAGGATCTTCGAAAGAGATAGCGATAGCACAATTTAAAAATGTAGAACGTAAGTTTAGCAAGAATGAAGACCTAGCGAAGCAATACAAGCAATTTATCCGCGAATATGAGCAGCTGCAACACATGAAGTTAGCGACTTCTAACAGCAAACAGAAGACGGAAATAGAATGTTTCCTTCCTCATCATGCGGTACTGAGAGCAGAATCTAGCACAACAAAGTTGCGCGTAGTATTCAACGCGTCGTCTAAAACTACTTTAGGCCACAGCCTAAACGATCTAATGTACAGGGGTCCAAACCTCCAGTTAGACCTGTTAGAGCTTATCCTGAAGTGGAGGCAATATCGTTTCGCATTCACAGCTGATATTGAGAAATGCTTCCGTATGATTTTAGTCGATGAGCAGGACCAAAGCCTACAACAAATCGTATGGCGACAAAGTCCGGATCAGCCTATAAGAAATTATAAATTAACAACCATAACGTATGGAACTAAAGCAGCACCATTCCTGACAATGATGACTCTGCGAAAATTAGCGTCAGATGAGCAGCAAAAATATCCCAGAGCAGCTAAATGCATCCAGGAAGAGCTCTATATGGATGATTGGGTATCGGGAGCGCATAGCATCAAAGAAGGAAAGCGGAGGATTACGGAAGTAAACGCATGCCTAAAAAGCGGCGGATTTTCACTAAGAAAGTGGTCCTCAAACGATAAAAGATTGCTTGAAACAGTTGAGCAAACTGCCGACAAACAGCCAGCAGTCTTTACATTTAAAACTGAAAGCTCATCAAAAACTTTGGGGCTACAATGGAACTCAACCGAGGACGAATTCATCTTCAAATATGATTCAAACAGCACACAAACAGCAAAACTGACCAAAAGAATGCTTCTATCCGAAATCTCTAAGATTTTCGACCCTTTGGGATGGTTAGCGCCCCTAACCACAAAGATGAAAATTTTATTCCAGCAAGTATGGCAAGATTCTGAGGTCCAGTGGAGCGACGAAGTTTCTATTAAAACCAAAGAAGAATGGATCAAATTGAAGGGAGATTTAAATCTATTAAATCAGTTCCACATTCCTCGGTGGTTACAAAGCAAAGAGCATGACGTCATAGAATTACATGGGTTTTGCGACGCATCAATTCAAGCCTTCGCCTGTGTAGTATACGCACGAATCGTATCCAATAACTCTACATCAGTAGTGCTAGTAGCAGCAAAAACGCGGTTAGTGCCCTCTAGCAAGGCTGTATCGCTACCTAGGTTAGAATTATGTGCGGCCGAACTACTTACGAAACTCATGTCAAAAATCGTCAAAAGCATCAACAGCTTGGCCGTGAAGATATACGGCTGGAGCGATTCTAAGGTTTCCCTTAGCTGGATTCAAGGATCCCCGGAGCGCTGGAAGCCTTTCGTAGCGAACAGGGTGAAGAAAATTGCTAGCATTATGCCACCAAACACTTGGCATTATGTAAACACCAAAGAAAACCCAGCGGATGCAGCTAGTAGAGGCCTGACGACCTCACAATTGCTAGAACACGAATTGTGGTGGCAAGGACCGACCTTCTTATCTTCATCGCACTTCAAACCTACGGGTCAAACGAAGTATACTACTAACGAAGAGATAAAAAGGCAGGTAAACATTGTTCAAAATCCTATCATGGATAGCAGCATAGTCGACGATCTATTACATCGCTACAGCTCGTTTACAAAAACAACACGCATCTTAGCCTGGGTACGGCGGGCATTGACACCTGTCGTTAGTAAACAGAAAACAAAGCATCTCACTTTACACGAGCTTAGATCAGCAAAACTTATAATAATAAAAAACGTACAGCGCGCTGAATTTAAAACAGACATTGAACGCTTATTGCAAAACCAGGAAGTAAAATCTGATAGCAAGCTACTCAACCTTAATCCATACTTAGATCAGGACGGGATCCTTAGAGCAAAGGGAAGACTCAGGCAGGCCAACATAAGCATAGAAATGAAGCATCCAATCATCATTCCATACAACAGTCGACTGACTGAGCTTCTCATCGCGCAAGCCCATGAGCTCACATTTCACGGAGGAGCTCGACTTACTATGTCCTTTCTTAGACAAAAGTATTGGATAATTAAAGGAAATCGAGCCATCAAAACGCAACTTCATAGATGTGTTACTTGTAGGAAACAGGCACCCAGGAAGCTACAGCAGATTATGGGAGATCTACCTGATTTCCGCACCAACCCAGCTCCAGCGTTTTATCACACAGGTGTAGACTACACGGGCTTCATATCTGTGAAGGCAAATAAAGGGCGTGGAATAAAAACAACGAAAGGATACGTGGCTTTGTTCGTCTGCATGGTTACGAAAGCCGTGCACATAGAATTGGTGTCGGACTTGACCAGCACTTCCTTTATCGCAGCATTGAGGAGAATGTCAGCGCGACGAGGAGCCCCGAAACATGTGTACTCGGACAACGGCACTAACTTTGTGGGAGCTAACAAAGTAATGCAGGAGGAGTACGAGCAGCTAAAACAAGTTTTCGGTGACTCATTTTATAGTGAGATAACGGAAATGGATATAGAATGGCACTGGAATTGCCCTTCCTGGCCTAGTGCGGGAGGATTATGGGAACGATCAATACGAAGTCTAAAGCAACACCTCAAACGAGTTGTAGCGGACCAAGCATTGACGTATGAAGAATATAGCACCATTTTAGCGCAAATAGAAGCGGGTCTCAACTCTAGACCACTATGTCCGATATCTGAAGACATAGACGATTTAGATTTCTTAACACCCGCGCACTTCCTAACCGGTAGAGCAGGTCTAACCGTTATTGAAACAGCCAGTGACGCTAGGACTAGATGGCACTTAATAAACAAGATTTTCCAAGACCTTTGGAGGAGGTGGAAAACTGAATATCTTAGCCAATTATCTGTTCGTAGCAAGTGGCTAAAGCCAAAAAGCAACATTAAGATCGGAAATATGGTGACCATCCACGATGATAATTTTCCTTCTGGAAAATGGCCAGTGGGGAGAGTTGTCGAGGTACACCAAGGGAAGGACGGGTTTGTAAGGGTTGTGACATTAAAGACGAAGAACGGTTTAATAAAGCGACCTATTATCAAATTGTCCGTCTTACCAATCGAGCAAGAGGACGCAGAAAAGGAAGCTGAAGAGCAGAGTAAAAAAGCCAAACCCAAGATCACAAAGGATGAAACAAAAGCAAGTACGAGAAAGCATCGTAATTTCGTCAACATCGTTTTATCACTATTATTTTTTATCAGCATTTGGAGCAGCAGCGAAGCATCGAACCACATTACCCAATTTAGCGGTAATCAATCCTTATACTACGACCCAATAGGTAAATTAAATCTAATACGGGATCAATGGAAAATTGTGTCCTACTACAACATGCAACCTTATTGGCAAGGTGATAAAGCCGGGGACACCTTCATTAAATATCTAGAGCAGACATGTGAACAAATCAAAGAGCCTAGCCATTGTAACATGATTTTATTACAAGTGCAGCACGATTACAACGAGCTCCAATATCACAATCAGCTGCTGCTAAATCAGCATTTCGGCACTCGGTCAAGAACCCGACGCGGCCTTGTCAACGCGGTCGGCTCCATAGCCAATACATTATTTGGAGCACTCGACCAAAGTTTCGCTGATAAATACCAACGTGATATTGAAATTATAAATAGCAACGAAAAGCACCTATTACAGCTTTGGAAAAACCAAACATCAGTGGTAGAAGCTGAGTATAATATTCTGAAACGAACTGAGAAGACTATTGATACTCAGTATAAGCTCATAAATAGACATCTAAACCTCTTAGATCAAGCGACTAAGCAGATACAATTGCAAGGTAAAAGTACATCAATGTTACAAGAATTCACTCTCGCAGCCATGGCTACGACAAACATGATACACAACTTAAAGCGTGTCCAAGATACATTAATCGACACCTTAGCGGATATTTATCATAGTAAAATTAACATGCATCTACTTACTCCAGAGCAGCTCAGCAACGAACTTCAAATCATTTCCGGTCAAATATCAAAAGAACTTACTTTACCTATCAACAACATCCAGGCCGATTTATATGAAATCTACAAACACCTAAAGATCAAGGCGAGAATGAGTAAAGAGTACTTCATGTTTGAGATCTCCGTGCCACTCATTAGCAGAGACAGTTTCCAACTGTACCGCTTAATACCTGTTCCTCTCCAGGTGGGAAAGGACATGATCAGCATTATTCCCCTCACAGATTACATAGCAACTAATCTGATGAGGGACTCCTATATCGAAGTCAAGAACGACGATCTTCAAACCTGCACCTATCAGGAGGAAAGTTATATCTGTCAGCTACGAGGTCCAGTCAAGCGACTGGGTCTAGAAGAAAAGTTCTGTCAAACCGAACAAATAGGTATCTGCCAGTCTAAGAAAGAAACCTGCAAGAATATGTGGTTACAATTACACGACCTATCGTCTTATTTGTATTTCGCATGCGATACCTATTCATTTACAATCATATGTGACAATGAAACCCGAACGCGCCGTGTCAGCAAGGCCGGGCTCATTCAACTCGATAAAGAATGCATAGCTAAGGGCCGTGACATAACACTTTATTCATATCAGCAGGAAAACAAGCTGACTTTAAAACCTGACCTATTATTAGCGAACATAGCTCCAATACAGCACTATCATTTGGTCAATATTACGCTACCGCTTCTCGAAACAACAACAGAAGATGCACAGATCAACAACACACTAACAAGTCTCGGCAATCAGATAGCCGCTATGAAGAAAGCAGCTTTAGAAGAAGGAACATTAACTACGCATGATATACATCACTATGCCATATCATACGTATTGCTAGCAGCAGTCGTCGCCGTCGTAGCGTTCCTGGTGTTCCTGTGGTGGCGAGGCAAGCAAGCCTCACCCGCGCCCGCGCGTGACCCGCAGGCTCCAAGCGATCCTGCCGCGCCGCGGGCGGCGCCTACCAGCAGTGTGAGTGTTAGTGCTAGTGCGCGTAAATCACCCGTGCCCGAGCAAGGGCCCAGTGTTTGTGGGACCAAACGGTGGTCCAGTTTACGGTACAAAAGAGACAAATCAACGTCACCTATCAGTAAAAGACAATCGGTCTTTACGGTAGATCTAGATAGAAATTAGCTATCACTTAGGATAAGAACATTCAGCATTGTATTAACCTTCATTTAGCATAAACAAATACTGGTTCACCTATGTGTTACTAACCCTCTTAATTGTGTAATCATCTCATCTCATCTTTCCCATTTCTTCCACTCGGGAGCATGTTCGATACTCATCGAACACATCATCATCAGCAGTTTTGACTCAAGTAGGTCGCGCGGCCGCACCAGCGGAAAGCGTGAGCTACGCGAGCCAGTGCGCGATCGACCGGCATACTTGTAGCACTCATTACCATCATTAGCATTAATTAGCGTAAAGTTTCGGAATAAACGTACTCTGAATCTTAGCTCAGACTTATCATTTAGCACCCGAAATAGCTAGCAGCACGAACCTTACCGTTCAGCATAAGATTTATATTTGGCCTGCGCAAATATGATCACATTTCTGAATTTCGGACAAAGCTCAAGTGGCTTCCCGTACGTCTTCGCCGGGATTGTCATATTTTATGTCTGCTTTACAGTATTCTATACAATCCTACAACCCCCTCTTATCTCAAAGAACGTTTCAAGTTCCTTCATGACACACATAATAGATATCTGAGGTCATCGGCAACCTTGAGACTAGAAATTCCGATGCATTCCACCAGCTTTTACAACAAATCTTTTACGGTTCAAGCAGTGCGGTGTGTGGAATGCTTTGCCCGTGTCTATAAGGCGTGCTCAATCTCTGCCCATTTTTAAAACTATGGTAAAGAATCACTACGTCTCACTTTGATAGTTGTTTTTTTCTTGATTTCTATGTTTTTGTTCCATACTTATTACTGTATATATTTGTCTATATAATATGTATATGTATTTATTTTGTATATAAATAGTACTCCAAAGACTACCTACAGTACTGTCTTTCCTTTCATTTTTTAAATCCATCCAAAGGTTATCTTGAAAAGATCGCTTTTAGCGATAAGGCCGCCCATTGTGTCACCCAGTGTAATGTTTTCTTCGTCTATACTTTCTGTAACTTATATGGTGTACATAATAAAGAGTATTCTATATATAGATATACGATTATAAATTTATTAGTTATCATAAGCTGGATAAAATATACATTTTTAGTTTTAATTCAGAAAAATATTGCAAACAACAGCCTACAGGAATTAAAGGCTATTTAAACCGACTTCCCAAAAAGGAGGAAGTTCTATGTTTGACTGTAGGTATGTGTTTTTTTTATTTCTCCGTCAATTGGTGGAACGATTTTAAAATATATTTTGATTTTGAAAGGGATCCACGGGATAACTTTCCCGACGTGGTCTCATATACATTTGGTGAAGACCTAATGAAGAACTTCGGAGATATACGTCAGAACTCTTCAATAAAAGACGGCAAATCTTTTGGAATGAATAGCATGTCTGTTGATTGTTTATACCATTTCATATCATTTCACAAAGGCACACATAGGAACTTTCATTGCGTCATTATAGGCATTTTAGGTAAGGTACCTAAAATGCCTATAATGACTCAATTAAAGTTCTAGTGAAAGTAAATGAAACTTGGAGAGTGAAAAATTTTAACCGACTTCCAAATAATAACACTATAAAGGAAAAAATAAATTCAATTTTGGAAGTCGTGTATGAAAAACGAATAAACTAAATAAAAAATACCGAATACCAAAATTGAAATAATTTTCCACTTTGTAGTGTATTTGGAAGTCTTTGGTATCTTTGTATTTGTTTTGTAAAAAAAAATTTATTGATTTATTTTATTTAGCGACACTTCTTTCAGAGTGGTGATGTGGTTGTGCGGTGTGTGGTGGTATCAACTCATCGGGTGCGAATCCTGGCTAGGAACTTTGATTTTGTTTTAAATCAAATGATGCAGTTTTCATCAAAATTGAGCCCGAGACTCCTTAGTGTTTTTCGCGATTCCCTTTAGTTTCGGATTTGGCCATTCTTGAAAAACCCGCCCAGTATACAGGATGTATAAAATGATTATGGCAGGATAGGTAGGTAGGTATGGTAGAAATGTAGAGCGCTGACCTTTGGGCTTGTCGAGCGAGAGAGCCCTCGCGAAGTGCTCGTCCACGACGGCGGCCACGTCGCCCGAGTAGTGCGTGAACACCACGCAATTGGCGCTGACGTACTGCGCGCGCGCACGCGCCGCACCCGCCCCGCCGCCGCACTCGCCCTCCGACTCCGACGACCCGCCGCCTGCGCACACATACACACTGTCAGATACTGTCTACTGGTGCTGGTCACTGCATAGCATATCTACATTTACTGCACTCACCTTACCAGAGTGTAGGTTTTACTGACTTCTAAAACTCAGGCATAGACCGATCCTCCTCTTGGTGGCGCGTGCTGCTGTACGTACCGTCAGCGTGCGCGCACTGCTCCTCCTCCTGGTGGCTCGATGCACGTGCTGCTGTACGTACCGTCAGCTTGCGTGCACAGCTCCTCCTCCTGGTGGTGCGATGCGCGTCCTGCTGTACATACCGTCAGCGTGCGCGGATACCTCCTCCTCCTCCTGCTGGCGTAGAGCGCGAGCCACTGTACGTACCGTCGGCGTGCGCGGATACCTCCTCCTCTTGCTGTCGTAGAGCGCGTGCAGCTGTACGTACCATCAGCGCTGGCGCGGCCGTGCGCGGACAGCTCCTCCTCCTTGGCGCGAAGGCGCGCGGCGTGGTGCGCGTGATGCGCGTGCGGCGGGCTGGCGGGGGACTGCGCGCCGGACGACGCGGAGCCCGAGCTGAGCGCCGCCGCGCCGCCGCTGTACGCCTCACTGCCCGCATTGCCTTGCACGTTGAACTGCAACACCACTGCACGTTACTAACAGATCTACATGCTTCACAAACGACGATACAACTGCTTCGCAAACGGACGCATATACAACAATCCGAGTTGAGCACCTCTTTCTTTTTGTTATCGGTTTCAATGTTTTAAAGGTTTGAGAATTTGTAAGGCACTAAAATGTCATTTAAATGTATTGCATCACTTATCTGTGATCGCACGCTGCCCAACAAGGTCGGGCGGCAGCAGCACTGCGGTAGCGAGCGAGCGAGAGACTCGACGTTATCGCAGGATTCCGATCCGAACTAACCCGTTAGTTCTACAAATAACTACGATTACTTACTACTTACTACATTATTGGGCACTACTCGTAAATTTGCCCGATTTGCGAGGGACGTCCTGATTTTCAGGGGTCTGGTAACACATACCGATTTACCCTTGACCCTGTATATTAGATTCCTTAAACCTATTCTGTATGGTTTTTTAATGAGATTAGATGCCAAGTAGCATCATTAAATGGTTTAAGTGAATAATTTCACATTAGATTAGTTTTTAAATTGTCTTGCCTCGGAAATTTCCCCAGAGCTGATTTAATAGTTCCCCATAAATGTGAGTTTCTTTTTCACTTCCAAGCTTTATCTTTCTTTTTACTATTGGTTATTGAAGTGAAGTTAAGGCGTTCCTTTTGTTGTGAAAGTGTTATCTCGAGACAAAATCTGATAAAACATCTAGAATCAAGGATCGGAAAAATTGCGGAACTAATAAAGAAAATTATATACCCTCACTTTTTCTGAAAAGAAGATTGACTTTGAGTATCCGTCACTGTCAGGTTTGACACTTTGCAAATCTGTCATTGTTACGAGATAAGTGTTGCCAGAGCTTGGAAGAAATATTACCATAATTTTACGTTCGGAAACACGAATAAAGACGATTATTCAAAACATGGAAGAACAATTCAAAATATTTATGGCACAAATCAAAGCTCAAATGGACGACCAAACTAAAGTATTACTATCAAGCATTGATGAGAAACTAGAAGGACTTATAAACGAAACTAAGAAAATAAAAATAGAAAATGAGCATTTAAAAGAAAAAGTTAAAAAACTTGAACATCTTAATCGTAAAAACAATATAATTGTGTTTGGGCTTGAGGAGACGGAAAAAAGCAACATCGAGCTACTAAATAATATAACAAAAACATTGCAGCAGAACTCTGAAGAATTATCGGTTTATAAAAGCGACATCAACGCTGCCTATCGATTGGGGAAAAAAGTTGATAATAGCAAAAATCCAAGACCTGTTAAAATATCATTCCTCAACTATTGGAAAAAACAACAAATTATGAATAACAAAAAACAATACGAGAAGATCTACATAACTGAAGACTATCCAAAAGAAGTAGTCGATAAAAGAAAATCTCTCCAGCAAAAAATGGAAGAAGAAAGGAAAAAAGGCAACTTTGCTATTATCAAATATGATCAACTGATAATAAAAACTGGAGGAAAAAGCGAAAAGAGAAAACGAGATCTGCTCACAACACCAGAGGAGAATGCCCAGCCACGGAAACAATATCTACCGAACTCTCATAAAGTAGGCAGAAAGAATGCATTTGACCTAATGAGAACAAGAAGCAACTCCATCAGCAACATACCAACAACCTCAGAAACGCAATAGGACTTAGGTGCCAGCCGAAACAGCAACAGAATAACATACATAAATGAACAACCAAAAATAATCCCCAACCCGGCTGGTCACCGTGGGGTATTAGACCAAAACCCTCCAGGGCAAAAAATAAATAATAATAACGACAACACAACCAAAAATTATACAACAATAATAAGCAAAAACCTGAACAAGGCAAGCAAAGATGATTTACAATGGAAAAATTACAAAACTGAAAGAAAAAATTGTAAGGTAATTTATATCTCAACCCTGAACACTAGAACACTGCGAACTGAAGAGAAACTTTCAGAGATAGAGGAAGCACTAAGCCTATTGAAATGGGATATAATCGGATTGAGCGAAATAAGACTCATTGGGGAAGAAATTAGGGAATACCAAAATTATGTATTCTACTTTAAAGGAGAAAAGAAAGGAATGTATGGTGTGGGATTTATGGTAAAGAAATACCTTAAACAGCAAATCCTAGAATTCTCAGGCAAATCAGATAGAATAGCAGTGCTAAACATTAAAATCCCTGGTTTCAATGACCCATGGTCGATCATACAAATATATGCTCCAACTGAACAGGCCTCAGAAGAGGAAAAGGAAGAATTCTACTCCCTTCTATCTGACACTATGGACAATACCTATAAGTATAAGATAGTGATGGGAGATTTCAACAGCCAAATAGGATCGCGCCAAATGGGTGAAGAACGTATGATTGGGCAATACACCAAAGGAAAGAGAAACTGCAATGGCCAATGTCTTATAGACTTTGCACAATTATACAACCTACGAATAATGAATACCCTGTATAGGAAAAAGTCATCTAGGAAATGGACTTGGATCTCACCAGACGGGAAATATAGAAATGAAATAGATTTTATATTATCTAACAGTCCCTCCCACTTTAAGGATGTAGAAATTATAAATAAGTTAAACTTCAGCACAAACCACAGAATGGTAAGAGGAACTATCACAACTCACAATAAGAGAACTAGGCATATCAAGAGAAATGTACCCATGCATATAATTCCGCCACTTACAGAAGAGTCACTACGTGGATTGAGCACTAAACTCCCTAAAATGGAAAGGCTTCAGTCAACCCAACAGAAATACGATGAATTAGAAAACTATTTGAAGGAAGTACATAAAGAAGTTGGCTTGAGAGGCATAAAGAAAGATAAAATAGGTGATGATGCTAGACAATTAATTGACGAGAGGAAAAACCTGCTAAATGATAGAATAAAGAACAGAAAATATATAGAAGAAATAAGTAAGAAAATCAATGAGAGTATCAAGAAACATAAAAAACTAAAGCGTATGAACATAATAAAGAATGAAATAGAAAGAACGGGTGGGATCAAAAAAGCACTGAAACAACTCAAGGACCACTCCACTTGGATGCCGGAAATAATAACAAAAAACAGACAAGGAATAGACAAAACCACGTCACATAGGATAGAAATAAGAAGAGAGGCAACAAATTTCTATAGAATATTATACAGCAATCTAAGAAACCCAACTGAGCCACAATTCCTCGACCACTCAGTAGACGGTAGTGTTCCAGATATAATGCAAAGTGAAGTAAGGAAGGCAATAAACACACAGAAAAGCTATAAAGCACCAGGAGACGACAAAATAACCAACGAATTATTAAAAGAGCTAGTCGATGTTATCCTGCAGACACTAACACAATTATTCAACGAAATACTAAACAATGAACATATACCAATTCAGTGGACTAAATCTACTATAGTTCTCATACACAAAAAAGGAGACAAAAACAAAATAGATAACTATCGACCAATAAGTATGATGCCCAACCTCTATAAGATATTCTCCAAGATAATACTGGGAAGGATCACGAAACACCTGGACGAACAGCAACCAATGGAGCAAGCCGGTTTCAGAAGCGACTTCTCTACAGTTGATCACATACATGTCGTGAAACAGGTCATCGAAAAGTATAACGAATACGGAAAGTCCTACTACATCTTGTTCGTGGACTATAACAAAGCCTTCGACTCACTCTATCACAGCTCCATATACAATGCACTCGAGAAACAAGGAGTTCACGCCAAGTATATAAACATCATCAGGCAAATATACAAAAGAAGCACGGCCCGAATACAGCTAGAAACCGTAGGAGACGAATTTAAAATCGAAAAAGTAGTGCGACAAGGTGACCCGCTGTCGCCCAAACTATTCGCAGCAGTCTTGGAGGACGTCTTCAGGGAATTAAAATTGGATAACCTCGGACTAAACATCAACGGCAAAATGCTAAACCATCTCAGATTTGCTGATGACATTGTAATATTTTCAGAGGAACCACAAATATTACAAACAATGCTTAAACAACTATCCGATGCTAGTGCCGAAGTGGGTCTCACGATCAACTTCTCTAAAACAAAAGCAATTACCAACAGCACCCGAGAAACAATAGCAATAGAAGAACAAGAGGTCGAATATGTAGAAGAGTACATATACCTGGGACACATAATATCGCCTCAACACCTAATGCCCAAAGAAATACAAAGAAGGGTAAACAACACCTGGTCCCGCTACTGGTCCCTCAAAGAAGTTGTGAAGAGCAAGTCCATACCAATAAGGGAAAAGAAAAAGGTCTATGACAGTTGCATTCTGCCAGTACTCACATATGGATGCCAAACATGGTCCTTAACGAAATCAAGCATACAAAAACTTAAAGTCTGCCAACAAGGAATGGAGAGGAGCATGCTTGGCATCCGCATCAAAGACAAGTGTCGACTTGTAGACATACGAAAGCAAACGGGGGTGGCGGACGTAACCAATAGAGTCAAGAGACTGAAGTGGAGATGGACGGGCCACACAATGCGAAATAGGATAGAAAAGTGGACGAGAAGCGTAATTGAGTGGTACCCACGCGAGGGGAAAAGGCGCAGAGGCAGGCAACACAAGAGGTGGGAGGACGATCTCCCACAGGGGTGGAGGAGATCGGCAAGGCACCGTAAAAAGTGGCATGATCTGGAGGAGGCCTATGTCAAAGGACAACCTGACTGAAAAACAGTCTAAATTAAGTTAGTTAAGGATATATTTGAACTGTAAAAGTCAGTGAATAAAGGCTATTTTTATTTTTATTTTTTATTTATTTTTATTTATTGATGTGTAGGTTATTGTAAGATCGAAAAGACGATGGCACAGTGATCACGTGCTGCTGTGCACAGCGAGGCTCAGGGGAGATACTCTTTCAATCGCCCCAGTGATGTGCCCCAACAGGCGTTGTATAGAGGAGGTTCCGGGGTGGTCTTTTCAGAGGTCACGGGGCCACTCCTACGCGCTGATGGTGATCACCGGGGTGGTTTTAGTAAGGAAAAAAAAGGCCACACTCTCTGGTCTTTTTGCCAAAAGTGCCTTTTGAAGGTTTCCCCCATATATAAAATAAAAGGTTTTTAAGATCTCATAAGTCGGCAACTAAAATACAACAGAACTCTTCAATAAATGACGGCAAACTTCGTTTACATAATTTCATTTTACGAAAGCACACTACTTAAGTTTCATTAAGTCATAATGGACATACCATACCGGTACCTTAACAACTAGAAAGGAAAAAATTAAAGCTATTTAACAAGAAAATGCCACTGACTTCCAAATAGAAACACTACGCCAGGAATACACACAAAGTGAACAAAACTCGGAAGTCGGTTTCAAAAAACTAGGAAACGAAAATAGGAACACCGACTTCCGAAATTGAAGTTATTTTTCACTTTGCAGTGTTTTTGTATCGGAGTCGGATGTATTATTTTCTAAAAAATCTTTTTATTTTTTACTTTTTAGTTGTCGACGACGGTAAGTATTATTTCAAGTTGGGTCGGCTCTTAGATGTAGTACCATGGTGTGGCCATAGTGACCATGAACACAGATAATATAATCCATGGATGAGTACATAAGCATTCATCAATATGTATTTACGTCTCTATACGAGAAGCAGTACCTTCGCTCGCAATTCTTATAATAAGTATTACCGCGCTACCTGCATTGATCCGGTTGTGTTATTATTTACTAGCGGACGCCTCGCGGTTTCACCCGCGTAGTTCCTGTTCCCATGGGAATACAGGGATAAAAAGTAGCCTATGTCACCCGGGCATAGTGGAGCTTCTCAATGGTGAAAGAATTTTTGAAATCGATCAAGTAGTTTTTAAGTTTATTCGTTACATACAAAAATACAAATCATTCCTCTTTATAATATTATTATATAGTAATATAGTATAGAAGTATACAAATAGATATCTCTAATTCAGTCACTTATCTTATTCTAAAATAAATTTCAGAAAAATAATAAGATGGTTTTGTGTAAGGTAAATGATATGATTCCATGAGACGTCAGTGAGACTGTCTCGGCGCGGTGGCGCGGTGGCGCGGGGGCGCAGTGGCGCGGTGGCGCGGAGCGTGCAGGGCGCGGCGCTGCGGAGCATGCGGAGGCGCTCGGGTCGGTTTTTGCGCGCGTGATATATGGGCCGGTCGGACCGGCCGCATCGCGCTCCTAGCCACACAAAAACTAATTTAACTCTATGAACCGCTTCTGCTTCACATGCGTGTAACAATTTTTACTTTCGAGATGATCGCACTCGGATGCGTTGACACCGCAACATAAAAACTATGAGAAGCGAAGCTGACAAACCAGCTGAGTCGTCAGCCACACTGCCACACACTGCTCTGCCGAGAGGGCGCGAGCCCGCGACCATGCCGCGCGCCGCCCGAAAGAAATACCTGCATACGAAACCCAACTGCCTCACGAGCTAGCACCATACTTGCTGCCGATAGTCTACTACGCGTCGATGTAGCTCGCAACAATATAGCCTCTAGGATTATCATGAACTTCTCCCAATCCACCGTTTTTTTATAAATCTTTACAAATCGAGAGCCATACCACCCCTAAAAGCTGGGATATAAAGGGTCTTTCAACAAGGACGGGTCGATGTTAAAATTGAATAAAACAAGATGTGTGTGAGATATTAACAAAATTTATTTTTTATTTAAAAGGCCCATTTATGCCATTATGGATGGAATATGACATCGTTCAAATGTCCGCCGCGGCTTCGTATGGTGGCACGAATCCGAGAGGTCCAATTTTTAATGACTCTGCTGCATATGCAGAAGTCACGTATATGGTAATAAGATTTGTCTGTTAAGACAAATCTTATTACCATATACGTGACTTCTTGAATGACAATATAATAATGTAACATTATTTTCTTTTGTTAAGTCTTTTTTTTTCTTTTAAGTCATCGTATTATTTAATTGAGATGACATTTAAACTAATTTACGTTTTGTTTAGTTTGTACCTGACAGCATGTTTCTTATATTTCATTGATATTTATGACATTTTATGATTTTACTGTACTTTGTTGACATTTGATTTTATAAATCTTAATTGTGTAAGACATTTTATGATTTTATTGTACTTTTCTTTGACATTATTTTATGATTTTATTGTATTTTTCTTTGACATTATTTTATGATTTGATTGTATTTTTTTTGACATTTTATCCTTTGCGTTTTTTTATCAACCCTGATTTTTATGACATTTCATGATTTAATTGTATTTTTTTTTTGACATTATTTTATTTTACTAACCACAATTCTCTATGACATTTTATGTTTTGATTATACCTCTCTGACATTCCTATTTTTTTTTTTAATTTGGTTTGATTTTTTTATCTTTTTTGGTTTTTCTGACATTAACCTAGTATCAATTTATTATGATTTGTTTAAAATGTTCTTTATATCAATTAAATTAATAAAAACAATTTTATAAAATTTATATTTGTACGCCTCGATAGGCAAAACATGTATATGCTATATATTAAGTCAACATCTTGCATGCATAAGGTATGTAAACACATGTTATGGCAAATAAATTATCTTTATCTTTATATTTACTGTGTGAGTGTTAGTAGAAGCCCAAAATTAGCGAATATTCCTAATATACTCGTACTGTACAGTACATTGATTGCATTCCATATTGTTTTACAGATTTTACTTAAAGGCTTACCTAGGTCTCAGC
The DNA here is from genome assembly GCA_945859665.1 of Anorthoa munda. Lineage (NCBI taxonomy): Eukaryota > Metazoa > Arthropoda > Insecta > Lepidoptera > Noctuidae > Anorthoa > Anorthoa munda. The sequence goes on along the minus strand of OX243907.1, from coordinate 253,005 downwards.
AAAAAGTAATTTCCAAAATTTGTCTGGTTAAAATTATTATTATCACAGATCTGTTCGGACCCTTACCATGGATTTACCATAGTGCCGGCTTTTCTAATATTCAAAGCATTTATTTCATTAAAACCATTTACAGGCACTTTCAATTGACAACAGCTCGGTCAGTCAGAAAGATGAAAGATCTAAACCAGGCATCGCCAATGTGGGCAATAAGTACACTTAGATGGGATTGTGCAAGCCACATGTGCCTAGTATGTTAAGTATATATCAAGACAGGTATAAGCCAGAGTAGTCACGCAGGGGGATGCGTTAAAAACAAATTAAGGATGAGCTTGTTGCCACCAAACGATCAAAAGTCCAGACTTCAGGCATAACCTTTCAAGACTCAGGAGTTAGGTCTTTATGCTTAGCAGTTAGCAGTCGCGCTTGCAACTTCTGGACCAAAAAGGCAGATGGCTGGCAGGATAATTTATAATCTTTACTGGCTCTTTCCCGTAATTCAAAGTTTTAAAGAAAGAGACGGCGATGTACATGTACATTCATTACTGAATAATACTGATCATAGCACCATCCCTTGTTCATACTGAAATCATGATGGAATCGGATTACTTCAAAGCGTTCTGGGGCGTATTATTATGGACTATTTAACCATCATGATTCCAAAAGAGAATGATGGTATCGGCGATAGGAGAGAGGATGGAGCTGGTACTGACCCGATCGTACTGGAAGTGCGGCGCGTGGTGGAAGGAGCGCGCCGCCCCGCGCCCGTACAGGTAGGGGTAGTAGGCGCCGTACATCACCTCGGGACAGCTCACCGCCATACCGCCGGCCGGCCGCGCGCGCGCGCCATGCCGCCGCGCCGCCCGCCGCCCCCACGCCTCTCCACGCTGTGACCGCGCTCACTGCTCAGCGCTCACCTGCACAACACAAAGCATTTTCACCATCTGTACTATGTTTATAGCATTAGCATTATGTACAGAATGCTAAAGCTAGACCGCCCAATATTCACAACAAAGCACGATACACACATTTAAAGAGGAGGGGAGGACTAATATCTACACTTGACGCGGGCAGATTGATAATAATATTTAACAAGCACTCCACCCGTACTCCTATTCCGTGAGTGTACCCACTATCACTTCCATTCCGTTTGGAACACACTTGCGACACTGGGAGAACTGGACTAAATGCTATTGGTACAGGCTTTTGATACATTTCGGCACACGGACTTACTCTTTAAATAAGTAACCAACCATGCCCCATCTCTTGTGATGCTTCTCTAGAATTATTTAGCTGAACGAACCTCCTCGGTTGCTATTGGATATCAAACATTCAACCAGAGACTAATCACTGCCGGTGCACCACAAGGATCAATATTAGGACCGCACCTTTTTTTTTTCTTCTTAAAATTATGTATGTTTTTTAGAAGGCCTAATCTTATGTGAATATTGTGCAATTTCAACAATATTACATACTCATACTCTTTTTTTTAAGTCATATTGTGCCGAAAAGTGGTGGGGTAGGGGCCAGTTGTCGAGTACATTACATTACTCTCTAATCGGGACTACTTTCAGATTGATCGACAAACATTAATTTTCTGTGTTTTTTAAGCATTGTCCTTTTTCAGAAAGGCATGACGTTAGTAGTTATTCTTTCTTGGGAACAAATGTGAAGTTTAGTTAAATAAGCGCCCGATTATCCAGTCACTGCTGATTAGAGCGAGACACAATAGAAAATCCTATTATGTCTCGGCATAAACGTGTTTTGTAATTGTAAGTACAATAAAACAAACGTTTTCATTTAATCCAACGTCATACCGAATTTGTGCAATTAACAAAAAGATGCGCGATATCTAACGAATGAGCCCAATTCCGATATTTATATCGGAATTTCGATATTGACATCTAATATCGGAAATCAATATCGGAATTGAAAATCTTCCGATATTACATGACCTGCGACAGTGTGCATTACAGATTTCGCTATGTAAGTAATGTATGTTAGCAGTAGAAAGAAACAGCTTGTGAGCTATGACGACCTGGGTGTGGGTAGGGAGGCTCGTGATGTCACTCACAACATTTGCAGACCTTCGTGTAACCCTACTTGAGGCTCTAGACATTCTATCAATGATAAAGATACACCTTGTGAGCTATGACGACCTAGGTGTGGGTAGAGAGGCTCGTGATGTCACTCACAACATTTGCAGACCTTCGTGTAACCCTACTTGAGGCTCTAGACATTCTATCAATGATAAAGATACACCTTGTGAGCTATGACGACCTAGGTGTGGGTAGGGAGGCTCGTGATGTCACTCACAACATTTGCAGACCTTCGTGTAACCCTACTTGAGGCTCTAGACATTCTATCAATGATAAAGATACACCTTGTGAGCTATGACGACCTAGGTGTGGGTAGGGAGGCTCGTGATGTCACTCACAACATTTGCAGACCTTCGTGTAACCCTACTTGAGGCTCTAGACATTCTATCAATGATAAAGATACACCTTGTGAGCTATGACGACCTAGGTGTGGGTAGGGAGGCTCGTGATGTCACTCACAACATTTGCAGACCTTCGTGTAACCCTACTTGAGGCTCTAGACATTCTATCAATGAATAAGTCACGACAGCTATTTGAAATATGACAAAAGCTATTTCATATTTCAAAACGAAACTTATTTATTTTTGCACTATTTTGTTTTGCTTTAGAAGTCGGTTTATTTTTTGTGAAAAGGTTTTTATTCCTCTCTTTTTAGTTTTAATACCCTATCACTAAAAAATAGTAAGGTACTACAGACTTCGCTAATTACCTAAAGGACTGGCAAAATATACATAATAAGTTAATTTACGCATTCGTGCTATTTGTCGCTAAAGATGTAGAGTTCGGTTGTATGTTCCATATCTTGAAAACTACTGAACCGATCTTGATGAAACTTGCACTGTTATCTAAGTTGAGAGATATTTAATCCACTTAAAAAGGAAGATTCCGATCGGATAAGTAGTTTCGGAGAAATGCTTGGACAAACATACATACATAGAAATATACAAACAAACATACACTTATGAAATTTGGCACACGTGTTCAGAAGCGAATTCAGAGTAACGTAAGTGAAGATTTTCAGTGAGTCTCGCGTCAATACCTGTCTGTTACTGTCTCACTGCAGGGCTCGTGCCTCTTTTGACACAGAGAATGCGGGTTGGCGATCAGGCGAATCAGACTTAAATAAACCATAAGGCCTGGACCCTAATTGCGTATTTTTTTAAAACATGAAGCACACTTCTTCCCTTGCATTTTTAACCCCCGACGGAAAAAGAGAGGTTTTATAAGTTTGACGTGTGTTGCTGTGTAACAAAACACTACAAAGCGAAAAATAACTTTCTTTGCCGAAGTCGGTGTTGAATAACGGAAAACAATGGGTACAAAAGACACCGACTTCGGAAAAGAAAGTTATTTTTCGCTTTCTAGTGTTTTGTTCTGGAAGTCGGTTTGATTTTTTGTTAAAAAGTTTATTTTTTGTAGTATTTTTGTTGTTTTATTTTAGTTTTTTATATATTTTTTGTTTGAAATTATTAATATAGACAAAATAATTAAATACACACACACAAAATGGTTTTCAATAACCTAATTTTCTTTTTGTAATTTTGTACACTTACAACAGCAACTTAATTATTGAGCGTGTTTCTTTGCTCCTTCCCAATGTTGTAAAAGCTCATCCGAGATTATTATCATCATGCCTTAGTCGCCTTTTAAAATCAAAATATTTTATTTTATTTCACATAGGCCTACATGAGCACTTATAAAACGTCGACAAAAGGTGCACGGTTCGGAAAATTACTCCTAAATACTTTTTAGTTGTGTTAACTTAAACTAGTGAGCAAGTTCTATAAAAACCTACCTACGCTACGGTACCTACAGGGTTGATATACTACCATAATCCCATAATGAGTTAATGTAACTTATGGAGTTACGTGTGTGACTTCGTAGTTCAATTCCAATCCAGGCCATAGTTAGAAAACTAGAGGAGCGCTGCATATGGTGGTCGATGTTCGATGATTGGGTTTGATTAATTAATTAATTTTAAAATTAAAATGGCATGTTTGGCGATAGATGCATTTTAATTTGAGGTTGAATGAGAATCTGAACATAAATTATTTTTCAATACAGTTGTTATACATGGCGTACTTTCAGAGCCTATAATTATGATTCGAGAATTAGAAAATCTTTTGCATAGGCATCTTTCTGTTACGCGGTCGTGATTTTTGTTTACGAGCTCGATCATTACTTTATCTACACTCACAACGTGATGTTCCAAATATGAATTCAAAAAATATTGTATAAACACGTACTTTATATTCGTGGAAAGGTAAAATTTAAAAAAAAGCACCATTTTCCTTCGTTTTTTAAACAACTGCATCATAAAATAACTTTACAATGCATGTCCTCAAAAAGAGCGTTTTCCAAGCAGTCAAACTGTGCGGAAAGTGTCACTTCTTTAACTAGTGCTTTTAACTTTTCTGTATTTTTTTAATTTTTAACTCCAACGTCAGCCCGACGCATAGAGTTTTTATTATTTGAGAAAAGTTTAAAAAAATAGTTTAGTACAGATTATCATTCATATAAAAGGTAATTTAAAACTAATACTTCATTAAAGGAGTTTTTAATTACTCTAAATTTAGATTTTGATCAATAAATTATTAATTTTAAATATTCATTAAATATTTTTGGCAGTACGTATATTTTACTCGTGCCTTTTTGCGTTACGACGTGACAGCTATTTGCACATGCGCAGTAGATATGCCCGAGGAACGGGTACACTAGTCGAAAATTCTTCCATACAAACGTAGTCTGGCTTTTACTCCACTGTTCGAAGATGTACGTTCAAAATAAAAATTTATATCAATTAGTCTTATCATTATCTAGCCCTGTATGGAAGCAAAAAAGTAAAATAAAAACTTACTAGAAAGTTATGAGCTTCGAAAGTTTCTTATTTCAACACTAATTTTAACGCATCTTTGGGCGCAAATAAGTACCATAAGAAGAAGGAAAATTGAAAAACGGCCTCCATACAGGGATAGATTAGTAGTTCAACAATGCAAATAATTTTATTTAGAACAGATACATTCAGTCGCTTTTAGGGTTCCGTACCCGAAGGGTAAAAACGGGACCCTATTACTAAGACTTCGCGATCCGTCTGTCTGTCTGTCTGTCTGTCTGTCTGTCTGTCTGTCCGTCTGTCTCCAGGCTGTATCTCATGAACCGTAATAGCTAGACAGTTGAAATTTTCACAGATGATGTATTTCTGTTGCCGCTATAACAACAAATACTAAAAACAGTATAAAGTAAATATTAAAGGGGGGCTCCCATACAAGAAACGTGATATTTTTGCCGTTTTTTGCTCGATATTAATAACGGCAACAGGTAGACGCCTGAAATATTCACAGAATGTTTAGTTGTATATTTACTTCAAAAAATAATTAATAAATTAAAATAAACGACTCGCACTTGGCCGGTTTTTTCATGATATCCAGACTCCCAAAGGTCTGTTTATAAAATTTCGCACGCTCGTTTTCGTTCTAAATCATCATCCATTTCGCTACAAATTTGCAAAAGTGTGTATTCGTACGCGAACTAGCTTCTTACTGCTTATAACAGCATCTATCTGTCCCGCACCTGTTGTCGGTTGATATAGCATGCATTTTAACCCCGCGCACAAAATAGTTCGTGCCGTCGACTAGTGTACCCTTAATCTGTGGATATGCAGAGCGCGCTTGAATAAGCCCGCAATTTTATTAATTTTTGCTTGGTTAAGATATATTTTTTTATTTCCTCGCACAATAAAATGTTGTATGATACACGTACGTAAGATGATTTCTGACTCGTGTATCTGTTCTAAATAAAATGCCACTCATCGGAAATCACCTACCTTCCGCACTTGTAGCATAAATAACTAATACAATGCATGTCCTCGTCTTTGCGTTTTCCAAGCATCCAAACTGTGCGGACCGGAAAGTGTCAACTTTTTTTCACTAGTGCTTTTTACCCGACTGCCGAAGGAGGGTAATGTGTTTATCAGTCTATGTATGTAAGTATGTATGTATGTATGTGTGTGTTTTGGTCAGTCAGCTCGCGAATATGTATCCTCCGACTGCACAGTATGATTTTCTCCTTGTTTACGTCTTTTTAGTTCGCTTTTAAAGCAGTCGGATTTTTTGATATTTTTAATTAACTTTTTTTTGCTTTTCTGTTTTTTTTTTTATTTTTAGCTCTAACGTCAGCCCGACGCATAGTTTTTATTTTTTGAGTAAAGTTTTAAAAATTAGTTAAGTATAGATTATCATTAATATAAAAGGTAAAATAAAACTAATACATCATTAAAGGCGTTTTTAATTACTCTAGATTAAGATTTTGATCAAAAATTAATAATTTTAAATATTCAATAAATATGTTTGGCAGAACGTATATTTTACTCGTGCCTTTTTGCGTTACGACGTGACAGCTATTTGCACATGCGAAGTAGATATGCCCATGGACTTATTATAACTACATACATCAGGACTGAGCACTCCAAAAATCGTATCATACAAAACTGAACCATATATGCTGCACCTTAGGTTTACTTTTGTTAGGTAATCTTAACCGAGGCAAAACGAGCCGAGAGTGATAGCTCGAAGAGAGTCGTTTGTCCCTTTTTCTCACTTGCCAATAGATAAATATGTTAAAGATGGTAGAAACATGGGTATGCAATATTTCACCAACTACAAGTACATTTAGTAACATATAAATATTTATAGCTATACGAAATTTTATTTATAGTTTTACAATCTGTACATAAAGTAAGTAATTTTATTTAAATAAAATAATCTTAATAATATGATTGTTTGGTAGGTATCATAAAATTACTCTGGTATCACTGAAATCTGACATCTGGTAGTGTCATGGCGACTTTTCTGTTATTTTTTGAAAACGCATAATGCATTTTAAGTTTTACTGAGCTACGTTGCTTTTTTATAGTGAAAATGGTGAAAAAGTGTTGTGTCAAGACATGTAAAAGTGAATCATACGGTGGTTGTGGCATTTCATTTCACCGGTAAGGAAAAACAAAGATTTTGTTTATTAACAATAAGTAGTTTGACCATGCTCTAGACGTTTTGTGGACAGAAGACATTTAAAGTTTTAGTTTATTTCTAATTAAAACTATAAAATAAAATAAATAATTATTAAAACTTTTAATATTATGAGTATAATAAATACAGTTTGTTCCTATGCGACTACATCGCATGATTGAAATAGCGTATATTTGTGTTGGTTACAGCTTTCCAGCAAAAATGGTCGGATGTAATTCCATCAGCCTTGTCAGGAACCTCACGTCCCACATAATATTACTTAAACACACGTTGATATCAAATAAAGTGTAAAATAACCATTTTAAAACGGTCTTTCATTGGTGTCCGCCACCTCTACCCATAAACCGCAATACAATGTTTGTCACACACACTTAGTTTTATTTCCCTTTGCCTTTTTAAATACCCATACACCAGCTCTGTAGAGCAAACAGAAAAAAAACCGGCCAAATGCGTGTCGGACCACGCAAAATGAAGGTTTCCGTACTTATGATGAATTTATCCCAAGAACAAACCTATCATTGTAGTTGAAAAACATATTCTCCCATACATTCTAACTGCAAATGTATGTTTGTACGCACAATAATGGGAGTTTTACCTGGATGGATCCTACCTATAAGGGTTCCGTTTTGTCATTCGGACATACGGAACCCTAACAAAAGCAATAGCGACATGGTCCCGGAATAAAATTCATGCACCTTAGCCTACTACAAATTATTTCAAAACGAACTTTCCCGTTTGTTAAAAGAATGTTTGGTCACCCTATTAGAAAGAGATGAACGCATCTGTACACATTATCTCTCTCTGCTCGCGTTTTTGGTGCGAGTGCTCAGTCCTGATATATTTATAATAAGTCCATGGATATGCCCGAGTAACTTTTAGTTAATCTGTGGTTATGCTGAGCGCGCTTGAATAAGCCCGCCATTTTATTAATTTTTGCTTGGTTCAGATATCTTTTTTTTTATGCATAGTAAAATGTTGTATGATACACGTACGTAAGATGAGAACCGACTCGTGTCGATTTATCCACTCATCGGAAATCACCTACCTGCCGCACTTGTATCATAAATAACTATTTTAATTTTTATACTTACGCTCGTGTTTTAATAACCCCATGACCATTGCATTAACTACTATTTGCAGTTGAGTTTTAAATTTATAAGTCAATTTAAAAAAGTTTAGTAGCAAGGAGTTTTCATACATAGAAAAAAATGGGATAGATTTTATACGAGGAATAATGTATGAGTCCGTACGTCTTAGCATTGAATTCTCAAAAGTCTTTTAAATTCTAATTTCGAAAAAATTTAGTTTTTGTGTGATAAATATTTTTTTTTTTTTTGTTAATATGAGTTCAAGTAAGTACAAGTGATGAAATGGAATTAACTCTACCCGATATTTTATCTGGGGCGAAAACTGCGCAAGATCAAATTTTGCTCCCAAAATCTCGAGAATGGAAAAAACAAATGTAATTCTTTGATTTGTTTTTACTATTTCCCACAACTGTATTGAAAAACATCGTGTACTAATGTTTGTTCGTTGTTGGTAAATGCAATTATTGAAGTTTTATTGTGTCGACATTGTAATAATATTTCGATGAGATAATGAGATTGTGTTGGTATTTTACCGAATATTATTTTTAACTTTTTTTAAATTATTTCGTACTAGCTTCTGCCCGCGGCTTCGCCCACGTAAAAAGTGTTTTACCCCCAAGGGAATACAAACTATCCTATGTCCTTCCCAGCATTTGCGCCACCCCACGGGGTGCGCGTGGATCGCACGCTCTTTGCTGTATCTTCTGCCCGTACGAACGCAGGTTTGCGAGCAACCTTACGTCGCCTTGCTAATCAATATAATAACTTTTTTGTAAATATTGATAGCTTTGTTGTTGCCGCACGAAAGTTTCGACGCCTTGCTTGTGAGACCATTGATTCTGTTGACATTTGTAATTTGTAGGTTTTTACCTGACTGCCGAAGGAGGGTAATGTGTTTATCAATCTATGTATGTATGTAAGTATGTATGTATATTTGTTCCTATGTGGCGTTCTAGAGACCAAACACGTAGGCCGATTTTGATGGTTCTTACGTCAATCGATTCGTCTTAACCCCGCAAGTGTCAATGGCTACATTAAAATTGTAAAATAGGAAAATGGCGGTTCTTGGGCGCCATATTGTGGGGCCCCAAATATTTTTTTTTCTCCCAAGCCTATCGTGTGGGGTAACAAAATAAAGGGTTTCAAGAGGTGATTTCAAAAATGTATAACACTTAGATGTTTAAATGTCCCTAATTCGAAAAAAAAACTAAATAGTTATAAATAAAAAAAGTTAATTAAAAATATCAAAAAACCCGACTGGCGAATATGTATCCTCTGACTGCACCGCATGATTTTCTCCTTGTTTACGTCATTTTAGTTCGCTTTTCAAGCAGTCGGATTTTTTGATATTTTTAATTAACTTTTTTTTCGGATGTCGTTTTCTTTTTAATATATATTATTTAATATTAACTATGACTTGATAGTAATTTAATTGATGTAGGTATTATTGTTTTTTTTAGGTATATAACTTCCTGATTTTTATATGACATTTGTAATTCGTGGATTTTTGTTATTGATTGACAGTAAACACAATACTGGACCATGTATGTACTAATATAAATAACCATTCTCTCAGCGTCTCGATAATTGAATCAAATCTCTCTGATCATAAGCAGATATATCTCCAAATAGAAAGTTTGTCTCTTCAACTAAACAAAAAGAAACATTACAAGCAAAACACAGCAATGATGACCACGACTACAACCAACTAGAACCATTTATCTCAGAACAGATAGACAAGAACAAAATAGGAAAGATTAAAATTCTAAACCCACCCCAAAAAGACTGGATTAATCAGAACATTATAAACGCAATTAATTCACGAAATAGTTTATGGCAACAGATCAAATCAGACCCAGATAACGACAACTTGCAGAAAAAGTTCCAGGAAGAAAAATAGAACGTGAAGGTGCTAATAAACACTCAGAAGAACACCTATGACTATAATTTATTTCAAAACTGCAGAAATCAACCAAAAATAATGTGGGACCTGATTAATAACTTAGGATTCAATAAAATTAAAGACAGCGCTGCTCCCCCCAAAGTAATGTCAAACGCTGGACTTCTAACGGAAGGTAACTCAATATGTGACTAGTTCAATTCTTTTTTCTCATCTATCGATGCAGACTTAGAAAAAAAATACCAGACACATATCACACAAATACAGGCAACACACTAATGTATGATCATGACCATACACATGATATAACACTGAACGAACTAACGCCGTACACCACGGATGAGATAATTAAAAGTGTTGTTATCGAGGTCCTCAACACAGGTCTGGATGGTATTAGTACTAAGGAATAAAATCTTTAAAAAATATAATCGTTGAGCAGCTAACTAACTGTATAAGTGCCTGTTTACTACATGGAACTTTTCCCGATACCCTCAAGGTCGCTAGGGTCAGTCCCTGCAACGGATCTAGTTACCAAAATTAAAACCTATATAGATCAAGGGAACTATGCCTTAGGCACATTCATCGATTTAAAAAAGCGTTCGATACTGTGAGTCATCAAAAACTGCTACAGAAGCTAGATAACATAGGTGTTACAGATACAGCACATAAAATGTTCAAGTCGTATTTAGAGAACAGGAGCCAAGTTGTTCAAATAGGAAATACTCAAACTAACTCGATCCAAACTATTTCATACGGCTGTCCTTAAGGCTCTATTGTCAGTCCATTGCTTTTTCTAATTAATATAAATAATATTACTAAAATAGGTCTAACAGGACTCCTAACACTTTATTCAGACGAGACCTGTCTCTTTTACTTTGACAAATCAATTCATAACATTATAAAGGACGCTCAACATGATCTTGACCTATTAAACGAATGGTTAAAGTACAACCTTCTTACAATTAATACGTCGAAAAACTCATTCATGATTTTCACCACTAAAAATAAGCGTATACCGGACTTCTCCCTCTTAAAATAAATAACGAAACAATAAAACGATCAACTAACGAAAAATATCTTGGATTAAGGGTAGATGAAAAACTAACTTGGAAATTACACATTGAGCATCTCAGAAGTAAATTAACATCGTTATTGGGAGCATTACGGAAAGTTGCAAACTGTATTTCAAGTAAAGTGCGCACTTTGAGCTCCGCAGCAGTAACTAATTTAAACTCACTTCAAAGAGTTCAAAATAAAATAATTCAAACTCTGTTCCACTATCACTATCTCACTCCAACAAAGACCTTAAGACGACAAAACTAAACTGTTAAATATTAGACAGCTATACATCTACTACACCTGCATTCTTATTAAAAACATAACTACAAACTCAATACAAACTAACATACAAATAAAGAAAAAAGCAATGTCATATAACCTGAGAAATAGATATAAAAACAAACCAGAAGTCATCAGCGTACGCACTAATTACGGTAGAAGGACTATAATACTATGTGAAGGAGTACAGCTGTTCAATAAATTGTCGGACGATATAAAGGAGTGCCATTTATCTATATATATAATAAAAAAAACTACAAAGTGAAAAATAACATTATTTTTGGAAGTCGGTGTCTTTTGTAGGTAGGTACCAATTTTTTGCGTTATAACTTCTAAGGTTCTGGCTAAATAAAAACAGGAGGAGCTCGTGGCTAAATAAAAACAGCCGCACGGATCGATCTTCAAGGTTAAGCAACGCTTGACGAGGTCGGTCAGTGGATGGGTGACCATTTCTTTCGACATACTGAGTTTCCTCCGTGCCTCGGAAAGCACGTTAAGCCGTTGGTCCCGGCTGTCATTTGAAGATCTTTGACAGTCGTTACGGGTAGTCAGAAGCTTGAGATCTGACACCAGTCTTGCCAAGGGGTACCGTGTTACCCAGTTACTGGGTTGTGGAGGTCAGATAGGCAGTCGCTCCATGTAAAACAGTGGTACTCAGCTGAATCCGGTAAGACTGGAAGCCGACCTCAATATAGTTGGGAAAAGGCTAGACAGATATATAACTTCTAAGGCTCTGGAGGAAATTGTATTGTACTGTATTATTATAATTATTACTCTGAATCTCATTACAAGCGGACTGTAAGTTCTTATGTGAAATAAATTTATTTAAACCGATTTTGTATAATAATTTAATAATAATAATGACATAATATTTATTTTATATTTTTAATTGTTTTTCTCTTTTACATGTTTTATAAAAATATTTAAAAATGTAACAAATAAAAAAAAGATAATAAATTAATGACATAATAATAATTTCTCACTTTTCTTTCTTTTTAACTCACGATGGAAAAAGAGGGGTGTTGTAAGTTTGACGTGTGTTGCTGTGTATCTGTGTATGTGTGTCTGTCTGTGGCATCATAGAGTCCAAACGAGTGAACGGATTTTGATTTAGAGTCTGTTTTGTTGGGAAGGCGTTATTGTCGAAAGTGTTCTCAGCTATGTTTGAATAAAATCGGTTCAGCAAAAGACAAAAGACAAAGATATTTTATTTCAACTAGGCCACCAAGCGGCACTTTTGAACGTATATAAAAATGATTCTACCGTGCATTCGGAAAGTAGCTTGTTATGGAGAAGAATGCACAAGAAACTCCATACTTACCCTTTTAAAAAAATATAGATTTTTTACAATATTTAGGAACATAGGTGCATATATAGTTATTAGTTCATATAGGTGAGGACAATGCACCCAGAATAGCACTACACACTATACCACCTACAGACATAAAGTATTAGAAGTACTCACACATCTACTGTGCAGTTATATAATAGATACTAGAAAAACATTAACATCCGAACCAGTCAAGTTATGACCAATCCCAAATGACGGCGTCCGTTCACGAACATGACGCATGAATTGGCACCACCCAGCTCAACCATCATGAAGGGAACCGGATGATCCAACACACGCGCCACCATCCGAAAGACATTTGAGAGAGCATGACACACTCAACGGCAGCTCAGCTGTTTAAAAGTTATGGGCCTTTTACTGTTTGAATCGGGGTGTTTTCGCAAGATATCGTGTCATAATTACGTGTTCAATATATTGCCGATCGAAGCGTATCTACTATGTACTAGATAAATTATGTAGCATGAAATAAAAAATTGTCGGCGGCTTTTTAAATTTTGAAATTTTATTTGTATTTAGTTTTAACTGAAAGATTTAATAATGTAAATTTGAATTAAATAAGATACAAATTGTAAGCACACGTCGCATTTGTTTTGTAAAATGATTTTGTATTCTGTGGAAAATTTCATTGGTTGTAGATGTATTTTATTTTATTTCTGTAATGTGTAAGCGTTTGTTTTCCCAAATAAATAAAAATAAAACATGGAACGTGAACAAAACTGGTAAAATGAAAGAGTAAAAATAAAATATAAAAAAATGTACCAGGGTGAACTGTACACATAGCGTAACCTCGCATAATCAGCCAGTAGATAATGTTCCGACTACGGGCAGTCTGGTCTCCTCTCTAGGAGAGGAACCTAGTAGGTATATTATTACAGACTGACATAGCATATACCTAATAGAATAGAAAGCATTTGATAGATATTGATTTTTCAAAAATCTAATGCAGTTTTAGTTTGCATCAAAATCAGCCTCGTCACTCCTTTGAGTGTTATTCACTATTCCTCATAGTTTCTGATTTGGCCATCCACGCCCACCCGGGAAACATAACATGTATAATTATGTCGCAGCCAACTAGCTTAATCGGCCATTTGATAAACAATCGTTTTTACTCAAAGATACCGTTCAACTAGCGGCCTGTATGATATTCAGCCGATGTATCTTCGTTTATAAACGAAGATACTAGTACTAGTAGTAGTACTAGAGTAGTACTAGAGTACTAAAGATACTAGTACTAGTAGTAGTACTAGTAGTAGAGTACTATAGTTCTACTAGGAAGCCCTATCCATACTACAGGATGACCGGATGACGCAAGTCAGCAATTGATATAACATAAACTCAAACTCTATCATTTAACAGTTTAGTACCTGGGCGTCCGAGCTCTGCTCAGGTGAAAATAGAGAAAACGATATTTTCTTAAAATTTAACCTAGCTAGATCGATTTATCGCCCCCGAAACTCCCTGCATAATAAATTTCATGAAAATCGTTGGAGCCGTTCCCGAGATTCAAATTGTATATATATATATACAAGAATTGCTCGTTTATAGGTATTAGATTGTCTACGATTTCTTCAATCTAATCAACACATAATATAATTTAATTTAAAGAAGAGTTGGCCTAAATACGGTCGTAAGTTGAGCCGCGGGCTGGCCACTAGTGATATTTTAAAATATACTAATCTCTGTATCACCACAAAACATACTAATCACCAGATTAGTATGTTTTGTGGTGAAATATAGTATCACTAGTGGTGAAATATAAATATTTCAACTTTAACATGGAGTAGCAACTGGCATGGGCTACTTTTATCCTGGATACCTGTTTTTATTTAAAACAGGTAATCTAAAAAAGTGCCGACTGACCCGTTTTAGAAGCGAAACTGCGTGTTTCAAAGGGTTGTAAGTTCTTACTTCGCCCATTTCACCTCCACTTTGGCCAAATTACCCAATTTGGCTGAAACGTATTTTTTTTGTAAATTAAGCTTTATCACTGTAAAATTTCTAAAATTCTTTATTGTACACCTAAGACAATGTTCCATACAGTGTGATAATAAAGTACCTACATGTAGTACTTACAAAGGCAAGAGTTGACAAGAGTTGTCACAATACTATGACTGAGCAGGATATTAGAGGACAAATAACAAGACAGTTGTTTCTGTGCTTGTTTCTGAACGTTGTTTGTGAACAATACTCTCGAGGACTTTGGAAGAGATTGCCAGTGTGGATATTGGACGGAACTGGGATGGTGAGGGGGGATTTGAAACTTTGGGAAGCGGTAGGACGTTAGCCGTAGGAAAGGAATTTTGGAAAAGAGAAATATTTACAATGTGAGTAAATTGCACCAAAGTCCGAACGGTAGCTACATACAAACATACATAAACTCACGACCTTTTCCCATGGGGTTCAACAGAAATTACAAAACGCCACCAGCTATGATCCTTAGGTACCTATACCTTGTTTCATTTACCTACACTTACACTATTATTATTATTATTGCTTTTTATTTTGTTGTTTATCCGTTCTACCTAAAAGTGTAACAAACATACATCCACCCATCCTCATAAACTTTACTGCTTTGTTTATACTACTACTTGTGCAATAGGACTGACTAGCTGAGGATTCACTATAGACGAGATGGACTTGTCAGCGGCCATGTGACCATGTCCGCTGGTCAGTATCATGGGCCTTATTAATAAACAATCTCGACGGCCGTGTTGGTCCTAATCAGCCGAAAACATTCCAATTCTTTTTGAGTTTGGGGCCAACGGAATAGATTAATTACCTGAGCTATATAGGTAGTTACTTACGTGATTTCTTCTTATTTTAAACAACAAACGTAAAACTCATAGTTACTCAGGTAATTATCATTTTAATTAAACTTTTTGATTCCCATTTTAAATATGTTTGTAGGTACATACCTACAACAACTGAGGAAAAAAATCAAGGCTCACTCTCCACACTGCGACACTTTTGTCCACTTTTAAATCACTGTTAATTTAAAAAAACTTTGACGAACTGATCTCTGGTTAGTGTCGTATCCTTATCCAGACGGGCACATGAGCTCCAGGTGCACTCACCCAGAGCGCGCAGGCGGTCCAGGGTCACAACACTAGCTTGTATCACAGCGGCAGTCGCCAGGCGGCGTTAGGCACACACTCGCGAACCGCGGAGTGAGCGCTGTACATGCGGGACAGCGCGGCGCGCATCACTGGCGCGCTGGCCGCACGGGCGCGCCGCCCGCCACCGCCCGGGCGGCCCGCCCGCCGGCGCCGCCTCGCGGGCCCTCCCGTGCCTCGCCCCGCCCACCGCCCACAGTTTCTGTTTTTATGACACACCGTCAGACACTGAATTCTGTGAATCTATGTAAGTAACTTGTGTCCTGATACTTCGTTTTTACTTGTCTAAAGTTTCGATATATAGACGACAATAGAACTGATGTAAATAATAACACCAAATAGGTATAGGTAGGTACCAACCTATCATCTACTTATGTTACCAACGTGTGGTGTAACTTCGCGGCAGGCCCCGCTACAGAGAGGAATGTAGGCACCCCTAACAAACTTTTTTTTTCTTGTGGCTTCATCCAATGACTTCTCCCGCTCTAGGTGAAGCGGGAGGGGGTGTCAGACTTTTACTGAATAAAACCTACCCGTGTTCCTTCAGTTGCTTGTGCCATGGCCACGGTAACTCTCTTTCAAATTTATCCGCGACCAACCCCTAACACCCTAACCTTCATAACTTTGACAACTTGTGAGGAAACTTCAACAATTCAGACAACTACCTCAATCCTATCGCACCGCCATTTGTGCTTTTCTTTGTCTATTTCCGCACGTGTATAGAAAAATATGGCGCCTATCCCCCAGAAAAAAATAGAACAGGTAGGTAGGTTCCCCACTCACACGATGGTTCACACGGCGTTTATTAGGTACACTCCTCATTTATTACATCTTCTATACTTATAAAATGCTTTGTTCTGAATGACTGACTGACGGATCAACGCACAGCCTAAACCGCTGATCGTAGAGACCTGAAACTTGCAGCGTATGTTCTTTATATGACGTAGGCATCCGGTAA
This sequence comes from Anorthoa munda, assembly GCA_945859665.1. NCBI lineage: Eukaryota > Metazoa > Arthropoda > Insecta > Lepidoptera > Noctuidae > Anorthoa > Anorthoa munda. The sequence continues at coordinate 236,137 of OX243907.1, read as the reverse complement.
GAAAGGATTTTTGGAAATTCATCCCCTAAGGGGGTAAAAAGGGGGTTGAAATTTTTTATGAAAAATCTAAGTCCTAGGGCCTAAATTCTTGGTACTTGGTACAAATAGTAACTGTAAATGATAAAGGTTGTCAGTATCATGGTATAATAAGACATAATTATACGGAGTATATTATTATACCATGGTCAGTATTAGATTTTCAAAACTACCCCCAAATTATGATTTAAGGGGAGTTAAAGTTTTTATGGAAGAATCTGATTTCTTGGGTCAATAAACTTGAAACTTGGCACAAATACTAAATGAATAATAAAGGTTGTTATTTTTTGTTTTGTCAAAGACAATTTAGGGGTGCTAAAGATTGTTTGAAGAATCTTATTACTTCAGTTAATAAACTTGAAACTTAGCATAAATACTGTCGTGTTTCAGTAACTGTTTCATACATTAAAATATTCGTATGCAGTTGTACCTCCTTATCCTCTATTTCATTCCCTCATGCACTTTTGTATATCGCTGTCTCAGTCGCGCCATGCTACAGAAGATGCATACCACATGATATATACACAGTAGATAAATACCACATGGTTATCTTATTTTTTTGTGAAACTTGGTTAAAACCAGATAGGATGTTGTTTAATGTAAATAATTTTTATGTTGCCAGCGCGTACAACAGATCCACAGTGGGTGATGGTACCCTGATACTTTGTAATAGTCATCTTGAATATAAGGAAAGAAAGGATATCACTGCTTATTCTGTTGATCGCTTATGTGAGGTAGCATGTGCAGAGGTCGAGGGGCATACTATCTTGTGTGTTTACAGACCACCAGCATCAAACTTGTCATTGTTTTTAATTACAATGGAAGTATTATTAAGTAAACTTTTCAGAGATAATAAATTAGTTTTTGTTTGTGGTGACTTAAATATAGATCTGTTAGTCAATTCACCTGAAAAATGTAAGCTCATTTCATTGTTCACATCATTTAAATTAAAATATTTATTTAATGAACCGACAATAATAACAGCAACTTCAGCTACGTGCATAGATAATGTCGCACATCGGCAACAAGAGAGTCACAACACATAAAAATACGAAATTGAGATAAGTATGCCATAAGAAAGGCAATCACAAACTTTATCTGCTAAAAAAACGCCATAATTATATTGCGATTCCTCGCCGAGAGATGGCATATAATACCCTTTTTACCCGACTGCCGAAGGAGGGTAATGTGTTTATCAGTCTATGTATGTATGTAAGTATGTATGTATGTATGTATGTACTTATGTATGTATGTATGTATGTTTTTTCCTATGTGGCGTTCCAGAGACCAAACGCGTTGGCCGATTTTGATGATTCTTACGTCAATCGATTCGTCTTAACCCTGCGAGTGTCACTGGCTACATTAAAATTGGCAAAAAGAAAAATGGCGGGTTTTGGGCGCCATATTGTGGGCGACAAATTTTTTTTTACTTCCAAACCCATCGTGTGGGGTATCAAAATAAAGGGTTTTAAGAGGTGATTTCAAAAATATAAAACACTTATATGTTTAAATGTACCTAAATCTAAAAAAATAACTAAAAAGTAAAAAAAAAAAAGTAAATTTGGTTTTGGTCAGCCATCTCGTGAATATGTATCCTCCGACTGCACAGCATGATTTTCTTCTTGTTTACGTCTTTTTAGTTCGCCTTTTAAGCAGTCGGGTCTTTTGATTTTTTAAATTTACTTTTTTTTTTCACTGACCCACTTTCCTACCTTTTGTAGCGTAAACAGTCTCACATCACAGTTGATACAGAATAGATGTGCATCTAGTGTGTGTAGTACTGTCATAACCTGTGTAACGACTCTATTACGATAAGTTATTTTAAAATATTTGCTTTGGTTTCGGCAAAAAGACAGTCACATCATGTGAAGTGACCATATTTTTGAGTTATACTCACAAAAAATAATTTTAAAATTAAAGAATCGAACTGTCACATCATGTGAAATGACACTGTTCTTGCTTTAATGTTGGTTGGTACCGAGTTATTATATGGGTACAAGTGTTATAACATGTGATATAACTGTACTACCGAATAAGACTAGTATTTAATTGGGTATTATTTAATATTGTGTCTCTATATTTGCTTCATATAGTGTTTATAATTTATCTTAGGACGCATTAGAAATGTTACAACTATGCTTATTTTTTACCTTATTAGGACATAATGAAGCTGAATTCAAAAGCGTTGTTCATGATTGATTTAGTTTTACGCGATGGCACTCCAACAGTAGCCGTTGTCTTGCATGAATCAGAAACTTATAATGATTTTATCAATAATACCAACACACTTTCTGATATTGACGATGATAAATTACAGTATTTTTTTTTCAAATACCTACGTACTATATACTATATGTACCTACGTACGTAAGTAAAACTTTGTAAGTACTTACAAAGTTTTACTTAGGAATATGTTCACTTCACATAAATTTTCAGCACCTGCATTTACTAGTTTTAAACAATTTAGTTTGCTAAATTATAAATAAGACGACACAGTACACGTGAATATTCAATAGATGAGGATGGTGTGTGTAAGTAATAATTGTTTATTTTACTTTTGTCATTTCTATTATGATTAATTAAAACTAATAAGAATTATAATGAAACTAATATTTACATGTTTTAATTTCAGGCACACATTACCTTGCCAGTAGAAGCTACAACTCCTTCAAATGAAGATTTCATCGAGGATAGTGATGATAACGTCAAAGAGCCCGATTTTGGTGTTGGTCGTGGTACGCTCAGAAGATGCTTTTTTGTAATAGTCAGGATGAATAAATAACTGGTAAAGTACCTTCTGAATCTAGAAGTATGTTGCAGCAGGAAGTGCATCAAAATAATCCCGATTTGAATTACGACATTGCTTCACTTCACTTATATTCTGAAAACATTCCTATATCTAATTCAATTCAAAATCTAACACGACTGGACACTAATTATGACTGCGATTCGTCTTCTTCTAATTCATCTTCTGGTTCGAGCTCCAGCACTTCGCGTTCAAACTCCGTTATGTTTACCGTCAAGCTCTATGGCCAATGTCTTATCCCCGCCGATTGCAGTATCTCTTAAAGACGAAAGAGAACCAGAATCCAATCATCAGTCTAATCCATCCAGTCCAATGATCAGTTTAATTAATAACAAAACAAATACAGCAAAAAAGGGAAAAAGCGTTTATGTCGGAGAGAAGAGTGGTTGAGTAATAAATCCGAAAAGGCAAGGAATTTAGGTGAAGCGTATAAATAAAAATCTATTAAACCTATCATTCCTAAAGTTAGATTTACTGCTAAAGGAAAATCAAGACGAGTCAATAACGCTTTTTATTTAACATTCAATCAAGAAATAGTTCGCAACTGTTAAACTTTTTTTTTAAATACATTAAGCAATAATGACGGTGTCATAAGTACTGTTAAAAAAAAAGTTAAGATGTATTTTACAGCAAGTTCTAAGAGTTAAACACGGTTATCACCATACAGTTGATGATTCTATAAAACAAGGGGTTAAAATCATAGCATCTTAATACCAAGAATGCAGAGCCATTAGATTAGGAAAAATACCAGACGAGAATTTATAGAAAGCGGTAAGAAACTTGCAGATTTACATAGAAAGGATTGTGAACCAAAACAGCAACCTTTCGCTAATGAGACAATGTATTCAAGAATCTTTAATAAAGACTTTAAAATAAGTTTTTTTATGCCAAAGAAAGACTATTATCTATTAATTTCGATGATATTTTTCTAGTAGAGAGATTATCTATTGTCTGAAAATTATCTATATTGTTTTTGAATGAAAAGTTTTAATACCTTATTTGTGTCTAATGTAACTAATAGTAGCTACCTACAAAGATATTTAATATAACCGGCTTAATTTGAAAAATACAATAAATATTATTTACTAATAAAAGTGTTTTATTTCATGAAATCTTAGATAATTTGTTCGAAAATAGTGACACATTAGAAGAATTTAAAAGTAAAAAATTAATATAAAATGGAAAAAATATCTGTAGATTTTAATTTCCATAAAATATAATAGAGCATTAAATAGTCTTCTTAAATATATTTTAAGTTCTCCGAAGTGCTATCTCAGAAGTTTTTTAATGGAATTATAAGTTAAAAAAAAAGAAAATCGTGCTTTCCCAAAAACTACATGTATTGTGTTGTGACACTATCTTTGCTGATGTGCGAAGTATTCACTAATTGTAAAGTTACAGATTCGTTTTTAATTAGTGGCGTTAGGTCAGACCATACTAGTCAACTAGTATCTTTTGAGTCAGATAAAAAATGTAATCTAGCTAAATCAATTCGATTAAGACCTCTTACTAAAAATAAATTAAATTCTTTTAATAATAATGTTTTTAGTAACCTTTCTAACGCCAGTTTTGATTCAAAAGACCCCAATATAAATTACGGCACGTTGTTTTCTACAGTTTGCCAAGAATTCAATAAAACGTGTCCTGTAAAGACAGTTAAAGTCAATAATTCCAAATCGAAATTTAATGTATGGGCCACTGTGGGCATAAGGAAAAGCTGCGATATCTTATATAATTTATATTACGAAAAATCTTTGACTTCCGATCAAGTTTTCCACACTTATGTTAGAAACTATTCCAAAATATTTAAAAGAGTCTGCGCTCAAGCAAAATCTCAAATAATAATAAACAAAATTAGTGTTTCTAATAATAAAATAAAAACTGTGTGGCAAGTAATTAATAGAGAAACTGGCAAGACACAACAACGCGATCGGAATGAGTTATCTTTGAAAATATCTAATCAAACCATTTCTGATAAGCAAGAAGTCGCTGAGATATTAGAAAATTTATTTACCAACATTCCGTTAGAGGTCACGAAGTCACTTCCCTCCTCATCTAAATTAGCTGAAGCTCTTCTTAAAGAAAACTTTAGTAAAGACGTATCCAACCTTTAAATTTAAACCAATATGTATTGATACAATTAAAAACGCGTTCAAAAGTCTCAATATAAAAAATACTAAGATTTATGGGGGATTTCCGTTAGGGTTCTCGGAGATATTATTGACTCAATTGCTCCTGTCCTAACAGGCATATTCAATCAATGTTTGGACAGCGGCACGTTTTCTGATTTAATGAAACACAGTAAAGTAGTACCAATTTTCAAATCAGGCTGTAAGAGTGCCCTCTAATTATAGACCTATATCCGTGCTTCCAGCATTGAGTAAAATCTATGAAAAAGTCATGCTGGACCAGATGTTGTCTCACTCAAGCTGCTGATCTTGTGCTTTCATATTTATCAAACAGACAGCAAAAAGTAAATGTTATTGGGGCGACGTCCTCCGGGTCTCTAGTCAAGATGGGCGTGCCCCAAGGTTCAATTCTCGGTCCTTTCCTTTTTCTTGTTTACATTAATGATCTCCCTTTTATGATGTCCAAATTATCGGATATAATTTTATTTGCTGATGCTACGTCGCTAATTTTTAAAATAGATAGGAAAGATACTGATTGTTCTCTCAAAATGGTTCGCACCTAACAATCTTTTACTGAATGCAAAAAAACAAAATGTCTAAAGTTCTTCTTACCAAATGTACCTCAACGTTGTTATATATTGTAACAAATATGAAGGTACGTCAGTCTCGCATTAAACGTCAATACAGAAGCACGTCTTTTATTCTCCACTGGCGACGAGGATAAACGGAATTTTTCAAATTACACGTTACTAAATCAGTGTCGAAATGTCCATCGGGAAAATACGGGAATTTAATTTACAATCCGGGAACTGGTTGGCGTATGTGGAAAGGATTGAAATGTATTTTCTGGCCAACAAAATTAGTGACGATGTAAAGCTACCTACACTTATCTCGCTTATGGGTGAAGAAACTTACGAATTATTATCTAGCTTGGCGAGTCCGACAAAACCATCAGTATTAAAATACTCGAAAGCCGTAAGTTTACTTCGAGACCATTTACAACCTAAACCATCGGAAATGGCAGTAAGATTTAGATTTCGGCAGCGGAGACAGCTAGCAGGCGAATCTATTGCAGATTACGTGGCCGAATTAAAAAAGTTATCAAGATATTGTAACTTCGAAACAGTTTTAGAAGATAACTTGAGGGACCAATTTGTGTGTGGTTTACAAAGTGAGTATACAAGACAACGGTTATTTGCAGAAGAAAATTTTGGTCTATTCAAAGGCGGTGATATTAGCGACTACCCTCGAATCGGCGGAACGTGATGCATGCGCCGTTGAAAATAACAGTCACGAAGTAACTAGCACTGCGAAACTAACCGAGAACGTTAATAAACTACAAGTGCAGTTGTGTACAGCGTGTGGTGACACCAAGCATAGCAATCGAGATTGCCGATACAATAACTTCGAATGCAGTATGTGTCGCAGAGTTGGTCATTTAAGGATAGTGTGTTCCCAACGGTCAGGTGGTGCTTCAGATAAAGCGAGACGGTCAGCAAAAGTCGTCAGGAAAAACGACGATAGTAATCAAACACGCAGGAGCGTGATGGCTAGCGGACTACGATCGGAAGGCGCAAGGCGTGCGGAGCGCGCGGGGCGCAGCGGTTGCAGCTACCGCAGCGGAGGCGCTGCAGGATGGCGCGCGAGCGGACAGCAGCGACGTACATATTGGGTGCAGGAATCAACAGAGGACCCACAGCAAGCGCGAATGAAGGATACCGAGTCAGGTGACGATGACGTCAGTGAAAGTGATCTCGAAGAACCAATGTATCAAATGTCGTTATCAAAGTACAAGGCGGTGCGTATTACACTATTAGTAAATAACTGTTATTTAAAAATGGAAGTGGAACCGGTGCCCCTTTGTCTTGTATTAGTAAGATTACCTATGATAAATTCTTTAGCAATCTGGTGATAAAACCGTGTCGTATTAATTTTAGTTTTTATGATGGTTCCATTGTTAAGCCGCTTGTTTATGTAAAGGGTCTTTCAACAAGGACGGGTCGATGTTAAAATTGAATAAAACAAGATGTGTGTGAGATATTATCGAAATTTATTTTTTATTTAAATGGCCCATTTATGCCATTATGGATGGAATATGACATCGTTCAAATGTCCGCCGCGGCTTCGTATGGTGGCACGAATCCGAGAGGTCCAATTTTGACTTTAAGGTAACACTTAATAGTGTCTTAATGATCGATAGATACCCGGTTCCAAAGATTGACGACTTGTTTAGCGACCTAAGCGGCAATGTTTGGTTTACAAAGTTAGACCTATCACAAGCCTACAACCAGCTAGAACTCGACGAATGCTCTAGAGATTATACAGTCATTAACACTCATCGGGGGTTATTTAAATATAACCGTCTAGTATATGGATTAGCTTCTAGCCCCGGTATTTTTCAAAAATTTATGATAGAACTTTTCAAAAATGTACCAAATGTGGTAGTATTTTACGATGATATTTTAATTAAGGGTAAAGATTTAAATAGCCATGTAGAAACAATAAACAAGGTGTCCAAAATATTAGAGACCAACGGGTTAAGAATAAGACAGGATAAGTGCGAATTTTTAACGAACAAAGTGCAGTATTTAGGTTATATAGTTAGTAAAGATGGAGTAGAAGTAAATATGGATAAAATAAAACCAATTGTGTCAATGCCTAATCCTAAAAACACTACAGAACTAAAGTCATTCTTAGGGATGGCAAATTTATAAGAAATTTGAGTACATATTTAGATCAACTTTACGAATTACTAAAGAAAGGGACTCATTTTTTGTGGACTAAAAAGCATAGTATAGCTTTTAATCAAGTAAAAAAACTGTTGTGCAGCACAGATGTACTGGCGCATTATGACATGTCGTTAGAAATAATAGTCACATGTGATGCGAGCGCGCACGGCCTGGGCGCAGTGCTGGCGCAGCGCACCGCTGATAAAGTTGAACAAGTGGTAGCGTACGCATCGCGAGCTCTTACTTCCGCTGAGAAACATTACAGTCAAATACATAAAGAAGCATTAGCTAATATTTTTGCTGTAGATAAGTTTCACTAATATCTTTATGGGAGGAAATTTACACTTCGTACGGATCATAAACCGTTAGTAAGTATTTTCGGCCCAAATACAGGCATTCCTAGTACAGCGGCTAGCAGATTGCAGCGGTGGGCAATAAAACTATCAGCATATGATTTTAACATCGAGTATGTTAAAACAGATCAAAATACCGCGGATGCCTTATCCCGCCTAATTAAGGCGCATAAAGGTTCTTCTAACCTAAACGAAGAGTTACCAGAACAAACCTACTTACACTTCGCTGCGGAAGCGCTTCTATTAGATTATAATACTTTAAGAAAGGAAACATCAATCGACCCCGTACTTAGTCGAGTTATTAGTTACATTAATGATGGCTGGCCGCAAGAAGTAGACATCAAGGAACTTAAACCGTATTTCAATCGTAAGAACGAATTATATACGGAACTAGGATGTATTTTGTGGGGCCATAGGATAGTAATACCGTTACTTTGTAGAAAGAGGGTACTTAAAGAATTACACGATTTTCAAAATCAATCAAAATCAAATGTTTTTTATTTCACATAGGCCTACATGGGCACTTATAAAACGTCGACAAAAGGTGCACGGTTCGGGTTAGTCGTTTCCTGTGGAGAAGAACCGGCAAGAAACTCCACGGTTACTCTTTTAAAAAAATTGATTTGTTTTTACAATATTTCCATGTTACAGTATTAGTGCTTAGATATGGGGGGACAACGTAGGCCCGACAATAAGTCGTAAGAAACTAAAAAAAAAAATATTTATAAACGAGAGAGTTAACAAGTGTTAACAAGCGTCTAGAAATCTAGAAGGCCTACAATGTTCACACATTCACAAAACAATCAGTAAAAGAATCTATACAAAGGAAAAAATAAATAAAAATATATAACAAGACTAAATTTAACATGTGGCACAAATGTTGTTATCAGTGCTGTAACAATTCATAGCAAAGGGCTATAAAGATTATTGAAATCATTGTAAAGTCTAATTAAAAGAAAGAAAAAAAAGTAAAAATGAGATTGAGAATAGTTAGAGACATCCACATATTTATGCCGTTTATGAGTTGCCAGGGAAGTCGCATGCGCAGAAGGAGCTAAAATTTTTATCTTCAACGTAGTCCTTGATTTTGTAATATGCTTTTTTAATAAGGACACGTTTGATGTAGTTTTTGAACTTTCCATCGGTCAATTCTATAACAGACTAGGCAGTACTGATTACAATGTTAAATCAGACTTTGGAACCGAGGCACACCGTCATGTTGATCAGTTAAGGCGAAGATCAGTGTTACCCAGTATAGCACATCCACTACCTTTTAAAAATAATAAAAAGGCAAGAAGTTCACTTGTGTTCCCTGCTATTGATGAGGAGGGGTCGAGCGGTGCTGTCGACGGGATCGGTACACCAGGTCCGAAAAATGTGACTGAGTCTGAGTTAAATACATCGGTCACGACAGAGAACCAGCCTGAGTTACCCGGCTCGACACAGTCACCTGACGTGCCAAGTGTAAATATTAACCCACAACCTCCGGTAGTAACACCCATCGTACGTAGATATACACTAAGAAATACGTAAACCTCCTCGACGATTTAGAATAGGAGAAATAGATTAAGACATTAGAACTCTTTCGGGTAGGTTAAGTTCGGATGCATATGCAGTAAGGAAAATAAGGCAGTTAACCGATGTAGCTACAGCTAGGCTAGTATACTATGCTTACTTTCACAGTATTATGTCTTAAAGACATACCAACCTTTAAATTTAAATCAATATGTATTGATACAATTAAAAACGCGTTCAAAAGTCTCAACGTAAAAAATACTGAAGACTTGTGGGGGATATCCGTTAGGGTTCTTGGAGATATTATTGACTCAATTGCTCCTGTCCTAACAGGCATATTCAATCAATGTTTGGACAGCGGCACTTTTCCTGATTTAATGAAACACAGTAAAGTAGTACCAATTTTCAAATCCGGCTGTAAGAGTGATCTCTCTAATTATAGGCCTATATCCGTGCTTCCAGCATTGAGTAAAATCTATGAAAAAATCATGCTGGAACAGATGTTGTCTCATTTCAATTCAAATAAGATCTTGCATAGTCAACAGTTTGGTTTCACGAAAGGTAGGTCGACAACGGACGCGGGAGTAAAACTCATCAGCCACATCTTGGAATCTTGGGAGAAGTCCCAGGATGCCATTGGCATTTTCTGTGATCTCTCGAAAGCGTTCGACTGCGTCGACCACAACACACTGATCTGTAAATTACACCACTACGGAATTCGAGGAAAATCTGCTGATCTTGTGCTTTCCTATTTATCAAACAGACAGCAAAAAGTAAATGTTAATGGGGCGACGTCCTCCGGGTCTCTAGTCAAGATGGGCGTGCCCCAAGGTTCAATTCTCGGCCCTTTCCTTTTTCTTGTTTACATTAATGATCTCCCTTTTATGATGGCCAAATTATCGGATATAATTCTATTTGCTGATGATACTTCGCTAATTTTTAAAATAGATAGGAAAGATACTGATGTCTTACATGTCAACGAAAGTCTAATTGTTCTCTCTAAATGGTTCGCAGCTAACAATCTTTTACTGAATGCGAAAAAAACAAAATGTCTGAAGTTTTCCTTACCAAATGTACCACAACGTGACCCAAGTTTAAATCTTGACGGCAAAAATCTTGAAGTTATAAAGGAAACTGTATTCTTAGGGATTACTATCGATTCAAAATTGCAGTGGGGCGCGCACATTAGAACTCTTTCGGGTCGGTTAAGTTCGGCTGCATATGCAGTAAGGAAAATAAGGCAGTTAACCGATGTAGCCACAGCTAGGTTAGTATACTATGCTTATTTCCACAGTATTATGTCTTATGGCATTCTGCTGTGGGGATCAGCAGCAGACGTTGACTCAATTTTCATCTTACAAAAGAGGGCAATCCGCGCAATCTATAAAATGAGTCCACGAGAGTCCCTCAGAGAAAAATTTAAAGAGATCGATATACTGACTCTACCTTCTCTTTATATATTGGAATGTATTTTGTATGTCCGCAAAAATCGAGGGCTTTTCAAAACTAGAAGCGATTTCCATAATTTAAATACACGTAGTAAGCATGAAATTGTAATACCCAAATTCAGATTAACGAAAACTAGCAAGTCTTTTCTTATAAACAGTATACGCTTTTATAACAAGTTGCCAAAGCCAGTTATAGAATTGACCGATGGAAAGTTCAAAAACTACATCAAAAGTGTCCTTATTAAAAAAGCATATTACAAAATCAAGGACTACGTTGAAGATAAAATTTTTAGCTCCTTCTGCGCATGCGGCTTCCCTGGTAACTCATAAACGGCACAAATATGTGGATGTCTCTCTCTAACTATTCTCAATCTCATTTTTACTTTTTTTCTTTCTTTTAATTAGACTTTTTACAATGATTTCAATAATCTTTATAGCCCTTTGCTATGAATAGTTACAGCACTGATAACAACATTTGTGCCACATGTTAAATTTAGTCTTGTTATATTTTTTTTTTATTTTTTCCTTTGTATAGATTCTTTTACTGACTGTTTTGTGAATGTGTGAACATTGTAGGCCTTCTAGATTTCTAGACGCTTGTTAACTCTCTCGTTTATACAATTTTTTTTTTTTTTTTAGTTTCTTACGGCTTATTGTCGGGCCTACGTTGTCCCCCCATATCTAAGCAATAATACTGTAACATGGAAATATTGTAAAAACAAACCAATTTTTTTTAAAAGAGTAACCGTGGAGTTTCATGCCGGTTCTTCTCCACAGGAAACGACTAACCCGAACCGTGCACCTTTTGTCGACGTTTTATAAGTGCCCATGTAGGCTAGACTATGTGAAATAAAAAACATTTGATTTGATTTGATTTGATGGCATTCTGCTGTGGGGATCAGCAGCGGACGTTGACTCAATTTTCGTCTTACAAAAGAGGGCAATCCGCGCGATCTATAAAATGGGTCCCGCGAGTCCCTCAGAGAAAAATTTAAAGACATTGATATACTGACTCTACCTTCACTTTATATTTTGGAATGTATTTTGTACGTGCGCAAAAATCGAGGGCTTTTCAAAACTAGAAGCGACTTCCATAATTTAAATACACGCAGTAAGCACGAAATTGTAATACCCAAAATTAGATTAACGAAAACTAGCAAGTCTTTTCTTATAAACAGTATACGATTCTATAACAAGTTGCCAAAGTCAGTTATAGAACTAACCGATGGAAAGTTCAAAAACTTCATCAAACGTGTCCCTATTAAAAAAGCATATTATAAAATCAAGGACTAGGTTGAAGATAAAATTTTAGCTTGTTCTGCGCATGCGGCTTCCCTGGTAACTCATAAACGGTACAAATATGTGGATGTCTCTAACTATTCTCAATCTCAATTTTCTTTTTTTCTCTCTTCTTTTAATTGGACTTTTTACAATGGTTTTCAATCATCTTTATAACCCTTTGCTAAGAATAGTTACATCACTGATAACTACATTTGTGCCACATGTTTAATTTAGTCTTGTTATACATTTATTTTTATTTTATTTTTACCTTTGTATAGATGCTTTTACCGATTGTTTTGTGAATGTGTGAACATTGTAGGCCTTCTAGATCTATCGTTGCTTGATAACATCTGATAACTTTTTATCTCTTTTTACTTTTATTTTTAGTTTCTAACGTCTTATTGTTGGGCCTACGTTGTCCCCCCATATCTAAGTAATGCTGTAACATGGAAATATTGTAAAAACAAACCATTTTTTTAAAAGAGTAACTATGGAGTTTCTTGCCGGTTCTTCTCCATAGGAAACGACTAACCCGAACCGTGCGCCTTTTGTCGACGTTTTATAAGTGCCCATGTAGGCCTACGTAAAATAAAAAAAATTGATTTTGATTTTGTATGCGAGTGTATTTTTTTCTGTACTATGAACGTGCGTGAAGTAACAGTTTAGTTTAGTTCTTCAAAACCAGCCACAGCCGCATGCGTAAAAAAAATACCGTGATAATCGAGCACCGCAAACCAGCTCCAGGAGACGATATCAGCAACGCCAAGTAAGTGCATGTGATCCCATCCTTGCAGGCAGCTGCCGCCCGTTTTTCTACTATTTTCCCTCGAGCAGTTGTCTATCCTAACATATTGTACAAGTAAACCATACCATACAGTCCACGCCTCAAAAAAATATATTTTTTAAGGAGTATAAATTCCTATAAATTCTCCATAATTTTGGTCCTTCGAGCCGGATAAGAATCTTTATTTTACTCAAATACGATTAATTTTGTCTACCGTTCTAAAGGTTATTCTTAACCACCGCTTACAACTTACGTATTACACTTACAATTTATTGTAACAAGATTGAAGTAATTATCCCTATTTAAGTCATATTCTTATGCACCCTGCATCGATAAATATTTTTTTCTATTGCAAACCGCATTATTATATTATAATAGTCTTATTATAATAAAATATACTCATAGTTTTATTATTTTAGTTGAAGGTAGGCCATTGCAAGTGGATCGGTTAGTCTCCGCGTAGGCAGGTCGGTAAAGCTCGATCGGCTCCGTACGTTCGGAAAGATTCCGTAAATTCATATTCATGCCATATAAATTAAAGTTATTTTTTTACAAATTTCTCAACGTTTCATATTATTGTGAATAATAGGCCACCCAGCGGCACTTTTGAACGTTACATGAAAAATGATTCTACTGTGCATTCGGAAAGTAGCTTGTTATGGAGAAGAATGCACAAGAAACTCCATATTTATTCTTTAAAAAAAAGCTCAAACATCATGAAGGGAATCGGATGATCCAACACACGCGCCACCATCAGAGAGACATTTGAGAAAGCATGACACACTCAACAGAATTGAAGATAAGTAATATAAAATTCTTACATATTCAATTATAAATAATGGGAAAAGGTAAAAAATTTGATACTGAAGACGTATTTGAAATGTCTAGTGAGGATCATGTTCAGTTGACTATATCACAGACTAAACGCGATGTATTATTTGCTAGGTTGCAGTCTATATACGATTTATCTAAATCAGCTGTAGCCAATGAATCACAACGTGAAATATTTCTATCTAATGTGTGTAATATTGATATTTTATGTAGCGAGTTTGAACAGGCGTTAGACAAATAAACCCTGTGAAAAAAATCGATTTTCAGGCTTGGATTACGTTTGAAGAAATGTATTGTTGTATAAAACGGGTTGTGTCTCAAATTGATGTCACTGGCAATAGCAATACAAATGAGTGCCATATGCAAGACATGTCTTCTTTTTCGAAATCGAAGCCTAAGTTACCTCCTATTGAGTTAATGTGGTTTAATGGCAATATTCGAAATTGGCCCCTATTTTATCAACAGTTTAAAAGTGTTGTTCACGATAATTGTGCGTTGAGGGACAGTGAGCGTGTTTACTATTTAGTTGGTAAGTTAACCGATAGCGCGAAGTCTGTGTGCGCCGGTTTACCGCTCACCGCCGAGAATTATAATATCATATGGAATGCACTTATTGATAAATATGATGATCCTCGAGTGTTGGAATTTAAGCCGTTGACCAATAATAGTGCTGCAGATTTTGAAAGTTTTATAAATAATTTTAATTCTTCTGTTGAAGCGTTTAAACAATTTAAACTTTTAGATATATGTTGTCTTTTACTTGAAAGACTAAAATCTTGCGTGGATATTTCAGCGGGGATGGCGATGTAAATAAAAATGCTTAAAAGGGTTTACTCACGCAGTGTATTCTCATATCAAATACACAGTTACACAGAACACAGTTTATGGAAAATAGTTTATAGAACTTAGTTTATAGAACACAGTTTATAGGATACAGTTTATAAAGCACTTACCCTAATACTTATTAATGACGCCTCGATCAAAAATAGACTGCTTTTGATGGCATGAGCCATATTATTTATAACCTCGGAATGGGCGGGAAACGAGAAGTGCAAGCTTATCGTTTACCAACCTGACAAAAAGCAGTCCATCTTTGTTGCAAGTGTAAAAGTATCAACAAATTATTGCCAACATAGAAAAATCACTTAGTATGCTCAATTAAATATAAAGATCGCTAACAGTCGGCCATCCGTTTATTAAGTACGACCTCGTACTTGACGAACATAACAAAAAAGAAAAACTTAATATAAGCATAATTCAAAATCAAAATCAAAATCAACTTTTTTTATTTTACATAGGCCTACATGGGCACTTATAAAACGTCGACAAAAGGCGCACGGTTCGGGTTGGTCGTTTCCTATGGAGAAGAACCGGCAAGAAACTCCATGGTTACTCTTTTAAAAATATGGTTTGTTTTTACAATATTTTCATGTTACAGCATTACTTAAATATGGGAGGACAACGTAGGCCCGACAATAAAACTTTAGAAGCTAAAAATAAAAAGTTAAAAAAAAAGTGTAAATTGTAATAACATGTAAACAAAATTATTATAATCTACATACATAGAACATATTTTACAAAGCTTTTCAGATTATACTTGCCTGAATATTGCCTGGCCTGATACCTCTAAAATGGCCTGAATATTTATTTCATTTGTTTATTCGAAAATATTATATATTACAAAACAATCAACTTATATTAATCAACTAAATTACTATCTCAACTATTTATTATTTTGATAATATTCAATAATCTCAATTAAAAAAATGTGAAGAAAGTTACACAAAATCAATTCAATTTGGATGCCACCAACACAAATGTCAAGAGTAAAAATATAATTAAATTTAATTCAGATTCTACCAATACAAATTCAATTTAAATTTCACTAATACAAATGTCAAGAGTAAATATATAATTCAATTCATATTTAACTAATACAAATAACAAGAATAAAAATATAATTCAATTAAATTCAGATTCTACCAATACAAATTTAATTTAGAATTCACTAATAAAAATGTCAAGATTAAAAATATAATTCAATTCATATCCACTAATAAAAATGTCAAAGACTGTTGGTAGAATTTAAATTGAAATTAACGTTGTATTCATTTCAATTCAAATTCTACCAATACAAAATGTCAAGCGTAAATATCCAGTTTCGAAACTAACGATCAATATATTCACTAGAAGAAGCTATGTCCTCTTCATGGTTTCATTTTGCATCTGCCACAACTGTGGAGAACGGTCTCCCATTCTAAAATTTACTTAAGAGCTTAGATTACAACACATCAGTGTCTCAAGACTACTTCTATCACTTTTATTTTTTTTATTTTTTTATAAAATGTAGTATCCAATTATAATCAGGTATGTATACAATGCTACTTGCAAGAAAGCGTGGTCACCATCAGTCATAACCAAAATTATCTACCAGATACCTTTCAATTTCAGTCAAATTCACCAACTGTTGGTGAGATATCGGACACAAAATAAAAATCTAGCGGCTCATGCTGATGGCATACTTCATTGCGCTAAGATAAAACTTATCAACATTAAGTTACAGAATAATCAATTTTATATAATTTGATAGGCATCTTTACACCTGCTAAGACAATAGTGCTACTTTTAATCATTATCATTTTAATAAATAATCTCTCAGTGGTACGTGTCGAAAGTTTTCAAAATAAATGGGCAATTATTGCTCAATATTATTTCATTGCAATTCGAGCATGCAATGGCTCACTGTAGCAAATTTCACTGACTTAAATCAGATCTACTGAGATAATGTATTAAAATTATCTATAGCAATAAACAAAATACCAACGATTCAATTTGAGTTTAATTCATAACTAAATTCAGTCTTTGTAAATTAGATAAGAAAAATCGTAATTTAAAATTATAAAATTTGGTGGTTATTTTATAGACAATTCTTAGTCTCAAATTCAGGATCACTAGAATTTCAGGTATCATCGTTATCAACTATTGCATTGTAATGACAAGCCTCACTCTGAGTGATGGAAATATTTATCAAATTCTCTAGTAAGTGAAGAGTATCTCTGAGAAGTTCACTAAGATACTCCTCACTTACCAGAGATAAAACTGAAATAATCTCAACGCCATGACCAAAGATAAAATCATTTCTTTTATACCATTCTGATGGCACCTGACATTACTCATTCTGTCCTTCCGTCATCTCGCTTTTAAATACAAAACAATACATAAACACCAAAGTGGTATTTATTAAACACATTTCCTGTAGTTCAAAGATCTTACTAACCGAAGGTTCATCATTAGATGGCTGTGTAAAAACAGTCTTAAGATTTAAACCAATATCTAGTCGCTGGTCATTAAAACCGTAACATCTGAAACCTGGTCATAATTCTAACCAATTCTGACATACAAACATTTATTTAATACCTTATAATATACCTATAAATCAAAATAGCTATCTATATAAATCAAACTAGCTATTTATATAAATCAAACCAGCTTTCTATCAAACTCGCAATCTATCTAAATCAAACTCGCTATCCTTGTAAAGCAAACTCGCTGTCCTTGTAAATCAAACTCGCTCGCTATATAAAACAAGCTCACTAGCTATATGAATCAAACTCGCTATCAATATAACTCAAACTCTATCTATATATATCAAACTATCGGTATATATCAAACTATCTATATATATCAAACTATCTATATATATCAAACTATCTATATATATCAAACTATCTATATATCGGAGGAAGGTATATCGCTTGTAAACTTATTACTTCAGGTTTGTTTAATTGGCAACATTTAGCTTCTGATCAATTCTCAGTTCGATTTTATTCGATTGACAACACTTTATTTTTCTTATGTCAAAATACTCGATTTGGATTGGATAATACAAGCAGTAATTTGCCGGAAGAGATTCTCTTAGCCAATAAAAAGCAGGAGTGTCATAGAGGCACTCTGAGTGGGTTCTCCCGCTATATTGAGTCGTGAAGTTAGAAAAGATACGCGCGGACGCGCGTTTTGGGAGTTAAAAAGGAGTTGAGAGAAAAAGAGTTGAGAAGTAGCCTAAAGTGGCGTGTGTGAACTTGAACAAGTGTGTTTTAGTTGGGAAAAAGCGAAACGATTGGTGGCCGAATCCGCTGCTTTGATAAAATTGGAACAAGAACTATCTCTAAAACGGCATAAGTTACCTGCTTTGTGCATTGCATACCCACGATATGCCCACAGACCGAGGGTATTATTGAAGATAGCCCTCCTATCTCCGATATCGGAAGTGAAAACAATGCAAGCACAAGGCGATGATGGACCAAATGAGACGAGTACCTAATGGCTGGCGCGCTCTCTTTGGTGCGCGAAATTTAGCATGGAAGTACCTACCTAATGGAGATGTTTTGCAACTTGCCGGCTACTAGAGACAGGAATATCATGTTGCCCGAGTTCAACCGTATAGTATGGCCTATCCTAGACAATATGCGAAGTCGGGTTGCAGATAATGATGAAGTTAATGATGACATCGACGCCCGATCCTGACTAGATACTTGGGAAACGCAACTGTGGTGGTGATGTTCAGGGAAGTATAAACTTAAGTATTCCGACAATAATAAGTACCAATCTAATGCCTTATGAAGTTTAGCCACAATATTGTTTTTCTTGGTTTATAGTGGCTAAAATTTAAAATAAATTGTTATTTTCGTTATGATGCCAAATGAAACTCAGCCAGATTCATACTGCCAGCGGAATCCGCAAGAGATTAAGACCACTTGTGCAAATACAGTGCAAGAGAGCAAACATCCTAAGCTACAACTTGATTCAATAAAACTTTATGCTTGTGGAAATCTTGCTCATAGACATGAATTTTTCAGCCATTCACACAATATGCAACAAATAGCACGGACGTCTGAGCCCTTCAACATGGCTGTGGATACCACAAGACCTGTTGTGACCGGCTGCGTGTAGTGCTACAAGATAAGTGTGGAGCTCAGGTTCCATTTCAAGAGGCAACATACAACCTGCAGTCTACAGCGCTATGAAAGAGGAAATTTAGTGGTTTTATACATGCCGCTGCGGTGATCAATCACTTTAATATTTTCTGATAGCACCTAGGAGTCTGGACATGTGCATGGTTGGCACTGCTGCCTGACCTTTCCGGGAGTACAGGCTTAAAGGTATGTTACTTTGATCTGCATTCAACTATCTGTGCATTGGCATACATTTGTGGCAGCCGAAGTATGTATTGGATTTGGAAGTACCTAAGTTTTATAATTAATTGTTGCATTAATTGCAATTTATAACTATTGCATTATGTTGTTTAATGGAAATGTTTAATGTAAGTTACATGAAAAGAGTAGAAAAATCAAACAGCGCCATCTATGTAATGGTATTGATACTGTATGTTTCTTTCAATAATAATCGAAATTGGATTCGGGACCCCATTATGCCGTGATTTACTGCTTGGGGGAGCTTATTGAATACGAGCATGTTGTTTTTTTTCGTGATCAATTTAAAAACAAACAAATAATTTTTGCATAGACAGAATGAGAAGTCCGTGCATGTCACGCCATCTTTTAAATCTTTGACGGGCTCAAGCTTTGAAATATTTTGTTTCAAGTATTTAATCGTTTTTATTTACCAACAAAATAAACAATGAAACGATTTTCGCAATTTCATCTTTCTAATGTACTTGGAGCATTGGAATGTGAGAACAAAACGGAAAGAAATTAGATTTCATCACACTATTTTATGTTGCATGATGTTAGAACAATATACGGTTTTGTGACCACTAGTGCTGTCACAAGAGTACACACATTTGTGAATAGGTTTTTAGTTTACTCACTACTGATAATCGAGAAGTAAAGATACTAGGCATTTTAGCCATGCATTCTTTATTAATAGGTGTCACTTCAGATTGCCCGTAAATATTATTACCACTGAGTTTGTTGTTGATTTGATCTTCAAGGAAATTTGTGAATATGCTTTTCTTTGAAAATAACGTACATTCTAACTATTCGCGTTGGTATTTTTAATGCAAGTGTGAATCCCGTTATGGAAAGTAAAAAGAAAAATCGTAATAATAGTGTATCTTTTCACATCTTTGGCTGATTGGGATTGTTTTTACAACTAAATTAAAGTATCAGGTAAAAGGGAAAGAAATTTATTTTGTTAACGTTGAATTCAAATATCTTTGTGTAATACATTCGACTATTTTTAAATAATATTTTGGTACATATCAAAACAGAAAAATCGAATCTCGATATTCTAGGGCGAAATATCGATACGCTGGATCGATTCAGTACTGGATATCGATTGAAAAATTGTTTATTTATTTTTTGCCTTTAAATCGATTCGTCGATTAATTGATAACAGATCGCCATCCCTTACTCATCTCTATTAGACAGTGACATGAAAGTGTCAACATTCGAAAAAGTTCGAAAAAGACAAAACAAAAACAAATAACTTTTAACTGTGATATGATTTTTAACTTATAAGTTACTAGATAAAGACTAGATTATTAATAAATCGTTACAAGGTGTGAGTCACTGTGAGGATTAAACTTTTAACTTTTGCTTCATTCCAAAGAGTTGCGATAACTTTCAGTTATGAGTTATGTGATCAAGATTATTTTCAAACCCGTGTTAAAGTTTAGTGAAATAGTTTGCTGGTTGACTCGTTTTGCGATCTTACAACCTGGAAATATCACGAGGATTCACGTTACTATAGCCTAGACAGTTGGCGTTTAGTTTTGTTGCTACCAACGGTTGAATAAAGGTAAAGTTAATGTCTGTAGTTGTTATATATCGCATTGTAGAGAATGAACCAACTGATTACATGTCATTCTAACGATACCTACCTACAAATAAAAATTATTTAAGTGGACTATGGCAAATGAAAATTGCAACTAGACATTAAGATGGCGTCTAGAAGTCGTATTCAGGTATTTTGGGATGCCCGAGGGCCAATTACTGTTTGAAGTTGTGGCTGAAGATGAGATAGATGTTCAATTGGCAACATTTTAATTTACATAGAACAGTTTTTCAGTTTCATGGGTCAGAGAGATGACGGAGTCAAGAGTTGATTCGGCATTTAAGTTGAAAGTGTACTCTGTGTAGCAAATGTATTTGCTAAGTTATTGTTGATTGTGGACCATGAATGGGACACTTGGTTTCTATTTGATTTACTTGGTTCATGAGTTTTTGTTTTTTGGAGAAAACTAGGAATGGTTTCCTTGTTCTGTGTTGTTCAACGATGCTTGGCCTCGGTAATCTTGAACATTATTCAGAAGTTTTAATAATTGTAACATCTCTTTAAAGAAAGGTGTGAATTTGTGAATTGTGTGATTGTGTGGTGTCATGTAGGCTAGTACCTACCTTGAATAATAAATGTGGAATAATGAATTAAAGTATACTGTCAGTAATGGTTGTGGTGTTCTTACTTGTTGAATGTTCTGTGCTGGTCATTGTGAACATACCTAACATAATTTTGTTTTATTTGCTATCTGAGCAAGTTGGATAAGATAATGTTAATGCAGATGTAAACTCGGTGACATGCGGTGCATGATTTCATTTTCATATTTAGTTTGCAAAATTGGTAATGTTTGATGTTGCTACCCAAACAACATCAAACATCGCATCGTTGCATCGTTGTTGTTTGTTGTTGTTATACCAATCGCACTGAGGGTTTGGTATGAAATCATGAACATAAAATGAAGTTCTTGAATATGCTTTTGGCAGGGTTAGAAATCCTGAATATGAGGTTGCCTTTGTATTCAGTACTGAGAATGAAGATTGAAATAACAAATTTGATTTTGATTTAAATGTGCTGTTTATGGTTATTGGAGTTCTGAATGGTGGCAGCTATGTGTTGAATTAAAAGCTTTGGTTCATGATGAGTTAGAGGAAAGCTGAAAGATCAAGTACCCATTGAAGTAACTGAATGTACTGTGTTGAAGACTGATTCAAATCAATCTAGCAATGGTGAGGTTGTGTGTATGGTCAAAGGACTGACTGTACGGTGATGAGTAGTCGCTGCGGTGACTGCTGTAACCGAGGTGGGTTACGAGGTGAGTGGTCAGAGATGACTGCTGTAACCAAGGTGGGTTACGAGGTGAGTGAGTGGTCAGTAAGATGACTGCTGTAACCGAGGTGGGTTACGAGGTGAGTGGTCAAAGATGACTGCTGTAACCAAGGTGGGTTACGAGGTGAGTGGTCAGTAAGATGACTGCTGTAACCGTGGTGGGTTACGAGGCCTGGTCAGGATGACTATGGTTGCAGGGTGGTCACTGGGTTGACCATCAGGAGCTACAGCGATTGCTGTGGGACCAAGAAACATTGCTGGATTTGTCAGGGGGGAACCTGGTCCCTCTGGGGCTTTGGAGTCCTGTTATCTGTCTGGGGAAGCCTGGTCCCTCTGGGGCTTCGGTGACCTGTTGTTTAGTGTATGTGGCATGGGTATATGGAAGTCTTGTTGCTTTGAGAGGACCGGTTGTCTGGGGAAGCCTGGTCCCTCTGGGGCTTTGGTGACCTGTTGATTTGTGTATGTGGCATGGGTATCTGGCAGTCTTGTTGCCTCGAGAGGACCGGTTGTCTGGGGGAGCCTGGTCCCTCTGGGGCTTCGGTGACCTGTTGTCTGGGGGGAGCCTAGTCCCTCTGGGGCTTCGGTGACCTGTTGTATGTCTGGGGGAGCCTGGTCCCTCTGGGGCCTCGGTGACCTGTTGTTTGGTGTATGTGACATGGTATGTTGTGTTGGGCGTTTGGGTGGTTTCTGGCACACTTAGTGCTTCGAGACCGACTTGGCGTTTGTTGGGAACCTGGTACCTCTGGTGCTTCGGTAACCATTTAGAATGTGTTAATATGGTTGTCTAAATGGTGAGGTGGCTGGTTCGATAGTACGATGATGGTTGTGTACGGTGTATGGTGTGGAGACCTAGATTTACATGGAGAAAACAAATGAACAGTGTGAAAGCTAAGAGAATTCAGTTTTCATGAGTAAAGATGTACTTGAGTTTTGTTGTAGGCTGGTAATATAAGGTGTTGATTAAAGGTTTCACGTGGAAGATGTCAAGACCACGTTATTTTTTTTATTTGGTCAGGAGCGGCCGAACTTAACCTATTACTTATTTTTTTATCTCTTGGTTTTTGTTTTTTTTTTTTCTTGCAATTGAGTAACGATGTTGCTCGTCGCTTTACATCAAACGTGGGACCGTTTGAATGTCAAGATGGCCGTATCGGAGGAAGGTATATCGCTTGTAAACTTATTACTTCAGGTTTGTTTAATTGGCAACATTTAGCTTCTGATCAATTCTCAGTTCGATTTTATTCGATTGACAACACTTTATTTTTCTTATGTCAAAATACTCGATTTGGATTGGATAATACAAGCAGTAATTTGCCGGAAGAGATTCTCTTAGCCAATAAAAAGCAGGAGTGTCATAGAGGCACTCTGAGTGGGTTCTCCCGCTATATTGAGTCGTGAAGTTAGAAAAGATACGCGCGGACGCGCGTTTTGGGAGTTAAAAAGGAGTTGAGAGAAAAAGAGTTGAGAAGTAGCCTAAAGTGGCGTGTGTGAACTTGAACAAGTGTGTTTTAGTTGGGAAAAAGCGAAACGATTGGTGGCCGAATCCGCTGCTTTGATAAAATTGGAACAAGAACTATCTCTAAAACGGCATAAGTTACCTGCTTTGTGCATTGCATACCCACGATATGCCCACAGACCGAGGGTATTATTGAAGATAGCCCTCCTATCTCCGATATATATATATCAAACTTTTTTTTTATTTATCGTTAGGCTCGCGTTTGACCACGATCTCGCCTGATGGTAAGCAATGATGTGGTCGACGGTGAAGCACGCTTGCCTAGAAGTAACCTATTCACTCTTGAATTAAAGACCCCAAGGTTGTAGCTATCAGAAAATAAAGACTCCGGCAGGGAATTCCACTCCTTAGCTGTGCGTACAATGAAAGTATTCGCAAAACGCTTTGTACGTATGGGTGGGATGTCCACCATGTACCGGTGGCGCATTGCCGTACGTCTTGTTGTCCGGTGATGGAAAGGACTAGGCGGTATCAAATTGTGCAGTTCCATCGCACACTCCCCGAAATGTAACCGATAAAAAACCGACAGACTGGCCACCTGGCGTCGATGTTCAAGACTCTGGAGCTTTGAGGCGACCAGTGCATCGTTGCCGATAAGCCTCTTTGTCCGTTTGTCAATCGACTCAAGTGCATCAAGTTGATATTTGGTAGATCCATCCCAGAGGTGAGAGCAGTACTCCATGCATGACCGAACT
This sequence comes from Anorthoa munda, assembly GCA_945859665.1. Taxonomy (NCBI): domain Eukaryota; kingdom Metazoa; phylum Arthropoda; class Insecta; order Lepidoptera; family Noctuidae; genus Anorthoa; species Anorthoa munda. The sequence goes on along the minus strand of OX243907.1, from coordinate 211,950 downwards.
TGCGCTTTATATAATTTGAGCAGCTGTTCAGGCGTGAAGTACCGTCTCACCTTTGCAAGGATCCTCAACTTTTTTGCAGCCAACTGAGCCTTTGCCTCAATGAAAGGACCAAAATTGAGGGTCGACGTTAACGTAACACCAAGAAGGTCGAGATGGTCCGTTATCGGCACGGTTACACCCCGGAAAGATGGAGCCGGGCAGCTCTATCTATATATATATCAAAATCTATCTATATATATCAAACTCTATCTATATATATCAAACTATCTATATATATCAAACTATTTATATGTATCAAACTCAACAAACAATCTATAATATATCAAACAAACAATCTATTTTTTATTTCTTCTAACTCTTCTACCTCAACATCAAACGTCAAACTCTTTCACTTCTGTTTCCAACTCTTCTACCTCAACATCAAACTCTTTCACTTCTGTTTCCAACTCTTCTACCTCAACATCAAACTCTTTCACTTCTGTTTCCAACTCTTCTACCTCAACTTTGATGTTTTTCCAACTCATCAAACTCAACATCAATCTCTGTTTCCAACTCATCAAACTCAACATCAAACTCTGTTTACAACTCATCAAACTCAACATCAATGTCTGTTTCCAACTCATCAAACTCAACATCAATCTCTGTTTCCAACTCATCAAACTCAACATCAATCTCTGTTTCCAACTCATCAAACTCAACATCAAACTCTGTTTCCAACTCAACGAACTCAACAGCAAACATCAAACTCTGTTTTCAACTCATCAAACTCAACATCAAACACCAAACTCTGTTTCCAACTCATTAAACTCAACATCAAAACATCAAACTGTTTCCAACTCAACATCAAACATCAAACTCTCTTTTCAACTCATCAAACTCAACATCAAACACCAAACTCTGTTTCCAACTCATTAAATCAAACTGAATAAGAATTCAAATACGAATCCGAATCTGAAACCAAATCCAAACGCAATAATCCATTCCAATCAGACCATTCAAAAGGTGCCTACTTTTTGCCCTTATTTATTTAAACACCCCGTATTAACTAAATAATAAAATAGTTCCAAAAGTATCCAAGAGATGGCAGGGTTATAAAGTTTATGTTAATTGACATTTTAAACTAATAACCAAGATTAGAACCATAGCAAATCGACGCATTGGCGGCGACTAATCTATACATGTCCTCGATTCATTCCTTTAGTAACAAATCGATTTAATAAATATCTTTGTCATTTTAATGACATGCCACCATTTCATTATCTAATAACTCAATAATAAGCTTCTGTAACCGACGTAAGGTTCTGAACATCCTTCTATAACTATAAAACGTTGAACGATAGTTCATTCCAAATTCGAAACATCATTTCTTGTAAAAGAACTCTAATTTATGATTTATGATCAAAATTAATCTTTCTAAGGTGTTCTTAAAATCTAGCATTACCTACATTCTTCAAAACGAATACCTAATCGAAGTGTGGGGATCAGCCGCTAAATCTAATCTAAATCCACTACAAAGAACACTAAACAAAATGATTAAAGTATTATTTCACTAGAACCTACCACTACGTAAAAATTATACGAAGAAACGAATCTGCTAAATCTCACACAACTTTACGAATATTACACCTACATTCTCATAAAAAAATCACCATGAATTCCGTACAATTGAACATACAATTGCATAATTAATTAACTTTGTATCTCATTATAAGTGAACTGTTATTTATAAATTCTTATGGGAAATAAATATCTTTAAACCTAAATGAGGAAATCTAATCGTTCGACATCTTTGCCCCACACTAGGTCCCACGCTAAATCTTTGTATCGTGGGTGAGTTTACAAACATTTAAACTCACATACACCCAGATCCAGAACAACAATCTGTAGGCCATACAAATATTTGTTCCGTGCGGGAATCGAACCCGCGACACGCAGCGCAGCAGCCGATCGCTCAACCACTACGCCAACCGTGTTGTCTTTAAACGCATCATACGGAATATCATTGATAAATGTGATTTCTTGTTTTAATAATGAAATAGTTGTGATTTGTAACGCCTTCATTACTTCTATTTTGAATGTTGGTACTAGGTTTTGAAAAACATTAATTATGGACATGACCTATTTTCCACACTTAAAAACAATAAAAAAAAATAAAAACCTTTATTTACTCTGACCTTTGCACAATTTGTAATATAATAAAACATAAAACTATACTAACTATACTACTATACTTATTTCTATTTTTTTGTATGTTTATAACTTAATATTTAACATCAGTTACCAGGTCAGGCTGTCTTGCGACATAGGCCTCCGCAAGTTCCCTCCACATTTCCCTGTCCATTGCTGTCCTTCTCCAATCCTTAGGCAGATCGTCTTCCCATCTTTTTTTCTGCCTTCCTCTACGTCTTTTTCCGTCCCGCGGGCACCATTCTGTTACTTTTTTTGTCCACTTTCCTGTTGTTGATCTCATCATGTTACCAGTCCATTTCCATTTCAAGGATCGTGTTTTTACTTTAACATCTGTTACTTTGGTGATGCTTCTAATTGTTGTAGCTCTCCATTTGTCTTTCAACCTCAGTCCCAACATACTTCTTTCCATTCCTCTTTGGCATACACCCAGTTTGTGCTCAATTTTCTGTGTTAGTGGCCAGGTCTGGCAGCCGTAGGTGAGACATGGAAGTATACAAATGTTGTAGACGGTTTTCTTTTCCGAGATGGGTATAGATTTGTTTTTCACAATTTCCCTGAGGGACCAGTATCTTTGCCAGGTATTATTTACTCGTCTTTCTACTTCTTTAATTGATAAGTCTGCCACAGATATGACTTGACCCAGGTAAATATATTCCTTTACGTATTCGATCTCTTCTTCGTCCACCTCAATTTTGACTTTGGTCTTGTTTGTCATCAATTTTGTTTTACTGATATTCATTGATAAACCTGCCTTTTTACTTTCAGCTGTTAGTTGTTGTAACATTGCATTGTTCTTAGTGTGATAGGATCTTCTGCAAACAAAATGAGGTCATCTGCGAATCTCAGGGCCAGTTTCTGAAGTCGACGTCACATCTCAAATCAGCTGACAATTTGTCACAAATTAACCAGCCGTCAGTTGTCAGTGAGTTTCTCAACACTTCATCATCGAGAAATTACGTAATCGCTTGTTACATTAAATAATCGACATTTATTTATTTCGGTTGGCTACCCTAGCTGGTATTCATTCACGTCATTCACTACTATAACGTAATCAGTAACTTTAAATAGTATTTTATCTTGAGAGGCTAGGTTGGTGTAGCCACCAAGTTAAGCAAACCTTACCAAGGTCGATTTTTGGATGGGTAACCACGTTTTTTTTTGGTTTGCTTGTTTTTGGATAGGTGACCCCACACAGGTTAAGCAACACTTATCAAGGTTATTCTTAGGATGGGTGACCGCTTTTTTTTGGTTCGTTTGTTTTGTATAGCTGACTCCGCCAGGGTAAGCAACACTTACCAAGGTCGGTCTTGGGATGGGTGACCACTTTTTTTGTTTCGCTTGTTTATGGATGGGTGATCCTGCCAGGGTAAGCAACACTTACCAAGGTCCGTGTTTGGATGTGTGACCACTTTTTTATGGTTCGCTTGTTTTTGGATGGGTGACCCTGCCAGGGTAAGCAACACTTACCAAGGTCACTGTTTGGATGGGTGACCACTTTTTTTGGGTTCGCTTGTTTTTGGATGGGTGACCTTGTTAGATGTTGTTTAACCTAACGGGGTGACTTTAGGATGGGTGATCAAAATTTTTGTGGCGATGGTCACCCATCCAAAGAGTGACCTTGGTTAGTGTTGCTTACCCTGGCGGAGTCACCTATCCATAAACAAGCGATCCAAAAAAAAGTGATCACCCATCCCGAGACTGACCTTGGTAAGTGTTGCTTACCCTGGCGCGGTCACCACCCCAGCCGCTTCAAGTTAAACACAAACCTATCCAGAAGCTGACCTTGGTAAGTACTAAGTACAGGGTATAGTCAACACTGACCTGGGGATCCAACCTTCCTCACGCGCACTAGCGTGAGGAAGGTTCGATTCCCAGGTCAGTAAAATTTTTGATAATAGTGTCTAGTTTTTATAATGTAATTAATTTAAAAGTTTGTAATATCCTAATTTTTTTTTATATCTTGGTTATCAACTATAATTGATTTATTTAACATATTTTTTATAACTCAACCCATTCCATAGTTTTCGCCGACCCGATTTAAAGGCTAATATTACGATTTTTTTATCGTAATATTAGCCTTTAAAGTCATAATTTTAATTTTAATCCGCGAATAATCGACCAATTTCCAACAATTATAAATTAGGCTCGTTGACAAGAGATTAACATTGAAAAAGGTGCTCAGAAACCCAAAACTGCTGTAACATATGGTTAATTCGAGATTTTACTCAAATGTGACAAATTGTCAACCACTTGTCACACTTGGATGTTGAGAAACTGAAAGTAGAATTAACAGGCGATTAATCCTCGATTACGTTAACAGCCCGATAATTGAGAGCTGGGCAACTGGCAGTTGCACCCTTCTGTATTTTAAATTGATCTCCAACGTTTTCAAGTTGTACTTTTGCTGTACTGTTGACGTATATGTTCTTGATGATTTCAATGAATTTACTTTCCACCCATTGGTTTTTTAAAGAATCCCAAAAGTAATTATGCTTCAAAGAGTCAAATGCCTTATTATAGTCTACGAAGGACAGGTAGTACGGGCGGTCGTATTCATTGCATTTTTCAATAATTTGCTTGACAGTATGTATATGGTCGATTATTGAAAAATCTGAGCGGAAGCCCGCTTGTTCTTTGGGTTGATTACTGTCTAGTTTTTTAGTCAAACGGTGTAATAAAATTTTGCTGAACACTTTGTACAAGTTCGGCATCAAGCTGATGTGTCTATAATTGTTAATTTAATTTTTATCTCCTTTTTTATATAGAAGAATTCTTGTTGACGATGTCCATTGGGAAGGAATTTGTCCAGTTTCCATAATTTCATTGCATATATGTGTAAAAGTTTGAGTTATCTCTTCCATGGTAAGTTTTAGCAATTCGTTTGTTATCATATCATCTCCAGGTGATTTACCAGCTTTCTGTGTTTGGAAAGCTCTTCTTACTTCACTTTGCATAACGTATGGGATTGGTACTGGGTCTTCTTCTAATGTTGTTTTGCATAAGTATTCGCTCATATTATTCATATACAATTCTTTGTAAAAATCTGTTGCCGTTTGTAAAATATGTCGTCGCTTGGTTGTAGTTTGTATTTTGCTGTCTTTTCCTTTTTGAGTTGTCTTTGGTATCCATGTTGAATGTTCTTTAAGTTGTTTTAAAGCTCTTTTGATTCCTCCGGTTTTGTTTATTTGTTCTCTAATGATATTTAGTCGATTGGTTTTTCTATGGTTTCTGATGGCTCTTGAAATTTCTTTACTAATCTTAGCTATTTGTGTACGATTTTCTTTTCTATTTATTATCATTTCTTCTCTTTGTCTTATTTTTAATCTGGCTTCGTCACCGAGTTTGTCACTTTTTTCTCTTGTTTTAAATTTATTTGTTTTTAATAGGGCTCCTTCTAAGATGTTGTATTTTTCTTGTACATTATTTTGTTTCTCAATTATTTTTAATGATATTTTTAGTTCATTAAGATTTTGTTTTGATATATTATGTGTTATGGGCCGGCAATTCGTTCTATGAAATTTTCTTCGATGCATTTTCAATTCTTTGCACGCTATTGTTCCTCTTACCATTCTATGATCTGAATTAAAATTTAGATTTGAGACAACGCTGACGTTGTTGAAAATCTTGGGCACATTGGTAATTATAAAATCTATCTCATTTCTATCTTTGCCATTTGGAGACATCCACGTCCATTTCCTGTCTTGTTTATTGAGAAAAAAAGTGTTCATTACCCTCGAAAGGTGTTCGTTCTGTTCGAAACAAAAATTTATCATACGTTGCCCATTGTCCGTTCTCTTTCCCTGGCCATATTTACCTATGATGAACTCTCCTTTATCTGATTTAGCTCCTATTTGACCATTAAAGTCCCCCATCAATATGATGTTCCTATTTAGTTTCTGCATTGTCTTGGTGAGACTATTATAAAATATATCCTTTTCCCTTTCCGTTGCTTGATCTGTTGGGGCATATATTTGCAGTATTGAGAACGGGTTTCTGAAGCCAGGTAAATTAATATTTAGGATTCCTATTCTATCCGATATACCATCAAATTCTTCTATGTACTATTTTAAGTCTTTTTTAACTAAAAATCCTATTCCATATGACTTCCTTGAATTTCTCCTTTGTAGTAGAATATAAAATCTTTGAATTCTTGTATTTCTTCTCCAGATCTTCTAACTTCACAGAGTCCGAGTATGCCCAATCTAATATCTTTCAATGCTTCTTCAAGTTCGATAAGTCTTTCCTCGGTTCTTAATGTTCTTGCATTAATAGTTGCTATTTGTATTTTGTTTAGATTATTTTTATTATTTTGGGTAGGTGTAGGGGTTTTTGAGGGTAGTGGTCTGTCAACCCCACGGAGACCAGCCGGGTTGGAGTTGTTCCGCTTCCGGTAACTGATATTTAATTGCTTGTTAGTTTTGTTTATTGATGGTAAGGAAGAATTTGAATTTGATCTAGCTCGCATCAAGTCATAAGCATTTGTTCGATGTGTTTTGCTGCTTGTAGCCATATTAATTTGTTTTTTAGGGTTTATTTGTATCCCAGGAGATGTAGATTCTTCTCTTTTTCTCTTTTCTGTGTTGGTTTCGTTACCTTCCTTCACTATCAGCCTGTCATATTTTATATATGCAAATTTTCCTTTTGCTCTTTCTTCCTTTAGTTGTTCCTCTAGTAAATTTCGTTTTTCTAATACAGCTTTTGGGTAGTCTTCTACTATGTCTTTTAGCCTCTTTTTGTTTTTTAATATTTCTACTTTTTTCCAATAGTTTGTAAACGAGATCAATAGAGGTCTAGATTTATCTTTATTTTTGTTTCCAATTCTGTAAATGTTCTGAATATCGCTATCATTCACTAAAATGTCAAGATCATTTTTCATTATTTCTTTTACTGTTTTAAATAGGTCTAATGAACTTTTCTTAGTCCCTCTAGTCTAAAGAGTAATACATTATTTTTCTTATTTTCATTTTCCAGCTTGTTTACTTTATTCTCTAACACTCCTATTTTTTCTTTCAAGTTTTTATTCTCTTCAATTATTGGCTGTAATTTTTCGTCCATCTTTTGTAGTAGACTATTTGTTATTGTTGCAGTTTGCAAATCCATTTCAATTTTAATTTTGTTAAAAAATATTTGAAATTGTTGTTCCATTTTCGTAGTGTTTAATTATTTGAAATTAAAAAAGGGTAGTGAAACTGCTTGTAACGGAACGTTGAATTGTGTTTTGTTTCCGAACGCAAATTCAAGTTGGTTGGTGGTACTGTTTACTTCACTTCACTCGTTCACTGTTGTCTTGTTGTTTTGACAACTAACCTCAAAATGCAATGCAAAAAATAAACTGACGGTTTAGTTCTTTTTCAGTTTTTAATGTCGATTTGTGAATACGATTTCGTTGCACAGCACTTTTAAGTTCACAGTTTTCGCCTTTTTACGTGGTTGTACGGTAATTATCTGTTTAATTAACTCTATTTTTCACGGAACGATTTGCGACGATGTTTACTGATAGGTGACCGGAACCGGAAAAAACTTACCACATTTTAATTATTAAATGTGGTGATGGGTAACGATTCGACTCCACACCTATTTACTATGGTCAATTCTAACTAATATTATAAATGAGTGCCAAAGTGCAAAAGCCCCGCCATAGTAGGAATTAATTCTGTATTTTTTTTTTATTAAATTCTATTCGCCGTTTCGTTTACGAAACCCACAGTGCGAAGCTTGTTAAAATATAAACTTGAAAACAACGAACACCTTATTTTACACGAATATTAAGCAGTAAACGGTACCTACCCACAAGTTTTTATTCTCTAATTTTATGGAGGTACCTACTTCAATAAGTATTTTATAACATGAACCTAAGAGTAAAGATGAGTACATGTCATCACCATACCCGCACAGATTCTTACTTCCCACAAATTTAAATAACTTGATAGTCAAATTTTGCACCTTCAAATACCTTATAGAAGCTTATGAGTACGTAACCATACTTGTGGCAAAAATATTAAATTTAGATACGATTTCAAAGATACAATACGACCAAGACATATCCTGCACCGTTAGGAGGGTAGCCCCGATCAAGCACACGATAAATCCAGTCGTAGTGTATATCATTTCGCGCTATGGTACTGCAAAAGAGTACCCTCAGCCAAGCACCCACACAAAACGCTATACACCTGTGTATTTTACCGCACGTCTTCAGAGAGTTGCCCTGACTTAATGTGTGGCACCCACATCAGTACCGAGAAATCATATTTATCGGCTGAGCTTGGCCAGACTAAACATATTCTGTGATATTGGAGGGTAGCCCCAATAAAGCACAGAATCTAACCGCCTAGAATGTGCAATGATGTGTGTTAGTACTACCGGAGAGTAGCTCCGGCCACGTACCCATACAGAATTACACACTATCTGCACAAAACTACACACTATCAGGGAGTACCCTGATCCAATGTGCAATATCATGCGGCCAACATAACAATCTCAAACAAATTATCTCTATTTAAAGTGATTTCGATGGAAAAGCTTCTGATTGAGCAAAATCAACTTATAAAAAAACTGGTGAACAACTCAACACAAGCAAAACAAAATATCACCGAGGGTACTTCGGTGCTGGAGACGGCAACGCGACCAATACGCGAAGCCCACATTCGGGCCGCATCGGCCATCGCTGCGAACACTATGAACGCTCGGAAACGGACTGTCAAGCCCGCGCCCACTACCACTGGTCACGAGGCGACGTCATCAGCGGTGACCCCTACTCCGAGTGCGCCGTCGACGCCACAACACACTGGTATCGAGAACGCTTCTACCAGTGCGCCGGCTACAGATAACGACGCGACGAACGCGAACGAGTGGATCGAGGTGAGACACCGGCGTAGTCGACGTTCGCTCGAAAATGTAATCCGAGGTACGGCCGTCGCTGAGTCATCGACGTTGGAAGCCGCCGAACGTAAATCTTACCTACATTTATATTATGTTAAAGTTGGAGCAACGGTTGATCAAGTGACCGCACATTTGAAAACAATATGTTCCAAAGATTTCTGTTTGGCTGAATCTTTGAAACCGCGCGGTGATTACGCTTCTTTCAAGTTGACCGTGCCTACCAAGCATGTTAGTCTGTATATGTCCCCGGAGAACTGGGCGGAGGGTGTGCATATAAAGCCATGGCGCAGTGGGTTTCGAAAGCAAATCCACAAAAACTCAGAAACCTAAAACATATAACATTTTTTATCAGAACGTTAGGGGATTGCATTCAAAGTTAGATGCAAGCAAACTAGGCATTTTGAACGAATCAGCTGACATATTTGCGCTAACTGAAACGTTTTTGATGAGCAGTGTGCATGACGCGGAAATATTTCCCGATGGTTACAATGTCATAAGAAGAGACCGTGTCAATGATACTGGATGGGGTGGAGTGTTGTTGGCAGTGCGGAGTCAATACACTGTAAAGCAAATTGTTGACATTGACGGCTACGCCGACGACATTGAAGTAGTGATGGCATCAGTTTGTTTTAAAAATAAAAAAATATTAGTTTGTGTTGTCTACATTCCCCCCAGTTCTAATGTAGATAAATATCTTAATACTTTTATGGTATTGGAAAACCTAGTTAGAAAATACCCAGATAATGACATTATAATATTAGGCGATTTTAATTTGAATTCTTGCAATCAACATGTTAAAATGGAGTTTGCTCATTTAGTTGCATTTTGTAAATTGACGCAGTATAACACAATAAAAAATAAACACGGTAATATGCTGGATCTGGTTCTGAGCAGCCTGTGTAGTGAGTATTTGCTTATCAGAGGGGATGCGGAGCCTCTGGTGCCGGAGGACGCGCATCACCCTGCACTCGGAGTGACGCTTACTGCCAGTTTCCCAGCTCTCAATTATCGGGCTGTTAACGTAATCGAGGATTAATCGCCTGTTAATTCTACTTTCAGTTTCTCAACATCCAAGTGTGACAAGTGGTTGACAATTTGTCACATTTGAGTAAAATTTCGAATTAACCGCATGTTACAGAAGTTTTGGGTTTCTGAGCACCTTTTTCAAAGTTAATCTCTTGTCAACGAGCCTAATTTATAATTGTTGGTAATTGCAATGGTCGATTATTCGCGGATTAAAATTAATATTATGCTTTTAAAGGCATAAGCCTACATTTGTTTTAAATTTATATTACGATAAAAAGATAATAGAGGTCGGCGAAAACTATGGTATGGGTTGAATTATAAAACAAACGTTAATTTATATCAATTAATTAATTACCAAGATTTAAAAAAAAATTTGGATATTACAAACTTTTAAATTAATTACATTATAAAAACTTGACACAATTATCATAAATTGTTATTTTGTATTGATGTAAATAAATTATAAAAAAAAACAAACTGTTACTGACCTGGGAATCGAACCTTCCTCACGCTAGTGCGCGTGAGGAAGGTTCGATCCCCAGGTCAGTGTTGACTGTACCCTGTCCTTAGTACTTACTATGGTCAGCTTCTGGATAGGTTTGTGTTTAACTTGAAGCGGCTGGGGTGGGGACCGCGCCAGGGTAAGCAACACTTACCAAGGTCAGTCTTGGGATGGGTGACCACTTTTTTTTGGATCGCTTGTTTATGGATAGGTGACTCCGCCAAGGTAAGCAACACTAACCAAGGTCAGTCTTTGGATGGGTGACCATCACCACAAAAATGTTGATCACCCATCCTTTGACTTTATCACCCCACTAGGTTAAACAACATCTACCAAGGTCACCCATCCAAAAACAAGCGAACCCAAAAAAAGTGGTCACCCATCCAAATAGTGACCTTGGTAAGTGGTGCTTACCCTGGCAGGGTCACCCATCCAAAAACAAGCAAACCAAAAAAAAAGTGGTTACGCATCCAAAAATCGACCTTGGTAAGGTTTGCTTAACTTGGCGGCTACACCAACCTAGCCTCTCAAGATAAAATACTATTTAAAGTTACTGATTCCGTTATAGTATTAAATGAATACCAGCTAGGGTAGCCAACCGAAATAAATTAATGTCGATTATTTAATGTAACAAGCGATTACGTAATTTCTCGATGATGAAGTGTTGAGAAACTCACTGACAACTGACGGCTGGTTAATTTGTGACAACTTGTTAGCTGATTTGAGATGTGACGTCGACTTCAGAAACTGGCCCTTAGTGTGCCACGGCCGGCGGCGCGCGTGCTTGCACCGTGCTTGCTGCCACCGCCCACGCCGACGTTGCATGACTCACCACCTCAGTGGAATTTTAGAAAAGCTGATTTTGAGCAGTTGTATCAAACTATTGCGGAGATAACATGGGATGAGGTCCTACAAACAAATGACGTTGACAGAGCCGTGATGATGTCTTTTACCAAAAATTACATGATTGCATGCATTGTCATGTTCCTGGGAAAAAGCAAAGGAAGTTTAGCTCGAGGTACCAATATCCAACATGGTACACTCCTGACATAATTCAAAATATACAGATGAAGTACGCCTACCTAAAAAAGTCTAGGGAAGTATTAAACAATGAGTACTACATATCTATGTACAAATTTTATAGGCAACATGTTAAAACTTCAATAAAGCTTGCTTATGATAACTACATCAAGCGAGCAGAGATGGATATAAGGAGGGACCCGAAAAATTTCTGGTCTTTTGTTAGGGAACAGCGCTCAACTAGACATAGCTGTCCAGAGTACGAATATAAGGACAAAATGGTAACTGGTTTAGACGCCGTAAATGCTTTCGCAAAGTATTTTGAATCAGTTTTTTTACCAGATAAGCCCTTACTGTCGCACGAAATATCTGAGCGAGGGGAGTCCGTTGTATCATCAACCCGCATTGCACTGGACAGCATAAGCAGTAAAGATCTGCTGCAAGCTGTCAAGCGCTTAAAGCCCCATTCATCCACCGGGCCAGATGGTATTCCCCCGTTTTTTGTTAAAGACTGCATAACGGCTTTAAGGTACCCTTATTATTTATTTTTAATCTTGCTGTTGAAAGTGCAATCTACCCGTCGCTTTGGAAAATTTTTTCGTGTGACTCCCATACACAAGGATGGCTCAAGGTCTCACATCTCAAACTACAACCCTATTGCTGTCCTATCGGCCTTCGGCAAGTTATTCGAGTCTATATTGAACCGACACATAACTAGACAGATCAGACCGCTACTGAGCGATTGTCAACATGGGTTCAGAGCTGGTAGGTCAACTGCAACCAACCTAGTCAATCTTGTAGATTATGCTGTCACTGAGATGGACAGCAACAAGCAGGTAGATGCAGCTTATTTTGACTTTAAAAAAGCTTTTGACCGTGTCCACAATGACGTGCTATTGCAAAAATTTGGAAGAAAGAAAGTGGTCATTAGCATTGTTGGTGTCCTTATTCAGGCCGATATAGGGGACGTAATTTGGAACAAAATTTAGAATTTCATATGGGGATGTATAAATTGGGAATTTACTAAATTGCGGGATGGGAGTATTTACTTCTACAATGTGAATATTTCTGAGTGAATTAATAAATAAAGGGCGGTCTTTATGTCTCCAATATTCGCTTTCTCTACATAGGTTATCTAAGATGGACAGTTTAGCCAGGATAATGTGATTATTAAGGAAATAAGCCTTGTAGATATATTTGTCAGCCAGATATTGTCTACGGAGTAGTAGAGGAGGGTCACCATTCTCGACTTGCAGGGCGTTGGTTGGGGTGGACCTCATACAACCCAGCACAATACGGAGGCATTTCGACTGAATGGTCTCTAGTTTGGCTAAAGCAACTTTACTACAAGGCTCAAGGAGGAAGAGCCATAGTCAAGCAAGCTCCTCACCGTGGCATTATAAATGAGCTTGAGTGTGAAGGGATGAGCACCCCACCAAACACACGCCAGAGCACGTAGCATGTTAATTTTCTTCTCACATTTATTGGCGATATAATTTAGATGGAGGGTACCAGATAGTTTTGAGTCCAAAATGACACCAAGAAATTTCACATTATCTTCGATATTGATGGGAGATCCTTCAATTTCAAGGTGGACATATGGAGAAACACGTTTACGTGAGAAAACAACAGTGGTGCTTTTGGGAGCAGACAGGCTAAGGCCATGTGAAATTAACCACTGGTTTAGAGAATTGAGGGACACTTGCATGGATTCCGTAGTGCAATCCATGGAAGAAGAAGGGATATATAAACATAGGTCATCTGCGTATTGTAAAACCTGACAGTCATTGTTTAGGGAGTAGTGAAGGTCATGTGTATAAATACTGTATAAAAGAGGACTTAGCACTGAGCCCTGGGGGAGCCCGCGCCAGACCTTTCTGGGGTCGGACGTTTCAACTGGAATTTGGAGTTTTACGTTACGTTGAGACAGCAGGTTGCAGATACAGTTTAGTATCTTTGCCGGAATACTCAGCTGGCGTAATTTACTTCTGAGCACGGAAAGAAGGACACTGTCGTAAGCCGCCGCAATGTCAAGAAAGACCGCCAGAATGGACTCACGTTTGCTGAGCCAACCAATTGTGATTTGGCTAGGAGACCTCGGCTTTCAACCAACCACTCCAGCCTGTTTTTAATGAGGTGTTCTAAGATTTTACTTATGACCGGTGATAGCGCAATGGGCCGGAAATTAATATGGGGATGATCAGGTGTGTTTTCCAACTATCTGGGATATGAGAAAGGGTAAAACAAGAATTTATTAACGGTAGGAAGATATTGGCGACTGCGGGACCCCAATAAAAAAAAGAGTCATGGACGTGTTTGAGAACTGCATCTAGTTCGCATAACGAAAAGGGGGAATCCAGGGGGTCATTGGAAATGTCCCCACTGTCAAACGGTACAGAGCATTACTCAAAGAGAGGGGCGAAAGGAGGAGCTAGTTTGTTAAGAAAATATACTGCTAAGTCGCTAGGGATAGTTGAAGATGTTAAAACAGAGCAGCTACGTTTAAATCTTTTAAAGTTTTGCAAGACAAGAGAGGAAGGGGTTGAAGGGGAAAGTGAAGAGCAGAATTTTTTCCAACCCTCATATTTTTTTTCCTTAAATAGACGTCTGGATTTTGCAACTATCTGTTTATATTCCACCAGGTTTTTAATGGACATATTTTGAGCATATTTTCGTTCTGCTTCATTACGAGCTTTAATAATGTTGGAGCATTCTCGGTCCCACCAGGGAGGGGATGATAATTTTCCCGAAGCGGAATTCTTGAGCGGAATACTTTCATCAGCGGCTGATGAAATAGCACCGGAAAATCGCAACACACAGGCGTCCAGGTTGGCTGGGGAGACTTGAGGCAAAGTAGGAATTATATCCTCAAGATTTTGAGAATACAAGTCCCACCTGGCACCAGTCAGCCTGTATTTTAAAAGAGGGGGATTATCCCTATGGGGTAATGACCTAGGGACCAGAGTAGTGCATATTGGGTAGTGGTCGCTACTATACGTAAGATTCAGTCGTTTCCACTCCAAGTGGGCGGTCAAGCTGGCTGAACACAGGGTAAGGTCCACACAGCTTCTACACTGACCGGGTCTAGGTAGGCGAGTGACAGAGCCATCATTGACAACACATAGATTCAAGTTGTCGAGCAGATCAACCAACTCAGCACCCGGTCTATCGCAACTGTCAGATACCCACATGGGGTGGTGGCAGTTGAAATCACCCAAAATAATAATAGGATTTTTTTATATTTTTATTTTTTTTATTTATTTATTTGGCCAACTAACAATTGTACATACTGATACATATAATTTCAAAATTTAATTTTAATGTCTAAGGTTAGTATTACAATTTCTTAAAGGTTAGCACCGCATGCCCCATAAAATAATAGTTACAAATCAAATTAAATTAAAATCCAAAGGAAAACATAATTATGTCAACTCGATAACAAAATCAAAAATATAAATCAATAAAATCAAAATTATAATTAATAAAGAAAATAAAATAAAATTAAAATCAAAAAATATAAATCAATAAAATTAAGATTACAATTAAAATGGAAAATAAAATTAAAAATACAATTAAAATAGAAAATTAAAAGTTAAATTAAATTACAATAAAATTAACTGCCAAAACAACACAAAAACAAAATACATAATAAAATAACATAAAATCAAATTTACACGAAACAACAGGAAACAGAGATACGAATAATTACGATATTAAACAGCATTAAAAGTTATTCTGTGGAACCTGCCAAACGAGTCAAAATGCACGTCGACAAGATCGCTGTAGCCATTCAACTGTTTGGAGGGATTTAACTCGAGGGACAACAGAACTTGTGCCGAGTACTGTTCTACGAGGTGGGGGGTACAAAGGTGTGATGGGGGTACGAGGGAGTCTAGCAGGAGCACGGAACCAAAACTTGCTTAGCAACTGAGGACAGCCAGTTTGGCACCGGAGTATTATATATAGGAATATGGAGTCAGCAATTCTTCGGCGTTTCTCCAGTGAAATCATTTTAAAATGTGATAGTCTGGCTCCATACGACCGTTTCCTCCTGGAGATTCCGCTGGCATAAGCTAGATGCCATACAAATCTCTTCTGTATCCGCTCTAATCTCAGGTTGTGAGTAGCATAGTGAGGTCTCCAGACAATGCTGCAGTATTCCAAAATACTTCGAACAATACTGTTGTACAGCAAAATCTTGGTCCCACTACGCTTGAAACCGGAAACATTCCTAACAACGAAACCCAGCATTCTAGACGCCCTCTTAATAACATCTTCGATATGAGGTACGAATGTCAGTTCTCTGTCAAAAATAACACCCAAGTCCCTGATCTGATTCACCTCTTGGATTACATTAGAGCCCACATGATATACACTAGCCGTTATTTTTTTTTTCCGGTTGTACTTCACATGATAACATTTTTTGACGTTCAATGTCATTTCGTTCTCGCTACACCATTGACGTAACGAGTCGATATCGCTCTGCAGTAGTTCAGCATCATCGCTAGACTCAACTATCCTGGCGAATTTGAGGTCGTCTGCGTACATATAGCATTCTGAGAATTTGAAGCAGTGTGGGATGTCGTTAACGAATATATTAAAAAGAATCGGACCTATATGCGAGCCTTGAGGCACTCCCGAGGTGGTCCTATAAGTTTCAGACTGGAAACCATTGACCGCGACATAGAAGAATCGATTATCTAGATATGATTTTAACCAGGTATAGAGTGAGCCAGTAATTCCGTACGCAGAGAGCTTTGACAGAAGTATATGGTGAGGAACGCGATCAAAGGCTTTACTGAAGTCTGTGTAAATTACGTCGACCTGCTTGCCGCAGTCAATGGAATCCGTTAACATTTCTGAGAAAGTCGCCAGGTTTGTGCTAGTTGACCTAGAAGCCACGAAGCCATGTTGGGAGTCACTCAAATAGAGTTTAAAGTGTGACTGGAGATAGGGACAAATTAGGGTCTCGAAAATCTTAGCGAAAGTTGATAAAATAGAGATGGGCCTGTAATTCCCGATATTATCCTTCTCATCACTTTTATAAATCGGCACAACTTTCGCCTTTTTCCAGTAGTCTGGAAATACACCTGAGCTGAGAGACTTATTAAAAATCGTTACTAATGGGGAAACCAAATGGGTAGCGCATTTGGAAACAAAAATTGGCGGAATACCATCATGCCCAGCGCCTTTACGAATATCCAATCCCTTAAGTATGTTGAGTACGCTATCGTGATCAATCATAGGTGCCGTTAGTGGTAGGCTATTATTGTTCATATTATAAAGAAAATCAGAGACTGGTTCGCTTTGGGTGACTTTAGTATTGCCAAAAGCCGTTGAAAAATGTGAAGCAAACATTTCACAAATTTTTAAACCGTCTGATGTTGCCTCGGTTCCGTTAGTCATTGTGGCGGGGAAAGTACTAGAGCCTCCTCTTTTAGCCTTTACGTAAGACCAGAAGCGATTTGGATTTTTAGGGATTTCATCTTCCACAGCTTTAATATAATTATTATATGAGCTGGTTGCTAATTTAGAACATCTTTGGCCCAACAATTTGAGTTCAATTTTGTCCATGGGATTTTTATAAATTTTGTAGCGGGATCTTATTTTCTCTTTCTCCTTTAGGGCCCTTATTAAGTTTTTGTCAAACCAAGGAGGGTATTTTTTTTTACATTTCGCAGTGGGCTGGGAAGGTACATGCAATTGTATGATATTCCGAATTGTTTCGTAAAAGACTTGGAGCATATCATTGACATCAGTAGAATCCTCAAACGCAATATCCCAGTCCACCCTACCAAGATCAACGCAAATTTCTGCGTAGTCAAGTTTAAAAAAATTAGGCCTTATATTCTGTGAGTTGTATGGAAGCCAGGTTTCCTTAGTCGCTCTTAGCAGGATTTCGATTGGGGGGTGTAGGACATCAATAGCGCTGAGGGGGTTTAGAGCCGCAGTTACGCTACTAGAAGGTAAGTTCGTCAAAACAAGATCTAATATTCGCCCAGACACATTCACAATGTCATTAAGTTGCGCTAATTTGTGCATGTGCGTAAAATCTATCAGTACATTACTAAAGCCAGGAGGAGCATAGTTGATTACTGAGTCATTTAACAAGTTCCACTTGATGTTACCTAAATTAAAATCACCGACAATACAGGCGTGCAAGCCCGTCCGTTCAAACATCAAATTACAGCAATCCAAAAAATGGTCTAATGTACTACGTGTAACAGGGGGTGGTAAATATACTGCGCACAGAGCTATTTGACGAATAGATTTCATGAACGGAACCTCGATAACAACCCAAAGATCCTCACATTGGCTTTCCCATTGAACCATACGTTTCGAACAATTTTTTTTTAAAACAGCGATCAAAACACCCCCTCCATCCTTTTTCCTACCGTCTCTATCCCTTCTGTATACTATATATCTATCGTCAAAAAGCTCCGAACTCAAGACACTACTATTCAACCATGTTTCAGTCAATATTACAATATCGTAGCTTTCCAAAGACAAATGACGACAAAAGTTATGGGTCTTTGTGCGTAGACCTCTTGTGTTTTGGTAATAAATATTAATCTCCGCGAATTTTAACAAAAACAAAATGCCAATGCACATGTGTACGAAAAAAAAAAAAGAAACTAAGAAAGCTTATTTAAAGTGTCCATGTTTCTGACCATGATGTGCTGTGATTCTTCCGTTTTACGCATAAAAATTCTGCCACCCCGAATCCAGACGAATTTAAAGCCAAGTTCCCTGGCTTTGACTCTCGCAGCAGCGTGCAGAGCCTTGTATGTCGGGGACAGATGTTCAGTCACGAATATTGCGGTTTTTGGTCCAGGATAACCGAGATGTGTGTTGTTTAGCTTATTTTCCTTGTTCTTCTTGTTAAAATTAATGGTAGAAGCAAGGAATTGGTCACGAAGTCGAGGGGAAGCCAGTTGCACTATAATTGATCGTGGTCGTTTATTATCAGGGTTAAGCTTGGCCACCCTAGTGCAATGCAAAATATCTCTCCTATCTACATCACAACCGACAACCTTAACCAGGTCTGACGTAATTTTGAACAGATCCTCTTGTTTCTTCTCAGGTAAGCACTGAATTTCCACATTGTTTGATCGTGTTTGCTGTTCAAGCTGATCTAAACGCACTTTAAGTGAGGCCATGGTAGCCTTCGTAACACAATTCTCCCTCTGAAGTTCCGTGATGGTCTCCTTAGATGTACTATGTTCCTTAAGTAGATCTTCATACTGACTATTTAAAAATTTCATCGAATCATCCATGTCATCTATCTTCGTATTGATGGGCTGCAGCTCTCTGTTCAACATTGCTTTCATATTGTCACTGAATTTAGACAAGACTATCGATAATTCAGTCTTCACTACTTCTTGGACAATCTCGCGAATGTCATCTCTTGACAACATACCTTTAGTCGTTGTAGTGGCCTGAGGCGGAGAGCCAAGAGCTTGCCTTTTGTTTGCTCTGGTGGTAACATTACGTTGAGAAGCGCTTTCGGTCTTATTTGTGGGCGACTTATCATCAGCCATGTTAAATTCTTGTAGATTCCAAAAAACAACAACAACAAAAAAGCAACAAAAAAAAAATAAGCGTGTTTGGCAAACAGCAATAAGCAGTATTCGAAAGCAGTCAAATAATACAAAAAAGCAAGCAACAATAAAAATAAATGTTGCAAAAAGTAAAGCTAATTTGCTTAGATTCGAACCTGCGCCTCTGCCTTTGAGGTGACGCTCCTTATCCGAATCAGCCAATTCACCCGTTGTAGTTGTTGTGAAATTTGTAATCTATAGGTCGTACTTGTGCCTTAGTAAGCAGAGCAGTTGTGAATTTGTGACCATATAAGGTCGCGCGTTGAGCCGTGGCGAACGTTCTGACTCACCACCAATCAGCCAATAGGGGCAGCCGTCGTAGTTGTGAGTCACTGTCTCTCGAACTTGTGATGCCTTTGTGAAGTTTTTTTGTTAAATAAAAACTACGTATTTCTTCACTTTTGATGTGGAACTTGTAGATATTAACTTGCCAATACTATTATCCACTTATGCACTAAGTTTATAGTATAATACTGTATCAATATTGCTCTTAAAACAACAGAAAATATTTATTTTTAACGGAGTGACTTGCAACACGTCTTACTGCTAGCGCGCAGTTAGCGGGATTAAATGATGAACATATATTATGGATATACTGAAGCACAGAGGGATCGGGAGAGGGAATATAGACAGAAATATAATTAATGCCCTGGATGTTAACACCTACAGCACTAATCTCATCTCCGTGTTGAGGCAGAGATAGAGGGGAAAAGGGAAGTAGTTTATTTACATGCATGGCAGCTCCGCCATAACCATCAGAACGGTCATCACGGAACGTGCCATATCCAGGAAAATTAAAATTGAGACGGGGCGTAAGCCATGTCTCAGAAATTGCAAATAATGCAGGTTTGTATTTGTTTATAAGATGAGATATTTCATGTTTTTGGGGAGGGCGCTCCTGGTGTTCCACTGCAAGAGATGGAATGTCGCGGGATTTAATAGTTTTGACTAAGTTGTCGGCAACGTGGTCTGGTAAAGTAGAATTAGACAGTAAGGAGGAAAGTAAAATAACAATTGACTCTATAGTCTGTGTATTCACATTATGAGTGGGAGGATGGTCAATCAGAGCACAACCATTAGGGGAAGGAGGGAATGAGTAACTGCTAATAATGTCTTGGTGAGCCCTTTGGTCATAGCCAGGATGACGCGGGGAATGTGATTTTGGGTGGGATGCAGTGGGTTTTCTACTGTAGTAAGTGGAGGATTGGGGATGGGAGGTATAATTAGGAGGAGGAAGGCGTGGAGAATGTGGCTCATGAGTAAAAGTCTGGTGAATGGACTGCGGAAAAAGAGGAGCCGATGCTGTAACATCTGCATAGGATCGGTAAGAGGGGGCATGATTTTTGGCTGCTTCGGAATAAAAGATGTTATCTTTAGCCATGGAGGCCTTGATACTCCTCTGGCGTAAGTATTCTGGGCATTGACGGCTATTCGCAGGGTGTGCACCCGTACAATAGAAGCACTTGGGTTCCTCAATGGAGCATCCATCGCCAATGTGGTCTCCACCACAGCGGTAGCAACGTGGCTTAGATCGGCATTGAGTTTTAGTGTGTCCGTACTTGCAGCACCCAAAACACTGTACCGTGGGAAAATTGTGGGTCAAACACAAAAATCTAAAAAAAATGTTCATGTAACCTAAAACCGTTATTTAAATATTAAATCAACAGTTAATACATTTAATAGTTATTTTGTCTTGAAAACTTATCATGTCTAATAAAAAATTCGCGTTGTACTAAAATTTCCTTTATTTTTTTCGCTTTTGAATCTGAAAATATCTCATTCTGTAGACTGTTCGGATGCCAAGTAGTTGAGTTTAAGTGATGGTTAAAAATATAAACACTTACTTTCGATACTTTAATTTCGTTTCATTACATCAGTTATATTATTAAATTTTCATAATATAACGTATTAAAAAATATAGAATTTTAGATTTTGTAATAAAACATATAAACATGTTGTTCACAAATTTTAAGTCTACTTCTGTAGACACATAAAATAAGCCTAAATTTGCCAATGATGAACGCATCGTTATTATTTTGTTTTTTGTGTTGGTAGCACTGTATTCTTTGTCATTGGCTCGGTTGTGATTTTACGTATAGTGCGTGTGACATGAAAAAGCCAAATTTTATTCAATTACACAAGTTTTCGTTTGATATCAGTGTACACACTGATCTCAAACGAAAACTTGTGGAATGGATATCTGAGTAAGTAGCCTTTATAAATATATAAAACCATCAAGATAGCATATGCGTTCAGGCGCGGTGTGTAAATATCACATTGCTTAAATTCTAACCTCATAATGTAGGATGCCATCTTTGTTTTAGGAAATTTGTCTCTCGTGTAGACATCTTTACTGTAGACTTTGTGTCTACAGAAGGGAGGTATGTCAACAGAAGTGAATAAATCAAAAATCAAAATCAATCAAAATCAAGGTATTTATTTCAAGTAAACTTTAGAAGTACTTTTGAATTGTCAAACAAAAAATTAATAAAAAGATGACTCTAGTTGCAAATTCGCAAGCGTCTGTAGGTTTCAATGGAGAAGAATTTGCAAGAAACTCCCCGGACACTCTTTTCCATCAGTTTTAATTTTTTACAAGTTTTTGGTTACATCATTCTTGTTGAAAAAATACATATATGTGAGAACGATGTAAAAAGAAAAAAATATTTGTTACTCTAGACGCTTTTACGTACACGTAAAAGCGTCTAGAGTAACAAAAAAAGAGTAAAAAAAAGCACTTTAACAGGCCGAGTCAGCTAAGTTATGACCAATCCCAACTGATGGCGCCCGTTCACGAACATGACGCATGGATCGGCACCACTCAGCTCAACCATCATGAAGAGAACCGAATGAATGATCCTACCCATGTGCCACCATCAGAGAGAAATTAGAGAGAGCATGACACACTCAACTGCCAGGGCACACAGAAGACAACGAACGACACATAGGTACAGTGAATGGTAGATTTATCTACAGTCGGAACATAGTACTCACACATGTGCTGTGCAATTATATAATACTAAAAGAAATTGAGTTTATACAATACAAACATTTTCATACAGTCTTCAGCAGGTCCAACAATACTTCGATACTTTTCTGTCCATCACTAATTGTTCTTGCGCCCTAGTGGCTGCGGAGCAGGACCAGCATTGAGCCAAGCATTTTTATCAGCGATGTAATCCCCCAACTTATAATATGCTTGCCTACATAGCGTGCGTTTTATACAAGACTAAATTTCCTCTCATTTAGTTGTAGAATGTGGGGAGGAATTTTATTGTAACATTTTATACAGTACCCCATAAAAGATGATGCTACTTTAGCCAGCCTGAAACCTGGTTGAATTAGTTGGTCCCTATTTCTAGTAACATAATTATGTCTGTCGCCGTTTTTACTAAAAAGATGTAAATTCTTTCTAACATACATGATGTTTTCATAAATATATTGACAAGGTACCGTCATAATGTTAATGTTCTTAAACAGTTTCCTTAGAGAATCGCGCCGGCGAAGATTGTATATCGCTCTGATGGCTCGTTTTTGCAGAATAAAAATTGACTCAATGTCTGCAGCCCTTCCCCATAATAAGATACTGTAAGACATTATACTATGAAAATAACTAAAATAGACTAACCTCGCGGTATCGTCATCAGTAAACTGACGTATTTTTCTAACAGCATAAGCTGCCGAGCTTAGCCGCCCCGCAAGTGATATTAAATGAGGTCCCCATTGTAACCTCGAGTCTAGCGTGATCCCCAGAAAAACCGTTTTATCGACGAATTCTAGCTTCTCCTTGTTTAATATAATGTCACAATCATTACTTTTGACATTCGGCAAGACAAATTTTATGCACTTAGTCTTTTTAGCATTTAAAACTAGATTATTAGCTGTGAACCAATTTTGAACCTGTCGCAAGACGGTATTTACGTCGTCAACGTTACTCGTACGTCTATTTATCTTAAAAATCAACGAAGTGTCATCAGCAAATAACACCATGTTTAGATTGTTTTTTAATAGATGAAGTAAATCGTTAATGTAGACTAGGAACAAGAAAGGACCCAAAATTGAACCCTGGGGTACCCCCATTTTCACGGTTAACCCGGACGAATTGACACCGTTTATTTGAACTAATTACTGTCTATCATTTAAATAAGATTTAACTAAACTCAACGCTGATTGGCCTAGCCCGTAATGCTCAAGTTTCAAAAGTAATGTTTCATGATTAACGCAATCAAATGCTTTCGACAGGTCGCAGAAGACCCCTATGGCATCTTGTGCCTCTTCCCACGCTTCAAAGATTTGTTTTAATAAGGTGACACAAGCGTCAGTCGTACAACGTCCTTTGGTAAAACCATACTGTTTATCGTGTAGGATGTTATTCGTATTAAAATGAATGAGCATCTGATTTAGCATTATCTTTTCAAATATTTTGCTGAAAACCGGCAGCACCGATATTGGTCTATAATTATTTGTGTCTTTACTGTTCCCGGATTTAAAAAGTGTTGTCACCTTACTATGTTTCATTAGATCCGGAAAGACTCCTTGATCTACACACAAATTAAAAATTAAAGCTAAGTACGGCGCTATAGTCTGAATAATGGAGGTACAAACTTTGATGGACATTCCCCATAGATCTTCGGTTATTACTGTTATTGGGTTTACATGTGAAAAGTTAAATTCTGTCGGGCAGGCTGAAACGTTTGCGTTTAATAAACCAGAAGCAAGTGAGGGCGAAGAATTTAGGGTTTCAGTAGTTTTAATTGGGATGCTGGTAAAATAAGCAATGAAATATAAATAAATATATAAATAATAAATTAACTTGCACTTGGGCACACGGTTGGCGCAGCGGTTGAGCGATTGACTGCTGCGTTGCGTGTTGCGGGTTCGATTCCCGCACGGAACAAACATTTTTATGACCTACAGATAATTGTTCCGGCTCTGGGTGTTTGTGTATGTGAGTTTATATGTTTGTAAACGCACCCACGATACAGGAAGAAATCTCTTGTGTGGGGCAAAGTTTTTTTTTTTTTAAAAACTGCATTTGAAAAATAATACAGTTTTGTTACTCGCTTTTTAACCGATTTATTAAAAAGATTAGAATGTTATTTTTTAATTCTTTTTGATTTGTTTTTTTGTTTGTTTGATTTTTAGGAAATTGGAGCTTGACGTGCTGCTTGCTATTTTTTTTTATTGTGTTGCTTGCACGAATGACGGTTGAGGATTTTTGTTTCAGTTACTGTCCGAAGAAAAAAAAAGAAACGCAGGTGCGAGCAGGAAAAACTTAGTAGCCGTGCTCGGGCAAAAATGGATGAAGCAGCTCTCGAAGAAAGAACAAGGTGTGGTGTGTGCCCCTTACCAGATATGTCCATATTACGAATTGGGTCGATCCAAGTAAACCACTTATGGGATTCGATTTTTTTTTATCATCATCATCTAGAACCATAGACAAATTGTACAACGATGAATCAGGAGTGATTCGTGATCGTCGCGCTGAGCAGTCAGCATGTCGGCTGTCATGTAGACGACGTGTGTCTCAACAATTTAAGCTATGCAGACGACATGGTTCTGCTGAGCGCGTCGATTTGTGGCCTAAGGAGGTTGATTGCGACATGTGAGGATTACGCTTTAAAACATGGACTTGTTTATAATATTAAGAAAAGCCAGTACATGGTCTTTGAGGCCGGTGGTGCTATATGTCCCGACTATGTACCACCTATACGTCTAAATAGTGTACCTTTAGACAGGGTGAAACAGTTTAAATACCTAGGACATATAGTCACGTCTGACCTCAGGGACCATGCTGACTTAGAACGGGAGCGGAGGGCGTTATCTAAAAGAGCTAATATGCTGGCCCGCAGGTTCGCACGTTGTTCGGACGGCGTGAAAGTAACTCTTTTCCGAGCATATTGCACCTCCTTGTACACCTGCAGCCAGTGGGCTAATTACACGCAGAAAAGCTATAACACCCTCCGCATTCAATTTAACAATGCTTTCAGGGCGGTTTTGGGTCTGCCTCGCTACTGCAGCGCTTCGGGTATGTTCGCATGGGCGCGCACGGACTGTTTTCATGCGACCATGCGTAAGCGCTGCGCGTCTCTTGTGCGCAGAGTGCGGGACAGCTCCAATGCCGTTCTGAGTATGATAGCAAATAGGTTGGACTGTCCTTATGTGCGACACTGTTGTGACAGGCAAGTTACATATAGTGTCGCACGTAAGAGACTACTGTAATTAATAATTTTGATTATGAAATATGAATTTATTTGATGTGTTGATATTATTTTGTATTTATTTGTTTGTATTTATCTGTGTGATTTTGTATTTATTATTGAATTATTGATTTATTGTCTAATATGGGTTTAAGACCTGAAATAAATGAATTTTAATTTTTAATTTTTTGTCGGCTCGTGTTGGCTTAGGCTTTTGCTGGGTTGGTTCCTTTGGTGTTTTTCTGAGGAACCTCTCCAATGCTGTCTCCTGCTTGTGAGATGGTGATGCATGGCTGGTGCTTGGGAGCAGTGCATTGAGGAAAGTGCCAAATGCTTTCAGGCGACTCCTCGACCGGGCCCGGTCCTCCGGGTTTGTGGTGTTGCACTGCTTCTTAGCGGCTTTTTCGGCTGCTGCCTTCTGCTGGGCCCTTTCCGATCCGCTTTGAGTGGTGGGGCTTTTTGTGGGGCTCGTCGCGCTGGCTGTTGGTTGTCTGGGGGCTTTGAGGAAACTTAGGGTTTCCCCTCTATCCTCGTAAACAACGACCTCATGATGTTCTGAGGCCTTTAGACAGCCAAAGCGTTCTGCGACGTCTCCTCTTTCTCCTCCTACCACCATTGCGTCCACACTTATGGTTCGGGCCGCGGCTGGCGTGTAGTCTCCTGCCTCCCCGATCTTCTGAAGCAATGAGCTTGCCTGAGCAAATGGAGTAGCCTCTCCCCACTCGAGTAATGCGATTGTTTTCCCTTTAAATCGCATTAGACGGCATCGGTGAGTGGCCACTTCCACTTGAGGTAGTGCAGCATACTTGCTGCCTTTTATGCTCGTTTTGGTGGTGCTTCCGTTAATCAAGGCGGCAAGGCCCGGTGAAAGGTGTATTCTGGCCGTAGCTCGACTTGAGCCTATGCAAAAGCCTATGCCTAACTTCTCCTGTTCCCTGTTCATGAACAGAGCGACGCCTCGCAGTCTGATGCCAGGGACTCCGTCTTCTCCGCATGCCAGGAATTGTGTGGTAGTCATGTTAGGGGCTGGTTGTAGGCTGGCTGTTGATGCTACCGCTGCTGCTACCGTTGATAATGGCCGTTGGTTAGAATGTGTGTGTGTAACTTGTGTATCAGTCAATTGTGTGCTTGTTGTTGCTTGTGTAGTTGTGGTTGTTGTTTGTGTGTTTGTGGTTGTGGTTGTTGTTGTGTGTGTTCGAATGTGTGGTCGACTTCGCAAGGTTACGTCCGTTTTGTTGGCCCTTGCTGCGATTGTGGCGACTTTGCTCGCGAATGCCAAGAATGGAATCCTAGTAGCCGGTCTCCCCATGATGGTGTGGAGTGTGGACTGGCTAAGCTGGGTTTCGAATTTTACGTCGAGCTCCATTCTGTCTTGGCTGAACCTTGGGCATTTGAAGAGCAAGTGCCAGACTGTCTCTTCGCAACTCGGGTCACAGACGCACGAGGGACTATCTTTGAGATGGAAGCGGTGGAGATACGCTGAAAATCCGCCATGTCCTGTAAGGACTTGTACGTGGACCGGTGTGAGCACTGCGTCTCTGAGTGTCTTTTCGCCGCTAGGACGTCTGGAAAGAACACTTTCGTGACCGATCCTGTACTCGAGGAATCGTACCGGGCTTGCCACTTCCTTATAGTCCCCTCCCGTATCTTCCTCCTCACGAATGAAACGGGGACCTTGCTGTAGTCTGATGTGAGTTTTGTTAGGGCTGCCTCCTTGGCCAGCTCATCCGCTCTCTCATTCCCGGCAGTCCCCACATGGGCCTTGAGCCAAAAGAGCCTCACTTCTCTGCCCTCCTCTCTGATTTCACGGACGCTTCTCTTGATTTGGAGTGCCAGGTGGTGCGTGACAGACGGTCTCCTCAGCAGATCAAGTGACGATCTTGAGTCACTTAAGATGCTTACGGAGGCCGCCTTGGATTCTCTTGCCATCCTGACAGCTCTGAAGAGAGCGTACATTTCCGATTGGAAGACTGTGTTGTGAGGCTCCAAGCCGAAGGTGCTGAACCTTGACTCCGTCCCGTTTTCCCACCAAGTTAGGGCAGCTTCGACTTTCCCCTCTATCTTACTGCCATCGGTGTATATTTGGGGGCCGATTACTTGGTGGTTTGCCTGGGTTTCGGGGGTCAAATTCTCTAGGCATTCATACTCGGTTCTTGTGAGTTGCGCTGAGTGAGGATTTTTGGAGTGGTGCACGTTGCACTCCAGCACGCGGCCCAGCGGTATGAACTCTTGGGAATGTCCCTTTTTGATCTTGAAAAGGGTTGCCGCTTCGAGTACCCGGAGGTCTAGAGGGAGCTGTCCTGAAAGGATAAGTGCCGATGTCAGAGACACCGTGCGGTATGCTTTGCAGATCTTCTGCGCGAAGCCCCTCTGCAGTGAGTCAAACTTTTTCCTTGTCATCAGTTTCTCAGCTGCGGGGGCCCACGCACTCGCTGCATACATCACGATGGGCTCTATCACCGACACGTATATCGTCCTGATTATCTCTCCGTTCAGACCCCAAGTCACCCTCGCCGCACATGCCAACTGCTTATAGATGTCCGCGGCCTTTCTACAGGTCGCAGACACGTGCGCATTGAAGGTGAGTTTGGAGTCTATCGTGAGACCTAACAGCTTCACTTCCTCAACCAGGTTTAGCTGCGTGCCCGACATATGAAGTACCGGAGCGTCGTACTTTCGCTTCCTCGTTAACACCATCGCATTGGTCTTGTGCGCGGCGAATCGTAGCTTATTTTGGACGCCCCATTCCGATACTTTGGCTAGCGTGCTGTTGGCTGATTGCTGCAGGGGACCGGCTGTGAAGTCAGAGAAAACCAGGACTACGTCGTCCGCGAAGGCTTGGCAGTATACCCCCATACTAGCCATTTTGTGTAGGAGTGAATCTAGGATAAGGTTCCAAAACGTCGGTCCGGCAATTGAGCCCTGGACGCATCCTTTCGTGGTTCCCTTCTCGCTAGTCGCTCTGGCGTAGTTGACCCTGATGTTCCGGTCTTCCAGGTATGAGGCGACGAGAGCGTAGATATTTGCTGGACAATTCTTGGCTACCATCTGCTTCTTGAGTGCGGGCCACCACGCGTTGTCAAAGGCCCCCTCTATGTCCAGTGATATCAAAAGCACGATCTTTTTGGCTTTGATTTCGGCTCGTAAGTGGCCCACTAGAGCATAGAGGGCGTCCTCGGTTCCGCGCTGTGGCATGAAGCCGTATTGGTTTGTGTGTAGTGTTGGGAGGAAGTGCCACTGTAGTCGGCCTACTAGAAGTTTCTCGACGATTTTTCCTAGGACCGAGAGCAGACCTATAGGCCTGTAGGACTTAGGGCTGGTGTAGTCGTCCTTTCCTGGCTTGCGGAGAATGCACACGTGGGCTACCTTCCACTGCTTCGGGAAGTGTGACAGTGACAGAAACTTGTTTGCTATCGCTAAGAACACCTCCCTATCGCAGTTTATTGCCGCTGTGCAGATGTCTGCTGTTAATACGTCGGGTCCGGGGGCTTTTTTCGAATTTTGGTTCTGGAGAACCATTTCCAGCTCCGCGGTCGTGAAGGGCGGATCGTCTGCAGACAGACCTTGGGGGTTCTTCTCCTCTGTTAGCCTCCTTAGCGCAGTGTGGTAGGGCTGTTCGGCATCCGTTGAGTCGTCGGGGTAGAAGGTTTTTGCCAGAAGATCCGCAGATTGCTCTGGACTGAGCGTCTCGCCTGCGGCGTTTCTCAGGAGCGCGTCGTCCTTTCGTCTGGCTGTCTTCCTTATTACCCTGTAGATGCCGTCCCACATGCTCTCTCGGTCCTGCTTCGTGCAGAACTCCTTCCAGTTATGATCTATGTTAGTACTTACACACTATGACAGACAGTGTTGTTTTGATGAGATGTCCCATTATAGGACTCTCATCAGGCCAGTCAGCTATCACCCTCAGGAGGCTGTTGCCACTGCCACGCAATCTGGCAAGCAGAGACGCTCTTTTCTTTCGTACGACATCTGAGAAGCTGTCGATTCGGGCTTCTGCGCACATCTCTGACGCACTGCAGTAACGTGGCAGCCGCATCAGCGCATTGTTTCTATTCTTGATCTTATTTATATGATTATATAAAGCCAACTTGAACGGCTTATTGCTAAAAGAGGAGGAGTGTGCAGACTGTTTTGCCTCGTATTTCCACTTTTTCCACACGGTGTACAGCGAGAAGCGGCCGGTGCTAGACCCGGTAGCCGCGGAGCGCGTGGGTGGCGGAGCTGCAGGAGCGGCGCGCGTGGGTGGCGGAGCTGCAGGAGCGGCGCGCGTGCATGTTGACCGCCTCAGCGCGCGAGACTTGCGCGCGGCGCTCCTGCATCTCAAGCCCAAACGCTCCGTGGGTCCGGACGGCATACCACCTTACATTGTCCGGGATTGTCGTATGGTTTTTGAAGAGCCACATTGCACACGTTGCACATTTTTGGCTTGTGTTTGCGGGAGGGTCGTTACCCGGACGAATGGAAGATCACCCGAGTTATTCCAGTCCCTAAAGGGGGTGCAGGCACCGACGTGAGTGGATACCGACCGGTGGCGGTACTGTCGGCGTTTGCTAAGGTATTTGAATCTGTGTTACATTCAAGTATTTATACACAAGTGAGCTCACAAGCACAACTGTCTGACTCTCAACACGGCTTTCGGCCGGGTCGCAGTACGGGTGGTAACCTACTGTCATTTGTGAACTACCTATCGCCCGTCATAGACGCTGGGGGGCAGGTAGATGTTGCGTATTTTGATTTCCAGGAAGCTTTCGATACCGTGGATAATGATGAACTTTTGTACAAACTCTCAGCTTTGGGATTTACACCGCATTTACTTAAACTCTTTGCCAGTTATCTTGGCGAGCGCCGACAGTACGTTGAGTATGCGGGACGTGAATCGCGTCCTTATTACACGTTCTCCGGGGTAAGTCAAGGCAGTAATATTGGACCTCTAGAATTCATTTTAATGATCAATGATCTGCCTACAGTCGTTAAAGAGGCGAAGTGTCTGCTGTTTGCCGATGACTTGAAATTATTTATGAATATTAAAGATACTGATGACTGTAATAGACTCCAGTCTGATATTGATAATGTAGTCGAATGAAGTAAGTCCAACAACCTGCATTTCAATATTTCTAAATGCTGTGTTATGAGCTACAGTCGCGCGCGTGCTCCATTGCAGCATCAGTACAATATGGACGGAGTAGTTATTCCGCGTGTCTCACATTTACGAGACCTGGGCGTTCAGATGGTGCCGGAGCTGACCTTCCGGAAACATATAGTTGAGGTGTGCGGCAGGGCTTTCAGAAATCTCGGTTTCGTCTTAAGACAGTGTAAGGATTTCACCGACATTGCAGTTGTTAAAGTTCTCTATAATGCCCTTGTAAGGAGTCATCTAGAAACAAGTGCATTTATTTGGAATCCACATGAAGAGAAATACAGTCTCATGTTGGAAAAAATTCAAAATAAGTTTTCTAGATTTCTCTATAAGAAACAGTACGGAGTGTATCCCTTTTATCCCCTTATGTATCCGAGTCTGTTCGTCCTGGGCATGGTCGGGTACACCAGACTAGCAGTAAGAAGGGACGTTGCGCTGGTCAAATATGTGGCGAGCATACTACTAGGGTTGCTGCACCACCCGGAGGTGCTGGAAGCACTGCGGCTGCGCGCGCCGGAGGGGTGCGTGGGCGCGCGCCGCCGACCCGCTCTCTTATACGTGCCATCGGCTAGGACCAACCTCCTCAAGTATGCCCCTATCTCACGAGCCGTGCGTATTATTAACGCTATTACAGTGTCGGAAGACATATTTGGGCAAAGCCTGCGGAGATTTCTCCAAAGGGCTCAAATAATTGTTGAAAGAGGCCTGGAGCTATAAATTGGCATGGTTAATTTAATTGATTAATGTATATATGAATATTTATTATTATTTTATTGTAAACAATTTTGTTGCTAGTTTATTTAAGATTTATGTATTTTCGTGTGTTGGTGACTTGTAGCATCATATTGGAGTAATCTGTAAAGATGTTATAATTGTGGATTATAAATAAATAAATAAAAATAAATAAATAAACTTTTGTTCCCTTCTGTAGACAATACAATCTCTTCTGTAGACGTAGAAAAACTAAAAACGTGGTTTATTCCTAAAATAT
Organism: Anorthoa munda; assembly: GCA_945859665.1. Lineage (NCBI taxonomy): Eukaryota > Metazoa > Arthropoda > Insecta > Lepidoptera > Noctuidae > Anorthoa > Anorthoa munda. The sequence continues at coordinate 180,404 of OX243907.1, read as the reverse complement.
CCAAGACTGATCTCTTGTGATATTATTGTAAGAATATTGTTGAGACCCACTCCTCTCAACACCGTCGCGCGCCAGCGGCAGTGAACGAGGGACGCGGGGCAGCGGGGTGCCAGCCGGCCGACGGCCGAGCGAGCGACACACCACCACGACAGTCAGCTGTTGCACATTCAAAAATTCAACGGTTCGTCGGTTGAAGCAACAAAGGACTTCATCTTCGGGTTCAAGTTTCCCAAGAGATCTGCTTTCATCGCGTCAACGTCTGCATTGGACTTCGTGAACGTCGATACGGCAACAGCCGTCTTCATCGACTTCAAACCAACGGGCTGCGCAAGAAAGGATCGTCGAGACTTCAGGACCAGAAGACTTTTACGTCAACAATCGGCTACAGTCGTCAGCTCATCATCAGAGGTTAACAGCATAAAACCGTGAGAACGTTCCAATTCCTTTTATTCCAACATTTTGCTAAATTATTTTTCCTAGCTTCAACTTTTTAAATAGTTACACTTCCATTAAAATTCAGTCTATCCATAATCTTCAGCCTATCAACTTGTATAAACTGTTTCCATTGTCTCATACAGTACCTACACAGGTTTAAAATTTAAATAAACCATTTGCAAAAGTGATTTTAATAATTCTTTAATAGTAGGTAGGTACCGATCACAATTCCGTTTATTATAACGGTTTTTAAATCTAAATATTTTTTTTTTTAAATCATTAATCGATTTATTTCGCATTATTACAGTGAATTGAATTAAATTTATTTTATTTGTGTAAAGAAAACGTTGCATCATTCGCTTAGCATTACTCAGCAGATTCGGTCGGAAACGCCTAGCATTTTTGTGATAGCAATCTCATCTCTCACTGCTTATAGCTCTGTGCCTGCTTCGCAACTTATTGCTAATCGTTTTATATCAGTAAATTTCATTTATATTTAAAGAATATCACTGAATAATATCACATACCCTCATTTTTTTTTCTCTTCTATTGTTTACTGCAACTGCAAATTGATTTTCATTGTCATGGCAGACATGAAAAGCTTCATTAAGAAGCGAGCTTCAATTAAAGCCAAGCTTACGCAGTTTAATACGTATTTAAACATTTCTAAGACTTGCGAAAAGTTGAGTGAGGTGCAAGTCATCGAAATCGAATATCGACTTAATATATTTGAAAGCTTGTACCAAAAATATGATGCGTTGCAGGACGAATTGGAGGCAGTGGTGGAAGAACCCAGCGAGCAATATGCGGAACGCGAGGAGTTCGAAAAGCTGTACTACGGCTTGGTGGCTTCTGCACGCCAGCTGATCACCGGCGCAAGACGACTTCTTAAGGGGGACTCCGCAAGCGAGGTGGATTCTTGTAGTACTAGTACACACAAGCACAATTCAATTTGTTTACCCAAAATTGATTTACCCAAGTTTTCAGGTAGCTATCATGATTGGCTGGAATTTAGAGACACTTTTATTTCTATAGTACATAACAACACATCCTTGGATAAAATAAATAAATTGCACTATCTACGTGCTTCTTTAAAGGGTAGTGCTTCTCTTGTTATTGATAACCTTGACTTCAGGTCAGAAAACTACGACGCTGCCTGGAAGTTACTCTGTGAGAGGTATGACAACAAAAGATTGCTTGTCAACAATCATGTACAAGCACTCTTTAACGTTCAGTCTATAGAAAGAGAGTCAAGTAAGTCACTACGATACATAATTGACTCAACTAATAAAAACCTTAGGGCTTTAGCAACCCTTGGTCAACCAGTTCAAAACGCCTTTGTCGATGTTCTTATAATTTACATAATGACCAGTAAACTCGACCACATTACAAATCGTAAGTGGGAAGAACACAGAAACACTTTTTCTGAACCTCCAACTTTATCTGCGTTTATTAATTTCATCAGTAGCAGGGCTGACTTACTAGAGACACTTGAGGAGTCTAAGCCCATAGTAACAGCCAAGATTGAACCCAACACACCTGCAACCAAATCTAAGAGCAGTGCTGTGGCACCTGACAAGTCTTCAAAACCTTTGTCATGTCCCATGTGTCGTCAAGATCATTTTATTTATGCATGCGAGCAGTTTAAAGGTCTCTCGATACAGGCTCGTATTAAAAAGGCTCAGGGTTCAAATCTGTGCATGAATTGTCTTCGTCCAGGTCATGATGTTTCCAGATGCAAATTTGGTCACTGTAAATATTGTCGTCAAAAACATAACACTCTGCTACACATCGATAATGACAATGCTCTTCCTAGTGCACATAACACCTCACTATCAGCTAGTCAATCTTTTACATCTCGAGTAATTTTACTTTCCACAGTGCTCGTGAGGGTGACCGACGCTGACGGTAACCACCATACAGCCCGAGTCTTGCTGGACAGTGGAAGTACAACAAATTTCATCTCGGAGGAATTTCTTCGTAAGCTACACGTTCCTACCTACATTACCAATTCCAAGGTAACAGGTATTAATTCTCAAACCTCTAGTTGTACTCAGGGATGCTCAGTGTCATTAAAATCAATTGATGACAGTGAGTTTGAACTGAACATTGATTGCCTCGTATTGCCGAAAGTATCAGCATCAGTTCCTCATACTTATGTTGATACAAGCAACATACGTATACCTACGAACGTCCGACTTGCCGACCCCACTTACTACGTTCCGTCTTCCATCGACGTCCTTGTCGGTGCAGAAGTCTTTTGGGGTATCATAGGCACTGGCCGTATCGCATTAGGTACTCATAAACCCAATTTACTAGAGTCAAAATTAGGTTGGCTCATTTCGGGTGCATATAATCAGTCGGATTCCTCTTCACATGTTTGTATGCACACTAAAAACTTACAAGTAGATTTAGATTTATCTACTTCACCAAATCAAACAAAGACATTCGTTCGTCAACGAGTGTCTGAAATTCAGGAAACTGAAGGAGGACAGGCTTTGCACCATGTTCCGTCAGCTGAAAACCCCGCAGACCTCGCTTCGCGTGGACTTTGTACTGACGGGCTGCTGTCGTCTACATTGTGGTGTGGACCACAATTACTTAGCAAACATATGTCTTCATTGCCTAAGTTCCCTGAATCACATCGTAATCATTCTGGATTACCGGAAACAGTCGCTTATTGTCATGTCAATCACATTATTGAAAATCCTCTTACTGCGTTAGTATCAAAATTCTCACATCTCAGCACATTACAGCGTGTGATGCGATTCATTTATAAATGCAATAAAAATAACTTGAATCTGGTTCACTAACTTCTATTGAACCTCTAACTTCTAAAGAACAAGCTATTATCGTTATCACCTTTCTTTAATATTCTTTCTAATTTAATTCATGTTGCAGGATCAAGGCCAACACTATTCAGCCTATCATGGTAGAATATGCCGGTCCCATCATGATAGTTTACCGGAAAGGCAGAGGGTGTAGGCTCATCAAATGCTTCATTTGTGTGTTTGTGTGCCTAGCTACGAGAGCCATCCACCTCGAACTTGTGTCGGACCTTACAAAGGAAGCTTTCTTAGCCGCACTAAACCGCTTTATTGCTTTATTGCTCGAACCCCGTAACATATTTTCCGACAACGGTACAACATTTGTCGGTGCTTTCAATGAGTTGGCCAGGCTACTTTCGCAAGACTTAAACTTCAATAAAATCAACCCTGGCATAAACTTTTCATTTATACCCGCATATACTCCACACTTCGGAGGCCTATGGGAGTCTGCAGTTAAATCCACCAAGCATCATCTACGACGCATTTTGGGGTTAACAAACCTGACCTTTGAGGAGATGGCGACTTGTTTAATTCAAGCTGAGGCTATTTTAAACTCAAGGCCCTTAACTCCACTGTCCAACGACCCTTCCGACCTCGCTCCACTAACCCCGGCACACTTCCTAATTGGTCGTTCTCTAATTATGCTGCCTCATCCACAGATCCAGGACGTCAACGTCAACAGTTTAAAACGATTTCGCCGTATCGAATATCTGAAGCAGCACTTCTGGGCTCGTTTCTCACACGAGTATGTTCTGTGGCTCCAAGAAAAAACGAAATGGTGCCGGTCGTCTGGCGAGCTCAAGGAAGGAACATTAGTCGTCATAAAGGACAATAACTTACCTCCTCTTATGTGGCTTTTAGGGCGCATCACACATGTTCTCCCAGGCAGAGATGGCGTTGCGAGGGTCGCCGACATCCACACAAGAAAGGGTGTCATCCGGCGCGCCTTCAACACCATCTGCCCGCTGCCGGTTTCTTCAGTTGAAGACTCTTCAACGGGGGGAGCATGTTGAGACCCACTCCTCTCAACACCGTCGCGCGCCAGCGGCAGTGAACGAGGGACGCGGGGCAGCGGGGTGCCAGCCGGCCGACGGCCGAGCGAGCGACACACCGCCACCACAGTCAGCTGTTGCACATCTCCACGCACGGTTGCGCTCGCGCATCATATCATAATTTCCTTTGTTTATGTTTGGGATGAATATCCAAACGGAATTTTACCACGTTATCGTAAGCCAATCATACCACAGCTAAATGACGCGATAGATTGCTGTGATTGGCCCATTTTTGTTCCCGTACCTTCTCCCTCGATAGATGTATACTAATATATGAATATATTCGCTAACGACCATTTGTAACGACAACTTGTTTTATTTTAATCTCAAAAAACCCCATCAAAACGCCAAAGTAGTAGCTAAACAAGCAGTTCTGAACACCACTGGAACACACCTAAACATATTTGGACCTTCGGAGCCATATTTCGAGGATTTGAAGCATCAAAACCAAATCGTCGAGTCGAGCGACCTTTGGACTGCCACGCTGCTACGGCCACGCAGATACATAAAGACGAGCGAAATTACACTTAGAAGCGAAGATTCAGCAGCATATTCACGCAAGGGCCTTCTATCCTACTGATGTGAAAGGACAACCGAAGATTTGGAGGAACGAGCGGACATACGGTGCGTTTATCAAGTTCCAATTTTCAAGACCTGCTGAGTTCATAAGTGTAATACCGTTTTGTGATTTCAGTGAGGGTGTTGGTGAGGGTTGCCCACTGCGCAGAGCGACAAACCTGCTGATCGTGTCACTACTACCACCAGCCGTTTTCACACGCAGTCACTTTGTTCGTAAGTACTCCACTTTTCACAAGCCACCGGGATGCCTTTATCGGCTGATGATGGGAAGGGTCCTAGCAAATCACGCGATAGGTCCCCTTATAGAACTATTAGTGATGAAAAAACTGAGCAAATCATGCGCGATTTGGTTAGGAGACGCGGTATCGTTAAGGGCAGGTTGACTAAACTTTCTAATTATTTAAATACTATCAGTGTACCAACTATATCTAGTGAGTTTCAGAAAACGGACTTAGGATATTTCACGTAAATATTAGAAGTATAAACTGCAACTTTGACCATCTCCTGATAATGCTCAATAGACTCGATTACTCGATTGATATAATAATCTTAACTGAATGTTGGTTATCCAAAAGTCCTGTAATACCAGTTTTAGCTGGTTTTGATTCACACGAGTCCAGCTATACAAATCAGAATGATGGGGTTGTGGTATATGTTGGGGACCACCTGCAGTGTTCTGTTGACAAGCCTATTTTTGCTGGAGCAAATTGTATTATACTCAAATTTGACCAGGACTTGGCATTGGTAGCACTGTACCGTTCCCCGTCTCACCGCGACATACATCCTTTTATTGATAGCCTGGATGCCACTTTAAAAACACTGGTTTCTCATAAGATTGTGGGTGTTATCGGTGACATTAATTTAAATATTTTGGGGCCTGACTCACAGACAGACCAGTACCTTAATCTGTTTGCTGAGCATGGAATGCTGCCTGCCCATCTCTTTCCTACAAGAGGTATAAACTGTTTAGACCATGTTTTCCTCAGAACTAAAGGAAAGGCGACTACGATAGTCTTGGACTCGATGTTCACGGATCACGCCCCAGTGATACTTGTCTGTGACCTTAAACTGAAAGTACCTAAAAAAACTTGGACATCTATACGCATTGACCATGCTGCGGTTGTATCTGACCTGCAGCAAACTGACTTTTCATCAGTCCTAAATGCTTCAAGTGCAGAGGATGCCGCGACAGAACTAATTACGACTATTTCCGCAGTTATTAAAGTAAACTCTCATAGTGTAACCATTCCCAGTAGGAAAAGAATCCTGAAACCGTGGATCACCCCTGGTCTACTACGTTGCATTCGAAATCGTGATAGACTGCAATTGAGATCAAGGAAGGATCCTGAAAACACTGTCCTTGGACTTACTTTCACACGATACAAGACCTTCTGTAATAAACTGCTTAAAAAGGTGAAGACTTGTTATGAACGTGGTGAACTCCGGAAAGCTAGTGGAGACCCAAAAAAAACCTGGGACCTTATAAAACAGTTCACTAACATCAACCAGAAACGATCACAGGCATCTAGCGAGTTACTAACTGTGTCACATGATCCTGCCTCTTCCGTGAACACAGTGAATGAGTTTTTTGCTGGTATGGGAAAAAAGTTAGCCTCTAGATTGATTGAGTTTTCGGGGCGAAGCGACAATCCCCAGGGTGCAACCGAACCCAGTAATGAGGGCCCGTCCAATTCCATGGTACTGTACAGTGTCGATGATAGTGAAATTGAGTCCATCATCAATAATCTTCGAAGTAATTGTGCAGTGGGATGGGATGGCATCCCGGCTAGCGTTCTGAAGGCTGCCAAATGTGAACTAATACCTATCATAACCCGAGTTTGTAATCTTGGCTTGAGTACTGGTATATTTCCTAGGGTTTTTAAGAAGGCTATTGTCCACCCCATACATAAAAAAGGAACTAAGGACAATATGGATAATTACAGGCCTATATCAGTGTTGAGTTCTATTTCAAAGATCTTTGAAAAGGTCTTAAATAAACGATTGATACAATTTCTTAACAAAAACGATATATTTGCCAAAAATCAATACGGCTTTCGGCCTGGAAGGTCTACAGAGGATGCCATCATGGATCTTTTGGACTCTACGGTAAATAACATAGACCGTAAAATTAAAACAGTTGGGATCTTCTTGGACCTATCCAAAGCCTTCGATACGGTTTCGATCCCTAAGCTGATTACCAAGCTGGAGGCGGTTGGGGTGAGAGGTGTTGCTTTGGACATTTTTGGGAGTTATCTCAGTGATCGATCACAGTGCGTCATTATTGATGGTCACGTGAGTAAGGAGGAGAGCCTGAATTTTGGAGTTCCACAGGGCAGTGTCCTTGGACCAACTCTCTTTCTTGCCTACATCAATGACCTTTGCAAACTGTCAATTCCTAAGTGCAAAATAGTGACGTATGCCGATGATACAGCTCTGCTCGTTGAAGGTAAAGACTGGTTGGAGGTAAGTGCTAATGCTGAGACAGCCCTCAGACGGGTCATGAGCTGGTTAGTCAGTAACCTGTTAACCCTAAATGTTGAGAAAACTAAGTTTGTTGCATTTGGATCGAGGATAGCTTCTCTGCCCCCAACATCTTTTTCAATTCGGGCTCACATGTGTAATCCTAGCCAGGAACGAGGCTGTGTCTGTAGTAACATTGCACGAACGCGAAACTTCAAGTATCTTGGCATGGTAATCGACGAAGTCCTAAGCTGGCACGAGCAAGTTGCGGTTATGGTTGGTAGGGTCCGAAAGATGTTATATGTTTTTAGATATTTAAGATGTATTGCAAACCTAGACACTCTGAAACCGATTTACTTTGCTCTTGTTCAGTCTATTCTAGGTTATTGTATCTCGGCTTGGGGTGGAGCGGCAAAAACTATAATGCTACGCCTAGAAAGAGCTCAGAGATCCGTCTTAAAGGTGATGCTATCTAAACCTATCCGCTATCCCACTTTTGAGCTATACAGACTCTGCAATGTGCTCACGGTCCGACAACTTTTTGTGAGGCAGGTTGTTCTTAGGAAGCATGCGCAACTGTCTTTTGATGTCCAACTTACTAAAAATAAGCGTAGGTCTGATAGGGTTTGCATATCATTACCACGGAGGACTGTACTGGCGGGCCGCCACTTTCTCCATTTAAGCTCAATGCTCTTCAACAGAATAAATAAGGAAATAAATATTTACCCTCTTCCGCTACGAGAATGCAAAACCCAAGTCTCTACATACCTACAAAGTCGCACATATGAGGAGACTGAAAATCTGCTTAAGGTTCTGTCATAGTCCCCACTCTTCCACCAGCAAACTCACTGACATTTCGTCTACTCACCCACTACATACAATACGCACACACACTCTGTCATTCACACACTTTTACTCACACTCACACTCAGATCTCTCTCATCCACACACCCTTACTTACAATCACACTCAGATACTCTTTAATATACCCACGCATACACATGTCTATCTTATATTAATTTATTGAAGGATTTATATGTATTTCATTAGTATATTTTAATAATTATTGGTTTTGTTATGATTTTGACTTTGACTTTGATTTTTAAAAATTGTTTTTTTATTATTGTTGGCTTTTCTTATGTTTGTGTTTTAGTTTAATTTTTAATGAATGGCTTAAAATCAAATATGTTTGTTCATAAGTGTTGTGCTTGATTTTGGTTTTACTTTTAAGGATTGAATTTTAATTAATAATTCTATGTTATCTATAATTCTAATTGTATCTTTATTTTAATTTTGATTTGATTTTGATTTAGTTTGTATTTTTGGTATAATTTAGATTTGAATTTTTTTGGTTGTTTTTTAATGTTGATTATTTTTATTTTCTCTCTAATAATGTTGGAACGTTGTCGTCTCCCTTCTGGAGGTGGGCGTTAATGGCTGCGACACAGTCTCACTAATGCGGCCATTTCCGAACACAATTAATATAATTGTAAACATGTTTTTGTTCCAAATAAATAAATAAATAAATAAATAAATAAAAGTTAAAAATATATTTAAAATTACGTGTAAAGGGTGCTGAGATATTATTTAGCGAATTTAATGAAATACAATCAAAACTTGAAGAGCTAGTTTCCGATAGTGGCATAGAAGATCAGTTAGATCAGCGTCAACAGTTCGAGGACGGCTACTATAGTACTATTGCCCGAGCTGAATCCATCCTTAGCGTCAGTGAAGAAGTCACTGATTGTTCCAAACCGTGTCAGCATATGAACAGGCCAGTGTCCGTTAAATTACCAACCATCATGTTGCCTACGTTCGACGGCATGTATGAACACTGGCTCGAATATAGGGACACGTTTATATCGTTGGTGCATAGTTCGACTGAGATAAGTAACATTCAAAAATTCCATTACTTAAAGTCTTCGCTCAAGGGAAGTGCCGAATTAGTTGTAAATTCTCTAGAGATTTCTGCAGCTAACTATTCTGTAGCATGGGAACTACTCCTAAATAGGTATGATAATGATAGATTATTAGTGAATAGTCACCTAAAAGCATTGTTCTCAATACAACCATTGAAAGAATCACCTTCACTAATTAGAAAACTTATAGATACAATTATAAACAATTTACGCGCTTTAAAAACCCTTGACGAGCCAACAGATACCTGGGATACGCTTATAATATATATAGTTGTTTCTAAGCTAGATAGAACCACGGAACGAGAGTGGGAACAACACAGAGGTTTATTGTTGGCAAATACCCCTCCCAGAACTAAATTGAAGGTTGACGGTTTGATTAACTTCCTAAAATGTAAGGCTGATTTGTTGGGAACATTAGCGTTATCACACACAAAAGATCACCATAAGACAGAAACAAAAAATGTCAGAGGTAATGTAACACACTGCAATGTTTCCTCAAGTAACCTACCGTCAACACCGGGCCGTAAAGCGCGTAGATTATGCGTGGTATGCAAAGGTAAACACCCTATTTACACTTGCACGCAATTCATTAATATGAACTTACAAAGCAAATTAAAAGTTGTCAAAGATAATAACTTGTGTGAGAATTGCTTGCGTTCCGGACACACTTTAGACGGTTGTTTGTGGGGACCTTGTAAACAATGTAACGTGAAACATAATTCACTTATTCATCCTAATGATTCCAGCCAATCTAGCTGTACTATGTCGACGACTGCGGCGGCAGTGGCTAGCGCGCCATGCGTGCCCCCACCGCGCATCTCTGAGACAGTACATAATCCCACTAACGGAAAGCAATTCATTCAAGTTAGCAATGTTCACACTGATACACACGCACACACGCAATGCATAGATGTGCAACCGGTTCTCTTATCTACTGCGTTAGTTGAGATTCCTGATAAACATAGTAAATATCATGTCGCATGTGTATTACTCGACAGCGGTAGCCAGAGTTGCTTTGTTACACATTCGTTTTGCGAATTGTTAGATATTCCGCTAATACAGTCCACTCATGAAATACGAGGAGTAGGTAATTTCGTATCACACTGTACACAAACGTGTGATCTAGAAATTAAATCACGTATTAATTCCTACTCAACTCACATTAAATGTTTCGTTCTATCTGAAATAACGGCCACATTGCCGGCTATGCAGGCACAAAGCACACAGTTTAGGATTCCTGAACACCTGCAGCTGGCAAATTCGCGATTTTTAGGGCCGCAAAAGATAGATGTTTTAATAGGCGCGGATCGATTTTGGGACTTGCTTATCGATGGCAAGATGCGTTTACCGAACGGTCCGTTCTTACAGAACACGAAGTTAGGTTGCATAATATCGGGTCCTATTTATAATACAAATCATAATAATGGACATGTCCAATGTAACTTCACTCAATCCATGGACAATCAGCTACGTCAGTTCTGGGAGTTGGAGGAGTTACCCAAGCTTCGGGATACACACACAGACGAAGAGCAGGCCTGTGAACAGTCTTTCATCACAACTACTACGCGCAATAAAGATGGACGATTTTGTGTTCACATTCCTCTTAAAGAGTCACCCGATGCTTTGGGTGAATCATTTCCCCAGGCAAAGCGGCGTTTTTTGTCCTTAGAAAATAGGTTATTACGCGCACCTATCAGTTATAAGAAATTATACACTGATTTTATACACGAATATCAACTTGGGTCACATGACTCAGGTTGATTCTTATACGAGTCCTTACTATTTTATGCCGCATCACGGTGTTTTTCGAGACCACAGCACGACTACGAAGCTTCGTGTAGTGTTCGACGCCAGTGCTTCGACTAGTAATGGCAAATCTTTCAACGATATCCAGCTTGTAGGACCTCCAATTCAGGGAGACTTGCTGGGTATTTTGCTACGGTTCAGACAATTTAAATTCACAGCAATTGCAGTATGCGAGAAAATGTACCGTCAAGTCCTAGTTGATCCTTCTCAACGTGACTTGCAACTTATTATGTGGCGCGATGATCCGGAAAGAGAACTCAAGTTCTATCAGCTGAACACCGTAACATACGGCATAGCGTCCGCGCCCTTCCTCAGTGTTAGGTGTCTTAAGCAATTAGGAGCTGAGTGTACGGACCCTGAGGTTCAAAGGGTCATAACTGACGATTTTTACGTTGATGACCTTTTGACCTCGTGCGACGACAAGGTCAAACTACTTGACATATGCAAACGTACATCAGACATCCTTAAGTCCGGCTGCTTTCCACTCCGCAAATGGACCTTTAACTTTGAACTCGACGGTACATCAGCTCCAACGACATCACAATCTGATCACAGTATGTTTCGTGACTTAAATCTAGGTGATAATAGTCAATGCAGAACATTAGGTATAGGTTGGTGTAGTAACGCGGACGAGTTTTGTTTCCATACGCAATTTCAAAACAGCAACAATCCTGTTACTAAACGCATGATTCTGTCAACTGTTTCTCAGATATTTGACCCATTGGGATTGTTAAGCCCTTCTGTTGTCATCGGCAAGGTATTATTGCAAAAACTTTGGCTATTAAAATTAGATTGGGACGATCCGCTTCCCACAGATGTCCTGCGAACATGGACCCGGTTTGTTGACAATCTTTCTTATCTTCGCACTATCAAAGTTCCACGACACGTCTTTCAATGTGATTCTACTCGTACTGAGTTACACATTTTTACAGACGCTTCACAAACTGCATATGGCGCGTGCGCGTATGTACGCAGTGTAGGTGTTGGTGGGGTGACAGTAAAATTGCTTATTTCTAAGGGTAAAGTAGCTCCATTGAAACCCGTTAGTATACCGCGTTTGGAACTGTGCGGTGCGTTGCTGGGTGCTAGGCTGTTTGATAGGATTAACGGTTCATTTACTCGTAAATTTGATGACGTCATATTTTGGACAGACTCGACTATCGTGTTAGGTTGGTTACGTATGGCACCTAATTTGCTTAAAACTTTTGTGCAAAACCGAGTCGCTGAAATACACGAACTTACGAGTAAGTTTTCTTGGCGACATGTAAGTGGGAAAGATAACCCTGCTGACCTGGTTTCGCGTGGTGTTAGTCTTGAAGACTTGTCTTCATCGACATTATGGTGGGAAGGCCCTAACTTTATGCGCAACCTTGACTTTGATAGCAATTTAAATTTGCAATTAGTTTCGAATGTTAATGACATCTTGCCTAAACAGTTACCTGAACTTAAAGCAAATGTTATAAACTCATTATTAACAAATAATACTACGCTCGAAACATTTTTTCCATTCAAGTTTTCGCATTTTAATCGCATGAGTTATATTGCTGCTTATGTATTACGTTTCATTCACAACAGCTGTGCGCGCAACAAAACAAATCAGCTGACAGGTATGGTCACTGTTATTGAGTTAAGACATGCCATTAATACACTTGCACGATTATCACAAATGGAATCATTTCCAGTTGAGTATAATTTACTAAATAATGGAAAAGATGTCAAGGCAAGCGTTAGCCTTGCGAGTTTAAATTTGTTTCTAGATAGTGAAAATATAATTAGAGTGGGTGGTAGGTTAAAGAACTCGCCTGACTTTAATTATAGTAAAAAACACCCGGTTCTTTTGTCTTCTAAACATCACTTTACACTTTTATTGTTTAGGCACGAACACAACCAATCTATGCATTGCGGACTTCAAGCGTTACTATACAGTTTACGCGAGAATTGGTGGCCTCTGTCGGGTAGAAACCTAGCTAAGAAGGTGACGCAACAATGTGTTGTCTGTAAACGCATTCAGGGTAAAACATTAAGCCCACTCATGGGCAACTTGCCTAAAGAACGGGTAACCGCTAGTTTTCCTTACTTTCGCACAGGTGTAGACTACGCTGGGCCGGTGTTCATACAAAACCGAAAGGGCAGAGGCGCGAAACTAATCAAATCATACATTTGTCTGTTTATCTGTTTTACGACGCGTGCAGTACACTTGGAATTAGTTAGTGACCTCTCTTCTGATGCATACTTACTTGCGCTTAAGCGTTTTATTTCACGGCGCGGGAAACCGTCAGAAATATTTTCGGACAATGGACGCAATTTTGTAGGCTTAAGTAATGATTTTGCTCAGTTTTTATTAAAATGTAGAAAAGTTATTATTGATTACGCGAGGGGTCAACAAATTAAATTTTCTTTTATTCCCCCATATTCCCCGCATTTTGGTGGCTTGTGGGAAGCTGGGTCAAATCATGCAAGTACCATCTTCGCCGAGTAGTGGGCAACGCTCATTTAGCCTTCGAGGAACTCACTATGGTATTATCTCAAATCGAAGCTATGTTGAACTCTCGACCAATGACTCCTTTGTCTTCGGATCCTCGAGATTATATTCCCCTTAGCCCTGGACACTTTTTGATCGGACGACCACTCACCGCACCAGTATGTGAAGACGACCTGCGAGACTTACCTGTTCATCGATTGACACGCTACCAGAGAGTGGAACAGATCCGACAGCAGTTCTGGTCGCGCTGGGCCAAGGAATATATTATCTCGGAACTACAAACTAGAATCAAATGGAGGATAAATACGGCTGACCTGAAACCTGACACGCTTGTCATTATAAAGGACGTCAACCTTCCGCCGCTGAAATGGCAATTGGGTCGAATCATGAAGACGATACCTGGCAACGATGGTATCTCACGAGTAGCAGACATTCAGACATCATCAGGCAACGTGAGACGGCCATACACGAAGATCTGCCCTCTGGTCGACCATGAGTAAACTTGATTGTAAGCTGAAGCTTTCAAGGCCGCGGGCATGTTTGGGATGAATATCCAAACGGAATTTTACCACGTTATCGTAAGCCAATCATACCACAGCTAAATGACGCGATAGATTGCTGTGATTGGCCCATTTTTGTTCCCGTACCTTCTCCCTCGATAGATGTATACTAATATATGAATATATTCGCTAACGACCATTTGTAACGACAACTTGTTTTATTTTAATCTCAAAAAACCCCATCAAAACGCCAAAGTAGTAGCTAAACAAGCAGTTCTGAACACCACTGGAACACACCTAAACAGTTTACTTTTAACCGACCGTTGTAAAATACTTTCCTTTCTTCTTCAATATACTTTCATCTTGTTATACAGTCCACTCTCATTTCATTTCCTCTACCACGACCTATCGTCGCGATCAAATATTATTATCTAACTTTAAATAAATTTAACGTTTCAAAAAAAATCGTGGGCTAGGTTCTTCTAAAATGGAACTAGTGATTAAAAAAATCATCAATAGTTCCATCATGGAACTGTTAATGGTACTAGTGACAACGAAGCTTTATTATTAATATTTTGTAATTTTCACTTTTTGTGTATGACCCGCCTACCATCTCATAGAGTTCAAGTTCGAATCAGAGCAACACGCCACTTTTTTCATTTTCTCTTTTTGCATTCTCTTTTTTGATTTTTCTGGTTTTGATAAGAAAACTAAATTATAAAAATGTCTTCTAAGGGTGGTCTGAAGGGAGACCGCAAGATACCAGAAAAAGTTATAATGCTTTAAGTGCAAGAAGGCAGTCGACATTAAGAAAACAGCTTTATGTTCAGTGTGTACTAACCGATATGAACCGGATTGTGATGGTTTTCCGGAACAAACCTACCGTCTAATGGAACAGGAATCCAGGAAAAAATGGCGAAGTAAAACATGCATCAAAAGTAAAAAAGCTGCAACTATCAACCATGTAGCTAATGTAACTGAATGTAACTGAAAAAATGAAAACGAGCAAACCTAAACCTGAATAGCCCATCATCAGGACCTAGTGACAGCTTCCAGGAAAATAAACAGCCCGTAATAGTGAAACCTGCCGTCCAGGGACTTTCTGATATCATGGATTCGCACATACTGTCTGAATATGAAACTTCAGATGAATCTTTTGATACACCTAACAAACTATCTCATAGTGTAGACGGCACAATATCTGAAATATCTGAAACATTAACAATTTTGGAAATGAGAAACACCATAAAGGAATTCACGCTTAGACTGAATAGTGCAGAAAATGAGCTAGAAAATACTATACTAGAAAATAGCAACCTCCACCAACAAATAAATAAATTAACAGCTGAGACAAAAATGCTAAAATCACTTTGTTATGCCCCAGTTACCTCTGAAAATAGCCCAGCCATCAAACATAAGAAAAAAAGACTTTCTTTACTACCTCAACACACGCTCTCCAGACCTTGTACTCCACTGTTAAATAAGTCGAATGATGACTGTGAAAAGAGTATTAAAATAATATGTCTTCAACAAAAAATCACGGACCTTCAACAAAATCTAAAAGAAGCACAACATCAGAACGAAGCTCTCACAAAACTAATAGAAACGATGAAAAGCAGTAATAAAATACCACAAAAATCTCTGGTATTAAAAATTAACGCTGAAACGCCTACTTACACCGATGAGCAAAAACATGAACCGATGAATAGAGTATTTATCTTTGGCTCCCAGCGATGCGTCGATCTAGCAGCAGCCATGATACACGCAAGACAAAGTGCAAGGTATGAAAAGTATAGGATTATTGCAAATACGAAACCAAATCCACTCAGTAATCAAATAATAATGAGCTGCCGTTATGCTAAGTTGAATCTCAATGATAAACTTGTGATATGTATAGCTATAAACTATAAAAAATGTAAATTTCTTGAAAGCAAATCTAATAAGATATCCGAATTGTGTATAAAGATTAATTACCTAATTGACTATAACGATTATAATGAAAATTATTTAAACCCTAGGAACCTTGTAAAACGAATACGGAGTAACAAATCAAGTCTTAAAATAAACGCCAAACTTAATAAACCTAAAAAGGGAACAATTCCGTTCTATTTTGATGGCATAAGTCTTAGTCAACAAAAATCAGAAAACCTAATTAATCCCACTGAGAAACCCCAAAAAGGAACTATCCCGTACTATTTTCCAGTAATAAAAAAGAATTTAAAGTTTTTTCGTGCCCATAACTCAGCCATCTGTAATACATCATAATTTTAAAATACTGCCTCAAAATATTGCCAGTATCATTTCGAAAAGGGAACTCCTTGAACTAACCTTGCAGGAACTCCAGGAAATGAATAATAGTCCAGACGCAATATGCCTTTCCGAGACATTTATAAAAAAGGTAATGAATCTCATGTTAAAATCCATGGTAACAATATGACTGCTAACTTCTGCAGAGATAAACAAAGGGGAGGTACGTGTATTTAGCTTGAAAAAAACCTCGTTTTTAAAGAGTTACCTTTTATAAATACATATGCAACACAAAATACTTTCGAAGCATGTGGCATAGAACTAACACATCATAAACTAATTATTATTTGTGTATATAGGACACCCCACTCTGACCCCATCCAATTTTTGAGTAAGTTAAATAGTCTTTTGTACCACGTATTCAAAAAATATAATCTATACTAATATTATAAAGCTGAAGAGTTTGTTTGTTTGTTTGTTTGTTTGTTTGAACGCGATAATCTCATGAACTACTGGTTGGAATTGAAAAAATCTTTTTGTGTTGGAAAGTCCATTTATCGAGGAAGGTTATAGGCTATATAACATCACGCTACGACCAATAGGAGCGGAGCATAAATGAAAAATGTTGTAAAAACGGGACAAAATTATTCCTTTTTGAGAGCTTCCGTTGCGTTCGCTACGTTAGCGGTTAAAGTTACGCAACATGAATGTAAGGCAGGGTAGGTAGGTAGCCAGTGACGGGAGCGAAGCCGCGTGGGACAGCTAGTAATATTATAAAGAAGAAAGATTTTTTTGTTTGTTTGTTTGTACCGAATAGGCTCCGAAACTACTGGACCGATTTAAAAAATTCTTTCACCAATAGAAAGATACGTTATTCCTGAGTAACATAGGCTATTTTTTAATCCCGAAAACGGGTCCTGTGGGGTGGCCCACGGGAGCGAAGCCGCGGGGAACAGCTAGTTCCAAAATAAATGTGGTCTTGGCAGGTGACTTAAACATTAATACTCTCCAAAACAGTAATATTACTATTCAATTACAAGAACTCTCTATAATTATAACTTAAAGCTACATATTAATCGTCCAACTCGTAAGTCTTCCTGTATCGATCACATTCTCAGTAACATTCCTAATTCTAATGCTACTGTAATGCCACTTCAACTGTCAGACCATGACACAGCACAGATGTTGAGTTTTCCATTGAAACATAAGATACAAAACCAAAGAACATATTTTTTCTACAAAAGAGATTATAGCTTGAATAATATCCAGAAATTTAAGGAATGCTTACGAAATGTGTCATGATCGGAAGTCTACGGTGAGAAAGACTTAAACATGGCATTCAATTCTTTTCACGAAATGTTAGGCTTGTTCTATAATTTATGTTTCCCAAAAATAAAGGTGAAAGTAAATAATAATAGTAAAAAGAAACAGAAGTGGATAACCAAAGGTCTAAAACAAAGTTGCAAAACAAAAAGGTCTCTGCGCTATCAATATTATAAGAGCAAAAATTTACGAAATAAAACTAAATATATACAATACTCAAAGATTTTACAGATATGCGTTTACACATACACACACATACAGAACGCAAACATCAAATTCATAAACAATAGTGAAAACAAATGTAAAGCTGTCTGGAGAGTAATAAAGGATGAAATCGGGAACAATAACGATAGGGACAACATAGAAAATATTCTACTTGATAACACAGTACTTTCAGATCCTGTAGAAATAGCAACAGCTTTCAATAACCATTATATTTATGGCACAATCTTCCAGTAAGGGAGCAAAAATAAACAGTAACGAATGTTCAATAGTCCATTCGATGTTCCTTAAACCTGTGTCCGAAAATGAGGTTAGAGCAGAGATTATGTCATTGAATAACACAAACTCCGAAGGTTATGAAGAAATTAACACGAAAATAATTAAAGCATGTACTAATGAACTTATTGAAATTATGACATACTTAATTAATTTATGATTCTCACGTGGCATTTTTTGTGAAAGCACTAAAGCTGTCACTTGTTAAACCCCTTTATAAAACCTGTGAAAAATCAGACGTTAACAACTATCGCCCAATAACTTTGATACCTATTCTATCTAAAATCTTCGAAAAGTGTATGTATATAAGATATTTGTAAGTAAACTCAACTGCGTTTCTGTAAATAAAGTTATTTATTGTTTTACAAATATTGTTTCATAAAGTAAGTAGGTACTAAATGCTTTACAAAATATTAATTTACCTGTAAATAAAGAAACAACATTCAAAGCTTATTATTTCACATATATCGTCTCCTTTAAATCCTTTAGGTATTATAGATAGTTTATCATAACCTCCAAATCACAATGACATACAGAACACCGTAGTGTCAGTTCACCTCAGTCAGTCATTCCTACCTTCATGCAATCTATATTATCGGTCATTCTCACTCGCGCTTGGACTAGCGCGGGTAAATTCAAATTAAGAAAATGAAAAATCTGAAAGTAAGTAATCCTTTCCTTACACGTATAAAAGACTGATTGAATTCTGTAATAAATTTAACATTATCAAGAAAGAACAGTTTGGCTTCCAAAAAAATAAATCCACAACGTTAGCTATCTACAGTCTTATAAAAATAGTATTAACGAATATTAACCATAACTATCTCACTACAGGGCTGTTCTTCGATCTATCTAAGGCCTTTGATCTAGTCTCTCATGACCTGTTATTACAGAAATTGGAGGCAATTGGGATTAGAGGCATTACACTTCAATGGTTATCATCATATCTAAGTAATAGACAACAACGCGTTACTATTACTAAAATAGATACAAGTAACAATTTGACATCTCACTATTCTGCTTTCAAATCCAATAAACAAGGCGTCCCACAAGGAAGTGTATTGGGCCTTATTTTATTCCCATTGTATATAAATTCTATCACTTCTGTAACTAATCATAAATGCATTGCATTGCAATGCAGGCTATTCGCTGATGACATCTCTATTATTGTGACATCTGATAAAAAAAGTAATACAATTAAAGACCACGAGACAGAAATTAATAATGTGATTGAAACATTGATGAAATGGCTAAAGGAAAATAACTTATCCATTAATCTAAAAAAGTCTGTTTATATACAATTTAATAAATCAAATAATGCAAAACACAATATTAAAATGAATATACATAGAATTAACGAAGTAACGCAAACAAAATTTTTAGGAGTAACCTTGGATCAAGACATCAACTGGAAAGCACATGTTGATGCAGTATCCAAACGAATTAATAAGTTTGTATATGCACTGAAACAGATTAGAAACATAACAAACATTAAAACATCTATAACAACATATCATGCATATGTTGAATCAGTGCTACGCTATGGCTTAATTATGTGGGGAAACAGCACTGATCAAAATAGAGCATTTGTCGCACAAAAGAGATGTATAAGAGCATTATGTGGCCTTAAGCCCGACGAATCTTGCAGGCCGATGTTTAAGAAACTTGATTTGTTACCGCTACCGTCCCTTTATATTTTTGAAATTTGTTTGTTTGTGTGGAGGCATAGGGAATTGTTTGCGAAAGCAAGCGATATGAATTCTCGCAGCAGGGGCGACCCCTACAGACTTGTGTTGGATGTCCATCCAAGACTTGCAAAATATAATAAAAGCTGTATATTTATGTGTGTCCAGGTATACAACAGAATACCAAATGAATTAAAAACATTAAATACAAGAATGTTCAAGAATAAATTATATAAATGGCTCTCTGCTAATAGTTTTTACAGTGTTAAGGAGTTCCTGGAACATAAAATCGCATGATGACTGATTGTTTCGTTATGCATGTATTTGCACGATTATATCTATTAAGCAAAACATGTTTGTTCACATTATTAACATTGCAATCTTTTATACCATGTTTTTAGCAAATAAATGATTATGATTACCACCAGTTATTGTCACCTGATTGGCACCACCCGGGGACCACGTGTAGGGTATCATAAAGGGTACTTTCCTACGGACGTGGGTGACTCGGCCCCCGTTAAAAAGGAAGCAAGCAACCACTAAGGAAATTCAGCGGACTTACATGAATATTCTGGTCTTCGTTGAGCGGTATCGATGTCTGGAACTCAAGCGTAGTCTCGTTGTTCAGGATCTCCCGGTGCGACGTTGAAAGTCTATCGTAGCGAACGCGGTGCGATATACCGGTAATCACAAGTACGACCCGGAAATCCTACCGACTGCGCCAATTACGTAGGCTACTGCCGGAGGACTCAACAAAACCGAATTTATTACAAAGTAATTTATTTTAATAAAGAAATTACAATAATTAGACAATCAAGTTGACCCGATCGATGGTGGATACAAAGTGCGCGGCGTCGGTCACGTAGACTATGTCTTCGGGCATCGTGTTCTTTGTCAGCAGTTTCCCCTCGTAGCAACTGGGTCGTCGATGATAATAATAATAATAATAAGCGAGCGACGAGTACTTCTCTCCGCCGACGACACCACCACCTGCGCGTCGACGGGGAGGACGCCGGCCGCCGGACCGCTTAGGACCTCGAGGCTTACCGGTCTCTGATAGGGTCCCAGCACCCGGCGGAAGTGTGCAGCGCATGAGATGGACACTATCCATCAATGAAAATGTCATGCGCGCATACTTTGGGGCTACAGAGGGGGGAAACAACCTGACCGCGTACCGTGTCCGTATGCTCTCTTTGTTTCAGGTCCTTGAGCCAGCCGTCAATGTTTCGGCCCAACGACTTTCGGATCAGGTGCGGGTCATCCAGCGTAATCGTATGTTGGATGATACT
Organism: Anorthoa munda; assembly: GCA_945859665.1. Classification (NCBI taxonomy): domain Eukaryota; kingdom Metazoa; phylum Arthropoda; class Insecta; order Lepidoptera; family Noctuidae; genus Anorthoa; species Anorthoa munda. The sequence goes on along the minus strand of OX243907.1, from coordinate 159,301 downwards.
GTACTTGATCGCCTCCGAACTGAAATGAGTAACCGTGTCACTGCACCCTCGTCGCAGGCTGTGGTGCCACCACAGTCCAACCACGCTGACGTGGAGAGTAGTGACAGGGTTACAAACGTAAGTACCCAGTACAATGATGAATTGAGGAGTGCTTTGGAGTGTGCTATTCGGGAATATCGCTACATGCAGCCCGAACTTAGGCTACGATTACCTCGCTTGCCCATGCATAACAAAAATAGGGCGCTGGTGGCTGCTCTGGATTCGCAGTTGTCAAACTATTTTGATGACTGCGAAGACCTCACTGATACACATTCGATCATGTACTGCGCGGCTGTAGCGGCATGTCGTGAGCCCACGTCAAATTTGCAGATGACAGAGCTACACGACCGAAACCAGCCGTACCGGCTTGGCAGTGCAGGATCGAACGTCGTATTGGTGGGGCCAGAGCACTCATCGGCAAACTAATTTGTTTCAGGGAGTGCAATAATCGCCCAAGAGTGATGCGCTTTGTGAGACGGGCGTTTTCGGGGACTGATGTCAGCCCCCGAGACTATATATCACGTGTCACAGAGCGCATCGACTTCCTGAAACAAAAAGTGTTTTTTGTTAACTGAAACTTTTAGTAGCGCCATCAGGATGGAGTTTGGTGTGGACAAATGTGCGGTCATGCATGCAAAGCGAGGGGAGATTGTGGAATCCGTGGGAATTCAACTCGCGGATTCCATAAACCTGAGATCCCTCTCTCCAAACGAAACCTATAAGTATTTGGGTATGTCGGCAGCGTTAGGTATCAGCACTACTGACATGAAGTAATCGTTGAGGGAACGCTTCTTTGGCCGCCTGAAGAAAGTATTCAATAGCCTTCTTTCGGGCGGAAACAAGGTGCGCGCCTTCAACGGTTGTGTCATGCCGGTATTGATGTACTCTTTCGGCATACTCAAATGGACTCAAACCGAACTCGACGCCCTGGATAGGCGGGTCCGAACATTGCTGACTGCATATCGAATGCATCACCCACGATCGTCGGTCATGAGATTGTATATCCCGCGGCAGTGTGGAGGCCGAGGCTTTTTAAATGCCGAAAACCTCCACAACCGCGAGATATGCAATCTCAGAGAATATTTTCTACACGCCGACGTGGGTATGCATCGATATGAAATGGCAGTGGACAAGGGACTCACCCCGCTCTCCTTGGCAAATGAGAACTGGCGCAAGCCTGTAGTGCTTGATACTAACGACCGCAGGGAGGTATGGCAGAGTAAGGAGCTCCACGGACGCTTTTTCTGGGCCCTACATGGGTCCGATGTAGATCAGTCAGCGTCCGTAGCCTGGCTGCGTTTCGGTGACCTCTTTGGGGAAACCGAAGGTTTTGTCTGTGCAATTATGGACGAAGTTATCATGACGAAAAACTACCGGTGATTTATTGTGAAGGATGGCACGGTTGACATCTGTCGGGCATGACACCGCCCGGGTGAATCGATCCGCCACATTGTTCTCGGCTAGCTATCGAAGATTACTTGCATAGGCACAACCGTGTAGCCAGGATTATCCATCAGCAACTCGCTCTAAAATACACTCTTGTGGCATCAGAGGTACCGTACTACAGGTATGTGCCCGACCCAGTTCTCGAAAATGGCAATATCACATTGTACTGGGATCGGTCCATCATCACTGACAGGACTATTGTAGCCAATAAGCCTGATATTGTGGTGGTGGACCGAATCGAGAGACGTACAATGATTGTTGACATTACCGTCCCGCATGACGGGAACCTCGTGAAAGCCGAGAAAGATAAGCAAATCAAGTATCTTGACTTGGCTCGCGAGGTTGTCGACATGTGGGATGTGGACACAGCGATCATTGTACCGATAGTCGTGTCGGCCAATGGCTTAATAGCCACGAGCCTCGACCAACACCTTAGGAGGCTCTCGTTAGGCGGCTGAGTCAAGGGCCTGATCCAGAAAGCAGTACTGCTGGACACGGCTCGCATTTTTAGGAGATTCCTCTCTCTGGATCCCTGACCGCCGGTAGCTTGGACCCTGTTCCCGATACCGGTGGGCCTCTATTTTTTATATTTTTAAATGTTTTTGTTTTTAAATTTATTTTATAAAAATATTTAAAAATGTAGATAATAAGAAAGATAATTAAATAAAGGAGATAATAATAATAAATCTTTATTCAGAAATTAGAAAGGTAAAAACACAGTTTCAATCTTAGATAACTAATATAGGTTGAGCCTCGTGCCTTTGTGTCAGTGCTTTACCTAGTAGTGATGCGCATAACACAGCTAACAACGTTATTTAAGTAATTTTTCAATGGCATTTGTACAAAATTTTTACTGTTCCAAGTACATTTTATAAGTTGGTCGACTATTACTCGTAAACTTGTAATGCCTACTACTTATCCGTAATAGATTTCCTTTTAATTTAGTTATATTTACTACTGCCGTGAATTTGATTTGTACCTTTCCGTGGAAATCAATCGCACGAGGCCTCCAGAATTAAAGTCCAACGCTCTAGCTATTAGAACACGATGGCAGTTCAGTGTAAGCTCATTTTATATCAATTTACATGTAATTTTTAATTCGATAAAATAATAAAGTTGAGCAAATTTTGTAGTCTCAGCAAACAAAGACGCGGGCGGAAAGGTATGTTTGTGTAATAATTTGCAATATTCCGCCAGAACTGCAAAAAAAACAAAACAGCCTAATAAATCGCACGCAGTGCACGCAGGCGAAGCTGCGGGCGGAAAGCTAGTACGCATACAAATTAAAAGCACAAAAAGTTAGTCCAAAACCTAACATTAGTTGTCCATTTGACTTTAAAGCTATATGGGTTAGTCATTAATTCCTAAACTAAAAGGCAGTTATTGTGCACAGAATATTCAGAAACTGTATTTTAGATCATAAATCTGTATAATATTTAGTATAACTAGACAATAACATAGACAGTGCAGTTCATTGAGTTTCAATTAATTTACAATTTAAAAAAAAGTTAATTTATAAAATAAAAACCCGACTGCGACCCTATTCGCGAACTATCTGACCCCCTGGTCAGCCAGTTCGCCAATATATATCCTCCGACTGCACAGCATATTTTTTTCTTGTTTACAACTTTTTAGATCGCTTCTTAAGCAGTCGGGTCGTCAAAGGGAGTTACAGCTCGATGAACTGGTCTTGATCAAAGAAGATCAGACCCTCCCTCTATGCTGGCGTCTTGGACGAATCAGCAAACTATTTCCAGGTTCCGATGGCGTAACAAGAGTGGCTGATGTAAGCACAGCCAAGGGCACCGTTCGACGTGCACTCAATCGCCTCTGCCTACTACCTGCCTCAAAACAATGATTGTGTTGAAAGTTGGACCTAGAGCTTTCCAACGGCCGGGAAGATGTCTACGCCGCACTCAACCAATCACAGCCCGCTACTGTCTCACACAGCCAGCCGACTAATAGGAGCGCCCTAATGTGGCGTGATCTTCAACAGCCAATCACCGAAGCCCAATATCGCGCCATGCGTGCCTTGCCGCCACCGATAGAGGGACCCGCTTCTTCAGTCCACCACAGCCATCAGCTGACAAAACACTATTTGACTTAATTTTGTAAAATCCAGTAAGCAAGTTGTAATAAATATTTAAATTCAAAAGTCAACGTTTTTTTCTTTTGTTCCATCGCGAACAAAAAGTAATAGTTAATTTATAAAATAAAAACCCGACTGCTTAACCCTTTCGCGAACTGGTTCGCGAATAGACTTAAGCAGTCGCGACAATGTCACAGTTCGCGAATATGTATCCTCCGACTGCACAGCATATTTTTTTCTTGTTTACAACTTTTTAGATCGCTTCTTAAGCAGTCGGGTCGTCAAAGGGAGTTACAGCTCGATGATCTGGTCTTGATCAAAGAAGATCAGACCCTCCCTCTATGCTGGCATCTTGGACGAATCAGCAAACTATTTCCAGGTTCCGATGGCGTAACAAGAGTGGCTGATGTAAGCACAGCCAAGGGCACCGTTCGACGTGCACTCAATCGCCTCTGCCTACTACCTGCCTCAAAACAATGATTGTGTTGAAAGTTGGACCTAGAGCTTTCAACGGCCGGGAAGATATCTACGCCGCACTCAACCAATCACAGCCCGCTACTGTCTCACACAGCCAGCCGACTAATAGGAGCGCCCTAATGTGGCGTGATCTTCAACAGCCAATCACCGAAGCCCAATATCGCGCCATGCGTGCCTTGCCGCCACCGATAGAGGGACCCGCTTCTTCAGTCCACCACAGCCAACAGCTGACAAAACACTATTTGACTCAATTTTGTAAAATCCAGTAAGCAAGTTGTAATAAATATTTAAATTCAAAAGTCAACGTATTTTTCTTTTGTTCCATCGCGAACAAAAAGTAATAGTTAATTTATAAAATAAAAACCCGACTGCTTAATCATATTCGCGAACTGGTTCGCGAATAGACTTAGTCGCGACAATGTCACAGTTCGCGAATATGTATCCTCCGACTGCACAGCATATTTTTTTCTTGTTTACAGCTTTTTAGTTCGCTTCTTAAGCAGTCGGGTTTTTATTTTATAAATTTACTTTTTTTATTTACAACTTTTTAGTTATATTTTTCTTTTCGTATTACTTTTAAACATATAAGTGGTATGTATTTTTGTAATCAGCTCTTGAAACCTTTATTTTGATATCCCACTCGATGGGTTTGGAAGAAAAAAATTGTGACGCGCCCAAAATCCGCCATGTTTGTTTTTAGGGTTCCGTACCCAAAGGGTAAAAACGGGTATAAAATAAATTAAGTTTTTTTGCGATAGTGGTACGGAACCCTTCGTGCGCGAGTCCGACTCGCACTTGGCCGGTTTATTTTATTTTTTATGCCTACATGGGCACTTATAAAACATCGACAAAAGGTGCACGGTTCGGGTTGGTCGTTTCCTGTGGAGAAGAACCGGCAAGAAACTCCACGGTTACTCTTTTAAAAAAATTGGTTTGTTTTTACAATTTTTCTATGTTACAGCTTCCCGGCCGTTGAAAGCTCTAGGTCCAACTTTCAACACAATCATTGTTTTGAGGCAGGTAGTAGGCAGAGGCGATTGAGTGCACGTCGAACGGTGCCCTTGGCTGTGCTTACATCAGCCACTCTTGTTACGCCATCGGAACCTGGAAATAGTTTGCTGATTCGTCCAAGACGCCAGCATAGAGGGAGGGTCTGATCTTCTTTGATCAAGACCAGATCATCGAGCTGTAACTCCCTTTGACGACCCGACTGCTTAAGAAGCGATCTAAAAAGTTGTAAACAAGAAAAAAATATGCTGTGCAGTCGGACGATATATATTGGCGAACTGGCTGACCAGGGGGTCAGCCAGTTCGCGAATAGGGTCGCAGTCGGGTTTTTATTTTATAAATTAACTTTTTTTTAAATTGTAAATTAATTGAAACTCAATGAACTGCACTGTCTATGTTATTGTCTAGTTATACTAAATATTATACAGATTTATGATCTAAAATACAGTTTCTGAATATTCTGTGCACAATAACTGCCTTTTAGTTTAGGAATTAATGACTAACCCATATAGCTTTAAAGTCAAATGGACAACTAATGTTAGGTTTTGGACTAACTTTTTGTGCTTTTAATTTGTATGCGTACTAGCTTTCCGCCCGCAGCTTCGCCTGCGTGCACTGCGTGCGATTTATTAGGCTGTTTTGTTTTTTTTGCAGTTCTGGCGGAATATTGCAAATTATTACACAAACATACCTTTCCGCCCGCGTCTTTGTTTGCTGAGACTACAAAATTTGCTCAACTTTATTATTTTATCGAATTAAAAATTACATGTAAATTGATATAAAATGAGCTTACACTGAACTGCCGTCGTGTTCTAATAGCTAGAGCGTTGGACTTTAATTCTGGAGGCCTCGTGCGATTTTGATTTCCACGGAAAGGTACAAATCAAATTCACGGCAGTAGTAAATATAACTAAATTAAAAGGAAATCTATTACGGATAAGTAGTAGGCTTTACAAGTTTACGAGTAATAGTCGACCAACTTATAAAATGTACTTGGAACAGTAAAAATTTTGTACAAATGCCATTGAAAAATTACTTAAATAACGTTGTTCGCTGTGTTATGCGCATCACTACTAGGTAAAGCACTGACACAAAGGCACGAGGCTCAACCTATATTAGTTATCTAAGATTGAAACTGTGTTTTTACCTTTCTAATTTCTGAATAAAGATTTATTATTATTATCTCCTTTATTTAATTATCTTTCTTATTATCTACATTTTTAAATATTTTTATAAAATAAATTTAAAAAGGGTTATGACCTTCTATCTTTTTAGTTTGCTTTTTAAGCAGTCGGGTTTTTTGATTTTTTTAATTATCTTTTTTTATTTACAACTTTTAATTTTTTTTTTTTTTAGAATTAGGTACATTTAAACATATAAGTGTTATATATTTTTGAAATTTCCTCCTAAAATCCTTTATTTTGATATCCCACACGATGGGTTTGGAAGAAGTTTTTTTTTTCCCACAAAATGGCGCCCAAAATTCGCCATTTTTATTTTTTCCAATTTTAATGTAGCCAGTGACTCTCGCAAGATTAAGACGAATCGATTGACGTAAGAATCATCAAAATCGGCCAACGCGTTTGGTCTCTAGAACGCCACATAGGAACGAACATACATACATACATACATACAAAGACTGATAAACACATTATCCTCCTTCGGCAGTCGGGTAAAAAGTAGTCTCATACAAGCCCAAGGACCCACATTACACATACAATTCACTCATAGTTTAATAAGAGTTAAAATAATAAAGTAATTACAAAAAAAAAACTCACGATTTTTTCGTCCTTTTTACCCGACTGCCGAAGGAGTGTTTATCAGTCTATGTATGTATGTATGTATGTATATATGTATGTATGTATGTATGTATGTATGTATGTATGTATGTATGTTTGTTCCTATGTGGCGTTCCAGAGACCTAACGCGTTGGCCGATTTTGATAATTCATATGTCAATCGATTCGTGTTAACCTTGCGAGTGTCATAGGCTACATTAAAATTGGAAAATAGAAAAATGGTGGCTTTTGGGCGCCATATTGTGGGGGGGCAATTTTATTTTTTCTTCCAAACCCATCGTGTGGGGTATCAAAATAAAGGGTTTCAAGAGGTGATTTCAAAAATATATAACACTTATTTATTTAAATGTACCTAATTCGAAAAAAAAATAACTAAAAAGTTATAAATAAAAAAGTTAATTAAAAAAATCAAAATACCCGACTGCTTAAAAAGCGAACTAAAAAGACGTAAACAAGAAGAAAATCATGCTGTGCAGTCGGAGGATACATCTGGTTTTGGTCAGCCAGCTCACGAATATGTATCCTCCGACTGCACAGCATGATTTTCTTCTTGTTTACGTCTTTTTAGTTCGCTTTTTAAGCAGTCGGGTATTTTGATTTTTTTAATTAACTTTTTTATTGATAAACAAGGACGCGACGCACATATGCGTTTGTGGCGACTGGCGGCCGGCGACTAGATCAAACTGCATGGCAAGGCAAGCGAGTCGTTATATGTTTTTTGCACGAGCTAGCAAAATCGCGTATTGCCTGTGGGTAGTATGGTTCATACGGTACACGCGGTTCATTGGCTACCACTCTACTTTATCTACTAATTTTTCCACGTCTAAAATTTTGCCGGAGTAGCGATTTATATTTTGATGATATAGTAAAATATTACTATTCGTCTTCTCTTTTGTCGGCTCTAATAGTTTAAAGAATCTACAGTAGTATTATCAGAAAAACTGGTTAATACTGTTAAATCACTAAACCTAGTCTCAGTTAAATCATTAATAACTGCGTGTATATTAAAAGCTAACAATTTAGCTAATAAATGTCGACTATTTTTGGGAAGAAACATATGGTTCCCAATCAAAACAAAATCACTAACAAAATTGTTGGTGTCAAAAAACAATAAACGGTCACTATGACGACAAGATAAAATATGCATCAAGTTATTTAAACTAGAAATGTATTCATTTTCCTGAACAAGTAACTTGTCAGAATAGGGCAATGCACATAATATTAGCTTGCCTAATTTTAACTTAAGTATGGTGTCAATACCATTAACTATGTCCCTTTTTGTTATACTAAGGCTATTGCAGTATTGCGAATAAGAAGTACCTACTACAGTAGTTTGCTCATTCAATTGTGTCTGTTGAATATTATGAATAAGCTCATTAAAATGCAGTTTATGATAACAATGGTTCACTATTGTATGTTTAGAACGGTTATTTAACAGAGATCCAAAACCTGTTCCTAATCTATCAGAATATACTAAGGCATTTTCACATAGTTATGAATACTTGGGTGGTCAAGACTTATCTAACGATGTCTTAATTATTAAAATCTGTCAAGTGGTTTGACAGATACGAGGTACTAAAGAATATTACATACATACAAACATACAAGGTACGCGCGAAACACATAACCCTTTCCTTGCAGCCGGGTAAAAAGAAGGTTTACTGATTTAACTGTTATTTAGCTTTGAAATTACATTTAACTGGGACTCAAAGTAAATCTATAGCGGTTACAATTCCATTACAACTCTATAACACAGCTATATGTCAGCCAGCCGTTTTTAGGGTTCCATATCCAAATGACAAAAAATGGAACCCTTATTTATGGATTCGTCATGTCTGTTTGTCTGTCCGTCCGTATGTCACAGCAACTTTTTTCCGAAACTATAAGAACTATGCTGTTCTTCTTCTTTTTCGTGTGAGATGTGGCCACCTCTGGTGTCAGAGTTAATTAAGCCGCCTCTGGGAAACCCCACAGGCCTGTTAGGCTGTTGAAACTTGGTAAGTAACTGTATTCTGTGAACCGCATTAAGATTTTCACACAAATTTAGATTTCCCCATACTTAGAACAGAAATTCAAAATTATTTTTTCTTCAAACTCTTATGTGGGGTATCTATGGATAGGTCTTCAAAAATGATATTGAGGTTTCTAATATAATTTTTTACTAAACTGAATAGTTTGCGCGAGAGACACTTCCAAAGTGGTAAAATGTGTGTCCCTCCCCCTGTAACTTCTAAAATAAGAGAATGAGAAAAGTTTTCGACCATAGCTCAAAATCATGTTTTAAGTAAACGGACGGCAGACATGTACTCATGTAAGGCATAGTTCATGAGTATTTAAAAAAAACCGGCCAAGTGCGAGTTGGACTCGCGCACGAAGGGTTCCGTACCATTATCGCAAAAAACGGCAAAAAAAAAACCGGCCAAGTGCGAGTCGGACTCGCAAACGAAGGGTTCCGTACCATTATCGCAAAACAACGCAAAAAAATCACGTTTGTTGTATGGGAGCCCCCCTTAATTTATTTTATTTTAATTTAATCATTATTAATTTTTGAAGAGAAAATACAACTAAATATTCTGTGAATATTTCAAGCGTCTACCTGTTGCCGTTATTAATATCGAGCAAAAAACGGCAAAAATATCACGTTTGTTGTATGGGAGCCCCCCTTAAATATTAATTTTATACTGTTTTTAGTATTTGTTGTTATAGCGGCAACAGAAATACATCATCTGTGAAAATTTCAACTGTCTATCACGGTTCATGAGATACAGCCTGGTGACAGACAGACAGACAGACAGACAGACAGACAGACAGACAGACAGACAGACAGACAGACAGACAGACAGACAGACAGACAGACAGACAGACAGACAGACAGACAGACAGACAGACAGACAGACAGACAGACAGACAGACAGACAGACAGACAGACAGACAGACAGACAGACAGACAGACAGACAGACAGACAGACAGACAGACAGACAGACAGACAGACAGACAGACAGACAGACAGACAGACAGACAGACAGACAGACAGACAGACAGACAGACAGACAGACAGACAGACAGACAGACAGACAGACAGACAGACAGACAGACAGACAGACAGACAGACAGACAGACAGACAGACAGACAGACAGACAGACAGACAGACAGACAGACAGACAGACAGACAGACAGACAGACAGACAGACAGACAGACAGACAGACAGACAGACAGACAGACAGACAGACAGACAGACAGACAGACAGACAGACAGACAGACAGACAGACAGACAGACAGACAGACAGACAGACAGACAGACAGACGGACCGCGGAGTCTCAGTAATAGGGCCCCGTTTTTACCCTTTGGGTACGGAACCCTAAAAACACTACAATTATACATCAATAAATATAAAAACCTGTATTGGTTGATGGGTCTTAACTCAGTCCTATCTTTAGACAACAAACTACTGCTGTACAATTCTGTATTAAAACCTAAATGGTCGTACGGCATCCAACTATGGGGAGTCACCAGCAAAAGCAACATAATGTGCCTCCATAGAGCTCAGAACGCGATCTTGAGGAATATTGTCAATGCTCCATGGTTCACACGGAATGAAGAAATCCATGATTATCTCAACACTCCGACCATTTTTGAGGAAATTAATAAACATAAAAAGCGTTATGCTGATCGTCTAGCCATCCACCCAAATCCTTTGGCTGTTAAATTGCTGGTCAGCAGCAAATCTATAAATCGTAAGTATTTCCTGAACTGTGGCGTAATGCGATAGTACGGCCTATTCCAAAAAATAATAACCCACAAAGCTACAAAGATCTTCGCCCAATAAGTATTTTGCCATGTTTGTCCAAGGTGTTGGAGAGAGTGGTTACAGAGTTTCTCGAGGAGCAGGATATGCTGCCCGAACTGCAGTCAGGTTTCAGGAAGGGACGTGGAACCGCGACTGCTTTAGCCGACGTCATTGGTAACCTCCTTGAGGCGCGGGACCGTGGTGAGGGTTCCATAATGGTACTGCTAGACTACTCGCGGGCATTTGACTCAATTAATATGCGTCTATTATTGTCCAAATTAAGATATTACGGTTTTGACAGCCAGACAGCGGGTTGGTTTGAGAGTTATTTAACGTGTAGGTCGCAGCGGGTCGAGTTGCGCAAGAAAGACGGTTCCACGGTATCTTCTTCCCCAAAAACAATCACAAGGGGTGTTCCCCAGGGATCGTTGCTCGGGCCGTTACTCTATATACTTTATAGTGCCGATCTAACTGCGTGTATTAAAAACTGCAAGTACCACGTATACGCGGATGATACTCAGTTGTATACTTCGTTCAACACTGGTAACACAACAGCCGGCGTGCATGCCCTAAATGATGAACTAGACAGAATTGCGTCGTGGTCTACAGGCAACTCACCTGTGCTAAACCCCAAAATATCTAAGTTTATGGTAATGGGAAGCAGAAATCAAATAAAATCAATTCTTTCTGCGAAGCCCGAAGTTAAAATCAATTCAGATCAGTTGGTCCCACAGTCATCAGGTCAGGATCTGATGATGGGATCTTGGAGAAATCGAGGGAACTCTTCAAATATTTTAGACATACATATAGCGATTTTGGTATTTTTATCAACAATGCAATCATCTGCACTCAGAAAGTAACATTTGGTGAAGTGGAACAGGTGAAGAAGACCACAGATGGCCAATAGCATTCCTTAATGCTAAGTATGTCATGGGTTATAAGATATCTCGAATAGTTTAACGACTATGATGAAGCAAATACTTATAAATACATAGTGCTGATAAAAATGGTACCATCGAACTGACCTGATGATGAAGCCGGCAGGTAGGCACTGGTACTCCGAAATAAAACAATGTATCCTAGTCGTGTATGGGCTTATTGGAATCGTCATGAGATGTACTTTGGCTATATATGAATTTTATGGCAATTGAAAGTACCTATCAAAACTAAAAAGAGATAAATAAAAAACTTTTTAACAAAAAAACATACCGACTTCCAAAAAAACAATGCAAAACGAAAAATAACTTTCTTTTCCGAAGTCGGTGTCGAAACACAAAAAAGCAATAGTTACCAAACACACCGAAGTAGCACACAAAAAAGCAATAGGTACCTTTTTTGGAAGTCGGTATGTTTTTTTGTTATATAGGCTAAAGGTTCTGTACCGGGTGAAAGTCTTCCTTAGTGTTGCAATGAGGAAGAGATTGGTGGACAGCCTGGTACTGTCCAAACTGAATTATTGTGACACTGTGTACGGACCGTGTCTCCTTTCTCGCACAGAGCGTCTAATACAGCGGGTACAAAATGCGTGTGCGCGTTACTGCTTCAGTATACCCCGGAGGCATCATATAACACCGCATTTAAATGAGCATAACATGTTGAAAATGGCTGCACGACGGAAATTACATTTAGCCGTCTTAATGTTCGGCGTTATTCAAACACACAGACCGGAATACCTGTATAAAAAGCTTAGCTGGAGACACGAGCACTACAGCTACTCCGCCCGTTCCACCTCCAAACCACTCTCGTTGCCTCGTCGTGGGACCGCAGCCTTCAGAGGATGCTTAAGGTATGCCGCCACTCGCTGCTGGAATGATTTGCCACCTCCCATAAGATCGCTGAAAACAAAACAGTTTTAAATTTAATTTAAAAAAAAACTATTTGAAGAACAGAAGGTTGAGCAACGTATATTTTATAAATAGAATCTTTTTAGGCTTTAAAATTACTCACTTAAGGTTCATAATCCATTGGCATCGTTTCCAGGCGATTCAAGGCGGTGACATGAGTTCCTTCACAGGCAGCGATGTGGCGGCATTCTTTCATTATGCATCAAACTTTCACTTTTTCTTCTTCCTTTGTTGTTGCTGTCAGGCATCGAGGGTCGTACCACGCGGACTACACGCACACACATGACCGCACACCGCACAGGACTCGGGCTCCACTTGACGTCGTAATGCTCGTACCGGCGCGCGTCTCAGTGGCGCGCCCGGCGAGCACGGCCTACTGTGACCTGGCCTAAGTCACACTTTTTATCACAGTTTGGGCGATAAAGCCATTTTGTCATAAATGCTAGCACGGTGGCGTGAGATATTTTCTTGACTTGTGGCCACAGAACATTTTTACTCTAGCGAGCTTGTGGCATAACTTCTTGACATTTATTTGTTTTCTTTTTCGGAAATTTGCCAATTTTATGGCAGTTTCGGTTTAACCTTGGCCATAAAAACCATTTAGTTTCAGAGAAGCATAGTCCTACGACGCACTATTTCCGTATTATAGGCTGCCGAATTTTATTTTATTTTACATAAAACGCTCTATATCTCGAAAACGGTATGTCCTAGGCAAAAAATAACCAAAATTTGCCCCCCCCGCTTAGACACCCCCATGCTAGTAGCATTCCAACATGAATTGATATTTTTTATTTTTTTTTATTTGTTGGTTTTCGACTTGAACTACAAATTCTTAACAGAAAATATTTTGGGTCATGACAAGTTATGAAAAAATACGTCATGTCTTACAATTTGTCTTAAATACTAGCACGGGACAACCATGTGACATAGTTTCAAGACGCGACATGCCTTTCTTGTAGCTGACTTCATAGTGCGACATAATCTGAATAGACGACCAAATAAAATAATACTTATAAAAGTGTGCCGTCCATACAGATAAAATACTTTTTAATTTTGTTGGGAACAAATTAATATTTGACCCACGACCATACTTACGCACACTTTATTTTTCTTTGTTTGTTTGATAACATAGACCCAGTTCCCGATACCAGTGAGCCCCTATTTTTTTTATTTTAATTGTTTTTTGGGGGTTTTATTTAAGAAATAATTTAAAATGTAGAAAGTAAAAAGAATATGGCATATAATAAAAAACCGGCCAAGTGCGAGTCGGACTCGCACACGAAGGGTTCCGTACCATTATTGCAAAACACTGCAAAAAAATCACGTTTGTTGTATGGGAGCCCCCCTTAATTTATTTTAATTTAATAATTATTATTTTTTGAAGAGAATATACAACTAAATATTCTGTGAATATTTCAAGCGACTACCTGTTGCCGTTATTAATATCGAGCAAAAAACGGCAAACTTATCACGTTTGTTGTATTGGAGCCCCCCTTAAATATTAATTTTATACTGTTTTTAGTATTTTTTGTTATAGCGGCAACAGGAATACATCATCTGTGAAAATTTCAACTGTCTAACTATCGGACGGACGGACGGACGGACGGACGGACGGACGGACGGACAGACAGACAGACAGACAGACAGACAGACAGACAGACAGACAGACGGACAGCGAAGTCTTAGTAATAGGGTCCCGTTTTTACCCTTTGGGTACGGAACCCTAAAAAAGAAATAAATAGAATTAATTAATAATCCTGTAACATTTCAATAAATTAATAAGCATTGATCACCACAAAAAAAAAAAAATTTATTGCCATTTGGTGCAGTAATTAGAAGGAAAATATTTTATTTTTCAACTATAAAATTTTATCACTACCTCCGAACGAAAGTGATAAATTTTTCATAATCATCTGTCAAAATGTGAAATTTGTGACAAAATGGGTGCGCCCGTATTAGCAACTAAGACCCGATGAGTCCCAAATAAACGTCAGGAAATTTTCTCACGCCGCCGGTACTAATAATTAAGACAAAATGGCTTTATCGTCCAAACTGCGATGAAATGTGTGACTCAAGCCGTGTCACAGTAGGCCCTGCTCGCCGGCAAGCAACAAGAAAGGCATGTCGCGCCTTTAAAATAAGTCACATGTTTGACCCGGCTAGCATTTAAGACAAATTGTAAGACATGACATAATTTATCATGTCTTGTCACAAATGTCTTGGGTACGCCAATGCTCGCTCCGCTGGACGACGCGCGGCGCGCACGCCAGTGCACGACGACACTCACGTGGGCTCTCAAAATAAGGCTATACAATAAAGAGCGCGGGGGTGAGATAAAATGTTGTGTGCCGTGTTTTGCGGGTATTACTTTTATGTTTACGTCAAGAATTCTAAATTAATTTTGGTTTTGGTCACATTGTAATTTTGGGTAGTTTATTTTTATTTATTTTTTACTGTATTTCTTACTGTATTTATTTTATGTTCTTTGTATCTATTTTAACATACACATCAGATTTGGTTTCCGTACGTCACGTCCTAGGCGACCACTGAAAATCAGCGCCGTGCTGTGGGTCCCCCACGGTACAGCATTATGCTGAGTGGAAGCCTTATTGTCACAATCACGACATGCATCTGCCTACTTCTTTTTTTCACCCTATTTCTTTGCCGATTATTCCCGTTGTCCACCACTGGGGGACAGCGGGAAAACTTTAAAAAAATATTCTCACTGGCCACCACTGGGGGACAGCGACACGGATTTTTTAATTATTCTCGTTGTCCACCACGGGGCTGACACAGACTTTTGAATTATTCTCGCCACCACCACTGGGGCACAATGACCCATCTTTTGATCCAATTCCCACTGGCCAACAACATCTTCAGACATATTAAAATTTCGAGAGGTTGCATTGATTGCCGTACTTCCATTTCCATTACTGCCCGAGACAGAAATAAAAACCGGGTGGCTGTACATAACGCGCAGGGATACTACGGATCCTAATATTTTAAAATTCAGGAAATACGTTCAAATTAGGGCATGCAGTTTCGTACATTTTCAATTTCGAAATTAGCTTACGAAATTGGACTCCTCAGTTTCGAAATTTCGAAATTTCGAAACTGAGGAGCCAAATATAATGGAAAATCAGAATAATACTTGAACTAAACTCAAAATGCAAAATTTGTAGTTGAAGTGCAATTTATATTCAAACAAAGTGAATATTCTTTTCCTGAAGACTTCTACTACAAATACTCCACTGCTGGGGACACCTTCGACAATACCATCCAGCTTTTCGAGCTCGGAGTGGCAAGAGACGTTTGGTCAGCGTTGATTCACGAGCTGGGGTTAAAGATAGTTACAGATAGCGCCTCACAGAATTGAGGCACTGCTGAAGAGCAGAGAGCTACCCAGCTCGTTAGTGACAATAGGAGATGCGCAAGTCCACTATCTTGGTTTAACCATGTACGGTGGGGCTTCGAAGAACATTTCGAGTACATTTCCTCGCATTGGTAGGCCAGTGGGTGCTTTGCAAAGACTGCTGCCCAATCTCGGAGGCAGAAATAGACTGTCAGTTGTCCAGCGTCGGACTAAAATCAACAGCTTGCAGCGAAAGATGGTTATTTGAATTGCACGTGGCTGGCTAAAAAGAGCGGAGCGCATCTCCTACCGGCACATTCAGGTACTGATCGGGCACGGTTGCTTCAGTGAGTACCTGAATAGGATTGGGTGAGAAGCCTCGGTAAATTGCCATCATTGTAGAGGCAACTTGGATTCTGCACAGCACACGCTCAAGGAGTACCTTCTTGGGCCTTTGAACGGTGGGTCTTAGTCGCCAGGATCGGGCGTGACCTGTCTCTGCCAGTATTAGTTAGGAATATGCTGGCGGCAACATGCAATTAGAGGGAAATAGCCACCGAGTGGAATCGCGAGAAGTCCAATTCCACTCTGAGAAGAAGGCATCGTGGAGGCAACCACCTCGATGTAGACACGCCGAAGCCCCGCTTGTATCATTTAAGGCAGATGGAACGCCAGGGTTTCGGGCGCTCAGAGTGTGACAGTCCCTGTCCGTCCACCGAGTGATCTCAGGAAAGACAGTGGCACAGTGATCACGTGCTGCTGTGCACAGCGAGGCTCAAGGGAGACTTCTTTATAGTCTCCCCAAGAATGTAGTATTTTAAGAAGTGCTGATGGTGATCCCCAGTTTGGTTTTTATGAGGTAAAAATACCACACTGTCTGGTTTTTCCCCAAAGTTCAGGCGAAGGTTTTCCCCCGACAGCAAAGAAATATGGGCATTCCCAGCCGATTTGTAGACCTTGTCAAAGTATTACCCTCACGGGCCACCATTATTAAAAAGCTTGTTTTTTTTAAGGGCCGAGCTTCTTTCTCTCTTCTTTATTTATTTTATACCATGGTCACAAGGTGGCCCAAACGCAACGGTCTAATTGACTTTAGATTCGTATTCAGACTCATTTTCAGATGATCCTCTTTTGGTTTCAATAATAAATTTTCATAATTGTATGAAAATAACATAATATTTAAATTAAATCCAGTTTCGAAATTTCGAAATTAGGGATGTCAATTTCGAAATTAATAAACATGCAAATATGGTCCGAAATTTCGAAACTATGAAATTTCGAAATTTCGGAATGCATGCCCTAGTTCAAATACAATGGCTGAAAGATGACTTTTTAGCGATGGGTTGGCAGGGTGATGGATATAATAATGACTCCAGATTGTGGTAAATAATAAGGGCTTTATTATTAGTTGCACACTCTTAAATACTATTTTACACTTATACTCTAACCAATGAAAATACAGAAACAAGTTTACAATTATAAAAATAAAATCTAAACCAATAGGGTTGCTTAATTCTTTGTCACCAATCGTGTTGTAGCATAGATTGGTGTTTGTTCCGTTGGTGTCGCCACAATCGACGCACGCGGTCGATTTGGCGCGCGTTCGTTCGCACTGAAGTTATAAATATAGGTGGCGCGTAGATTCGGCCTTTTCTTCGGGCGATCGTGGCGCAAGACAGACGTGTCCGGCGCACTGTGGATCGAAAAACGGCTCTAGAAGACATAGGAACTTAAATTTAAAAGTGTCGGTTTTTTTGATTGAAATGGGTTCTAATAGCCAATATCATACTTATATATTTCATAGGACGCAATCTGGTAGGCAAAAGGGCAAGTTTTATTTTTTTTGCAAAAAAAATGTATGGAGCTGATATAAAAAATGCATAAATCTCCGGAACCGCAAGACTAACCGTAATATCCTTGCACACGGTTATAGAACTATTTATTTATGATTTTTTGACATACTTCGTATGACGAGAAAGACTGCGTTTTTTTTTTTAAAAATCCTCAACTTTTTTTACCTAATTTAGGCTATAAATAGAAATAGACGTGTTATGTGATGTGTCTATCTAACTTAAAAAAAATATTTAAAATTATTAAAGATATTTTGATGTTTATTAACCAACTTCAAAAACGGAGGAGGTTCTTAATTTGTTTGAATTTTTGTGTATGTTTATTCAGAGATATCTTCGCCAATTAATAACCGATCTTGATGATTTGTTTTTTGTTTGAAAGAGTATGGTCCCGGATTGGTTCCAGTTAAATTTGGTAAAGACCTGTTGAATAACTTCGGAGATATTCAATGGAACTCTTCAATAAATGACGGTAAACCACCATAGATTGCTGCAATCGCATGTCTGTATATTGTTAACACCATTTCATAACGTAACATCACACTAGTAGACACTGAAGGGGTACGCAGATGTGTACAGTTCACCCTTCTACACTCTCATTTCATCAGTTATGTCCAAGTTCCCTGTTATTGGGATTATCTATTTGGGCATAGCATTTTTGTTTATTAACCGATCTAGACGATTCGTTTTTTGTTTAAAAGAGTATGGTCCCGGACTGGTCCCAGTTAAATTTGGTAAAGATCTGTTAAATAACTTCGGAGATATTCAATGAAACTCTTCAATAAATGACGGTAACCCATCACAGATTGCTGCAATCGCATGTCTGTATATTGTTTACACCATTTCATAACATAACATCGCACCAGTAGACTCTGAAGGGGTACGCAGATGTGTACAGTTCACCCTTCTACACTCTCATTTCATCAGTTATGTTCAAGTTCCCTGTTATTGGGATTAGATATATGGGCATATCATTTTTGTTTGAAAGAGTACTGTCCCGGATCGGTCCCAGTAAAATTTGGTAAAGATTTGATGAAGAACTTCGGAGAAATTCAATGGAACTCTTCAATAAATGACGGTAAATCATCATAACTTTAATTGCCAATATACATCACTTATCTCCCAAACTCTGAATTATAATCAATATACAAACATGCGATTAAAGCAATTTTGGGTGTTTTGCCATTATTTATTGAAGAGTACTATTGGATATTTAACAGATCTTTACCAAATTTAACTGGGACCGATCCGGGACCATACTATTTCAAACAAAAATGATATGCTCAAATATCTAATCCTAATAATAGGGAACTTGAACATAACTGATGAAATGAGAGTGTAGAAGGGTGAACTGTACACATCTGCGTATCCCTTCAAAGTCTACTGGTGCGATGTTATGTTATGAAATAGTGTAAACAATATACAGACTTGCTATTGCAGCAATTTGTGGTGGTTTACCGTCATTTATTGAAGAGTTCCTTTAAATATCTCTGAAGTTATTTAACAGATCTTTACCAAATTTAACTGGGACCAATCCAGGACCATACTCTTTTAAACAAAAAACGAATCATCTAGATCGGTTAATAAACAAAAATGCTATGCCCAAATAGATAACCCCAATAACAGGGAACTTGGACATAACTGATGAAATGAGAGTGTAGAAGGGTGAACTGTACACATCTGCGTACCCCTTCAGAGTCTACTAGTGTGATGTTACGTTATGAAATGGTGTTAACAATATACAGACATGCGATTGCAGCAATCTATGGTGGTTTACCGTCATTTATTGAAGAGTTCCATTGAATATCTCCGAAGTTATTCAACAGGTCTTTACCAAATTTAACTGGAACTAATCCGGGACCATACTCTTTCAAACAAAAAACAAATCATCAAGATCGGTTAATAATTGGCGAAGATATCTCTGAATAAACATACACAAAAATTCAAACAAATTAAGAACCTCCTCCGTTTTTGAAGTCGGTTAATAAACATCAAAATATCTTTAATAATTTTGAATATTTTTTTTAAGTTAGATAGACACATCACTTAACACGTCTATTTCTATTTATAGCATATATTAGGTAAAAAAAGTTGAGGATTTTTAAAAAAAAAAACGCAGTCTTTCTCGTCATATGAAGTATGTCAAAAAATCATAAATAAATAGTTCTATAACCGTGTGCAAGGATATTACGGTTAGTCTTGCGGTTCCGGAGATTTATGCATTTTTTATATCAGCTCCATACATTTTTTTTGCAAAAAAAATAAAACTTGCCCTTTTGCCTACCAGATTGCGTCCTATGAAATATATAAGTATGATATTGGCTATTAGAACCCATTTCAATCAAAAAAACCGACACTTTTAAATTTAAGTTCCTATGTCTTCTAGAGCCGTTTTTCGATCCACAGTGCGGCGCGACGGTTGTTCGTGTCCTGTTTCTTTACAAATGAGTTCCTTCGGGTTCTCAGATGAGTTCTTTTCAGAACTGGTGATAGTCAAAACGAAATATACAAAGGTTCTTTTGAGGACTGCTTGCTTCAATATTTCTGGTAAACAGAGTGTCAAAACGTACTGCGATCAAAAGTTCTTTTCAGAGCTACTTGTTTCAATGTTTCTAATAAACAGAGTGTCAAAAACGTGGATTGATGAGTTGTGGCTACAACTTCATACCAGTTTGGTGCGTTTTTGGGGAAAGACATCGAACGACAAACGCTGTTGAAGGGTGGCACCACAAACTAAATTCAGCGATGGGCAAAAAAGATCCAAACATAATGCACGCTTTAAGCGTAATTCGAGAAGTTGCTTGTTTTTTTTTTGTGAAAAAAATGCAAATAACTGAAAACATTGAAAAGTCAAAAAAACGCAAGAAAAAGTACGTTTACAGTGATCAGTTTGTTCAAGAAATCCAAAGGGAACTTGTAAACGGCCGAATATCTGTGGACCAATTTCTAGAAACTATGAGAATTTAATATAGTTATTTTTTTTTTTGTTTGCGATATGTTTGCTCTTAACTCTAGTCTAGGTCCGAGGTAACAGAAACAGAGTCGACGATGGAGTGAGTTTACCCAGAGGAAGCCTGTTCACTATAACTTTGAAGAGATTCGGGTTGAATGCTTTCGGAAAAACAGACGCAGATAGTGAGTTCCACTCATTGGCTGTGCGCATTATGAAGGATGTTTGGAAGCGCTTGGTGCGAATTGTGGGAATGGCAACATGGTAAGGATGGTAACTTGCAGTGCGTCTAGATGTCCAATGGTAGAAGGGGGCCGGTGGGATGAGGTCGTGGAGTTCTTGAGCATACTCACTGTAGTAAGTGTAGAAGTATGTTGTCGCTGTGAAAATATTATGTCAGTTAATTAACCAATTCATTAAAAAAATAAGCAATCAAACCTTTAATAGGTTTTGGGGGCTGAGTCACCCTCGTCCGTAGGAGAGTACCCCATACGATTCCCTACACGTGGCCCCCGGGTGGTGCTAATCAGGTGACATTAACTGGTGGTAGGTTACGGCCGAAGGCTTGCGACCACCCACCGGGCAAAGACGTACCGCCAAGCGGCCTAGCTGTGTTCCGGTACGATGCTCGGTGTAGCCAACGAGAGGAGTTGGGTCGAGATAGCCGTTCCACTGCAGGCGGACCGGTCTGACGCGCGCTGTTATGGGCGTATCGGGAGAGTTGTCGCGGAGGGTAGCGGGATCCGAGGCACGGTGCGCCGCTGGCCGACCGCAGGTAGTTGGGGGCCCAAGTAGTGTGCCAGCCACACACGAAAGGCTGCCCCGCCAACTGTCGAAAAATCCCGGAATGCACCATCGTGCTACTTGGCGACCAGAAGAGAGGGCCCGATGGACATTCCCGGGGGGGCTCGGGCGTCCCCGCAGTCTCGAGACAAGTCCCCCATTGATGGCGCCCTATCAGTGCGTGTCTGTGGGTTGCCAGCGTGGAACCTCGTCTCACTGCCTTCTCCTCCCCTTTTTTCACTCAACACTATGCCAAGGAAAAATAAAGGAAAAGCTGTACAGCGGCAGCACTCCCTGTCACACAAAGTGCACCTCAGCAACATAAGAGGGCTGCACTCAAATCTCGAAGCAGTCCATCACCACCTGGAGACTGATAGACCAGCTCTTCTTTTCCTTTCGGAGACGCAGATCGGATGTCCGTCAGACGTGTCGTACTTATCATACCCAGGGTTTACCCTGGAGCACAATTTTAGACCACGCGCGGGTGTATGCATGTACGCCCGAGACGACATCTGTTATCGGCGTCTCCGAAACCTTGAGGACTCAAGGTTTTCCGTGCTCTGGGCACTGGTGGACACAGGCCTGGATAAAATTATCTACGCCTGTGTCTACCGATCGCACAGTGGCGATCAGGAGACAACCAGGCTTACAGAGCATCTGTGTGAGGCGGCTGATGCGGCACAGCAGCGGTACCCTTCTGCCCAATTAGTGATACTGGGGGATTTCAATGCCCACCACCAGGAGTGGCTCTGCCCATACCAGTGCACTGATCATGCTGGGCGAGAGACGCGAAAGCTTGCGCTTGCGTTAAGTCTCGCCCAGCTGGTCCAGGGAGCAACGAGGGTGCCGGATGTTGATTCGCACACTGCCAATTGCTTGGACCTTCTGCTGACAATAGATCCAGACCGCTACTCTGTGTCGGTATCTTCACCTTTGGGTAGCTCCGACCATTGTCTGGTGAAGTCTGTATCCGTCTACTCCCCGCCCGATCCCAGTCCAAGAGGCACTCGGCGGGTTTGGCGGTACAGGTCAGCAGATTGGGATGAGATGCGTTCGTTTTTCGCTTCTTATCCTTGGCGGCCCACTTGCTTTTCTTCAGCTGATCCTTCGTCGTGTGCGGACGCCGTGACCGATGTGTTGCGTCAGGGAATGGAGTACTACACTCCATTTTCTGACGTAGCAATGTCTAGCGTTGACCGGCCATGGTTTGGCGCCGAGTGCAATCGCGCCAACACGCTTAAACATGAGGCGTACCTGGCATGGGTCGACGCTCGGTCATGCAAGGCTAGCGACGTGAGCCAGCGGAAGAGAGCCTTTAATAGGGCTGCCAAGTCCTGCAAGAGGGTATTGCGAAGGGCTCGGTTTGACCACATAAGCCGTATTGGGACCAAACTTGCTTCCTACCCAGCCGGTAGTAAAGCGTTCTGGTCCCTGGCTAAGTCGGTTGAATCGAATTTCTGCCGTCCCTCACTACCACCACTGCTGAAACCCGACTGAACACTGGCCCACTCCGCTGAGGAGAAAGCAAACTTGTTTGCCTCTCTTTTTGCGGAATCCTCACGCCTGGATTCTGGTGACGCGCAGCCCCCTCCTTCTCCTGAAGGATGCGAGACGAGTATGTCGGACATTCGCATCCATCAAAAGGACGTCCTTAGGGTGCTGCGCAACCTTGACGTGAACAAAGCTAGTGGCCCCGACGGTATACCGGCAATTGTTCTGAGAACTTGTGCGCCTGAACTGTCTCCGATCCTGACCCGCCTGTTTCGCCTTTCATATGAGACTGGAAAAGTGCCGAATGCATGGAAGCAAGCTAACGTTCAGCCTGTGCCCAAGAAGGGCAGTCGGGCTGACCCGGCCAACTACAGACCCATTTCAGTTACGTCCATCCTCTGCAAGAGTATGGAGCGGGTGCTCAACTCCAAGCTCCTGGCATACCTAGAAGCTAACGACATCCTCAGTGACCGCCAATATGGCTTCCGCCAAAATCGGTCAACTGGGGATCTTCTAGCGTATGCCATTCACATCTGGAGTGAGGCCATCGAGAGACACGGGGAAGCGCTTGCCGTCTCCCTCGACATCTCGAAGGCTTTCGATAGAGTCTGGCACGAGAGCCTTATTGCTATGCTTCCTTCATTCGGTCTGCCCAGTGGACTGTGCGAATGGATCGCAGACTTCCTGAGGGACCGGTCTATACGAGTGGTTATTGATGGCCGCTCATCTGACCAACTGGATATCAATGCCGGGGTCCCTCAGGGATCGGTACTCTCAGCAACATTGTTCTTGCTGCACATAAATGATCTGCTAAAACCTTTGGGTATGCAGACGACAGCACTGTTGCTGAGAGATACTTATACGACGCGCGCGCTACTGGGCCTCAGATCCGGTCACTCCGGGAGGCCATGGTTGGGCGCTTGAATCTGTCCTTGAAGGCAGTCTCCGAGTGGGGCGATGCCAATCTGGTCAGGTTCAATGCTACTAAGACCCAGGCATGTCTTTTTTCCGCTAAAAGGACCCAATTCCACCTGGCTCCTTCTTTCTGTGGTGTGACCGTGCCGATAACGGACCATCTTGAGCTTCTTGGTGTTACGTTGACATCGACCCTCAATTTTGGTCCATTCATTGAGACAAAAGCTCAACTGGCTGCCAAAAAGTTGGGGATTCTTGCGAAGGTGAGACGGTACTTCACGCCAGAACAGTTGCTCAACTTGTATCAAGCGCAAGTTCGGTCATGCATAGAGTACTGCTCTCATCTCTGGGACGGATCTGCTAAGTACCAGCTGGATGCACTAGAGTCGATCGATAAACGGGCCAAAAGGCTCATCGGCAATGAGATACTGGTCGAGTCTAGGCTCCAGAGCCTTGAACATCGGCGCCAAGTTGCCAGTCTGTCGGTTTTTTATCGGTTACATTTCAGGGAGTGTGCGATGGAATTGCATGAACTAATTCCTCCTAGCCCGTTCCATCATCGGACTACAAGACGTACGGCGATGCGTCATCGGTATATGGTGGACATCCCACCCATACGCACCAAACGTTTCGGGAGTACTTTCATTATGCGTACAGCTAAAGAGTGGAATTCCCTGCCAGAGTCTGTATTTCCTGATAGCTATAACCTGGGAGTCTTTAAGTCAAGAGTGAATAGGCTTCTTCTAGGTAAGCGTGCTACATCGTCGACCACATCATCACTTACCATCAGGTGAGATAGTGGTCAAGCGCAAGCCTATCAATAATAAAAAAAAAAAGTTAGTTAGGATGATTTTTAGGGTTCCGTACCCAAAGGGTAAAAACGGGACCCTATTACTGAGACTTCGCTGTCCGTCTGTCTGCCTGTCTGTCTGTCTGTCACCAGGCTGTAGGTATCTCATGAACCGTAATAGCTACAATTTTCACAGATGATATATTTCTGTTGCCGCTATAACAACAAATACTAAAAACAGAATAAAATAAATATTTAAGTAGGGCTCCCATACAACAAACGTGATTTTTTTTTGCCGTTTTTTGCGATAATGGTACGGAACCCTTCGTGCGCGAGTCCGACTCGCACTTGGCCGGTTTTTTCATATTCTTCTCAGCAAACCCTTTCATTTGATATCAATATGATGACAGTGCACCAATAATAACAAGTCCGCCATCTTGGGCCTTCCGCCATATTGGTTTTAGAATGTCGTCACTTAGCTAACCATGAATTTATTGTCATTCAAAATAAACGCGTATGTAAAATTTCATCTTAATCGGAGGAGGATAACTGCTTTAAAATTCAGTTGCAAAATTTGACCCGAACACACTTACAGACATACATTGCATTTGAAACAAAAGCTTGTAATGACAGCCGGGACCAACTGCTTAGTTTGCTTTCCGAGCCGCGGAAGAATCTCGATAAGTTCAGACGCTCACCCATCATCCTCAGATTGACCTAAACTCCATTTGAAATAACATTAGACATGTTTCCAAATCTTTTTACAGTCCGTTCAACCGATTTTGAGTTCTATCCCGTAAACGTAAGGATGACATAAAAAGCATAAACCTGTTACCAAAACCAACTGTTTACTACAGCTACCATTTGTCGTATCAACAACGCAATAGAAGTCAAAATCGGTTAAACGGGCTGTAAAATGGGATAATTTAAACGTCTAATGTTATCGCAAATGTAGTATAGGCAAGGAGGAAATATGGGTAGAGAGCGCCAACTGAATTTTCTAAGTAAAAAGTCATAATTCAAGGTTTGGCTCTCTTCTATTTCCTCCTCCAATATTGGACCAATGTAAACGATATTCCATAAAGTGGCAAAATAAGATATATGTTCTGCCCCTATGTTTTCCTTTTTAGGGTTCCGTACCCAAAGGGTAAAAACGGGTCCCTATTACTAAGACTCCGTGATCCGTCTGTCTCATCATGAACCGTAATAGCTAGACAGTTGAAATTTTCACAGTTGATGTATTTCTGTTGCCGCTATAACAAGAAATACTAAAAACAGAATAAAATAAATATTTGAATGGGACATACAACAAACGTGATGTTTTTGCCGTTTTTTGCGATAATGGTACGGGACCCTTCGTGCGCGAGTCGGACTCGCACTTGGCCGTTTTTTTCTTTTAATTTTATTGAAACATTTAATAAAAGTTGATTTTAAGAATATAAATGACTAATAATTACCTACCATATAATTTAGGAAATTAATTTAGTCTCAAACCTAGCATTATTAGCTAAAAGACCAAATCCGTAAGTATATTAAGCTATCCTTTACTGGTCTCTAGAAAAAATAATTTAGATTGATGGTCAATGGGAATTGGATCAAAAGTTGTGTCATTGTGCCCCAGTGGTGGTGGCGAGAATAATTCAAAAGTCTGTGTCAGCTTCGTGGTGGACAACGAGAATAATTTAAAAATCCGTGTCGCTGTCCCCCAGTGGTGGCCAGTGAGAATATTTTTTTAAAGTTTGCCCGCTGTCCCCCAGTGGTGGCCAACTAGGTGGTAGACAACGGGAATAATCGTTTCTTTTCTGTTACAATCAAAATTTGGGTAGTATATATTATTATTGTTGATTTATTACTCGTCTTTACTAACTTAATTTAAGTACTACTAATACTATTTTAAGGGTTTAGCTTAAGTATGTTCTTATATTGTATGTCGTTTTGTGACAAATAAACACTTTTCTTTCTTTCTTTTTCTTTCTTTCTAAATCGACTTAAGAGAGGTCAAGTAATCTGAATAGGTAACAGCGGCAATGGCCCTTGTACCTGAAATGCCAAATAATTCATGCAACTAAACTGATTATAGTCCAGTAAGGACTGATGGCAGTTAAATAAAAGGGAAAAAAAAATGCATCAATAATTTTTTTTATTGTTTCAAATGCACCTAATGTATATTATGTCGCCAGGTTACCAAATCTGTTTGAGAAGAAATAGTTTATAATCTCGCAAGATTTATTACAACGCAAGGTGACTTTACATCACACATGTATTACATTTCTGATCACTGTTATGTAGCACATTGACTTACTTAACAAAATTAGCTACAGTAAGAACTAAAGACACGATAGGCTGTTGAGACTAAACCTGGAGAGACAGTACTTTAGGTATTGAAATAAAAAATACATTCAGAGAATTGAGCACCTCCTCCTTTTTAGAAGTTGGCTTAACTTGGTGTAACTAAACAAGCTCTGGTGCTAGTTATTATATGTTACAAGGGCTCAATTGGTAGCATCAGCAAACCGCTTGCAGTCACAGGTATTAATACTTCCAAGTGTACTTGCTCCTGCTAGGTTATCTCAGTTTTAGAATTAATATTTGTTTCGGGGGGATTGTGACCATGTCAGCTTAAAAACTTATATCTCAGTTTTAATTATAAAGATAGTACATAAATTCTAAAATTTAACAGTTAAAAACATTCAGGCCTGCTTTTAATTTCTGTGATAAGTCCACGTTCAATAAGCGGCATCGTGAAGCGGTCGAACACCAGCCCGCTGCACACGTAGATGGGGCGGGCGAGCGCCGCCGACAGCCGGCGAGCCAGTGCCGCCGCCGCGCCCTCCGCACCCAGCAGCGTGCTGCTCAGTGCGGAGCGGCCGGCGCCATCCTCGCGCGCCGGCATGCCCAGCGCTACCTCGGTGAGTTCAGGCGCACCGCCACCGCCGCCCACCCATAGCAGCAGAGCGCCGTCCACGCGCAACGCCGCAGCTCTGCATACCAACTCGCCACTCCATATTTCAAACTGATGAACGCGCCATTCACTAGGTTTGTATGTAATCCGTTTTCGAGAACTTGTGACTCGAGGAGAGGTGCCGATTTCCATTTTCGAACAAAAATACCAATTTATCAAATTTCCGTGTTCAATAAACTTTTACAAAGTATTAATGAGTTTAATTGGAAACAATAATTGTATTGTTGCAAGTCATTGAGTAAATTAATTACATGAAAAGAATCTTTTTGTTTACAACAGCTGCTTGTCTGTCACTGTCACTAGTGTCACTGTCAGGTGACAGGACAGGCCTTAGATAAAGTACCTATAGATTAAGCACTGTCGTGGCCACACATGAGACAGCAATAGTTAGTTCTGGTGTTACAACAAGAACAAGAACACTACAACCCACCATCGCACTGACACTTATTATCTATAAATAACCCAAATTCCTTGTCTCAATTAACACATAATACCACGAAATCATAAAAAATCAAACAAAACCGAGTTTGTTTGTCAAACCTGCCATTGTATTAGAGTTTGACAAACAACAGAAACCGGCCACGGTGACAAAGACTTAAAATAATCTTTTGTCCTTATTATTTACATGGAGCTGCCAATTAGCCATCTCGCTCTATCAATCAAGGTCATTGTAAGGCTTATTCTATAGGTACTTTATCTAAGGGCCAGGCCCATAGAATTATTACTTTTTTGGGCAATCAATGACCTGGCTACTGAGGCCTTTATCTATACTCTTATTATAAAGAGTAAACATTTGTATTTTTGTATGTAACGAATAAACTTAAAAACTACTCGCTCGATTTCAAAAATTCTGTCACCGTTGGGAAGCTACTGAGCTACACTATCCCCGGGTAACATAGCCTACTTTTTATCCCTGTATTCCCACGGGAATGGGAACTACGTGGGTGAAACCTCGAAGGCCATCTCGAAGGCTTTTGATAGGGTCTGGCACGAAAGCCTTATTGGTAAGCTTCCTTCATTCGGTCTGCCCGGTGGTCTGTGTGACTGGATTGCAGACTTCCTGAGGGATCGGTCCATTCGAGTAGTAATCGATGGCTGCTCTTCGGACCTATTGGATATTAATGGCGGGGTCCCTCAGGGGTCGGTACTCTCAGCGACATTGTTCTTGCTGCACGTAAATGAACTGCTAAAACCCGTCACCTTTGGGTATGCAGATGACAGCACTGTTGCTGAGAGATACTTGTCCAACGCTCGTGCTACCGGGCCTCAGATCCAGTCCCTCCAGGAGACCATGGTGGAGCGCTTGAACCTGTCCTTGCAGGCAGTCTCCTAATGGGGCGATGCCAATCTGGTCAAGTTCAATGACGCAAAAACACAGGCGTGTCTCTTCTCCTCGAAAAAGAGCCAATTTCACCCGGCTCCATCTTTCCGAGGTGTAACCGTACCGATAACGGACCATCTTGAGCTTCTTGGCGTAACGTTGACATCGACTCTTAATTTTGGCCCATACATTGAGGCAAAGGCTCAATTAAAAGTTTGGGATCCTTGCGAAGGTGAGACGGTACTTCACGCCAGAACAACTGCTTAAGTTGTATCAAGCGCAAGTTCGATCTTGCATGTAGTACTGTTCTCGGCTCTGGGATGGATCTGCCAAGTACCAGCTTGATGAACCAAGTACCGAAAAACGGGCCAAGAGGCTCATCGGCAATGAGGCACTGGTCGAGTCAAAGCTTTGCTTTAGAGCCTTGAACATCGTCGTCAAGTTGTCGGTTTTTTATCGGTTGCATTTCGGAGAGTGTGCGATGGAATTGCATGATCTAATTCCGCCTAGCCCGTTTCATCATCGGACTACAAGACGTACGGCGATGCGCCATCGGTACATGGTGGACATCCCACCCATACGCACTAAACGTTTTGGAAATACTTTCATTATGCGTACAGCTAAGGAGTGGAATTCCCTGCCGGAGTCTGTGTTTCCAGATAGCTACAACCTCGGGGTCTTTAAGTCAAGAGTGAATAGGTTACTTCTAGGCAAGCGTGTTACACCGTCGACCACATCATCGCTTACCATCAGGTGAGATAGTGATCAAGCGCGTGGCTAAGTATAATAAAAAAAAATATAAAAAAACCGCTAGGCATCCGCTAGTTAATAATAATAATGTTCGGCGGGCCACTACACTATACGTCACAACAAAACGGTTGCCGGAAACTACGACCAGCGTTAAAAAAGTCCCCGATTTATGGGAGGTCTGTTGATTTTGGTTATTGTCTCCCGATATTTTTACATTCAAATTAGTCAGAAATAGAAATGAATGTTGTAAATACGACAACACTAGGATTTGTGGGCGGAGTTAGTCCACCCGTACTGTGCCGTACCATATCCGAGCGTGTGTACGCGAGAACGTATTTGAGAGCGGAGTTAGTCCGGCCGTACCAAATCCGGACGTGTGTTAGCACTATAAGGATTCGCAAAGTATTCGTTCGCGAAAAATTTTGTCTTTCCCACAAGTGTGAAAACGACAATGACTTACGACGTGCTTCACCGTAGCTTACAATCAGGCGAGATAGTGGTCAAACGCGAGCCCAAAAGTAAATAAATAATAAATTTAAAAAATACTGGCCAAGTGCGAGTCAGACTCGCACACGAAGGGGTTCCGTACCATTATCGCAAAAAACGGCAAAAAAAGTTGTATGAGAGCCCCACTTAAATATTTATTTTATTCTGATTTTAGTATTTGTTGTTTTAGCGGCAACTGAAATACATCATCTGGGAAATTTTCAACTGTCTAGATATCACGGTTCATGAGATACAACCTGGTGACAGATGGACAGATAGACAGACGGATCGTGTAGTCTTAGTAATAGGGTCCCGTTTTTACCCTTTGGGTACGAAACCCTAAAAAGTGTCTATAAGAGCAATTCTGTTTGCATTCCCTTAACTCATAGCATTTTTATTAGCAGTAGCAAAAACATTTGTAAAAATTCCAAATGCCTATTTATGAACGGAAACGGAATTAATGCCTAGAAAAATGGACGGAAGGACGATCAGCGGAGAGCTTAGCTAGGTCAGGGTCATTCTATGGATTTTCGGAAAAAGCCATAAAGAGTCAGAGCTTACAACGAAAACTGAAAAGTATCACACGAATGTGAAAGGAGAGTTCTTGGCCCAGGCCACAGCCTGACCGGCCCGTGGAGCGACCTGGCTCCATTTTCCCTTATTTTTTATATAGAGCCAAGCCGTGATTAGTGAGAGCGCTAGGCCGCATTGCGGTTAACCGCTCAACAATACAAGCGACCGCTCTGGCGGTATTTTTCCGCGACTGTTCTTTAAACTGTAGCTACAAAATATGCGCGGTCAGGCCCGGGACACTGCATGACAGGGGTCGGGTTTTAATAAAGGGTCTTTCAATAAGGACGGGTAGGGGTGGATGTTAAAATTGAATAAAACAAGATGTGAGTGAGATATTAACGAAATTTATTTTTTATTTAAAAGGCCCATTTATGCCAATTATGGATGGAATATAACATCGTTCAAATGTCCGCCGCGGCTTCGTATGGTGGCACGAATCCGAGAGGTCCAATTTTTAATGACTCTGCTGCATAGATCGAGCGAGCGCTACAGATCAATGATAAACAATTTCTTTTGGCTTGAATTGAACAATATGGACGTGAACGACATGTGGTTCCAGCAAGATGGCGCTACTTGCCACAGAGCGAACGACACAATCGACATTCTGCATGAACGGTTTGAGGGTAGAGTTAGAGTTCCGCTAGACTTTTTCTTGTGGGGTTTTCTAAAGTCGCAGGTCTATGCCAATAAACCACATTCGACCGTTGCCCTGAAAGCGAACATAACGCAGGCCATCGCTCGGATTCAGCCGGATATAAGCTTTCCTTTACAAAAAAAAATATGGAAACTCCTTGGTGATATTAACTTCTTGGATTTGCCCTATATAGTAATAGAAAAAAAAATTACATTATTTTGTTAGAGAACTAGAGAAAAAGTGATTATGATTCTATTTTTAAATTTCAGTATTGTGTTTATAAAGTATGTCAAAATAGACTCGTTTTGAAGTTTATAATTCGAATATTACGAAATGTGTGTACGGTGTGTATAGTACATTTACAAGTGTGTAATGTTGGTGATAACCGCTGAGGCACCATTGAGACCCGAGCCGTCAGGTGAGGGTCACAAGAGAGCCGAGGACGGTAATCATCAATACACACGTGTATCATACGACGTTTTTCAACACACTTGTGAAGAAAATAATACAAAAACAATCATTTCCAACCAGAGAGTTTGTATTAGAATAGAGGGAACATATTTACGACGAAACAGAAACTGTCAATTCTTTCGTTCTTGCTTATAGAAAAACTCTATGAAAAAAAAAGAGACAAACATAGACAAACGCTACCATCCCGAACGTCAAAGAGATAACTTTTTAGTCACTATTGTAACCCATCGGTTAGCAGCTCTAATTAAAGATTTTCTCTGTTTTTACGCTTTGTTTCGTTTATATCAGGAAGAATTTTGTTGTTTCATTATCTACATGAACCATGTCGTGTGTGGCTATCGGTTGCAAGAGTAGAATGAGTGTATTAACAGGACATAATCAAAGGATATCTTTCCACAGGTGAGTTATCGACTAGCATACTGAAATTATTGTGCAGGGAATACATTTCATAGGCTGTCCGGAATAAAGGAATCTTAGTTCTAAATACGTCGAGGACGTGTAGTATCATTTAAACCTTTCTATTTAGTGAAATAATTAACTTTTATGCGTTCGCTGATAGAGGTATGACAGTTTACGTACTTACGTTCTGTTGTTAGAGATGTGACAAAAGTCACAAGAAAGATTTATCGATACTGTATTTTTATTTTACTTACTTTAATGTATTTCTTAAAGTTTATTTGTTATTATTAATCTAATATTGATTGTGCACAGGTTCCTAAGAGTACTTATTTAAGAAATAAGAGGATCAAGAATATAAAACGAGCTAACTGGAAACCTTCACCATATTCTCGCTTGTGTTTCACTGCATTTTATTGAATCATGCTATCGCTATCCCTCGAGATGGATACAGGTTGATGAATCATGTTTATTTTCACATTTTATGTATTTAACTATTAATGTACACACTCATAATAAATAGACAAGAAGAAGGAACAGAAAATAGGTACAAAGGTATGCTTCTTTCTAACGAATTGCAAAAAAAGATATGTAGACACCGTGTGTAGAACTTTTTAAAATTAAATTATTATATTTAAACCATTTTGTTTTTATTTATTTTGTTACTTTTAAACTTATACATACTCGTCTTTGAACTTTATTTTCAGTCTTGCACAAGAACTAGCTTATTATATATCAGTATATTGATGAGTACCTGTTTGTACATACAGCTACAGTCGTACGAGTGTACCAAAAACTGTCACTTTGATCTCATGATGTACCTCGTTTTTACACAAGGTATGAATAAACATTATTATACAACGCGTATAATGCGCAGAAAAATTACGAAAGAGTACAATTATACTCTTACAATGACTGATAAGTTCACTCTTTGTACGAGTACACATTCACTTTTTAAATAATTATAAAGAATCCCTAAAAAAACGTAGAATAATTAGCCGCAGTCAGGGACGATTCTTACAGATATTTGACCAAATTTGTATAAAATCTTCCTAAACTAAACTCGATAATATCGATATGACAGCGGCACAGATCTAGTTCTGATATATGTCTATAGATAAGTATCTATAGCATCTTCGGTCACACTGGCACAAAAGATGGCATAGACAAAAGTATATCTATCTCTTTTTGCTTATGACGTTATCTGTTAGTGCGAAAGAGAATACCGATATTGAAATTGCGTCTTAAATATGTTACCTCTATTCTAATACAAACTCTCTGTTTCCAACAGTGATAACGAGTTGTGAAAAATTAGCGGGCAAAATTAGTCAGTTTCCCTATGCGCGCGCAGCCGCGCATCTAACAATGGCAATCGGCGTGACTGGCCATAGACTTAAAGAATAAGGTTTATTTTTTTTGGCTTTTCGCGGATAGCGTTATAGCCACGTACAGTCCTACCAACTTATCTGTGAACTGAAAGAGGACGGCACCGTCGATATCTTGATTACCGTCGATTATTATTATCGCTCAGTCGCGGGCGATCGCCGGCCGCTCGAGTGAGTGAGTGAGCGATAATAATAATCTCGACGCCTCGACGGTGCCGTCCTCTTTCAGTTCACAGCATGAAGTTATAGATACCTTCATGGTTCACAGATAAGTTGGTAGGACTGTACTTATCTAAGCCACGTACAATATGGAGAATTTCAAGTTTTCTTTATTATTTACAGAGAAAACAAAAGTTATATTTGAGTGAAAGTTTTATTTATTATACAAGTTGAAATTATTTATTTAAATACGAAGTTGCATGAAATGAGCAAGCAATAGGTAGGTACATTAATTTATTTGTACTATTGAGCACGATCTTTTTTGTACCGAAACTTTTTTTAAGTACAAAGCAACTCAACCAATAAAATAAACTCTATTAGTCACTTGTGAATAATAGCAATGAAAAAATTACAGTTTGATTACAGGTGTCATTATGTGCCTAATTGCGGTGTAATTAGAGCCACTTTATGAGCAAGTATGTTGAAAAAGTTCTTTACGGAATC
This sequence comes from Anorthoa munda, assembly GCA_945859665.1. NCBI lineage: Eukaryota > Metazoa > Arthropoda > Insecta > Lepidoptera > Noctuidae > Anorthoa > Anorthoa munda. Next base: position 125,036 of record OX243907.1, on the reverse strand, counting down.
CCTTGGACCAATAATTTAATCTAGTCAAATAAACAATGCTACTACGTACTGTTAATCTAGTGGTCGCAAGCGCTACTGCTGAGCTTAAAGTCCTGGGATCAATGCCCGGGTTGGGCAAAGTGTTATTGCTATTGGGAAGAATTGCCCAGTCGCAGCCCGCGGACCGCGTACCGGTTGGTGGCAATTATAGGCTCACCTCCATTTTAGTTTTCACAAAACTTCTTGAAGTTGGCTACAATGGCTGCACAGTAGTAAATCTCATACAAAAACAGCACTGCGACGTGCTTTTTTTGTATGAGAACATAAAAAGAAACAAGGCGGCGGTGTTTGCGCTTCGGAAAGCTAAATTCAGGGCGGCCAAGAAGTTTAGCCTAGAAGTATGACTTACTTGACTTAATGTCCTACGTCCCCTGGATGGGGCAAAGGGCATCCACAGTAGTCCTCCATCGCCAGAGGAGGATTATCTCTAAGGCAAACTAGGCACGTGCCTAGGGGCGCGAGGATACAAGGCCAAGGGGCGCTCGCGCTGCAGTTTTTAAACAAATAAAAAGAAATAACATGAAATTAATTGCTATAAATAATACAAGTAAGTAATAAGTAAGTTCATGTTCCAGTAGTAAGTACTTATACTTCTATATTGATAAAGAGTTTCCGAAGCGTGCTCCTTCTTGATTTTTCCTACATCGCCTTATTTCATAATGGAGGTCCGTAAGATAAAGCTCAAGCAGATGCTTGTAAAAGTCATTTCCAGAAATTCACTATGCTTTGATTGCTATCCAGAGCAATACTGAGCAAAAACGTTATGTTATAAGTGTAGCTAAAAGCATAAGATCGAAATTAGAACGACTAAAGAGGATCTATGAGCTATGAGGATCTAGCAGCGTGTGGCCAATCCAACTCCATTTGCGACGCTTGATCTGGCGGTCGATCGTGCTCGTGGCATTGCTCCAACAACTCTACATTGGTGATGGGCGCGGGCCAGTAAATGCCGAGTATGCGACGAAGACAGCGGATGACGACGACTTGGATCTAGCGTGAGATGTCTTTTGTGACCTTCCACGTTTCGCACCCGTAAAGCAGCACGGATTTGACATTTAACCCGAAGATATTGAATTTAATCCTTTGGGTCTGTTTCCGCAATTGCCACAATTGCAACAGGTCTCAGCTGCGCGAAGGTAGCTCGTGTTTTGGCGATCCTTGAAGCGGATGTCCTTTCATTACCTCCAGTTTCTGACACGACGCTTCGGAAGTAAGTAAACTTGTGGACGCGTTTCACTGCCTCTGTGCCAATCAGCAACGGTGAAATATTCTTCACACCAGATCTCATCTCTTGGGTCTTTCGGGTGTTTATTTTTAGTCCCGTTTCTGCCGCCCGTCCTGACTTAAATCTTTCAATTTAGCTTGCATGTCTGCGTGGGTATGACTTTGCAGGCATAGGTCATCGGCGTAATCCAAGTCCTCTAAGACATTGGATAATCCTCACTCTATCCCGCGGCGCTTGTTGCCGAAAATGTGAAGCAAAATCCCATCAAGAACGACTAAAAAGAGGAGCGGTGAAAGGAGACAGCCTTGGTGGACACCTGCGTGTACTGCTACAGCATACGAGTATCATCCGAGATGAGGCCGTTGTGAGTTACTTTTCAGGAATAATTCTTGTATAAACTCTCCAACGGACGGGCAATTTTTGGTGGCACTCCGATGTCCAGTAGGCGGGATGCTGGACCACTTCAGCGTATCAAATGCCTTTTCGTAATCGACAAAGGTGAGATAGATCTCAATCTGCCATTCCGATGCCTGTTTTAAAATGATACGGAGAGTATTGATCTGATCCGTGCACGAGTGGTTCCCGCGGAAACCAGCCTGCTCTTTTCGTAGGAGAGGATCCACGGCCTTCGATAACCTATCCAGGATAATCTTGCAGAAAACTTTCGAGGGAATCGAGAGTAACGTGTAATACCTCTCCAGTTATCGCATTGACTAAGATCTCCCTTCTTGGGTACAGTTATCAAAAGACCCTTGTTCCATTCGTCCGGAAGTTCTTCGGTGGCCCATATCCTCTCAATGAGAGGCGTCAGAACGTTGACGGCGGAGGATAAGTCAGCTTGTAGCATTGCCGCAGTTATCAGGTCGAGTCCTGGTGCTTTGCCTATATTCAAAGAGAGGACTGCTCTTGCAACTTCCGAAGCTGACGGTGGTTCCGTGTCGATGTTGAGTGGCCGGGATGGTGTAGAAATGACTTGCAGAGCGTCAGATGTAGATGTTGCTGACAAACGGAAGATCTCCTCAAAGTGATTACGCCAGCTCAAGAACTGCTCTTCCGACGTCACTATGAGCTGACCGTCTTTAGACTTGAGCGGCTTCTTCTTATACTTGATGACTAGGACAGAAACAAGATATCTCTTGTTTCTTGATGCTCCTAAGAGTAACGTTGAGGGCGTTGAATAAATAGTCTTTGGTATCCTCTGGCGATGCATTAGTTGGGGCCTAGCATTGTACGATGGAGACCTTCCGGGGTCTCGAGTAAAAACGGGCGTACATGATTAGGTCCGAGATCGGCTTCCAGTCCAGGAGGTTATTCTTAGCTGCATTAGAAAGGTGGAGCCCTACGCCGTACTTGCGCACATCTTCCTCACTTTCTTTACCAGAATACAGCAATCAAGCCCCTGGACGTTCTCAGCTCACCGAAGCCGTTTCTTCTCACTTCGCTTAGATCGAGTATTTGCAGGTTGTAATTGAGCATTACTGCTTCTGCTTGGGCTAGTCTACTGTCATCGCTAAGCGTTCTTATATTCCAAAAAGCAATTCGTATCCGTGTTTAAAGCAAAAAGTCGTCGGTAGGATATCGGTCCGGTTTCTTACTGCTTCAGTTTCGTAAATCTATTATTGTCGGGCAAGCGAGTGATTAGCCCACAGTGGCCTTCTAATCCGCTAGCGGGGCTGCCGCTTTAGAGCCTACGGATTTGCTCGGTCAATTCTATTTGGCTTATGTTTAACAAACCACCAAATCTAGTAATATACTGACAAAAATAGTAAATGATCACCAAAATTAAATTTAGAATCGCAACAGAGTCGACGGAGCCCCGCTGGGTGGGGCTCCTATTTCTGAATACAGGGTCTAAAGTAAACTAACACGAAGGTGATGACGGGAGCTGAGTTCGCTCGCTTTGCTCGCTCACTTCAGCTCCCGTCATCTCCTTCGAACCTAACCTGTCCGTGTCGGGGTGCCCTTAGCTCCCGAGCTCGCTTCGCTCGCTCTTGGACTGATTCATTGACCAAATCACTAGATTTGATATCTTACGGTTTTAGCACTTATGAAATTTGGTGATCAATTTACTAAATTTGGTGATCAATTTACTAAATTTGGTTTAGGTTTATTTTTTTTGCTGATTAGTATATATTTTAGGTGATAGGGGTTATCGTCACAAAGTTTTTTTTGGTGGTCATTATATTTATTCCCATTCTATTTTAAGGCGCAGAATATTCGCCCTTCACCCTGCATCCGTTAGCTCAGCTTCAACTCGGGGTGGCGGCGCGGTTGCAGCAGGTCCTAGGGAAAACGACGGGGACGTGGATGACTCGGACTGGCTAGGGATCTGCTTGTTACGATACTCCACCACGAGTATAAGCAGAAGGTATTTTTTGCACTTTATAGGTAATGCTGTTCTCACCAACAAACAGCGATTCCCACCAAAATTTACCCTAGCTTCTTCTTTCTTTTGCGGAGGCAAGAGAGTACTTTACATTATTTATTTATACATGGAGGTTAAAAGAAACTGGCGAAATATAGGTGTACCCAGTACCACTTCGGGGAAAACAGGTGTGTTGATATGTTAGAACTACATAAGAATTATTATGATTGCAGGAATGCGGGCGCGGTGCCATACGTTTTGCTTGTACAATTTCTTTTTAGCAGAATTTTTGTTGACGAGAATATCTACGACTTTATGTTTTCCGAGATAGAAAGTTCTATCAAGTGTACAAACCTTAGATAAAGTACCTATAGATTAAGCACTGGCGTGGCCGCACACGAGACAGCAATAGTTAGTTCTGGTGTTACAACAAGAACAAGAACACTACAACCTACCATCGCACTGACACTTATTATCTATAAATAACTCAAATTCCTTGTCTCAATTAACACATAACACGAAATCATAGAAAATCAAACAAAACCGAGTTTGTTTGTCAAACCTGCCATTGTATTAGAGTTTGACAAACAACAGAAACCGGCCACGGTGACAAGGACAAAAAATAATCTTTTGTCCTTATTATTTACATGGAGCTGCCAATTAGCCATCTCGCTCTATCAATCAAGCTCATTTTAAGGCTTAATCTATAGGTACTTTATCTAAGGTACAAACTCACAAACTCTCTGAAGTATTCGAAGATGTATCTTATCTTTAGGTAGTCTGTGGTTCAAAAGAATCATCAAATGACGTAGATGAAGTTAATTGGTTGGTTTTTATCAGATAAATGTATCTACCAATGAAATATCGACATTTGTATTTCATTATCTACTATTTGCTGATAAATAGGCGTGTGTGTCTGCTATTCGTTCAAAAATTAGAATACAGTTTTATCTAACCAATAAGAAGAAACAAATTTCTAATGTGAAACGTCAAATTATTTCCAAAACTCATTTGAGTAGTAAAGGAAGCCGAGTTCACGCGCTTGTCGTTGTCGTGAACGTGGACCGTCGAGGTTCATATTTAGTTTAAATGTTGTAACTATATTGAAAAGTTAAAAAAGAACGTGTTTTTAGGTCTTGGAAGTCTCAAGATGAAGTATTTTAATGTGTTAGTAGTCGGCGTCCTGTTACTTGCAGGTAAGTTGTTTTGTACAACTGTCTACGTTGCGCGTTTTATTATTTTAATGATATTGTTTGTCGTCAATAATAAAGTTTCCTGTGATATTTGAAAGACATTTGTCATGATTAAAGTACGAAAATGTAAAAGCTCATTCAAAATTCTGAAAATGTTCGTACTTTACTAGAACATTCGATTTGTGTCGTTGCGGCGACTAGACTTTTGCTTGGGAGTCGGTAAGAAAGTGTTGGAAGAGTAGCAGTGTGTCGGTTTTGACGAAGTAATGCGTACTGTTCCAGGATGGTCGACGGCGCAGGAGGCGGGCGCGGGCGTAGGCTCGGTGGAGGAGGTGACAGTGGACGCCGACCTGGGCGCGTCGCGTGAGGGCTCCCGCACCGGTAACTATATCCATATCTACTACTACTACACAACACGCACGCACTGCTGCTTCCTACTTTGATTCGGATCAGTCACACAAGTGATTATACAGTCATACATAAACTCCCCGGCACAAACTACAGAGTGGCTTCTGCTACAATCCTTACATAGTTGTTTTCCTTCGTTTTACATTCTATCTTTATCTGGTCATACACAATGAAAATAAAATCTTTTAACACTCTTATTTGAACATGTATGTTTTGAACTCAATGTATTTGCATGCTTGCCTGTTAAAAGATAATATAACCTTCAAGAATAGGAATACAGTTATTATTATATGGGATATGTTGGTAATATCTTTTTATTTATAATATTCATTCTCGAATGGCAGCCGACATATATTTAAGCATGGTTTTGCCTGATTGTACAATAATTGATAAAATAATCTGAGGATTAATTTTCCCCCCATTATCACTATCTAATTCAGTAAATACACTGATAATTTATTTTAGTAAAGTCGATTGATTGGAACTTACTACTACAAGTTTAAGGAATTGATTTTATAATGTCAACCACTTCATCAGTTTGGCTGCTATATTTTTAGTGTTCCATACCCAAAGGGTAAAATGGGACCCTATTACTGAAACTCGTCTTGTCTGTCTTTTTTTTTTATTATTGATAGGCTTGCGCTTGACCACTATCTCACCTGATGGTAAGTGATGATGTGGTTGACGATGTAGCACGCTTACCTAGAAGAAACCTATTCACTCTTGAAGACTCCCAGGTTATAGCTATCAGGAAATACAGACTCTAGCAGGGAATTCCACTCTTTAGCTGTACGCATAATGAAAGTACTCCCGAAACGTTTGGTGCGTATGGGTGGGATGTCCACCATATACCGATGACGCATCGCCGTACGTCTTGTAGTCCGATGATGGAACAGGCTAGGAGGAATTGGTCTGTCTGTCACCAGGCTGTATCTGATTAACCGTGACAGCTAGACAGTTGAAATTTTCACAGATGATGTATTTCTGTTGCCGCTATAACAACAAATAATAAAAACAGTATAAAATAAATATTTAAGTGGGGCACCCATATAACAAACATGAATTTATTGGTGATTTTTGCAATAATGGTACCAGACCCTTCGTGCACGAGTCCGACTCGCACTTGGCCGGTTTTTTTATTTATTTTCTATCTATCAGAACCATTCAGTTCAGCAGTTTTAGTGTGATCGAGTAACAAACATCCATCCCAAGTGTAATGGGTTTGGGTTAGTATTTGACTGGTTTTAGAAAACAATCTCAAATGTAATATATTATTATAATCATCAACAGTTTCTTTTTGACTGTCCAACACAAACTTCATGCCTGTATTCCTTGAATGGTTAGCTAGAATTTTCCATATTGAGTTATATCATAATAGCAATATCATAATAGTAATAGAAAAATGCGAATATAACATTTTTATTTTATTTTAAATAACCTAACTTTATTGCAATCAAACTTATCCAACTTTTAGGGAAGTACAGCTCAATAGAAACTTAGTGGCGGAACTGAAGTTCGCTATCCCTCACCCTGCTGTCAAGTGAAAACGTGCAGGGACTCCAGAGCATTCTTTCTATAAAAATAATAATCATACAAATAAATAGATGTATTAGAAGTAAATAAACGGACACAATATATTTTTCTATGACATCAATATTGATACACAGTTATTAAATCAAAGTGTTATCCGTGTGATTGTTTAACTATTCTCAAGTATGCACCATCATTTAGAGAATTTATTCCCCAGAGTTTATGTAATTGCTTTTCCCATGAGTATATGTGGCTTGTCTCAAAGATACATTTTACTGGTATACGAGCGAAGCTTTTGCTGAGTCAAGAACTTTGGGTATGTGCTTCCAGAGATTACGTCTTACAAACGAAAATTTGAACTCTTCAGTTCAATTATCCCTCTTCAGTTTAATCTAGATTAATATTTATATTAGATATGGCTCCGAAATCTCCCAATTTTCTCACTGAGAAAACGAGAGGAGCGAAGAACGCTTGGATAGGATTGCTCTATCGTTGCTTGAGCTTGTCGTCCGCGGCCAGCACGCACAGGCGCGCCTTCAGCCACGCGGAGTCGCGCACGTGGTGCTGCAGCCGCCGGTCGCGCGCGGGCCCGGCGCCGGCCCACCAGCCCACCCTGCGGGGTCATACAACTGTTACTGTAGTGCGCACAGAGCTACGAGCTAGCGGACGCGCCGGCAGCACGGGACACGCACACCTGCGAGCTGGTGAGCGGCGCGTCGTACTTGTCGCGCGGGCCGCGCTCGAACTTGTCGTGGATGCGCTGCAGCGCGCGGCGCGTGGCCGCCTCGTCCGCCGCGCCCGCCTGCTCGCGCACGTAGAACTTGCCCGTCACCGTGGCCGCTGCCGAAACACGCACATGTTAGTCGCGAGCTCCATCGGTGCACAAGGAGCCTGGATTAAATACTTACGCAGGCCGAGAGGTTTGACGAGCGACACGTAGGAGCGCCCTTGCTCGCGTTGCGACGCAAAGCGCAGCTTGAAGGACAGCGCGTGCAGCGAGCGGCCGCCGCCGGGTTCGCCAGCGGCCGCCGGGCCGCCAGCCGGGCCGCCCGGGCCCGCAGGGCTGTCCGCGCCTTCCGCCATTGAATATCCAGTTGGGTCGATATGTCGAGTTGCTAGGCAGGAAATAACAACACCATCAAAGCTCCCCGCATAGACAGACATGCGTAAAGCGCCGCCGCTACTGAGGCCCGCACGATATTTACGTGTATAACTACGCCTACGTGTAAGCCATCGCAACTGCCGACCTGTGCGCGGGTACGTTGTCGTGATGAAACAGCACGCCCCTTCGAAGTTTCCCTCTCCTTTTCTCTTTGATGTCATTCCTCAACTTTGGAATTAAAGCTGCATAATATTGGTCTGTAATAGTGGTTCCACGCTCCAGATAATCAATCAATATCCCTTCTGAGTCCCAAAATATTGAGGCCATAACCTTGCCAGCCGATGCCACGACAAGAAACTTCTTCGGGGTCGGTGATGACGGCCGTTTCCATTGCGAAGATTGCTGTTTTGTCTCGGGATCAAAATGATGGACCCATGTTTCGTCTATTGTTACGAAACGAGACAAAAAGTTTTCAGAATCTTCTTGAAACTTGTCCAACAATATCTTCGAAGTGTCAAGTCGATTTTGTTTCTGACTGTCGGTTAACATTCTCGGTACCCATCTTGCGTAGACTTTTCTCATATTCAAAGATTGTTTCAATTGGATTGAATACTTCCATATGAAATGCCCGTTTCTTGAATTAAGGGTACACTAGTCGAAAATTCTTCCATACAAACGTAGTCTGGCTTTTACTCCACTGTTTGATGATATACGTTCAAAATAAAAACCGGCCAAGTGCGAGTCGGACTCGCGCACGGAGGTAGAGGTCGGTCCGTCTGTCACCAGGCTGTATCTCATGAACCGTGATAGCTAGACAGTTGAAATTTTCAGAGATGATGTATTTCTGTTGCCGCTATAACAACAAACACTAAAACCAGTATAAAATAAATATTTAAGGAGGCTCCCATACAAAAAACATCATATTTTTGCCGTTTTTTGCTCGATATTAATAACGACAACAGGTAGACGCTTGAAATATTCACAGAATGTTTAGTTGTATAATCACTACAAAAAATTATAATTATTAAATGAAAATAAATTAAGAGGGGCTCCCATACAACAAACGTGATTTTTTTGCAGTGTTTTGCGATAATGGTACGGCCTTCGTGTGCGATTCCGACTCGCACTTGGCTGGTTTTTTCATGATAACCAGACTCCCAAAGGTCTGTTTATAAAATTTAGCGCTCTCGTTTTCGTTCTAAATCATCATCCATTTCGCTACAAATTTGTAAAAGTGTGTATTCGTACGCGAACTAGCTCACTGCTCATAACAGCATCCATCTGTTCCGCACGTGTTGTCGGTTGATATAGCATGCATTTTAATTCCGCGCACAAAATAGTTCGTGCCGTCGACTAGTATATCCTTAAGTATCGGATGGTAACTCTTCGATCGCTCAATAAAATTTTCTCGACTTTCGCAACATTTTCTTGGGTGACTGATGTCGATGGACGGCCGCAACGATGTTCGTCTTCCGTGCTCGTTCTCCCTACTCGAAATTGAGAAGCCCACCTTGCGACAGTGGAATACGGCGGAGCAGACTCTCCTAATGTTGCCTCAAAATTGCAATGAATCTCTTGCGTCGTTTTTAAACAGAGGTATTTAATAACGGCTCGCACTTCGTTTTTCTCCATTTTCGAGAACACGTTCCGACACGAAGCAAACAAATGACTACATTCAGAAAAAAACAAAAGAGAATCGATGATTTTTTTCTTTATTAATATTACAAATATGTATCTGAGCTATGCCTGCCAGTATTTTTTTTTCTTACCAAGGAGTATGTCGTTCTCACTACTTTTTGATCCCTCCTAGTAGGTATAAGTCTTATCAAATATATTCAATGAAATAAAACCACTTTATGAGTAAATTAAAATGTTTTGTAAAATATACGACAAATATATCATCGATTTTTTACAACATAGTATCGTCCTGAAGATGTTGATGCTGATAATTTTGCTTTGCTTAGATGCTGAAGCAGTGCTGCGAGAGGAGGAGGCCATCTCGCCGGACGAGCTGAGCGTGGCGCAGCTGCGAGAGCTCAAGGAGCACGCGCAGAACTACACCTTCCAGACGGAAGTCAACCGCATGATGAAGCTCATCATCAACTCGCTGTACCGGAACAAAGAGGTGCGGAGCCAGCAGCCAACAGCCAGCAGTGCCACTAGTAGTGCCGCTAGTGCTACAGTACACTAACTTGTGCGTCGTTGCAGATCTTCCTGCGAGAGCTGATCTCCAACGGCTCGGACGCGCTGGACAAGATCCGCCTGATGTCGCTGACCGACCGCGACGTGCTGGAGACCAACTCCGACCTCAGCATCCGCATCAAGGCCGAGCCCGAGAAGCGCCTGCTGCACATCATCGACTCCGGCATCGGCATGTCGCGCAACGAGCTCATCAACAACCTCGGCACCATCGCCAAGTCCGGCACCGCCGAGTTCCTCTCCAAGATGCAGGACGCGGAGAAGGTAGGTCTGACGAGGACGAGCTCTGTGCGTCCGCCCGGACCGAACCCGGTCTCATGATGTATTGCTTGCTTGCAGAGCGAAGCGCAGGAGATGAACGACATGATCGGGCAGTTCGGCGTGGGCTTCTACTCGGCCTTCCTCGTGGCCGACAAGGTCACCGTGGTGTCCAAGAACAACGCCGACAAGCAGCACGTGTGGGAGTCCGACGCCAACGCCTTCAGCGTGGCCGAGGACCCGCGCGGCGACACCCTCAAGCGCGGCACGCACATCACGTGAGTAGCTCACACGTACACATTGAGTAGCTCACACACGTACACACTACACAACGCCTTCAGCGTGGCCGAGGACCCGCGCGGCGACACCAAGCGCGGCACGCACATCACGTGAGTAGCTCACACGTACACATTGAGTAGCTCACACACGTACACACTACACAACGCCTTCAGCGTGGCCGAGGACCCGCGCGGCGACACCCTCAAGCGCGGCACGCACATCACGTGAGTAGCTCACACGTACACATTGAGTAGCTCACACACGTACACACTACACAACGCCTTCAGCGTGGCCGAGGACCCGCGCGGCGACACCAAGCGCGGCACGCACATCACGTGAGTAGCTCACACGTACACATTGAGTAGCTCACACACGTACACACTACACAACGCCTTCAGCGTGGCCGAGGACCCGCGCGGCGACACCCTCAAGCGCGGCACGCACATCACGTGAGTAGCTCACACGTACACATTGAGTAGCTCACACACGTACACACTACACAACGCCTTCAGCGTGGCCGAGGACCCGCGCGGCGACACCCTCAAGCGCGGCACGCACATCACGTGAGTAGCTCACACGTACACATTGAGTAGCTCACACACGTACACACTACACAACGCCTTCAGCGTGGCCGAGGACCCGCGCGGCGACACCCTCAAGCGCGGCACGCACATCACGTGAGTAGCTCACACGTACACATTGAGTAGCTCACACACGTACACACTACACAACGCCTTCAGCGTGGCCGAGGACCCGCGCGGCGACACCCTCAAGCGCGGCACGCACATCACGTGAGTAGCTCACACGTACACATTGAGTAGCTCACACACGTACACACTACACAACGCCTTCAGCGTGGCCGAGGACCCGCGCGGCGACACCCTCAAGCGCGGCACGCACATCACGTGAGTAGCTCACACGTACACATTGAGTAGCTCACACACGTACACACTACACAACGCCTTCAGCGTGGCCGAGGACCCGCGCGGCGACACCCTCAAGCGCGGCACGCACATCACGTGAGTAGCTCACACGTACACATTGAGTAGCTCACACACGTACACACTACACAACGCCTTCAGCGTGGCCGAGGACCCGCGCGGCGACACCCTCAAGCGCGGCACGCACATCACGTGAGTAGCTCACACGTACACATTGAGTAGCTCACACACGTACACACTACACAACGCCTTCAGCGTGGCCGAGGACCCGCGCGGCGACACCAAGCGCGGCACGCACATCACGTGAGTAGCTCACACGTACACATTGAGTAGCTCACACACGTACACACTACACAACGCCTTCAGCGTGGCCGAGGACCCGCGCGGCGACACCCTCAAGCGCGGCACGCACATCACGTGAGTAGCTCACACGTACACATTGAGTAGCTCACACACGTACACACTACACAACGCCTTCAGCGTGGCCGAGGACCCGCGCGGCGACACCCTCAAGCGCGGCACGCACATCACGTGAGTAGCTCACACGTACACATTGAGTAGCTCACACACGTACACACTACACAACGCCTTCAGCGTGGCCGAGGACCCGCGCGGCGACACCCTCAAGCGCGGCACGCACATCACGTGAGTAGCTCACACGTACACATTGAGTAGCTCACACACGTACACACTACACAACGCCTTCAGCGTGGCCGAGGACCCGCGCGGCGACACCCTCAAACGCGGCACGCACATCACGTGAGTAGCTCACACGTACACATTGAGTAGCTCACACACGTACACACTACACAACGCCTTCAGCGTGGCCGAGGACCCGCGCGGCGCCACGCTCAAGCGCGGCACGCACATCACGTGAGTAGCTCACACGTACACATTGAGTAGCTCACACACGTACACACTACAGGGACTCACTCTATGTTGCAGGCTGCACGTGAAGGAGGAGGCGGCAGACTACCTGCAGCCCGACACCATCCGCAACCTCGTTAAGAAGTACTCGCAGTTCATCAACTTCCCCATCTACCTGTGGGCGTCCCGCACCGAGACCGTGGAGGAGCCCGAAGCCGACGCCGAGGACAAGGCCGACGCCGACGCCGACGACGACGACGCGCAGGTGGAGGACGCCGCCGACGACAAGCGCGAGCCCAAAAAGACCGAGAAGACCGTGTGGGACTGGGAGCTCATGAACGACAACAAGCCCATCTGGACGCGCAAGCCCAGCGAGGTGAAGGACGACGAGTACACGTCGTTCTACAAGAGCCTCACCAAGGACGCGTCCCCGCAGCTGGCGCGCGCGCACTTCGTGGCCGAGGGAGAGGTGACCTTCCGCGCGCTGCTGTTCGTGCCGCGCGTGCAGCCCGCCGACTCCTTCAACCGCTACGGCACCAAGACCGACCACATCAAGCTGTACGTGCGCCGCGTCTTCATCACGGACGAGTTCAACGACCTCATGCCCAACTACCTGGCCTTCATCCAGGGCATCGTGGACAGCGACGATCTGCCGCTCAACGTGAGCCGCGAGACGCTGCAGCAGCACAAGCTCATCAAGATCATCAAGAAGAAGCTGGTGCGCAAGGTGCTGGACATGCTCAAGAAGATCCCCGACGCCGAGTACGACGGCTTCTGGAAGGAGTACTCCACCAAGTTAGTTTCATTCACAACCGTTACCGGCTAGTAATGTGGCACGTCCCACGCCAACATAATCTGAGTCAGTGACAGATTGATGATTATACTTGCAGAGACCCCTAACAAACAAACAATTAATTTAGTTAGCCGAATTTACAGTTTGTGAGGAAGTCGTGTGTTGTCAACAGCATCAAGCTGGGCGTGATCGAGGACCCCAGCAACCGCTCGCGCCTGGCCAAGCTGCTGCGCTTCCAGTCGTCGCGCGGGGAGACCATGACGTTCCTGGCCGACTACGTGGCGCGCATGAAGCCCAACCAGAACCACATCTACTACATCGCCGGCTCCAGCCGCGCGGAGGTATCGTACTATGACTAGTGCTATAGTGCTGTAGTGCGCCGGCTGTAGTAGTACCTAGTAACCTGAACCCGAGCGTTGTGCTTTTGTGTACAGGTTGAGAAGTCTCCGTTCGCCGAGCGTCTGGTGCGCCGCGGATACGAAGTGCTGTACCTGACGGAGGCCGTGGACGAGTACTGCCTGTCGTCGCTGCCCGAGTACGACGGCAAGAAGTTCCAGAACATCGCCAAGGAGATCTTCGACCTGGAAGAGAGTCAGTACTCCTCTGTCGTCCTACGTCATCCCATAAGTCGGTAGCAAGAAACGGGCCTGACAGTACCATGTGTTCCGCAGACGAGCAGCAGAAGGAGCGCCTGGAGGCCTACAAGCAGCAGTTCGAGCCGCTGACGACCTGGCTGGGCAACAAGCTGAGCACCTGGGTGACACGCTGTGTGGTGTCGCGCAGGCTGGACCGCTCCCCCGCCGCACTGGCCGCCACGGCCTTCGGCTGGACCGGCAACATGGAGCGGCTGGCGCTGTCCAACGCGCACCAGAAGGTAACACACGCCGCCACACACACACACACGCCTCTCCACAGAAGGTAACACGCGCCGCCCCTCACACACACGCACATGGCTCTCCACAGAAGGTAACACGCGCCGCCACACACACACACACACACGCTTCTCCACAGAAGGTAACACGCGCCGCCACACACACACACACGCCTCTCCACAGAAGGTAACACGCGCCGCCCCTCACACGCACGCACATGGCTCTCCACAGAAGGTAACACGCGCCGCCACACACACACACGCACATGGCTCTCCACAGAAGGTAACACGCGCCGCCACACACACGCACATGGCTCTCCACAGAAGGTAACACGCGCCGCCACACACACACACGCACATGGCTCTCCACAGAAGGTAACACGCGCCGCCACACACACACACACGCACATGGCTCTCCACAGAAGGTAACCCGCGCCGCCACACACACACACACGCCTCTCCACAGAAGGTAACACACGCCTCTCCACAGAAGGTAACACGCGCCGCCCCTCACACGCACGCACATGGCTCTCCACAGAAGGTAACACGCGCCGCCACACACACACACGCACATGGCTCTCCACAGAAGGTAACACGCGCCGCCACACACACACACGCCTCTCCACAGAAGGTAACACGCGCCGCCCCTCACACACACGCACATGGCTCTCCACAGAAGGTAACACGCGCCGCCACACACACACACGCCTCTCCACAGAAGGTAACACACGCCGCCACAAACACACACACACGCCTCTCCACAGAAGGTAACACGCGCCGCCCCTCACACACACGCATATGGCTCTCCACAGAGGGTAACACGCGCTGCCACACACACACACGCCTCTCCACAGAAGGTAACACGCGCCGCTCCTCACACACACGCACATGGCTCTCCACAGAAGGTAACACGCGCCGCCCCTCACACATACGCACATGGCTCTCCAAAGAAGGTAACACGCGCCGCCACACACTCACGCCTCTCCACAGAAGGTAACACGCGCCGCCCCTCACACATACGCACATGGCTCTCCAAAGAAGGTAACACGCGCCGCCACACACTCACGCCTCTCCACAGAAGGTAACACGCGCCGCTCCT
Organism: Anorthoa munda; assembly: GCA_945859665.1. Taxonomy (NCBI): domain Eukaryota; kingdom Metazoa; phylum Arthropoda; class Insecta; order Lepidoptera; family Noctuidae; genus Anorthoa; species Anorthoa munda. The sequence continues at coordinate 109,867 of OX243907.1, read as the reverse complement.
CACACGCACGCACATGGCTCTCCACAGAAGGTAACACGCGCCGCTCCTCACACGCACGCACATGGCTCTCCACAGAAGGTAACACGCGCCGCCACACACTCACGCCTCTCCACAGAAGGTAACACGCGCCGCTCCTCACACGCACGCACATGGCTCTCCACAGAAGGTAACACGCGCCGCTCCTCACACGCACGCACATGGCTCTCCACAGAAGGTAACACGCGCCGCCACACACTCACGCCTCTCCACAGAAGGTAACACGCGCCGCTCCTCACACGCACGCACATGGCTCTCCACAGAAGGTAACACGCGCCGCCACACACACACTAACAGTCTCCCTGTCGCAGGCGGACGACGCACAGCGCAAGCACCACCTGACGCAGAAGAAGATGCTGGAGATCAACCCGCGCCACCCGCTGGTGCTGGAGCTGCTGCGCCGCGTGCAGGACGCGCCCGACGCGCCGGACACGGGCCGCGCCGCCGACACGCTGTACCGCACGGCCGCCATCCGCTCCGGCTACCTGCTGCAGGAGGGGCAGGCCGTGGACTTCGCGGAGGCCGTGGAGGACATGCTGGCGCAGTCGCTGGGCGTGCCGGCGGGAGCCGCCGTGTCCGACGACGACGACGCCGACGACGACGCGCCCGAGGCCGAAGCCGACGAGCTGGAGGCCGAGGCCGAGGCCGACGAGCGGGCCGAGCACGAGGAGCTGTAGGAGCGACACATTCCTCTCTACCGCGTCACTTACTGCGCGGCTCTCGACTGAATGTTCCGTGTGTGAATGAATGATTACTACTTTTTATACTTACTGGCGTGTTACGTGTGAGATTATGAATTGATAGTTTAATGTAAATAAATTATATATTTATTAGGTTATATCTTTTATCTCAATACTAATATTCCAGATCCCCGACGTCATCGAGAGCAGTGGTGGCCTAGGGTGACTGCCACGACTTACGTGTCGTAGGTCATGGTTTCGAACCCAGGCCTGCGCTTTACTTTGTGTAAATTATTTCATCACCATTGCTCTAAAACGTTGAAGGAAAACATCGTGAAGAAACCGGTCATAGACAGTGCGGGTTGGTGGATGTCACATGTCACACCTATCGTTGTAATCGTCCACGGAGGTCCCTAGACACTCGAAACTATTCTGGAGTTCGAGCTGAAAGCTCCCGGGGTTTCGAACCTGGATCTGTGCTGGACGGAGTATGGAACTCATCAGTCGAGACCTTTCAAGTTAATATTAATGCTCAATCTGCCTCTTACCATGATGCAGTAATTGCTCCCTGTTTTCAATTGATCACAGAGATGTCATTGATCATTAGCTTCTTGGTGGACATGATGAGGTCGATCTCATTTTTCGTTGCACCGTCGGGGCTCTACCAGGTCCACTGCCTTTGCTCACGCTTTCTGATGAAGTTCATCGTAGGCTATAATTGAGTTAAATTGAATTATTATTTACTTACGAGTACATGACATGAAATCAAATCAATCATACAATCTGCCTGCCTTTTGCCCACAACTCATGTTGGGGTCGGCTTCCACTCTAACCGGATGCAGCTGAGTACCACATCCACAACCCAGTGACTGGGTAATAATGCCCCTTTAGCAAGACTGGAGTTAGATTATCTGGCATCTGACTACCCGTAACGACGACTATCAAAGACCAAGGCATAACGTGCTTTCTGAGGCACTGAAGAATCTCGCTAAGTAAAGATGGTTACCCATCCACGGACCAAACTTTGCAAGTATTGCTTTACTAAACCAAGAAGATATACCCGTGTGCAATGATTTCGAAAGGAAGGATACGCCATACGGTAGTATCTCTAAGTAGTCTGTGGATATGCCCATCTGAACATTTTATAGAAACCTTATGACAAGCAAATACTCGCTCGCTCCCGCCACATAACTATATACTAGTCAGAGACACGCACACGGACCAGGACCACTGTCAACTGAGTCGCGTTGGCCCTAAACTGCAAAAGTAAGACCAGCGCGCTGGTGCCATTTAGTCGCGTGGTTGGCCTGTTGGCCTGGAGACCTGGTCCTTACGCAAGTAATATATATGTCAATGCCCGTGTGGATATTATTATTTCGCCACGAGCTCCTCCGTGAAATCAAATGTAAACATTGATTTACTGCCGGAACAGATAGTGTCCCGGGGTGGCGTTGGCGGTATGTTTGGCTATCGTCACCTTTTTAACTCTGCCCGGATGCGATTAGGGCGGCACTAGTATATCACTGCGTGCCCCCTTACTCACAGAGTACATTGAAATATAGGAGACCCTTTTCATATTCATATTCATTTATTTGCTCAAACATGTGTATACATACAAGAATACAATAACGTGCATGCAGGATAACAAAGAAAAAAACACAGGTTCAGACATGTTTGCCACGTATCGTGGCGTGCAAATGATTGTCAATTACACATTTCAGCCAATATAATTAAATTAAAAATGTCAACAGCAAACAAAAAAGTTATAACAAATAAATAAAACTCCATGTCAAAATAAAAACTAAAGTCAGCAAAGCATTAATATTATAGTATAATTATTGAATAATGTCATGAAGTCAAATTAGAAATATATATTACAATTTATTAGATAATATCAAAATTGTCCATACAATAAACAATGTCACAATTTATCTGCTAAAAAATCTGAGACAGTATAATAACATTTTTGACATAGGAGAATTTTTAATTTTAGCTTAAACAAACCAAGAGGAAGTTTTTTAAGCTCCTTTGGCAATTTATTATAAAGGACTGGTGCCATATGAAAAATACTCTTGTATATTAAGGCAGTATTAGTTCTACGAACATAGAGACAACTTTCATCTCGTTGAGGACGATTGTAAGCTTCAGATGCTAACACAAAAAGTTCTGGATTCTGTTTCACAAAGACAGTTACTTCAAATATATAAAGTGAAGGCAATGGTAAGATTCTGTACTCTTTAAAGAAAGGCACACAACTCTCAATAGTTTGTAAACCGAACATAGCCCTAACGCACCGTTTTTGTGCCTTAAAAACAAGATCTTTGTTGGTGGAGTTCCCCCAAAAAATTATGCCATAACTGAGAGCAGACGCAACAAGCCCATGATATGCAATTATGAGTGTTCTAGAATTTACTTTGTATGCAAGTTCATGTAGGGCAAAAGCTGATTGACTCACTCGCTTGCACAATTGTTCAATATGTGGTTTCCAAGTCATTTTATTATCAATATACAAGCCGAGAAATTTTGTAGTGTCTGTTTCTGCAATAGGTTGATTGTTAAAATTTACGTTTAGATCGTTTAGTGTTGGTATACGCTGTCTAAAATTCATTAATTTGGTTTTTCCAAGGTTGGCTTTTAAATTATTTACATTCAACCAATTCATAACTGAGCTCAAGGTGCTATTTAAATCATCCTCAAACGTATATTTGTCTGTACATTTGACATTAACAGTGCTATCATCCGCAAAGAGAGCTATGTGGTTATCAGTGGCATTTGGTAGATCATTAATGTATATTATAAATAGCGGTGGACCCAGAACGCTTCCTTGCGGTACACCGTAGTTTAGTTTGCGTTTATGTGACATAAAGGTTTCTTCTTGTTTAGTTATAACATTCACTTTAGTCACTTCAGTATATTGATTACGGCCTTTGAGGTATGATTCAATTAGTGAGAGAACATTACCCCTTATTCCATAAGCATTGAGTTTACCAACTAGTATATCATGGTCAACGTAATCAAAAGCCTGCGTCATATCCATAAAGATAGAGCAGACGGATGTTCTTTTGTCAATACTATCCATAACAATGTCTAAAAAATCATATATGGCCATGTTTATGGTTTTATTAGGTCTAAAGCCTTTTTGTTCTTTTACTAAAATATTGTTTTTTTCTAAGTAGCTATTAAGTTCTTTATGAATATATTTCTCAAATATTTTAGATATAACTGAAACTAGGGCAATGGGTCGATAGTTTTCTAGATATTCCCTATCATCTCTCTTGAAGATCGGTTTTATGATCGAAGTTTTTAATCTGTCAGGGTAGACTCCTGCGACGATGCATAAATTAAAGATATAGCTAAGTTTTTTTTTTTTTTTTTTTTATCTTCTTGTTTACACTGTGATCTGTCGCCAGAGGGACATTTATCAGTGGGTTGGTTGGGTTTGTTATTGGCGTGCTCGGTATGCGACCTGTGTCACATCCTACTTTACTTCACTGTTGCAATTTAAGTGTGTCTTGGGGCATTTTCCGTTTCAATCTGCGAATCGTACTATTGTCTTCCATCAAGACATTGGCCAAGCTGTTCGGATGGTCTTTAATTCTTTTCTTGTACTTGCATGTATGGAAGAGTATTTCCTGTTTAACTGTTGTCATGTTCAGGTCGTGATGTAGTTGTTCATTCGTGACGAACCACGGGGCACCGGTTATCGTCCTCAAGATTTTGTTCTGAAATCTTTGCATGATTTCGATGTTGGAATGGGAGGCTGTCCCCCAGAGTTGTATTCCGTAAGTCCAAATCGGCTTAAGGATCGTTTTGTAAAGTAGAAGCTTGCTACTTAGCGACAGTTGTGACCGACGACCTATTAACCAATACAGCTTTCGTAATTGCAATCCCAATTGTTTTCTTTTTGTGAAAATATGTTTATGCCAGGTGAGTCGCTTATCAAGGTGTAATCCTAAGTACCTGACATGGTCTGATTGTGGGACTTCTAAGTTATTGAGTTTGACGGGCGGACAAGTGCCTCTTCTTAGAGTAAAGGTAACATTTACAGATTTTGTTTCGTTAGCCTTGATTCTCCATTTTTTTAACCAGGCCGATATATCATTAAGGCCACGCTGTAAGAGCTCCGCCGCCACAACTGGGTCTGGGTGAGATGCTAAAATCGCGGTGTCGTCTGCAAAAGTACCGGTGGTGATACTCTCTGAAGTTGGTAGATCAGATGTGTAGATAAGGTACAACGTTGGGCCCAGCACACTGCCTTGTGGGACTCCCGCTTTAACAGGACGGAGACTTGAGAGCGCTTCGCCATTTTGGACTAGGAAGTGTCTGTTTTCCAAAAAAGATTTTAGGATTTTGTACATATAGGTAGGGAGTAGAGATTTTATTTTAAATAATAGGCCTTCGTGCCATACCCTGTCAAAGGCTTGTGATATGTCTAAAAAAGCACTTGCACAGTACTTTTTATGTTCAAAGGTCTTATCAATTTCGCTTATTAGCCTGTGGACCTGTTCGACGGTGGCGTGCTTACGACGAAATCCAAATTGGTGTTTGGGAATCAGTTTTCGCTGTTCTATCAGTGGTATCAATCGGTGCAATATTAGAGATTCGTATATTTTCGCGGGTATGGGTAATAAGCTTATTGGCCTGTATGATTTTGGGTCCTCTGGTGGTTTGTTTGGTTTCAACAGCATAATTATTTGAGCGACTTTCCATTGCGGCGGGATGAGTTTGTGTTTGGTGATTGCATTATAGATTGCTGTGAGTAGTGTTATCCCAGAGTCTGGTAGTTCCTGTAAGACTTTGTTGGTAATTAAGTCATATCCAGGAGCTTTCTTGGAGTTTGCTTTTTTAATAATTTCTACTACTTCACATTTATTGAAGTATTCAGGTTCGTTATCATCCTGGTCGGGGGTATTAATATATTCGATTACTTCTTTTTCATGTTCGGGTGAACCCTCGTATTGGTGGGGTTGAAAAACCTTTTCCAGATGCTCCGCAAATGTAGCTGCTTTTTCCTGATCGCTACGTGCCCAGCTAAGATCAGGTTTCCTAAGTGGTGAACTTGTTACTATAGGTCTTTTAATTTTCCTAGTGGCTTTCCAAAGAGAGTAGTCTGTAGCTGCTGTTGCATCATGGCCCTCTAGGTATGCCTGGAAGGTAGCGTTCCGATCTTGTTCCAGAGCTTGTTTCAGCTCTCTTACTTTGTGGTTGAATCTTTTTTTGGTATCAGGACATCTATTTTGTTGCCATAATTTTCTGGTCTCTCTTTTTTCCTTAATTAAGTCCAGTATGTTTGGGGCGACCGAATGGACATCAGACTTGTATTGATCTAATGGAGTCGAGTTCCATGCGGCATTTTGTATGTTTGTATTAAAGAATTCAACAGCATTTGTAATGTCCTCTTCTGTTTTGAGTGGAGGTGGATTTTTAAATGCTTCATCCATTAAGTATCGAAAAAGAATCCAATTAGTTTTCCTATTGTGCAATGTACACTTTTTTGAGGTCACTTTTACCTTAGATTCGATATTGATAATAATGGGTGAGTGATCTGATGATAAATCCCAGCAGCTATTGCACGTTATATTATTTCTCGTAATTCCCTTGGTGACACAGAAGTCAATGAGATCCGGTATTTTACTTCGGTCTGAAGGCCAGTATGTTGGCTGTCCTGTAGAGACCACATCCATTCTATTTGTTTGAATACATTTTAAAAGTTCCCGACCCCTAGGCACAATGAGCCTAGACCCCCAAAAAGTGTGTTTGGCGTTGTAATCGCCTGCGGCTATAAAGCGATTGCCTAGAATATTGAAATAGTCGCAAAATTGACTTTCTTTAATTGTATGTCTTGGGGGGCAGTACAGAGCTGACACTGTGATGTTGCTAATCCAATCATACACTACTACGTTGGTTGCTTGGATGTAGTCCTTACAATATGACTGGCATTGGTGATGTTTGATATTAGCTTTGATAAGGATAGCTGACCCTCCATATGCTTTTCCATCGGGATGCATGGTATGATATAAGTTATACTCGGGAATTTTGAAATAACTCTTAGATGTGAAGTGAGTTTCCGATATTAGCATTATGTCAATTTTATTTATTTTAAGAAAAGTTTTTAACTCGTTCGAGTGTTTGGTTAGCCCATTAGCATTCCATACGCATAGCTTTAGGGAAGCGAATTTACTGGCATTCTTGACATGAGATCTACTAAGATTTGGGTCATATTTTGCATTTGGTTCATAAGGGTCTGCATTGAAGCGTAAAAAATTCGAAGGGCTTCAGATATATTCTGTTCATTACTAGTGAAATTATCATTATAAAATTGTGCTTTTGGTCCAGATTTTGCTGCTGCTGCATAGGATTTGTCCGAATCTCTAGCATATTTTGATTTGTTAACGCTTTCATGTGTGGTTTTCGGTTGCCGAATTTCTTGTTTGGCTGCTGCAATTTGCTGTCCTTTGGGGCGAGGAGTTGGGAACTTTATCTTTTGTAGCTCTTTATACACAGTACAACCTTTATAATTGGCTGGATGATTTCCTTCGCAGAGTATGCATTTCACTTTGTCCGAACGTTCTTTTCTGGGACATTTTGATGTATGGTGAGATCCTGCGCATTTAACACATTTAGGATGTCTGTGACAAAAGTTTTGTGTATGTCCATACTGTTGACAGTTTGTACACTGGGGGATAGTGCGTTTGGGTCTTGGTGGTTCAATTTCTATACGGCAATTGAGTAGCGTTTTTATGTTGTAGGCGTCCTTATTATTGTGGTTAGGCTGTAGGTCTATAAAAAACATTGGTAATGGTTGTTTCGTTTTATAATTTTTAATATTCCAGATATTGGTAGTCTTGTGTCCTAGGTCCTCTAGGGCATCCTTCAGCGAGTCAGTGTCAGTTGAGGGGTGGATGTGTTTTAATACTACTCTAAAACTTCTCTCCTGCTTTGTTTTGTAGGTAAAAAATTCAGTATCTCTGCATTTTAATTCCTTGTATATAGCAGAGTATGCTTCGTGGGCTTTAGCTTGTATTTTTACTCGCTCGCTTTGAAGGACTTTTATCTCATAATTCCCATGTGCCACTTTCTCTAACATTTCTGTGAGGGGTTGGATGTTGCTAACCTTATCAATGAAGAATGGAGGGGGCTTGGTTATCATTACGGTTTCTGATTCTGATGATATCGGTTGGTCTGTATTCTCGAGTTCAGAAAAACTATTAAAAGTAGATATTGGAGTTCCTAGCCAATAATTTGGTTTGGTCTTCTGATTTCTGATTGTGTTTTCAGGGCTACTTCTCATTCTTTTGCGATGGTTTACTTCCTGCCATTTAGCATGTTCAGTGTGACTAGGCTGGTGGACTTCTATGTTTTCAGGTTCCCTTTCTAAAGGTGTCTGTACAGGAATATTTCCTACTGACGAAGATCTAGGTCTTGGTTTAAACAAGCTCGGGTGGAGGACTTGCTGAATAAGTTTTTTGTTGGTGCTAAGATGAGTAGATATATCTGTAGCTACATATTTAATGATTTTGGTTGATATTCCATCATAACCTACACTATTTGTTCGTTTCAGACTTCTAATAATCCGCATTATATCATGTGGCGAGCATGGCTGCAGAAACATAGACTTTTCCTTAGATATGAGTTATACCGCAATTTGTTAGAATCATCCTAAGGTACGATTTTATCGACGAAGTAGTTGTTAAAAGCATTGGAAATTTCACGGGGTCAGTTATAATAGATCTACCATTCGTTTTAATGCTAGTTATAGTATCCTTCGGTACATTTTGTTTTGCTTGGTTTATAATTTTCCATGCCGTTCTACTTTTATTGTCTGACATATTAATATAATGATTATTTTGTGCGCGCTGAGTTAATCTTATTATTTTCTTAAATCTTTTTGAATATTGGGTCAGTTTAGTTTTATTTATCTCGCTCGGTTTTTTTCTGTATTGCCATAAAAGTTTACGTTTATTTATACTGCAGGCCTTGAGACCTCTTGTTACCCAATGAGCTTTTCGATGTGCATTAATGGTGATATACTTAAATGGAAAGCAGAGATCGTAAAATAACTTAAACAAATCAATGAAAATATTATAGGCTACATTCGGATCACAAGTTGTGTACATTTCCGAAAAAGACAATTTCTCTATACAAGTTTTAAACTTCTTAAGATTTTCCTCATTATAGTCTCTACGCTTAATTTTCCAGTTCTTTAGCAGACATACTTTTTTAACAAGACATCTCAATATCTGCGCTGTGTGATCAGATAATCCAAAATCAATCACTACTGCTTTGCATTTATTATGATAGTTGTGAGCAAAGTTGTCTATACATGTTTTGCTAATTTTTCTAGTAGGCTCTGCTATCTTAAGTTTTAAATTATAGTTAAGTAATAAGCATTCAAATTCAGATGTGGTCTTATTTTGTTTTAAAATATCAATATTAAAATCACCAGCTATTACGACATTATGCTTATTATAGGTTTTATTGACATATTTTAGCATTTTATTTAATCTTGCAAAGAAATTGTTCAAGTTACTAGTTAAGGGAACCCTATATAAACAAATAATTATTATTTTGTAGGCTACCAGTTCTATTGCAGAGCATTCAAAAGTTGAGCAATCAGTGAATAACACTGCTTTCGGAGTCGCTTTCCATTGATGTCCTTTTTTTACGTAGATACACGATCCTCCTCTGCTGGAATTACTTCTGCTGAAGTGGGCAGCTAGACAGAAATTGGGTATAACACAGATATTTTCATGGCCCGACATCATGAAATGTTCAGTCAGACAAATTACATCAATATCAGTGTTATTGTCCGATAATTCATGTAAACAGATCGTTAGTGCATCAGACTTACTCCTCAAACCTGCAATGTTTTGGTGCAATATGCTGATATATTTATTTCCGAAAAAGCTTCTGCGAAGTTGGTTTTTGTTCACTGATGTTGTTTTGATTCGCAGACATGTCCTCGTTTCTGTCAACTTCATATATATAGTTAGTGTTGGTTGATTGCACATAAATAATCATGTCATAAATATCCTTAAAAATAGTCTGCATTCCATAGCCATTTATTGCACCAGTACGTCTGTCAAACATAGTGTCGTCGTATTTTAAGTTCCTGTTACTGTCCAAAAAATAGGCATATTCGTGTGTAATTGTATCTAAATATAACAAGTTACTGAAGGTTTCAACTCTTGAATTGTATAAGTAATTATTAGTGTAGAATTTGTACGTCGGAGTGCAGATTATTACATTTGTGTTAGTGATTTCTTGCAAAACTTGTCTAATTTGCAAGATATTGTCAAAATATTTATTAGTTACTTTAAAATCTTCTTCACCTAGCAATATAATGCAGAAATCCAGTAAAGTGAAATTTGCTAGCTTTTCTCTGATGCCTTTTAACAAAAATTGCATACTTCCATGAGGTGTGTTATAGTGGCAAAGTTCACATGTCTCAAAAGTGTTTTCTGCTATATGAAGCAATTTATTCTTGTTGTCTGTACTTAAGATGCATATTTTATTACGTTCCATTCTTATGTTTTCCAAATTATCTGTGGTTTCTTTTAATATTGGAGTAGTACTATTATTTACCTCCGGTTTAAGTATTTCAGTTTGTGTTTGTTTGGTTTTATTGTTCTTTTTGGTAGACTTCAGTTTGACTGGACTGCTAGTGACTTTCTTAAATAGGTCATTATTTTTATTCAAATTTTTATTTAATGTCTTGAGATTACTATTTTCTAAGGACAGCGCTTCAATTTCTAAGTGAGCGCTCTGTAGTTCTAGTGTAAGTGCCGTAATTCGTTCTCGTAGTTTCTTATTTTTATCGTCATCGTAGTCAGACATTTCGGGCACACTAGTAACAGTCTCATTTAATGTTTGACTAGCGAAAGCGGCAATGTACGTCAGATTCCAAGTAGGTCAAATTCCATGTACGTCATTTTCCAGCTAGGACATTTTCCAACTAGGTCAGATTTTGAGTTTTTGGTACACTTATACTCACAATATATTCATCGCACCACGTCTGCTAGACTTCTTTGGTGGCACGGACTCTATAGTCTAGAAATGATGACATTAAATGGACGTAGTTACTTTTATTGGGAATAAATAATAATTTTTAGAGATATTTAAGTAAATATGGGGTTGGATCGCTTTAACTAAAAGCCATTTTCAATTATTAATATCTAACATGGCAAATGGTTATGCAATTATGTATTTATATAATGAAATAGATAATATTAAAAAACGTGGTGCGATGAATATAATGTGAGTAAGTGTACCAAACCATTACTAACTCAAAATCTGACCTAGTTGGAAAATGTCCTAGCTGGAAAATGACGTACATGGAATCGGACCTACTTGGAATCTGACGTCCATTGCCGCTTTCTGACTAGCGACTACAGGTCCCGTCACGTAAAAAGAACGCTGGCCTTGAATCTGCGCAGTGAGCGGTTTATCGATCAAACTGGTGGTATGAAGGGAGCGCGACGGGGGAATGCTCCGCCAGTGTTCCTGTGCGCGCACGCTATTGGTTCGTCAGTTGACCCATGCTTCCCGCGCAGAGATCATGCTTCGTTCGCTGCCAAAATACAGTCGCACACACAACTTTCTTTGCACGACGATTGTTTTTAAAAATGAAGGAATGAAAAATGATTAATTGATTTTTGATTTTATTTATTATTGATGATAGTATCTATTATTTTATGAAGAAAGAATTTGAGAAAGGAGCAGTTGATAAATTATAATGATAAGATATTTATAATAATAAGATCGAAATAAAAAATAATGCTCAAGTAAACATTATCTAATTTAAATCCAACCTCTTCTAAAGTACTAAGTAGCTAGAAAGTACCTATTATGATTCTACAATTAAACAATTACTCTTATATTATAAAACAATATCCTAGTACTTTACAACGCGACAGTACCCATGCGCAGACACATCCCCTCCACTGCCGCTCAGCGTTCTTTTTACGTGACGGGACCTGTACCTCACTTTCGTTTAGGATTGAATATATTATTTTTCTCTGTGAGGATTGAATCCGACTTTGTCCTGTTACGGCGGAATGTAATATTATCCAAGAAATTCATGTTTATCAACTCAAGTTTGCCTTGGTTTGAAATAAATCTTATAAAAAGAATATCAGTTGCCAAGGTTCGAACTCGCGACACCTCGTTAACGCAGTATCGAGGACGCTTCTTAGGACCCTAAGCCAACTGGACCGTTGAGTGTACATGTGAAATACAGTTTCACATTCGTCGCAGATTTGAATTTTGAAGTTAAGAAGACGTGATGACTCATGCAACAGTTATTTTTGCACTTTTTTTCTACAAACAAAAAAAATATGATTTGTTACGGTTGAGTACAGAGTAATACCACTTCTATTATAAATATTTCACTATTCACTTTTCTCGCTTAGGTACACATAAGTTTATATTCAGAATGTTATTATGTTTAAAAGTTCACTATTTCACGTTGTTTCACTTAGATAACACTTGTCCATATAGTTGGGCTCATAGTTTATACATTTAAGCAGAATTCTTTATATATTAATGCATAAAACTATTTTTAATTATGAAAAATATACGGAGCTTGTTTATATTGATGTTCACTTCTACCCCCAATCATTACCTACAGTGTATCGTCGGGGCACATACGCTATGTGGGTCGGGATGGTAGATTACATCTGAGGGAAATTACGTGTGGGGCCCTGCAGGTGTTGGTTTTAGGACCTCTCTTGAGGGATCTTGTACACCTACGACGTGGTCCTGCATGTTGACCTCGGATGCCGACGTTAATTCGTTTGTTACGCAGACGACACCTTCCCACCAACGGTGGGACAACTTTGATCCATCATCCAGCTTTCCGAGCTCGGGAAGGCAAAAGTTGTGGCGTCGATCCGCGAGCTGGGTTTGGAGATAGTGCCTCATAAAATTAAGGAGCTATGGTTCTATAAACTGCCGAGGAGCAGAGAGCTCGTCAGTGATACTTTGAGATGCGCAAGTCCGTGGGTCGAAACATAAAGTATCTTGGCCTAACCCTGGACGGTCGGTGGGGCTTCGAAGAACATTTCGAGCTTCTTGTCCCCCGCGTTCAAAGGCAGTGGGTGCTTTGCATAGACTGCTGCCAACCCTCGGGGGACTACGGGAAGAAGTTCACCACCTCTACGCGGGTATCGTGCGATCGATGGTCCTTATGGTGTCTGTTTTTCAAGCACAGAAAATATAGCCAATTGTATCGCACGAGGTTAACGAACGTATCCTTTGAGGCGGCAACTGTGTGCGTTTCGACGGCGCGGCCACGATATTATTAAAAAAAATGTAAAATATGATTTCCAAAATCGACAAAGTTATGGTTAAAAAGTTTTAAGGTTTTGAACGTGGCCGCGCGGTTCGCCGCGTTTCAATGGCAAACGTCGGCCACGGTTATCTTTAAAACATACGGTAGTATCTCTAAGTAGTCTGTGCTTTAAAACTAAGCGTTGCAGAAACCTGGAAATTTAGGTAAATAACATATTGAATTTGTAAAAATATAGAAAAATGTCCTAGGTTTATATTTTAGGAGCTGTAAGTCTAAAACCCCATGGCCGTGCCATTGAAACGGTGAAAAACACGTTATAGCGGATATATCGCTAAAAAAGCATTGCAGACATCTGAAGATTTTTGAAAAGCCAGATTTGAATTTGTCAAAATTACAACAAAGAACTGGCCAAGTGTGTATCATCGGGTCACGCGCAGTAATAGGCTCCGAAGTTACATAATAATGCGGACTAAGAAGAGGGTTTGTTTGTTGTTACATGAACATTAAAACGGTTTCAGCGGCTCACAACGTCTAAAAACGGGCTCACCTATGTTCGGGTAAATTCAAATCTAATTTGACTTTATATATTTTTACTGTGCTTCAGATTACAAACCGTCGAAAATACTTATGCACTAACACAAAATAGACACCCCGCGCGCATGCGCCGTATGGACTACAGAGCGGTACATCCAACGACTCCGCCCACTACAATGCGTTATTCGAGCTTAAACATTATTAATTTAGAAATCATTGATATTAAAGGATGTTATGATTTTATTTTTGTATATTTTTACATGGTTCATAAGCATATATTTACTCTGTTTTACACAGCTAACAACGTTATTTAAGTAATTTTTCAATGGCATTTGTTAAATTTTGTATTGTTCCAAGTACATTTTATAAGTTGGTCGACTATTACTCATAAACTTGTAAAGCCTACTTAGCTGTGATAATTTTCCTTTTAATTTCGTTATATATACTACTGCCGTGATTTTTTTCACATAGCCAAGAGCAACCATTTCGCTGGCAGGGGGGGGGACCACTTGACTCTAACAAAAATTTGCAATTTATAGCTTAATTTTACGCAAAGGGATCTCTGTTCGAAAAATGGTTTTAACAAACCTGAAATATTTTTGAATGGCCTATCCAACGATACCCCACACTACCATGGGATAGACAAGAGAGAGAAAAACATCCCCACTTTACGTCAATAGGAGGAACCCCAAAAAAAAATTGTTTTATTGTACACCATTTTGTCGGAATTATTAATATGTAGGTATATCAATGCCAAATTATAGCTTTCTAGTACTTAGAGTCTCTGAGCCAAGCTGCGGACGGACAGACCGAAACTATAAGGGTTCCTTGTTGACTTCGGAACCCCACGAGTATGAGTAATAATAATAATAAAGCCTTTTATTCCGAAATTTTACCATTTTTCTTTCAACTTAATAATCACTGTTACACTAATCATAATAAGTCCCTAAGTTCGGTGTGCCTTACGGCATAGGCCTCCTCCAACGTCTTCCACTGTTTCCTATCGGTTGCAATTCTTAGCCAAAGGGGACCTAGAGTCAATTTCAGATCATCTTCCCATCTTCTCACTTTGCGACCTCGGCTCCTTGACCCGTCTCTTGGGTACCAGACTGTTACCTGCTTGCACCATTTTTCATGCTTACAACGGAGCATATGCCCTGTCCATCTCCATTTTAGTTGGTCAATATATGTTTGGATGTCTGTTAGTTTGGTTTTGCGTCTGATATCTACATTCCTGACTCTATCTTTTAACTTTAGCCCCAGTATGCTCCTTTCCATGGCTCGTTGACATTTTGCAAGTTTTTCTCTTTGATTTTTTGTCAAAGCCCAGGTTTCACAGCCATATGTGATGCATGGCAGAATGCATGTATCAAAAGGTTTTTTTCTTGATCTTGATGCCGAGTTCCTTGCTTTTTATTATTTCTTTCAAAGTCAAAAATTTTTTCCACCCAGTAGCGATTCTTTTATCAATTTCTTTGGACAGATATACATATTCCTCAACATATTCAAGTTTTTGTCCGTTGACAATTATGTCTGCAGCTTTTGCGTTTGTCATCATTTTGGTTTTGCTCGAGTTCATTTCCAAACCCACTTCTCGGCTTCTGTCTGCTAGCGTTTGTATCATAGATTCCAGTAGTCTTGGGTTCTCCTCCAATATGACCAGGTCATCAGCGAATCTTAGATGTTTTAGTCGCGATCCGTTTATGTTTAGCCCTAGATGCTTCCAATCCAATTTTCTAAACATTTGTCCTAATACTGCTGAAAATAACTTTGGTGAGAGAGGGTCACCTTGCCTGACTCCCCTGTCAATTGGAAAAGTATCCCCCAGAGATTCCAACTTGATGCTAGCTTTACTCTCGCTGTAGATCTTTTTGATGACGTTTACATAAGCATACTGTACTCCCTGCTCCATAAGACTTTGCCATACAAGCCTATGTTTAAGACTATCGAAGGCTTTTGAATAATCTATGAAGGCTAGATAGATAGGTTTGTTATACTCTTTATATTTTTGTAAAAGCTGTTTGATGGTGTGTATATGGTCACAGATAATATAATACTAGCATATATGGTCGATTGTGCTAAAGTTTTTCCTGAACCCTGCCTGTTCCACGGGTTGGTTTTCGTCAAGAGTGTTCGATATTCTGTTCAGTATCACTTTCGCAAAAACCTTATACACATTTGAGATGAGAGATATGGGTCTGTAATTTCCAATATCATCCTTTGAACCTTTCTTATATAGTAGTATGTGTGATTCTGCCCATTGGCTTGGGATGTTGCCAGTAAGTAGTATCTCGTTGAACACTTTTGTTAGTATCGGACTTAATTCGCCGACTGTTCCTCGCATCAGTTCATTTAGAATTCTATCAGGGCCAGGAGATTTTTCTATCTTTTGACTATTTATAGCTTTTACTACTTCTGATTTTAGTATTTGTGGTACTTCTCCGGTATCTTTTATTTTGTTTTCCATTCTCGCTTCCCTATTGGGTGACTCTATATTTGGCTCAATAGAATATAACCGGCGATAGTAGTCTGTTGCAATGTTTAGAATCGTACTGCGTGTGGTGGTTAGTTGATCTTTGTCTCTTAATTTTGGTATCCATTCTTATCCCTTTTCTCGGAGTTCCTTGAGAGCTTTGCGTGTGCCTCCCGTTTTGATAATATGGTTTTCTAGGGTTTAGATTCTTTTATTTTTCCTGTCTTGTCTCATATTTATACGAATGCATTTGCTTAAGTGCGAAATATCCTTAATGTTTTCTTTCTTCTTCTTTTTTGCTATTAGATTCCTTCTATCTTCAATTAACTTTAGAGTTTCTTGGCTTAGATGGGATTCTTTGTTCTTATCTGTTATTGTTTTATCTGTTCTTGGTTTCTACTCTGGCATATTTTTCATTTAGTTCCTTGTTGGAAGTAACAATTTGCATCAGAGCCTCTGTAGAATATTTTGGAACCTTCTCATTGCTGAGCGTTTGTAGGTGGTTTGTTTGAAATGCTTTCGGCCTAGGTTTTCTTGGAGTCTGCTCAGAAAGACAACATCGTACCATACGATGGTTAGTATTGAAGTTCAGGTATTGTATTACACTCGTGTCACTGAACAGTCTTGCTTTGTTAGACAAGATGTAATCTATCTCATTTCTAACCTTTCCATCTGGAGATATCCAAGTCCATTTAGATTTGTGTTTTTTGCGGAATATGGAGTTTAGTGATGGGCGTGGAAATACAAATATACATTTGCCTTTAGTATTGCAGTTTAATTCGTAATAAAAACGTAATAATAGTTTTACATTAAATAGATTTTCTTCAAAGACAGGCTAGGCTTGACAGGGAAAGAATAGAACGTCATAGCAATATTTTAAACTAAGACCATAGAGTAGCGTCGTACCAACACTCCTCCTCGCGACTCTTATGCTAATCCAAGATGAGTCATCAGCTCCTTGAGCCTTGGCCCAGCTAAACCCTTAGTTAGTAAATCAGCCGCCATCTTCTTCGTTTCCAAATATCTTAAGCATATCTGTTTATCCTGGATGCAATTCCTTATATAGTGCATATTTAAGTCAATATGTTTAGATTTTGCCGTCACTATAGGGTTTTGACTTAGCTTCAGAGCGGCTTGATTGTCGTTTGAAATCTGGACACACTCAATACGAGCTCCTAGATCGTTGAATAGAGATTTAAGATGTATGGCTTCTTTAGCGGCTTCGGTGATTGAGCAATACTCCGCTTCGGCCGTAGAAAGTGCCACACTCTTTTGTTTTCTCGAGGACCAGCTGATGCAGCCTCCTGCATATATGAAACAATAACCAGAGAAAGACTTGCGGTCTACTTTGCAGGCGCCCCAGTCTGCGTCTGCCATGCCGTATAACTCTTGATCAGTCTTTTTAAAGGTTATTCCGATTTCGGAGGTGCCTTTGAGGTATCTTAAAACTCGTTTGGCACTCTTGAAATGTTCGGCACTGTAGCAATCATTGAATTGCGAGAGATAACTGACCGCGAACATAATATCTGGCCTTGTGGCTACTGCCAGGTACATAAGTGTCCCAATTAAGTTTTTGTACGGCAGTTCCTTTTCAATAGAATTTTTGTCTATTTCTAAAGACAGCCCTGGTTCAATGGGCGTGCTGGTAGGCTTGCATTCATCCATTTTAAATTTGACTAAAGTGTCCTTTATATATTTTTCTTGGCATAATTTAATAGACTGTTTTGTGAATATAAAATCGATTCCTAGCATTTTCTTTGGTATTACCAAATCTTTAATTTCGAATTTATTTGCAAGCATTTCCTGAATTTCTTGCATCTTATTAGTCCCTGTATAAGCAATTAGGAGATCATCAACCCAGATCGCAGTGATAATTTTTGCTCCTCCTTTCTGCAGTATGTATACGCATGGATCTGCTTGTGACGGAACAAAACCAATATTTCTTAGTTCCTTGTCCAATCGAATGTACCACTGCCTCCCGGATTGTTTTAGTCCGTACAAGGATCGTTGTAATTTGACGACTTTTTCTCCTTTAATATTCCTTAAACATTCAAGCATATTTCTAGCTTTGTTATATATTGTAAGGTCATCCTGTTCACTTTCATCGATCATGATTTCTGTCACATATTTTTCTAAATTTTCAGGTACCTTCATGGATATGTTTTCGTCTATATCGCCGTTTAGATACGCTGTTGTGACATCCATCTGCTTCAATTTCATTCCTTCCTGGACAGACATTCCAACGACGGTTCTTATGGAACTTAACTTTGCTACTGGGGCGAATGTTTCGTTGTAATCTATGCCAGGTCTTTGTGTAAATCCCCGAGCTACAAGTCTCGCCTTTTTGGTTTCCACATTGTTCGGGCCAGTTTTTGTTTTTAAAACAAGCTTGTAGTCGATTACTTTTTCGCCACTATCCTTCTTAGTAATTTTCCAAGTCTCGTTCTTGATATGAGCTCTTATTTCAGCTTTAATTGCGTCGTGCCAGTCATCTTCAGTATCATGATGATCAGATAAGTATGACATTTCTGACACAAGCATGCTGTCTTCCATATCGTCCTGTAAGACATAGTCGTTTGTCCATAGAGGCTTCTTCTTACTTCTCTTAGGTCTTTGTGATGTCGTTCCGGTTGCTGTCTCACGTGAAGTTTGATATCTATCGCTCTCAGCTCCTTCATCTTCTGATAATATTTCAGGTGAAGTTTGGTACTGATCAGCAGTTTCAGCCCCCACATCCTCAGTTGGTAACATATTATCATTGTAGTTTATTGGAGAATTGGTGGCAGCTGAGGATGACGCATCTTTTGAGGGTGGAGAATCCTGAATCGGTAAGGCAGAATTAGGATTGTTATTAAATTGTATGTATCACCATTTCCTTTCTATTTTCAGGTTTCCGGCTGCTGTGGTTAGGAGCTGCTTCGGTACGAGTGTCATGATAGTACATCTTCTCGACGAACTTGACATCTCGACTGATTACAACATCTTTTTGATCAGGTAGATAGATTCTGAAACCTTTAGCATTCTTCGCATATCCCATAAAAACTCCTTCTGTGGCTTTAGGGGAAAATTTGCCTCTTCTTCTTTTATTTAGAATGAATGCTTTACTGCCGAAAATGTGAAGATGATTTCCGGCGGGACTTCTGCCGACCCATTTTTCGTACGGCGTACTTCCGTTTAATGCTTTCGCTGGGCTCCGGTTTATTAAATAATTGGCAGTGTTTATTGCTTCCGCCCATAAGTATGAAGGTGCGTTCGATTCCATCATTAGACATCTGGCCTTATCAAGTAAGGATCGATTTTTTCTTTCGCTCACTCCATTTTGCTGCGGAGTATATGGTGCAGTCAGTCTCCTCCTGATGCCGCATTGTTTTAGCAGATCATCAAATACTTTGCTTCGGTACTCTCCGCCGTTATCCGATTGCAAATATTGAATTTTCTTTTTCGTGAATAGTTCGACTCCGTTTTTGTATTCTTTAAACTTTTCGATAACTTCGCTTTTGTTTCTTATGAAATATATGCAACAATATCTGGTGAAGTCATCTATAAATGATACATAATAAACGCGCCAAAAACTAACTTAAAGGACCTACAGATCGCTCAAAATAAAATCATAAAACTATTATTCCACTACGATTACCTTACACCTACAATTAAAATATACAGGGAAACGAAACTCATGAGTATTAAACAACTCCATGCATACTGTACCTGCATACTCATAAGAAAAATTTTGGACAAGTCCATTCACACACAAATACACTTCACAAAAATACATCAAGTACATAATCGTAGCAGTCGTAGGAAGGATCACATTTTGCTACCACGAGTGCGCACAGTAAATGGCGGGAGAACAATTATTTTTGCGGGAGTACAACAATATAATAAACTACCTAAAGAGGTAAAGAATGCAAACTCGTTTAATATTTTCAAAACTAAATTAAAAAATCACATTCTTAATGATCAAGCACTACTTCCATAAAAAATAGTCTTGCCCTGCTGTTGTGTTGCTTTACTGTGGCACCGGGATCGCATTCATTATCTATTTATTATGAATACTTGCGACCGCGGTAATTATTTCTTTTGCGGGTGGATTGAAAAGTTTTGAGTTTTGTGTCTGTAATGTTGTTTGCATGGAGAAGTGTAATGTTATTGCGTAAATGATATTGTTATAAAGAAAATCAATACCTGCATGATACCTGCTTAGTTTGTGTGTCAAAGTTCTTATAATATAAGTTTAAAAAATGTTCTCAAGTAAGTGAAATATTTGTAATTTCTTATTGAGAAATAAATTTCTTTAACCATAATATCTGGATCCAGCAAGTGATTCATCTTCAAAAGGCCCACAGACATCACTGTGTATAATTTCGAGAGTTTCAGATGAGATTCTATCATGGCTGGGGAATGGAAGAGATGAGAGTTTACCTTTTATGCAAGTTTCACAGGTATCCAATTTTACTTCTTTTAAGTTTAATCCTCTCATTAACTGCCTTGAAACCATCATTTTCAGGTCTTTTTCATTAATATGACCCAATTTACGATGCCACATCATTGATTCATCTTGAAACTTCACAGTTAAATTTGCTGTTTCGTTCTCTTTAAAATCCAGATAGTATAGCCCGTTTGTGTTTCTTGAAGCTTGCAGTACAACGGTATCTGCTTCTATGATCGATGCCTTTTCTTTTTCGAATAATACCTTGTAGCCGTTATCAGTAATTTTCCCAACTGACATAAGGTTTGTCGATATTTCCGGTACGTACAATGTGTCATTCAAGTTATATTGCCCGTCGTTGGCAGATATGCTGACTTTTCCTTTTCCTATAATTTTAGTTGTATGCTCCTTTACTGCCAAGGTCAGAGTGTTCTGTTCAGGGGCCATGTTTATAAATTGGCACCCGTTACTTGTCATATGTGAGCTGCAACCACTATCCAGGCACCACAGATTATCACCAGTTTTTTCTTTTAAAGCAAAACAGATATTGAAATTTTTTTCATGGTGTTTGTGCTTTTGTGGGTTAGTGGCTCCTTTCTTCGACCAACATGCCTCGGTGGTGTAGCAGAGGTCCGTGGATCGAAACCACGCTCTGCTACCAATTGATGGGTGGTGTGACCTTTTTTGTTGCAGTTCTTGCAAATTACAATCTTCCTTTTTTGTTTGGCATACAGCGCTTCCGATCTTGACATTTGAGGGTTGTCATTAGTATCAATTTGTCTCCTTGCCTCGTTTTCTTCGATGATTTTTACCTTCAACTCTTCAGGGTTGGGCAATACATCTCGGGATTCAATGGCGATCCGAAAATTTTCATAGTTGGCTGGCAGGCTGTACAGCATCATAATGCTTAATAATTCCGGATGGATTGTAACGTCCATATCCTCCAGCTTGCCGACCACGTCCAGGAAATTATTCAAATGGTCTCTGATGTCTTCATGAGAATTAATTTTCTTTAGGACGAGTTGTTTCAACAGCGTTGCTTTTTTCGCTGGACCAGTACTCTGGTGTATAGATTTAAGCTTGTCCCATACCTCCTTTGATGTTTGACATCCTTTTATTTGTTTTAACTCAGTTGGAGAGATGAGTAGAATAAGCTCTGATCTTGCCTGTATGTCACCTTTTGCAAACGCCTTTTGTTCGGCGGCAGTCGACGTTGACGACAGTTTGTTTTCTCCGCTAACATAATCCCATAAATCATTTTTTATAAGTACGGCTTGAGCTTGCAGACACCAAGTGTCGTAATTTGATCTATTTAACGTTTCAATACTTCGTGTTGATGTCGACGTCATTCTCGCATTATTTTAGTTATGTACTTACGCAGATGATCGTTGACATGGAACATATTAACCACGCTCTGCTACCAATTGATGGGCGTGGAAATACAAATATACATTTGCCTTTAGTATTGCAGTTTAATTCGTAATAAAAACGTAATAATAGTTTTACATTAAATAGATTTTCTTCAAAGACAGGCTAGGCTTGACAGGGAAAGAATAGAACGTCATAGCAATATTTTAAACTAAGACCATAGAGTAGCGTCGTACCAACATTTAGCAGCGTTAAGTTATGTTCAAGCAGGAATTCTACCAGTTTTCCACCATTGTTGCTTCGTTTGCCTCTTCCAAATTTTCCTATTACATGTTCTTCTCCAGGTGTTTGAGCACCTACTTGAGCATTAAAATCTCCCATGATTACTATATTATTGTCCGAGTATTTATCAGTAACTTCGCTAAGACTGCTGTAAATTTCTCACACACACACATTTCTATATCTGTTGGAGTAGCTTGTTCCGTCGGTGAATAAACTTGAATAATGGTCCACTGTTTTGTATATTTCGGTATTCATGTGCAGTGGCGGCCTTAGGGGGTGGCGAACAGGGCAATCGCCCGGGGCCTCGCTCTTGCAGGGGCCTCGCGCTACAACCCAAAACGCTTATAATTTTATCCTTAGCAAACAGTTATTCATAACAATAAAATAAATTTATCGTTTAAGTATTGCATAGAGTTAAAAACAATAAGTAAAATAACTTTATTTTGAGGGCAACACTGTCCGTTCTTAGTTCAGCGGATTTTCAATTTTAGAACGCTGGTTTGTTATTTTGTTTCATCTATGCTTTTGTCATTGTAAAACTATGCCTTGCTGTAACTAGAAAGTGTTCAAATAAAAGTATTTTTTATTAAAAAGATCATTTTCTATGAACAAACCCAGACCCTAATACATAGTAAATTAATGTGACAAATTGTCAAGCACGCGTTATCTGCTGTGATTGGTTGAATGAGTTTTCAACAGCCAATTACAGCAGATAACGCGAGCTTGACAATTTGTCACATTAATTCTGCGATAATGTCGTGCGATAGTGTCGGAGTTTGACAAGCTTCACGATACCGTGAGTTGCTTGCAGGGCGAATTGGCGAAGTCGAGGTTTGAACTGGCAACGTATGAACAGCGATCTCGACTTAATAATGTGGAAATTAAGGGAGTTCCCATAAGAAAAGACGAAAATCTATTTTCGGTTGTTGAAGCGATTGGACGGAAGGTAAATTACAACTGCCCCAAATCTCAGGTGAATTATATTTCAAGGGTGCCTATCTTCAACTCCAATGAAAAACTGATTATAGTTAGTTTTTTAAACCGTTACGTGAAGGAAGATTTTATCGCAGCTGCACGGTCCGTTAAGGACCTATCCACATCCCACATCGGGTTTCAAGGCTCTTCTCAACGTGTGTATGTAAATGATCATCTGAGCGTGGAATACAAGAAACTCTTAAGTAAGGTTAAGATTATTGCCAAAGAGAAATACTATGAGTTTGTATGGGTAAAGCATGGTAAAATTCATATATTAAAAAATGCTAATTGTAAAGTAGCTATTATACGAAAAGAATCCGATTTAAACAAAATTGTATAATGTGCTTCCTAGCTTTTCTAAGTTATTTTGTAGTTATATTTCATTGTTTTAGTATAAACCAATCGCTCATAAACTTTTTGATCTATTGTATTTCATTAGTTTGTTACAAAATGTTTAACACCTCAGTCCCACTAATGATTTCGACACCTTTCTGTTGTTTAGCTCAAAGAATCCTTTTTGTTTCTTATCGCGCTGTTTACTTCATAGCTCTAACGCATTTCAATATATTTTACTCGCTCGCACTTGCACGTATCACTCATTACTGCTTGCTTTTTCGCACATATGTTTGTTACTTATTATCGTATGATCATTGTTCTAGCGCAAACTTTTTTGACGTTTACCTACCATGCATGTTTATATTTTTATTATACCCTGTTTTACATTGTAACTTATTTAAATGTTTTATTGCAAACCGTTATACTGATTTTTATCCAAGTTTTAAGTGTGGTTGCAATGTCTAATAACTTAAACATTTATTATCAGAACGTTCGCGGTCTTAGAACAAAAACTCATTCTTTCTATCGTCAAATGTTAATGAACTCGTATGACATTATAGTACTTACTGAGACATGGTTATTGGATGGTGTTTTAAATTCCGAATTTTTTGATGAACGGTACATTGTGTGGCGCCGGGATCGGAACTATGCTTTAACTGAGCAATCGCGGGGTGGAGGGGTACTTATTGCTACACGTAGAGAATTATCAGTTATTTGCCAACCTAAGTTCCATTCTACAGCAGAGGATCTTTGGTTATCCATACGCCTGAAAAATTCTACCACTCGGCATAATATCAACTTGCATATATGTGTTATCTACTTATGTCAACAAAACTTAGGTCTTTCTTTTTCTTCACAACTTTCAAATTTTTTGGCTAAATTAAATGAAACAGTTATTAATAATATTTCTGATACCTTTCTCATTGTTGGTGACTTCAACATGAGCGGTATCAACTGGGCCCCTCCAGACAACCTACCGCTTGTCCCATTAAATCCTAACAGTAATGATGAAATTTTATTCTGTGATGAATTATGCACTCTTGATTTTGGCCAGTATAACGTCGTCCCTAATAGGTATGGTAGATTTTTGGACTTAGTCCTTTCCAACCAAACAGTGAGTGTGACCGAATGCTCTAGCCCACTGGTGCCCATCGATGCCTATCATCCTGCACTATTAATTCATTTGGATTTGTTTGTTACACCTCTGTTGGAGTGTGCGCCGCGTATTCAGTTTCTATTTGATAAAGGCGACTATGAATCCATAAGCAGAGATATTAGCAAGATTGACTGGGAAACTGAGTTCTCGTCGCGGTCAATTGATGAGTCGGTGAACTTTTTTAATCAATTTATTCTTGAGCTACAGACCAAATATATTCCACAGAAACTGTTTCGCAATAAAAAGTATCCGACTTGGTATGGTTCGTCACTTATTAAAACAATCAAAGAAAAATATAAATACTTTAAAAGATTCAAAACTTACGGTAACAAATCTGATGAATTAACTTTCAAGCTTCTTCGTGAAAGGGTTAAAACTTTGGAATCTCAATGCTATTGCAACTATTTGGATCTAACTGAATTATCTATTAAAGACAATCCAAAATATTTCTGGACATTTGTGAAAAAACGTCACAATTCAAATGCAATCCCAAGTACCTTGAACTATAATAGTGATACTCTGCGGACGGGTGAATCTATATGTCAAGCTTTTTCCAAATACTTTCATTCTACTTTTCTCAATTCTATTGTCAAGCAACCGATCTCTTCTTCTTTTCTCTTCACTGAATCATCGAGCACATCATCGGATATCTGTAGTATCAATGTAAATGTTGATGAAGTTACAAGCTTGCTTCGAAAGTTGGATACATCTAAAGCTGCAGGTCCAGATAAAATTCCATCAAAACTTCTTGTCAAGTGTGCACCTGCGATAGCACAACCTATCTCATCTTTATTCAGAAAATCCCTAACTACTTGTGTTGTCCCGCAAATTTGGAAATCAGCGTTTATATCGCCTGTACATAAAAAAGGTGTAAAAACTGATATAAAGAATTACAGGCCGATATCCAAACTGTGTATTATAGCAAAGGTCTTCGAAAGAGTAATATATAATCAGGTTTATTCTGCACTTAAAAACTCGTTCAGCTCGCTCCAGCATGGTTTTCTGAAAGGCAGGTCTACTGTCACTAACCTGATTCTCCTAAATGAATTTATTACTGATGCCATGGACAAGGGTAGGCAGGTCGATGTCATTTATACAGATTATAGCAAGGCTTTTGACCGCATTGACCATAATATCCTTATAACTAAGTTAAATGACATGGGAATACGCGGTGATCTACTCAGATGGTTTTCCTCTTATCTCGAGAACAGGTCCCAAGCAGTAGTACTAAATAATTATATATCTAGCTGGGTCCCTGTCCCTAGTGGAGTCCCGCAGGGTTCATTGCTCGGTCCTTTGTTATTTGTGGTCTATGTTAATGACATCGAATCTTGCTTGACTTCATCCAAATTACTGTGTTTTGCCGATGATATGAAAATGTATGCCTCGATATCGTCTCAAATGGACGCAATCGCTCTCCAGAACGATCTGCATCGATTAGAGGATTACTGTCATAGTAATAAACTTGATCTCAATCCCGCCAAATGCTCAGTTATTACATATTCTCGAAAGCGCTCAAACATTAACACATCGTATACTCTAGATAATCAAAACTTACTTAGATCAAACTCCATCCGTGATCTGGGGGTTCACCACGATTCCAAGCTCAGTTTTGAAGCACATGTTGATGCAATAGTCCTTAAGGCATCAAAATCACTGGGTTTCATAATGCGGTTATCCAAGTGCTTCACTAAAGCTAAAACTTTAAAGATTCTATATTGTACTTTTGTTAGAAGCCACTTGGAATACGCGTCAGAAATATGGAACCCATGTTACCACAAATACATTAATCGTATAGAAAGCATCCAAAAACGATTCTTAAAATATTTATGCTACCACCAAAAAGTACCTACCATATCATTCTGAAAACTACTATAACCTATGTAAAAAATATCATATATTGCCTCTAGTTAATCGCCGCGACATTTCTGATTGCGTTTGTCTGTTGAAAGTCTTCAACAATAGTATAAACTACTCCGATATTTTATCCAAATTTAATTTCAATACCCCTTGGAAGTCAAAAAGGTTTAATCCACCTTTGCAGGTGCCAGTAGCCTCCACTAATTACAGGCAGAATTCATACATCGTGCGTGCAAGCAGGAACTTTAATGAGTTGTGTAAGCAGCATGATATTGACCCATTCCTAACTAGTGTGCCTTCAGCCAGGAAGTGCTTAAGCCATAACTTTTTCACCTAGTTCATTGCAGCTAGTATATTGTTATGCAATGCGAGCAAAGTATCAGTGTCACTGGTGCAGGAATTATTAAGTGATTTTTCACTTGCTGATCTATTTGTATCGATGTGTGCAGAAATGTCCATAGAAATTAAGTATTATTCAACGTCTATAAGTGAAGACTTGTTATTGGCTGACTGTCAAATCTACTGTTTCTGATCTGTTTGTTTTAGCTGTAAGTCTTCCATGTTAAATAAATAAATAAATAATTTAGAGCTGAGGAGGGTCTGGGGGAGGCCTATGCTAGTGAGCAAGACAAACAAACAGATGTCTGATATTCTCAAAAGTTATGTAAATATTAGTTTTAAGTTTGTTAATAAAGGCTATTTGAATTTGAATTTAGAGCTGAGAAACTCGGGGTAATAATAATAAGTGCCAAGTTTTCCATTTCACGTATATCATCATTTCATCTCATACATTGTAAAAAGGACAAGGGCCCGCCCGGAGCCTCGCAGCGGTTAAGGCCGCCCCTGTTCATGTGAACTATTGCTATTCGGTCCGATATGCCTTCAAACCCAATAATTAGTTTTTTGAGTTTTGACTTTATCATGAAGCCTACTCCTCTGTGTCCAGCCACTTCACCTTTGTAGAACATAACATAGTGACTCCTCTCTTCTATTCCTTCATCCACTCTCCGCATCTCACTTATACCCAGAATGTCCCATTTGTTTTTTTTTTTTTTTTCGGTTTTATAATTTCCTTTGAAGTTCCCTTGGTTGTTTGGGGTTTCTGGGTGTCTTTACTGTTGATATTTTTCTGAGTTGACGAGTTGGGTGAGCCTGACTCCTCCCTTTTTCTTATGTCCCTGGATTTGTCTGTTTCACTATTATTTTATCATATTTTAGATAGGCTACATTTCCCTTCTTCTTTTCGACGAGTATGAGAGCCCCACTTAAATATTTATTTTATTTTGCTTTTAGTACCTATTTGTTGTTATAGCGACAACAAAAATATCTACCTACATCCTCTGTGAAAATGTCAACTGTAGCTATCACGGTTCATGAGATACAGCCTGGTGCAAACAGTGCAGTGCAGAACAGACAGACGGACAGTGGAGTCTTAGTAATAGGGTCCCCTTTTTACCCTTTGGGTACAGAACCCTAAAAAACAGTCGCGGACGAATACCGCCGTCGCGGCGCACAGGCGCTGTGCGGTCGCTTGTATTGATAGGGACATCATTAAATTACGCAAGTCAATACTGCGAGCGGTTCGCAGTGCCGCAGTGCGGCCTAGTGCTAACTCACTAGTCACGGCTGGCTCTAAATAAAAATGAAGGGGAAATTGAGATGGAGTCTGGAGGCCCGGACGGTCGCTCCGCGGGCCGGTCACGGTGTGGCCCGGGCCGGTCCGGTCGAAGAAGGATCGAATAAGGTCAGAAAACAGTCCTCCTTTGTTATAGAGACAATCATTATTGGCCCACATAATTTATTTTTAAGCAGTTTCGTTTAAAATAAATACGATTTTAAACTACTTAACAATTTATTATATACGAAATAACGATTTGGAAAATAAAACAAATAAAAACAAAATAATTAGGATTTATTAAAAAAAAAACTAAAACAAAACGGCTACGCCGAATAAATGGGCTACAATACTATGACGTGTTTATTGTACGACTAACTATACGGCGCGGCGTGAGCAGTAACCAGTAACTGAGGGGTCGGCGCGGGCGCGGGCGCGGCCAGTACGTACGTATACGTACACGTACGAAGCCCTCCACAGCGCCGCGCCGGTGCTAACATATATAATGTAAGTCTTCTTCGTAATTGCTCATTACTTTGGACCGAATTATAGTTGAGTAGACTTAGACAAAATATACCTTGTCGTTTTATCGCTTCTGTAAACAAGAAACAGTCCAACTTAGCCCTCAGTTAGACGACGTGAAAGTTTTCTTGAGGTTCGCATCGTCTAAACCAGGACTCGAGAAAGTACGTTTAGTCATCGGCACGTAACTTGGCAAAGTTTTGGCGTAGTGGGGGTAAGTTCGCGCATCGTACACTTATTGCCACAAAAAGGTGGTCACTTTTATTTCTTGTCATTTTCAATGGTTATGGCCATCATTTATTTTTAGTCATGTATGTCTAGAAGAAAGTTAAATAAAGGAGAGGAATTCGTGAAGTATAATAGGTGTTACAAATAAAATATATACAGATAAAAGTTAAAAAAATATTTTCGAAAAAGATATTAATATTAAACATTTGTGTCCTATTAAAATTATATTAATATGTAATATTAATATAGTGATATTAATATTAAAATTTAAAACAATAACAACTACTCATAATAAAAACTCAACATAAACAAAGGGTACAACTTTCGTGCACGCAAGTGTAGTCGGGAGCGAACGGAAAGAGGACGCGGTGCGGGAGGGAAGGGTCGACTGAGCCACCAATCGCGCGCTCGGATCGGCGCGACCTTCTACCCCGCGTGACCCGCGTCCCGCGCGCACTACCAAGTGTACTCGGGAGCGAACGGAAAGAGGACGCGGTGCGGGAGGGAAGGGTCGACTGAGCCACCAATCGCGCGCTCGGATCGGCGCGACCTTCTACCCCGCGTGACCCGCGTCCCGCGCGCACTACCAAGTGTACTCGGGAGCGAACGGAAAGAGGACGCGGTGCGGGAGGGAAGGGTCGACTGAGCCACCAATCGCGCGCTCGGATCGGCGCGACCTTCTACCCCGCGTCCCGCGCGCACTACCAAGTGTACTCGGGAGCGAACGGAAAGAGGACGCGGTGCGGGAGGGAAGGGTCGACTGAGCCACCAATCGCGCGCTCGGATCGGCGCGACCTTCTACCCCGCGTGACCCGCGTCCCGCGCGCACTACCAAGTGTACTCGGGAGCGAACGGAAAGAGGACGCGGTGCGGGAGGGAAGGGTCGACTGAGCCACCAATCGCGCGCTCGGATCGGCGCGACCTTCTACCCCGCGTGACCCGCGTCCCGCGCGCACTACCAAGTGTACTCGGGAGCGAACGGAAAGAGGACGCGGTGCGGGAGGGAAGGGTCGACTGAGCCACCAATCGCGCGCTCGGATCGGCGCGACCTTCTACCCCGCGTGACCCGCGTCCCGCGCGCACTACCAAGTGTACTCGGGAGCGAACGGAAAGAGGACGCGGTGCGGGAGGGAAGGGTCGACTGAGCCACCAATCGCGCGCTCGGATCGGCGCGACCTTCTACCCCGCGTGACCCGCGTCCCGCGCGCACTACCAAGTGTACTCGGGAGCGAACGGAAAGAGGACGCGGTGCGGGAGGGAAGGGTCGACTGAGCCACCAATCGCGCGCTCGGATCGGCGCGACCTTCTACCCCGCGTGACCCGCGTCCCGCGCGCACTACCAAGTGAATCGATTATTTGAGAAACCCCATAAGTCAGCTTTTTTGGCAAAATTACTTTTTTTGTAATATGCATTCTTTGGCAGTAAATACACATTACAGAGAGAAATCCCACAAGTCAATGCATTAGTATGGAAATTATAACATGCTGAATATTTGGTTTATTTGAGTAACCCCTTAAGTCAGTGACTAATGGTGTTTCTCAAACAAATGAGTGGCAACACCGAATCAACTGTCGTCAACTGTCACTGTCAGTCAATCTTTATAATATAGTCTGTGTGTCACTCGTTGTTTTGTTTTAATTAGGTATTTGTAACGGCTTCTAGTCGTTGTTGATTTTGTTAAAATTAAAAAAGTGTAAGAATGGCCGATAGTAGTGATTCAAGCAGTTATTGTGACAGTACGAAGAAGAGAAAAAGAGGCGTTATCAATAAATCTGCCTATAAATCGGAAATAATAAAACATGCTCGAGTAAAAGGACTTCAATACACAAACTCGAAGGGGCGAATTGTTAACCCTTTAACACCCAAGGAAGATTGCCGGTAAGGTTCAGTTTATACATATTAGCGAATATTAATTCTAATTTCATTAGGTACAAGATTTTCTACGTTTGTTCCAGTTGCAAAAGAAAGTGTTACGATAAAATCAGTGAAGAAGAACGGTTATTAATTTTTAATAAATTTATCAGTTTTAACACAAAAAACGAACAAGATGGTTACCTACAGGGCCAAATTTCAGTTGTTAAAATAAAACAGAGAAGACCACGAAGGCCTGTGTCGGATACTACAAGGCCGTCACGTGGTTCAAGTTACGAGTATAATATATCGACATGTTCTGGTAAATATCAAGTTTGCAAATTAGCATTTGCTAATATTCACGGCATTACCATCGACCGTATAAGACGATTATGCTCCCTACTGTCACAAGGAAAGGCACCTATTGATAAACGAGGACTGAATACACCCGGGAACGCGAAAGACGGAGCCCTAATACAAGCTGTGAAGCAACATATTGAGTCATTTCCCCAAAAGATATCACATTACGCTAGTCAAGAGTGCCATTATTTGGATGCTAGACTTAATGTTAAAATTATGCACTCAATGTTTCGAGCGAAACATCCATATTTGGATGTAAAATATTCCTTTTACATAAAAATTTTTAAGGAACAATTTTCGCTTCGTTTTGGGCGACCCCAAGTAGATACCTGCTGTACTTGTGAAGAGTTGGAAGTGAAAATAAAAAGTAAATTTTTAAATGACTCTGCTAAACGTGTGGCAGTGGCAGAAAAAATGGTACATTTACGACGTGCAAACAAATTTTATAAAAAAATTAAATCTGTTACGGAGCTAGTACGAAATGAATCCGGAAAGAATGGAGCCATTTGCATAGATTACATGCAAAATATTAGCCTTCCCTTTATACCAGTGCAAGAGACCTTTTACCTAAGGCAACTAACTGTAAGTGTTTGCTGCATTCACAACCTAAAAGATAACAGTGCCCACTTCATAGTGTATCACGAAGGAGTTGGAGGTAAAGGGCCTAACGAAGTAAGCACATTTCTTCATCAATATTTGAAAGAAAATATGGGTGATGTTGAGCACTTGCATGTGTTTACTGATGGCTGTGGTGGACAAAATAAAAACCACACGATCGTAAGAGTTTTATCGGCGTTGGTGTCGCTCGGAATGTTTAAGACCATCGAGCAGTATTTTCCGATTCGAGGTCACTCGTTTTTACCTTGCGATCGAGACTTCGCCGTCTTGAAAAGAAAAATAAGACGAACTGATCGGATCTACACAGTGAAGGAAGTTGCAGCATTGATTCTAAGTTCAACGGCGAAAAACATTTTCTTGGTCTCATTGCCTTCGTCCCATGATATAATAGACTACAAAAAGTGGTGGCCAAAATTTTACAAAAAGAATATGCTCGCGGTTGAATCAGCTGGTAGACACATACCCAAAGAACAGAAAGTGTCATTCAAGATCAGCCAATATTGCTACTTTCGCTATTTTCACGAAAGAGATGGAGTAGTGGTCGTAAGGGACTTTATTGATGGTCTGATTGAACATTCTTTCAATCTTAGGAATGCAAATAAAGAGAGACTTGTTTTGCCAACCAACAAAGCGTATCCAGAGGGTCAAATACCAATTAACAAAAAGAAAATGGAAGACTTAAATAAACTTAAAAGTTACTTGCCTCAAGATAAAGAAGTACAGGACTTTTACGAAAAAATATACGCATGGCCGGTCACAGATCGCGATACAGATGAGACTTTGGCCTAAGCAATTAATAATTCAATTATTCAGAAGATAATTATTGCTTTATAATGTTGTCTGATTAAAATTTCATGATATTTAAACCTATGAAACGTGTTTCATTTTGTTTATTGGAGAAAGCCCTTAAGTCAACGACATTCCGGCGCTATTTATTCCATGATATGGACAAAATTTTAAGAAAAAAGCATCAATTTATATAGATATTACTTCAACCATTTAAACTAAATACAAAACACATCCACTTCCATATATATTTTTTTCACGTAGAGGTTTTTTTCGTTTCCTGTAAAGTTAGGGTCTGTTGACTTATGGGGTTTCTCAAATAATCGATTCAAGTGTACTCGGGAGCGAACGGAAAGAGGACGCGGTGCGGGAGGCAAGGGTCGACTGAGCCACCAATCGCGCGCTCGGATCGGCGCGACCTTGTACCCCGCGTGACCCGCGTCCCGCGCGCACTACCAAGGAGACCTAAAAAACGACTTCTGCGCATCTAACGACTCTTGCCAAGTTACGTGCAGATGACTATACATGTGCGACATGCATTTGATTTTTCTTATCTTAGCTGTCAAATAAATAGAGCGTATTTTGCTGTAGCAACCTGGTATCCAGACACAGGTACCTATTCGCGGTGGACCGCAGTACAGCCGCGCGGAGCTTGCGTTGGATTATCGCGAACCAATTCGTCTCATATACCCGCGCCCTTAGGGTGAAGCAATTACAAGGTCGACTAAAGAGCCCAGAGCCTTTAATTAGGTACTAATAGGCGTTATAATATTATTTACAACTCTGTAAAGCACAAATTAAAATCAGCACCCAGACTTTAGAAAAAGTGAGTGTAAATGTTTTTACACGCCTTTAGCACCTCCTGAAAATGTAGCAAGTACATGTTATATGTTCAACTCGGAACATCTGGGGGCTTTGGGCTTTTGCTGTAATACTAACGCGCCCACCAGGACGACAAACTATCACCTCAACGCCAACATACAGTGCTAGTAAGTATAGGTAGGTAGGCAACCCAACATTTTGTCATGGTATAAAATATTTCTTAATTGGACATTTTTGTACAGCAGTATAAAAATATCAATTATTCGTAGATTAAGGTTAGCTGATCCATTGCCACATGCCTATATTGTAGACTTTTTTAATATTTTACCTATAGTTTTATTTTATGTTGAATAAGCACTGATATACCAAATATTACAAATTGTTCATTTATCTAATCCCACGTATTGACGGGTCGCGCCAAACTGTCACACGTCACACTGTCACACGTCACACGGGCAGCGCGGGCTGGCGGCGCGCCTGCAGCTTGGCGCGGTTGTAGGCCAGCACGCCCAGCGCCGCCAGCGCCATGCCGGCCAGGTTGAGCGGCGGCGCCGGGTTGCCCAGCAGCAGCAGCGACGCGCCCACCACGGCGGCGCGCTTGGCGGCCGACGCCACGGCGTACGCCAGCGGCGACACGCGCGACAGTACGCTGAAGGCCGCCACGGCCTGCAGCCACGCCAGCACGCCGTCCGCCACCAGCAGCGGGCCGCCGCTCGCCCAGCCCGCCGCCGGCGCCGCGCCCGCCAGCAAGGCGCCGCCGTCGTGCCACGCCCACAGCGGCGCGAACAGCAGCAGCGCCAGGCGGCCCAGCAGCTGCAGCAGGCGCAGGTGGTGCACGCCCGTGTCGCGCATGACGCGCTTGGAGTACAGGTGCTGCAGACTCAGCAGCGCGGCCGCCGCCAGCGCCGCGCCCAGCCCCAGCGCGTCGAACTGCAGCTCCGTGAGCGACGCCACGCCCACGCCCAGCGCGATCACCACCAGCGCCAGCTGCACGCCGCGCGGCTGCCGCTCGCCGAACAGCAGCCACGCCAGCCCCGCCGTC
This sequence comes from Anorthoa munda, assembly GCA_945859665.1. Lineage (NCBI taxonomy): Eukaryota > Metazoa > Arthropoda > Insecta > Lepidoptera > Noctuidae > Anorthoa > Anorthoa munda. The sequence continues at coordinate 75,601 of OX243907.1, read as the reverse complement.
CACAGCGGCGTCGTCGCCTTCACTGCACAGCAAAGAATAAAAAATATATATATATTTTATTTGCTGCTCAATAGTGCACCTGGACTAAATTAAAGTTGGAGCATAAAAAACATGCAAAGTTGCACCATGCAGTTAGTCAATACTAACAAAGAATATACATATTTTTATTAAAGTAACTGAAGATGTTTGTTTCTACATGACGGTACGATTTAAGGAAGATTGAGAGGACTCAATGTAGTTACATCTCACTTCTTTTTTTTTCAGCAAAGCCATTATCAAGAACTTGACTATCTTTCTCATTTATATTTTGGGTGGGAATCAGATTATGTGAGCCTATTGTGATCATAGTGATGGTGCTATATCCATAATCAGCCACATATTATACATCATTACACTTTAGTTTTTATAATTAATACTTAGTATTTTTTTTAAATATCCCATTTGCCACCAGGGCCGTGGGGGTGGCAACTGGGACCTAGTTTGGGGTTAGTCCCACTCGCCACCCTCAGCATTTTTATCTATATTAGGATATCAGAATAACACAAAGGATATAATTTATAAAGATATTAGTGCGAAGTAATAAATACTATGTAATACCACGTGGGCGGCACCTAGTAATGATAAAAACGGGTACCAGGGTGACTGTGTACCAGGAGGTCAGAATCATGAGAAAGTATTTTAGGAGCTGGAGGAATCATGAAAAGGATATTTTATTAGAAAAAAAGATTAATTCATAAGATCAAAAACCCAACTGCTTACGAAGCGAACTTAAAAGACGTAAATAAGAAGAAAATCATGCTGTGCATTCATACGATACATCTGGTTCTGGGTTTGGTGGTTTTTTGACTTTTTGAATTAACTTTTTTTATTTATAACTTTTTATTCACTTTTTTATTTGGATTTTGGTACATTTAAACATATAATAGTGTTATATATTTATGAAATCACCTCGTAAAACCCTTTATTTTGATATCACACATGATGGGTTAGGAAGAAAACAAAAAATTGGGCCCCCACAAATGGCCGGCAAATATTTCTATTTTTTTTTATTTTAATTTTGCCAGTGATAATCACAAGGTTAAGACGAATCAATTGAGGTAAGAACCATTAAAATCGCCCAACACCTTTGGTCTCTAGAACATCAAATAGGAACAAACATACATACATAGACTGATAAACACATTACCCTCCTTCGGCAGTCGGGTAAAAATCTCAGTTGCCACCGGAGAGGGCAACGCTGGGGGTGGTGAGAGGGACTAACCGGCGCCAATGTGGTTTGGTGGATAACACATCATGATGGATTCTAGACAATGTTTTCTTTACTGATGTGAGAACAGTGGTGACAAAATACATTGCACAAAGTGAAGTGCATGCCTGCCGGGGTTTAACCCCATGACTGACAACTGGGACCAATGTGATGTCAGAACATTTTAATGTTAGAGCGTGATCATAAAGCGAACCTGTGTGTGCATAGGAGATGGGCACTTTCCATATAGACACTTGCGAGCATATGGTGGTGAGGAACTTGGCGAAGGCGAGCGGCACGAGCGTGCGCCAGTAGTAGCGGCGCGGGAAGTCGGACGCGCGCCGCACGCCACACAGCGCGAAGGCCGGCGCGCTGCACAGCACGATACTCAGCAGCTGCACCATAGTCACCGTCACCGGGAACGGGAAGTCAGTCAGCACCAGCTTGCCCACCACGTTGCTGGCTGAGCTGGCGGTGTACCACGCCAGGCACAGAGCCACCACCACCAGCGACTCGCGCCGCGACCCCTCCAGCCCCATGGTGCTCAGGCTCACAGATCACGTCGCGGCCCACTAATGCCACGCGCCACTACTCCAACAACCTCTTATTTCGCTAGCAACGATCATAATGGGTTTATTTGTAATGGAATTGGAAGTATCTTGAGTTATTAAAGAATTCTCGTGGGCTATCATAATACCCGACACAGATTTATATATTTTTTAAATCGACTTATCTATAGCAAAACATTGAAATTTATCACTTAATCGGCACTGCGTTAAATACGAGAAGAAGTCAACGTGAACATATTTAGAATACAAGACTGTAGGTAATTTTTTCAACACAGCAGCTGATGAGCTGTTGGGTTGGACTAGTTTTGTTTTGGAGTGTGATTCCTTAAGAAGTACTCTGTGATTGTGAAGTATTGATGAATGAATATAGTAAACTCGACAGATGGCTTTGGACTGAACTGAACAGGGCTGCTGCTGGAGAATGTCAAAAATCAAATAGCCTTCGGCCAAGCGCCTTGGTTGAACTCATGAAGGTTTACATAAAACTTCGTGGTTGAACTTGATTTTGACATGCCAAAACGACAAACGTCATTTACACGTCATGGCATGACCATAGTCTCACATTGTATTATTTTTATTTTACTACAACATGACACTATACATTTTAAGAACAGTACTCGCCAAACTTCTTGGCCGCCCTGAAGTTGGCTTAGAAAGAAGCAATCAGCACAGAGCTTGATACTCAGGCTATCTTTTTAGCTAATTCCCTTCAGCAGCGCTTTGCCAAAACTTTCTCGAAATTCACGGCACGTGGACCAGCAGCGGTCCGTGGAATGGACTCCCACGGTCTCCGCTGTGGGGCGTGCATGGGCGTACCCAAGATGTTTGTGTCAAGATATGATAAAATAGGTCATGTCTTACAATTTGTAATAATGCTAGCATATTATTTGATATGTCTATGTGCAAGGGCGGATTTAGGGGGGGGGCTGCACGGGGGCACGTCGAATCCTACTCGGCGGGGCAGCATTTGGGAAGCTGCGCGGTTTCTTATCGTCCAAGTTACCACAGTGGCTCAAGACGAACTTATGGCTCTCGAGACGTGGTCGCTCACAATGGGCCTCATCAAAAAGCTTACAGTCACCCATAGGACAATGGAGAGGGCCAGGCTCGAGGTGTCCTTGCGGGGAACCGATCACTATTCCGAATATTTTTTGGTCGAATTTCATTTTACCGAAAACTATTGACCGAAGTCTTTTTTGCTATATGCATTTTTTGATATATTTTGAGATCATCAAGTATCATGTATTATTTTACGAATTACATTTCGCCGATTTACTATATAACTTTTTGCTTTTGGCCGAAGCCACTTTTGAACTTTTTTCATTTGCCATATTTTCACCAAACCGAAACAACATGTTAGGGAATATTATTTAGTCACAAATATATAGCCGGTTATTTGGTAGCATTTTCAATTTAAAATTTAAATAGTGTCATAAAAGTCATTATGTTGTGCTACAAAATTTAGTGACAAAAACGAATCGCTGCAAAGTCGACTTCACGCAGTCTTGTCTGTGTTTGTCGTATTTTCATGCAAATGATTTATTAATAGCTATCATGCATTAGACATTTTTTTAATTAATTAATTATTTCAAAGAATTTGTCCAAGAGCGAGCGAAGCGAGCTCGGGAATTTAGGGCACCCCGACACGGATAGATTAGGTTCGAAGGGGATGACGGGAGCTGAAGTAAGCGAGCGAACTCAGCTCCCGTCATGTCCTTCGTGTTAGGTTACTTTAGGCCCTGCAGATAGAAACAATTTTATTTTCCAAGTAGCTGTTTTAAACATTTGTATTCGCCCACTGTTTCTCTCTCACTTAGTATTTTGATATGCGTTTAAAAATAAATATTTCGATCAAATGTTATTTCGGCTAAGTGTAACTTCGGGTAAAAGTTTTTCGACCAAGTGAACATCATCATCGAAAAAAAAAAACGAATAGATAATAGGTCAACTGAGACAGTGGCAGACGTGACTTCGATGAATTAAAAAAAAACGAAACGGTAATAGTTGAAAAGTTTTAGATGAAATGAAATTCGGTCAAATGTTTTTCGAACTTATGATAGGTAACCAGTTTAACCATATATGTTCGTAAATTCTTCATATCGTGGGAAAGAAACACTTTAAAATAATGAATGAAGTATGACTTTTAGGTTACTTTAGACCCTGCAGACAGAAATAGGAACCCCGCGGAGCGGGGCGCCGTCGACATTTTTTTTTCAGGTCGCTGTTTTAAACGTTTGAATTCGCCCACTGTTACTCTCTCACTTATTATTTTGATATGCGTTTAAATATAAATATTTCGGACAAATGTTATTTCGGCTAAGTTTAACTTCGGTAAAAAGATTTTCGACCATGTAAAACGTTGGAGTAACGAAAAAAATCGAATTGATAATAGGTCAACTGAGACAGTGGCAGACGTGACTTCGATTAAGTAAAAAAAAACGAAAGGATAATAGTTGAAAAGTTTTAGGTGAAATGAAATTCGGTCAAATGTTGTTCGAACTTATGATAGGTAACCGTCCTTGCGTGATTGAATCAGAAATAAAGAGATATGCAAGAGAACCAGGGTTACCGACAAATCCCACAGAATTACCACACTTAAGTGGCAGTGGGCAGGCCACATTGCTCGCAGAACAGATGGCCGATGAGACAGAAAAGTTTTGGAGTGGTGACCGCGAACCGGAAGACATTGCGTTGGAAGGCCTCCCACCAGGTGGACCAAAAACCTGGTGAAGGTTGCGGGCATCCGCTGGATGCGGGACGCACTGGACCGATCAATGTGGCGACGCTTGGGGGAGGCCTATATCCAGCAGTGGAAATCTTTCGGCTGATATGATGATGATGAACAGAAAGAACATGAGTGAAACTCTTGTCTTTCATAACCCTTCCTGTACATACTTGAACTTATAGAAATAAACATGAAGTATGATACTTCAAGTTTATTCTGACAGAACTTACTGTTGATTTTTTTTGCCTGTCCGCCCCTAGTGCCGTTCCCAGAAAAAAATCCTGGATCCGCCCTTGTCTATGTGCTAGCACGGGTCAACCATGTCACATATTTTACAGGCGCGACATGCCTTTCTTGTTGCTGACTTCATAGCGCGACCTAATCTGAATAGGCGACCAAATAAAATAGTACGTGTAAAAGTGTGCCCTTCATACAGATAAACAACTTTTTAATTTAAATCTTTTTATTTATTTTAAATTTTGTTGGGAACTACAAACTACAAAAAAAAATTGTAAAATGTAATTCATGTTTGACCCAGGACCATGGCCTTATGTACGCTTTATTTTTCTTTGTTTGTTTAATAACATAGTAAGTGATTGTTATAAAGATATTATATAATATGTCGGGTTTAGTCAATAGTACGGATGTCAAAACAAATCACAAGCACGCCCCTGGCGGCAAATGAAGAACAACTACGCATTGGTGCGCTTTTTCTAACCACTAGCGTGCTGGCGGGAATAGCAGATTATGGCAGTTGAGTACCATACTAACCGCCATAAATTTATATATTTCCGATACCGGTGGGCCCCTATATTTTATATAGTAAAAGTTTTGTTTTGGGGGATTTTATTTAAGAAATATTTATTTTATTTTATTTTATTTGTTAGGGACAAAAAACAGTTACATGCCAAGCTTAACTAGATATTCTTAAATTAGTAGAATACTTAGAAATACATTTAAACAATTGTTTTCATGTTTATGTTACTACACATGTAACCCACAACATTGTCCACGAATTCACAAAAATATTTAGAAAGTAACAAGAATATGGAATAAAAGAAAATTATAATAAAAAATAATAATAATAAACATCAAAATATTAATTAAAAATAAGAATTACAATAAATAAAATAAACAAAATATTACATCTAAATTGTACAGGATACAATGAAACCAAGAAAAAAAAACATATAACAATAACATTATCAAAATTATGACCGATTTACACATTGAACTAAAAGATATGAGAATAAAAAACCAGCCAAGTGCGAGTCGGACTCGCGCACGAAGGGTTCCGTACCATAATCGCAAAAAAACGGCAAAAAAATCACGTTTGTTGTATGGGAACCCCACTTAAATATTTATTTTATTCTGTTTTTTGTTTCTGTGTCACTGCCCCATCGTCGCAGGCTGTGGTGCCACCACTGACCACGCTGACGAGGAGAGTAGTGACAGGGTTACAAACGTAAGTACCCAGTGCAATGAGGAATTTAGGAGTGCTTTGTAGTGTGCTATTCGGGAATATCGTTACATGCCACCCGAACTTAGGCCACGATTACCTCGTTTGCCTATGCATAACAAAAATAGGGCGCTGGTGGCTGTTCTGGATTCGCAGTTGTCAAACTATTTCGATGACTGCGAAGACCTCACTGATACACATTCGATCATGTACTGCGCGGCTGTGGCGGCATGTCGTGTAGCCCACGTCAAATTTGCAGATGATAGAGCTACACGACCGAAACCAGCCGTACCGGCTTGGCAGTGCAGGATCGAACGTCGTATTGGTGGGGCCAGAGCACTCATCGGCAAACTAATTTGTTTCAGGGAGGGCAATAATCGCCCAAGAGTGATGCGCTTTGTGAGACGGGCGTTTCCGGGGACTGATGTCAGCCCCCAAGACTATATATCCCGTGTCACAGAGCGCATCGACTTCCTGAAACAAAAAGTGTTTGCATGGTCAAACCGTATTCGTAGGTACAGGCGGAGAGTGGAGCGATACACCCAGAATCGTACATTCCAAAGTAATTAAAGGTAGGTAGGTTAGGTAGGATACGCGCCTGCCGGATGATGACGCTATGTGTTCATTCTGGCGCAGCATCTGGTCGGTGTCTGTCAGTCACACCGAAGGTGAATGGATTCGGGAAGTTGAACGAGCGTGCGATCAAATAGAAGAAATGGGGGCTATCACGATGAGCCCCCAAGATGTAGCCTGTGCAGTCCGTCCGTTGCCGAACTGGAAATCTCCAGGGCCGGACGGGCTGCACAACTTCTGGATAAAATGGCTACAAAGGTCGCACGCTTGGCATCTCAGTATCAGGCAGCCTTAGAGTCTGGTTCGCTACCCAAGTTCCTTACAACAGGCATTACCCACCTGCTCCACAAGGCTGGTAGCACTGCGGAACCCAAAAATTATAGACCTATTACATGTTTACCGACGGTCTATAAGGTTCTTACATCGATTTTGAGATTAAAATTAATAAACACGTCGACAATAACTCCATCATGTCAGCCTCTCAGAATGGATGTAGGAACGGGTCCCGCGGTACTAAGGAGCTACTCCTTATTGATATGGCCATTAGCCAACAGGTTCGGCGTTCCCGAAAGGATCCGTCGACATGTTGGATAGATTATAAGAAGGCCTATGACTCGGTGCCTCATACATGGCTCATGAGGGTGCTAGAATTGTATAAAATGGATATAAATCTACGCACCTTCTTGATGTCGTGTATGAGGCAATGGAGCACAGTCCTTCGCTATCTAGGATGTCAAAATATCCAGAGGAATAGCGAACCTGTAAGGATCGAGCGAGGAATATTTCAGGGCGATAGTTTGAGTCCACTTTGGTTTTGCCTAGCCCTGAATCCTCTAAGCATGCTGCTGGAGAATTCAGGGCTAGGCTATCGGTTGAAGAGAGTTGGTCCGGTTATATCTCATCTCCTTTACATGGATGACCTGAAGCTCTTTGCCCCCAGTAATCTTCAACTGATGGAGCTACTAAAGGTAACTGAAACTTTTAGTAGCGCCATCAGGATGGAGTTTGGTGTGGACAAATGTGCGGTCATGCATGTAAAGCGAGGGGAGATTGTGGAATCTGTAGGAATTCAACACGCGGATACCATAAACCTGAGATCCCTCTCTCCAAACGAAACCTATAAGTATTTGGGTATGTCGGAAGCGTTAGGTATTAGCACTACTGACATGAAGCAATTGTTGAAGGAACGCTTCTTTGGCCACCTGAAGAAGGTATTCAATAGCCTTCTTTCGGGCGGAAACAATGTGGGCGCCTTCAACGGTTGGGTCATGCTCATGGGTATTGATGTACTCTTTCGGCATACTCAAATGGACTCAAACGGAACTTGACGCCCTGGATAGGCGGGTCCGTACACTGCTGACTGCATATAGAATGCATCACCCACGATCGTCGGTCATGAGATTGTATGTCCCGCGGAAGTGTGGTGGCCGAAGCTTTTTAAATGCCAAAAGCCTCCACAACCGCGAGTAATGCAATCTCAGGGAATATTTTCTAAACACCGACGCGGGTATACATCGAGATGTAGTAGCAGTGGACAAGGGACTCACCCCGCTCTCCTTGGCGAATGAGAACTGGCGCAAGCCTGGTGCTTGACACTAACGACCGCAAGGAGGTATGGCAGAGTAAGGAGCTTCACGGACGCTTTTTCCGGGCCCTACATGGGTCCGATGTAGACCAGTCAGCGTCCGTAGCCTGGCTACGTTTCGGAGACCTCTTTGGGGAAACCGAAGGTTTTGTCTGTGCAATTATGGACGAAGTTATCATGATGAATAATTACCGGAGATTTATTGTGAAGGATGGCACGGTTGACATCTGTCGGGCATGTCACCGTCACATTATCTCTGGTTGTTCTCGTCTAGTATGTATAAGTTTCTCTGTGTCGTCTAGCTAACGAAGAGTACTTGCATAGGCACAACCTTGTAGCCAGGATTATCCATCAGCAACTTGTTCTGAAATACACTCTTGTGGCATCGGAAGTGCCGTACTACAGGTATGTGCCCGACCCAGTTCTCGAGAATGGCAATATCACATTGTACTGGGATCGGTCCATCATCACGGACAGGACTATTATCGCTAATAAGCCTGATATAGTGGTGATGGACTGAATCGAGAAGCGTACAACGATTGTAGACATAACTGTCCCGCATGATGGGAACCTCGTGAAAGCCGAGAAAGATAAGCAAATCAAGTATCTTGACTTGGCTCGCCAAGTTGTCGACATGTGGGATGTGGACACAGCGATCATTGTACCGATAGTCGTGTCAGCCAATGGCTTAATAGCTACGAGCCTTGACCAACACAGGAGGCTCTCGTTAGGCGACTGGGTCAAGGGCCTGATCCAGAAAGCAGTATTGCTGGACACGGCTCGTACTGTTAGGAGGTTCCTCTCTCTGGAGCCCTGACCGCCGGTAGCTTGGACCTTGTTCCCGATACCAGTGGGCCTCTATTTTTTATATTTTTAAATGTTTTCCTTTTTTGTGTGTTTTGTAAAAATATTTAAAAATGTAAAATAATAAGAAAAAGATATATAAACGAAATAATAAAATAATATAATTAATTATATTTTAAATGTTTTTCTTTTATGTGTCCTGAAAAAAAAAATATCAAATAAGAAAAGAACATCAAATAAATTAATAATATAAAATTAATTAATAATCCTGTAACTGTCCTACTGCAGGGCAAAGGCCGACGAGCATATTATTGATCATCACACATACAAAATAAATTGGCGCAGTAATTAGCAGGAAAATATTATTTTTTTCAACTATCTTTTATCACCTCCGAACGAAAGTGATACATTTTTCTCAATCATCTGCCAAAATGTGACGAAATGTCCGTATTAGCAAATAAGACTCAATGAGCCCCAAATAGACGTCAATAAATTTTCTCACGCCAGCAATGATATTCTAGTAAATTAGATATTGTGGTGTTCATTCCACATGTCTTAGTTTACATACTGTAGTGGACTGTATTGGTGTTGTTTGTTGGGGCCCTGAATACCGTGTAGTGTAATAAGCCCTTAAGTGACCGATTGCGTGTGTTTGAACGGTATTGAGTTGTGTAACACCGTTCATGTATGTAACGAAGCACGCACCACGCGCGGCTTACACTTGTTACGTGTATTTATATGTTGTGGAGTCATATATGTATGATTTACAATGTACATAATGCCTGTATTAACTTAGAACACTATGTACACCGCATATATGTATGTATAGTGGAGTATTATTGTATGAACGAGGCGCGTGTAGTGGTGTGCGCTCCGCTCAAGCGTCAGTCCGGTAATGAGGCTGTGGGGGGGGGGGGGGAGGTGTAGGGGGGCGCATGGGCGGGACCTATGCTATTCACACAGGTCGCGCGGAAGGCGGCGAGCATCCGGTGGCCGTACGTGCCATGGCGCTATTTCTCTAATGTGAGGGTGAGCAGAGGCGTCGGCACGCGCGAACATATTTGTCGAGAGGCGGGCGCAAAAGCTATCCAGGCTCTCAATCCCCAGATCACGTGTGATGACGTCATTCTTCACGTAGCGAGGGGCATCCGTTATCCGGCGCAGCGTAAGGTTCTGCTGCGCACGGATACGTTTCTTGTTGGCCTCGCTAGTGAGGACAAACCAAGTTGGAGCTGCGTAAGTAAGTACTGGGCGTATATATGTCTTATATACGCCCAGTTTTGTGCGTAACGGGAGTCGGGACGAGAGCACCGGTTTGAGCGTTGCGCGCGCCACTCTTGCCTTCGCGACGACCTGTTTTACATGGGCGCTCATGGTGATCCGTCGATCAATGGTTACCCCCAGGTATTTCGCCTGGGGGGTCCATTCTATCTCTACCCCCTGCAGCCTGAGGGGTGGTGGGAGGTGGGCGCACCCGACTAAGAGTGCCTGTGTTTTACCCACGTTCACCGACAACTGCCATTTCGACAGCCGTTCGGGAAGTAGCTCGAGCACGCCCTGCATTTTGGACGCCGCGTGACGCGCGTTCATGGACGTGCAGATGTACGCGGCGTCGTTGGCATACAGCGCGAGCGTGGTATCCTGCGTCGAGGGGATGCCGTCGGTGTAACATGAGTAACACAGGGGCGAGACACATCCGCCCTGTGGCACTCCTGCGGCTATGGGTCGGGCGCTTGATAGCGCACCGTCGACCACCAATCTGTATTTCCTTTTTACCAGGAAGGATCGGACCACTTTTACTACGCGACGGGGCGGGGTAGATTTGGACATTTTATATATGAGGCCTTCGTGCCAGACGCGGTCAAAGGCTTTTTCCATATCCAGGAATACTGCGACTGCGTGCTCCTTTTTATTTAGTGTCGCTGTGAGTAGGTGCAGTACCCTTGATAGCTGGAGCGTCGTTGAGTGCTCCAAGCGGAACCCAAACTGTTCCGGCCGAGGTATTAGGTGCGGTGTGAGATGTCGCAGCAGGAGTGTCCACTGTGGGCATAAGAAAAAGCCGAGATATCTTATATAATTCATATTACGAAAAATCTTTGACTTCCGATCAAGTCTTTCATACTTATGTTAGAAACTATTCCAAAATATTCAAAAGAGTCTGCGCTCAAGCAAAATCTCAAATAATAATTAACAAAGTTGGTGTTTCTAATAATAAAATAAAAACTGTGTGGCAAATAATTAATAGAGAAACTGGAAAGACACAACAAAGCGATCAGAATGAGTTGTCTTTGAAAATATCTAATCAAACCATTTCTGGTAAGCAAGAAGTCGCTGAGACATTAGAAAATTTCTTTACCAACATTCCGTTAGAGGTTACGAAGTCTCTTCCCTCCTCATCTAAATTAGCTGAAGCTCTTCTTAAAGAAAACTTTACTAAAGACATACCAACCTTTAAATTTAAATCAATATGTATTGATACAATTAAAAACGCGTTCAAAAGTCTCAACGTAAAAAATACTGAAGACTTGTGGGGGATATCCGTTAGGGTTCTTGGAGATATTATTGACTCAATTGCTCCTGTCCTAACAGGCATATTCAATCAATGTTTGGACAGCGGCACTTTTCCTGACTTAATGAAACACAGTAAAGTAGTACCAATTTTCAAATCAGGCTGTAAGAGTGATCCCTCAAATTATAGGCCTATATCCGTGCTTCCAGCATTGAGTAAAATCTATGAAAAAATCATGCTGGAACAGATGTTGTCTCACTTCAATTCAAATAAGATCCTGCATAGTCAACAGTTTGGTTTTACGAAAGGTAGGTCGACAACGGACGCGGGAGTGAAACTCATCAGCCACATCTTGGAATCTTGGGAGAAGTCCCAAGATGCCATTGGCATTTTCTGTGATCTCTCGAAAGCGTTCGACTGCGTCGACCACAACACACTGATCTGTAAATTACACCACTACGGAATTCGAGGAAAATCTGCTGATCTTGTGCTTTCCTATTTATCAAACAGACAGCAAAAAGTAAATGTTAATGGGGCGACGTCCTCCGGGTCTCTAGTCAAGATGGGCGTGCCCCAAGGTTAAATTCTCGGCCCTTTCCTTTTTCTTGTTTACATTAATGATCTCCCTTTTATGATGGCCAAATTATCGGATATAATTCTATTTGCTGATGATACTTCGCTAATTTTTAAAATAGATAGGAAAGATACGGATGTCTTACATGTCAACGAAAGTCTGATTGTTCTCTCTAAATGGTTCGCAGCTAACAGCAATCTTTTACTAAATGCGAAAAAAACAAAATGTCTGAAGTTTTCCTTACCAAATGTACCACAACGTGACCTAAATTTAAATCTTGACGGCAAAAATCTTGAAGTTATAAAGGAAACTGTATTCTTAGGGATTACTATCGATTCAAAATTGCAGTGGGGCGCGCACATTAGAACTCTTTCGGGTCGGTTAAGTTCGGCTGCATATGTAGTAAGGAAAATAAGGCAGTTAACCGATGTAGCCACAGCAAGGTTAGTATACTATGCTTATTTCCACAGTATTATGTCTTATGGCATTCTGCTGTGGGGATCAGCTGCAGACGTTGACTCAATTTTCATCTTACAAAAGAGGGCAGTCCGCGCAATCTATAAAATGAGTCCACGAGAGTCCCTCAGAGAAAAATTTAAAGAGATCGATATACTGACTCTACCTTCTCTTTATATATTGGAATGTATTTTGTATGTCCGCAAAAATCGAGGGCTTTTCAAAACTAGAAGCGATTTCCATAATTTAAATACACGCAGTAAGCATGAAATTGTAATACCCAAATTCAGATTAACGAAAATTAGCAAGTCTTTTCTTATAAACAGTATACGCTTTTATAATAAGTTGCCAAAGCCAGTTATAGAATTGACCGATGGAAAGTTCAAAAACTACATCAAACGTGTCCTTATTAAAAAAGCATATTACAAAATCAAGGACTACGTTGAAGATAAAAATTTTAGCTCCTTCTGCGCATGCGGCTTCCCTGGTAACTCATAAACGGCACAAATATGTGGATGTCTCTAACTATTCTCAATCTCATTTTTACTTTTTTTCTTTCTTTTAATTAGACTTTACAATGATTTCAATGATCTTTATAGCCCTTTGCTATGAATAGTTACAGCACTGATAACAACATTTGTGCCACATGTTAAATTTAGTCTTGTTATATATTTTTATTTATTTTTTCCTTTGTATAGATTCTTTTACTGATTGTTTTGTGAATGTGTGAACATTGTAGGCCTTCTAGATTTCTAGACGCTTGTTAACATTTGTTAACTCTCGTTTATACAATTTTTTTTTTAGTTTCTTACGACTTATTGTCGGGCCTACGTTGTCCCCCCATATCTAAGCACTAATACTGTAACGTGGAAATATTGTAAAAACAAACCATTTTTTTTAAAAGATTAACCGTGGAGTTTCTTGCCGGTTCTTCTCCACAGGAAACGACTAACCCGAACCGTGCACCTTTTGTCGACGTTTTATAAGTGCCCATGTAGGCCTATGTGAAATAAAAAACATTTGATTTGATTTGATTGATTTGAGTGCTTCGAACACCTTGGAGATTGTAGGCAGGAGCGTAATGGGCCGATAGACTCAGAAGTAAACAAATATATTGATAATATCCAACAATGTGCGTGGAACAACACACCGCAATTAAAATGTAAATATAAGGGATTTATCTATCCTAAGCCATTTGTAGATTTACTATCTGAGAAAAGGAAACAAAGGAAGCTTTGGCAGCAAACAAGGTGCCCGAGGGATAAAACATCACTAAATAACCTAACTAAACGATTAAATAGGAAAATTGTACAGTTTGAGGATGAATCTCTGAATACCAACCTTCTGCAGCTAACCAATGACAAACCATCTGATTACTCCCTTTGGAAAGCAACAAGAAATCTAAAAAGGCCAATTAAACAAATACCACCCATCAGAGATATCGACGGAAAATGGGCCATAAACAATGACCAAAAAGCGTTAAGGTTTGCTCAACACTTAGAAGAAACTTTTCAGCCCAGTGAAAGCTCGATAGAAATACTTGAGAGTGAAAGTTTGTCACAAAACCAAAGAATTAAGCTTGTGACTCCTAAAGAAGTAATGAGAGAAATCCAAAATAACATTAGCTCGAAAAAGTCGCCGGGTTATGACCTCATTAAAGGGGAAATACTAAAACACCTCCCACGCAAAGCCATAGTAAAGCTGACCAAGCTGATCAATGCTGCATTTATCTTAAAATATGTACCTGAGCCATGGAAGGTTGATGAAGTCATTATGATTGCGAAGCCTGGAAAACCACCCCATGAAGCATCATCATATAGACCTATTTCTCTGTTGCCCGTGCTATCAAAGCTATTCGAAAAACTGTTATTGAAACGGTTAAAACCAGTAATAGAAGACAAAGACCTTATTCCAAATCATCAATTTGGCTTTAGGGAAATACACTCAACAATAGACCAGGTACATAGAATAACCCATATCATTGAAAAAACACTTGAAAATAGTCTGCGCCACCGTCTTTTTAGATGTCGCGCAAGCTTTTGACAAAGTTTGGCATAAGGGTCTAATATTCAAGCTCACACGCATGCTACCAGAATTTGCAGATACGAGTATAATACGGCAAGAAGACGCATATTCCGAGCTAAAAGCTATAAAAGCTGGGGTGCCTCAAGGAAGTGTGCTAGGCCCAATTTTGTACTTGTTATACATATGTGACATCCCAGAACTGGAAAACAACACTATTGCGACCTTTGCACACGATACTGCAATTATGGCTACCGGATCAAGCCACAAAGAAGCAGTAGAAAAAGTTCAACTAGCTGTGAACAAAGTTTATGACTGGACACAAAAATGGAAGATCAAACTGAATGAGTCAAAATCAATTCACATTGACTGCACAAATAACCACTTGGACTATCACCCAATCTACATAAATGGCATGCAAGTGCCTTATGCTAATTCAGCCAAATACCTTGGCATAACTCTCGACGCCAAGTTGCGTTGGAAAGCTCATGTCATAAAGAAAAGACAGGAACTCGACATACGTAATAAAAGTATACATCCTGTCTATCAATACATAATAAAATAACCATATACAAGCATATACTGATGCCAATTTGGACGTATGGTATCCAACTTTGGGGCTGTACTAAACAAAGCAACGTAAAATAAATCCAACAATTCCAAAATGAAGTGCTTAGAGATGCTGTAAATGAACCCTGGTACAAAAGAAATGACGATCTTCAGCGTGTCCTTAAAACGGAATTCGTCACCACCATCATCCAAAAACTTGTTGAAGCCCACGAAGCCCAGAAACAGAGACTTCATCGACACGTGAATGTTGAGGCTATCCAGCTGCTAGACAATACAGACTTAGTGCGTAGGCTAAAAAGAACTAAACCTTTTGAATTAGTGTAGTGTACAAAGTGAATGAATAATAGTGACAACGCTGTGCTATACATATAACACATGAACATAGTGTTTTTATAAATTACTAGCTGACCCGGCAAACTTTGTTTTGCTATAAAAACACCAAACATTAATCTACCCTACTTACCCTACCTACCATACCCTATCTACCCTACCCTACCTACCCTACCTACCCTACCTACCCTACCTACCCTACCTACCCTACCCTACCCTACCTACCCTAACCTACATACCCTACCTACCCTACCTTACCTACCCTACCCTACCTACCCTACCCTACCAACCCTACCCTACCAATCCTACCCTACCTACCCTACCCTACCTACCCTACCCTACCTAACAAACACAACAAAAAAAGAATTAGCGAAATCGGTCCAGCCGTTCACGCGTGATGCCGTGACCAAGGGAAATAGGGATTCATTTTTATATATATGTCGGAGTTAGTTATCAATTAAAATTGCGGGTAGTCAACAGAATTTGTAATAATTTGTTTTCTTATTACTAATTTAAGTGATTTTACTATCAATTATTGCCTAATAAATCAAATCGTAGTTTATTAAGTACTCTGTGTACGCACCAATAGATTTTGGCAACTTATTTCGATAATTGTAATCGATGGTAAAGTTCAAAACAATTGTTGACATGTTAATTTGATTATTCTTTGTGTTATCACCATTATTTGCTCACGACAATTATTCTTTTATTACTTGATGATTTTAGAATCGAAGTTTAATTTGATTTAGCACATTTTACTATTTTGTATCAAGTAAACACGTGACGTACTTCCGTATGTCATCGGACAGAGTTGTTGTGGAGGGATAGCAAGGTATAAGAGAGCTTGCAACGGTATGCAAGTCAGTCTATCTTCGGATTAGACTCGATAAAGAGCTCACCTGCTCCCGACAAAACTGTCGGTGTATTTGGTACAGCACTGCTGTATATTCACATAGCTGTATTGGCTTGCTGATGGCGAACGATACACTTTGTACTTGGGTGGCTTAGGCTGCTGTACGAACTGTAACCTTAAGGGTTTGTTCGTTTAACTGTGTTGTTACTATACCCTTTTAACCTACTTTATCTTGTTACCATTAGTATTGTTTTATTAGTGAAACTAGTACTGTAATTAACAACCTTGTTATTGGTTGTACAGTTTTTGTTTATCCAACAAAAAATGGGAACGCCCGAATCCTGACCGTGTATGCCCCTAGGCCCCTCTCGATCCTACATCAGAAGTGGGATACGCCTGGCCCAGGAATCGCAGGCTTCCTGCTAGCAACACAACAACTGGACATGTCAAGGAGGACGTGTGGAATGATCCATATACACTGATGTTTATGCCAACCTGGTGAGTCGTTTTCAATTTGTTATGACTTCTTTTCAAGAGTGTTCATTATTCAAAATTTTGGTTTTGTTTACCCTATGGCCCATGTCGGGTCATAATCTCATGTTAGTTATCGCTGATCAAGTTTGAGTTTTGCTGAAGTTATTATTCTACTGTCAATGGCTGGTCCTTAGCTGGCTATTATTGTTTGGACATTAGAGCAATGTAGTAGCATTGCCGTGCCAAACAAATCATTCTGGAAATTATGATAATTCCTAATAAAATTATTAGTTTTGAGTTAATCGAGTTCAGATAGTTTGGATCTAGTATATGGCGACTTAAAATGCCATTGACGCTATGGCATTCATTGGATTCTCTAAAGCCCAACTAAACCCGGACTCTTGGGACACTGTTATGTGTGGTTCATATTTTAGATAGGGACTCTGTAATCGCATTCGGTGTCCATAATGACACATTTTGCCGTGCCGGTTTAGGTAACTACACCACTGCACCGGTTAATTTCCGTCAAAGCTGTGTATGGTTAAGATAACCATGTGAACATGTACTCCCGTAGTGTTTTCATGTTTCAGATACCATATTGCTTAAGCTTGAAGCCTCTGCTGCTGGCCTTGTGAGGCTGATCTGAGAGGTTAATACCAACGGCAGGCTAGCAGTACGCAGGTGGTAGCCGACCATTATGACAACAGCTGTGTGGTCAAGAGCTCAATGTTGGAATGGAAAACTCGGTGAGTAGCTTCAATTTTATTTCGACAATGAAGTCGAATGTTCTCTTGTGCAGAGATTCAATTTCGAAGTTTATGTTCAATCACTGAATTGGTAGTGGAAAGATTGATAGTGTTAGCTATGCTATGAGAAGTCCTGTTTTGATAATAATAAGGCTCAAACTGGTAAAGTTTGATGTTTGCTATTTTGTTCATAATAAAAAAAGGGGTTATCGAATTGCTTGAAGGTGATCTCTGTCTTACTTAACTGGTAACAGAGTTTGCAAATTAGCCCATGATAGTGTACGAAAAATGCCTGAATGTCTTGTTAATGTTAGTGTTAGTGATAATGTCAATGTTGAGACAATTAGGATAATGATTCATCTGCTTCTGACATACTACAGCTGAATTGGGGTCGCTTAATCAGATGTTGGACTTGACTCTTAATTGGATGTTGGACTTGACACTTTCGGATGTTGGACTTGACGCTTTCGGATGTTGGACTTGACGCTTTCGGATGTTGGCCTTGACGCTTATGCGGGTTGTCTATGTTGACGCCTATGCGAGTTGTTCTAAGTTGACGCCTATGCGGGTTGTTCTATGTTGACGCCTATGCGGGTTGTTCTATGCCACTCCGAGAGTTGATCTAAGTTGACGCCTATGCGGGTTACCTATGTTGACGCCTATGCGGGTTGTCTATGTTGACGCCTATGCGGGTTGTCTATGTTGACGCCTATGCGGGTTGTTCTATGCCACTCCGAGGGTTGATCTAAGTTGACGCCTATGCGGGTTGGTCTATGTTGACGCCTATGCGGGTTGTTCTATGCCACTCCGAGGGTTGATCTAAGTTGACGCCTATGCGGGTTGGTCTATGTTGACGCCTATGCGGGTTGTTCTATGCCACTCCGAATTTCTTGTCAAGTATTGTCAGTATCAGTATGGTCATTTTGTTTGGTTGCCATGCAACTGCTATTGATGCAGATTTTATTTAACAAATTCAGGATTTTTCTTTTCAACATTAGATAACGTTTTGGTAACGTTTTTAGATAACGTTTTGGTAACGTTTTTAGATAACGTTTTGGTAACGTTTTTAGATAACGTTTTGGTAACGTTTTTAGATAACGTTTTGGTAACGTTTTTAGATAACGTTTTGGTAACGTTTTTAGATAACGTTTTGGTAACGTTTTTAGATAACGTTTTGGTAACGTTTTTAGATAACGTTTTGGTAACGTTTTTAGATAACGTTTTGGTAACGTTTTTAGATAACGTTTTGGTAACGTTTTTAGATAACGTTTTGGTAACGTTTTTAGATAACGTTTTGGTAACGTTTTTAGATAACGTTTTGGTAACGTTTTTAGATAACGTTTTGGTAACGTTTTTAGATAACGTTTTGGTAACGTTTTTAGATAACGTTTTGGTAACGTTTTTAGATAACGTTTTGGTAACGTTTTTAGATAACGTTTTGGTAACGTTTTTAGATAACGTTTTGGTAACGTTTTTAGATAACGTTTTGGTAACGTTTTTAGATAACGTTTTGGTAACGTTTTTAGATAACGTTTTGGTAACGTTTTTAGATAACGTTTTGGTAACGTTTTTAGATAACGTTTTGGTAACGTTTTTAGATAACGTTTTGGTAACGTTTTTATTTGTCAGAAAGGCCGATCGGTTGAGGTTTAAGTGGTTTTTATTTTGAGAAACACACGAGGACGTGTTGGAACGTCAGTTCTGGCCGTGTCGGAGTTAGTTATCAATTAAAATTGTTGTTTTCTTATTACTAATTTAAGTGATTTTACTATCAATTATTGCCTAATAAATCAAATCGTAGTTTATTAAGTACTCTGTGTACGCACCAATAGATTTTGGCAACTTATTTCGATAATTGTAATCGATGGTAAAGTTCAAAACAATTGTTGACATGTTAATTTGATTATTCTTTGTGTTATCACCATTATTTGCTCACGACAATT
This sequence comes from Anorthoa munda, assembly GCA_945859665.1. Classification (NCBI taxonomy): domain Eukaryota; kingdom Metazoa; phylum Arthropoda; class Insecta; order Lepidoptera; family Noctuidae; genus Anorthoa; species Anorthoa munda. The sequence goes on along the minus strand of OX243907.1, from coordinate 56,163 downwards.
ATTCTTTTATTACTTGATGATTTTAGAATCGAAGTTTAATTTGATTTAGCACATTTTACTATTTTGTATCAAGTAAACACGTGACGTACTTCCGTATGTCATCGGACAGAGTTGTTGTGGAGGGATAGCAAGGTATAAGAGAGCTTGCAACGGTATGCAAGTCAGTCTATCTTCGGATTAGACTCGATAAAGAGCTCACCTGCTCCCGACAAAACTGTCGGTTTATTTGGTACAGCACTGCTGTATATTCACATAGCTGTATTGGCTTGCTGATGGCGAACGATACACTTTGTACTTGGGTGGCTTAGGCTGCTGTACGAACTGTAACCTTAAGGGTTTGTTCGTTTAACTGTGTTGTTACTATACCCTTTTAACCTACTTTATCTTGTTACCATTAGTATTGTTTTATTAGTGAAACTAGTACTGTAATTAACAACCTTGTTATTGGTTGTACAGTTTTTGTTTATCCAACAAAAAATGGGAACGCCCGAATCCTGACCGTGTATGCCCCTAGGCCCCTCTCGATCCTACATATATATAGATAGATAGATATCAGACTCTAAGAAAGTGCTACGGACTTGTGTAAAAGTGCAAATAATCACTATTCTTAGTTTTAATTTAATCTATAACGTAACAGTGAAAGTTAAATTGCTTATTAGTCTTTTAGGCTAGATCGTAATTATATATTAAGAATTATGTTCTTACTAATATAGAATTAAAAAAAAAAAACAATGTAAAGCATCCGCCTGGGTTCGAACCCACGACCTACAACTTGTTAGTCGCGGCCATTACCACTGGGCCACCACTAAATTGAGTCTTTTTGTAAAAATATCAAATATATTTAATTTAATTTAATAAAAAGATTAAATGTTACCAAAATATCGAAATACAGAGAGTCGAATGTCCTAAATATCGATATAAAAACACTTTTAAAATGCTGTGCAAGGGTGGCCCGAGGGCAGGGGTGGCCCTCGGGCCACCCTTGAGCCGCGAATATATTTGTTTTATTCCAAAGAACATTATCTGTTAATATTATTATGCGTTTAAAACATTATAAATTATGCATCATTATTATTATGCCAACAGTATTTATGGTAATATTCATTATAGCAAAACATTTATGCCTAAAAATGTTATGTGTAATGATCATTATGCTGAATTTCGTTATGCCAATGTAAATTGCCAGGAGTTTCAAAGTAGTTCTTAAAAACCTTCATCACTCCTCCAGTATAGACGAGTTGAAAGAAGCTCTAGATATGCTTGGTCATGAATGTACCAACATCTGGAATATCAAACAACATGCAACTAAAAAACCGCTACCAATGTTTATAGTGGAACTAAAACAGAAAGAAAACAATAAAGCTATATATGACATAAAATACCTCCTTCATTGCAAAGTAATATTTGAACCCCCTAGACCTAAACGAGACATTCCTCAATGCGGAAATTGTCTTCAATACGTACATACGAAAACCTATTGTCGGAGAAATCCAAAATGTATTAAGTGTGCAGGGAATCATTTGTCACCTGACTGCTCACAAAAAACCAGATCGAGCGGTGTTAAATGTGTGCTGTGCGAAGGCAACCATCCAGCGAATTACAAAGGATGCAAGGTCTATAGGGAACTACAAAAAATTAAATTCCCACGGCCACCACAAGTAAAGGTAAAAAGAACAACGCGAATTTATGCTGAGACAAACCAACACGAACAAAACAAGACATCAACTACAGGCCCAACATATGCTGAAAAAGTAAAAAGTAAATCGCCACCACGGATAGATGAACCAAACAATAAAATAAATGATAATAATAGTGATCTTAAGGAATTTGTTCGGGACGAGAGTCACCAACCAATTGAATGGTTTTTGTAAATAAAGTATGTATTAGAGTCATACGTCTGCTCACGCCCGAGCGCCAAGTAGGAATGAAAATGTTGTAAACACGTCGGTCCTATTTATAAGCTCGGTTTGTAAGGGTATTTTGAATCGCATTTTTAAGGTAGTAATATAACGTCCTTAACGTTTATTTATGCGTATTGGGTTTTAGTAATACCAGATTAATAGAATAGAAGCATTGAAATATATAAATATTATAGTTTTCATACTTAAAACGTAAAATCAATTTCATGTGAATGCGTGCGTTCGGTGCGCGCACCTAGTTCCGACTGATGCGCCAGATGGCAGCAAGTAGTTTTATATGTTGGCGTTTTGCGTACAAAAATTCTGGTAGCTTGAAATCATGTTTTAAGGGGTTATATTATGTATTAGACATAATTTTAGTACATAGGAATGATATAATGTGGAAAATGTATAGTTTCCACCATTAATATGTGAATATTGACGTGATGTCTCAGGAAGTGAATTTAGGACATTTAGGTCATTTTAGGGTATATGGGGGACCTAGATCAAGACGGGAAACCTATATACAGTTCAGAATTAGTGTACTGCTTTATATAAAGCCTATTTACCTGAGATATCATGTCGGTATATAGTGTAAAACGCGCTGTTTATGGGAGTTTCGACGGGACTATTCTTTTAGGTGCCCTAAGTACCTAGAAAATATGTAGGTGTACTGTTAAAAGTACTACCATTGGAAAGCTCGTCGAAGGGGCTTCCAGACGGTCTTTAGACGAGAAAGATCGCCCGGATAGTTTCCGACATACTCAGCGCGGAAAAATGTAAACAAACAAAATTGTTGAAATGTGTAGACCCTTCAGGTCGAATAACTCCCTGAAGGGAATAGATGTACTTATTATAGAAGTACTTTCGGATGGCCCGTTGGACTAGCTATCAGGCCATCCCTTTAGAGCGAAAATCGCTCATATAGTTTAGGCACAAATCCAGACGTGGTAATCTGGACTTGTGATTTTTGGCCCGTTTTTTGGCATTCCCAGGGACTATACACCCCTGAGACTTCCAAAAATAAGGAATTTTCGGGGACTTCCCGATGGCCCGATAAACGCGCCATCGTGTCGTCCCATAATAATATAGAATCAGTTAAGTAGTTTAGGAGATAGCTAGACACAAAGGGAGTGACTGGCTATCGAACTAACACCTTTTTGGGTACATTATGTACAAAATGTATATATATACTTATGGAGGCACTAGAACTGTAAAGTGCTCTCCCTCAGCCCCCAGGCCACCCATATTCGGTGGTGATAGCTTGGATGGTCTGAGTAGAAATTGAAGTAATAAAATAAATTGTTTAAAAACGTTAAGGAGCGTGTATTTAAGGGATGATATCCCACAATAAACGTCCGAAAATAAGCTTTTTTAAGCCGCCCATAGACGACTTGCTGAATTTGTCAGCAGGTCACCCCAACCTATAGTACATTTCTGGGCTAGGGATGTTGTTATACAACTTTCCGACATGAAAATAAGGGAACTTGTCCCTTTTTTCTATAGATATAGCCTAGGGACGCTATCAATGCCTGGATATAAATGTATATGGATTAGATACACCAATAGGGGGTGCTACTGTGCTACAGTACACAGAAATCTAGGCGTTGATAGCACCATGGAAGGGATAGTACAGACCTAAAACCCACTGTCGGGTAAGGGATTTTGTTTGGCAAATAAAATTATTTTCGGCACAAAATCGCGGGGCTCTCAATAGTAGTAACGACCGAGGGTATAAAACACCCTCGGTCCAAAGATAAAATTGTAGTCATCGGCCATAGCCACTAGAAACAAGTCACTTGAACTTAATTAGTAGTTACTTGTTGAGAGCCCTAAATTCGTACCAAGTGTTAAATAATTGAAGTGTTTTATTTATGGACGTGATCGCTGGCGGAGGATAGGGCTTCTGGAGGTTGTAAGGCTCCAGCACCAGCGCGTTGACACCCTTGCACCTATAGTTCAGTTGTCATCAAGAATTCTCGCCTCTGTGAGCTGCTTGAGGTCTGCCAGATGTTCACGGGTGAAGATATCCAGGAATGGATGATGTCCAGGAAATAAAAGACTTTATTCTTCTTAGTGTTTTGCGATGTTTTCACAGGGTCTTCGTGACATAAAGTTGCGTGGATTCTTCTAATACAAATTTGGCTACCGAATTGCTCGATGCGCATGCGCACTATCGTACTACCAAACTTTACCGTCACGAGGACCCTGATTTTTTAGTCGCACAAGTTTTTTATTTACCTAATTTTTTATTATAAACTTATGCTATAAATCAGCAGAACCTCCCTTCCCGATGTCATGACCATGGCATGACCTATATGGTTGGAAGCGCCTTGAAATGGCCCATCCAACGGACCTTGGTCCAGGTCCCTGACTATCTCCTCCGAGTAGTTCTGCTAGGAAGAACGAGTGATGAAGGGAAATTCTGCTGGTTTTTCGAACTTATGGCTATTACATGCTAAAGTATACATTTTTCCACTACTTTCATCGCGGGGGTTCGAAAGCCCTTTCCCTAAGCTATAGGAATCTAGTGTTTCTATAGCTATATCTATAACCTACAGGCGTGTAGGTGCCTGGAAGTGTGCGTGAGTAGTGAAAGATGTTATTTTCTAACATAAAGTTAGTTTGTACTCAAGGTACCCGTGGAATCCACGACCACCAGGCATTAATCGATGGCCATCACGACAGGCCACCCTATGGTGCCACTCTGGTGGGCGTGGGTTCAACCCTCGAGTCAGTATTCACCCTGAAGTGTCCGAAAATGAGAATGTCCCGGGGCCGGGCAATATATTTCGGTGGTTATCTCCCTGGTCACCAGAGCTGGGCTCCTTACAAAAGTGTGATCAGGGAGGCCAAGAAACAAGGCATCGAATGGTGTGTGTAACTAGGGTATACCACCAGCCCTTCTGGTGGTTTTGGTGCCGGGAAGCGGCCGAAAAGGGAAATATTTGCCAGACCCAGGGAAACCAACAGGTTTTATGATATGCCCGAAGGTCAGAGGACCTGGGGCCTATGGGAGAATCCGAGCGCCTGCCTGCCAGTCCCCGAGGGTATTGCTTCAGTAAGCAAATCTATATTCCTTCAGGTTCAGAAGGTACCTGAAGGCGGGCGGGCCGCCGACAAGCGCTCGAAAACCCTTGTGTTCTATGTATACAGACACATTATCTCAAGCAAGTGACCTTTATGTACTAGAACTATGTGAGTACTATCTGTTTACATGTCCTAGGCAGATATCTAGGTTACCTAGAAGTGCTGAATCGCTTATAACGAGTTCATCTTATCACTTACTTGAGAGAAATGTGTATGTATCTAGTGTTTCAGGGTGATACTCTATAGTCCCTGGCTATGTACTGTTGTTAGGTATCATTTTTCAGTCATAGCCTTAGGGCATCCAAGTTAGAACACCTAGATTGTGTTTCCTAACAGTGTAGTGTATGTAAAGGTAAATAACACACATTGGTGCGTGAATATGTCGCACCCGGCGCTACTTGCGCTCCCGCTTTTTAGGGGACCCCTAATCGAAAAGAATTAAATTCTTTAATTACCTATGCTATTACATACATTGCTTACTTAAATAACTTAAGTATTTTAACGGTATATAGGCAAGTATATAGACTATATGCTATGTGTCGCTTCGTCGCGAACAATCATCCCTGCATCCAGCTCAAAGAAGCAAGTGTGAATTAATTTCACAAGAAACATCAATTGAAGCTGCGCACTCAGAACATTTAATGGTCCTGTCGAACCGAATTTGATCAGCTGCTTGATTAGAAGTCCTGAGGCAACATTCCACAGAGGTTACCAGATCCAATCTGAGAGTCAATGTACTTCTTTTTTTATTTTTTTTTTATTTTTTTTTTTTTTTCTACGGGGCGTCTCGCAACTCAGTCAAAATGACTGTTTAGCTGCTTAACCGGGCTTTCCTACGGAGACTAAACTATATAGCCTCCAGCTAGGCAAAAATTTACTAAACCTAAGCGACAACGCTGAGGGCTACCCCAGTTGGGGTCGAACCTCGGCTCAGGGCGTCGCTGGGGGGACAACTAAGGCTGGATCTTAATAAAGTGATTCTACCATCCGTTCGGAATAAGCCTACGTGGAGAAGAACGGACAAGAAACTCCAATTAACTAATTAGAATTAACTATGGCACAGCTATTCGCGGGCTGGCTACATAAATAATGACTGGGACTTCGCGGCGGGGCCTCGGCGGCGAGGACGGACCAATCGGTATGTATGCTACGTTTGAATAGGTGTTCGTACTATTTACGAACCCATTGACCGTCCTTGTAGACAAGGCTGTCAAGTTCCCTAGTAATGCACTCGTACCTCGAGAAGAGGGCACTGCATGAAGCGGGGGTGAGAGAGCCTGCATTCCGGATTTCTGCATCCAGAGCACGGGCCTGAGGGGTCATCCATATGGAATACGCGCTGATAATATTCTCAGCGACGCTCAAATATGGCTTGTGCCCGGAGGGGGCGACAGGGGGCGGGCACATGGCGGCGGTGGTGGTGGAAGCCACCTTCCGGCTTTGTGCGGGCATGGGGGCAGCTGGGGCCACTGGGTCGGGGACTGGATTTGGAGCTGCTATGGGGTGGGCCATCAGCGCTGGGATAGGCTGGGAGTAAGTCTGAGGAGCCACACTTTGGTGGTTCAGCTTACCCCATGGTGAAGTCCTCTGAGGGGCTAGACGGGGGGGTGCTTGGGAAGAGGGAGCCATGCGCATTATGTGCGCATTGTAACGCTTGGCCATTTTAGGCGCGAGTTTGGGGGCTTTTGGGCAACCCCGGTAATTAGCCGGGTGCCCGACTTGGCCACAGAGCACGCAGCTGGGAGGCTCCGTGCACTGTGAGCGGTCTTTGGGACGGGGACAGTCCTTAGTGCCATGATCACCCATGCACTTAACGCACCTGGGTGTTGCATAGCAGTGGGCCTGAGAATGGCCATAAAGTTGACAGTTGTGACACTGTCCTACAAGATGGGGGCGGTAGGGTTTCTCGATCGAAATGCCCGACAGGGAGCACACGGTCTTTATATTGAAAATCGGGTTGTAACCCTCAGTAGGGCTACAGACAACTAATACGATATCGTACTGTTGTCCGCCTCTTGCTTTATGCAAGCGGTGGACTTCAGTGACGGGGACATTTTGGTCTAGAAGGTCCTTACGGATTTCCTCCGTAGGGATCTCTTTTGGGATTCGCGTAATGACTACACGGACGGGCTTTTCCTCAGGGAGGGAGTAAGTATGGAACGAGATGTTCCTATCTTTGAGGTACCGGGTTAGATTCCGGAAATCAGTGGGAGTGGGGACTTGGATTTTGATGCCTTGTTGGCATGCAGTGGCTTTAGTGTAGTTGATTTTCCGCTCAACACAAGCGTTCGAAACATCGTTCCACTTGACTTTATCCTGAAGATAAACAGGTGGAGGGGGACGGAGCTTCTTATTGGTAACTACTACCATGGGACTGGGGCTGCGGTTAGACCGCTGAGAAGAAGCAATGTCTGGGGTGGGGGTGATTTGCCTTACGGGCGAGGCCGGTGGCAGAACTGACTGAGGGGAGGTTTTCGTTACCGCCTTTTTGGCCTTGGTAGCGTTGAGGGGACTACTCCTCTTTTTCCTCTTCCCTCCAGAGCAAACTACGGAGTCACCGTCGGAGGTGACGGTGTCGTAGTCGTCTGACCTATCAGGGACATTAGGGTCTACTGGGTCGTCAGCAACTGAGTCAGCTTGGTCAGCCATAGCTTCCCATTCCTCATCAGTGCTGAGGGTTGCTCCCTCTTCCATGGGGGAGTCATCATCGTCCGCCCAGATGTTATTGGACTTGGACTTGGGCTTATATTTATGAAGGGCGGCTATGCGCTCCTTATAGCTTTTATAAGCTTTGACCTGAGAGGATATGGGAGAAGGAGGATCTCTCCATGATCGGGTTTTCTTAGGCTCGACGGCCGGTTGGGAAGATGAAGCTTTAGGAGAAGGAGGATCTCTCCATGATCGGACAGTAGCTTTAGGCTCGACGGCCGGTGCTGGGGGCTTAGGTAGGGATGGCTCACCAGTCCCAGAAGTGGGCCTGGCTGCCGGGGAGGGCGACCTGGGCGAGACCTGGGCTTCGCTCGGCACGGGTGCCTGGCTAGGTCCAGGGGCCCCGGTCGGGCCCGAAGCGGGCACATAAGTGGCTAAAGCCTGACTAACAGCATGGCTGTACTTTTTGGTGAGTTTCTCCTTCTCGAGAATCTCGTGAAGGAGTTCAATTACTGCCGCGAGCGACATAATTGAGAAAATATAGATCCGGTGAAGCCGGGAGAGGTATCTTCCCCGGGTGGAGGGGCCCGGGGATGTGTGGAACCTACCCTCCCAGTCGGGTTAGACTGGGAGGTGAGTATCTGGTGAGCCCTAAGCTTGTCTACCTGTCACCAATCTTATTGGGTGACAGGGCCCTAAGGTACCGGTAAACCCCACCGAAGGTGGGCCACCCACCAATGTGTACCGAAGAAGTCTAGCACCTCGGGGTAGATACACCCGACCGTGCCAGGTGAATGCTGGGGTACGAAGCGGGGGTTGACTAGGCTATCTACCAAGGCCAACTGATCCCGCTCCCGACTCCAATGACTGCCGTGTCCTTAAGGGACTTGGCGGGTGCTTGGGGCACACCCCACTGGCTTGTTAACACCGCTAGGTTTCCCGCCAGGGACCACAAAAGTGGATTTGCCCGGAAGGGCCAAAATAGCTGCCACTACTAGTAACCAAAGTTACTAGTAGCGACACCTAGGAGCGGCGTGCGAAGACGCGACGGCCGCAGTGACGTCACGCAGGGGCGCGACGAGACGGAGAGTGGGGCGCAGGGGAGCGCGGTGGGGCGACGAGCAGCGAGACGTCCGCACGGGGCGACGGCTGGCGAGCGACTCAATGTTCTTCGGGCGTCCAGCGCGCCATCCGGGAGATTTACGACCTCCCTTCTCGGGGAAGGCGATCACGCTACGTCCGCAACATTTAATGGTCCATTCGAGCCGGATTTCATCAGCCTGGAACCTGGAAGAACAGCTCCAGGACGTCTAAGAAAAAGAAGGAAGAATCGTCGAAAATAAAATAAATCCGACACTAAATAGAATTTGTGCCGGATTTTAGAAACCTGGAAAACCGGGAAGAAATACTGAAGTTCCACCACAGGGATAGAGGAAATTCAGCCGCACAATATGCTGCCTTCAAACTGAAGATTGAAGCCAGGAAAGCAGCTCCAGGACAGCGGGAAGAAATAGTGGTGGAATTAATTTGTCGAATTCCTGACGAATTAATTTCACAAGAAACAAATTGAAGTCGAGCACCGCAGAGAATAGATCCTGCGTGCCCAAGCCCACCGCTGGACCAAAGAGGTAAATTCCGGGAGACAGTTATTAGAACTACCCTCTTGTTTTTAATAACCTGTTAGAAGATTGAATATATTTCCTGTGAGCTGCAAAAGTGCCGTATGAAGACTGATGTGCATATATGAAGCTATAAGAATAGTTCCTGAAGACTTATCGCTGAAAACCACCCTATGTTCTCAGTGATTTGTTCTGGAACTGAACGCTGGTTTAATTTTACCAAGAATATGCGTTTTTAAGCCTGAATTGCGTCTTTTACGTCGAGCAAATAATTCCTGAAGGCTTATCGCTGAAAACTACCCTTACGTTTTTAGCGATTTCGTTCGAATACTAAGCGCCCGTCTAAACAAATAAAAGACGTGCGTTTATGAAACTGATGTGCAGCTTTGATGTTTGAACAAACATATCCTGAAGGCTTATGACTGAAAGCAACCCTTAAGCTTTCGGGAATTTTCGAAAATTGAAATTTCGTCAAATCGAAAGAAGATACGTACTCAGAAGATTGAGTTACGACTCTGACGTCTGGAACAAGCAGCTACTGAAGCATTATCGCTGAAAAGTACATTCGACTTTTCGGTGATTGATATTTCGATTGAATTATAGTCAATCGTATTGAAGATACACGTTTTGAGAAAAAACAAACGTGTACTACAGATGTCTGAAGTTTCATAAGGACTTATCACCAACCGTGAGTTTTTGGTGATTTGAATTTTTGGAGATTGAATTATAGTCAATCCACTTGGTGAATTTTTTGAAAACTGACGTTTTGACCGTCGGAAATTTTGGGAATTAGGTCTTGTGTCGTAAATAGACGTTCTGACCGTCGCAATAAAAATATTGAACTGGAACTCATGCTGATAGGTTGACGTTCTGACCGTCGAATATTAACCAATAGAAACAGACTAAGCAGTTTCCACAAAAATAACCAGTATAGAAGGAACTTCAGACTCAACATGGAAACCTTCTCGGAACGAGAAGATTTTAGAAGATAGACGTACAGCCATGCCGATGACTACCCGGGGTGACACCCGTATCGAACATAGCCGTCCGCCGTCAACTAAAATTACTCGGCCACGGAGAAAAATAGATGGAAGCTAGCCAAGAAAAACAACTTGTGCTTTCGCTGCCTACACATTCGTCAAGGCAACCACACTTGCAAGTCAAAGCGGTGTGGCCAGGAGGGATGCCACCAGAAGGCCCGACCTTGAAGGGATCGCAAGAACCCAGTCGAGCCAGGCGTTCCTCAAGAGGAGGGATGCCAACAGAAGGCCCGACCTTGAAGGGATCGCAAGAACCCAGTCGAGCCAGGCGTTCCTCAAGAGGAGGGATGCCACCAGAAGGCCCGACCTTGAAGGGATCGCAAGAACCCAGTCGAGCCAGGCGTTCCTCAAGAGGAGGGATGCCAACAGAAGGCCCGACCTTGAAGGGATCGCAAGAACCCAGTCGAGCCAGGCGTTCCTCAAGAGGAGGGATGCCACCAGAAGGCCCGACCGTGAAGGGATCGCAAGAACCCAGTCGAGCCAGGCGTTCCTCAAGATAGTGCCGGTCCGGGTCATCGGACCGGCGGGAGAGGTGGCGACATACGCCCTCCTAGAATAACAACTGATGATGGCTTAGATCATCAGTTGCGCGAATTTTTCGCCATAGAATCGCTGTGCATAAACCCACAGCGCCCCGCCTCTGACCCTGAGAAAAGGGCAGAGGACATTTTGAATCGAATGACCGTCCAGTTAGCAAATGGACATATAGAAACCGCCATGTTATGGCGTACGCGAATTTTTCGCTATAGAATCGCTGTGCATAAACCCACAGCGCCCCGCCTCTGACCCTGAGAAAAGGGCAGAGGACATTTTGAATCGAATGATCGTCCAGTTAGCAAATGGACATCATGGGAGGCGCCTGGGAGCGCCTAGTCCGCTGCGTAAAGAACACGCTGTACAATGTACTTACAGAAAAACACCCAACTGAAGAGGTGTTGTCCACACTGATTTGTGAGGCAGAGTACATTGTGAATAGCCGACCATTGACACATGTGTCAGTAGACAGCGATGATGATGAGTCCATCACACCGAACCACTTCCTGCTCGGTGGGTCAGCCAGACTACCTACACCTGGCGTATTCACTGAGCAGGATATAGACAGCAGGAAAGTATGGCGACGATCACAGATCCTCGCCGATATGTTCTGGAGCCGCTGGGTCAGAGAGTACCTGCCTGAGCTCCAAAACCGGCGGGAGCCACATAGTAGTGGGCCCAAACTTAATGTGGGCGACCCCGTCCTGATAGCCGACGGCCAGCTGCCTCGAAACACATGGCCTCGAGGCCGCATTGTAGCCGTGTATCCAGGAATCGACGGAGAAACCCGGACTGCTGAGGTGCGCACACTTGGCGGCATCCTGAAGCGTCCGGTGAAGAAACTCGTCCCACTGCCTCAGTAATCAGAGACGCCGGGGCGGCGATCATCCTTCGGTGAGCCTGGCGACGGCATCCGAGACTGCCACTCGTCGCTCACCATGGGAGTGCAGCGCCGCGCCGACATCACTTCGAGCCTGCACAGCACTGCACGGCGGGAGATATGTTCGCGACGAGAGTCACCAACCAATTGAATGGTTTTTGTAAATAAAGTATGTATTAGAGTCATACGTCTGCTCACGCCCGAGCGCCAAGTAGGAATGAAAATGTTGTAAACACGTCGGTCCTATTTATAAGCTCGGTTTGTAAGGGTATTTTGAATCGCATTTTTAAGGTAGTAATATAACGTCCTTAACGTTTATTTATGCGTATTGGGTTTTAGTAATACCAGATTAATAGAATAGAAGCATTGAAATATATAAATATTATAGTTTTCATACTTAAAACGTAAAATCAATTTCATGTGAATGCGTGCGTTCGCTGCGCGCGCCTAGTTCCGACTGATGCGCCAGATGGCAGCAAGTAGTTTTATATGTTGGCGTTTTGCGTACAAAAATTCTGGTAGCTTGAAATCATGTTTTATGGGGTTATATTATGTATTAGACATAATTTTAGTACATAGGAATGATATAATGTGGAAAATGTATAGTTTCCACCATTAATATGTGAATATTGACGTGATGTCTCAGGAAGTGAATTTAGGACATTTAGGTCATTTTAGGGTATATGGGGGACCTAGATCAAGACGGGAAACCTATATACAGTTCAGAATTAGTGTACTGCTTTATATAAAGCCTATTTACCTGAGATATCATGTCGGTATATAGTGTAAAACGCGCTGTTTATGGGAGTTTCGACGGGACTATTCTTTTAGGTGCCCTAAGTACCTAGAAAATATGTAGGTGTACTGTTAAAAGTACTACCATTGGAAAGCTCGTCGAAGGGGCTTCCAGACGGTCTTTAGACGAGAAAGATCGCCCGGATAGTTTCCGACATACTCAGCGCGGAAAAATGTAAACAAACAAAATTGTTGAAATGAAATGAAATGAAATTGTTGAATGAATGGAATAGATGTACTTATTATAGAAGTACTTTCGGATGGCCCGTTGGACTAGCTATCAGGCCATCCCTTTAGAGCGAAAATCGCTCATATAGTTTAGGCACAAATCCAGACGTGGTAATCTGGACTTGTGATTTTTGGCCCGTTTTTTGGCATTCCCAGGGACTATACACCCTGAGACTTCCAAAAATAAGGAATTTTCGGGGACTTCCCGATGGCCCGATAAACGCGCCATCGTGTCGTCCCATAATAAATAGAATCAGTTAAGTAGTTTAGGAGATAGCTAGACACAAAGGGAGTGACTGGCTATCGAACTAACACCTTTTTGGGTACATTATGTACAAAATGTATATATATACTTATGGAGGCACTAGAACTGTAAAGTGCTCTCCCTCAGCCCCCAGGCCACCCATATTCGGTGGTGATAGCTTGGATGGTCTGAGTAGAAATTGAAGTAATAAAATAAATTGTTTAAAAACGTTAAGGAGCGTGTATTTAAGGGATGATATCCCACAATAAACGTCCGAAAATAAGCTTTTTTAAGCCGCCCATAGACGACTTGCTGAATTTGTCAGCAGGTCACCCCAACCTATAGTACATTTCTGGGCTAGGGATGTTGTTATACAACTTTCCGACATGAAAATAAGGGAACTTGTCCCTTTTTTCTATAGATATAGCCTAGGGACGCTATCAATGCCTGGATATAAATGTATATGGATTAGATACACCAATAGGGGGTGCTACTGTGCTACAGTACACAGAAATCCAGGCGTTGATAGCACCATGGAAGGGATAGTACAGACCTAAAACCCACTGTCGGGTAAGGGATTTTGTTTGGCAAATAAAATTATTTTCGGCACAAAATCGCGGGGCTCTCAATAGTAGTAACGACCGAGGGTATAAAACACCCTCGGTCCAAAGATAAAATTGTAGTCATCGGCCATAGCCACTAGAAACAAGTCACTTGAACTTAATTAGTAGTTACTTGTTGAGAGCCCTAAATTCGTACCAAGTGTTAAATAATTGAAGTGTTTTATTTAATTAAACAATTATCATCCCTGCATCCAGCTCAAAGAAGCAAGTGTGAATTAATTTCACAAGAAACATCAATTGAAGCTGCGCACTCAGAACATTTAATGGTTTTTGAAAATCTGTCGCCAAGCACCTTCCGATGTGTTCCGACAGCAGCACTTGAGAGCCAGTTCCCTTCTAGGCTTTGTGTGCTTACCACCATCGGCCACATCATCACTGACCACGGTGAGATTGTGGTCAAACACAGGCCTATACAAAGTAAAAAAAAAAAAAAAAAAAATTTAATGGTCCTGTCGAACCGAATTTGATCAGCTGCTTGATTAGAAGTCCTGAGGCAACATTCCACAGAGGTTACCAGATCCAATCTGAGAGTCAATGTTCTTCGGGCGTCCAGCGCGCCATCCGGGAGATTTACGACCTCCCTTCTCGGGGAAGGCGATCACGCTACGTCCGCAACAGAATTAATGATCACAATAAAGCAAATGATGCAACAATTAACTGCAATAACAAACCAAATCTTAAACCTAACGACTATGCTAACAGCAAAATGGATTCCATAAAAATGGTGCTCTGGAACGCCAATGGGCTGTTAAAACATACCTTAGAGGTTAAAAAATACATGCAAATAAACAACATTGAGATAATGCTGATTTCTGAGACACACTTTACAGTGAAGAACCATTTTAACATATCAGGGTACAAATTCTACCACACAATGCACCCTGATGGAAAAGCTCATGCAGGAAGTGCAGTACTGATAAAGAACAACATCAGGCATCATTTGGTTAATAGTTATTGTACTGAAAAATTCCAGGCTACAAATATCGTTATAGATGATTGGTCAGGGCCTGTCACAATTTCAGCTTTATACAGCCCACCAAAACATAACATAAAGCAAGAAGATTATGAGGATTACTTGCAATCTTTGGGACAAAGATTTGTCGCTGGTGGAGACTTTAATGCTAAGCACACTTTCTGGGGCTCTCGGATAATAACGCCAAAGGGCCGGCAATTACTTTCAACATTAAACAAACTTCGACTTGGCGTCGTTTCGACCGGTGAACCAACATACTGGCCCACTGACCTAAAAAAGAAACCGGATCTGATTGATTTCTGCGTGATTAAAGGTATTAATGGCACTTACTTTAGCTGCAAATCTGGTGCAGATCTATCGTCTGATCACTCTCCTGTGGAAATATTGTTAAGTCGAAAGATTCTGCACAAGGAAAAACCATGCCGACTACATACTCGTAGAATAAACTGGGAATATTTTCGAGAATTGATGACAAAGTCTTTGGAGGTAAAAATACCACTACAAACAGACGAAGACATCATAAACGCAGTGGAACATTTTAACCATGTTGTCCATCAGGCAGCGTGGGAAGCCATGCCTCCTCCACCTTGTTTTACTAGTAATGGACCTCAATGTCCACTATCTATTAGAAAATTATTAGGTGAAAAGCGTAAAGCTAGGAAGCATTGGCAGACTACAAGATATCCAGGCGATAAGGCAATTTATAACAAACTGACTGCACAACTAAAACAACTACTAAGTGACGACCGAAACCAGAACCTAGCAATGTACCTGCAGCACCTGGATGATAAACCCGCAACAGATTATTCGTTATGGAAGGCGACTAAAAATCTTAAACGCCCGACAGTTCACCAATCACCACTGTTAAAGGCAGATAACACCTGGGCAAACAATGATACTGAGAAAGCTCACGTGTTTATGGAACATCTACAGGAAGTTTTTAAACCGAATCCCGATACTGGTTCCTCAAAGACTGAAACAGTCATACAAACACTGGGTCAAACACACCAACTAGAGCTGCCAATTGAGAAATTCAGTACAGCCGAAATCAGGTCTGTAATCAGGCAACTGGACGTAGAGAAAGCACCAGGCTATGATCTAATCACCGCAACTATCCTAAGACAACTACCGGATGTGGGCATAAAATACCTAACACAACTCTATAATGCCATTATACGAAGAGAATATTTACCACCACAATGGAAAGTTGCAAAAATTATAATGATTCTCAAACCTGGCAAGAGCCCAGAAGAAGCCAAGTCCTATCGTCCAATTAGCCTTCTTCCAATCGCCTCTAAGGTAATGGAGATTTTGATTCTCAGAAGATTAAATCCCATAATAAATGAGTCTAAACTAATACCCGACCATCAATTTGGATTCAGACGAAAGCACAGTACAGTTGAACAGATTCACAGACTTGTTGAAGGTATCACTAAAACATTTGAACTGAAAGGATACTGCACAGCATCCTTTCTTGACATATCTCAAGCATTCGACAGAGTCTGGCATGATGGACTTCTATATAAAATAAAAAAGACTCTACCCATTACCTACTTTAATCTCATCAGATCATACCTAGTTGGAAGACACTTTTTTGTCAGTGAAGGAGATGCAACAACAGAGCTTAAAAAAATACAAGCGGGGGTGCCGCAGGGTAGTGTTATGGGACCACCACTATATCTGTTGTACACCGCGGACTTACCAATATCTGATGATGTTGTAATGGGAACATTTGCCGATGATACAGCTATAATGGCCTCTGACGATACGCCAAATCAAGCCTCTTGTAAGCTGCAAGCCAGCTTAGACAAAATCACAACATGGCTGAAGGATTGGCGTATTAAAGCCAATGAAACGAAATCTGTAAAGGTCACATTTACTACCCGGCGTCAGACTTGCCCACCAGTTACACTAAATGGTGTCCAGATCCCTCAATCAGATGTACCCAAGTATCTTGGAATGTACTTGGACCGACGATTAACTTGGAGAAAACATATATTTACGAAACGTCTAGCAATGGGACAACAAGTACGCAAAATGTATTGGCTAATTAATAAGAAAAGCCAACTCTCAATGGAAAATAAACTCCTGCTATACAAATGTATAATAAAACCAATCTGGTCTTATGGGATACAATTATGGGGCAC
This sequence comes from Anorthoa munda, assembly GCA_945859665.1. NCBI lineage: Eukaryota > Metazoa > Arthropoda > Insecta > Lepidoptera > Noctuidae > Anorthoa > Anorthoa munda. The sequence goes on along the minus strand of OX243907.1, from coordinate 39,443 downwards.
GGCTGCAAATTCAAATATAGAAATCCTGCAAAGATTTCAGTCAAAAATGTTGAGAATGATAGTAGACGCACCATGGTATGTCACAAATGAGAGACTTCACTGTGACCTCGGTATTAAAACTGTGAAAGAAGAAATAAAGGAAAAGGTCAAAACATACAAAGAGAGATTGCAGTTACATCCAAACAAACTGGCACACCACCTCATGGATGAAATATTTCCATGTATTCGGAGACTTAAAAAAAGAGTACCGCAAGATTTGCTCTGATGCATAAATTATGAGGACATGTCACTGGACAAGTACCTCGCACGACTTATATCTAAAGAACACAAATATTGCAGAATGTCTTTTAGATAGATTGCAATAGAAGAGAGAAAAAAAAAAAAAAAATGTAAATTATGGAAATACCTTTTATGCTTATCATTAGTAAACCGTTAGCAGCGACTTGCAAGTAAAAGGGTTTTCTCGTTTCTTTAAATACGAGGTTGAGACAATTGACAGATGACAGTACTGTTTCAGAGAGATAACTGTCCAGCGCAAAAACCAGCGTGGATGAAGTTCGTTCCTTGAGAGAGGCTATGGTGGAGCGGACAGATTTGACCTTAAGCCTTGTCTCCCAGTGGGGTGATGACAATCTGGTCTCCTTTAACGCCACCAAAACACAGGCGTGTCTTTTTACCGCTAAAAGGAGTCTTTTCGATCATACTCCTACTTTTCGGGGTACATCTGTTCCTGTGACTGATCGGCTCGAGCTCCTAGGCATGGAGTTGACATCCAATCTCAACTTCGGCGCCTCCATTGAGTACAAATATACGGTTGTGATGACAACTCGTCACACTAGTTATCTCGTCGCTATCTATCTATCTATATATCTATCTATCTTGGCATCTTGGTCTCTTTCACTAATATGTCACTTTCTACATGTATTCAGTTTCCCAACTCGTCTCAAGCCGTATTTCGTCTCTTTCCCAACTCGTCTGACGCATAATTTCAATGTACAGTAACGTACAAAAATATAAAGTGAATAGGTCCCCGATGCAATACCAGGCTGATCAACTGGATATTAATGCTCCACATAAACGTTCCTCATACACTTTGGGTATTCAGACGATAGCACTGTAGCTAAGAGATACGTGTCCGACGCACGGGCTACTGGGCCTCAGTCTGGTCTCTCTGGGAAGACATGGTTGAGCGCTTCACCTTGTCCTTGAAGGCAGTCTCCGAATTTGCCTAAATATTTATTTTTTAGACAGATAATATAAAATAATACCAATACTCCATAATTTAGTGCAAAAAAGAACATACATATTTTTATGATCAATTCTAGTAAATGTTAATTCTACACAATTCAATAACAAATCAATGCATATCGCACCACACAGTGAAATTTATTTGAACCTTTCTTTGTTAGCGCTGGGACCCCGTGGTTGAAACACACTGTGTGCGAACCGTTGCGTCCACAGAGTTACATTATAAAATATTATGTTGCGTCAGTTGGCGTGTTTGCCTCCTCTCCCGGCAACACGCCGATATAGACCGACTGGATGTTACTAGGGCTTCCAAAATTACGAAAATGTCAGTTACGGAACTAGTTACGCAATTTCTATCTCCAATTCCGTATTTTTTCCTTAACTTTTCAAACCGATTATATTTTGTTGTTAATATTGTACCTATTAAGGAATTAATAACATAAAAATATAAATCATGTTTCAAGAAAATAATATATTATGTATTCAAGACTTGTACGAGTATAATTAAAGCCTGTGCTACACGGTTGCCGACCGCGACAAAAACCAAGGTCACCTTGGTCGGAAGCGGCCGTTCCCGACCGTGTAGACAGTGGTTGCCAACCAAATTTAGCATGACCTTCCAACGCCCTTGGTCGGCGTGCGTGCGTTGCCAACGAGTTGGTCGGCGACTTGTTTGATGCCGTGTAGACGCTTTTTGACAACCACGCGTATGACAGTCGCGCTTCTGCAGGCGGTGAGTGCAGACGCACGCGCAAATATGGCTCAACAGAGCGAACGAAAAGTTATAACGGAACTTATCGATATATACAGAGACTTGTCCTGTCTTTGACATCAGAGTCATGTATAGACGCAAAAGAAAAAAAAATGCATGGGATATTTTTTTTAAAGTAACTATATTCTTTTACTTTAAATGTACCTATCTATACTTAATATTATAAAGAGGAAAAATTTTTTTGTTTGTTTGTTTATTTGTACCGAATAGGCTCCGAAACTACTGGACCGATTTAAAAAATTCTTTCACCAATAGAAAGCTACATTATTCCTGAGTGACATAGGCTATTTTTTTATACCGAAAACGGGTCCTGTGGGGTGTCCCACGGGAGCGAAGCCGCGGAGAACAGCTAGTATTAAATATACTAGCCTCTGCCAGCGGCTTCGCTCGCGTGAAAAGTGTTTTCTTATTCCAAGGGATTATACCGCGCGGGATGAAAAGATGCATAATTGCTATTCCAGATTATAATCTATCTCTGTGGCAAAATTCATCCTGATCCGCTCAACAATTTTAGCTTGATTGAGCAACAAACATATATACATCCATCCAAACTTTCGCATTTAAATATTAGTAAGAAGATAGTAAGATTAGAGTTTAGTTTTTAAATTTTTTTAGTAGTTATATTCTTTTTGAAGTTTTGATAGGCAATGCGACATGAAGTCGATGTAATGAACCTACGGTACGAGCGTAAATCCGTCCTCTCTGCGCAGCGTTCTAAACATACTGAGGTTGGGAGCTTGTTGCAAACCGTGTAGCCGGCATCGCTCGACGCGCTTCCGACCAAGGTGACCTTGGTTTTTGTCGCGGTCGGCGACCGTATAGCACAGGCTTTATTGAAAGCAAATAACTATAAGCTGCCGTTTCCTTCGCGACCGCCGCCAGCGCTGTCGTACTCGTAAATGCACATTTCAACTCTAATAATGGAATCGAGATCTGTGTTTACTCATGAAATTGTTTAACTGTTGTGCGATTGTCAACTCCTCATCGTCATCGTCACTGGTGGTAACTGCGTCCGATGTACTCTGTTGTTGATGTTGTGGATTTGGACATTTTTGTGTGGATTTATAATATAGTGCAACTGTTGGAACGGTTCCAACAGTTGCACTATGTATTTTAGTATATAATCTGACGATGGTTTCGTGAAATATTCTGTGCAGGGGCGTAGCTACCACCATATCTGCCGTATCAATTATACGGGGCCCCCGGACCACGGGGACCCCCGACGTGCGTAAGCAATAAATAAAAAAACTTCCCAATTTTTAATTTAATTCAAAAATAACAAAATTAAAAAAATACAATTCCTTTTTTTTCCCGCGTAAAGCGTGCGTTCAAAAGTTAGCAACACCCTACATCGTTATTTACTTCAACGGGGGAATCCCACAATAATCGATGTACATACCATGATAAACCACGGAGAGCAGTGTCAAACTGTCGGCCAAATACAGTAAAGACATCTTAGTTAATCTTTATGACCAATTAAAGGCTCTAAAAACATGCTTAAAATCTGAAATTCAAAAAATTCATTCGATTAAGGAACTCATTGAATTATTGCTGATAAAATTCAATCAATTTAGTTTTCTGGTGGTAATAACAGCATGTTTTGTATTCTTGACCCTTCCCGTTACAACCGCAACTGCTGAAAGAAGTTTTTCAAAATTAAAACTGATAAAAAATTATCTAAGAACTTCGATGGGACATGAACGCCTATCAGACCTGTCACTATTGTCCATAGATGCAGAAACTTTAGAAAAACTAAAGTCGTTATCAGCTATAAATGATATTATAAATCAGTTTTCCGAAAAAAAGGCAAGGAGAGTGTATATTTAATTTGAACTGTTTGTAAAAAATTTGGAAAAAGTGATAGATAGATAATTATTTATGATGAATAAATATTTCTTTAATTTTTTTTTTTGATAAATCTTTACCCTTCATAAGGGCCCCCAAACAAATTTTTATACGGGGCCCCGCCAAGGACCGCTACGCCACTGATTCTGTGGCTGCAGTTTATAAAAATTCTCATTGTTATGTAATAATAATGTAATCTGGTTAAATTAGCCAGCTAATTGGACGCCTAGGCCATTAATTAAATGCTGGCATCCAATTAAATGGCTAAAGGACAACTAGCAAAGTCATTTAGAGTAACGTTTAACCAGATGGCAGAATGTCGTGTAGTCACTTAGTTAAATTGGATATTGATGAGTTTTTAATGTTTGGTTAGGGTGATTAGATAGTTTAGACTCAAATATTTCGCGGAGACTTGCAGAGGACGTAGTATTATTTGGCACCTCCATATTTACATACTATTTTGACAATATCACACTTTAATTTCACTTTAAATTGCACACAAGAACGAAAATTAACATTGACAGTTCGGTATCGCGCTGTTGACGCCGTATATATTGTAGAGCCGCAGTGAAAAAAAAACTAAACTAAATTTGAATCATTTGGCTGAGTCTTGGTCAGTCAAGGACTGCCTTTTAATAAGCCAAGTTGTTAAACGTTGAATGATTCTAATTCAATATTCTATGCATCCTATTGGATGCCGGCGTATAATGAACGGCTTAGGGGTCCAATTAGCTGGCTAATTTAATCAAATGGCTGCGACATAAATATTGCAAAACACCGTATACATTTGTTCATCTTTCCTTTATTCTCTTTCTAAGAGATGTGGTTAGTTTTCCACTGAGATCGTTTGATTGAAGATCAAGATTCTTTTTCCTCATTCAAGCGCAGCATCGGCTGTCAATAATTTGAATTGAACTCTATAATGTACGTCTTAGAACTACTTTTTGCAAGATATATCAAAGGATAAAGAAAATCGCGTGGCATCCCTGTTTGTATAGTTTTGATGTAGTTATTATGTATGGTGTTGACACATTATAAAATGTGTAAAATGCAATATTATTGGTTGACTATTTTGATTGTTTGATGATGACAATAATTACGTAAGTCCGGAATTGACATCTTCTGTTACGGATTTGGGAATACTTTAAAATCGGTCCGTAATTACGTAATTGCGTAGTTACGTAATGGAAGCCCTAGATGTTACCGCGTGGGAATGCGTTTGATCACATGGCGTTTTGTCTATTTGTTTCTGACCATCTTACTAATCTTACTAATATATTATAAATGCTAAATTTGGAAGGATGTATGTTTGTTACTCATTCACGCCAGAACGGCTGTACGGATCTGGATAAAATTTGGCACAGGGATATGATATATTTTAGTCTGGAATAGCACATAGGCTACTTTTAATTCCGGTAAAATGTTTCTTTGTTATAAGAAAACACTTTTCATGCGGGTGTAGTTGCTGGCAGAAGCTAATTATTAAATATATGGTATTGATTAGTACTCAAATGGGTCTTATGGCGTTACATGGCGTCGCGTTTTGGTAGTATGTTGCCGTCTATAGACTATTTCATGGAAATAATAAAAAGTTTGTGATTGACGAGATGTAAAAGCTTAGATAAAGTACCTATAGATTAAGCCTTAAAATGAGCTTGATTGATAGAGCGAGATGGCCACTTGGCAGCTCCATGTTAATAATAAGGACAAAAGATTATTTTTTGTCTTTGTCACCATGGCCGGTTTCTGTTGTTTGTCAAACTCTAATATAATGGCAGGTTTGACAAACAAACTCGGTTTTGTTTGATTTTCTGTGATTTCATGGTATTATCTTAGATTATGTAAAGTACTAGATAGAACGTACGGAACAAGAGAGCGGTGCCGCGTTTTTTAAAAGTGTGCGTGACAGCGAGGAGCGGCACTGTAGTACGTACATCTGCGTGCGTATAAGGATGCCAGATGTTGGGAAAAAACTCCCACATTTTTTTCGATTGTTCTCAAAAATGTTAATGTTACAAATTGTTACTTACAGTTGTTACTTGTAGTATTTGGACAGAATAATGGTTATCAAATAAGTTATAATAAAATTAAAGTTATTTAAAATTCACTTAATGATTATTAATAAACTACTGAAAAATAACGCGTTTGGAAATTTATATAAAAATTATTTATTTAAAAAAAAAAAAAAAAAAAAAATTACAATAATTTTACAGAGTTGCACACTTAAGTAGTACTCTTAATTGTAACTTTAAAAGCTGATAAAGATAGTTGTTTAAAGAAATGATAATCGATATCATACATATTGAATAATTACGCGAGGAACTTTAAAAAGTGTTTTTTTGTTTGTTGAGATATTTTGATGATATTGGTGTCAAATAAAAGGTCTTGGCCCAGAACCATTTTATCCGTTTGAATCATCTAAATTGGTTCCCGCGTTTACGAGATAATCGCTAATCATTATAATGAAAATGAAAACAAACTGGAATTTTGCCTGTTTTTGTTCTAGAAACTTTTTAATTATGGCAAAATGTGTAAATATTATGACTGTAAGTAGAGTACGTGTTAAAACTCTATCTATTAAGCTAAAATTTGTAAGGATTATGTGAAAAATGAATAAAAAACAAGGCTCCAAAGATTTCCACTAAGCGAAAATGAACGCAAAAATGGTATGCGAAGGTTCAATACGATTATCACTTATCCCCCTTCCCGGGTACCCCGCGCCCCTGTCGCAACCCCACCGCGGGCTACTGGTTCATTGACTAATAGATTGTGTCCATATTTTATAGATTTCAAGTCGGATATAAAAAAGGTATTGAACAATTAATGGAAATATGTTCCATTACTGATACTGAACCAATAAAAACAATTGCACACTAGTTACAAAATTTTCCTGTATAAATTAATCGATCTTTCTACGCCCCATGTACATTTCCCTAATTCAAGGAAACTTATTCCGATGTAAACTGGCAACATCAACCAATTACTGCCAATATTTTGTGTTCCGAGTCAGCCGTATATATTAGTGGGTAAATCAATATCAAAACTATAAAATAATCAATAATTATTTGTGGAAAGATATTCCATCTTCTTTTTTTTGTTTTTGGGAACAACTTTTGCACTGTTTATAGATACATGGCATTTTTACACATAAAATAAGAAATGACTTGTGACGTGTAAGCAGTGCGACGCGTAGTGTCGTACTAACGCGAGATTGTATTAGTTTTTCATTACCCGACTGCCGAAGGAGGGTAATGTGTTTATCAGTCTATGTATGTATGTATGTATGTATGTATGTATGTGTGTATGTATGTTTGTTCCTATATGGCGTTCCAGAGACCAAACGCGTTGACCGATTTTGATGATTCATACGTCAATCGATTCGTCTTAACCTTGCGAGTGTCATAGGCTACATTAAAATTGGAAAATAGAAAAATGGCGGCTTTTGGGCGCCATATTGTGGGGGGCCAATTTTATTTTTTCTTCCAAACCCATCGTGTGGGGTATCAAAATAAAGGGTTTTTAGAGGCGATTTCAAAAATATATAACACTTATATATTTAAATGTACCTAATTCGAAAAAAATGTTAACTAAAAAGTTATAAATAAAAAAGTAAATTAAAAAAATCAAAATACCCGACTGCTTAAAAAGCGAACTAAAAAGACGTAAACAAGAAGAAAATCATGCTGTGCAGTCGGAGGATACATCTGGTTTTGGTCAGCCAGCTCGCGAATATGTATCCTCCGACTGCACAGCATGATTTTCTTCTTGTTTACGTCTTTTTAGTTCGCTTTTTAAGCAGTCGGGTATTTTGATTTTTTTAATTAACTTTTTTTTTTGTATTTGTATTGCCGGTTGCGCTCTCTTGTTCCGTACGTTCCATCTAGTACTTTACATAATCTAAGGGTATTATGTGTTAGACAAGGAATTTGGGTTATTTATAAATAATAAGTGGGATGGTGGGTTGTAGTGTTCTTGTTCTTGTTGTAAAACCAGAACTAACTATTGTTGTCTCATGTGCGGCCACGCCAGGGCTTAATCTATAGGTACTTTATCTAAGTGTAAAAGTATTATGTTATCTGTGGCACTCTTTGACTTTTTGACTAGTATATATACTAGTATAGTTTTAGTAATCTGTGGTGGCACTCTACATCTGTCATGTAGGAAACCAGAAAGTTTTTATTTTTAGTAAAACTATCAAGTTATTTAAAGTTATTTTGATCAAAATATCAAGAATTAACTAATCAAGTGCAAACTCGAAATAAAGTGTTTATAAGAAAAACGTGCACATATAAAATTCGTGTTCGTGAAATAAGAAAAATAGCGAATTTGAGAACTATCTTTTCATTCTGTAAGGACCTTAATATGGACAGCTTGTCATCTCCAGGACATCTCCTGTAATTGTAATTGTGGTGAGTGCAATCTTAATGTTGAGCTTTATCCTTTCCAATCATACTGGACAGATTTCGCTAAAACCCAGTTATACCACCCATAGAACTGGAAACAAGCAAGATAATAATTATGTTATCAGCTTTTATGATGTGCTGAACGAAATTAGGGCACATCTATTGGCAGCATTACCAGTAATAGTTGAAAGAATAACTTTCTGAGTTGTCAGAGCAAAATGTTGTGGTGGAGTTCAGTAGTTTGGCTTGTGTTTCACAATTTGCACTTCCTTCCTTAAGATTTTACCTTCTGGTGTTCGGTGTTAGCACACTTTATTTGATTTGATGCTGTGGCTCTGACAGGCTAATATTGCTAATGATAGACCAACAGACAAGGTTATTGAGGCAGAAAGATTAAAAATAAATGACTACACTTTTAGTACCGGAATATATTTGTACCATGTCTGTACATTATAAGCATTATTGTTTGAGCATTATAATAACCCCACCAGTATTAAAAATGCCAGCACTAAAGTTAAACCCTTGAAGAGAAAATTCCTTAAGCTTAGCCAAACAATAGAGGAGAGACAGAGTCTTCTTTTCAACAGCCCAGAGTTCAGACAAGCAGACAGACGGGTCAAATGAAGCATCCGAAAAGACGTGCGGCAGTACCATGACAAGCTGGTGAAAGTCGCTCTAGAAAGCAACAGATCTCTAAAATTGGCCTTAAAAGGAACAGCAGAGAAAAGTCTATCCACCATCACTAAAATCAAAGACCACGCAGGAATCAGTCATAGTGAAAGAGACAAAGTTTTGAGCATTTGCTCAGATTTTTATAAAAAATTGTACACAGCCAAACACATGGGCTCCTCTACTTCCCAGTCGCCCAACAATGCTTTGGCTCTACAACAATCATCTCAGATATCACCCCAGATCACGGGTTTTGAAGTCCATTGTGCTCTGCACAGTCTGAAATATAATAGAAGCCCAGGCGAGGATGGCATTTCTACTGAGGCTTCTCAATATAGGGGAACCAGTACTACTTCCACATATCACAAATATTTCCAACTCAATATTGCGAACTGGTTCATTTCCTAATCAATTTTGTCATTCTACAATAATTCTGTTACACAAAAAAGGTGCCAAGTCCGAAATCGGTAACTATCGCCCCATCAGTCTGGTTTCGCATTTGTACAAGACATTTATAAAAGTGATTGAGAACCGCATTTCAGGACAACTTGACGCCCAACAGCCACCTGAACAGGCAGCGTTTCGACGAGAGCTCTCCACTACTGACCATCTGCAATCCCTGAATCAGATGATGGAGAGGTGCACTGAGTTTAGGATCCCTCTATATCTAGCGTTCGTGGACTACGCCAAGGCGTTTAATAGCATTCACCACGATTCACTATTTGAGGCCCTCCTCAATCAAAACATAGAAACCACCTATGTCAACTTATTAAGGGCCATATATCGTAATAGTACAGCATGTATAAAAACTACTACCACAGGACCATCCTTTCCTATTGAAAGAGGCGTCAAACAAGGAGACCCGCTGTCCCCCAAGCTGTTTACTGCCACTCTTGAAGAGGTTTTTAGGAAACTATCGGATTCCTGTGTATGTCTTTCTAGGTGATGTTCTTCAGAAAGGCCAGGTGCGCAGTACTCATAACCGGCGTGTGTGTATGACTAGATGTATGAATGTGAGTGAAGCAAATGAAGTATGTAAGGATCGTAGCAGGTGGCGTTCTGTAGTTTCTGCCTACTCCCATGGGAAAAAGGCGTGAGTTTATGTATGTATCGGATTCCTGGGCAGATAAAGGCGGTGTCGTTGGCGAGAAGAGGTTGACTAACCTCCGTTTTGCCGACGATATCGTCCTGTTCTCATCTTCGGCAGCTGAACTTGGCTTAATGCTGAGTGACGTTAACAGGATGAGCCTCGAGATTGGACTTTGGATGAATATGTCGAAGACCAAACGCATGACCAATAGCGTCCAGCAGAAACTATGTTTAGGAGGTGGGGAGATTGTATATGTTCCAGAATATATCTACCTCGGCCAAATAGTCTCTTTCCAGGCGGGACAAGAAAAAGAAATTGCTCGCCGCACCGAAAACGCCTGGAAGAGCTATTGGTCGATGAAGGCGCTCATGAAGGGAGATCTCCCTATTAGCTATAAACGCAAATTGATGGACATGTGCATTCTCCCTATCCTTACATATGGAGCCCAAACCTGGTATTTGACGGCGCAGCAGAGCTTCAAGCTTGAGGTTAGCCAGCGAGCAATGGAGCGCAGCATTCTGGGAGTCAGATTAACGGACCGCATCAGAAACACAGTGCTGCGCTCCAAAACACAAATCGCCGACGTCACCCAAAGGGCAGCCGAGTTGAAGTGGGACTGGGCCGGTCACGTCTGCCGCATGTCAAACGGTTCATGGGCTAAATCAACCACAATGTGGGTCCCGGAAAATGTTAGGCGACACCGCGGCAGACCCAGACGAAGATGGTGGGATGAACTTGATGCCTATCGACAGGATTGGTCTACAATTGCCCTAAACCGGGAGTATTGGAAGGAAGAAGGGGAGGCCTTTGCCCTGCAGTGGGACAACAGGCTGAAAATAAATAAATAAATATTATAATAAAGTGAAATCAAATCATCCAGAAGTATTATTTGTATCAATTCAAATTTTCTTAGCCCCATTATAAAATGGCTGTGTGTGTGTGTGGTTTAACATTCTCTGCCCATGTTATAGGTTAGGGTACTAGTTTAACAGGTTTACAGTCCAATTGGTAAAACAACAGAATGGATCATATATGATTCATTGGACAGGGAGACTGTTAAGTTTAGGTGCTAGCTAGCGAATATGTCTCAGAGCCTGGTTCCGCTTTCTGTAGGCTTATTACGTATCTTTTGCAAGAGCAAAACGATAGCGATCAAACGCTTTATGTCATAAAAGTCGGTATTAGATGCAGTGTATGTATGGTAGGTCCTACACAATCGTTTGCTAATCGCTCGCTGATTGTCAAATACACTAATTTAAAAAAAATACTGCCAACAACTATAAACATTTTGTATTGAAGAGCAATTATGGCGCAAAAATGGCTATCGTTTTGCTCTTGCATAAGATACGTAATAAGCCTGCTGAGTTTGCGTGAGCAAGGAAGGGTTATTAATTTTATTGTGGATTAAGCACAGAAATGTTGTCAGTTTTGGAAGTTTAGAAAATCTGTAGGAATGCATCCAATTCAATGCCATTGGCAAGAGGTTTATGGCACTAGGCAGTTTTTAGTCGTTTGTTTTTTATCATTCTTCAGTGTTAAGATCAGTAGGTGTCATGTAGATTACTCATTGACATACCATTGGGTGTGGACAATTTATGATAGTACAATGAGATCCAATGTGCATCTGAGGTTGGGCTGTGCTAATAACAGCTAACCAATCTTGGTTAGCTGTTATTAACCATGTCCACAGTGGCTTGCTATTTTAGTTGGCTTTTTTCTGTTCCCTATCACTACATCTAAACTAATATTATAAAGAGGAAAGATTTGTATTTTTGTATATAACAAGTAAACTTAAAAATACTGGACCAATTTAAAAAATTCTTTCAGCATAGGGAAGTTACACTATGGTACTTTTTTTACTACGCGGGTGAAACCGCGAAGCGTCCACTAGTTATAAAATAAGGTCCTTCGACGCGTCGCCGTCTCTATGCAATCTCATGCGACAAGCCCTGAAAATAGTAGATGAATGGTGCAGCGAGCACCAACTCTCAGTGAACCCCACAAAAACAGAACTTATTCTCTTCACTAAAAAGAGGAAACCGACGACACAACTACCGCGATTCTTTGGAACAACCCTAAGCCTTTCAACCGATACCAAGTAAGTGGAATATGGGGTTCGATTATGCAAGATTATCCTTACAGATTACTGACTAGTTCTAGACTAAGGCATGGTTGCTTTTACCACACTTGACACAATCTCAAAGTATTGTCTTAAAATCATTTTTGGCCTTAACAAGTCTAAGACATGACAAAAATAATGATTGTGCTAATGCACGGGTTGACATCTGATTGGTATCATTTTATTGTCAAACAGGCCAAGTATGAATGAATTTTAACAACCAATTTTTATGCAATGAAACAACCCGTTGTATTTAACAAATGTTAAATATTTTACAAACATAATGTTACATTTACAGAATTTTAAAAGCAACCGGCCCTAATTCACAAACCCAACAAGTGTGACATTCCTAAAACAAAATTCTAAGTGTGATGAGTAAGGTGAACCATTCATAGATGGTGATTTCATTATCCATTTAATTAATTAACCCGTTCCATCAGCGGACTACAAGACGTACGTCGCCATCAGTACATGCTGAACATCCCACCCATATACACTAAACGTTTTTTATTAACACCTGATTTATTGCCGGATGGGTCCTTATGTCAATAAGGAATATCGATGATGTCATTAAGCGATTTAAATTCCTCTAGATATCTTGTAAATTTAATGTGCAATCTTTATGTATGACAATCTTAATATTGATAGGAATAGACCTTGACAATTTCATGTGTATTGATAACAGTTGGCTGATTGTTAATAGCTCTGCCACTTGTAGATACAGATTACACACAACCGCCACACTGACTAATCTAAATAGAGGCCCTGATTAAATTAAGATTAATAATGGTTCCTTGCTGCCTGCTTTCCATCGAATCTTTGGATTGGCATGCGGTAGCCAGGAGAAGTGTGCAAACAGGGAGCGTTTGTTGCAGGTGAGTGTGCGGTGCGGGTCCCAGCACCCGGACAGGCGCGGGCGGCGCCGGTGATGCGGCGATGGCCTCGCGGCGCGTGACGCGCAAGTGGGAGGTGTTCGCGGGCCGCAACCGCTTCTGGTGCGACGGGCGGCTCATGACGGCGCCGCACCCGGGCGTGTTCGCGCTCACGCTGGCGCTCATCTGCGGCACGTGCGCGCTGCACTTCGCCTTCGACTGCCCCTTCCTGGCGGCGCGCGTGTCGGCCGCGGTGCCGGCGGCGGGCGCCGCGCTCACGGCGCTGACGCTGGCGGCGCTGCTGCGCACGGCGCTGTCCGACCCGGGCATCCTGCCGCGCGCGGCGCCGGCCGAGGCGGCGGCGCTGGAGGCGGCGGAGGCGGGGCGGCCGCCGCCGCGCGCGCGCGAGGTGCTGGTGCGCGGCCGCGCCGTCAAGCTCAAGTACTGCTTCACGTGCAAGATGTTCCGGCCGCCGCGCGCCTCGCACTGCTCGCTGTGCGACAACTGTGTGGAGCGCTTCGACCACCACTGCCCCTGGGTGGGCAACTGCGTGGGCAAGCGCAACTACCGCTACTTCTACACGTTCGTGGTGTCGCTGTCGTTCCTGGCCGTGTTCGTGTTCGCATGCGCCGTCACGCACGTGGCGCTGCTGGCGCGCGGCGCGGGGCTGGCGGCCGCGCTGCGCGCCAGCCCCGCGTCCGCCGTAGTGGCGGCCGTGTGCTTCCTGTCCGTGTGGTCCGTGCTGGGGCTGGCCGGCTTTCACACCTACCTCGCCTCCACCGACCAGACCACCAATGAGGACGTGAGTATCTCCGCTGCAGCCGTCTAAGTGATGATCTAACTGATGTCTTTGATCGTTACAGGATTAATTGATTGTTACAGATCAAGGGCTCGTTTTCAACACGTCGTGGCGTGTCCAATCCGAACCCGTACTCGCGCGGCAACGCATGCGCCAACTGTTGGCACGTGCTGTGCGGCCCGCTGGCGCCCAGCCTCATCGACCGGTGCGTAGCGCTCCAGCAGCCTGCTGGCGCACCGCGCGGCCCCTCTGACGGTCAGTGTGTTACAGACGCGGCGTGCTGCGCGACGAGCTGCCGCCGCACTTCGCGCGCGTGGTGACGGCCGCGCCCGCCCCCGCGGCCCCGCTGCAGCTGTCGGTGCCGCCCGAGCGGCCCGAGCGGCCCGAGCCGGCGCCGAGCGCCCTGGGCAGCTACAGCAACCTGTTCTCGGGCGGCGAGCCGCACCACGCCTACATGAACCGCTCGCTGGAGCTGGAGCCGGTGGCGCCGGCGGCCCTGAGCGCGTCCCGCCTGCGGCTGCTGCACGACACCACCATGATCGACGCGGCGCTGGACCTGGACGAGCCGGAGCCGCCGGCGCACCTGGCGCACGCGCAGGCGCACGCGCAGCACGCGCCGGTGCACGGGCTGGCGGGCCGCGCGCTGGCGGCGCTCTGACAGGCGCTGGCGGCCCGCCGCCGCCGCCGCCGAGTGCGTGCGTCACATGTAAATAAATTATGATAATTATTATAATAAATAGCTTGTATTGTAGAGTTCGTTAGCCTCTTTTTTATTTCCTATCATCCTTTCCGTCCGCACTACGGGCACAGTATAAATCAGGAACCGAAACCGGTATGACTAATACCGGTATGTTTCGGTTAAGTACAGGTATTTTAAAAGGTTACCTTAATTTTTAAATATTGATAACACCCTTTATTAATACCGGTTACCGAAATAAAAATTACCTCTATCTTACACGTGCCGTCCGTCGGCATTAGTCAAACTGTCAAAGGGCACGCATCGCCTGTGTGTGTGTCAAAGAATCGAGCCAACCCGCGCGCGCCGTCGAACGCCGACCAATCACGGCTCTGGCTGGCACGCCGCACGCCGCACGCCGCACGCCGCACGGCCACGTTTCTCCTCAGTTTGCTAGCGAGGCGTGTGTTGGTCGTGTTGGATAGTTTTGTTGGTAATTTATAGATAAAACATATTATTTTACTTAGAATTCGGACGAAAGCAAAAACATAATGTTCATGGATATTTTACCTACCAAAGGGAAACAAATACCTCTAAAGGCCGATTTCACCAATAAAACTAATCGCGATTAGTTCAACTAAACTCATTTTATACAACAGTTTGCGCACCAGGCAACTGTTCCATCATGGAACTGTTAATGGTACTAGTGGCAACGAAGCGCCTTAAGTACTGGTTTTCCACTCCCGTTCAGGAGTTCGGCTGCCATCGTTATCTCATATAGGCCGATGACCGGATTTTTTATTTTTTTTTGTTACTATCCCACCGCACTATTCCCAAACCACTGCAACCCCTGAAAGCCAGAATCAACAGTGGCGACCACCAGAAAAGCGCCGAGGCAATGAAGCTCGACGAAGTCCCGGAGAATGAATTTAACTGTCTTGGATCCCGCAACGAAATTAATCAGAAAAGAATAACGGAGGAGTAGGAAAAAACATAAATTTCAACTTCCCTCCATATCAAGCAGGAGACAGAACAAACAAGCCCACTAGGCACAAAGGGTCATTTACAACTGAGATAAGCCCAGTTGCCTAGCACCACGGATAAAAATAAGAATTAATATTACTGGGTCCTAACATTGTAAGCTGTTAGGTTTGATTCCAATAATAAGTATGGCAAAAACGCTTGAACGCACGGAAATTTGTTCTAGTTTCTACAAGGTCCGTATAGTAAACAACTGAGGTAGCCCCTACATTATTCAACATAATATTACGTTCATTCTGCCAAAGAATACGCTCCCATAAGATATGATGTGCAGATTGTACATATTCCCAGTCAGATGTAGAACACTGACATAAAGGCGAGGCAACGAGCTTGAAGGAAAACAATTTACTTTTAAAGTTACCATGCCCTGTGAGAAATTGGGCAACACAGTGATCCACCTCCAGCCACGTCCTGGCCAGCCGCACGCGAACGGATGGAAAGAATTGGTGGAGATGTCGGCCCTTGATGGAATTATCCCACCTACATTGCCATTCGGATAAAAGTTCCTCCCAGACGTCAATAGGTGGTTTAAATAATCTAGAAATTTTCTCACGGTCACTCCGCGTTAAAAAGTTCGAAAAAGTTCGCGTCCGTGGTCTCTCGTGCGGAATAGTACATTGCAGCACGTCGCTGCACTTCAAGGTCGACCGGAAGTACGCCAGCAAGTACTTGTAAGGCCTCAGTACTAACCGTCCTGCACGCTTTGCATAAGAATATCAAAGCTAAACGCTGACTCTGAAGCAACTTACGTCGCACCGCCCCTATGGTGGCCCTATCAGCCCAAACAGGCGCCCCATAGCAAGTACAACCCAAGTAAGTAGCCCCATAAATAGTTTTTAAAGTTAAAAAAAAAGTTTATTAAAAAAATCAAAATACCCGACTGCTTAAAAAGCGAACTAAAACGACGTAAACAAGAAGAAAATCATGCTGTGCAGTCGGAGGATACATATTCGCGAGCTGGCTGACCAAAACCAGATGTATCCTCCGACAGCACAGCATGATTTTCTTCTTGTTTACGTCGTTTTAGTTCGCTTTTTAAGCAGTCGGGTATTTTGATTTTTTTAATAAACTTTTTTATTTATAACTTTTTAGTAAATTTTTTTTTCGAATTAGGTACATTTAAATATATAAGTGTTATATATTTTTGAAATCACCTCTTAAAACCCTTTATTTTGATACCCCACACGATGGGTTTGGAAGAAAAAATAAAATAGGCCCCCCACAATATGGCGCCCAAAAGCCGCCATTTTTCTATTTTCCAATTTTATTGTAGCCTATGACACTCGCAAGGTTAAGACGAATCGATTGACGTATGAATCATCAGAATCGGTCAACGCGTATGGTCTCTGGAACGCCACATAGGAACAAACATACATACATACATACATACATACATACATACATAGACTGATAAACACATTACCCTCCTTCGGCAGTCGGGTAAAAAACCGGCGAAGTGCGTGTCGGGCCACGCGCAGTAATAGGGTTCCGAAGTTGCATATTAATGCGGACTAAAAAGAGGGTTTTGTTGTTGTTACATGAACATTAGAATGGTTTCAGCGGCTCACAAAGTCTAAAAATGGGTCAACATAGGATGATGTTTTTTTTAAATCTATATTCTCGCGTTTGACCACTACCTATCTATTTGAGTACCACCGCGGATGCGAATTGCGAAAGGAGCCGATACGAGCGCGCGTTATACCCTCGTAGTTAGTTAGTTCGTTCCTGGATCCTTGCGTGCACGCTCCTTGTTTATTTCTCTTTCGGAATTAGAAAAAAATGGGAAATAATAAGTCTAGCCACAAAATTATTTATTGGACACGTGATTAAACTTCTAATTTTATAACTAAGCAACGGGAAAATGACATAGCCTCTAATAAACTAATTCGTCTTTTTTGCAACGCCAACTAAATATTCTACAGAAAGCGTCAAGTAAAGATCATCAATTATTGTGACTTGTCCTTCTTATTTATACATTGCCACGTAATTTACTAACTCGGCCACGGATTTTATATCTTGTCACCATTTTACGTTTTACAGCTTCAACGCAATATCCTCAAAAAAATATAATTCAAGCTTCTATCGAAGAAAGAAAGAAAGCATAATTTATTATAACTTAGCATGTAAAACAATACATCATATTCTTTTATCGTGAAAATAGCCACTGCATGATTTGGCGCGAGTACGCGAGACGACAGCGACCGGCCATTTGCACCAATCAGAGAGCGCCATTCGATTCATGTGACGACGAGTTGAGTTGATCACATCTCGATTCGACGAGTTGATTATATTTAAAATAATAAATGACGGTCAATGAATAAGTCCAAGAGCGAGCGTAGCGAGCTCGGGAGCTTAGGGCACCCCGACACGGACAGGTTAGGTTCGAAGGAGATGACGGGAGCTGAAGTGAGCGAGCAAAGCGAGCGAACTCAGCTCCCGTCATCTCCTTCGTGTTAGGTTACTTTAAACCCTGCATACAGAAATAGGAGCCCCGCGCAGCGGGGCTCCGTCGACTCTGTCGCATAAATACTAATCCAACTTGCACCTATTCTATATTAAAACCAAAAAATATAGTCTTTTATTTTGTCTCTCCTCAATAGCTTCTGGTAATATTAGTGGCCAATATACTATTTGATGAAATGTTTTTGCAATTTTTTTACGATCAATTAATATGGGATGAGTTACATTTTAAACGTACTGAGTTAAAAAATTAGAAGCTAAATAAATATATTTTTTGATGTCATTTAATAGTATTTTAGAAATTTACTGTTAGAATGCATGTTAAAAATTTTACACGTAAGTTACATTTTAAACGTACTGAGTTAAAAAATTAGAAGCTAAATAAATATATTTTTTGATGTCATTTAATAGTATTTTAGAAATTTACTGTTAGAATTAATTCAATCAATCAATCAATCAATCAATTTATTTTGACATTGTGCTTGTACTATGCTTGTGTTATGCCTGTATTGTTTTAACTAAGTTTGATTTGTTTTATAAAACTATTTTGCATGCCTTAGTTAAGGGCGCGGCGAAGCATGAATTGTCCATACAAACGTAATACCTAAATCATTAATAAGTTGAGCATATTTCCACCAAATAATGCTAATATTCGGATTCAGACAGTATTTATCTAGGTTCCTACGTCTTTTTTTTTTCAAAATACTTACCTAAAAAGAAGTTTAAGCGAATTCCATTTCGTACATTTTTACAGCGTAAATGACATGTTTTCTTATTGATTTTTCTATCTTAAAAAAAACAATATCTATAAAACTGTCAACGCTATAACATAGTTCATATTATCAAGAAACAAATTATCGAAAAAAAATTAAATAAACATTAAGTTTTCATTCATCATTTTTGGTATTACGGAACACATAAAAATAATCATACATTTTCAATAGCTAGTATTGCTGTCGCGTCGAGCACGTCATGTCAATGTGTGTGTGGTCGTGCTTCATACGGTTGAGTAGGTATCGCTCGTACGGCTTTTGTTCGGGGCACTTCGGGGTTGTTTTCTGTTTGTTGTATTGTATATTTTTTACCCGACTGCCGAAGGAGGGTAATGTGTTTATCAGTCTATTTATGTATGTATATATGTAAGTATGTATGTATGTATGTTTGTTCCTATGTGGCGTTCTAGAAACCAAACGCGTGGGCCGATTTTGATGGTTCTTACGTCAATCGATTCGCCTTAACCCCGCGAGTGTCACTGGCTACATAAAAATGGCAAATAGGAAAATAGCGGTTCTTGGGCGCCATATTGTGGGGGCCCAAATATTTTTTTTCTTCCACAGCTATCGTGTGGGGTATCAAAATAAAGGATTTTAAGAGGTGATTTCAAAAATATATAACACTTATATGTTTAAATGTACCTGATTCGAAAATAAAAATAACCAAAAAGTTATAAATAAAAAAAGTTAATTAAAAAAATCAAAAAACCCGACTGCTTGAAAAGCGAACTAAAAAGACGTAAACAAGGAGAAAATCATGCTGTGCAGTCGGAGGATACGTCTGGTTTTGGTCAGCCAGCTCGCGAAGATGTATCCTCCGACGGCACAGCATGATTTTCTCCTTGTTTACGTCTTTTTAGTTCGCTTTTCAAGCAGTCGG
Organism: Anorthoa munda; assembly: GCA_945859665.1. Taxonomy (NCBI): domain Eukaryota; kingdom Metazoa; phylum Arthropoda; class Insecta; order Lepidoptera; family Noctuidae; genus Anorthoa; species Anorthoa munda. Next base: position 19,796 of record OX243907.1, on the reverse strand, counting down.
GATTTTTGATTTTTTTAATTAACTTTTTTTTTGTGGTTTGTTGTCAGTGTTAGACGATTACTTTACTGTGCTGCTCGTGCGTATTTATTTATTTTCTAAGTACTTACCTATTGTAATATTTCTGACACTATTGACCTAAGCTATGAACTTGAATTTAGATTTGCCTTGTGATTTGAACTTTGATATTGAGTAATCTACTTTCTTACGAACTTTGCGTTGTTTACGGACTTTATTATTTACGATTTGGTTTGGTTGCCGACATGGACTCCGAGCGTTGGGATGTTTCTCACAGTAAGTACCTATATTTTTTAAAGTACATCCCAATGATATAATACAATAAGTTACTATTTTTACCAGATACAAGGACAATTGCAAATAACAAACCGCAAATACTGTATTTTTATAATATGGACGCCTAAAGGACTGGCATATGAAAAAATTGAAAAAGACAACGAATTTTGGAATTCAATAGTCTTAAAATTAGAAGAGTTTTATTTTAAATGTATATTGCCTGAATTAATAGATCCCCGTTTACCTAGAAATCTGCCTATCAGAGACAGAATATAAACTTTTTTTTTCTTTACCTACGTAATGTACAATTGTACATATAAGCTAAAAACCGTGCGTAAAAATGTTTTCTGATTATCATTATTGTATTTTTGTATTTCGTTCAGTCGATAATATTTATGGTCACCCTACACGACTTTATCACGTTTTGATTTATATTTTTTAAATAGATGAATGATGATCTATAAAGTAAAACATAACTAAATAATAGTAGTTTATGCAATGGTCATATAATAGGGGTTATTAAAACACGAGCGTAGGTTTATCAAATGAGGCGAAGCCGAATTTGATAATAATATTACGCGAGTGTTTTAATACCTAATTATATGCTATTGCATACACTACTTTATCTTCACTCATACAGTTGAAATAAAACAAAAGTAGAAAGGGAAAAATATGTGGTATGGTATGGCGGGCAATTTAGATTCTCATTGCGCAGCGCGCGCATCCACAGACAACTGACAATGACATGAGCCCATACGCGCCAGAAAATTAAAAAGTAAAAGTACGCTATAAAAATTAAAAAAATATTTTATGATGCAGTTGTTTGAAAATCGAAGGAAAATGTTGAACTATAATGGTTTTTTTTTTTAATTTTACATATCCACGAATATAAAGTACGTCTTTATACAATATTTTTCGAGTTCGTATTTGGAACATTACGTTGTGAGTGTAGATAAATGTTTATACGAAATTCGTGTTTTTATTTTTAATATTCTTAGATCAGAGCGCTGTTATTTGTCTATACCTACTTATGCGTAAATAGGCATAAATTATTGGAATATTTGTCTTGTACTAATACTTTGCCTAAGTAACATTTGTATTATTTTACTTGCATTCATTATTTATTATAACAATACATATTTGAGGTTTCGTAAAAGGCATAGTTACCTACATAAATAAGACAAAAGAACGCCGGCGCAGTTCGCGTTGGCCGGCTTGCCGGCTTTCGAGTCGTTATCAGTGTTGCCAACTTTATTTTTACAAACCCACCAAATGTGGCTTCGTGACCCACCAGAAAACCACTAAATTTAACGGTCTCTCAAACCACCAGAAAACCACTAATCCAAATCAACAAAATCTCTGTAATGATTCCTTAAAATTGAATACCTAACATAATTTACACTTAGCTACTGGGCAAGCAGTGCTTTCCACCACTTGTAACCAGTCCTTTAATTCTGGTTTACCTAACCAACAATCCCGGAACTTTAAGGCATACTGTAGTTTTGGCATACCTATTAGTTTCACAAAATTAGTGGAAATAATTTAAACTAGTAATTAAGTAACCTTTACCGATACCGACTCGAACTATACTGTATTGTCCGTCCGTTGTATTTGTGCACGCATAGGGAACAACCTAGACAAACCAGAGAATATACACAAACCCTTGAAATCTAATCAAACTTGACCCAGTAGTCATACAAATAAAGTCCATAATCAAAATTATTCAAGAAATTGAAAAACTAATTTCGTGGAATCCCCGAAAATCACTACCTTAGTTCTGTTGTGTCGCCTACACTACAAACAATTCTACACTTGTTTCAATAGTTCTTTGCTAACTACATTTTTTTTGTAAATCGTACTAGTGGTTCAATGGCGTACCACCACTAACTGAATCAATCAAAGCCACTAAAAAAATCCACTAGCCACTAAAAGCAATATTTCGCCACTAAAAGGGAGGTCGAAACCACCAGTTTTAGTGGAAAATCCACTGAGTTGGCAACACTGGTCGTTATGAATGGAAGCCTATCTACTCGCACACACACGGCTGCGCACGGCGCACCGCGTGTGTGTGCAAAGCGAGATAGCAATACTCTGAACGAATTCTTCACTCGTCTCGAATTGCATTTGCGAGCTCCGTTCGCCGCGCTCTTAAGGTAGAAAGTATAAGGATCACTTAATATTATAATAACTTCTGTATCTTGTACCTACTTTCTGAGCAAATAAATCATTATTCTATTCTATTCTATTCTAATGCATGTGGGAATGTGGACTCAGAGTAAAACAAGTTCTTATTTAACTGATTCTCACTTTATTTTAATACAATATTTCTAGCACACGTCTTTACGTTTTAACGTCTGTCGCCATCTTGCCATCTCTCGTACATCCTCTCTCTCCCTCACTCTCGATACATCCATCCCTTTCACTAATACTTACATTCCGTATCCTACATTCGGCCGTCCTGCTCTCTTGTCTGTCCCCAGACACTCCTTTCCGCATTCATTCTACATTACATACGTCTATCTTACACTCTTAGCATCTACCGAATAAATCTTATTACATAATTAAGCATTTCTTCAATTTAGTTTTATTTACATGGCAAACAAACAAATTACTTACATAGAAGTACTACACTCATTTGAATTATTTTACAAATTAAATATAATTTAACTCGTCAAATTCACTAGATAGAAAATAGTGGAGTAGTAGTAGAGTACAAGTATAAACAGCACCTTGCACTATAATTACACAATGCTACACATAATATACTTACTTACTAGGTAGATACATGATACCATAACTCTAAAACCTTACATGGATAATGCATGTTAATTTTAGCAATATTTAATACTTACACATAAACTTAACGTAAACTTAACATAACCTTACACTAAACACTTTCATACCATTCATCACCATTGCATACCGATTTTAGCTACTCACTCGCATAATTATTCTGTGGTACATCTGTCTGGCCACCTCTTCATTTGATCAGCTGAGCTGGAAGTGCGATTGGGACCTTCAGTCGCACTATCGGCTTTCTCCATATCGTAGCGGTCATTTGGATGAACCTTGGTAATTTGGTACGGTCCTAGGTACTTAGCTTTCAGCTTGAGCCCTGAACCAAATTGGGTTCTCTTTATAGCTACTAGGTCACCTACTTGGTACTTATGACTCGGTTTCCTTCTCTTGTTATAATGTCTTCTGTTCTCTTCTTGCACAGCCAATATTTGCTCTTTTGCTTTTTGACGTAACTCTTCTCTATTACTCTCATATTGTCTTGCAGTTTCTTCTTCAAGTAATTTGAAAACTTCAAGGTCCTCTTTATATCTCATCTTGGTGCCAATTAATAAATCATAGGGTGAGGTATTGATGCTCCTCTGAAATGTGCTGTTCAATGCTCTTTGAACTCTGCTCACATGTTTATACCACACGCCCGTGTTTTCAATACAAAGTTTAGTCAACATAGGGATTATTATTCGATGGACTCTTTCAACTTGACCATTTCCTCTTGGTATCCCTGTGGTGATTGTTACATGCTGAATGTTTTCTTCATTACAGTACTCCTGGAAATCATGACTGGTGAATGCTGTTCCACGATCTGTTATAATTCTTCTTGGATTTCCAAATATTTGTTGGTGTATTCTTAATTTATTCAGTGTCTCCGCACTAGATGTGCTCTTTGTAGGGAACAACCATACAAATTTAGTGAAAGCATCAATCACTGTAAGAATATAATTGTACTGCTTCCTGGTCTCCGTCAATGGTCCTACATGGTCCAGGTGCATGGTGTCTAACGGGATGCTTTCCTTTCCAATGGGGTTGAGAAATCCTTCCTGCTTGCCTTCTTTTCTTGTAGCCAACACACATATGCAGGCTAATACAAATTCTTCTAACTTTTTGTCCAAATCTTTTATATAGTAGTCTCGACATATTAAATCCTTCATTTTTCTCTTTGAAAAATGTCCATTACCATGGATTCGCACGATAATCTCCTTTTCAAAATTTTTAGGTATAACCAACAATTTGCCAGGGCCTTTGTAGAGTATGTCTCCATCCATAAAATAATCTTTGTAAGACTTTTCATTCAGCACCTCTTTAATAGCTTTTACACCATCATCTTGATCCTGTGCCAGCTTAATCTGACCGATTAAGGACGTAACTATGGCCACATAGGGGTTACGGCTGAGTGCATCTGCATGCCGCATCTTTTCTCCAGCTCTATGCTCCACCTCGAAGTCATACTCATTCAGCATTATCACCCATCTTGCTACTTTTGCTGTGAGGTCCTTCTTCATCAGGGTTTGCTGAAAAGCTTGACAATCAGTTACTATTTTGAAGCGCTTTCCATATAAATAATGGCGGAACTTTTTGACGCCTTCTATTATAGCTAATGCCTCTAGTTCATAACTTGAGTATCTGCTTTGTGCTTCATTAGTCCTAACACTCATATATTGAACTGGGTGCAAGCCAGTATCAGGGTGATACTGCATAAGGATAGCCGCTATAGCTATGCTGGAAGCATCTGTATGTAACTCAGTTTTTAAGTTAGGGTCAAATATTTTTAATACTGGGCCAGTAGACAACCTTTCTTTTAAAATATGAAAAGCTTCTTGTTGCATCTTATCGAACACAAAGTCCGCATCTTTCTTTAACAAATCATTTAGAGGCTTGGCAATAACAGCATACTGCTCTATGTACTTCCGAAAGTAGGAAGTCAAACCTAAAAAACTTTTAAGTTGCTTACTTGTCCTGGGTTCTGGAAATCTCACCACAGCATCCGTCTTCTCAGTAGTTGGGCGTATTTCACCGTCTTTAATCATATGGCCCAAGTACTCTATTTCACGCTGTATCAACTTTGCCTTCTTCCAATTAATTCTCAATCCATACTGTGCCGCTATTTCCAGAACTTGCTTTAGTCGTAGCAATGCCTGCTCTTCATCAATAGCTGGAATTATAATATCATCAATGAAAATCATCATTATCTTCTGAGAAAGCAGATCCCGAAAAATTATGTCAACAAACCGCATAAAATATTTTGGACAGATCGAAAGTCCAAACGGTGCTCGCAGAAACTCGAACTGCCCATGATGGGTAACAAATGAAGTATACGGTATGGACTCTTCGCTGATTTTCAAATGGAAAAATCCATTCTTCAAATCAAGAACACTGAACACCTTCGCTTGAGATAACCTGTCAATTAAATCATCAATAATAGGAAGAGGATACTCGTCTTTCACAATCTTTGCATTAAGCTGCCGGTAGTCAACACATACACGAGTTGTCCCGTCCTTCTTCTTTACCAACACTAGTGGGCTAGAGTATTCAGAAAAACTTACCCTTATTATGCCGTCTTTCAACCATTCATCGACTTGTTTTTCTACAATACCCTGCTCCATGTATGACAGTCGCCGGGGCCGTTGTGCAACTGGCACATCGTCTTTTAACACAATCTTGAGCTCCAACGGGGCTTCCTTTACTTGGACTGGATTGTACATGTCAACACACTGATAAGCTTCCTGTTTTACTGATGGGCTACTGACATGTTCTACCAGCGATTCCGAGTCACCTGTAATGCAATTTACTTTATGTAACAACTGGGCCGCACAAATCCCGGACGAGCCCCCAAAATTTGTGGGAATGTGGACTCAGAGTAAAACAAGTTCTTATTTAACTGATTCTCACTTTATTTTAATACAATATTTCTAGCACACGTCTTTACGTTTTAACGTCTGTCGCCATCTTGCCATCTCTCGTACATCCTCTCTCTCCCTCACTCTCGATACATCCATCCCTTTCACTAATACTTACATTCCGTATCCTACATGCATGTTAAAAATTTTGATGCTAAAAAATAACCATCATGCTGAGTTGTATTTAGAGTGGTTTACATAGAAGATAACTAGTGGCTAACATAGTATTATTTAGATGCTCGTTAATTGTGGCTGACTTAGTAATTTAGAAGGCAACATACATTTTTGGGGGCGAATAATGATATTAAAAAGAAGCCTGTTTAATTAGCACCCGAAAAAAATCGTAAGAATTCACCTCTACTCTCCTCTAATACTGCAGATTAGAGGTGAATCCTCTAATCTGCGGTATTCACTATTACATTCTGGAAAGTTTTACGCTACTCAATTAGTGATGAAGTGAGGTCGAATATTGCCTTTATAGAAGGATATCGACAAAAGAAAATAAGTAATTTGCTTGGAAATCGAATCTAATTTGACTTTACTTTTACGTTTTAATTACAAAACGTCGAAAATACTTCTGCACTAACACAAAATAGACTACACCGCGCGCATGGGCCGTATGGACTACGGACTGGTACTGCCAACGACTCCGGCCACTCCAATGCGTTATTCGAGCTTAAACATTATTAATTTAGAAATTATTATTATTAAGGATGTTATGATTTTATTTTTGTATATTTTTACATGGTTGTGGTTCATAAGCATATATTTACTATCTGTTTTACACAGCTAACAACTTTATTTAAGTAATTTTTCAATGGCATTTGTACAAAAAATTTACTGTGCCAAGTACATTTTATAAGTTGGTCGACTATTACTCGTAAACTTGTAAAGCCTGTTATGATTAAATTTTTGTATATTTTTACATGGTTCGTAAGTATTATATTTACTCTGTTTTACACAGCTATCAACTTTATTTAAGTAATTTTTCAATGGCATTTGTACAAAAATTTTACTGTTCCAAGTACATTTTATAAGTTGGTCGACTATTACTCGTAAACTAGTAAAGCCTTGTTATCCGTGATAATTTTCCTTTTTATTTCGTTATATTTACTACTGCCGTGAATTTTTTCACATAACCAAGAGCAACCATTTCGCTGGCAGCGGGGGGGGGACACTTGACTCTAACATAAATTTGCAACTTAAAGCTTAATTTTACGCAAACGAATCTCTAAATCGGAAAATTATTTTAACAAACCCTAGGATAGGGATAGATGAGAAAAAAAATACATCCCCACTTTACGTCTATGGGAGGTACCCGAAAAAAAATATTTTTCATGATTTTATGTTACCACTTTGTCGGAATTATTAATATGTATATACATGCCAAATTATAGCTTTCTAGTACTTAGATTCTTTGAGCTAAGCTGCGGACGGACAGACGGACAGAGCGAAACTATAAGGGTTCCTTGTTGACTTCGGAACCCTAAAAAGACAGACCCCACGTAGATTTAGATATTCTCGTTAAGGCATAGATTTTTTTTTTTGCTTTTTCACCGACTATTTTAATATGATCTATAAATGCAAAATTCCTCTCTAACACGAGACCAAGATAGCACACGGACTGCTTCCTTTTTACGGGAACGTTATTAAATTTAATAGTAGGACACGATTTAAGATTACCCTTCAAAATGAGTTGATAAGTTTTGTGCGGAGCAAAGGTCAGGCGGTTTCGATCGCCCCACTGAGATATTAATCGTAGGCAAGTGTCAGCCAAGTTCTCGAGTCCAGCTCGAGTACTTGATTGAATGAGCAGAAGAGCGTCGTCCGCGTAACCGGTTAATGAACAGCCGCTTGGAAGAGGAATCGCGAGGAAATCATCAAAGCCTAAATTCCATAAAGGCGGACCAATAACCGAACCCTGAGGACATCCCATGGTGAGAGACTTCGATATGGAATGATGGCCGAGTTTGAGCTTCGCGGAACCATTTAAAAAGTAAGAGTAAACTAGATTATATATATTTCTATAGCAGCCCCGAATTTTCATTTTAAGTAGTAGCATTGGCCACCATGCGTTATCAAAAGCCCCAGAAATATCTAGAAAAATCCCAATTACGTACTTATGTTCAGATGTATTAACTATTTGCCTAACAGTAAGGGCCGCATCTACGGTAGATTTTCCAGTAGTGAAACCGAATTGATTGTTATGAAATTTTGGTCCGTCCGGTAGCAAACGTGGAACGACAAGGCGTTCCAGGAGTTTTCCCAAAGATGGAAGTAATGTTATGGGCCGGTACGACTTAGGGTCGTCCGGGGGCTTGTCGCCATTTTTCGGGATGATTCGTATAAATCCGCGTCGCCATATACGAGGAAATACGCCCTCCGCAATACAACGGTTGTAAACGGTCAAAATCGCATCACCGGCTGTTTTACACGCTTCTATAATCATCCGATTAGATATTTTATCTTCACCCGATGACTTGTTGAGTGGTAACCTCTTGACAACGTTTATAAATTCGTCAGTGGATGGAAGGTCTGACGCTGGTGATTCAGGTGGTACAGCTGCCCACGCTCTGGTCTGTTGATGGTAGTCGTTTTCATTAGCAAGTAAGTCATCAGGTATAAGAGTATTCAGCAAAACTTCAGTTGTTTTCTCAATACTGGTGGTGTGTTTATTATTTACTTTAATGTTCTGAACAAACGCGAGGTCGACTGATCGATTGGCTTTAAACTCATGATCTAAAGGAGACCACGGACCTTCTTTATCTAATTTTTCTACTATTTTACGCAATAAATTACCCTTAGATTTTTCCACCGAAGCTCTGTAGCGGGACCTGGCAACTCTAAACGTATTTAACGCAATGGAAAGAGGGTCACCGGTGACCTTACGTTTTTTACCCGACTGCCGAAGGAGGGTAATGTGTTTATCAGTCTATGTATGTATGTATGTATGTATGTATGTATGTATGTATGTATGTATGTATGTATGTATGTATGTTTGTTCCTATATGGCGTTCCAGAGACCAAACGCGTTGACCGATTTTGATGATTCATACGTCAATCGATTCGTCTTAACCTTGCGAGTGTCATAGGCTACATTAAAATTGGAAAATAGAAAAATGGCGGCTTTTGGGCGCCATATTGTGGGGGGCCAATTTTATTTTTTCTTCCAAACCCATCGTGTGGGGTATCAAAATAAAGGGTTTTTAGAGGCGATTTCAAAAATATATAACACTTATATATTTAAATGTACCTAATTCGAAAAAAATGTTAACTAAAAAGTTATAAATAAAAAAGTTAATTAAAAAAATCAAAATACCCGACTGCTTAAAAAGCGAACTAAAAAGACGTAAACAAGAAGAAAATCATGCTGTGCAGTCGGAGGATACATCTGGTTTTGGTCAGCCAGCTCGCGAATATGTATCCTCCGACTGCACAGCATGATTTTCTTCTTGTTTACGTCTTTTTAGTTCGCTTTTTAAGCAGTCGGGTATTTTGATTTTTTTAATTAACTTTTTTATTAAGCTTGTTAAGATGTTTACGCGCTCGGCGATAACTTTTACGCTGTTCAGTTAGGTAGTCACACCACCAATCACATCTACGTATATTGGTCACAGATCCACGACCAATGGCAATGTCAGCACAGTAAGTGAAGGTGTCTGACATAATTTCAGCACTTTCTTCAGCTGACAGCCCATCACGAGTGAAGTCTTTGGCGTGACACGCAAGAAGCGAGCTAAAGAATTCCCAATTAGCACCCTTACATTTATACCTAAAGTTACCAATAACATGTGACGTACCCTGAGTAAAAACCGGAACAAATTCGTACACGATCAAGCGATGATCACTACAAGACGCGTCCGGTAGGACACGCCACCTATCCAAGCGTACGTCTGCACTAGTAAGTGTGACGTCAATACAAAATTCGCCCATTTGGCTGCAAAAAGTTGGTGGTGCGTCAGGGGTATTATGAATAGTCAGATTCATTTCAGCAATGAAATCTTCAACAGCGCAGCGTCGTTCATAATCCGTAGACCGAACTTTGCCATACCATAGACTCGAAGACGCATTAACATCAGCGCCAACGATAACTTTGCAGCCCGCGAGCGACTGCAAGACATGACGGAGGTTATGTATATGAGGAGCAACAGGGTCTGAATATTGAAAGTAGCAGCTCACAACGTAAACTTTAAAAGAAGACGATGAGACCTCCGAAACGGCAAAATGGGGTGTCATAAGGTTACGTAAAGACGTTACTGTGAAATTAGAAGAACGCGTCTCGTAAATTCCAGCTCGTGCTTTGCCATCCAACTGTACTACTTTGTGACGTAACCGCACGTTTTGATATTGTTCTTGAACGAGCACTATATCTAAGTTATAAACGATAATTAGTTTGTCCAGTTCAGAAGTCGCCACCCTATCGTTGTGGAGATTTAATTGTCCTATGGTTAATCTATCCATTATCTTAGTAATTGGTGTTGAGGATCAGTTGTTCGAGCTTAAGTTTATAAGTAGCACACCCAGGTGACCCACAGCGATGGTCAGATGGTTTCTTTGATCGTTTACACGCTACGCAAGACGGTGTATAATTTAAATTATCCTTATGCGGGCAGTCTTTGGTTTCATGCGCCTCAGAGCAATTAGCGCAGGTAGGTGATTTAATAGTGCAGTGTTTCTTAACATGACCGAACTGTCGACAATGTGCACAACGTACTACGTCGACATCATCAATGAAACGGCAAGTCGCCCAATCAATAAACAATTTATCTTTAGTGGAGACTAAATGTTTCCGGACCGCGGACTCGAGTTCAATGCCTATCCATTTCCGACCGTTGTCTAGCGAACGCCTACGTATAATTTTTGTTGATTTAATAAAGTCGTCTTCTTTTAATGGCAACTCGTCTTTAATGTTTTGACAGTACAACGCATGCAAAAAGGCACTGTCCTCCATTGACGACGGGACGTCTTTGACTAAAATACGAGGCCTACGGCCTTTTGGTTTCTCAAGTCTCAAGCCAGCGGACCTAATGGCATCGACCGATTGTAATTTTTTTATTTGATTATCGTTAGCGACACGTAACACGACACCAGACTTCGCAGCTTTCTTGACACCTACAATTTGAAAACCGTCACTGGGATTTATAGCTTTTATGAGCGCTTGTTTAGTCGCGGAAGAAGTTGTGTAATCTTTTGATCGCTCATCAGTGGGGTAAGCCACAAGACACGGAAGTTTGGCACGTGAGTCTACCACTGGAGCAATTTTGGGTAAACGAAGTTTTAATTTATCAGCTGAAATATTACTGACATCAGACTTTGCAATGTTGACACCGGTATTAAATTTAATTTTGTCTAATTCGGGTTCCGTATTGGCTAATTTAGTTTCGTTGGCAGATGATTTTATGGCTAGCAAGGAAACAATACCCGTTATGCGTTGAGTCATGTCCATAATAGCGGATTTATTTGCAACATTTATGCGGGACCCTTGGTCATTAACAAGGTCGTTAATTTTTGACAGGTATGCAGACGCCTGAGAAACCAAATCACAATAGTCGTTATTGCTTGCACTGCTTGCATTTAATATCAGCGAAGACCTTTCAATTGACTCCGATGTTTGCAGTCGTTTTGATCTGTCTTCAGGTGAAATGTACGAAGGAGACATTTCACTAAACAAACGTTTAGCATTAGCGGAGGTCGACGGCGACCTTTGTTTATTGTTACGTTGAAATAATATTTCTCCACCACGGTCATCATTAATAGACAACATAGTTATATACGCAAATCAAATGAATAAACGAATTAGAACGTAAAAAGTGAAAAATTAACGGACAATACAATTATTTCGATATACCCACACGTCAAGAAAAGTAAATGTACTCACCGATAGCTGACGAAATTAAATAATTACAAGTAAAAAACGGACGTAAACACGTTTAAAAACTTACGATACCAGCACTTATCACAAAATACACAATCGACAGCAACTCACAAGCCGGAAATAAATTTCGGAACACGACAATTGCAATTAAAATCAGGGAGCGAACAAATCACCACTAACCAATGCGAGCGCGCGGAGGGAAGTGGAAATGGGAAATGTCTGGAATATCTTCGGTAAAGTATCGGGTCAATATAGCTCTAGGGTCATTTGCTAGATTCGGGACGGGTTTATTTATTTATGTATTTATTTATGTATTCTTTATTGTACACCAGAAAATACAGTAACAAAATAAACTTAAAACTAAAAATATACAACGGGCGGCCTTATCGCATTCCGCGATCTCTTCCAGGCAACCTGGAATGGACAGTGATTGCCTGGACATGACATGGGGTTGTCAGGGGTGTAACAATACTAACAATGAATATAATGATACAATAATACTTAATAAAAACACAAATTGATATATATATATATATATGCCATATAATAGATACATAAATACATACATATTTAGTATATAAGACGTGAAAATAAATGACGTATGACAATCATAGACAAGGTCTGTTTAAATACTAAGAGTACGATTACAGCGACAAGTAATGCTCCTTGACGAGTCTTTTAAACACAGGCAACGACTGAGCACGTTTAATTGGGTCTGTGGTACCCCGGCAGAAGTACTGCACCAGGAAGACAAGTTCTCCCCGATGCATATACGTTGCCGGCGCCCGTACAGGTAACTACGAAACCAGTCAACCACTGATGGAGATATATTAAGAGAGCATAGAATGCCAAGCAAAACGTCAAAATCAACAGTATTAAAAGCATTACTGAAATCCAGCAATGCCAAGACCGTCAGATTACTGCTTTCCATGGCTGACCGTATATCGTCCGTAATGTTGAGAAGAGCTGTAGTGGTGCTGTGACCAGGACGGAAGCCGGACTGGAAGGGATTGAGGAGATTATTTTTGGATAGGAAAGTGCTTATTTGATTATGAATTAACCGTTCTAGGACTTTGGACAAGAATGGTAACACGGATATTGGACGGAATTCAGAAAAGGATGAGGGATTGGATTTTTTTGGTAAAGGAATTATCTGCGCATCTTTCCATGAGGATGGGAAGAGACCGCTAGACACAGAAAAGTTAAGGATGTGGCAAATGACAGGAAGGATAACGTCCAGCACCGGGAGTAACTTTTTACGGCTGATACAGTCACTTCCCACTGCATTGGAAGTAATCGATAGTATGCTCTTCTTAACATCACATGCGGAGAATTGACTAAAAACAAATGGAGCATAGCTGGGAGTCGGAAGAGATGAAAGATAATCCAATGTATTCAATTTTACTGTCCTATCGAAATTGGACGAAGCGCCCATGCCTGCCAGTGGCTAAAGAAGCTCGTCCATTTAAAAAAAAACAGCTTTATAATAATGGTGGCCAGTTGGGAGGAATACTTTGACAAGGTCTACAATCGTTTGCTAAGAATGCCCATATTTTTTTGCTACCGGAGGGAAACCTTGAACTCGCGCCTGGACTTTTGGGGAAAAAACCAGGCATTATGGTATTTCTACCTCATTAAAACCAATCCGGTGGCACAATCAGCACTTCTTAAAATACCACATCCTTCGGGAGACTATAAAGGAGTCTCCCTTGAGCCTCACTGTGTACGGCAACACGTGATCGATTTGCCACTGTCTTGCCTGAGGTCACTCGGTGGACGGACAGCTTCCTCACTCCGAGCGCCTGAAACCCCGAAGTTCCACCTGCCTTAAATGAGGCTGGGTTTCGGCGTGTCTACATCGAGGTGGTTGCCTCCACGATGCCTTCTTCTCCGAGTGGGATTGGCCTTCTCACGATTCCACCCGGTGGCTATTTCACTCTAGTTTTCTGTCTCCGCCACCATATTCCTCACTAATACTGGCAGAGACAGGTCTCACCCGATCCTGGCGGCTAAGACCCACCGCTCAAAGGCCCCAGAAAGCACTCCTCGAAAGTGTGCTGTGTAGAATCCAAGCTGCCTCTACAATGATGGCAATTTACCGTGGCCTCTCACCCAATCCTAATTAGGTACTCACGGAAGGAACCGTGCCCGATCTGTACCTGATTGTGCCTGTAGGTGATGCGCTCCGCTCTTTTCAGCCAGCCACGTGCTATTCAAATAACTATTTTCCGCTGCAGGCTGTTGATTTTAGTCCTGCAGCGTCGGACATCTGATAGTCGTTTTTGCCTTCGAGATTGGGCCGAGGTCTATGCAAAGTATCCACTGGCCTACCAATGCGGTGGAAAAGGCGCTAGAAATGCTCTTTGAAGGCCCACCGTACATGGTTTAACCAAGATGTTAGACTTGCGCATCTCCTATTGTCACTACTGAGCTGGGTGGCTCTCTGCTCTTCGGCAGCGTTTAAATTTTATGAAGCGTTATCTGTAACTATATTTAATACAAATACAAGTACTGCTGGACCTCTATGGGAAAGATTTTGATCCGGAAAGATGACACGTCTAAAATTATCCATATACAACACGAAGCTCAGGTGCAACAACTAATGCAAGAACAATGACTAACTACGGGCATATATATGTCAAAACTGTTTCTCCTACCTAATACAGCTTACCTAAGCCCAACACCTAATTTGTTAAATAATATGTTAAATGTACTAATCTACTATACAACAAAACATGCACAGAAATCTACACGCAAACTTATACATGTCTACACACTTTTACACGTCTACACACTTATACACGTCTACACACAATGTTGCCTTTGTCAAGCTGGGTATGGGTTGCCTAGCTTGATAAAAGTAATTTCAAACTTCTACCATATATTGAAATTCTGCAGAAATCTACTTACAAACGCTTACATACCTACACACTCATACTACACTACATACACACCTTTATACCTACACACACACCTTTATACCACAATCACAACTACCAACTTTATATCCCACATTTACATCACTTGATCTCTGACAAAAAACATAAACACGTCCAGAATACAAACATATCAACATACTTACACACCGTCTACTACCTCAGATACAATAGTTCTTTACCTACATTAGTAAAAAACCTAACTTACTTAGATTCTAAATATACAATTTGTTACCCCCTGTTTTCTACAATACAAAATGTTGAACTCATCCGAGTGTACTTGCACTTCCTGGAATCTGTTCCTCTATTATTCATAACATCTTTCTACCCTTGTTGTAATCCCGAGAGTATTAACTTGACATCAAATTTCATCAAATTTTGGGCGGCTTCGTGCGGTGTGTCCCTCCTAAACAGGGGGGATGTTCACACGTGTGTGCGGCAGCGGGGAGGATCCGCCGGCTGGGATTGAAGGTGGCGCTGCACAAGACCGAGGCCGTGTACTTCCACGGGCCTCGGCAGCGCTGCCCGCCTGACGCCCACATTGTCGTGGAGGGCGTCAGGATCGAGGTGAAGGCCCAGATGAAGTATCTGGGCCTTACGCTGGACAGCAGGTGGCGCTTCGGCCCGCACTTCAGCGGGCTGTCGACGCGCCTGCTGAAGGCCGCCGATGCCCTGTCGTGGCTGCTCCCCAACCTGGGGGGGCCGAAGGAGCGATGCCGGCGCCTATATGCCGGCATCCTAAAGAGTATGGCCCTATACGGGGCCCCCATATGGGCGGACTCCCTCCAGAGGAGGAAGAATGCGACCGCCATCCGCAGGCCCCAAAGGGCCATTGCACAGCGGGTGGCGAGGGCCTACCGCTCGGTGGGCTTCGCGGCGGCGTGCGCTCTGGCGGGCACCCCTCCCTGGGAGTTGGAGGCTTGGGTGCTCGCCAGAGTGTACGAGTGGACGGCGCGGCGGAAAGCCCTAGGGGAGCGCCCCGCCGCGGAAGAGCGGGAGGCCGTGCGGCGGGAGGCGAGGGCCGCCATCGTCCTCCATTGGACGGAGGACCTCGCCTCCGCCGCCTTTGGCCGCCGGACGCTGGACGCGCTCGGTCCAGTCCTGCAGGGCTGGCTCGAGCGGCCACATGGTTTCCTCTCGTTCCGTCTAGTGCAGGTGTTGTCCGGACATGGTTGTTTCGGAACGCACCTGCACCGGATCCGGAGGGAGGAAACCCCGGCGTGCCACGACTGTGGCGCGGAAGAGGACACGGCGCAGCACACCCTCGAGGTGTGCCCAGCCTGGGCTGAGCTGCGCCGTGCCCTGACTGGTGTTGTCGGGCAGGACCTCTCACTTCCTGGCGTGGTAGACTCCATGCTGGGGAGTGAGGAGGCCTGGGCGGCGGTTGCCTCCTTTTGCGAGGACGTGATGTCGCAAAAGGAGGCAGCGGAGCGTGCGCGGGAGGACGATCCTCTCGCGCCGCCGCTCCGCAGGCGGAGAGGGGGTGGGAGGAGACGGTTATATGATCGCCTCCTCCCACCTCCTGGTGGTGACTAGCGGGCGACGGGCGCGGGGGCGCCTTTCGCCCGCATTGCACTAGTCACCACCCTCGTCGGGCGGGAACGGTCGAGCACTCATTCACGGCCGTTCCCGGGCCCCTCCACTAAGGGAGGGGCGTGAAGGGCCTGCCGTAAAGGCGGGCGGTCGTCGGCGGGGGACTGGAAGTAAAGGCTGTGCCGGTTTCCCAGTCCCCCTCCACTCAGACGATGCGGGAGTGCCGCTGGGTTATTTTAGTGGGTATACCGGGCTTGCCCGGGGAGTCCCACATAGCCCCCCATCCCCCGATGGGCGGGTATGCGTAATGCATTTTTTCCCAGCGAAACCAAAAAAAAAAAAAAAAATAAAAAAAAAAAAAAAAAAAAAAAAAAAAAAAAAAAAGGTTAGGTTGGGGAACCCCCCACAGCGCATACGTCCTCGATCGTGTTCCCTGGTAACGTCCCAGTTCTGACCACCGTAACGGAGTGGCAGACTGGGTACGGCTAAAGTGCGCTGTGCGATCGTTGCAATTTTATCCTGTTCTTGCGGAAAGTGACGATATTGATTGGAGCTATGCCTACCCCTGCGCGGACGCCCTCGGGCATTTTATTAAAAAAGGCCCTTCTAAGGGCCACCCAAAAGGCCCTTCTCAGGGCCAACCCAAAGGCCCTTCTCAGGGCCACCGCGACGCTTCGGCATCGGCGTCGGAAGAAGGCAGAGCCTTCTACGAGGGACGGGCGGACGAGACGGACTCCGATAGCGAGTCCGTTATATCGATCGCCAGTTCGATAGAGGTTGAGGAAGGTTCTCGTTCGCAATCGCGGAAGCGGGCCTTCCTCAAGGAAGGGTCGGATGGGTCTTCAGCCTCGGGTTCGGCAAAGGAGCCGAAGAAGAAGGCCAAGGCCAAAAAGCCAGTAACGGAGGCGGATACCCACGACGTGGGTTTGGCGGACGCCAAGCGGCAGTTGGACCTGGCTCGGCGGGAGCAGATCCAGCAGGAGCTGGAAGAGCATGTTGCGGCCAAGGAGGAACGGGCGCGCGTTGCTCGTGCTAAGTCCGGCTACGGCGCGTCGCGCGTCCTGTACGCGGACCACTCCTTGGCCGAACTGGAGCGAATGGCTTTGGAGGACGAGGAGGGGATTGTGGAGGTCGCCTCTAAGTCCTCACATTTAAAAGGGACTTTTCAAAAGTCCCTCAAATGCCGGGCCGTGAGCATGCGCAGTATCGTTGCGGAGCTGGTGCAAAGGCAAGCGACCGACGAGACGCGGCAACTGCAGGCGAGGGTCGATCGCCTGCAGACAGAGGTCAGCCAGCTACACCAGAAGCTGGCTGAGGCCACGGCCCGGCCAACCCAGGCTGAGCCGAGACCAGCGGCAGAGGGCCCCGCCTCCTCCTTCGACCTTGAGGACGCCATCCGCAAGGTCATGTTGGAGGAGAGGGACTTCGTCCGAGCCTGCCTGGCAGGGATAGAGGACAGGCTCCTGCCAGAAAAGAGCTACCGGCTGCCGCTTGCCGCGGACAAGAGAAAGGGAGAGCCGGGGCCGACCTCGCAGAGGGAGGAGGACTCACTTCTGCCTGCCGATCCCACCCAACTAGGGATCGGCAAGGTTTCTTGCCGGCGGACCCAAGCCGGGGCTCGAATTTTCGAGTTCCCGGGGGCAGAGGGCAGCGCCAACGCGGACCTCTTTGCAACAAAGTTGCAAGAGGTCATCGCGGATGCGGCCAAGGTGGCCAGGCCCGTGAAGACGGTTGCCATCGAGGTGTCCGACCTCGATGACACCGTCACCAAGGAGGAGGTGGTGGCGGCGGTCGCAGCATTGGGGGGCTGTGGCGTCGCAGCGGTGCGAAGCCGGGACATCAGGTCCGGCCGCGGCGGCATGGGCACCATTCGCATGGAGTGCCCAGTCGCCGCTGCCAAAGCCGTCCTTGATAAAGGACGGCTTAGTGTCGGCTTCAGCTCGGGTGCAGTCCGCGCACTTGTGGCACAGTCCCTGCGGTGCTACAGGTGCTGCGGCATCGGACACACCCGGGCCCTCTGTCCGTCCACGGTGGACCGGACAGAGAGCTGCTACCGCTGCGGCAAGGAGGGCCACAAGTCCGCCGAGTGCGAGGCCGCTGCGCCGCACTGCTCGGTTTGTGCCGCCAGTGGCCGCCCCGCAGGCCATATTATGAAGGGGAGGATGTGTAATCCTCCCCCTAAGAAGGGAAAGTTGCAGGCGCCGAGCAAGCCTGCCGCTTCTGCCGCTGTGCCCGAAATTGGGCTTTCGGCTGCTGCTGGCCTGGCTGTGGAGGAGGGGGGTGCGATGTCCGATGGATAGAGCCGAACATCGCATCCTCCAGGCGAACACCAACCACTGCAGGGCGGCCCAGGATCTGCTGATGCAGATCATGGCCGAGTGGTTGGTGGACGTGGCGGTGGTCGCCGAGCCTTACTCGGTCCCCAGTACCTGGCTGGGCGACCGGGACGGCTTGGTGGCGTTGGTGGCGCGGCCCTCCACGGACTCCCCTCCCCTCTCGCTTTTAGAGAGGGGACCGGGATACGTGGCCGCCGCGTGGGGGGGAGATATGGCCCTGGTGGGGGTCTATTTCTCCCCAAACCGCCCTCTAAGGGATTTCGAGGATTTTCTCGAAATCCTTACGGCAGTCGCCGGGAGGGCGGCACCACGTCAGGTCGCCGTGATGGGCGACCTCAACGCCAAGTCGGAGGCTTGGGGCAACCCGGCTGCCTCCTGCAACGTCCGGGGACGCGCCGCCGAATTCTGGGCGGCCTCGTGCGGTGTGTCCCTCCTCAACAGAGGGACGGTCCACACGTGTGTGCGGCAACGGGGAGGGTCGGTGGTAGACGTCTCGTTTGCCACCCCCGCCCTGGCCGCCCGCGTTGTTAACTGGCGGGTGGAGACGGTGGAGACTTTGTCGGACCACCGATATGTGCGGTTCGACATCTCCACCGGCCCCCGGGGAGGGACGGCCCGCTCAGGCCAATCTCCCTTCCCGCGGTGGGCTCTCACCCGTCTGGACCGGGGGGCAGCCAAGGAGGCAGCCTTTCTCCAGGACTGGCTCTCGCCCCCTGTCGAGCCTGTCCTGGACGTGGACGCCGCAGCAGTCCAGCTCAGAGGGTCCCTGACCGAGGTGTGCAACGCCAGCATGCCTCGGTCACGCCGTCCGCCTCCCCGTCGCGCCGTGTATTGGTGGTCGGAGGAGCTGGCGGGGCTGCGGGCCACGTGCGTGGAGGCCAGGAGGGCCTACACGCGGAGTCGGCGGCGCACTACCCGATCTCAGGCCGGGGAGGACCGCCTCTACGCCTCTTACCTAGAGGCAAAGACGGTCCTCAAGTCGGCGATGTGTGCCGCCAAGGACTCGGCGAGGGCTGAGATGCTGGAGGGCCTCGACAGGGATCCGTTTGGGAGGCCATATAAGGCGGCGCGGAATCAACTGCGCCCCAATGGTCCCCCATTAACGGAGACCCTGGAGCCGGCGTTGCTGGATGGG